>OZ030013.1:16143750-17532500 GCA_964023405.1 Apodemus agrarius
GAAACCAGGTACCCAAGATATCCCGAGTTTAAGTCCTCTGGGGACTCAGGCTGGGAGCAGGAGCATCAGGCAGAGCAGTGGTTCGGGGGACCCAGCCAGGCGGCATGGGCTCTGTGCCCTGAGAAGGACGCTGCACTTCCTGCAGCCTCAGCCATCTTCCTGGCTGTTTCAACATAGCAGGCAGAACCAGATACCAGAGATATCCCTAGTTTAAGACCCCTGGGGACTCAGGCCACCTGCCAGCAGTCTGTGAGCAGAAGCCCAGCAGGGCAGTGGGTCAGGTGTTCCAGTCATGGGGAAATAGCCTTACGAGCCCACAGGAGGTTCAAGCACCAGCTAGTAACTACAGGAACAACTAACACCAGAGATAACCAAAGGCAAATATAAGATCTTTACTAACAGAAATTAAGGCAAGATGGCAGCATCTGAACCCAGTTCTGTGACAGCAATATGTCTGTGATACCCCAACACACCAGAAAAACAAGACTCAGATCTAAAATCACTGGTCAGGATGCTGATAGACGAACACATAGATAAATCTCTTAAAGTAATACAGGAAAAAATGGATCAAAATCTAGAAGCCCTTACAAGGCAAACACAAAAATCACTTAAAGAAATTCAAGTGGATATAGATCAGAAAATGGATGCCAATAAGGAGGAAACACAAAAATCACTTAAAGAAACACAAGAGAACGTGGGTCAACAAGTAGGAGTCATGAAAGAGGAAACACAAAAATCCCTTAAAGAATTACATGAAAACACAAACAATCAAGAGAAATCTGAGCAAAACCATCCGGAATCTAAACAGAAGTAGAAACAACTGAGAAATCCCAAAGGGAGACAACTTTGGGGATAGAAAACTTTGGGAAGAAATCAGGAGTCATAGATGGAAAGGTCAACATTAGAATACAAGAGATAGAAGACAGAATCTCAGATGTTGAAGATACCATAGGAACCATGGATTCAATAATTAAAGAAAATGCAAACTGCAAAGAGCTGGTAACCTAAAACATTCAGGAAATCCAGGACAAAAATGAAAAGACCAAACCTAAGGATTATAGGTATAGATGAGAGTGAAGATCTACAACTTAATGGGCCAGCAAATGTCTTCCACAAAATTATGGAAGAAAACTTCCCCAACCTAAAGAAAGAGATGCCCATGAATATACAAGAAGCCTACAAAACCCCAAACAGACTGGACCAGAACAGAAATACTTCCCGCCACATAATAATCAAACCCCCCCTCAAAGAAACTTTACTAAAGCTTAAGGCACACATTGCACCTAACACAATAATTGTAGGTGACTTCAACACACCACTCTCCTCAATGGATCGATCAGGAAGGCAGAAACTAAACAAGGGCACAGTGAAACTAATTGAAGTTTTGGGCCAATTGGATTTAAAGGATATATATAGACCATTTCATCCTAAAGCAAAAGAATATACCTTTTTCTCAGCACCACATGGTACCTTCTCCAAAATCAATCCTATAATTGGTCACAAGACAGAAGTCAACAAAAACAAGAAGAACAAACTAATCCCATGCCTCCTATCAGATCACTATGGAGTAAAACTGGTCTTCAATAGCAAGAAGAACAACAGAAAGCACACATACACATGGAAACTGAACAATTCTCAATGACACCATCTTCAAGGAAGGAATAAAGAAAGAAATCAAAGACTTTTTAGAATTCAATGAAAATGAAGGTACGACCTACCCAAATCTATGGGACACAATGAAAGCAGTGCTAAGAGGAAAACTCATAGCCCTGAGTGCCTCCAAAAAGAAACTGGAGAGAGCATACACTAGCAAATTAACAGCACACTTGGAGGCCATAGAACAAAAAGAAGCTAATTCACCTAGGAGGAGTAGAAGACAGGAAATCATCAAACTAAGGGCTGAAATCAATCAAGTAGAAACAAAGAGAACCATACAAAGAATCAACAAAACCAAGAGCTGGTTCTTCGAGAAAATCAACAAGATAGATAAACCCTTAGTCAGACTAATCAAAGGGCACAGAGACAGTATCCAAATTAACAAAATTAGAAATGAAAAGGGGATATAACAACAGAAACTGAGGAAATTCAAAAAATCATCAGATCCTACTACAAAAGCCTATACTCAACACAACTGGAGAATCTGGAGGAATGGACAATTTCCTAGACAGATACCAAATACCAAAATTAAATATCAGCTAAACAGTCCCATAACCCCTAAAGAAATAGAAGGGGTTATAGAAATTCTCCCGACCAAAAAGAGCACAGGACCAGATAGTTTTACTGCAGAATTCTATCAGACCTACAAAGAAGACTTAACACCAATACTCTTCAAACTATTCCACAAAATAGAAACACAAGGAACACTGCCCAACTCGTTCTATGAAGCCACAATTAAGCTGATACCAAAACTACACAAAGATCCTACAAAGAAAGAGAACTACAGGACAATTTCCCTTATGAATATTGATGGAAATATACTAAATAAAATTCTTGCCAACCAAATCCAAGAGCACATCAAAATGATCATTCACCATGATTAAGTAGGTTTCATCCCAGGGAAGCAGGGATGGTTCAATATACAAAAATCCATCAATGTAAGCCACTACATAAACAAACTAAAAGAAAAAAAACACATGGTCATTTCATTAGATGCTGAAAAAGCATTTGACAAAATTCAGCATCCTTTCATGCTAAAAGTCCTGGAAAGTACAGGAATTCAAGGCTCATACCAATATACAGTAAAAGCAATATACAGCAAACCAGTAGCCAACATCAAAATAAATGGAGAGATACTTGAAGCAATCCCACTAAAATCAGGGACTAGGCAAGGCTGCCCTCTCTCTCCATATCTTTTCAATATAGTATTTGAAGTTCTAGCGAGAGCAATTAGACAACATAATGAAGTCAAAGGGATACAAATTGGAAAGGAAGAAGTCAATATATCTCTTTTTGCAGATATGATAGTATATGTAAGTGACCCAAAAAACTCCACCAGAGAACTCCTACAGCTGATAAACAACTTCAGCAAAGTGGCTGGTTATAAAATCAACTCAAGCAAATTAGTAGCCTTCCTGTACTCGAAGGGCAAGCAGGCTGAGAAAGAAATTAGGAAAATAGCATCCTTCTCAATAGTCACAAACAATATAAAGTATCTTGGTGTGACTCTTACCAAACAAGTGAAATATCTGTATGACAGGAACTTCAAGTCCTTGAAGAAAGAAATCGAAGAAGACCTCAGGAGATGGAAGAATATTCCATGCTCTTGGATTGGCAGGATCAATATAGTAAAAATGGCAATCCTGCCAAAAGCATTCTACAGATTCAATGCAATCCCAATCAAAATCCCAAATCAATTCTTCATAGATCTAGAAAGAGCAATTCTCAAATTAATGTGGAGTAACAAAAAACCCAGGATAGCTAAAACTATTCTCAACAATAAAAGGACTTCGAGGGGAATCAATATTCCTGACCTCAAGCAGTACTACAGAGCAATTGTGTTAAAAACTGCATGGTGTTGGTTCAGCGAAAGGCAAGTAGATCGATGGAATAGAATTGAAGACACAGAAATGAACCCACAGACTTATGGTCACTTGATCTTTGATAAAGGAGATACAACCATCCAGTGGAAAAAAGATAGCCTTTTCAACAAATGGTGCTGGTTCAACTGGAGGTCAACATGCAGAAGGATGGGAATTGCCCCACTCTTATCTCCTTGTACCAAGATTAACTCCAAGTGGATCAAGGACCTCCACATAAAACCAGACACACTGAAACTAATATAAAAGAATCTGGGGAAGACCCTGGAGGACATGGTCACAGGGGGAAAGTTTCTGAACAGAACACCAATTGCTTATTCTTTAAGATCAAGAATTGACAAATGGGACCTCATAAAATTACAAAAATTCTGTAATGCAAAGGACACTGTCAGAAGCGCAAAACAGCAACCAACAAATTCGGAAGAGATCACCAATCCCACATCCGTCAGAGGGCTAATATCCAATATATACAAAGAACTCAAGAAGTTAGACCCCAAAGAACCAAATAACCCTATCAAAAAATGGGGTAGAGAGCTAAACAAAGAATTTTCAGCAGAAGAAATTCGGATGGCTGAGAAGCACCTTAAGAGATGTTCAACATCATTAGTCATCAGGGAAATGCAAATCAAAATAACCCTGAGATTCCACCTCACACCAGTCAGAATGGCTAAGATTAAAACCTCAAGGGATAACAGGTGCTGGCAAGTATGTGGAGAAAAAGGAACACTCCTACACTGTTGGTGGGATTGCAAGATGGTACAACTGCTCTGGAAATCAGTCTGGAGATTCCTCAGAAAATTGGGCATGACAGTTCCAGAGGAGCCTGTCATACCACTCCGGGGCATATACCCAGCAGATTCCCTGCATGCAATAAAGACACATGCTCCACTATGTTCATAGCAACCTTGTTTATAATAGTCAGAAATTGGAAGGAGCCCAGATATCCTTCAAATGAGAAAATGTGTTATATTTATACAGCGGAATACTACTCAGCAATTAAAAATACTGAATTCTTGCAATTTGTAGGCAAATGGTTGGATCTGGAAAATATCATCCTAAGTGAGTTAACCCAATCACAAAAGAATACACATGAAATGCAATCACTGATAAATGGAAATTAATGCGCCCAAAAGCTCTGAATACTCAAGGCACAATTAGCAAATCAAAAGATTCCCAAGAAGAAGGAAGGAGAGGACCATGGTCCTGAAAAGACTGGATCCAGTTTTGTAGGAGAGTATCAGAACAGAGAAATGGGGGTGGGGTGATTGGGGTATGGGTGGAGGGAAGAGGACTTATGGGACATATGGTGAGAGGGAAAGCCTTTGGAATGTAAACAAAGAATATGGAAAAGAAAAAAAATTATTTTCTTACTCATAATGCCAAAGAGAGTGCTGCCCTGTTTGAAGCTATGAAAAAAAAATATTAAAGTACAGTGACAAGCGATGACACATCATAGTGAAGTTGCCAGGTAGCAAGTTAAAAGCACAGATTAATAGAAACTGAAAAAAGATAGTTATAACACTTTTTTACTAAATCCAATATAAGAGACCAAAATCAAAGTCTTGAGAACAATGTTTTTGTTCTTGCTGTTGAAAAAAGCTATCATTTTCACACAAACATTCAATTAACATCATGAAGACAGCAGCTGAGGAGTGTCTAAGACTTGAAATAGAAGCTAGAATTGTCTGTGTTCAGTTTAATAAGTCCTTCAGAGTATTAAGATGATATTTCAAAGTAGTATACTTAACAGAAAGCTTTTTAAAATGAACAGAAAGCTTTTTAAAATGAAAGTAGACTCACTCTGTTGATCTGATGTACTTTAAACATTTTTTCCTCCTTGAGATGTCAAAAATATAGACTCTAGATTTTATATCATCATTCATTCTAGACATGTTAAAAAACTATGACTGTTTCCATCCATCTCCTGTACCCAACACTGGTTCCATAATCAGTGTTCTCGATAGTAACACTTTGACAAAATATCACACAATTTCATAGCTTACATAAGTGCTCACACAGTGGTGAAAAAACCTATATGAAGTGGTATGCATTCCTCATTCATATTATTATATAGATTACTTACAATGCCTTAAAGTTGACTATGCTCATCAGTTTATTCTATACCCTGGAACTTTTTGTATAACTAATCTTTGAGCTCTTTCTATAATTCTTTCTTTTTATAATATTATACAACTCTAGAAAATGTCTAAACTGAAGTTTGGCTAATCCTTAGGCCAGTATCAATTTATATTCTTATTATATTTTTATTTTTAAAACACATTTCTAATTTCCACTATTTTGTTTTTAACTTCAGTTTATTGACCTACATCATTTCAAAGAATATCTGAATAAAGACACCTGGGTGGAATTTTTTTATTACAGTGACTGTTTCAAATCTTCTGTGAGATCCTTGTGGATGTTACTGTTCAATTACAGGGAATAGACTTCTTTAGTATGGTAGTAGAGTTCCATATTTATCTTCTAATATGAAGTATAAATTATAGCTACTGGAGCTAGAAATCACAGTTTGTTGTTCTAATTCTTTCTTATCATTTAGCATAAGGTTTATTGAGTTTAGAAATTCTAATATGTAGGTGAGCACATCTACTCTCTGGTTTTCTTGGGACAATTTTTAAAGGGCCTGCCTGTGTATCTTAAGCCTGGTTTGAATTTTTATCTCCCTGACTCAGATTTCATTGTTCAGAAATTATAGTAACATTAATTATTACTCCATTGGACCTTTAGTTTATTTTATATCCATCTGTTCATATAAAGAAAATAAAAAAATGTAATTTATTTTAAATGAAATCAGGACTTCAAATATTTTACGACAAGTGGTTTAAGTAATTAATAGTTGTATGTTTTTGAAGCATATTATACATCAGCTAATGATTAGATTGTTCAGTTGCATATATAATATTATTTAAGAGCAATTTTCACTAGATACTACAATATTTGTTAATTAGGAAATAATATGAACTATTTTAAAATATATTTTGCTACTTATTTGTATGTATTTGTGTCTGCGTTTGTGTGTGAGTTTTAGTACAGCACCAGGAGAAACCAGAAGCATCAGAACCTGTGGCATTTGTGTTACAGGCAGTGAATGAAATGTGGAATGGCTCTAGGAACAGTATGCACTCTTACATATTGTGGAATGTGAAATTTTAAACAATAAGAGTTTTTTTTGTCTGGTACAAGATAATACATTTAACTGTAAATCTTAAGTGTGTGTTGCTGAAATGTCTTAATGACAAGGATTTAACCTAGTAAGACAATTCAGCCGGTAAAAGCACATACTGCTCTTAGTGCTCTGAAACCAACATGGTGGAAAGAGAAGATGGAGTTGTGACAGTTGATCTCTAAACACCATATGCACATACACACAGACACATACAACACATATACAAATATTTATAAACAGTAAATAACACATGAAAGAAGCCAAGACCTTTTGCAAATATTTACTTAGTAGATCATCTACTCCATTGGCTGAATTATGGGCTTAGAAACTGATAGAAGTATGACCAAAACTGGCTTCTATCACCGTGTTGTGACAATATGTAATTCCATAAGGTCTACTTATGCATTTTTTCTATGAAAAATATTAGATATATCATAAATTATTGTATCTACAAATAAACAGAAAATATATGATTGTAATAATGAAACATACAGTAAATATGGGGCGTTTCAGGAGTCCAGCTTATATGAAAGCTCCAAAAATGAATGGTTTCTTTCCTAACACATTCATTGGCCACTTAGAACTAAATTTTATTCTTAGCTTCTCAAGGAATTAATTTGATTAATCTGCAGAAAACCCAGATTATCTGATATTTTACTGCTATTTAAGTTTATGTTACCTGGTAAGAAAAGGTATTAACTTTCCAAACAAAAGATTATTTACATATTTCAATTACCTTCTAAACTGGAAAGTCAGAACTTGGAAAACTGGCATTGTTTAGTAACCATTTAAGAGATACAGTCTCACAGGAGACTTTGTGAACTTCTGAGACTTATGGTATTTCTATTTCCTCTTCCATGATGTTCCCTGAGACAAAGGTGCAGGAATTGTGTTGTCTAATAAATGTCAACATGTTAACACAGAATTTGGAAAATCTAAATGTTTTAATACTACTCAAGGAGCTATAGTCAACTAAGATTGTGAACAGAGGGAAATAG
This sequence comes from Apodemus agrarius, assembly GCA_964023405.1. Taxonomy (NCBI): domain Eukaryota; kingdom Metazoa; phylum Chordata; class Mammalia; order Rodentia; family Muridae; genus Apodemus; species Apodemus agrarius. The sequence continues at coordinate 16,151,469 of OZ030013.1, forward strand.
TCACACTTAGGCTTGAGCCCCCTAATGCTTTATCTTAGAGTATAAGCAATTGGTATAATAAGTAGTCTGGTCTGGCACCACATACTCATAAACAACAAAGACAGATTTGTTCTATGTATCTAGTGTGTGTGTGTGTGTGTGTGTGGGGGCGTGTTGGTGATTGTATGTAAAACAATAATGATCAAAAGAAAAGAGACCAACAATTTGAAGTGAAATGAGTGTGTGTTTAGAAAGGCTTGAATGGAGAAAATAGAAGGGGTGAAGTAATAATATTTTAAATAAAATGTATTTGAAAATAGCTTAGAAAACAGGTTATGAAGGCTTTACTCTTTGGTTCATATTGTGGAAATGACTTTCATTCAGTATATTCTTATCCTTTTACTTTCTCAAAAGTTATATGATAAAATAGTTAATGCAGTCTTATTTTTCTCATTAAACCTGCTATAACTCTTTTTACTAATGATCTGTAACTTGGGGTTCATTATAATAATTTGTTATGGAAAATATATGTTATACAGTTAGATACTGGAAAATGGTTCATATATTTAGTATCAAACATTTATAAATTTTTCTAACAACAAATGAATATTAATTATTTATTTTTTAAGCTATTTTACTGTAATACATTATCTACATAAAACAAAAATGAGGATAACATATATACATATTACTGAACAATACGTCAAAAGTATAATTTAAATTGATAAGCAAAGCAGCAGATGAGAAGATACAATAGGAGGTTAAAAATATCACACTCATTTTAGGATAGGGTTATTTGGTTTTCTGGAGTCTAACTTCTTGAGTTCTTTGTATACATTGGATATTAGCCCTCCATCGGATGTCGGGTTGGTGAAGATTTTTTCCCAATTTTTTGATTGTCGATTTGTCCTTTTGACAGTGTCTTTTGACTTACAGAAACTTTGTAGTTTTATGAGGTCCCATTTGTCTATTCTTGCTCTTAGAGTATAAGCAATTGGTATTCTGTTCAGGATTTTTCCCCCTGAGCCAATGTCCTCAAGGGTCTTCCCCAGATTCTTTTCTATTAGTTTTAGTGTGTCTGGTTTTATGTGGAGGTCCTTGATCCACTTGGAGTTGAGCTTAGTGCAAGGAGATAAGAGTATATCAATTTTCATTCTTCTGCATGTTGACCTCCAGTTGAGCCAGCACCATTTTTTGAAAAGGCTATCTTTTTTCCACTGGATGTTTTCAGCTCCTTTGTTGAAGATCAATTGGCCATAGATGTGTGGGTTCAATTCTGGGTCTTCAATCCTATTCCATTGATCCACATCCCTGTCACTGTACTAATACCATGCAATTTTTAACACTACAGCTCTGTAGTATTGCTTGAGGTCTGGGATATTAATTCCCCCAGAAGTTCTTTTACGGTTGATTATAGTTTTAGCCATCCTGGGTTTTTGTGTTATTCCAGATCAATTTGAGAATTGCTCTTTCTAACTCTATGAAGAACTGAGTTGGGATTTTGATGGGGATTGCATTGAATCTGTATATTGCTTTTGGCAAGATTGCCATTTTATCTATATTAATCCTGCCAACCCACGAGCATGGAATATTTTTCCATTTCTGAGGTCTTCTTCCATTTCCTTCTTCAGAGACCTGAAGTTTTTGTCATATAAATCTTTCACTTGTTTGGTTAGAGTCTAAACAAAGACTCTTCACCTGAAGCAATTTGGATAGCTGAGAAACACATTAAAAATGTTCAACATCATTAGTCATTAGAGAAATGCAAATCAAAACTACCCTGAGATTTCACCTCACACCAGTCAGAATGGCTAAGATTAAAAACTCAGGAGACATCAGGTGTTGGTGAGGATGTGGAGAAAGAGGAACACTCCTCCACTGCTGGTGGGACTGCAAGCTGGTACAAGCACTCTGGAAGTCAGTCTGGCAGTTCCTCAGAAAACTGGACATGATACTTCAGGAGAACCCAGTCATACCACTCCTGAGCAAATACCCAGAAGATTCCCCAGCATACAATAAGGATACATGCTCCATTATGTTCATAGCAGCCTGATTTATAATAACCAGAAGCTGGAAAGAACCCAGATGTACCTCAATGGAGGAATGGATACAAAAAATGTGGTATATGTACACAATGGAGTAATATTCAGCCATTAGAAACAATCAATTCATGAAATTCTTAGAGAAATGGATGGACCTAGAGGACATTATACTAAGTGAGGTAACCCAGGCTTAAAAGAATATCCATGGCATGCACTCTAGTGGACATTAGCCTAGAATCTTAGGACACCAAAGACACAATCCACATATCAAATGATATCCAACAAGAAGGAAGGAGTGGACACTGGTGCTGGAAAGGATCAAAGCATCAGTGTAGGGGAATACCAGAACAGGGAAGTGGGAAGGGGTGGATGGGGGAACAGGGGGAGGGAAAAGGGCTTGTGGGACCTTTGAGGGATGGGGAACCAGAAAAAGGGAAATGAAATGTAAATACATAATATATCCAATAAAAAAATTAAAAACAATATCACACTCAGTTATCAGCATAACCAAGTGGGAATAATGTTTGAGAGAGAAGGGTGCGTTACCAAAAAAGCCAATAGAACATTCAATACTTTAACAAATGATGAAATCTGTATGGTCATCTCAATTGAAATAGAGATTGTTCAGCTCTGTTTTGCTTTTAAAACATTCAACTTACTAGGTACAGAAGAAATTGAACTACTAAAGTCATAGTTTAATTTATGTGTAGCAAGTAAAAGCAAGTTGAATGACACATGTTCATGTAATGTAGCTGTGGCATGATAGAGAACTTCAGTAGTATAAATACCATGAAGTTAGGGACTGGAGAGGTGGCTCAGAGGTTTGGAGCACTTGCTGTTCTTCCAGATTACCTGGGTTCAATTCCCAGTACTCACATGGCAGCTCACAACTGTCTATAAATCCAGTTCTGACACCCTCGCATAAACATATAAACATACATGCAAAACATCATGCAAGTAAAATAAACAAAATAACAAATAAATATTTTAAAAAATCTAAAAGATTTTTACAAGTCTTATTGTACACATAGTTTCAGAGGTACTTCATAGTAATATAGTATTACATTGATAATTTGCAAAAATATCACCCACTTTATTCAAAACTATGATTTCATTGAAATATGATGCCTTCTGTTCTTAGAGATTATACCTTTTAAAAATATACTGGCCATTGGATATTCAATAATGGATGAAAAAATAAAAATAATACATTGTTAAATACGCTATTGCCTAGTCAAAATGGTTTATATGTTCTTTTATTTGGGAGGCTGGTGCTGGAGTGTCAGGAGCCATAATGGGACAAGTTAATATACTAGCAGGTGATCATCCAGAAATGGCCTGCTTTGAATTATTATATAATCTGTGACAGGTGAGTCCTCACTTGTCAAGGCTGTGAGGGACTAATTTTAGGAAATATTCCTGCTATTAATATGACTTTCCTGTTATTATTAAGTAAATATAATAATAAGTAATAGTACACCCCTTTGGAGCAGATCTCTGCAGATCCATAAATATACTGTCTTATATTGATGCTATGTAGACAAATAGATGACTTAAGTTTTATTGATGATCATATAAGAATTCCTAAAATTATATCTGTGATTATTAAGCTCTTTAATAGTGGCACTTCTATTAGGTCCTTTTCTTATAGTCAAAACTGCAATGAGAACTCTGCTAGTCTCCCAAGTGTCAAAAGTTAATTGCTCTTAGATGGCAACCAGACTTTGTCCTAATCAGAGCGCATTCCAAGAGGTGGTAAACAATTAACCAAAGGTCAGAAAAGGGGAACTAACAATTTATTATAGATGCTAAGGACAGAAGATAAAATATTGACTGGGTTTATCAATACAGAACGTCACTTATAACAGTTATGGTTTTAAACTTTCTATGAACCTGTGGAGAAAACAAGTGATAGATAATTGATAATTACTCCTAATGGATATGCATGTAAACATTCTCTTTTGTAAAATTCTATTTCAAGTTATGTCTTGGTATCTTGTGTGAACTTGTGATGAACTTTGTAACATGTGATCATGTATTCTGAAAAATGTTTAAGGGCTGAGGACAAAGAGAAAAGTCAGACCAGAAGAATTTAGTTGAGAGCAACAGAGCTGAGAGAAGAATTGAAATGAGGAGAAGTTTTAAGTAAGAAAAGAACAAGATTAGAAGGTGAATGCAGATTGGAATAATTTAGAAACTATAGGTAACCTAAAATAACTAAGAGAACAATGTGCAGGATGCAGAGGGAAAGAGGAAAAAAGAAAATGCTGCAGAGAGCAGAAGGAGCAGGCAGGCTTCTCCTTAACATGGGACATGACAGGTCCCATGGTAAGGACAAGAGAGGCTTAGTCTTATTAAAAGAAACAAAGCTTTTTTCTTACAAAAATGGATTTAATTCATTTAGCATTAAAACGGTGGAAGCGTTTTATTTCTCAATGCAATAAACATTGGAGTCTATTTTTCATTCAGTATGAGTGAGTTCTTTCTGCATCAGTGCCTGATCTTTTGCTCCATATGCACATGTAAGTATGGATGTGTGTGTAAATATGTAATTGTGAGAATGTATGCATGTGTGTATGTAAGTATGAAATTGTGGGAATGCATGCAAGCTGGGCCCAATTGAATTTGCATGGAAATATGTATGTTCAAAGCTGTGTATGAATTTATGTGAGATTATGCATATTCACTTATGTAAACGTTTTTCTTTCTGCAAGTGTTATTCTCTTCTCCTGGTTCAATAGAAATTTATTGCTCCTAACTTCCCCCTAGCCTGACAAGCAAGAGGCATCTGGATACTAGGGAAAAGGCTCTAGCAACTAATCCTTTACTTAATCTCCTGCTGTTTTAGGATGAGGTGCTAAGTGCCTGAGACTGCAGTCTCTGGTTTCAGAGGAACACAGAAGGCAGGTCAGCTAAATTAGCATAGTAACTTAGACTTAGATAAATAAACCTTTTATTATACAGCAACCCTAAATTTTCCAAGTGAGAAAATTTTACCCCCCCATGCTCCCCCCCCCCAGTGCCTTAAAGAGAACCCACAAGAAGAAACACCTCTGCAGGAGATGGCTCCCTGCATGGGAAGATCTAAATTTTTGAGAATATCCAAAACCAAATGGAGAAACCTTGCATTTAAAGTAAAGAACAGCACACATGAAATCTTCAAAGCTTTAATATAGCTGAAACTGAATTTTTATTCAGAAATAAGAACAATTTACAGGAGACATAATTCTGCACCATAGGATGACCTTAACTTTGCAAATATATTTTTTCAATGCCGTTTCTCACATATATCTTTAAATGCTTCATTTTCTGAACCCAAGATGTTTATAGCAGTCTCAATAACCTGTGTTTGAACCTAAAGGAGACTGCCAATACCTGTAATTTCTAAGCCTGCAGTGAAAATTTTTAAATTTTTAGCAAATCTAGATATAAATCCCAAGGATTTTTAGCTTAATTATAAATAAAAGATATTTAGGGAAGACTCATATTTTCTGTACAGAACAGTCAATTCTTTCATGTGCTTCCTCATATACTTTTTCATTCAAGGATGTGTGTAATGTCTGAGTCATTGATATTCTTTGTTTTTGTATCAGACTATTTAGGATCTTAATATCATGAAGATTTACCTACCCGAAGCTCTGATTCACTGCCTGATGTTGAGTCAGCCACTGTCATAAGGTTAGAACTGAACTGAAAAATTTCTTTTGATAGAGACTTAGCTGCTGTAATGTCCCAGCACCACACATTAGTAATGCGGTGCTGATGCTGTAGAACACCACCTACACACAATTAAAACAAGGCTTAAAATTGGCTTGATTTTTTTTAAGCCATTGAATGTAGATAGAGTTACACGTTCTGTCATCTATAACATTTAGGTTAAGTCAATATAAAAAAGAAAAAGAAAAAAAAGGAAAGAAAGAAGGAAAGAATGAACAAGTCTACACAATAACATTGAGAAGATTTCTTAATTGTATCAAAAATTTGGATACAGAAATGTGTAACCTAAGAGGTGTCCATGTTTAACAATAACCATGCCTAATAATGGAAAGAGTCTGATGGAATTGTAGGAATCTTGCCTGAAAGAAGTCTTGAATGAATGTGTATTGTTGAATTGGGCAAATATATATCAAGGACCAGAGGATTCTGACCCTTGGAAAACTGGCAGATCTAATCTCCATTTAGATAAAGGCTTGGAAGTGGTAAAGTGTACTTCCTGTGGATGTAGTTCAGCTACTAGTGTTTAAGGATATGTGTTCAAGAAGTAGCAATAACAGCTTACTCCCGCAGATTATTTATAGTCAAAGACTATTTCCCTACAGAGATATGCTACCAAGAGTGTCCCACCCCACCACCTAATAAGCATGCTGAGATGCTGATTTGGTGTTTTCCTGAGAACACAACCCTCCTGAATCCAGCTTTTCTGTATCTGCGAATCTTTTTTTTTTCCCAGTGCCTTTCCTTCATTCCCTTTCCTCACCTGACCAGGATTCCAGAACCAGATTGTGGGGGTCCAACAAGACTGCTGAAGAGATTCCATAACAGGGTGAGATACTAAGCAGTGACTTATCAAAGCCTCTTACATTGGTTCCCTTGCTGTTTTTATCTGTACCTGGCTTTACTTTTGGAAAACTTTTTCTTCATTGTAGACACTTTGTATCATCTTGTGTTGTAGATATGGAAAGATATTTGTGGCATCTTCTCACTCCATATCATGTTCCTTTGTCTACAGTTGCCTTCTTTCTTCAAATGCATAGCACAGTCCCTGTCTGTTAGCTTTGTATTAAAGCTATGCAAAAATTATCATGACTAAGAAGAAATAAACTCTGATTCTTCGGTCATTTTGAGACTGTCTTAGTTCATTCCTGTCTCTTCAAATTAATATCAGTTCCAATATGTTGTGGGTGAATACCAATAATCTGGTTGGTTTGTTTTTTTTAAGGTGTATATTACATTGGATTCTAGAAATTTTAATGATAGTAATAATAATAATAATAATAATAATAGAATACAAACAAAACTACTTCATGCAAAATAAAATCCTCTGATCATAATCTTAACTTCTAATACTCAATCTTTCCTTTTAGCATGCAATGTGGCTGCATTTGAGTTTCAACCCTGTGGTATGACAAATCAAATAATTTGAAGAAATTAGTTTTCATGACTCAAAATATCCTTTGTCATTTTTGCTAAATTATCTACTGAGGAATGAGTACACATCAGGAATATCTCTTTCTTCAAAATATTTTTTAAAGGCAGAAAAGGCTTTTTAAACAAACCAACAATGTGGTTTATGTTTCTATGTCCATAAATCCCTAAGCATATTGTCTGCCTTCCAAACTATAACAGGGAATTATTTGGACTCTTATTTTGACACTGCATACTGTTAGGCTTTATGTCTCCCTCAGAGATCCAGATTAGACCACAATAAAATAGATAAAGGCAGGTTTATTAGGCAGTGCTCCTTAGTGGATTTATTAGTCCTAAAGAATCGGACTGAGGAAATTTTGCACTTTTGCTAGGGCAGTGATGTTTTGTAGATTGTAGCTGAAGGGTATTGTTGTGTCATCACAAGATGTTTTTGTGCCCAAGTATGGTCAAGGGTTGAGTGCTTACGTGGGGACTTGGGTGGCTGGAAGCATCACGAAAGGAGGTTTAGAAAGCTGTGAAGAATTCAAGGACTGTAGGAGCTAAAGGGGTTTACGACCCCATAGAAAGAACAACAATATCAACTAACCAGACCCCCCCCACAGAGCTCCCAGAGTTTAAGCTACCAACCAAGGAGTATACATGGAGGGACTCATGGCTCTAGCTTCATATGTTGCAGAGGATGGTCTTGTCAGGCATCAATGGGAGGAGAGGCCCTTGGTCCTATGAAGGCTGGATACCCCAGTATAGTGGAATTAAAGGGCAGGGTGAGGAGGCTAGAATGGGTTAGTGGGTAGGGGAACACCCTCATAGAAGCAAGGGGAGGGGGAATGAGATAGGGGATTTTTGGGAGGGGGAGGTTGGGGGATAACATTTGGGGGATGTTGGGTAGAATGGGATAACATTTGAAATGTAAATAAAGAAAATATCTAATAAAAGAATGAATTCAGAATTGGACCATTAGAACCATTCATTTGTTCTGAGATTTTCAGTGTAGGCTGGGTTGGGGGAAGATAGGGAAGATAGTGTTTCCCAGCTTGTGCAGAGGCTGTCAGTGGTTTCATCCCCTAATCTCAACCTCTTTGGCTATATGCTTACCAATTCAGATTTGTCTACTTCCTGCTCTCATGGGCCAATGCGGAGAGGGAGAGTTGGTGTTCAAATATAAGTCTGGGTGTAAGAGCATTTGGTTAACTACTATCCTGGTGACTTAAATCCATTCCTAGAGGATGAGAAGAAGGCAAGGCTCTAGAAGAAAAATAAATAGAAAAGTAAGAATGACTGGTCCCATAATAGGTGTGAGCCAGACAAAAGAGAGAACTGTCCTTTACAGTATTGGAGAGGAAATGTGTTTTGTAGGGCCATTGAAGCTTGTAAGATTCTTTTAGGTTTAAGAAAAGAAATATGTTTTAGACATGTTAGCATTACCATTGTTTGTAATCTGTTCTGAAATCCACATTGTAGAGAAGGCAGTAGACTCACACCTTTTTTCATAGTAGATGCTTAGAAAATGATTTTAGATTACAGCTTGAATACTCTTTAATGTGATGTCAGAGAAGATAGAAACATTCCATGCAGTGGAGGGCACAAAAAAGCTCACTTGATCTTGATTTATAATATGACTACTGACCATGAAAGAGGGGCTTTTATTCCTTATCCAGAAGACTGGATGTTTGTAGATTTAGCACAATGAGAAGCACTTTTATGTCTATACTTAAAAGAAAACCAAAGGAAATTTAACATCTTGAGCTTATAACTATGTGATAGTGGATCATTTAGTTGCAGGTAAAGTCATCCACTAATAGCATATCGGAACTCATTGACTATTGTTAAAACTCAACTTTTTGAAGTCTTAATAGAATTGTAGCCTAGAGAAGGGAGGTAATCTGAAACATTTTCATCCCTTTTATAAACGTTAAATCACGTTTTTTATCACTATTTAAGCTTTCACATTTTCTAACCTTCACAAAATGCATTTATCAATCTTAAAACTTCTTAGACTCTAAAACATGTAGTTATTTTTTATAAAGCTTCTGTATCCTCAAGCCTTATTAAGCTTTACATTTTTTAAATCCCAATATTTATCATGAGACACAGGTGGGTGATTATTGGGAGCAGTCACTTTAAAGTGAATTTCTATGGACAAAAAGTCAAAAAAACTTACATTGAAATAACTGTTCCTGAGTGAGGTAACAAGATAGCCTGTGAGCTGGGAAGTGGTGACACATGCCTTTAGTCCCAGCACTTGTGAGGCAGAGGCAGGCCGATTTCTGAGTTTGAGGCCAGCCTGGTCCAGAGTGAATTCCAGGACAACCAGGGCTACATTGAGAAACCCTGTCTTGAAAAACCAAAAAAGAAAAGAAAAACAAAAATAAAATAAAACAACAACCACCAAGTCAAGATATAGCCTGCATCTAGATCTTGTAGTAGCAACACAAAAGAGTGAGGCTTGAAGCCTGATTTTTACATATGACAGATGACTGACTGAGAAGGCATCTGAGACTATGGTGGTTCCTGTTAATTTGATAAAACTTTTCTTAGTCTAAACTAGACTTCAAACCCATCATAGACATGAAAAGGATGAATTTTACATGGAGTAAGCAGGAACTTCCGAAAAACCAGCTTCTGAAACAAAATGACAGACTTACCACCAATCACCTTAGGTTTTTCTATGGTCAGGGGTGAGTAGCATTAATCTTTGGCCACCAGGCCCAGATGATTTGACAGATTTTCCTTTGGAGTAGGAACTGAGGGGTGAATTATCTAGGCAAAGCAGTGTAATCAACTCCCCAGTATCTGACTTGTCTACAGTCTAGAGAGAACACTGTTACCAGTCTAGGCAAAGGGTAGTCTACAGCGCAGTGGCAAACTCTGCCATATTTGAAGCAAGTTTCAGGTGGATGTTTTCTCTGTGCCTGTCTTCTACAGTGATGCTGCCAAGATGTCTGACCATCACAGGAAGCATTTTTTTATTAAACATTTTAAATGTCTGAAGTATTTGAGGACCATCTATTAATCTAAAACACTCTTGAATAGAAAAACTTTGCTTGTGTGTAATTATTTAATTGAAGATGTAAGCAGAATACCTAATAAGGCTTATTTTTGTAATTAATCAAATAGCTAAAGATTGAAAAGTAGAGAAGCTAGACAAATATTACTGTGAACTCCCTACATCCTGCTTGCTTTCCTTTATATTGCAGTGTGTAAAACAATAAGGCAATAAAATTTGACAGATCAGATACTGTCTTGCTCTCTGTCCCTTGGGTCTCTTGTCCCCGATTCTCTCCTATGTTGTCCAGGGACCCTGTGTGCTGGGACACAATTAGCAAAGACACAAAAAGCTTTTGTTAATCTGAATAGACCTGTATAACCTTAAAATTCCTTCATCATTTATATTTTAATTTAGACTTGAATCACATATATAGCATACTGTAGAAAATTTAAATGTGTTATCATGATGTAAAAGTCCATACCAATTCAAAGTACTTTAGATCTTTTGCTTTTTTAGTATAAAAGGAGATACAATAGTAAAACAAAGAATTCATTAGGACTAGGAAATTTGATTACTTTATATTATGTGGTAATCTTAAAATGTTGAAATCACAGGGCACTTTGCAAGCCATATGGCTATTTACACCCTGATGGAGTCACCAGCCAAGAAAAAAGAAGAGACACATGGTTGTTGTTTAAAAACATCTGTGCTTCTAGTAGATAGATAGTAGATAGATACTTCTTTAAATGAGAATTGGATCAAAGCTACATGTATGTGTGTATATATATATATATATATATATATATACACACACATACATATCTCTCTTTCTCTAGAGAGAGAGAGAGACAAAGAGACAAAGAGATAAATACAAGTTTTATACATATATATATACATATATATATACATATATATATGTGAATTTTATATGTATAAAACTTCTACATAGTAGACAGGGGTTATATCAAAAACTATATAAAGAACTCAAAAATTTGGACTCAAAAAATCCCAAATAACTCAATTTGCAAATGGGGTACAGAGATAAACTGAGAATTCTTAATAGTAGAATCTTGAATGACCAAGACGCTCTTAAGAAATGTTCTACATTCCTAATCATTAGGGAAATGTGAATCACTAGGATCCTAAGATTCTATCTTACACCTATAAGAGTGACTAAGATAAAAAAAATTCAAGTGACAACACATGTTAGCAAGGATATGAAGAAAGAGGAACACTCCTCCATTGCTCATGGAAATTATAAAATGGTACAACTACTTTGGAAATCATTCTGAAGGTTCCTCAGAAATTTGGAAATGGTTCTACCTGAAGACCCAGCCATATCCCTCCTGTCTAAATGATGCTCCTCCATATCACAAGGACATTTGCTTCAGTTCATTCATAGCATCATTATTTGTAATAGCAAAAACCTGGAAACAACCCAGATGTCCCTCAGCTGAAGAATGGATAAAAAATGTGATTCATTACAAAACTTACACTATTCAGCTATTAAAAATTAGGACATCATGAAATTTGCAGGCGAATGGCTGGAAATAGAAAATATCCTGGGTGAGGTAATTCGGACACAAAATGACATGCAAGGTATGTACTCACTGTTAGGTACAGAATACCTGTCATACAACTCACAGATCACATGAAGGAAGGCTCAAAGTGAGAATGCTTTAGTCCCACTTAGAAGGGGTAATAAGATAAACACAGGAAAGAAAGAAAGGGAGGGACCTGGGTTGCAGATGGGAGGGGAAGAAAAAGGGGGGGCAGAATCAGGTAAGGGAGGCAAACAGGAGACTAGCCCAGAGGTCCAGGAAAATAAACGAAAATATGCAGCTGGGGATGGGGATGGGGAACTTTTATAAAGTCCTAGAGTCTGGAATGTGACAGGCTCCCAGGACTCAATGGGCAGGAGAGACCACCTCTAGCAGATAGATAGGTCTCCCAGTGGTGGGATAGGACCACCTATCTACCTTGAAAATTTTGAACCTCAGAACTCCCAGAGACTAAGCCACCAACCAAAGAGCATACATGTGCTGGTCTGTGGTCCCTGGCACATATGTAGCAGAGGAATGGTCACAGTGGGAGAGAATGTGCCTAATCCTATAGAGACCTGATACCCCCTGTAGAGACATGAGGTCAAATAAAGCTTATTTTGATAATTAATCATGACTACAAATATAGTTAAGAACATATTAGAGAAGATGGCTATTTATGAGGTAATTGATAATTAATCTTTCTTTCTAAATTATGTTTAACAGTTTTCAATAAGTGTCTGTATCATAAGGTTTAAGGCAGGGCTGACCTGGTAGTGAGTGTGGATGGCCCAATGAGCATGAGAATGGGTGATTACTAGGAGGTTTTGAGGCTGCTGGAATATTCCCGAAGCTCAGGCAAACCAAAAGGAAGGGGGTGTTGGAAGAGTCAGAGCTATTTAGGTTGAAAATCTGCATATACAATTTGGAATCAAATTAGCAGAAAAACAATCTCAACATAACTTAAATGGTTAGATTATTGGCGTGGATTCGAGTAATCCTGGCCGCTGGAGCAGGTGCGTCCATTGTGGTAAATAAGGAGAGGGGAAGATAGGAAGTGTGTAGTCATGGAAGGTGACTTGGATGTGGGGTCTGAGTATTTAGAATCATGAGGGTCTTGCAGAATGACCATCTTGCCAGCAGGACCTAACCGGACAATACTGGATACAGAGGGGAGGAAGGAGAGGAGGGGGGACTAAAGCGGGCCCTTCCCCCCCCCCGCCCCCTCAAAAAAAACCTGGACAGAAGTGAGTTAAGATATCCCTCCATCACTATTGTGCTGTAATACAGCTTGAGGTCTGGGATGGTGAGATCCTGAGAAGATCTTTTGTTTTTGAGAATAGTTTTTGCTATCCTGGGTTTTTTGTTATTCCAAATGAATTTGCAAATTGTTCTTCTAACTCTATGAAGAATTGAGTTGGGATTTTGATGGGGATTGCATTGAATCTCTAGATTGCTTTTGGCAAGATGGCCATTTTTACTACATTAATCCTGCCAATCCATGAGCATGGGAGACCTTTCCATCTTCTCAGATCTTCCATTTCCTTCTTCAGAGACTTGAAGTTCTTGTCGTACAGATCTTTCACTTGCTTGGCTAAAGTCACACCAAGATATTTTATATTATTTGTGACTATTGCTAAGTGCGTCGTTTGCATAATTTCTTTCTCAGCCTGTTTATCCTTTGAGCAAAGGAAGGCTATTGATTTGTTTGAGTTAATTTTATTTATTTATTTATTTATTTATTTATTTATTTTTATTTTTTATTTTTATTTTTTGGTTTTTTCGAGACAGGGTTTCTCTGTGTAGCCCTGGCTGTCCTGGAACTCACTCTGTAGACCAGTCTGGCCTCGAACTCAGAAATCTGCCTGCCTCGGCCTCCCAAGTGATGGGATTAAAGGCATGCGCCACAACCGCCCGGCCAGTTTGAGTTAATTTTATATCCAGTCACTTTACTGAAGTTGTTCATCAGGTTTAGGAGTTCTCTTGTGGAATCTTTGGGGCCACTTAAGTATACTATCATATCATCCTCAGATATTTTGACTTCTTCCTTTCCAATTTGTATCCCTTTGACCTCCTTTTGTTTTCTAATTGCTCTGACTAGGACTTCAAGTACTATATTGAATTAATAGAGAAGTGGGCATCCTTGTCTAGTACCTGATTTTAGTGGGATTGCTTCAAGTTTCTCTCCATTTAGTTTGATGTTGGCTACTCATTTGCTGTATATTACTTTTACTATGTTTAGGTATGGGCCTTGAATTCCTGATCTTTCCAAGATTTTTACCATGAAGGGGTATTGAATTTTTGTCAAATGCTTTCTTAGCATTTGAGATGATCATGTTCTTTTTTTCTTTGAGTGTGTTTCTAAATTGTATTATGTTGATGGATTTCAGTCTATTGAACCATCCCTGCATCCTAGGGATGAAGCCTACTTGATCATGATGGATAATTGCTTTGATAAGTTATGGGATTTGGTTTGCAAGAATTTTATTGAGAATTTTTGCATCAATATTCATAAGGGAATTTGATATGAAGTTCTCTTTCTTTGTTGGATCTTTATGTGGTTTAGGTATTAGAAAATGTGGTACATATACACAATGGAGTACTACTCTGCTTTAAAAACAATGATTTTATGAAATTATTAGGCAAATAAAAGGAACTAGAAAATTTCATCCTCTGAGAGGTAACCCAGTCACAAAAGAACACACATGGTATATACTCGCTGATAAGTAGATATTAGCCCAAAAGCTCAGAATACAATTCACCCAAAATACAATTCATGGATCACATGAAGCTCAAGAAGGAAGACTGAAGTGTGGATTCTTTGGTCCATCTTAGAAGGGGAAACAACATATTCACAGGAGGAAAGACAGAGACAAAGTATCGGGTAGAGACTGAAGGAAAGGCCATCCAGAGACTGCCTTACCTGGGGATACATCCCATATACTTTCACCAAACCCAGATCCTCTGAATGCCAAGAAGTGCTTTCTGATAGGAGCCAGATATAGCTGTCTTCTGAGAGGCTCTACCAGAGCCTGACAAGTACAGAGGTGGATGCTCGAAGCCATCCATTGGGCTGAGCATAAAGTCCTCATGGCAGGTGTAGAGAAAGGACTGAAGGAGCTGAAAGGGTTTGCAACCTCATAGGAAGAACAACAATATCAACTAACCAGATCCCCCAGAGCTCCCAGGGACTAAACCACCAACCAAAGAGTCCACATGGAGCAACCCATGTCTCCAGTCACATATGTAGCAGAGGATGGCCTTGTTGGACATCAATGGGAGGATAGGCCCTTCCTTGGTCCTGCGGAGGCTCGATGCCTCAGTGTAGGTTAATGCTAGGGTGGGGAGACAAGGTAGGAGTGGATTGGTAGGTGGCGGAAAACCCCCAAAGAAGCAGGGGGAGGAGGGATGGGATAGGGGATTTCTAGTGGTGTTGGGTGGCGAAGGGGATGACATTTGAAATGTAAATAAAGAAAATACCCAATTAAAAAAAAAAGATATCCCCCAATGGATTGGCAAAAATTTATAAGATCATGGAGAAGGTAAAAGTCTTCAGTGCCCTCTGGTGGCCTCTTCTACAAGTTACTGAAGCTAGGACACAGAAAAAAAAACAAAAAACAAAAAAACAAAACGGTGTGTGTCATTTTGGACTATGGTCTGAGACAATTCAATTTACATAAATTTTATAGCAGGCACCCAGCAGCGACCGATGATGTGGTTTAGGCTCTGTGTTGTCCAACTCAGAACCAGTGCCACTACTGGAGACTATTTCAAGGTATCATTCAGATCTGGTTGGGATAGAACAGTTGGAGCTGGGGCGAACTTGGAAAGGCAATCTCCTAATTCATAAAGCTCCTAGAATAAACACCACTGTTTGTTCATAGAAGGGCTTGCCTTGGCTCTGCCCTGGCTTGGATTGGGATCCTGGCGAGGTTGGACCTGAAAGAGGTTCCCAGTACTTCTTAGGCTCTTCCTGGGAAATGTTGACCTACCCTGAGTTGAAAGTCAATCACATCAGGTGGAGAAGGGGAGAGTGAGAAGAGTGAAAGACTGTGGATTGCACAAGACTGGAGGCTCAACTTCTCCCGGGTTTTGGCACCAGGATATCAGCCTTTCTCTCTAATAATTTCTCAGCCAGTGTGGGCACTACCAGGTTCAAACAGCATTTGGATGAGAACATGTACGTCTATTAATCATGAATCTAAATTTCCGGAGAGTTTGTGTGATAGACAGAACCTGAATACTTACGCTTCTCAAAATTCAGCATTGCTTTCAAAGAAAACATAAACTAAATATAGGAAAAGTAAATATGTTTCTCCAACTGTCTTCATCCTAGAGGATAGACACGGCATTCTAACTTATCATGATGAAGCTTTCTGAGAGATGAATAATGACACAAAACTCTGTAAGTGATAAAAACAGAGAAAATTATGTAGGAGTCTCAAGGAAAAAGGTTACAATGATATTCAGTAAACTACTATAAAATTAGTAATGAGTAATTTTAAAGTGAAACAAAATACCCATTTGTACATAAATTAAAAATAAAGAGGACACAAGCCACAATCTTCCAGAGAAAGCATTACAACTAGTAACTGACCCCAGATTAACGGCTTTGGCCTATGACAGCCCATGGTTAATAAAAAAATTGAAATAACAGATATTAACAACCTTAATTTTACCAACTTATATTGAAAGTTAACATACTAAAAGTCAATAGCTGCTTCTAGTATTTACAATGGGGCAAATAACACTAATTTATGATGAAAATATTAGGCAGGTAGTATAAAATGAGGACCATTCTAATTTTTGATTTATAGATGTATATTTTATCATTTGTAAGAGAGGTCACTGACAATTTAAGGAGTAAAACCCAAGAATTGTTAATGGTTCTGAGTTATTTCTGGTTAAACAAGTTCTAAAATAATACTGTGTATTAAAAGCAGTGGACAGTAGCTTGAGATGACACTTTAAGAAGTAAAACCCAAGAACTGTTAATGGTTCTGAGTTATTTCTGGTTAAACTAGTTCTAAAATAATACTGTGTATTAAAAGCAGTGGACAGTAGCTTGAGATGTAAACATTTCGTGTGTTCAGTGGTACCATAGCATGGTCTATTTTTATAATCCAGCTGCGTTCTGTTTACTCCCTGTGATGTAAATTTCAATGGTAAAGTTTCTGCATACTTTATTGATTGAAGTGAATATATTAGTAGTGAAATTTGCATTTAGACTGATTGCCCTGATCACTTTGATCCTGTGTAGTTTGTGAAACACAAATTTTTCTCTAAGTACTTCTGCTAATAAGATTTGAAGCGAATGATAGAATTGTACCAACTATGAACATTTGGTAATATTTCTTGTTTCCATTTCCTGTTTGTCTTTCATTGTGAAAGATTACTAAGTCATTCATTTCAGTTATGTTACTTGCCACTTCAAAAAAGAAAGCTGCTGTTTTGCAAACTTCTCAGTTTATTATTGGGGAGGGAAGTTGCTTTGATTATTTATAGATAATGAGAGTTACATTAAGAAAAATTTCAAGGAACAGAAGATTGCTTATTTAATAAAACAAACAAACCACTTTTCTAGCAAGCCCTATGACCTTCAGTAGGTTCCCTAGAAACCATCTATCAAGCATTAATAATCCAAGGACTATGATAAGGAGAGAAGGAAGATGGAGACTGGAGGATATCTAGAAGCTCTGGACAACAATCAGTCTGGCTTATGCAGCACTATATATATATTGTCTCACTCCATAGGTAAAGGTTGCTTCTGTATTCACACAAAGAAACAAATGAAACCAAGCACACACACACACACACACACACACACACACACACATATGCACACACAAACTCACATAAGGGGGCAAGGAGAAACATTTCATTCCTGATGTTATAAACCCTATATTATTATATATTCATACATTATATGGTAAAAGGTATTATCATTTATATAAATTTATCTCCATAAGCATTGAGATAAAATATAGTGTGAAAATTGCTAAAATGTTTTTGTTGATTATAAAGCTTATTTTAGTTATAATTTTAAGTGAAACATTAGATGAATAATGCTAATTTGAAAAATCTCAGCTCTAAAATTTTTCAAACAAGTTATATATATACTATATAGTATACATATATACTATATGTAGATAGATAGATACAGATATATACATGAGCACACATGAACACAACTTCTGTTTTCTATTCTTGTCAATACACTGAATAATGTGACAAACTGTACAAATGTATTTTGAGTGTATTAGTACTGAATAGTCTCACACATCAATAAGCGATGTTATTCTAATGATGACCTGCCAAGATAGACCCATCTGTAAAATACTGGTTGTAGCCAACCACTTTAACATTGGTTATAAACCCCACTACACAGAAGAAAACACTTATTTATTACATTAATCTTGGCCAAGAACTCAGAGCAAAGTAGGTAGGTTGTATATCCTGGAGGAGAGGGTAGTGGTCCTTTTGTGTGAAAAGGACATAATATCAAACTGCCTTATAAACATTCATCTTTACACCTACATAGCATGTAGCCCCCATCAAAGAAATACTTTTTTGGTGTTTACTTAATACAAAACCCCATAATTTGTCATAGCATAGAGAACTAGTGATACATGAGTGACAAAAATACATACACACACATACACATGCATACACACACACACACACACACACACATACACATACACACACACTTAAGTTATACCCCTATCCTCCAAGATGTAGGGAACCTCAGAGAGGAGCAGAAATAAATATTTTAGGGGCCAGGACTTGGGGAGACTGATACAAACACTGTCTCCTCAAATAGACAAACCTTCAGACTCATGAACTCATAGTGTTTGTGATTGAAGGCATTGTTCTGCCTGAACAATATCAGAACTAAATAAATCCAATCAACATTCCTGCATGAATATGGGAAGTGCTTACCAGGTCTTCTACCCAGCTGAGGAGTGATTGGTAATTTATGGCATTAGGAGAGAGAGTGGAGTTTCTTCAAGTCTGTCGATCCTTTGTAGGTTATCTATCTTGCTCTAGTTAATGACACTACACAGCCTTCTATGTGTCTATGAATCTATTTGTCCATGCATGTACACATCAATCTTTTATCTATTTAGTATCTATCTATCTATCTATCTATCTATCTATCTATCTATCTATCCATCCATCCTTCCATCTCTATCTATCTATCTCTATCTATCTCTATCTATCTATCTATCTATCTATCTATCTATCTATCTATCTACCGATCATGTATCTTCTATCAACTGAGTGTGCACATGTTTAGCATTCTCAAAACAGAACATATTTGTAAAATATCACAAAATAAGCTAATATCAATTATTTTGAAGTGATAGATGCCTATCATGAACTAATTGCCCTTAAGATAGACATTACTTTATCACTTCGAATTCACAATAATATTAAAATGGAAACTAAAGTTATAAAATCAGGGCATCAGTAAAAGCAGTCACTGTTAGTAGTATACTGCAGTCAATAATGACTAGGCATAGTTAATAAGTTTTATTACATTTAACATTCAATTATTAAAGCACACCACCAAATCAGAAAATCAAGTGACAAAACCTGTGGTGCAGTGTAAAACTCAGCAATTGTCACATCAAAGAGCACAGCTGCATCTGTGCAATTGGGGTTCAATCATCAAACATGCAGTGCAATTACTTTAGTCTGATAGTTCCACAGTGTTACAATATGGAGATGAATCAGCAGAGCTTCCTGGTGATTGCTAAACACCTGACTACTTCCTCAGTAACTGTAGTTCTTGAATAATTACCTAAATAAATATGCAAATGAAGTTTAGTGAAATGAAATAATGAATATGAAATAATCGTTGATAAATTTAGAAGAATTGGTGTCACATGAAAGAAACTGGATACTTTCTTTTTATATACGACTTCTTAACTACACCATCAAGGCAAATTTAGTACATATCATCCTTATTTAGTTAATTTGGGGTGGCTGAATCTGTTTTCAAAGTTTTCCATAGGGATTTTCCCAAAAAGTGAAAATTCCTTCATCCAGGAAATGATATAGAGGAATCTAGTAGTTGGCATTTCTCATCTAACAGAATTAATCACACCAGGTGTACTTTCCAAGAGAAAAACAGGATCACATAAAGGTTTTTAAGAAGAACACACACACACACACACACACACACACACACACACACACACACTTATATATACAAAATGCATCATTTCTCCCTACAATTTCATTCAGCAAATATGAAAATACTGTACTTGTGGAGCTGTAGAAATTCTAAAGATATGTGCTATAAGTGATTTTCTCTTTCTCTTAAAAAAAACTTCCAGATGAATTTTAAGATCTGTTTTTGACATGTTTTTCCAAGACATCCAATTTTAAATAGAGTGATTTAATCATCAGGTAAAAATATGTTCTTGGTTGACACCCAATGTGTGTCCTGATTAAGATTTATTAAATTATTTAATCGCAACAAAGTTACAGAACTACATTTTTACAGAAATATCTTTTCAATTTTTTTTCAAATTCTACTTTCAGAAAAAAAAATTGCATGTTTTGTGCAAGTAAAGCATTTTATGCCAGTTATAATATTTGTTAACCATGCATCTAAATCTGGAAATTTGGAATCAAAAGGATTTGGAGCTCTTCTTGCCTCTATATTGGCAACAAAATCATTTCAATGGCTTTGTGAAGCAGTCTGGTATATACAAGTCTAACTGTACAACATAAAGTAAACTGAAGAAACCTCTAAAGACAGTACACATGCTGCAAAGGGACAGATATTCCCTACCATAGTGGTTCAGTTTGACAGAACACACAGATTCAGTATTTGTAGATTTTCTTGGTTTTTTGTTTGTTTGTTTGTTTTTTATTGGATATATTCTATATTTACATTTCATTTCCCTTTTCCTGGTTCCCCGCCCCCCAAAGGTCCCACATGCCCATTTCCCTCCCCCTGTTCCCCCATCCACCCCTTCCCACTTCCCTGTTCTGGTATTCCCCTACACTGATGTATTTAGCCTTTCCAGAACTTGGGTCCACTCCTTACTTCTTGTCGGACATCATTTGGTATGTGGATTGTGTCTTTGGTGTTCCAAGATTCTAGGCTAATATCCACTTATCAGTGACTGCAGACCATGGGTATTCTTTTGAGACTGGGCTACCTCATAATTCTACTACATTTTTCTCTAACTTTTACAATTGAATAAACAAAAAACTATTAATGGTAGAGTCAGAAGCACGATCTGTCCCTACCCAATATGTCTTAGTGAAGGGGCCAACCTATCATTACAAACTCCATTTTGTGTTTATACTCCATTTTATGTTAAGGTTGTCTTGAGACTGAACTCAGTTATTGGAACAAATACAAGAACAATCCCCTAGCAACGGCTTCAACTTTCCTAACAGCCACTTCACCATGGCTCCTAAGAGCAAAGTACCCAATGTTCCAGATGTTTTGAAACAGATCACTGGAGTTAACCAATCATATAAATGCTTAGCTTTGAAGCACCCTACCCTGCTGTAACTGTGATAAAAAGCCAAGGAAGGGCTCATCATCTTAGGACCTTCCACACCCATCTAGTGCATTGTAGATCTTGGAGGATCCTAGCTCTCATTTTTACAAAGACTCTTTTCTTTTGCATAAGAGTTCAATTTCTGGTGGTCTTTGGTGGTTTGTGGGGACCTCACAACCTCAGAATAACACTTAGAACTCTATATCTGACTTTGATTCTGCTGCAGAGATCATGCTCTGTCTAGGAATTGATTGGGGCAGGGTTTTTTGGGGAAGTTAATTTTGTTAGTTATCACTAATAATTTTGTATGTTTACCAATGATGAAAAGCATTTAAAATGGAAGAAAAATTATCTTCATCTTTTGTTTTAAATGAGAAGACCAAAATACTGGGAGTTCAAGTATTTCCCTCAAAGTAAAACAACTCTCGTTTTATTTTGTTTGTGCTTTTATTTGTGTGTGTGTGTGTGTGTGTGTGTGTATCTCTCTCTCTCTCTCTCTCTCTCTCTCTCTCTCTCTGTGTGTGTGTGTGTGTGTGTGTGTGTGTGTGTATGTGTTTCGATCCTTGCTACTCAAGATTGACTGCCTAAATTTAGCCCCAGATCCCATTGTGGAAAGAGAGAACTGCTGGCTTGCTGACTTTCACCATATTAAAAAATGGGTAAATATTCTAGGTCAATTCACCAACATTACAAATAGCAATTGGTAGACAAATAACCTAGAAGCTGTTTTGACTTTCAAAGGGCTTCTTTCTCTATTGTACTATCACTAATAGTTTTCCACATGAAAAACAACAGAGCCTTCAAACTAAAAATGATCATGTTATCTGTCCATAATCTTATGATATTGTATAAAATCATAACCTATTATCATATTAGAGAAGAGTGACTTTGATATTTTGAATGCTGGGGTATTTCAATACTTTAACAGTTATCTTATAGAAAGCTGTAATTCCAATCTTAAATTATATTTGAGGGTCATTTTTTGTTGTATACAAAAGCTGAGTGACTCCTTTAAACCATATTTTTTCTGAATCAAGCCTCAGCATGTATTGCTACAAAGTGTCATTTTAGTCAATTTACACCATAACAGTTGGTACATAGAACACAGCACTTTGACTGATCAGAGACATCCAGTGAAACATATCTGCTAATGTGTAGGCAAATATCTTTCTACATTCAAGAATGATGTTTTGATATTATTATAGATGCCCATATTCAATAAATATTAGGTAAAATATCTTAACTTGGCCACCCTGCTTGGTTATATGCCTTTTCCTTTCTATATATCTAATGCTTTGCAATGATTTCTTAATTTAGATGTCTACATATCATCATGTATATTTAATATCTTTCTATAATTTATGTATGTAAATGCATACTATTATATATTTATGTATACATTGTATATACATTTTGAATTTTTGTAAATGAAAATAAATGTTCTGCTAGTTCTTTTATACGTTTTTAGAATTTTATGTATTTGCTTATTACGATATTGCAATTTACAAAATTACAAAATCAATTGATGTTAGAAATCCATTAATTAAGTAGTTATAAAGGATGCTAAACAATGATTTTTAATAAGAATAACTTAGCTTTGAATATACTAACAGTCTTGTTTTCCTGGGAATTTTCAGGTTTGGTCTCTATTTTAATGCAATGCATAACTTTGGTCAAACCTTATATTACTCTTGGTCTTGCTTTTAATTCTTTCCCCAATCACAGTGGCCATCATATACAACTTTCTTATAGGAAATGACAAAAGTTAATTCTATTTAGTTAATAAATGATAATACTCATATTGTGAAATTGAATCTGTACTTACATGTAGGGATAATCTTCTGTGTACTTTATGGAAGAATCAACTGTCCATAAAAATCTAGGCAATGAGCTGAGGCAGGCTTGACCCTTATGACCCTCATGCAGTATGGCTGTCTGCAGGGGAGAGCAGAAGCCTATGACAACTTGGTAGAGTGTAGAGCCTAGAAATGGAGCCTCAGGGCATTTCCTCACAGACAAGTATTTTCCAGAGCTCCATGCTGCTCTGGGAAGCCAACACATTGCTCAGGTGAAATTGTAGTTTGTGATCTAGCCCATGGGAAAAACAGCAGCTCAGTTCAGGCCCACTGCATCTCAAGCCTGGTGGCTGGTGGGTGGTGCCTGGCTCAACCCAGCCTGACAGGGCATGTGAGCCTGAGAGTAATAGCAGGTGCCCAAGGATGAAGGCCTAAAGCCAGGCACAAATGATGCAAGCTAAAGAGGCCTGGCCAGCAGTTGGCAGGAGGCTGAAAATTTAGGGTAGCCTATTAGATCAGACTGAGTGGTCTGAACCAGCCATGAACAACAGGTGCTAACTGAAACATATAAGGAGCCCCAGAGACAACAAGCAGAAAAAAATCTGAGTCTAGACACAAGACTCTTCTGACCAGGTAAATATCTTTGAAATCATGACAGACTCCTAGGAATTAAGACATTGTCTCAGGTAAAACAAAGTTTAAAATGGATTAAATATGTAGAACCAGAATGTGGCTAATATAGCTATACATTTATGGGGAAAAGATCTATTGCGAAACTGGGAGGTACAGATTAGCATTCTTCCAATTTTAAATGCAGGTCATAAAAGAGGAGAAGTTCTTAGGAATAAAAAACAAAGGGAAAAAAAGTTACTGAAGATAGTTACAGACTGTCCAAGCTGTCCATGAGCAGGATACAGCTGCAGATGACTATGTGGTGGAGTTGCTGCTAGAAGATCGCAAGCTGCACTATGCACTGCCACTAAGGTAGCAAACTTAGAAACCTGTTTGGGTCAAACAATGGCCTGGGAGCAAAGAAAAGACCTGCAGGTACTAGAACAGCTAGCCTAAGAGCAGCTGGAAGCTCAACATGTAAGAGTCCCCCAGCCCTTGGAATTATGTTTGTCATTACAGAAACAAAAGTAGAAAATGCAGGATGGGTTTTATTGAAATTTCTATTGGATATATATTTTTATTTACATTTTAATGCTATCCTCTTTCCCAGTTTTCCCCCTCCTGGATAGCCAGTATCCCTTCCTTCCTCTCCCTACTTCTATGATGATGCTCTCCCACTCATCCTATTTCCAATTCCCAGGCCTAGATTCCCCTATTAGATATTTTCTTTATTTATGTTTCAAATGTTATCCCATTTCTTGGTTTCCCTCCAAAAACCCCCATCCCACCTCCCCTCCCCTTCCTTCTATGAGGGTGTCCTAAACTTCTGCTTCCCTGACCTTGTGTTCCTCTACACTGGGGCATCAAGTCTTCACTGGATCAAGATCTTCTCCTCCCTTGGATGTTCAACAAGGACATCATTAGCTACATATGCAGCTGGAACCATGGGTCCCTCCGTGTGTACTCTTTGGTTGGTGGTTAAATCTCTGGGAGCTCTGGGGTTGCTGGTTGGTTCATATTGTTGTTCATCCAATGGAGCTGCAAACCCCTTCAGCTCCTCCCGTCCTCCGTCAGCTCCTTCAGGCATTTCTCAAACAAACCTGAGAGCAATCAGTAAAATCATTTAGTCAATAGCCTGGAATCACATTGCCTTCCTTGTTAACTTAAACATGGTCGGTTACAACGACTTAATTAAAAGTCTGCTTTTTCACAATCTATTTACATGAAGATGATAGGGAAAAGTTTTGTTTTTCCTCATTTCTTACTTATTTATAAAATTTGTCCAATAAAGATATACCATTGGAGGGTCTTGCTGAAGAAATGTTAAAAAGTCCTACCTTATGTCAATATTTTGTATAACAGTAACTAGAAATAATTTATAACACAGTTTCTTCAGTCTATAATTTACCAATATATGAATGATATCTTAATGGGTGATTCAGACACAAACACATTAGGGGGGATATTTGATTAAATTAACTGAATTTTGCCCTCTTGGGGATTACAAACTGCTGTTGAGAAAATACAAAGCAGGGACTTTATTAATTATTTGAGATATAATATAGGACTATAAAAGATTAAACCATAGAAAGTGCATGTGAGGAGAGACCTATTATGAAATGCTTTTCAAAAATTCAACTAATAACTTAAAGGCAAGAGATTTCAGTTTATAAAAAGAACTAATTTGACTCTAACTCACATAATAAAAGGGACATCAATTTCTGGAGACCATATATTCTATTTCTGATGCAAATAACTCAGAAAATAAAGGCTATAAGTTAGAAAAAATAAGTAAGATGGCTCAGAGCTCTTATAGCTAGTTTAAAAATTGGAGCTGTATGCCATTCATAGGGTATTTTAGATATTTTAGAATCTTTTAATATAGTTACTGACTCTCAATGTGCAAAAAGTTGTTTTGCATAAAGAAACTGCTGAACTTTTTCATGGTGATCCATAATTAACATTACTATTTATTTGGCTATACCAGGCATTGAGAAACAGAAATCATCCATTGTATTTAATACATATCAGATCCCCTATAGGTTTACCAGCCCCTCTGCCCAAGATAATAATTAAATTGATGAGCTATTAGTAGGAAATGTGGTATAAGCTTTGGAATTTCATTTAAAAATCATTTTAACAGTGAAGGTTTGAAGAAATAGTATTCTATCATTTGGCAGCAAACCAATAAAATTATAAGGCAATGTCCTAACTGTTATTTGTATAATTGAACCAAATTATTCAGGATTTCAATCAGCAGTGGCTTTAAATTCTAAAAAGAAGGATTCTGTGATTTCCTTTTTTATTAATGGCTTTTTAAAAATTGTCTGTGAACTTTTCCAGGCTTTTCTTATCATGCTAAAACTATCTTTATTAATCATTTCCCCAATTACATGTTTATCAATATTTCCTTATAAAACATCACAATTACATTGGATGGACTTTTGAGAATAAAATGAAATATCCCAAAAGGTGTTACTTCTCAATTTTACTTACTATGTGAGGCATTTTAAACTAAGTTGTTTACACACACACAAACACACACACATCTACATCTACATCTACATCTACATTACATATACATTTACATTGCATATACATTACATATGCATACACATTACATGTGGGTATATACATACATACACACACATATACACACACACACACACACACACACACACACATATATATATATATATATATATATATATATATATACAACCTCAACTGAAAAGATAGTTTCCACTTATGGTGTGGGTTTAATTGTTTGATTGTAATAGATAATCCTATAACTTTCAAGGTAATAATTCCCCATTCAAATAAAAATAAATCAAGTGATGTCATTATGGAATCATACCCATAGCTAATTTACTCCCACCCAATTTACCTAATTGCTCCTATTCTTGTATACCTATTTGAGCATGGAAGTCTCAGCTGTGCTAGAATCTTTACAGAGAGATTCTAGAGAAATGCTTTCCATTCTCTTCATGTAATGGAATACAAGGTTCTACTTTGTTACTTTTGTAAAGCTCAGGTACTTTTCTCCAGTTTATGTTTTTTTGTGAGTACTAAAAGTCATTCATGAAATAGTTACAAAAATTCCCTTTTTATGAGAGTGACCACATCAATAGATGTAAAAACTTAGGCTTTGTGTAAGCTTCAAAATTCTACCTGCTCCATGAGGTCTTGCAGGACACTTGGTTCATTCAATACTTACCAACTTTACATTAAAATGAATGGTTGGCTTTACAGGTGGTAAGTAGTGAACCAATAAACTGGATTAGGTGTCCAATTTCATCTTACTTCTGTCCTCAAAGTAAAGTACTTAATCATATTTCTTTCATGCATGAAACTGTTAATCATGAGCTCCTCCAACTTTATTTTTGAAGAATTATGAAATCCTATATTGTAACAAGAGCTGCTAAATCAGAATCTTAGATCAGAGCCCCAGTGTTTGCATTCAAATGGAATCTGCAGAAACCAAGGCTGTCTTTGCATTCTGACTTCTGGGAACCACTGACTCACAGGACCATTTTAAGCTGGTGAGCATGCGACGTGAGTCATGCTATTGTTTGGTCTTTAAATTTCTAATCTCAACTCCCACACTGCTGACCTGTTTCATCCGCTTCACACCCATAGACTTCTGCATATTATTTTATATAAGCAAATCATTCCTTCGTGCTGTCGAGCTGGACCTACTTTTCTTCATTTGCTAAGTATGGCTTTCCTCTCTTATAATCGTTAGAAATTTAAACGGTGGATGTTATAATCCAAATAAAGTGCAATCTCTTTCAAAAAAGCTCAGAGAGTGGATTATGAACCTAATCAAAAGGATTGTTGTCACAGTCCCTTACAACTCATGCTTTTGCTCCTACAAGGTACTGCAATTCATTTCTGTCTCTCTTCCTACACTTTGCAGGCCCTAAATCCAGGGTTTACATATCTCTGTTTTTGACAAATTCCCAACATACCCAAGACTCTAGTTGATTTTGTATAGATGTAAAATAGATGGTTGACTAAAATGGAATTTTCTTTCAAGTATGGTCTTCTTTCTTTGCTTTTAATTCTTTCTTTTTTCTTTTGTATTTTTTTTAATTTTCACATGCCTTTTCCTCTTGCCCTTTTAAAATGTCATTTTACCATTATAATTTAATATCTACACAGAAGATACTATGTTTAACCCAGTAATTCCTGGACAGTATCAGAATAGAAATAAAGAATTAATATAGAAGCAAATTAAAACAAGCTTATAGGATATTTAAGAGAATAACCATTTAATCTGGATCAACAACAAAATTTAATCTTAAATATGTTACTATAAAAAGCAAGTTTATCAGGGTAAATGTATGAGCAATATGTTTATTATCCTTTCAGAGAGTTACACAATCTGCTTTCAGCTTTGCTTTATGGGGAAAATATGCCAGTGTAAGAGCAGTTTAAAAACCAGATTAACACCTGCTTAAGAAAACTTGGTAGGCATTAATTGACCTGAAAAGAGCCCAAGTTGAGCAGCAGGCATGTTGCTATGTTTGCTTCAAAAATCCTAGCTGTGCTGCCAAAGTCTACCTAATGTAAATATAGGAAAAACAAATTGAACAGCACTGCCGCTTCTGTACTAAAGCCATTTCACATTGAGCCAAACTCTCCCTAGAGCATGTCATTCCTCAGAACCAGATAAACATCCAGTGAGATGGATTAACACTTTGAAGCCACTAGGGTATCATAAAGACTTTTTTGTTGATGATGTTGTGTCTTTAGCACTGGGGAAAATCTGGCTCATCTTGTTAGTAGCAGAAATAATGTAATTTAAGTGAGCTGCCAGGATAATTAGAGCAGGTGAACAGTAGACAGAAATAATGCCCTGAAGTGATGAGGGAAAAGGCTTAGATCCTATTTCACTTTATTTCTATGCTACTGAGTGGTTTTGATATGTGTTTCTTTCAGTATCCCTGTCAATCCTGGTAGGAAATTAGACATTTGGAGAGATTGCGACTCTTCCAAGTTTCTTGGAGAGTGCTTAGTGCACTTTAGAGCAATGCTAATTGACAGATTTTAAAATGAAAACATCAGAGAAAGGTGATATTTATCTATACAGAATTATAAATTTTAGAAGCTCACTGGAGAATGACTCATTCTCATCCGTTTTAGAAAGTGATATGACTACAGATTCCTGAGAGTATTTAATTACACAACAAGAGTGAGTCAGCATCTTTTTATACTTATACTTGGGGAGTGGAATAGGTATATCATAAAGGCTTTGTATTCTAACCTTACTTCACAATACGTAAATGCTTCCAAACCCACGTGGATATTCTTTACAACATTTGGCTTTCCAGAGTCAATTCCTTCCAACCTATATGGTGAGTATCATTTTAAATATTTTTGTATAATATTGTAAAAGTTTTTCATAAGTTCTATGCTATTGATTATTAAGTACATTTTATAAGCTTGTCTTCAAAAACATATTTATGCTACTGAGATTTATTGGATTATGTGGTCCTTCTTTCATCATGAAAATTGGACTCTAAATAATGTCTGATATTTTGGCTCATGGTGACTTGCACAATAAAATACAGGAAAAATGGAAGATTAGATCTAAATTATTATTAGAGATAGCATACCTATTAATTTTTTAAAAAAAACATAGACCTACACAAAAGTAATGAAAACTTTATATTTGTAAATAAATATTAATGCTTTCATGGGTCCGTGGATCCTCCCAACAAAAATGAAAACTTAATTGAACTCATTTAATTATACGAAATATCTGAACTGAAGGAGTTGAAAAACTATGCTCAGCCATCATTTGGAAACTGATGAAAGTCAGCAATATTGAAAATCTCTGAGGCATTATGGTCTGGTTGATGATGCTGGTCACAATGGAGCTGTAGAAGCACAATTCTGATAACACTGGGTCTGTTCACTGAAACTTAACTATGCCATGATGGCAGGAGAGGATGCTGAAATGAGTCATTGCACTGAGTAAGAAACCGTGAGTCATCAGAGATCCATGGTGTTATGGTTACAGTTGATGATGCTAGATGGTGACCAAACAGCGGAAATAACCTATTAATAACATATTAGTACTAATAACCTACTAGTATTCGGTAATAATGAGCAGAGAAGGTGTCCTAACATTTGGTTCTGATTCTCTAGTAATAAATGTATTAACAAAATATGACGAGTGTAGGATAAATACAAAAAGTGTAGCAAAGAGTATTGTTAAATATTGCATGAAAAATTAATGTTTCATTCAAAACAAAACAAACAAAATTATGATATATCAAAAGGACATGTAAGCTAACTGATAAATCTCGAAAGATCAAATCTGAAACAAAATTTAATCAAGAGAATGAAAACAAATTTTATTATAATTAAACTATAATATTATATTACTTAATCTGATATGAGTTATTGATAGTAACATAAATATTTAACGTAGATGAAACAATTGTCTTCTGCAATGATCTTTCTATTTATTTATTTTTGGAATAGGTTATTTATTTACATCTGGATCACAGCTTCCTTTCTCTCTTCTCCTCTTTCTCTCTTCCCTTTAACCCATCTACTACTCTGCCCCTTCTCAGAAAAGGGGAGGCCTGGCATAGATATGAAAAAAGCTTGACATATCAAGTTGCAGCAAAACTAGAAGTATCTTCTGCTGAAGTTACACAAGGCAGCCCAGTTAGGGGGAAAATGATTCAAAGCAGGCAATGTAGTCAGAGTCAGTCTCTGCTCCAGCTTTAGGAGGCCCACATGAAGACTCAGCTGTCATATGTATAGAGGGCATGGGTAACTACCATTCACAATCTCGGTTTGGTAGTTCAGTCTTTATGAGCCAGATTTGTTGGTTCCAAAGTTTTTTTTGTTTTTTTTTTTCTGGTTATGTTCTTGATGCCTCTGGCTCCTTTAATCCCTTCTCCCTCTCTTCCACAGGATTCTCCAAGTGCCACTTAACTAGTTTGGCTGGGAGTCCATCAGTTGCTGGGTGAAGCCTCTCTGATGACAGTTATGCGAGGCTACTCTCTGCAAGTACAGCAGAATATCATCAATAGTGTAGAGGCTGGGTTCTCTTTCATGGCATGGGTTATCCCTTCCCTCAAATTCTGCTCCATCTTTTACCTTTGCACATCTTACTGTAGACAGAACAAATTTTCTAAGGTTTTGTGGCTGAGTTGATATCCCAATCCCTGCATGGGAAGTTTATCCTGGTTACAGGAGATGGTCAGTCCAGGCTCCACATTCACTAGTTCTATGAGTGTTCACTAAGTTTACTCTCAGATTCCTGGGAGTTTTCATGGTCCTGTGTTTCTAGCTCATCCCAGAGATGCCCCCACCCTAATCTAGTTGTCTCTTCCAGAACTCTCTCCCTCTGTCCTCTCCCCACTCATACCTACTGTTCCCATCTCCAGTCACTCCCCATCCCCACAATACTTTTCCATAAATCCACCACCAATGATTAATCTGTTTCTCTTTCTTATAGAGATTCTAACATTACCCCTTTATCCACTTTGGGTTACTTAGCTTATTTGGTCCATTGTAAGACAGTTTTACTGTATTTTATGACTATACATGAGGACATATGGTGTTTGTCTTTCTGGGTCTGGGTTATTTCACTTAAGATGATCTTTTTCAGCTGCAACCATTTGCCAGCAAATTTCATAATATTATAAGTCTAATGGTTGTATAATACTCTGTTATGTAATTGCATGACATTTTCTTTATTTACTCTTCGGTTGAGAGAAATCTAGGTTATTTCTGGGTTTTGGTATTAAGAATAAAGCTATTATCAACATAGTTGAGGAAGTGTCCTTGTGGTGTGTTGAAGCTTCTTTTGGGTATATGGTCAGCAGTGGCTACATCTTGAGGTGCATCTACCCCAAAATCTTCTGAGAAACTGTGAAATTAATTTCCAAAGTTATTATGCAAGTTTGCACTTGTAAACTCTATGGAGGAGTGTTCCCCTTGCTCCACATCCTTGCCAGCATTTGCTATCACATGACTTTTTGATTTTAGCCATTCTGACAGGTGTATGATAGAATTTCAGAATTATTTTGATTTGAATTTTCTTGATGACTAAGGATGTTTGAATACTTCTTTAATTGTTAAGAATCCTTTTCACTTTCATGAGATACCACTTTTTACTTGCTGATCTTTGCACCTATGCTGTTGATATTCTGTTCAGGAAGTTGCCTCCTGTGCTGACGTGTTCAAGACTGTCCTCTGCTTTCTCTTCTATCAGATTTACTGGATCCAGTTTTATGTTGAGGCCTTTGATCCATGTGGACTTGAGTTTTGTGCAGGCTGATAGATTTGGTTCTATTTGCATTTTGCCACATCTAGACATCCAATTAGGCCAGCAATATTTGTTGAAATGCTCTTTTTTTCATTGTACATTTTTGCCATCTTTGTTAAAAATCAAGTGTCCATAGGTAAGTAGATTAACTTCCTATTTGATTTGACTCCATTGATCAACCTGTTGTTATTTTAGTAATCTGTGGATTCTGGTACTACTACTCTATAGTATAGCTTGAAATCAGAGATGGTAATGGTGATACCTCCAGAAGTATTTTTATAGAAGAGGATTTTTTTATCTATACTGGGACTTTTGTTTTCACATATAAGATAGAAGATTGTTCTTTAAAGATCTGTAAAGAATTGTGTTAGAATGTTGATGTGTATTATCATGAATCTATAGATTGGGTTGGTTTTATTGACCTATTATTATTATTATTATTATTATTATTATTATTATTATTATTATATTTCTTTTTTCTTTTTTCTTTTTTCTTTTGTACACTCCATATTTTATTCCCCTCCTGGTCTGCCAACTATGACACATCCCATACCTCCTCACTGTCTCCCTGTCTCCATGAGAATGTCCCCATGCCCCATCCCACCAGACCTTTAAACTCCTTTTCTCCTTTCATTATGCGAATCCTACCAGTCCATGAGCATAGAAGTCCATTTTATTTTCTGATATCTTCTTTAATGTCTTTCTTCAAAGATTTGAAGTTCTTGCAATACAGATCTTTCACTTTCTTGGTTTGAGTTACATCAAACCAAGAAATTATATATTATATATTATATTGTTATATATTATATATAATTATACTATATTATAATATATTATATATTATATATTATTTGTGCTTGTTGTGAAAGCTGTTGTTTCTCCAATTTCTTTCTCATCCCATTTATCATTTTTATAAAAGCTATTGATTTTTTCTTTTGAGTTAATTTTATATATAACCACTTTGCTTAAGGTAGAAGTTAGTGTATACTATCATGTCATCTGCTAGTGCAGATTCTTTGATATCTTCCTTTCTACTTTGTATCACCTTGATCTCCTTTATTTATTTTATTGCTCTAGCTAGAGCTTCAAACTCTTTATTGAATATACACTAAGAGAACAGACAGCCTTTTTTGTCACTGCTTTTAGTAGAATTGCTTTAAGTTTCTTCGCTGTTTAATGTTGACAATCAGGTTGTTGTATATTGCCTTTTGTGATTAGGTATGTGCCTTGTATCCCAGATCTCTTCAAGAGTTTCTTCATAGGAGGTGTTGGAGTTTGTAAAAGCATTTTAAGCATCAAATGAGCTGATAATATATTTTCTTTACTCTTTCAGTTTGTTTATATGGGAAATTGAAGGATAAATTGAAGGAATTTTGAATATTGAAAAATCCATGCATCTCTGCTGTGAAGCCTACTGATTATGGTAGATGATGCTTTTGATATGTTCTTGCATTCAATTTGTAAATATTTTGTTAAGTATTTTTGAATTAATACTCTGTAAGGGAGATATGGCTGAAATTTTCTTTCTTGGTTCAGTCTTTGTATGGTTTATGTATCAGGGTTACTATAGCCACTTAAAATGAATTTGGCCTTGTTCCTTCTACTTCTGTTTTGTGGGATAATTTGCTATTAGTTTTTCTTTAAAGGTATGGCAGAATTCTGCACTAAATCCATTAATCCTGGTTGTTTTGGGTTAAGATATTTTTAATTACTATGTCTGTTTCTTTAGGAGCTGCAGGACTATGAAATTTGCTTACCTGATCTCGATTTAATTTTGGTGTGTCTTATGTATCAGGAAATTCATTCATTTCAATTAGATTTCCCCATTTTGTGGGGTAAAGCCTTTTGAAATAAGAAATTCTTCTTCTTCTTCTTCTTCTTCTTCTTCTTCTTCTTCTTCTTCTTCTTCTTCCTCTTCTTCTTCTTCTTCTTTTTCTTCCTTTTATTATTATTATTATTATTATTATTATTATTATTATTATTATTTTGGATTAATAATAATTCTTATTATAATAAAAGTGTCAGTTGTTATGTCTCCTTTTCATTTCTGATTTTGTTAATTTGGATACTGCCTCTGTGCCTTTTAATTAGTTTAGCTAAATGTTTGTCTAACTCATTGGTTTTTCTCAAAAAGATAACTCTGTGCTTCATTGATTATTTATATTGTTCTTTGTTGATTTATTGATTTTAGTCTCAAGTTCGATCATTTCCTTCTATCTACTCCTATTGTGTTAGTTACCTTATTTTTGATCTAGAGCTTTCAGGTGTGCTGTTAAGTCGCTAGTATGAGCGCTCACTAACTTTTTTAGGAAGGTCCTCAGTACTATGAACATTCTTTTTTAGTACTGTTTCCATTGTGTTCCATAAGTCTGGGTATGTTGGGCATTCATTGGCCTCTAGAAAGTCTTTCCTTCCTTCCTTCCTTCCTTCCTTCCTTCCTTCCTTCCTTCCTGTCCTCCTTCCTGCCTTCCTTCCTGTCTTTCTTCCCTTCTTCTTCTTCTTCTTCTTCTTCTTCTTCTTCTTCTTCTTCTTCTTCTTCTTCTTCTTCTTCTTCTTCTTCTTCCTCTTTCTCCTCCTCCTCCTTCCTCCTCTTCCTCCTCCTCCTCCTCCTCCTCGTCTTCTTCTTCTTCTTCTTCTTCTTCTTCTTCTTCTTCTTCTTCTTCTTCTTCTTCTTCTTCTTCTTCCTTTTATTCTCTCTCTTTCTTGATACCCCTTCCCCTCCATTTTCTATTTCTTCTCTGTCTTATGGCCTAAGTGGCCTTGGGTCATGATGACTAGCAAGTTTTCAGGTCCACTATGGTGTCATCCCAGGGAAGTTTTGGCCTGTGTGGTCTCCTGAACTTTGAGTTTTAAATTGCCTCCAGGGTTTCTGGTACTATATGGTTTGAGGTCAGCATGGTCAGAGTGCCCTCTGGGAACGCAGGCAGAGTTATGTGCTATAAATGGACAGGATGCGGCATGCCACTGTTGTGTGTATCTCAAGAATCTTAAAGGTCCTTATCAGGAAGATATTGATAATTACACTGTTGGTCAAGCCTTAAAGATGTGGGAGTTCTTATCGGTTTTACTCCCTGGTGGCAGCAGGCTTCCAAGTTTGCAGATAGAGTTGTGGCTTAAGGGATTTTCTGGGGAGGGAGAAAACCAGGAAAGGCGACATTTGAAGTATAAATAAAGAATATAACTATTTAAAAAATAAAATAAAATAATAAATCAACCAGAAAAAAAAGAAAGAAAATGGATTGCAGGTGACAGGGCTCAGTTTAAAACTGTTGGGTGTGCTGTTGGGGAACCTTTAGAGTTTTGATTGTCCTGACAGGCCTTTGCAAGATTAATTTTCTACCTCCAATCATTTTATGATCAATGACTTTAATACCCAGAGGATTCCCCTGCATACAATAAAGACACATGCTCCACTATGTTTATAGCAGCCTTGTTTATAATAGCCAGAAATTGGAAGGAGCCCAAATATCCCTCAAAGGAGGAATGGATACAGAAAATGTGGTATATTTATACAATGGAATACTACTCAGCAATTAAAATTAATGAATTCATGCAATTTGTAGGTAAATGGTTAGACCTGGAAAATATCATCCTGAGTGAGCTAACCCAATCACAAAAGAATACACATGAAATGCAATCACTGATAAGTGGATATTAATGAGCCCAGAAGCCCTAAATACTCAAGGCACAATTAGCAAGTCAAATGATTCCCAAGAAGAAAGGAGAGGACCCTGGGCCTGGAAAGATTGGATCAAGTTTTGTAGAGAAACTGTGGGGGAAGGGGGAATGATTGGGGAATAGTTGGGGGGGAAAGGAACTATGGGACATAGGGAGGGGGGGAAACTGGGAAAGGGGAAAGCCTTTGGAATGTAAACATAGAATATAGAAAATAAAAATTTAAAAAAAATGAGATGGGCAGCAATAAAGGAATATGCCAGAAAAAAATTTTTTTTTAAAACAGGAAACTATAAACCTCTTGATTAAACCTAGAATATACCTGATCAAGGAAACGAAGCTTAACCTTACAAGTTTTAAGAACACCAGATAGAATACAACATTGTTATGATGAGAGCAATATTCTCATAAAATTAATAACAAAATTCTTAATAACTGACATCTATAAAAGCCAGAAAGAACAGCATCCTGTCTAGAATCTATCCTGACTTCATAAAATATAATGATCAAAGTACATAAATATATGGTAAAATTTTCCACAAAAATGGAACATAAAAATCATTGCAATAACATGCTGTAGTACCTTTGCTAATACCTTATGCAAGAATGACTCCTGAGACTCAAGAATTAAACACACTTTGCATGTCTGGGAAACCTTACACTTCCATGATTCATGAGGACTCCTCCATGGGCTTATGGAATCAATAAAAGACTGTAGAAGGAATGGAATGACAG
The DNA here is from genome assembly GCA_964023405.1 of Apodemus agrarius. Classification (NCBI taxonomy): domain Eukaryota; kingdom Metazoa; phylum Chordata; class Mammalia; order Rodentia; family Muridae; genus Apodemus; species Apodemus agrarius. The sequence continues at coordinate 16,187,812 of OZ030013.1, forward strand.
ACTAAGCTATCTTGAAACATATAAGTGGACCCACGCCACTGTCTGCACACTGTAGGCAGTTCTATAGGAAACCTGCAACTCTGTCTTCTACCTATACATGGTTATGTTTGTCACACATAGCCCAAGGTTAATATTTTGGTTTCTTGATACCATTGAAGAGTAGTGAGAACCACCAAAATTTGAAACCAAGTCCATAATTTCAATAGTATGGTTTAAGTTATTTAATGGAAAATATAGAAATTATATCTTAACTACATTTTCTTTTCATTTTTCCCCAGGGAGAAGGGGGCAGGATTGCCACAGATGTAACTATAAGCCAGTCAGCTATAAATGTTATCCATGCAGATAAATGTACATATAGGTTAACTTTTAAAACAATTGTATTATATCACAACTGTAAAACAAAATTTCCAAAATAATAATTTTTCAAATTCCAATCCATTTACCAGTTTTCCTTGTGCATAAATATGTGTAGTTAGCCTATAGCTATTTATGTTGTCAATATCTAGTCTATGTATATCTATTTTCTATAAGACTGAATTTTATACATACCCTGCATGCAATAACTCACTTTCAAAACAACAATAACAAAGATTTAATTCTCGCTCCACCAAATAAATACTGTCAAGTAAAGTGCTTAGTATAGCTAAGGGAAATTTCTGAGTAGTGTGTTCCTAAATTAGTGAAATAAAAGTCTTAAACCTTAAAAAGAGTACTTTTTATAAATTACATCATAAGTATAAATTGGATAGGACAATGAATATTAATAACAAATTAAAGCATAAGAAAAACTTGAAAATGTTGACTGTAAAATTTTAATATATGAAGCAAAATTTCTAAGAGTGAAAATGTAAAATTTGATTGAAGATATGACTATGAAATGAATGAAGAGGAAATAAAAGCTAAATTAAGAAAATGTAGAAATTTGTTTTTAAAGTAGAAATTTGAAGGAAAGTTGCAAGAAATGTCTTGTTGAGGTTTTTGCTATGCTACATACTGGTTGTTCCCATGGAGTACACTTAGATCCAGATGATGCTACATGACCTTACCCCCAAAGTTATCTTTGATTTGTGAATAAAGATGCTAACAGCTAATAGTTGGGCAGAAAAGACATAGGGAGGGTTTAAGGTTCTGAGACTTGGAGCCAAGGGAGACCACAAACAGAAGAGGAAGTGGGGAGAGTAAGATGCAATGGTATAAACATCTAAAAAATCATGACATATTGGAAAAATAAGTAGTAACTCAAGGTGATCACTAAAAATGTAGATTCTAATTGTATAGATGGTACATATCTGCCCAGATCTAGTGATGATTAATTCATATTATTAAGATTGTGTACGACTTTTAACCAGGACATGAATATTCAATTGTAGAAGTCCCAGACTGAGATTAAATAATTTCTACAACAATATCTTCTAATGTAAAACCCCATAAGATGAAAGAACATCAAAGAAAAAATAATTGTACAAATATGGAAAGAGTTATATTACCCTTAAAATGTAAGTATACATAAAAGAGCTTAAATGGTGAATGTGAAATTGCATGAGCATACTTCATTGAAATTTAATTTTTAAACAACAATAAAAGGAGGGGAGAAAATTTCTCTAATATATGTGGAAAAAATAACAGTTTCCCAAAGAAACAAGTAAGGTTATAGGGGAAAAATGACTTCAGTATCATCAATGACAAGTGTAAGAACACTTTGAAGTATCATCTTCAAAGTGTCAAATAATCTACACCTCAAACTTAGTTTTTATAACATGCACACATCTCACTAATTGAAAGGAAAATGATTAGGATAGGTACAAATTTTCAGAATATTTAATATGTTGGCATCTTTGAAAAGTTTGATATTAAGTAAGTATATACCAGACGTTCTGTATTTGAGATACCAGTGAGTCTCTCCCTCCCCTCCCCCTTGTCCTTCTCCCTTTCACTTTTCTTCTTTCTAAGTCTCTTTGTGTAGCCCATATCTTATATTCTTTCCCTCTTTTTTGATTCTCTGATTTTGGCCCTAAACAGCAAAGAGATCTAAGGACACAGAAAAATGGTGTCTACATGTAAGTGTTGAATGAAGTTTACTTTCATATTATTGCAAACTTGATGGAATGCAATGGAAAGATCCATGCATGGAACCAACTACACATTTTTGGTTTACTATTTACAGAAAGATACTAAGGGAATTAATTCAGAATACAAAGGATGATAAGAAAAGTTATACCTCTAAGGTTTAGGCTAGCTGTCTATGATGGATTTATATCTGCACATAATATGTAAGATGTAAGGAATAGCAGCTTCTTCTGTGTTCTGTACAGTAAAGAAAATGCTGTGCTAAACTGTTAAATTATCCATCTTTACAAAGAAAATGGAACAGAGCTCTGTCTATCTAAACCAGTTATTACAATCTCAGGCCCTGTACTGCATATATCCCTATATACCATCATATTCTAGAGGAAAGGAAATCAGAGACTCATTGGTATCACAAGAAGGTCAGGCATATACTTACTTAATATCAAATTTTTTGTTTCTTTTTTTCATATTTTAAAAATTTTTTTCTATATTCTTTGTTTACATTTCAAGTGATTTTTCCCTTTCCTGGTTCCCTCCTCCCCATAATTCCCATAAGCCCCCTTCCCTCTGCCCATTCCCAAATCAACCCCCTCCCACTTCTGTGTCCTGGTAATGCCCTACAATGCTGCATCAAAGCTTTCCAGGACCAGGGCCCTCTCCTTCCATCTTCTTGGGAATTATTTGATATGTGAGTTTTGTCTTGGGTATTCAGTGTTTCTGGGCTAATTCATTGTTTTTAATTGCTGAGAATTATTGCATTGTGTAAATATACCACATTTTCTGTATCCATTTCTCCATTAAGAGACATCTTGATTTTTTCTAGGTTCTGGCTATTATAAATAAGGTTGCTAATATTCTGAAAATGTTTTTTCTCTTTTTTTGTTATTCAAAAATATATTTTTAAATTTTTTATTGGATATATACTAAATTTACAATTCATTTCCCTTTTTCTGGTTCCTCGCCCCCCAAAATGACCCACATGCCCTTTTCCCTCCCCTTGTTCCCCCATCCACCCCTTCCCACTTTCCTGTTCTGGTATTCGCCTACACTGATGCTTTGATCCTTTCCAGCACCAGGGTCCACTCCTTCTTTTTTGTCAGACATCATTTGGTATGTGGATTGTGTCTTTGGTGTCCCAAGATTCTAGGCTAATATCCACTTATCAGTGAGTGCATGCCATGGGTATTCTTTTGAGACTGGGTTACCTCACTTAGTATGATGTTCTCCAGCTCCATCCATTTCTCTAAGAATTTCATGAATTCATTGTTTCTAATGGCTGAATAGTACTCCATTGTGTATACTGAAAATGTGTACCTATCCCAATAATTTTCCTTTCGATATTTCTAGTGTTTCTGGCAACAAGTATATGGACATAGCTTAGTTGGATCATGTGCACTGAAAATAGTGTGGTACAAGGCAGGTGAAGGAGTTTCATAGTGAATCCCACACATCTACCACCTTGTAACTGGACTGTGAGCCTCCAGAACATTGTGCAAAAGTTCTATTGCTTCTTCAACCTTTTCTGTAGGTATTTTGGTTGTTGTTTTGATTTTTTTAAGGTTGTCTGGCATGAACAAGATATTAAAAACAATGAATTTATGAATTCTTAGGCAAATGGTTGGAACTGGAAAATATCATACTAAGTGAGATAACTCATTCACAAAAGAACACACATGGAATGCAGTCACTGATAAGTGGATATTAGCCCAGAATCTCAGAATACCCAAAACACAACCCACATATCAAATCATTCCCAAGAAGAAGGAAGGAGAGAGCCTGGGTCCTGGAAAGACTTGATGCAGCATTGTAGGGGATTGTCAGGACATAGGAGTGGGAGGTGCTTGATTGTGAAACTGGCAGAGGGAAGAGGACTTATGGGACTTATAGGGAGGGGGGAACTGGGAAAGGGAAATCATTTGGAATGTAAAGAAAGAATATAGAAAATAATAAAAAAGATATTCAAAATTACCTTTACCAACTCGTTCATATCATGTTGTTCTTAGGGATAAGTGAAAATATCTCTCCAGTTATAAAAATTCAGAGCCATCCTCATGTTTCGCTGTACTCTGTGGCCCTTCTTTCTAATGCTGTAGAACATTTTGTCTTCTGTCACACTGACATGTTCTGACATGAATCTTTGCACTTCTTCATGCCTCTACTGACAACACTCTAATTTATGGCCCACCTATTATGTAGAATAACTTCATAGGCTTATTTTTCCTTCCATTTATAATGCATTATCTTCTGTAGTATATAGGGTTTGCCCTTTTGTTTTGTAAAGATAATACACTCATAATACTCATAATGTGCTCAGTGTATTTTTGCTAAAATCCTAGTGATGATGCTTAAAGAACAGAAAGAAAATAGAGTAAATAATATAACTTCAAAATACCAAAGAAATTTAGAATAAGGAAAACTAAACTACAGGCACTAATTCTTGTTATTCAAATCATATTGAATACAGTAAGTCAACAAAAGGGTACAGATCCAAGAGACAACATGTGCATCCAAGAAAATAATGTACATATTGACTGTTTTGTTGTTACCTGATCTTCAAAGGGTGTTACAGAGCAGTAGAGTCTCTTAGAGAAATAATGGCCAAAAACCTAGGTGTATATTCATAAAGAATAATATTAGGAGTGGTATTTCCAATGCCATTTCTGAGTGGTTCTATATTACTAAGCATACTAAAAGGGAAAAATGATAAATGTTCTGGAGACTGGTAATTCTTGGTTGATGTTTCTGGAAAATATTTGTAAACCATGGATGTTATGAGAGGTTGATACACAAAATGTACTAGTAATTCATGTTGATAAATAAGAAAAAGTAAAATAAAAAATAAGATAAAAAGGGAAACAGTATAAGACAAGGTAAAATATGTCAGAGTTTTCTTTTAAATTGCAAAGATTTCAAAGTGTTTACACAGAGAGCCTTTTCTTATCATTTATGTATTGTTGGCGACAGACAAGATAATGTTCAAATTATAAAACACATATTAGAAACTAAAGAAAAATTCAGAAATAGGTAGAGCTTTTGACAAGAAGGTCTGCTCCATGCTTACTAACTTAGTTACTGACTTGGTTTTAAGAAAGATTATGGCATCTAAAACAATAGGATTTCCATGTAGAAGAGCACATCTCAGAGAAGATGTAGATCACGTAACTATTGCTTAAATAACTATATTTTCCAGGGCAGGTAGAATGGGAGCACTTTACTGAGATAAGCACAACTTTGTTTTGTTAATATTGGCAAAGTTGTTATAGAGAGATTCTGCAGCAGATGATGGCCTAGACTAGATATAATACAATTTTTCATATGTGATAATTAAAATAAATTCTACTCCTATTCTATGGACATCACAATAACATGTGTTTATAAACAGTCTTCTGGTATATTATCCTCCCTGAAAAGTAGGTTCCTATTATCCATCCTGATCCACTTATTCTGAAAAAAAAATATCCTAAGTGATTTCAAAACACTCATGTTTTAAAAGTACTTGTCTAGACACAATCTCATATCTTAATAAACCCTTGGCCTTTATATTCAAACAGAGGAAGTGAACAGAAAAGTATAAGTCCAATTGGCCAATGATTTTCCAAAGTGATTGATTCAAATTGAAAAGATAAAAGTGTTCTAAGTTAATGTATCATAAAATGAGATCTGGATTCTAACACATCAAAATAAGTTGGTTTGGTTATTTTAACCAAATTACTGGAGAGTTCCCGAAGCCATCTTCTATCCCAGAAGGACAGTACAGGCAGATACACAGGTACACAGAGACATCGTGAGTTTAATATCACTTGGGATACAGACCACCAGGCTTCTGACTGTGCCCAAGACCTGGGCAACTCTGTAGTTCCTCTGTGTGCCAGCCTGTCTTGGATTGTTTGCCCTGCAGAGTAATTGGCACTAAGGGGGTCCCCCCCTCCATCTTCACTCCCAGGCGGACATGACAGGCACTTCCAGGTACTCAGAGACTGCCCTGAGTATAACAATGCTTGGGACAAGGCACACCAGGGCTCCAATGGCACCCAAGAATAGGGCAGCCCATCAGCAATCTGTGCCAGGGGAAACCCAGTCATCCAGAGGAGCAGAAATAGCCCTACAGGCTTACAGGAGGTTCAAGCACCAGACTGTGACAACAGGACCAACTAATGCCAGAGATAACCAGATGGCAAAAGGGAAACATAGGGACATTACTAACAGAAATCAAGATAATATGGCAGCATCTGAACCCAATTCTGGACAACAGGAAGTCATGGATACCCCCAACCTACCAGAAAAACAAGATTTGGATTTAAAGTCACTGGCCATGATGCTGTTAAAGGAACACAAGAAGGACATAAATAAATCTCTTAAAGAAATACAGGAGAAAATGGATCAAATGATAGAAGCCCTTACACAGGAAACACAAAAATCATGTAAAGAAATACAGGCAAATATGGGTCAACAGATAGGAGCCAATAAAGAAGAAATGCAAAAAACCACTTAAGGAAATACAGGAGAACTTGGGTAAATAGGAAGAAGTCATGAAAGAGGAAATGCAAAACTCTCTTCAGGAATTACAGAAAAACACAAACAAACAAGTGAAGGAACTGAGCAAAGCCATCCAGGATCTAAAAACAGAAGTAAAAACAACTAAGAAACAACAAAAATCATACAATTTTGGGAATAAAAAACCTTGGGAGGAAATCTGGGGTCATAGATGCAAATATCAACAACAGAATACAAGAGCTAGAAAAAAAAAGAATCTCAGATGCATAAGATACCATAGAAACCATTGACACAACAGTCAAAGAAAATGCAAAATGCAAAAAGCTTGTTACCCAAAACATCCAGGATATCCAGGACACAGTGAGAAGACCAAACCTAAGGATTATAGGTATAGATGTGAGTGAAGATTTACAAATTAAAGGGCCAGCAAATATTTTCAACAAAATTCTGGAAGAAAACTACCCTAAACTAAAGAGAGAGATGCCCGTGAACATACAAGAATCCTACAGAATTCGAAACAGACTGGACCATAACATAAATACCTTATGTCACATAATAGTCAAAACCTCAAATTTACTAAAAAAAAAAAAAGAAATAATATTAATGGCAAGAAGAGAAAAAGGCCAAGTAACATGTAAAGGAAAACCTACCAGAATTACATCAGACTTCTCACCAGAGACCATGAAAGCTAGAAGTTCCTGGGTAGATCTCATATAGTCTCTAAGAGAACACAAATGCCAGATAAGACTGCTATAGCCAGCAAAACTCTCAGCAAACCATAGATGGAGAAACCAAGTTATTCCATGACAAAACCAATTTTACACAATATCTTTCCACAAACCCAGCCTTACAAAGGATAAGAGGTAGAAAGCGCCAATACAAGGAGGGAAACTACAGCATGGAAAAACCAAGTTAGTAACTTTCTTTCATAAAACCCAAAAGAAGATAACCACTCAAACATAAAAATAACATCAAAAATAACAGGAAATAATAATTACTATTCCTTAATATCTCTTAACATCAATGGACTCAATTCCCCAATAAAAAGACATAGATTAAGAGACTGGATATGTAAACAGGACCCTACATTTTGCTGTATACAGGAAACACACCTCAGTGTCAAAGACCAACACTACCTCAGAGTAAAAGGTTGGAAAATAATTTTACAATGGAATGGTCTCATGAAATGAGCCAGAGTAGCCATTCTAATATCAGATAAAATTGACTTTCACTCTAAATCCATCAAAAGAGACGCAGAAGGACACTTCTTGCTGGTCAAAGAAAAAACCCACCAAGAAGAACTCTTAATTCTGAACATCTATGCTCCAAATGCAAAGACACCCTCATTCATAAAAGAAACTTTTCTAAAGCTCAAAACACACATTGTACCTAACACAATAATTGTGGGTGACATCAGCACTCCACTCTCCTCAATGGACTGATCAGGAAAACAGAAACTAAACAGAGACACAGTGAAATTAATTGAAGCTTTGGATCAATTGGATTTAACATATATATACAGAGAGAGAGGGAGAGAGAGAGAGAGAGAGAGAGAGAGAGAGAGAGAGAGAGAACATTTTATCTTAAAGCAAAAGAATTTACCTTTTTTTCAGCACCTCATGGTACCTTCTCCAAAATCGACTGTATAATTGGTCACAAAACAGACCTCACAAAATATAAGAAGATAGAACTAATCCCATGCCTCCTATCAGATCACTATGGAGTAAGAGTGGTCTTCAATAGCAACAAAAACAATAGAAAGCCCACACATGGAAGCTGAACAATACTCTACTCAATGATACCTTGGTCAAGGAACAAATAAAGAAAGAAATCAAAGACTTTTTAGAATTTAATGAAAATTAAGACAAAACATACCAAAGTTTATGGGACCCAATGAAAGCAGTGCTAAATGGAAACATCTTAGCCCTGAGTGCCTCCATAAAGAAACTGGAGAGAGCATACACTAGCAGCTAAATGTCACACCTGAAAGCCCTGGAACAAAAAGAAGCTAATTCCCCCAACAGGAATAGAAGACAAGAAATCATCAAATCCAGGGCTGAAATCAATCAAGTACAAACAAAGAAAACCATACAATGAATCAACAAAACCAGGAGATGGTTCTTTGAGAAAATCAACAAGATAGACAAACCCTTAGCCAGACTAACCAAAGGACACAGAAAAAAATATCAAATTAACAAAATTAGAAATGAAAAGGTAGATATAACAACAGAAACTGAGGAAATTCAAAAAAATCATCAGATCCTATTACAAAATCCTATACTCAACATAACTGGAGAATCTGGAGGAAATGGACAATTTCCTAGACAGATACCAAATTCCAAAACTAAATCAGGATCATGTAGATCATCTAAACAGTCCCGTAACTCCTAAAGAAATAGAAGTGGTCATTGAAAGTTTTCCAACCAATAAAAAGCACAGGACCAGATGTTTTTCATGCAGAATTCTATCAGACCTTCAATGAAGACCTAACACCAATACTCTTCAAACTATTTCACAAAATAGAAATGGAAGGAATACTACCCAACTCGTTCTATGATGTCACAATAATTTTGATACCAAAACCACATAAAGATCCAACAAAGAAAGAGAACTTGTGACCAATTTCCCTTATGAATATCAGTGTAAAAGTACTCAGTAAAATTCTTGCCAATCGAATCCAAGAACACATCAAAATGATCATTCACCATGATCAAGTAGGCTTTATCCCAGGGATGCAGGGACAGATCAATATATGGAAATCCACCAATGCAATCTACTGCATAAACAAACTCAAAGAAAAAAAACATGGTTATTTTATTAGATGCTGAAAAAGTATTTGATAAAATACAACATCCTTTCATGCGAAAAGACTTGGAAAGAACAGGAATTCAAGGCCTATAACTAAACATAATAAAAGCAATATACAGCAAACTGGTAGCCAACATCAAACTAACTGGAGTGAAACTTGAAGCAATCCCACTAAGATCAGGGACTAGACAAGGCTGCCCCCCCCTCTCCACATCTTTTCAATATAGTACTGAAGTTCTAGCTAGAGCAATTAGACAACATAAGGAGGTCAAAGGGATATAAATGGGAAAGGAAGATATCAAACTATCACTATTCGCGAATGATATGTTAGTATACTTACATGACCCAGAGAACTCCTACAGCTGATAAAAAACATCAGGAGAGTGACTGGTTATAAAATAAACTCAAGCATATCAGTTGCCTTCCTATATCTAAGGATGAGCAGAGTAAGAGAGAAATTCGAGAAATGACACCTTTCACAATAGCCACAAACAATATAAAGTATCTTGATGTTACTCTAACCAAACAAGTGAAAGATCTTTATGACAAGAACTTCAGGGCTTTGAAAAAGGAAATTGAAGAAGACCTCAGAAAATGGAAAAAAAAATCTTCCATGCTCATGGATTGGTAGGATTAATATAATAAAAATGGCCATCTTGCCAAAAGCAATCTACAGATTCAATGCAATCCCCATCAAAATCCCAACTCAGTTCTTCATAGCGTTAATAAGAGCAATTCTCAAATTCATATGGAATATGAATAGGGTTAAAAACTGCATGATATTGGTACAGTGACAGGCAGGTAGATCAATGGAATAGTATTTAAAACCCAGAAAAGAGCCCACACACCTATGGTCATTTGATCTTCAACAAAGGACTGAAGCCATCCAGTGGAAAAAAGATAGCCATTTCAAAAATGGTGCTAGTTCAACTGGAGGTCAGTATGCAGAAGAATGCAAATTGATCCATTCTTATCTCCTAGTACTAAGCTCAACTCCATGTGGATCAAAAACCTCCACGTAAAACCAGACACACTGAAACTAATAGAAAAGAAACGTGGGAAAAACCTTGAAGACATGGGCACAGGGGGAAAGTTCCTGAACAGAACACCAATAGCTAATGCACTAAGATAAAGAATTGACAAAATAGGACCTTATAAAATTACAAAGTTTCTATAAGGCAAAGGACACTGTCAGTTGGACAAAACGGCAACCAACAAATTGGGAAAAAGTCTTCACCAACCCTACATCTGACAGAGGGCTAATATCCAATATATACAAGGAACTCAGTATGCAAATTGATCCATTCTTATCTCCTAGTACTAAGCTCAACTCCATGTGGATCAAAAACCTCCACGTAAAACCAGACACACTGAAACTAATAGAAAAGAAACGTGGGAAAAACCTTGAGGACATGGGCACAAGGGGAAAGTTCCTCCATTGTGTAAATATACCCCATTTTCTGTATCCATTCCTCTATTCAGGGACATCTGGGTTCTTGCCAGCTTCTGGCTATTATAAATAAAAGTGCTATGAACATAGTGGAGCATGTGTCCTTATTGCATGGCAGGGAATCCTCTGGGTATATGCCCAGGAGTAGTCTCCTGAAGGGAGACTCCAGAGAGCCAAATAACCCTATTAAAAAATGGCGAACAATGGGGCACAGAGCTAAACAAAGAATTCTCACCAGAAGAAATTCGGATGGCCGAGAAACACCTTAAAAGATGTTCAACATCATTAGTCATCAGGGAAATGCAAATCAAAACAACCCTGAGATTCCACCTCACACCAGTCAGAATGGCTAAGATTAAAAACTCAAGAGACAACAAGTGCTGGCGAGGATGTGGAGAAAGAGGAACACTCCTCCACTGTTGGTGGGATTGCAAAATGGTAAAACCGCTCTGGAAATCAGTTTGGCGGTTCCTCAGAAAATTGGGCATGTTACTTCCAGAGGACCCTGGCATACCACTCCTGGGCATATACCCAGAGGATTCCCCTGCATGCAATAAGGACACATGCTCCACTATGTTTATAGCAGCCTTGTTTATAATAGCCAGAAATTGGAAGCAGCCCAAATATCCCTCAAAGGAGGAATGGATACAGAAAATGTGGTATATTCATACAATGGAATACTACACAGCAATTAAAAATAATGAATTCATGCAATTTGTAGGTAAATGGTTAGACCTGGAAAATATCATCCTGAGTGAATTAACCCAATCACAAAAGAATGCACCTGAAATGCAATCACTGATAAGTGGATATTAATGAGCCCAGAAGCCCTAAATACTCAAGACACAAATAGCAAGTCAAATGATTCCCAAGAAGAAGAAAGGAGAGGACCCTGGGCCTGTAAAGATTGCCTCCAGTTTAGTAAAGAAACCGAGGGGGGAGGGGGAATTATTGGGGAACAGATGGGGGGGAGAGGAACTATGGGAACTATGGTGGGTGGGAACTGGGAAAGGGGAAAGCCTTTGGAATGTAAACATAGAATATAGAAAATAAAATTAAAAAAAAAAATGGCGAACAGAGCTAAACAAAGAATTTCACCTGAAGAATTTCGAATGGCTGAGAAGCGCCTTAAGAAATGTTCAACATCATTAATCATTAGGGAAATGAAAATCAAAACAACCCTGAAATTGTACCTCACACAAGTCTGAATAGCTAAGATTAAAAACTTAGGAGACAGCAGGTGTTGGTGAGGATGTGGAGAAAGATGAAATCCTCTACTGCTGCTGGGATTGCAAGCTGGTATAACCACTCTGGAAATAAATCTGGTGATTCTGGTGGTTCCTCAGAAAACTGGTATGACACTTCCAGAGGACCTCGTTATACTCCTCCTGGGCATATACCCAGAGGATTCCCTGCCATGCAATAAGGACACATGCTCCACTATGTTCATAGCACTCTTATTTATAATAGCCAGAAGCTGGCAAGAACCCAGATGTCCCTGAATAGAGGAATGGATACAGAAAATGTGGTATATTTACACAATGGAATACTACTCAGCAATTAAAAACAATGAATTCATGAAATACTTAGGCAAATGCTTGGAACTGGAAAATACCATCCTAAGTGAGGTAACCAATCACAAAAGAATACTCATGGAATGCAATCACTGATAAGTGTATATTAATTTTCCCAGAAGCTCTGATTACTCAAGACACAATTAACATATCAAATGATTCCCAAGAAGAAGGAAGGAGAGGGTCCTGGTCCTGAAAAAGCTTGATCCAGCATTTTAGACAAGTACAAGGACAGAGAAATGGGAGGGGGTGATTGGAGAATGGACATAGGAAAGGGGGCTAATGGGACTTATGGGGAGGGAACCAAGAAAGGGAAAGGCATTTGGAATGTAAACAAAGAATATAGAAAAAAATTACCTTGTGTTTCGTCTTATTTGGCATTGTAGCAAAAAAGAAAGGGCAGCATCAAAATCCCTCCTCAGTCAGTTAACTTATCTAAACTAAACACACATATATAAATGTATGCCTGATAATGTATATCTGGGTCAAACATATTGTAAATACTGATCCTTCCAGAAATCAAAATATATTTTTTAATCATTGATGTTTATCTTTAGTCCTGGAAATTCCAGCAGATGTATATTCTAGAACTAATATCTTTGATTCAATTCGCTTAGAGACTTTATTAATTAGAGGCCTTGCTGACCTGTTGGTTTCTTCCTTTATTATAGGGCTAAGTACAGAAGAAATAATGAGTAGTTCTCAGAAAGTCTCTCTGTATCTTCTATGTGCAGTTATTGGTTTATTTATTTTTACAAAGCCATATCAGCTTTCCCTCCAGTTTCCTTTGCATTTTTGCATTCAGGTCAGGCATGGAAAGGACAGTGAAATGGAGTGATAATATCATCTAAATATCCAGAAGTGGTCATTAAAACATTTTGAAAAAAAATCCTAACTAAATTAATGTGACTTTTCAAGCCTGCTTCATCCACAGAAAATGAAGGAATGAGTCAGGAGCAAGCCACAGAGAGGAACAAGGGGAAGTGTTCAGAGAGATAATGAACATGCCAGGATCCTTTGTCCAAGCCATGCTTTGTTGAGCTACCTCATCTCAGCTCATCTCAGACTCTAGGGAAGTTTTACAATGATTTTTCCCTTGTATTTATTTATGAAGACCTTGGTGAAACGCCATGCTGTATCTTTGAGAAACTGTACTTGCATAAAGCTGGTCACATAAAGGCAATTTTACCAAGGCAGTTTTGGGAAATGTGTGCTAGGTTTCTTCTAAGCTTCAAGAAATATATTCTACATTAGAGATATTTTATAGTAATGTTGTGATGCATTTATTACATCAGGATGTGAAATTTCTTCTAAAGCTGAAAGTCCTCCTGAAAAATGTGCATCGCACTATGTAGTATATTTTAAAACTACATTAAGAAGGGCTCTGTGATGTCAAGCTCTCTAATATTTCAAAAATGGAGTTCTTGCTAGACTCATGAGTATGGGAATGAAGTACTGAAAACCCTTTTATTTAATGGGTAAAAGAATTATCTCATAACTAACAGGATAAAATCGAGCCAATAGGTACCTTATAATGCAGGTTTGAGTGGAAATAATTCTCTTCTCAGAAATTCAAGAAAGACAGTTTAAAATTATGACACCTGTAACAAGATTTCCAGTTTACACATGCTTTAAAATAGCCTCCCAAAGTAGTCTACAAATTAACACAAGACATTAGATTAACCAGCTTTACTGCAAATGTTTTCTTTCATTAAAATAAATCTTCCATTTCCTGTGTGTGCTAGAGAAACTGTGCTCGTTGAAAATTTTTGAAGTTGGCAAATTGTTTAGGACATCCTTTAGGTTTAATTCTGTCCATTGTAACTGTTCACAGGGGCAGAACATGAACTTGACTACAGGACGTTCTCTAAATATTATCATAGCTGTTTCCTCTTCCCTGCTTGTGAAATGAAAACATGTATGAGTTTAAGTTCAGAAGGATAAATAGCAGCTACCATGTGGATGAGTTATCTTTAGTAACCTGATGACCAGATCTCAAACTAAAGTGCTTTGGTTGTCAGCTTTCACAGTCATGGCAAAAGATCTTAAGGCACTGCAGCAATAAACCTTCAGCATTTTTCACAAATACGTCTAGGAATATAGTTTATTTTCTTTTACTAGTAGGGGACATAAGTTTTCTACTTTTCTCACATCTAAGGGATCTATTTACACTGCTTTGTAGCCTCTAAAGAAAGAAGGCATTTCAGAATAGACACAGAGAGGGTATTTTAAAAGTTTCCAAGCATCTTAACACTCATTACCTTAAAACTTAATTACCAGTGCTGTTTTACTCCGAGCAAACTGCCTTAGCATAAAGCCAGAAAGTGGACGGCTGCTCCACAAAGTATTTTGTCTTTTCATATGTTTGCATATGGAAGGCTCGAAATTGATACATCAGAATCCCTATGCTATAAGGTTTCTTCTGGCTCTGGCTGTTTTCTTTCTCTGCTTCTATGTGGTGTTTTCTCTATGCCTGTGAACATAAATATCTATGCCTATGCACATAGGTATTTATGTCTGAGCACCTATGCATATACTGGCACTCCTCGAACTAAATCACAGATCTGCTTAAATTACAGTCTTGATTTGTAAGTTGAATTAACCTTAATTAGTTTTAAAAATCCTTATCTCAAAACACAGTAATATGAGAAGCCAGGATTTTAACATAAGTATGATAATATACAACTATACAAAGATCCACACTCATTTCTTTCAACTGGGTAAAATAAAATTAATGAAGGTACAAAAAAGATAGAGTGTAGAATATTTGTGCATGTGATACACTTAAGTCCAAGACAAAAGTTTTAAAATAAAGAAAATTGACTACAATAGTGATAAATGCCATATACTAATGCACATATGTAAGCATCTCAGAAAACTGTTTCATATATGCTAGTTGGAATCACGTAAAATATTTTCTACTTATTCTCTTAAAAGCAAATGGTTAAAAGATGGGATTTGGAAATTCAAGCACATGATAAGACTATACAGCTATACTTGTTTTTAGCAATATAAATCTTTTTGTATGATTAATTAGAAAATAATTTATTTTAAATATATATTAGAAAAGGTGCTGAAGTTTGTCTCCAAACATATAACACTGAAATACCCAGGGGTGATGGTGGACACTTGTCACCCAGAGGCAGTGCAGTAGTGATACATGTTATAATTTTACTTCAGTGGCCATATAACCATAGGCAAATCCTTCTAAGTTTTCTCACTTGTGAAAAACAGATAAACATGGTGTTGATTTCTAAATTTTTGGGACCAAATAAACAAAGGCATTTAAAATTCTTTATGAATTATTAACTTTTATATATAGCACAAATAAAACTAGAAACCACCACTATATTAATTGAGTTTAGTGGGCCTTAAACACAAACCTTTAGAAATTTAAGTGTCAAATAGTTCTAAATGATGTTTATATTAAAGGAACAGTTAAAGAAGAGAGAAAACTATTGTGTTTCTGGAATTTCTTATTTTAGATATTACTTTTCACTGTATTAAAAAAAGTTGACCTTTGTGATGAAACATATAAGTAATAACAGGGTAAGTACACACACACACACAAACACACACACACACACAATCACCTAAATGAATAGTCAAAACAGACTAAATAGTAGGCACAGGGTTTTGAAGGTGGTATGTGATTGTTTAGCCTGTGGAGCAGAATAAAAAGCAAATGGTGGAAAAAAACTGGTATCTGGTAAGTGATAAAGATTATGTTCAAGACTGGCAGATATAAATATATTCTGAGGATAAAATGAAACTTTGTGTTTGTGTAGGAAGCCAGCATAACCTGGAACACTACAGAGACAGGAAACAGCACAAACAAGGAGCTTATAAGTCAGATACTGAGGCATGCTGCTGAAACCCTGGATTCTGAAGAACTGGTATTTGTAATGAGAAAAACCATTGATAAAAACCACTCTTGAGAAAACCAGTTTGAACACTACAAATAAAACTTTATTTAACTCATTACTCAGAATGAGACTTTAAAAACATCATTTCCTGTATATTCATAGTGTATTAAAACACATACTGTCAATGAGGTATTGCATTTTCAGAGAATTCCTACAAAATGAGAATGACCAGTTTATGCTGTATAATTTACCACTATGTCCAAATAACAAATTGATACAGACATGATTGAGCAGGCTACTTGCATGTGGCTTCCTACTGGTAGGAAATATCAGTAGGAAACATGGTAAAATGCAGATTTCCTGGAATCCAGTTAATAATCACTCGTCTGTATTCTCAGATTTGGCAGACATAGCATGGTTCTGGTGGAAAACGGAACAAGAATTCTCCACAAATGTTTGAGTAGTATTCCTTATCATTTGTGCCTATGTCTTCTTTCCTAGAAAAATTATTTAAAGCATCATGAACTACAAATAAAATAGTATCTTTGATTGAAGGAGAAAATACTCAATACTAGGTGGTCTAATTGTCAATATAGCTTCATTAAATGTGGAATATTTAAGACAATTCTTCATGTTAACAAGGTGGGTCACTCACCTGCAAATTTCTTTCTTTAAAGAGGAGAGCCAAGGTGTGTGTGTGTGTGTGTGTGTGTGTGTGTGTGTGTGTGTATACATTTCTCTAGAGGCTGAAGCAGATAATAGACCTCATTTTCCTCCAGGTCCTCCAGAACGAAAGACTACCATTACACAGACATGTGGAATAGAGCCAGAAACACAGTTTTCATTTTAATGGTCAGAATTGGATATTAATCTGTTTTATGTTTTATGTTTTTGCTTGATTTAATTGTGTTTTAATTCATAGTGAATATGGATGCAGAAACAATAAAATCAGAAGAGCCAGGCTTTTAATTTGTTTTTTCCTGTTCATCTGACCCTGCTTGTACCCAAGCTTTGTAGCCACCCTGGGACCTATTGAATTTTGTCTTACCCTTCTGTGGAACAGGGTAAAACCCTGTAGACTTCATGTTCTTTTTCCATATTCTTTGTTTACATTCCAAATGAGTTTCCCTTTCTCTGATCCCCCCTCCCCATATGTCCCATTGCCCTCTTCTCTCCGCCCATTAACCAATCAACCCCCTTCCACTTCTAGATCCTGGTAATCCCCAACAGTGCTTCATAAAGCCTTTCCAGGACCAGGACCCTCTCCTTCATTTTTCTTGAGAATAATTTGATATGTGATTTGTGTCTTGGGTATTCAGAGTTTCTGGGCTAATATCCACTTATCAGTGACTGCATTCCTTGTGTGTTCTTTTGTGAATGAGTTACTTCACTTAGTATGATATTTTCCAGTTCCAAACATTTGCCTAAGAATTTCATGAATTCATTGTTTTAATTGCTGAGTAGTATTCCATTGTTTAAATATACCACATTTTCTGTGTCTATTCCTCCACTTAGGGACATCTGCTTACTTTCCAGCCTCTTGCTATTATAAATAAGGCTCCTATTAACATAGTGGAGCATGTGTCCTTATTGCATGCTGGGGAATCCTCTGGGTATATGCCCAGGAGTAGTATAGCAGGGTCCTCCAGAAGTGTCATACCCAGTTTTCTGAGGAACATCCATACTGATTTCCAGAGTGGTTATATCAACTTGCAATCCCACTAGCAGTAGAGCATTGTTGCTCTTTCTCCACATCCTTAACAAAATCTGCTGTCTCCTGAATTCTTGATCTTAGCCATTCTGACTGGTGTGAGGTGAAATCTCAGGGTTATTTAGATTTGCATTTGCAAACATGATTAATGATGTTGAATATTTTTTAGATGCTTCTCAGCCATTTGAAAATCTACAGGTGAAAATTATTTGTTTAGCTCTGTACCTATTTTTTAAATAGGGTTATTTGGCACTCTGGAGTCTACCTTCTTGAGTTCTTTGAATATACTGGATATTAGCCCTCTGTTGGATGTAGGGTTGGTAAAGATCTTTTCCCAATTTGTTTTGCTGTTGCTGTTGCTGTTTTGTCCAACTGACAGTGTCCTTTGCATTAACGAAACTTTGTAATTTTATGAGGTCCCATTTGTCAATTCTTGATCTTACAGCATAAGCTATTGGTGTTCTGTTCAGGAATTTTCCTCTGTGCCCATGTCCTCAAGGGGCTTCCCTATTTTCTTTTCTGTAAGTTTCAGTGTGTCTGGTTTTATGTGGAGGTCCTTGATCAATATGGAGTTGAGCTTAGTATAAGGAGATAAGAACGGATCAATTCACATTCTTCTGCATTATGACCTCCAGTTGAACCAGCACCATTTGTTGAAATTGCTATCTTCCCCCCCCCACAGATGATTAAGCTCCTTTGTCGAATATAAAGTTACCATAAGTGTGTGGGTTCATTTCTGGGTCTTAGATCTTATTCCATTGATCTACCTGCCTGTCCCTGTACCAATACCATGCAGTTTTTAACAGTATTGCTCTGTAGTACTGCTTGAGATCTGGGATACTGATTCCCCCAGAAGTTCTTTTACTGTTGAGAATAGTTTTAGCTATCCTGTTTTTTTTTTTTTTTTTTTTTTTTTTTTTTAATTCCGGACGAATTTGAGAATTGCTCTTTCTAACTCTATGAAGAACTGAGTTGGGATTTGATTTGGGATTGCATTGAATCTGTTTACTGCTTTTGACAAGATGGCCATTTTCGCTATATTAATCCTGCCAATCCATGGGCATGGAAGATTTTTTCCATTTTCTGAGTCCTTCTTCTATTTCGTTCTTCAGAGGTCTTTAGTTCCTGTCATACAGATCTTTCACTTGTTTGGTTAGAGTCACACCAAGGTACTTTATGTTGTTTATGGCTATTGTGAAGGGTGTCATTTTCCTAATTTCTCTCTCAACCTGCTTATCCTTTGAATATAGGAAGGCTACTGATTTGCTTGAGTTGATTTTATAGCCAGCCTCATTGCTGAAGTTGTTTATCAGCTGTAGGAATTCTCTGATGGATTTTTTTGGGTCACTTAATTATACTATCATTTCATCTGCAAATAGTGATAGTTTGACTTCTTTCTTTCCAATTTGTATCCCTTTGACCTCCTTATGTTGTCTAATTTCTCTAGCTAGAACTTCAAGTACTATACTGAAAAGATATGAAGAGATCTATTGGAAAGACAGAGAGAGAGAGAGAGAGAGAGAGAGAGAGAGAGAGAGATTGAGAGAGAGAGAGAGAGAGAGAGAGAGAGAGAGAGAGAGAGAGAGAGAGTTCAGCCTGTCTAGTCCCTGATTTTAGATGGATTGCTTCAAGTTTCTCCAATTCAGTTTGATGTTGGTTACTGGTTTGCTGTATATTGCTTTTATTATGTTTCAGTATGGGCCTTGAATTCCTGTTTTTTTCCAAGACTTTTAGAATGAAAAGATGCTTAATTTTGTCAAATGCTTTTTCAGCACCTAATGAAATGACCATGTGTGGTTTTTTTTCTGAGTTTGTTTATGTAGTAGATTGCATTGATGGATTTCCATATAATAAACCATCCATGCATCTCTGGGATGAAGTCTTCTTGATCATGGCGAATGATCTTTTTGATGTGTTCTTCCATTAGGTTAGCAAGAATTTTATTGAGTATTTGTGCATTGATATTCATAAGGGAAATTGTTCTGATGTTCTCTTTCTTTATTGGATCTTTGTGTGATTTTGGTATCAACATAATTGTGGCTTTGTAGAAGGAGTTGGGTCGTGTTCCTTCTTTTTCTATTTTGTGGATAGTTTGAAGAGTATTGGTGCTAGGTCATCTTTGAAGTTCTGATAGAATTTTGCACTAAAGCCACCTGGTCCTGTCCTTTATTGGTTGGAAGAATTTCAATGACCACTTCTATTTCTTTAGGGGTTATGGGACTGTTAAATGATCCTGATTTAATTTTGGTGTTTGGCATCTGTTTAGGAAAGTGTTCATTTCCTCCAGATTTTCCTGTTGTTTTGAGTCTATGATTTTTTAATAGGATCTGATGAATTTTTGAACTTCCTATGTTTCTGTAGTTGTATCTCCCTTTTCATTTCTAATTTTGTTAATTTGAATACTGTCTCTGTGCCATTTGATTAGTCTGGATAAGGGTTTATCTATCTTGTTGATTTTCTCAAAGAACCAACTCCTGGTTTGGTTGATTCTTTGTACGGTCCTCTTTGTTTCTACTTGATTGATTTCAGTCCTGAGTTTGATGATTTCCAGTCTTCTCCTCCTGGGTAAATTAGCTTCTTTTTGTTCCAGGGCATTCATTTGTGCTGTTAAGCTGCTAGTGTATGCTCTCTCTAGTTTCTTTTTGAAGGCACTCAGGGCTGAGTTTTCCTCTTAGCACTGCTTTCATTGTGTCCAATAATTTTGGGTATGTCATGCATTAATTTTCATTAAGTTATAAAAAGTCTTTGATTTCTTTTTTTATTTCTTCCTTGACCAAGGTATCATTGAGTAGAGTATTGTTCAGCTTCCATATGTATGTGGACTTTCTGTTGTTTTTGTTGCTATTGAAGACCACTCTTACTCCATAGTGATCTGATAGGAGGCATGGGATTAGTTCAATTTTCTTATATCTGTTGAGGTCTGTCTTGTGACCAATTATATGGTTGATTTTGAAGAAGGTACCATGAGGTGCTAAGAAAAATGTGTATTCTTTTACTTTAGGATGAAAAGTTTTATATATATATATATATATATATCACACACACACACACACACACACACACACACACACACATATATATATATATATATATATATATATATATATATATATGTTAAATCCAGTTGGTCCAAAGCTTCAATTAGTTTCACTGTGTCCGTGTTTAGTTTCTATTTTCCTGATCGGTCCAATGAAGAGAGTTCAGTGTTGATGTCATTGTGTTATGTGCAATGTGTGCTTTGAGTTTTAGTAAATTTTCTTTTACAAATGTGGGTGCCCTTTCATTTAGAGCACAGATGTTCAGAATTGAGAGTTCTTCTTGGTGGATTTTTCCTTTGATCAGTAAGAAGTGTCCTTCTGTGTCTCTTTTGATGAATTTAGGATGAAAGTCAATTTTAGCTGATATTAGAATTGCTACTTTGCCTTGTTTCTTGAGACCATTTGCTTGTAAATTTGTTTTCCAGTCTTTTACTCTGATGTAGTGTTTATCTTTGACACTGAGGTGTATTTCCTGTATGCAGCAAAATGTAGAGTCCTGTTTACATATCCAATCTAGTAGTCAATGTCTTTTTATTGGGGAATTGAGTCCATTGAGGTTAAGAGATATTAAGGAATAGTGATTATTACTTCCTGTTATTTGTGATGTTACTTTTATATTTGAATGGTTATCTTCTTTTCCATTTGATGAAAGAAGGTACTATCTTACTTTTTCCAGGGTGTAGTTTCCCTCCTTGTATTGGTGTTTTCCACCTATTATCCATTGTAGGGCTGGGTTTATGGAAAGATATTGTGTAAATTTGGTTTTATCATGAACTATATTGGTTCTCCATCTATGGTGATTGAGAGTTTTGCTGGGAATAGTAGTCTTGGCTGGCATTTGTGTTCTCTTAGAGTCTGCATGAAACCTGCCCAGGATCTTCATGATCTCTGGTGAGAAGTTTGGTATAATTCTGCTAGATCTTCCTTTATATGTTACTTGGCCTTTTTCTCTTACTGCTTTTAATATTCTTTCTTTGTTTAGTAAATTTGGGGTTTTGATTATTATGTGACTGGAGGTATTTCTGTTCTAGTCAAGTCTGTTTGGGGTTCCCTAGGATTCTTGTATGTTCATGGTCATCTCTCTCTTTAGGTTAGGGAAGTTTTCTTCCATAATTTTGTTGAAGATATTTGCTGTCCCTTTAGGTTGTAAATCTTCACTCTCATCTATATCTATAATCCTTAGGTTTGGTCTCATCATTGTGTCCTTGATTTCCTGGATGATTTCAGTTACATTTTTTTGCATTGTTCATTTTCTTTGACTGTTGAAGTCAGTGGTTTCTCTGGTATCTTCAGCATCTGAGATTCTTTCTTCTATCTCTTGTATCCTGTTGTTATTTGCATCTATGGCCCCTGATTTTTTCCAAGGTTTTCTATCTCCAAAGTTGTCTTCCTTTGTGATTTCTTAGTTGTTTCTACTTCTGTTTTTAGATCCCAGATGGTTTTGCTCAGTTCCTTCACTTGTGTGTGTTTTCCTATATTTTAAAAGAGATTTTTGTTTTCTCTTTCCTGACTTCTACCTATTGATCCCATCTTTCCTGCATTTCTCTAATTGATTTTTGTATTTCTTCTTTATTGGCTTTTATCTGTTGACCCATATTTTCCTGAAATTCTTTAAGTGATTTTTTGTTTCCTTTTTAAGGACTTCTCCCTTATTCATGTTCTCCTGTATTTCTTTAAGAGATTTATTTATGTCCTTCTTGTAACCCTCTAATAGCATCATGGTAAGTGATTTTATACCCATATCGTGTTTTTCTGGTGTGTTGAGATATCCAGGACTTTTTGTTGTTGTTTAAGAATTGGGTTCAAATTCTGCCATGTTGCCTTATTTCTGTTAGTAATGTTCCTACTTTTGTCTTTTGCTATCTGGTTATCTCTGGTGTTAGTTGCTCCTTTTGATTGACTGATGCTTGAACATCCTGTGAGCCTGTAAGGCTATTTCAGCACCACTTGATGACTGGGTTTCCCCTGTACAGATTGCTGATGGGCTGCCCTACTCTTGGGTTCTGTTAGAGCCCTCGTGTGCCTGGACCCCCTTCAAGTACTGATCACTCTGTAGGGCAACAAGCCTAGCAGAAGGCTGACACACAATATCTCTGTGAACCTGGTACTGCTCTGTCCAGGAGTGGGAATGAATTTGGTGGATGCTGTGGGGACCTTTTCCAAGTGCAGGTCACTCTGCAGGACAAAGAGCCCAGAACAGGGCTGGCACACAGAAGGCCTGCAGAGCTGCCCAGGCCCTGGGTGCAGGCAGAAGCCTGGTGGGTTGAGTCCTAAGTGATGTTAGACTCAGAATATCTCTGTGTACCTTGAGCTGCTCTTCATGTCTGTCCAGAAGCCAAGATGGCAGAGACTCCCTCCAAATGCTGATCACTGTGCAGCATTTTTTTCTGCTTTTTATAATTTATTTTTGAGAACGTTGTACTTAAGCAATACATTTAGAGCATATATACACCTTTCTTTTTCCTAGTCAACTCTCATTGGATACTGCTCAAGTAGAAATATAGTTCAAGCTGGTCCCTTTGCTGTATCAATTAGTACTACTATTTGAAACATGTTTGAGATATAGTATCCTAGACTATTTTAACATAAACATACAAATTGCAATTGAAAACTGATTATCTCAGAAATGCACCCCAATTATGTTTTATCAATTCTTAATTATCTCCTAACTATTTGTATAGGTTCTTGGGCCAGTTAATTGAAATATATGTGGTCATAGTGGTCATTCTATTACTTTTAATCATTTTAATATATATGCATACTCCCACAGCTGTAATTGTTATGACATTCCACTATTAGTATTCTATAACCCATGGTACTTCACAATGTATATTTTATCTCTTTCTGTCTTTTGCACACAATGCTGCAGGTACTTTGCCATCCATATACAATTCCTCAAAATGTGTACTTCTTCTAGAATATTTCACCCTTTGTTGTCTTTCCAGTTAAGCTATCATAGCCAAAGTAAACTTTTCTTTTTTGTCTTGTATGCATGTATGTATGTATGTATGAATGTATGTATGTATTTACACTCCAGATTTTATTCTAACCCCAGTCCACCTTCAAAGTGTTTCATATCCCATACCTCCTCTCCAGCCCCTGTCTTCACAAAGATGTCCCCATCCCTTAAGCCCAACCCAACCAGACCTCTAAACTCCTTGGTGCCTCCAATCTCTTGAAGGTTAGGCGCATCTTCTCTGACTGAACCCAGACCCACCAGTCCTCTGCTGTATATGTGTTGGGGGCCTCATATCAGCTGGTTGATGCTCATATGCCTGGTTGATGCTCCAGTGTTAGATAGATCTAGGGGGTCCAGGTTAATTGAGACTACTTGTCCTTCTTTTCGGGTTTTTTTTTTTTTTTTTTTTTGGTTTTTCGAGACAGGGTTTCTCTGTATTCCTGGCTGTCCTGGAACTCACTCTGTAGACCAGGCTGGCCTCGAACTCAGAAATCCGCCTGCCTCTGCCTCCCAAGTGCTGGGATTAAAGGCGTGCGCCACCACGCCCGGCTTGTCCTCCTTTTCTATGGTGTATGATGGCTTCTTTTTCTGTGAATCTGTCCCCAGTAAGTTGGTGTCTTAAGGTTTCTATACCTGCACAAAATATCATGACCAAGAATCAAGCTGAGGAAGAAAGGGTTTATTCAGTTTACACTTCCTCACTGCTGTTCATCACCAAAGGAAGTCAGGACTGGAACACAAGCAGGTCAGAAAGCAGGAGCTGATACAAAAGCCATGGAGGGATGTTGCTTACTGGTTTGCTTCCCATGACTTGCTCAGTTTTCTTTCTTATAGAACACAAGACCACCAACCCAGGGATGGCACCACCCACAAGGAGCCCATCTCTCTTGATCTCTAATTGAGAAAATATCCCACAGCTGGTTCTCATGGAGGCATTTTCTCAACTGAATCTTCTTTCTCCAGCCTGTGTCAAGTTGATACACAAAACCTGCCAGTAAAGTTGGGTTATCTGCATTTAGGTAAAGGTAATTGGAGAAGCACACAGTGCTTGTCACATAGTATGTGTGAATGATGTCATCACCGCTAAAACCTTTAAAACCACAAACATAAGTTTTCACTCAATGAAGGTGCAATGAAGGTGGATGCAATTCATTTTTGAGTATGTGAAATGAAATCGAGAAACAAAGACCCAAAGAACACATTTTAATGTGGTTACAAATTTATTATATTTTATATTTGCATATATTATAGCTCCTTGTTTACATAAAACATGTTTGATGATATCACTGCATGCTTATACACTTGAAGAATCTTAATGTAGGGAAAATAAACATACAGACATTATGTTCTTTTTATAATAACCATGGGTTTTTCCTAAGACTTAGATGTTTTTGAACTGAGGGAAAAAATTCATTAGATTATAGGGCAAATGTTTTCATGCAGGTATTTGCAGCAGAATACAATTGAAAACATGAGAGCCTCTGGGAGGTTTTTTTCTTCCAAATAGGCTAAACTTTCCCTAAACAGAACTCACAGGCCTCTTAAAAATGCCATTTGTAGCAATTTCGCATTTCTAACTGTGTCAGAAGCAAAATGAAGGCTTAAGTAAAAACATGGGAATTAAAGGACAGAATTGAGGGGACGATGTTTTTGGTGAAATTGGAAGGAAGCTGAAGAGAAATAGTGTGAATCTGAAAGAAAAAATTTCTATCTGAAATGGCTAACAGACTATAGCTATTAGTACTGAAGAACATGTCATTAGTATACTAAAACATTTGTGTTTTCCTGTATTAAAATTTTTAGTGTCTGTTAATATGAAATCCAGCATGACTATAAAATCTCACATTCTCATAGATTAGATGAGGTGTAATGATGCAAGAAATATCCTGAAAACAGCAATGTAAGCAAGGGAGAAAAGTCACATTTAATTTAATTCAGTTACTATCTGCATAATCTGTAGGAAGTATTTTTGCAGACACAATTTCTTTAGGTATATCATTACATATAATATGAAGTGTGCTGTATGATATAAGAATTACTCTGTGTCTCAATACAATGAATTCATATTTATGTTTTAATATTGCATTTCATATGTTAAAAGATTGGATCTTCAGACACAATTGTCTTTAAAATGTGAGAACGAAAGCAGAAGGAAAGTAGACAGCAACGGAAGAAGGTTTGACAAGAGAAGTGGGGATATAAACAGTGTTGGAAAACACACAGACAGCCAAGGAGCCATTTAGTTTTGATAGCATAACTTAAGTGATCTGACTTCACTTACTCCCTGTAGAAATGAGACATTGGGATTACAAGAATGAAGATCCATTCAAATTTAATGTTCCTAATTCTACACCTTCATATTGCCCTTCCTAAAATAAGACTTTATTATGCTCCCCTGCCTCCTTTGGGATAGATGTATAAAGTACTTTAGAGCTATTGGGTGCACACTACCCTGTTTCTCCATGATTGGTTCTCTGTGTTCAGCTCTCTTTTCCTTAGAAAAACTGAGTTATGTAGGGTATATTTTTTCATCAACACTATAGAAAAGTAAGTATTCAGATTTATATTTTGATTGATTTCTGAGGATATCTTTAATTTCTTTTATAATGTTTATTAATACTGTTCAAAATGCATAAAATGTCTTTCTAACATATTCAATTTCTGAAAGCCAACTCCTTCAAGAGTTCCCCTATTTTTCACTCATACAAATTTATGTCCCACTGCTTTTCTTAAAAGCAATTGAGTCTGGCCTATACTAACCATTTATTCCTGGATGCGTGTACACAAATGAACACATAGCATCCAAGGTCATGCCCTTAATGAGAACTGTGGTGCCAATTTACTGTGGTTGCTAAGTGCCAATAGCTCCAGACCAACGTGGGGACTTCTTTTATCTTATTTGAGCTTTCATAGACATATGGCTGTTGTTACAAACAGTCCCTGTGATTGCCTCTTGGTGTTTTTATTTATTTATTTTTATTTTTTATTCCTCACATAACTGAAAATAGTATGTGGTTTATATTTGCTAAGAATAATTTCTTGTTTGCACAGTGATAGTATTGATTTTGAATATCTAAGACACATATTTTCTATCTCAAGTATTACATATGAACATTACAATAGTGATTTGAAGGCTTATTCTACATGGGTAAACTTATCCTCTCCCAACTAAAATGGTTGAGACTTAGGACTAACCATCCTAAACAATCTAATTAGTAACAATGATAATAATAACAGTAATAACAGGAACAGTTACTACAAAAAGGAAACAAGTTGCATTTCAAGTTGGTCAAGTACTATTGTTGTACAAATCTACACATTTATACAAACACATGAAGTCTATGGCAATTTGTATGTACAACCCCATAGGAAGAACAACAATATTAATCAACCAGATCTCCCAGAACTCCTAAGGGTAAATCACCAACCAGAGTTGAGTTTGCGGGGACCCATGGCAGCCGCATATGTAACAGAGGAAAGCCTTATCTGGCATCAATGGAAGGTTAGGCCTTGCTTCTCTGAAGGCTTGATGCCTTAGTATAGGAGAACGCTAGAGCAGTGAGGTGGGAGTGAGTGGATGCTTGGGAGAGCGTCCTCATAGGAGTAGAGGGGAGGAGGAATGGGATAGGAGGATTGCAGGGGTTAGGAGGACTGGTAAAGTATATAACATTTGAAATGTAAAATATAAAAAAAATAAAGAACAGAAATTTCTCATTCTCATTAGGTGCTGCTCTTAAGCATATATTCATAATTTGTGAGACATAGAAAGTCATCTATTTGTTTTCATTCACATGGCCCTTCTGCTGGTATGTTCAGATTTTGCTCCCATTTCAAAATCTCTGCATGTGTTTCTCCTTCTGGAACCTCCCTCTCTATTATTTTCATGACTGAAATTCAAATGATAAATTTACAAAAAAATAGTACTCTGGTCCTGTTTTTTACACTGCAAACATCTATCCACAAACTAGAGTACACTGATGTTTTGCTTTGTATCCTCTATTTTTCACATAGCACCTATGAATTTACAATAAATCATAAAGTTATATAAAAATAGGCCAATAGATTATCCTTTTTGGGTGTATAATCTTAGATCACATCACAGAATCTGAGCAGACAGATGATGCATCAAGGGATTTTGTGCATCATCCCATCTAAAATTGCTGTGTATTTTAATTAATATAAAATAAATGATTTATTATACAATTCAGGATTTTATATGATATTCAAAGTATAATAATATGCAGAACTACTTCAAAATATTCTAAATACCAGAAACATATTTTACCAATATCTAGAACTAAAAATAAAATGTAAGGGAAATTAAAAGAATAAAGAGAAATCATCCACACAAGCTACAAAAATGGGCTTAACATATAATTCAACTGCTTTTGATTATATGCCTTTTTATAATAATAATATTAAAACACATGTTAAATGCATTTTATTGTTTTATGTTGTCTTAGCTTTTCTTCTCAAGTTGTGATAGTACTGTCTTTGGCCTATAGTTCCTCGCTTTCTTTTTTATTCATGCTCTCTTTTGTCTGTTGAGTTCCTCTCATCATATCTGCTATCCTAGGGGCCTGTGCTTACCAGATAGCTTTGGAATTAATAACTATTGTGGATTTTTTAATTACTATTTCCACAGACAATGTGTAGAAAAACTATGTAATGAATTGAGTATGGATTGAGTCAGTAATCATTCTAAGTCCATAAGAAAATTTACTTTTAATTTTACTTTTCATCCATATTTTTCTTCTCCAGCAATACCATATAAAATTAAGTTGACAGTTGTCCATGAAGAAGTCGTAAATGTTTTTTTCAGACATGAGAAATCTTTGCAGAGGGAGCTTAAACAACTCAGTTAAAAGAGACTCCAGAGGAAAGAAATGAAATGAGTTTACCTTCTCCCCTTTACCATCCTTCTACCATCAGTTGATCATTCTAGATGTCTGAGTTTTGATGTTCTGTTTAATTGGCAAACCAGAGCTTTGTCTGAGTCCTAATGTAGCACACTATATGAGGCCTCTATGATGAGGACTAATATTTTCAGAAGATGAACTGTATGATGATTCGAATGAAATTCCCCCATAATCTTGGACATTTGAAGATTTAGTCCACAGCTTCTGGCACTCTTTAGATAAATTTAGGTGTGCCTTTAGTGGAAGAAGTATGTCACTGGGGGTTAAGACCATCAGGGAATTAATAAGCCAGTACTTGTTTGTTGTGTCTTCTTTGTATATGTCACTGGAGATGTGGATCCTCAGAATGCTGCTCCAGCTACTGTGCTTACCAGCCATCATTCCTGTCTTCTGATACCATAGATTCTTTTCCTTAACCCAAGTAAACTTTTTTCTTCTATATGAGGCCTTCTGGTTTTATATGAAAGAGCAGTAGAAAAGTAATGAATACTCACTATAAGTCTGGAGTAAGCAGTATCAGACAGCAGGGCTATATGGTAAGAGTCTGTAATATCATGTAGCAGAAATTATGGTAGGTATGGAAGAGAAGTATGGTACAGTATATCTGAGAATACAAGATGTAGAAATACCATACAGAAAAGAAAAGAAAAAATGAAGCATCCTATTCTGGAATTATTTTTTCTCATAAAAGTATCTCAATATATTTAGTACGATCAGTTTGATTTCCATTAATCACATGTATTAGGGAGCTCGAAACTTACAGAAGCATAGCAAAATTCAGTTTTCCATTTTTCCTATTCTTTTATGTGTTATGTCCAAAAACAGTAAGGTTTTAACATTTGAACTATTTTATTAAAATAAAACATCTGATAGTATTTTAAGCAATCGTTATTTATAGTTGATATACTTTGGTTTCTTATTTAACCACATTTTCAGTTGATTACACTAGTGCTTGTCTAATTATAAGGTCCTATGACAAGGTATATGTATTAAAGAATGTATCCATAGATTGCTGAGAGAAACCAAATGTATATAAACCCCTCTACATCCATAATTATGGATATAGAATAGACCTGAGAGTGTCTTAAGCAGCTCCCAGAAAAAAGTAGATATTAAATATGGAGATGTTTCTTAACCCCTTCTGATAAATAACTTATGAAAAGTTATAATGGCTTCCTTCTTCAGTAAATAAAAACATCAAGATTCCAAAGAAGAAATAAACCTCTATGAAATGTTATAAGAAAAATAGATCATGTAATTTTGTAAGCAACATGATGACGTTGCTACAGAATGCTGCCATTACATATTTCAGTGCTGTACTTGAAAACTTGCCACATATACAATTCTAAGCCACATGTTACAGTAATAGAGAATGAACTTCAAAACTAAAGTAGTGACTAATGAATGCCTCTTAAATTGTCAATAACAAAATCAGTTCTTACAGAAACGTGCTATTATTATGTTGGTACTATAATCATGTGTAGTGAAAATGTTCCAGAATGCACAGAAATATCAGAGACTAGGTAGAGTATGGAGGATGAGATGCAGTGGACTATGTTTTTTAAATGGGTCTTTTCAGGAGAAAGGCAGTGCTGTATTTCTTCTTTCAGTTCTTTTGTTCCCTAAAGACCTGCTGAACTGTATCAGGTTATGTTGTACCTAATTATGTTGAAGATACTCATAGCATGATAAGTGCCTTTTTCACTCAGTAAGTGTCCTCTTGGGTAAAGGATATGGAAGAAACTCAGGGTCACCAAAGGGATTTCTCCCTGATAATGAGATAATGGAAATAGAGACATGGGATGCACCAAACAGCTCAAGGTGACAAAGATGTCTTAGAAGCTCAATAACTCAACATATTTTCTATGAATCTTGAATGACTGCATGTATGGGAAATAAAGCAGTCTTACTGCAGATCAGTCTTCCACATAAGGAGCAGTGGCATCAAGGAAATCCCTGTTCTGTTCAACATCAATGTTTATGAAACAATATTAATTTCATTCAAGAAATAAAATGAGTTAGTTTTATATACTATATCTTGTTCTTTTATATATTCAGGTTTATGTTGTGCAAGGAAAAAGATGTATTTTCACTTTTGCAATGAAGACATTAATATATTTTCTGTTTTACTTATCCATGAAATAATTCATTTTTATATAAAAGCAAAGCTAATTTTGCATCTATTAAATATATATTTTGTATAAGGATTATAGTATAACAGTAAACATCCTATTTAGAAAAAATTGCTAAGTAAAAATTCTTTAACACATTCTTTGCAAACTATGAAAAGTATTATGATGATTGATCCATAAACATAATTGGTAATTCATAGTCACTTTATCCTCATATAGGAGGTAATAAGACATAAAATCATAAATAGTTAACTCAATTTTCTTTTTAAGTCAACACTATCAAAACTCAACAAGGAAATTATTTTTCTATTAAATGATCATAGATGGTGCATACAAATTAAAGTCATGGTTTGGGATCTGTAACTTCCCTGTGACCTTTTGGCCTACTTTAGAGAACAGACACAGAAGCTTGGGTACAGTAAGAAGTTTTTATTAAACACACAAATATTTGGAAGAGTGGGACTCATTAATGATTGTACATATCTGTGGTTCCTGTTAGTTTTAATGACTTTTCTTGAAAGAGAAGCCCATCTATTAATGCTTATTATTAGAGTAACCGACTATTTTCTGGTTGAAACTAAGGCCAATTCTACAGGTGGGAACTCATGTCTCCTTCTGGATACGTGATCTATAGTCCCTGGCCGGGAGGAGATAGTCTCTAGATGGATGTTGGAGCTCTTCCTTCTTGTTTCTTTAAATGGGCATGGGGCGAACTGCATTCTAAAGATGTATTTGTTGTCAGCTTAAAACAGAAAATACTTTTAGAAGTGAGCTGCAATTAATGTGAAGGCAAGAATTCATGCAGGAACTTCATCAAAAACTATGGAGAAATTCAACTTGCTGGTTGTTCACAGGCTCATGTCTAGCTAGCTTTCTGATACATCCCAAGAAAACCTGTGCATGAAATAGAAAAACCCACAGGTTTCTCTGCTCTGATACATCAGTTACAAAATAAAACAATCTCGCACAGACTTACTTCTCCACAGAGACTCCCTTCTCTGGTGATACTTGACTATGTCAAGTTGATACCTAAAACCACCGTGAACATTGTATTTTGCTTGCATAATGATAATGCAAAGAGAATAGTCTGAAGCAAGACTGGAATTTCGAAAATATTCATTTTTAAGCAGTGTACATGTTCACTTGTTTCTCTTTTCAGGATTAGCACATCTACTGATGAGATGACAAATGCTTAGAGTGTATAAACAATTTATGGTTGAGTTAATGGACACTTACTCCAAAAATTATTTCCTTTTGATATGAGTCAATTAATAAATTGTATTCTCACTTCATTCTACTTGGATGGGTTCATAAATTAAATGTTTCTCTTTGAAACATGTCATGCAAATAGATATTAGAATTCTAAGAGAGGGCTGAGAGATAGATCATCTGTTACATATATTCTCAACTCACAAGAAAGGAGCTAAAACAAAGTTTCCTGTGGCATAAATTTTTAGTCAAACATGCCTTTTGATTAATGTCACTGTAAACTAATTTATTAATATCTGTATTTATATTTTGAATCATTTTTATAAAGGGAAATAAGAAACAACCTACTCAGAAACAGATAATTGCACAAGGTTGGAATATATATATGGAATATATATTCAATATATATGCATTATATATATATATATGTAATGCTTACTATTCAAGCAAATAACCATGTAGTACACCAAACAGAGTGTTATCAGGCTTGCCCAATTTCCCCAAAAGGAAAATCAAGGAAGTATCTAAACATAACTTAAAATGTTTAGGTAATATAAATAAACTATTCAATAGAATATTTAATTCTGTATTTATTTACTAATTGTAATTAATGAATTTGTTATTATTTTAAAATATTTAATATAGGACAAGATGAAACTCAAAATTTTTTTCATAGCAATGATCTTTATTTAATGGTTTTAGTTTAAAGAAATTAAAAATGTCTTTTAAATGAAAGAATAGAATTCATTATTTTACTAGTATAATTTTTTCAGATAGATTCAATTTTTAACAATATTTGTGAACAAATACAAAGATTATAGGCAAGAAATATAAAGCTGTATTGAGAAGTAGTTTTCCAAATTTATATTTCAGAACAATTAATTTATATATTATCTAAAACTTATAATAAGAGTTGTCATACATCTTTCCTCAAATGCTAAAATCCTCTGAAATATATTACGATTCTTGGAGCAGAAAATTGATATTAACACTACTACATTAAGTTATACTGTTTATTCAAGTTTTAAGTTTCCCCATTTTCATTTTCATTTATTTATATTTTTTAGAGCTGATGACTGAATCCAGGGTAACTGGGTTCAGTTTAGGCCACTGAGCTAAGTCCCAACCCGCCCATTTTTATTTGTTGCTGTTGTGGTTCTAAAGTTCAGGGAGAAATCCCATGTTGTATTTATCTGTGTTTTGTCCTTAATATATTGCTATCAATAAAATTTAATTAGTTTCTCTTTTCCTTTTGTGATTATCCTTGATGCTCTTATTATTATATGGGTCATCTCTCCATGCAAATTTTCCCTATTATCATCTTTTATTATGAGTTTTTGTGAAGAATACTATGAATTTACTGTTACAAATTCTTATACAACATATTTATAATTTTACTTATAATGTCCTTTGCTAGCTTTCAGAAAAAGGTAGCAGGTCATATTTCTGTTGAAGTTATACTTCTGTTCCTTTGCTGAGTATTCCTGGAAAAAACTATCATTTCACCTTGTTACATACATCCACTCCATAGTCCATTCCATACATATGTACTCACTGATGCTCATGGTATGCATTTGATTCGAATATGGCTGCTGCTTGTGTGTACATGTTACATTGGTGTAGAAGTACTTCAGGTGTGCTAGGACCTCTCCTGGCATATTTTCATTCATTTCATAGAAATCTTCAAGATATTTTAACATAATTTTACATTTAAAACTTGTACTCTTTTAAAATAAACACATAATATATAAAAGGTGTTTAATATTACTTTCATCAATACAAAAGCCACAAAACAAGTTTTACCTTGATATACAGTATTAAACACAAATAATGGATACTTAAGTAATTCATATTATATTTAATACCAAGTGTTAAATACACTGTTAATTGCATATATAAGGAGAATTAAAATGACTCACATAAGTGAAGCCCATAATTATGGATTGTATACACATGATGGAAGATCATATACTCAATAATTACCACAAGCATATATGAATTCAGTCACATATTGTGCTTATATCAGTCTAAAGGTACCACAAGAATTATTTTTTATCAACTAAATTACAATCATTTCTAGGACTATAATTTTGTATGTATTTGATAATCACTGTATATTTTTTCAAGTGTCAAGCTAATTGATTTATAGAAATTTCTCACTCCAGTGTTCATGACATCACTGTAAGGAAACAATAATTTTGAAATATATATAAAGACAGAAAAATATATTGATAAAGACTGCTAACTATTACTGCTAAAAGTGTATGGAACAAGAAGGTTGTGATGGTTTGTATATGCTTGGCCCAGGGAATGACATTATTAGGAGGTGTGTCCTCATTGAAGTAGGTGTATCACTGTGGAATTGGACTTAAGGATAAGCAGGCCAAGAAAGAAATCAGGGAAAAGACACCCTTCACAATAGCCACAAACAATATAAAGTATCTTGGCGTGACTCTAACCAAACACGTGAAGGATTTATATGACAAAAACTTCAGGTCTCTGAAGAGGGAAATTGAAGAAGACATCAGAAAATGGGAAAATCTTCCATGCTCGTGGGTTGGCAGGATTAATATAGTTAAAATGGCAATCTTGCCAAAAGCAATATACAGATTCAACGCAATCCCCATCAAAATCCCAACTCAGTTCTTCATAGAGTTAGAAAGAGCAATTCTCAAATTCACCTGGAATAACAAAAAACCCAGGATAGCTAAAACTATCATCAACAGCAAAAGAACTTCTGGGGGAATCAATATCCTGGACCTCAAGCAATACTACAGAGCAGTAATGTTAAAAACTGCATGGTATTGTTTCAGTGACAGGGAGGCAGATCAATGAAATAGGATCAAAGACCCAGAATTAAACCCGCACATATATGGCCAATTGATCTTCAACAAAGGAGCTGAAGACATCCAGTGGAAAAAAGATAGCCTTTTCAACAAATGGTGCTGGCTCAACTGGAGGTCAAAATGCAGAAGAATGAGAATTGATCCATTCTTATCTCCTTGCACTAAGCTCAACTCCAAGTAGACCAAAGACCTTCACATAAAACCAGACACACTAAAACTAATAGAAAAGAAACTGGGGAAGACCCTTGAGGACATTGGCTCAGGGGGAAAGTTCCTGAACAGAACACCAATTGCTTATGCTCTAAGATCAAGAATAGACAAATGGGACCTTATAAAATTACAATGTTTCTGCAAGGCAAAAGGCACTGTCAAAAGGACAAATCGGCAACCAACGAATTGGGAAAAGATCTTCACCAACCCCACATCCGACAGAGGGCTGATATCCAACATATACAAAGAACTCAAGAGGTTAGACCCCAGAAAACCAAATAACCCTATCCAAAAATGGGGTTCAGAGCTAAACAGAGACTTTTCACCTGAAGAAATTCGGATGGCTGAGAAACACCTTAAAAAATGTTCAACATCACTAGTCATTAGGGAAATGCAAATCAAAACAACCCTGAGATTTTACCTCACACCAGCCAGAATGGATAAGATTAAAAACTCAGAAGACATCAGGTCTTGGCGAGCATGTGGAGAAAGAGGAACACTCCTCCACTGCTGGTGGGAATGCAAGCTGGTACAACCACTCTGGAAATCAGTCTGGTGGTTTCTCAAAAAACTGGATGTGATCCTTCCGGAGGACCCAGCCATACCACTCCTGGGAATATACCCAGAAGATTCCCCAGCATGCAATAAGGATACATGCTCCACTATGTTCATAGCAGCCTTATATATAATAGCCAGAAGCTGGAAAGAACCCAGATGTCCCTCAACAGAGGAATGGATACAAAAAAATGTGGTATATATACACAATAGAGTACTATTCAGCCATTAGAAACAATGAATTCATGAGATTCTTAGAGAAATGGATGGAGCTGGAGAACGTCATACTAAGTGAGGTGACCCAGTCTCAAAAGAATACCCATAGTATGCAGTCACTGATAAGTGGATATTAGCCTAGAATCTTGGAACACCAAAGACATAAATCACATACCAAGTGATGTCTGACAAGAAGAAAGGAGTGGACACTGGTGCTAGAATGGTCCAAAGCATCATTGTGGGGGAGTACAAGAACAGGGAGGTGGGAGGGGGTGAATGAGGGAGCAGGGGGAGGGAAAAGAGCATGTGGGACCTTTGGGGGTGGGGAACCAGAAATAGGGAAATGAATTGTAAATATAGAATATATCCAATAAATAAAAATAAGAAATTGAAAATTGATTTAACAAATAAGGTATAAATTCCTGCCCCCCATTTATAGACTTTTTTTTAACTTTTTGCTTTTTAAAGACTGAATATGTCTTTTCTAAGGAATCTTTGGATAGCCATTCTAACTTTAGTCCACATGTCTAGCTGGGCAGGAGAGGCAGCTGTTGTAACAAAGTGAAAACCAGAGTGGTGTGTAACTTAGGTGTTTAAGGTGGGGGGGTTCCTAGAGGAAACTGGGAAGGTGGATAACATTTGAAATGTAAATAAACAAAATAACTAATAAAAAAAGACATTTAAGATGGGACAAAACAAAAACTCAGAAGACATCAGGTGTTGGCGAGGATGTGGAGAAAGAGGAACACTCCTCCACTGCTGGTGGGAATGCAAGCTGGTAAAACCACTCTAGAAATCAGTCTGGCGGTTCCTCAGAAAACTGGATGTGATACTTCCTGAGGACACAGCCAAACCACTGCTGGGAATATACCCAGAAGATTCCCCAGCATGCAATAAGGATACATTCTCCACTATGTTCATAGCAGCCTTATATATAATAGCCAGAAGCTGGAAAGAACCCAGATGTCCCTCAACGGATGAATGGATACAAAAAATGTGGTATATATACACAATGGAGTACTATTCAGCCATTAGAAACAATGAATTCATGAGATTCTTAGAGAAATGGATGGAGCTGGAGAACATCATACTAAGTGAGGTGACCCAGTCTCAAAAGAATACCCATGGTATGCAGTCACTGATAAGTGGATATTAGCCTAGAATCTCGGAACACCAAAGACATAAATCACATACCAAGTGATGTCTGACAAGAAGAAAGGAGTGGACACTGGTGCTAGAATGGTCCAAAGCATCATTGTGGGGGAGTATGAGAACAGGGAGGTGGGAGGGGTGGATGAGGGAGCAGGGGGAGGGAAAGGGGCATGTGGGAACTTTGGGGGTGGGGAACTAGAAAAATGGAAATGAATTGTAAATATAGAATATATCCAATAAAAAAAGACACTCATTCTAGATGCCTGGAAGCCAGTATTCTGATAGCAGCCTTTAGATGAAGATGTATAACTCTCAGCTCAGCCTGCACCATGCCTGCCTAAATAGTGACATGCCCATGACTTTATGATGCTGGACTGAATATGAACCTGTAAGCCAGCCACAAATAAATGTTGTTTCTATAAGAGTTGCTTTGGTAATGGTATCGGTTCACAGGAGTAAAATCCTAAGACATGGGTATAAATCAAGTTCCTTGATTTTTCTTCTTATTGAGAAACAGGGTTTAATGTAACACAGTATATTCTCTAAATCTCTACATTGCCAAGCAAGAACCTGCACATCTGAACTTCTTTAAATCACCTCCCAAGTAATAAGGATATAGGCCCAGTTTCTGATGTGGTTAGAATACAACACAGATTTATGCATGCTCAACAAACATTGTATTCACAAGACATATCTGTGAAAAAGTAAAACTCCATGATTTCGAGAAGATACAGGAAAAATCATGTAAGAAGGTCTTAGTCCTCCACAATATAATGGCCACTCAGAGCAACTTGAGAAATGGTGAAAGGTAAATACTAATTTTTATAAGAGTTACAGAAGTTGAAACCCCTAAATACAAAGTTAAACCCCAAGCTGGGTTAATAATATATATTTTAAAAAATCAATCTGATATTTTCATTTAGCTAGATAGGCAAGAGAAAAATATTGGATGTTTTTAAGCACTTTGTGGTATCCATAAAACTTTCAGTAATTAAAGCGAGTTACTTATGTGAGAGATCAATTCTCTGTATGCTTATAGGCAGTTAGAGGGACAAGCAGACTATAAAAAAGTAAGGATATCATTCACTTAAGAATAATTTCTTCTGAGCCATCAGATTAATTTCCAGAGTGGTTGTACTAGTTTGGAAATAGTTATACCTAAAAACCTAATTATAGCTCTTGGGCATATACTGAAAAGATGCTTTACCATATCACAAGAAAACCTGCTTCACTATGTTCAGCAGTCTGATTAGTAATAGCCAGAGACTGAAAACATCCCAGATGTCCCACATCTAAAATATGAGTACAGAAAATGTGGTTCATTTACACAACAGAATGTCATTCAGCTATTAAAAACAAAGTCATCAAGAATTATGCAAGCAATTGGATGGAATTAGAAAATATCTCTTGAGTGAAGTAATACAAACCCCAAATTATATACATGGTATGTACTCACATATGTGTCATAAATAAATTTATTGAAAAAGTATAAAATATCCATTATACGCTCTACCCTAAGAAGTTAATGAAAACAAGGCCCAAGTGAAGCTTTTTTCAAAGTGTCACTCTCAAGGCTTTGGTCCCTCTTAGAGGAGGGAATAAAACAATCATGGAGCCAGAGAGAGGGAGGGACCTTGTTGGGAAAAGAGATAGGGAGAGGAAAGGTGGAAGGATCAGATACGGGAGGGGCATGACTGGAGAGATGTCCAGATGTCCAGGAGAATGAATGGAAATAAGGTCCCATGGTGGTAAGGAGGGACCTTAAGAATATCCCAGAGACCTGGTATTAGGGAGGCTTCCAGAAATCAATGTGGATGACTGCAAAAATACTCAACAATGGGGATATGTGACCTGCAGATAGACAATGCAGGAATGGAGACACCAACCTACCTACAAAACTTTCAACCTCAAATTGCTCTTGTTTAAAGGAAATTCAGGGACAAAAATGGAGCAGAGAGTGAAGGGAAGACCATCTAGTGATTTGTCCTTGTGCAGAAGACTGCCTTGTCTTGCCTCAGTGGGAGAGCATGCACCTAATCCTGTAGAGATTTTAAGCCCCAGGGTAGGAGGAGAGACACTCAGAAGCAAGGTGGAGCTGGGATGCTAGAACTCTGTGATGTGGAGTGGAGAGGGGGTGACAATTTGGACATAAATAAAATTATTAATTAAGATAGAAAAAATTATTGATTTATCCCCCACTGAACACTTACCAGGGGTAAATAATGAATAAGATGTAATTTGTGTCCTCAAGGAATAAATGTGACAAAATATAAACATATAATTATGATAATAATAGCTGACAATGTTGCCCTCCAACTCTCAAATAGAGGCCAACCATGATTAACTCGAAGGATTTGGAAGAAGGGAAGAGTACCCACAATTTGATGAACTGAGAAAATGTTAGAAGTTGAAGTAGACTGTGTGCATAGAGGACATTCTCTTACAAAGGACATAAATAATGGAAAATGTTATATTAGAGTCTCCACGTATCATATCAAAATTACATGACTGCATGAATGACACAGTAGCAAAAAGAACAACAGGAATAGACATGCTTCCCCTAATGAGGAAAAGTCTACACACCCTCAGCCCTACAAAGGGACATAAAAGCAACAGAGTAAAGCTGGGGGCAGCAGAGAGGGTTTCCCAGGAACAGGTGCTCAGATCGGTTTGCCAATGTAGATGATCCATCCTGAAAATATACACACGAGTACTATCATTCCAATAGATCAGGCTGCTTTCTGAATATATATCCATACACATATGCATATTGCATCCATGCAAGGACAATTAATAAAATAAAACAGAGGTCATGAATTATAAGGAGAGTGGGCAGGGACATATGAGAAGGCTTGGTGTGAGAAATGTTGTAATTAAATTACAATATCAAAAAGCAAAACATACTGGCATTTCCCAAATGTTTGTTTGCTTTCCCAGCAGCAATGGAGGGATATTCCCACCCCTTTGCCCCGCATCCTGTTGTCATTTGAATATTTGATCTGAGGCCTCATGACAGGTATAGGATGGAATGTCAGGGTCATTTTGATTTGCATTTCCCTGATAATGAAGGATTTTGGATATTTCTGGTTTTTTTTTCTATTTTTTTCTTGGATATTTTCTTTATTTACATTTTAAATGCTATCCCCTTTCCTGGTTTCCCCTCTGGAAACACCCACTACATCCTCCCTCCCTTTGCCAATATGAGGATATTACCCTACCAACCCACCCACCTACCGCCACAACCCAGCCCTCCCATTCCCCTACACTGGGGCGACAAACCTTCACAGGATCAAAGACTTCTCCCATTGATGGCAGAAAAAGCCATCCTCTGCTACATATGCAGCTGGTGCCATGGGTCCCTCCATGTGTACTCTTTGGTTTGTGGTTTAGTCCCTGGGAGCTCTGGAGATACTGTTTGGTTCATATTGTTTCTCCCATGGGCTGTAAACCCCTTCAGCTCCTTGGGTCGTTTCTCTAACTTCTCCATTGGGGACCCTGTGTTCAATCCAATGGTGGGCTGCGAGCATCCAACTTTGTAATTGTCAGGCTCTGGTGAAGCTCTCTCAGGAGCTATATGAGGCTCCTGTCAGCAAGTACTTCTTGGCATCCACAATAGTGTCTGGGTTTGAGGACTGTATATGGGATGGATCTCCAGGTGGAGCAGTCTCTGGATGACCTTTCCTTCAAAGGTCTGTATTTTCTCCCATGAATATTTGGTTCCCTTTCTAAGAAGATCAGAAGCATCCACACTTTGATCTTCCTTCCTGAGCTTCATGTGATCTGTGAATTTTATTTTGGGTATTCTGATCTTTTAGGCTAATATACACTTATTAGTGAGTACATACCATATTTGTTCTTTTGTGACTGATTACCTCATATAGGATGATATTTTCCATCCATTTGTGTAAGAATTTCTTTAAGAGCTTCTTTACCACTTCAAATACCTTTGTTGATAATTTTCTGTTTATCGCTCTAACTTAATTGGATAACTTGGATTGTTGACTTCTCATTTCTTGAGTTCTTTATATATTTATTTGTCCATGGATAACCTGTTTAAGCTAAAAATGCCAGCTTCCCATTTTTCCTTAAGCAAATTGTATTATGATATTAACTCTACCAATGTCTCTTAGAAAATTTACCTTCTATCTGACCACAAGAGCACAACATTTTTTCTCTGTGAGCTCCCTAGGGTCTGTGTTAGTTGAGATTGCTGGTGTCATCTCTACCCAATAATGAGATTGCTCTCCTATTCAGCATCTTCAATCCTTCCCCTAAAACAGTCTTAGGGGTCCTAGACTTCAGTCATTTGCAAGTCTCTTCTTTACCAGTAACAAAGCTGGAGGCCCTGTTCCTTCTTGACAAGAGGCCATGGAGAATACATTTTTTGATTTTTCTCCTCTGTATGCTATTAATTTTTGATAAAAATATTTTACTTATTTACATTCCAGCCATTGCCTCATGTCCCCCACCACAGTTCTTCATTCCATTCTCCTCCCTATTGCCACTGAGAATGTGCCCCCCCTTATTACCACCTCCCAGACTTCTCTGGGGCCTTAAGACTCTTGAGGATTAAACATATCATCTCACACTAAGGTCTGACCAGGCAGATCTCTGCTGTATTTTTGTCTGGGACCTGGGACCAGCCCGTGCATGTTTGTGGCTCAGTCTCTGTGAGCTCCCTAGGGTCTGTGTTAGTTGAGATTGCTGGTGTCATCTCTACCCAATAATGAGATTGCTCTCCTATTCAGCATCTTCAATCCTTCCCCTAAAACAGTCTTAGGGGTCTTAGACTTCAGTCCATTGGTTGGGTATAAATATTTGCATCTGTCTCAGTCAACTGCTAATAGGGTTTTTTAGAGGACAGCTATGCCAGGCTCCTGTAATCATTAATAATGTCAGGGCTTTGTGCTGTCCCCCCACCTGCTCATAAGATGGATCCCAATTTGGGCCAGTCAATGGACCACTATCCTTCAGTCTATTTTAAACATTCTTTCAACTACCATCATAGACATGGATAACCCCACTTATAGGACTAGTTTATCTGTAGAATAAAACAATACAATGTACCAATATAATGTTCAAATTGATGACTTATCTGAAGCCTGCCATATTTGTGAGGAGTGAATTTATTTCAACATTAATATGAACAAAATAGTAAAAATGATAATGTTTGGTAGTATCCTGTTATTTCTTTTAAATAATAATTGTAGTTAAGTCACTATTAAAAGTACAAGTTCTGCTTGGAATGATGGTCCTATTGTATCATGAGGCCTCTTTATAATTATTGTGATGAAAAGCACTGATATTCCACTGTGCTACTATATTGGAATCAGGTAACAGAGATCATAGATATACAAAAGCACCAAAAAGAAAAGAACCAAACCAAGCAACAACAAAAATACCTTCCCTTTCCCACATAATATAACCTCTAATTTTCTGGGGATATTGAACTTGTCTTCAGATTATTAAAGTGGAATTTGTTTGGCTATTTCTTGAGTTGTAGTCAATTTGTGTGTCATATGAGAGTCATATCTTACAGCTAGCTCTTTGTTACAATATTTACCACAAATAAAATGTTAGTTTAAGATATTTGTTATAAAACTTCACACTCATTGTCTGACATTTCTTCAGCAAAGGTAGACTAGTAAACTGTTAGTACCCCCAGAAGTTTCGATAAGAAAATATTGGATGTACAAATATACATGGTTATGCAATTTCAAAACATTCTGATATCAAAACTCTTCCAAGGATTTAAATACCTTCCATTTTAAATTAACAGGTATCGCTATAATGCTTTACTTTCAACAGCAATTGTTGTAGCTGACACTTTCTTTTGTTGCTGTTCTTTCACTATATCATAGCTGCCACATATAATGACATTCTGCAGGAGTGGCACTGACACTGCCATGCTGTCATCCTCAATAGCACCCAGGGGCATATCTTTTAACACCGATTGTGTTTAAAAATTCAAGTCCATAATTTATAGAACACAATCCTGAAAATTGATGTGCTTGAGTTCTATTCAGATGTCCCTTCAATCATAATATAGAATAATTTATTGAAAGAATTAACTCATATCTATTAACTATATGTTTGTTCTGAATTGTAAATTAGCATAGCTACATAAAATAGGTATGCTTAGGAACATTTAACTGTGTCCTGAAAGAAATTTTAAGGTAAAATGTAAACTTGTACAGTTAATACAGCACCAAGTTGAACAGTTAACTAGAGGAATTAGGACAAGTATCATCTGAGGTAGTATATCCAAAGACTTGAAGATTTTGGGGGAAATCCTTTTGAAAAAGATCCAAATATGAAGGAAGTTAAATTATAATAGCAATAAATATATTAGTTAATAAGTGTTTCCACTTGCAGCAAAGAATAAGAATGATCAATTTGAGTGAAGTATTAGATACATACAGAATATGAATTTCTAGATTATTGAAGTCACTCTTAATCTTTGTACAAACTATGAATAAAAAAATAGCAATTTATCATCATGAACAAATTTTCAAAAAATATTCACAGGTTGAAGTCAAATGATACAAGTAGAGGAGAATTTAAAGTTACTTCATTTATACTCTCCACAAATATCCACTATTCACCCTTAGGTTACCAAGTATTTGGAAAGGCACCTGAAAGTTTCGGAGTGTAAAATGAGATTAACATGTATAATCAGAGGTTTCCTGGTTTTCTTGACTTTGAGCAGTTAGTAGAGATATAAAATGGATAAATTAATAGGCTTTATCTGATGCTAGAGAAGTGATA
The DNA here is from genome assembly GCA_964023405.1 of Apodemus agrarius. Classification (NCBI taxonomy): domain Eukaryota; kingdom Metazoa; phylum Chordata; class Mammalia; order Rodentia; family Muridae; genus Apodemus; species Apodemus agrarius. The sequence goes on from OZ030013.1 coordinate 16,231,789, forward strand.
CATGCTACGGTATGGTAATAGCAATCAAGGTTGAAAATGACCAAGTTTGATGTCATAATGAGCCCACTTTACTTAACTTGGATGTACAAATCAAGATACAATAGACAAAGTAGACTCTAATCCCAGCAGAAGTACAGTACTGTTGTCATTGCTGAAAATGACTCAGGTAATATGTAAGTGACAAAAAGTTAGCACAGAAGTGTTCCAGATACATTGCCATATGGAAATCAGCACTTGGTCAAAGAGTAAATACTATGTTGTCTATAAAATATAAGGATTTGGGCTCATTAATATCCACTTATCAGTGATTGCATTTCATGTGTATTCTTTTGTGACTGGGTTAGCTCATTCAGGATGATATTTTCCAGGTCTAACCATTTACCTACAAATTGCATGAATTCATTATTTTTAATTGCTGAGTAGTATTCCATTGTATAAATATACCACATTTTCTGTATCCATTCCTCCTTTGAGGGATATTTGGGCTCCTTCCAATTTCTGGCTATTATAAACAAGGCTGCTATAAACATAGTGGAGCCCAGAAGCCCTAAATACTCAAGGCACAATTAGCAAGTCAAATGATTCCCAAGAAGAAAGGAGAGGACCCTGGGCCTGTAAAGATTGGATCCAGTTTTGCAGAGAAACCGTGGGGGGAGGTGGAATGATTGGGGAATAGTTGGGGGGAGAGGAATTATGGGACATAGGGAGGGGGGAACTGGGAAAGGGGAAAGCCTTTGGAATGTAAACATAGAATATAGAAAATAAAAATTAAAAAAAAAGAAAAAATAAAGAAATACGAAAAAAAAATATAAGGATTTGGAGTGTAAGACTTAGACACATAAATTTAAATGTTGGGAAATTTTAAGAGAAATTCAATGCCAGAACTTGAAATGACTTGAAGTTATATAGACATAGAAAATGTAAAATCTAGCTACATAGAAATGATGATCATAAATCAAAATTGTCACTTGGTACATTTCTTGAATAGAAGTTTGAAGAGAAAAATTAATGAGGACAGCTATAGAGAGCTTTTTATTCTGCATTATGTCACCAAGGAACTGAGTTTCCGAAAGCACCAAATTTAGTATTTGTCACAGGTGATACTAGCACTAAGTGAAGGTATTTAATATTTTGAAGAAGAAAAAGAGGAAGAGGAAGAAAAAGAGAGGAAGAAGGAGGAGGCAGGAGAAGTTACTTTCCTCAAAGATTTTGTTATATCAATCCTGTATATGTAGTATCCTAGGAAGACCGAATAATAGGACAAGATACACTGAAATCTAACATATAACAAAAACACACAGAAATAGTTTGTTTGCATGCATAGTGGGTAATGGGTTCCTTTATTGTTTTTTTTTCTTTCTTTGGAGTTGTATTTTCCTTACTATACTCAGATTTTTTGCAAACGTCTATGGCAACTTACTGTACTTCACAAGCAATTGATGTAGAAATACTGGAATTTATTTCTCTGAAAAGCATGTTTCTGTCATCAGAATGTTTCCTCCATGTACTGGCAATTATAAAGATATATTTGCTGTACGTCAGAAGAATTATCATTGTGATACATGCAGTGGGAAACCAGGTGCAGAATAAACATCAACCATGGCTGTCAAGTAATATAAAATAGGAGTACAATTAGCTATTACAAGAGAGCTTTTAGGGACACTTTCCAAATAGAAAGTGAGTGCCTTGAATAACTTAATTAACTTCCTGTAGGATCAAATCCATCACTGTTAAGTACCTGTCACATATAAGTATTGCCCATAGTGTGGTTCAATAAATGTTTTGTATTAATGTCAAAATTATTTATGCCTCTGTATTACAATATCTAGGGAAATAAAATATTTTCTATATAAAAATAGAACTTTTGTAATTGAACAAGCAAGCCCTGTGATATTAAAGGAAAACTTATATTGAAAGTATACAATGTAGGAATATACTGGATGGTTTATTGGGGGTTAGAAATGTAAAATTATTTATCTGTGACACTGTTGTCACCTTGATATATCAATTTGAGGTGGAAATTTATACAATATTCAATAAATGTCTACACCAACATTATATGGCAGATTTAAGAAAAATCTAAAAAAATCATTGAGTGGTTATTTCAAAGTCAGGGAACATTGCTCTCATTTATTTTATTCTTCCATAGAAAAATATTCAGATTCCTATCATGTTCTGAAATTATGTTTTCATGTATGTGTTATCACCTTGTCTTTCAAGATGAGAGATGTTAATTTGGTACCCTAAAGCTAATGATATAGCAGTATCACAATAGGATCACTAGTCCAGCTGTTTGTCTCTGAGACTTATACTCTCACACATAGAATTTAAATTGAAATAAAAATGGAACATAGTGTCTTTGAGTTTAAGTGCGTGCTCAGCCCTGCTGTTACAGCTGATTTGTCCCATTTTTTAAAATTTTTTTTCTACATGTTAGGTAGATGATTGATAGATAATTAATTAGTATTTGAGCATTCCTTACATTTTAGTCCCATTCACTCCCTTCCCCATATTTTTCAAGATCCACACCTACTTCCCTTCCCACCCAACCTTGTGTCCTTTTATTTTTTAAACCTGTGAGGGACAATTTGTTCTGCCAAGTATCTTCAACTATAAGATACTTGTATGGGCTTCAACTAGAGTGAGTTCAACTTAGCAGAGGCTGGTTAACCCTTAGAAAGCCTTCCTTTTGCCTTTCCAATGGCTAACAATAGTTGTACTTAAGCTAGAGCAGCAGGACTGGATGTCTAACTTTCTTGTCCATGTTAGAATTTGGCCATGCATATGCAGTCATGCTCAGTAATTTCATATTTGTTAATACTCTTCTGTATCCACAAGACAAGCTTCTTGTCATCAGCCATTGCCTTTGGCCCTTACACTCTCAATCTCATCTGACATGATCCCCAAGCTGCTTTGGGGTCTCTCTCTCTCTCTCTCTCTCTCTCTCTCTCTCTCTCTCTCTCTCTCTCTCTCTGTGTGTGTGTGTGTGTGTGCATGTTTCTCTGTGTGTTTCTCTGTGTGTTTCACTCTCTCTCTCTCTCTCTCTCTCTCTCTCTCTCTGTGTGTGTGTGTGTGTGTGTGTGCATGTATGTGTGTGTGCGTGTTTGTGTGTGTTTCTGTGTGTGTCTGTGAGTTAATTTTAGTTGAATATTCTGCAGTTTCTTCCTCTTACTAGACACATTGTCTAGTTTGGGAGTTTTGTGATAATAACCATCTACTGTAGATAGAAACTACTCTGATAAGGGCTGGACGATTTATTAATCCCCATGTATTTTGATGTCTTTATGATGCTGGGCAGGCTGTGGAGAATGAGGAACACTCCTCCTTGGTTGGTGGTACTGAAAACTGGGACAACCACTCTGGAAATCAGTCTGGCAGTTCCTCAGACATAGTAGGACATAGTACTGGACATAGTACTACCTGAGGACCCAGTTATACCACTCCTGGGCATATACCCAGAAGATACTCTAACATGTAATAAGGATACATGCTCCACTAAGTTAATAGCAGCCTTATTTATAGTAGTCAGAACCTGGAAAGAATCCCAATGTCCTTCAATAGAGGAATGGATACAGAAAATGTGGTACATTTACTCAATGGAGTACTACTCAGTTATTGAAAATGATTAATTCATGAAATTCTTAGACAAATGAATGGAACCAGAAAATATCATCCTGAGTGAGGTATCCCAATCACAAATGGGCACACATGTATGCACTCACTGATAAGTAGATATTAGTCCCAAAGCTCAGAATACCCAAGATACAATTCACAGACCACTTGAAGCTCAAGAAGGAAGACCAACTTGTGGGTGCTGTAGTCTTTCTTAGAAAGGGGAACAAAATATGAACAGGAGCAAATATGGTAACAAATTACAGAGCAGAGACTGAAGGAAAGGCTGTCCAGAGACTGTCCTACCTGGGGATTCATCCCAGATAACAGTCACAAAACTCAGACAATAGGTGGATTCTAAGAAAGGCTTGCTGAAAGGAACCAGATATAGCTGTCTCCTTTTCTTTGGGGGAGAGGGCGTTTGATCTCTTTTTTTTATTTAATTTTTATTTTCTATATTCTATGTTTACATTCCAAAGGCTTTACCCTTTCCCAGTTCCCCCCACCATATGTCCCATAATTCCTCTCCCCCCAACTATTCCCCAATCATTTCCCATCCCCACGATTTCTCTGTTCTGGGTCTACAAAACTGGATCCAATCTTTACAGGCCCAGGGTCCTCTCCTTTCATCTTCTTGGGAGTCATTTAACTTGATAATTGTGCCTTGAGTATTTAGGGCTTCTGGGCTCATTAATATCCACTTATCAGTGATTGCATTTCATGTGTATTCTTTTGTGATTGGGTTACCTCACTTAGGATGATATTTTCCAGATCTAAGCATTTACCTACAAATTGCATGATTTCATTATTTTTAATTGCTGAGTAGTACTCCATTGTATAATTATACCACATTTTCTGTATCCATTCCTCTTTTGAGGGATATTTGGGCTCCTTCCAATTTCTGGCTATTATAAACAAGGCTGCTATAAACATAGTGGAACATGTGTCTTTATTGTATGCAGGGGAATCCTCTGGAATTCAGATGGCCGAGAAATACCTTAAGAGATGTTCAACATCATTAGTCATCAGGGAAATGCAAATCAAAACAACCCTGAGATTCCACCTCACACCAGTCAGAATTGCTAAGATTAAAATCTCAAGAGACAACAAGTGCTGGCAAGGATGTGGAGAAAGAGGAACACTCATCCACTGTTGGTGGGATTGCAAAATGGTAAAACTGCTCTGGAAATCAGTGTGGCGGTTCCTCAGAAAATTGGGCATGTCACTTCCAGAGGACCCTGGTATAGCTGTCTCCTGAGAGGCCCTGACAGATCCTTACAAGAAAGAGGGGAATGCTCGCAGCCCACCATTCCACTGAGTGTGGGCTCCCCAATGGAGGATCTAGAGAAAAGTCTAAAGGAGCTGAAAGTTTTTGCAACCCCATAGGAAGAAATACAATATAAACTAAACAGACCTCTCAGAGTTCCCAGGGATTAAGTCACTAACCAAGGAGAACACATGTTTCCAGTTGCACATGTAGTAGAGGATGGCTTTGTCAGGCATCAATGGGAGATGAGGTCCTTGGTCCTATGAAGGTTTAATATATGCCCCAGTGTAACGTAAATGAGGGTGGAGAGGCAGGAGTGGATAGGTTTATGGAGGAACACTCTCTTAGAAGCAGGGGTGGGAGGGAACCAGTTAAGGGGATAATACTTGAAATGTAAATAAATTAATATAATATAATATAATATAATATAATATAATATAATATAGTATAGTATAGTATAGTATAGTATAGTATAGTATAATATAATATAATATAATATAATATAATTTAATTAATATAAAAGTAAAAATTTTAAAAAAAGATTTGTTCAATTATCAACATAGTAAAGAGTTGTGAGTACTTTGACCGAAACCAAATTTCAAGAGGTCAAGAGTTATTGATAGTAAGTCAATTGTGTCATTAAGATTCATATGATTGCCTGAACAGAATACCAATAGCTTATGCTCTAAAATCAAGAATTGACAAATGGGACCTCATAAAATTACAAAGTTTCTGTAAGGCAAAAGACACTGTCAGAAGGACAAAACGGCAACCAACAAAGTGGGAAAAGATCTTCACCAACCCCACATCCGACAGAGGGCTAATATCCAATATATTCAAAGAACTCAAGAAGTTAGACTCCAAAGAACCAAATAACCCTATTAAAAATGGAGTACAGAGCTAAACAAAGACTTTTCACCAGAAGAAATTCGGATGGCCGAGAAACACCTTAAGAGATGTTCAACATCATTAGTCATCAGGGAAATGCAAATCAAAACAACCCTGAGATTCCACCTCACACCAGTCAGAATGGCTAAGATTAAAAACTCAACAGACAACAAGTGCTGGCGAGGATGTGGAGAAAGAGGAACACTCCTCCACTGTTTGTGGGATTGCAAAATGGTAAAACCGCTCTGGAAATCAGTTTGGCGGTTCCTTAGAAAATTGGGCATGTCACTTCCAGAGGATCCTGGCACACCACTCCTGGGCATATACCCAGAGGATTCCCCTGCATACAATAAAGACACATGCTCCACTAAGTTTATAGCAGACTTGTTTATAATAGCCAGAAATTGGAAGGAGCCCAAATATCCCTCAAAGGAGGAATGGATATAGAAAATGTGGTATATTTATACAATGGAATACTACTCAACAATTAAAAATAATGAATTCATGCAGTTTGTAGGTAAATGGTTAGATCTGGAAAATATCATCCTAAGTGAGTTAAGCCAATCACAAAAGAATACACATGAAATGCAATCACTGATAAGTGGATATTAATGAGCCCAGAAGCTCTAAATACTCAAGGCACAATTAGCAAGTCAAATGATTCCCAAGAAGAAGAAAGGAGAGGACCCTGGGCCTGTAAAGATTGGATCCAGTTTTGTAGAACCAGAACAGAGAAATTGTGGGGGGGATGATTGGGGAATAGTTGGGGGGGAGAGGAATTATGGGACGTATGGTGGGGGGAACTAGGAAAGGGTAAAGCCTTTGGAATGTAAACATAGAATATAGAAAATAAAAATGAAAAAAAGATTCATAGGATTGAAGCATCTTTTTCATCTTGCACTTAAGGAAATATCTCAGATGTTTCTATCTGAAACATCACATGTGTTTCTCCCTGATCTTTTACCCCACTTATCACCCCTTAGTCCCATTTCTTCCCAAATCCAATACACTGACCCAGACTGGTCCCCCTGCTTGCCCTGACATCAAACTTAAGGCATCCTCAGGTTCCCTTTCCTGTTTGTCTCTTCACATAAAACTTTATCACACTACATCTAACCTTTCATCCATAGCAGACATGATAATTGCAAAAGAAGTGCACATTCCCTGATCTCACTGGGAAAACACAATGTGAAAGACCAACCCAGTATCCAGCCACTCAAAAATATTCCTGTAGAAATGACTGTCAAAGAGAATTCTTGAGATGAACACAGTATTTAAAAGAACAAACATAAACATTACCAAGTAATCAAAGGCTTCAAAGAAAATACAGAGAAAAACCTCAATGAACTTGAAGAGAATAAATAAGTGATATCCAAGAAAATACAAACAGAATATTGATGGAAATGGTCAAAACAATCATCATAATTGAAAAACATATCTCAGTAAAGAGGCAGAAACATGCAGGAAAAATTCAAGCTGATGTAGAGATCAAAATAAAAAGTCCAGTACCCCAAATAGAAACCTCAAAGCAACATGAAGCAAATGTGGAATTTTGTGGAAAGGCCAAGATTTAAAATTAGTGAAATGGATGAATAAGTATTGCCACAAAAGGTGTAAATCAAATCTTCAATAAGAGAAGAAAATATTCTTTTTTTATTTTTTTAATTTTTATTTTCTATATTCTTTGCTTACATTCCAAAGGCTTTCCCCTTTCCCAGTTCCACCCCACCATATGTCCCATAATTCCTCTCCCCCTCCCCCCAACTATTGCTCAATTCCCCCCCAGCATGATTTCTCTGTTCTGCATCTACAAAACTGGATCCAATCTTTTAAGGCCCAGGGTCCTCTCCTTTCTTCTTCTTGGGAATCATTTGACTTGCTAATTGTGCCTTGAGTATTTAGGGCTTCTGGGTTGGATCTTTGAAATATAGAGTAGCATTAGGAATGCATTTTGTTTGCAATCAAGACTAACAAATTCAGCAAAGCTCTCTGCCACATTTGAAAGGGAAATAAAAACTTTTCTTTACATAAAGTATCTAAAATACTTAAATCTAACAAACCAAGCCTCAAGACAATATATAATGTACTATCATGTCTTAGAAGGTTCATATGTACAGATTTCACCTCATACCAGTCAGAATGACTAAGATCAAAAACTCAGGAGAAAACAGGTGCTGGAGAGGATGTGGAGAAAGAAGAACATTTCTCCACTTCTGGTGGGGTTACAAGCTGGTACAACCACTCTGGAAATCAGTCTGGCGGTTCCTCAGAAAACTGGGCATGACAATTTCAGAGGACCCCACTATATCACCCCTGGGCATATACCCAGAGGATTCCCCAGCATGTAATAAGGACACATGCTCCACTATGTTCATAGCAGCCCTATTTATTTGGGTTCCATCCAGAAGCTGGATAGAACCCAAATGTCCCTCAACGGAGGAATGGATACAGAAAATGGAACATTTACATTATGGAATACTACTCAGCTATTGAAAATGTGAAATTCTTAGGCAAGTGGGTGGAACTAGAGACTGTCATCCTGAGTGAGGTTACCCAATCCCAAAAGAACACACATGGTATACATTCACTGATAAGCGGATATTAGCCCAGAGACTTGGAATACCCAAGAAACAATTCACCTATCAAATTATGCCTAAGAAGAAGGAAGGAAAGGCCCCTGGCCCTGGAGAGGATCAGTGCAGCAGTGTAGGGGAATACCAGGACAGGGAAGTGGGAAGGGGTTGATTGGGGAACAGGTGGCATGAAGAGGGCTTATCGGACTTTTGGGGAGCGGGGTTCCAGGAAAGGGGAAATCATTTGAAATATAAATAAAGAATAAATTAAATAAAATAATTAAAAAATAAAAAATAAATTAAAAAAAGTTTCATATGTAGGAAGAAATATGAAACTTCAATAAGCACAACACAAAGTACCAGTGAGGACACAAATATCACCACTAAAAATAATCAAAATAATGATTGTTGTTGATGCACACACACATTTCAATGACAAAGTTCAGTATAAACACCATCAATTTTTCAATCACACAGATTGATATAGTGATCAAGCCACAAGCTCTGTCTGTCTTTAACCTTCAAGAAGAACACCTTATTTTTAAAGATTTGTACATCTCTAGAACAAAATTATGTACTGCTTTCAAAAAGGACCAAGAAGCAAACATGCATTGTTATCCTAATATCTGACAGAACAGAAGATCTACTTGTCTTACCTGGGTGTCAAACAAAATTTGCTATGTTTACTTTTTTAGTCTGTGATAATATTCTGTAAAAAAAGAATCATGGGAAATAGTGATTTATAGAAATGAATTCATCAATTATATGAAATATGTATATTCATTTACAAATGATGCAAACAAAACCAATTTGAAAGCACATTCTTGCTATTCTACACTACAACAAATAAATAGATATTAAAAAGTAAGGGGAAAAAGGTAGAAAAATAATGAGAGATCTACAGTCATTTTCCTCAATAAAACATTTGCTAATGCTTTCTTTCAGGCTTAGAAGTAATGTGTTCTGAATATAGAGTATATTTAAAATATAAGTAGTATCACATATTCCCATAGGATGTCTGAAGTTTCCCATGTTTGAGTTGGATTACTTCAACATACATGTTAGAATAATAATGTTCCCCTTTTCTTATGAGTAGAATTCTTTACCAGTCACTTTTATAATAATTTATAGAATCTCTTCAGGTGTAATTGTATGTTCATAAAGAACATCTGAAGTATTTAAATATTGCTATGTTGGACATTCTTGACCTATTTTGCCTATCATTAATTTCAGATCACTAAATTTTTCATATTGCTTTTAAATTTGTGACTTATTTTTGGTATGTTGTGATTATAGGCTAGTTTATAAGTATTTCTCTAAGATTTTCAAAAGTAAATGAAATGCAAGATGAACTCTACTCATTACTTATACATAGTAGATGACATAGTTTTTTGATATTAAAACAGTTATAATCTAAATATATTATATAAGCCTTAAACACAAACAAAATTCGGCACATCACATTCTGTTAAGATTTTTGTCTCCTCATACTTATGAAACCATTAAACATATGCCACCATAATAAAGGCAATCAACTAAATGTAATATATGTATATAGTCCTTTCAAGGTAAACATTAATAAGTGATCTTTGACACATCATTTGTGTCTATGGCATTGTGAGCCTATAACATAAATTCTGATTTGCCTTTATGAAAGAAATGAATAAAATATTTTAAAACATGAAGAACTTATTTGACTCAAGTTATTTAGATAATTTAAAAGCAATAGGTGAATAAATGCAAGAAAAAAGCATTAATAAATGTTTCATGTAATGTTTAAAACCAAAAATTAGCAGTAATATAGTAGTGAATAATATAACAAGAATCCATAAGGAAAATTCTTAAACTATTTAAAGAAGTTGAACAGGAATTAATATTTTACATATGTACATATATAGTATATAATGCATAGAATATATGGACAGAGCATATATATATATACACATGTATATTAAACAATTAAACATATATATATGTGTGTGTGTATATATGTGTGTATGTGTGTATATATATATATATATATATACATATATATATATACATATATATGTATATGATATATGTCTGGGCATATTCTATGTCTTGATTAGGAACAATATACTCTTTTTACTAACAAATATTTCTACCATTGTTTTAGAAGTTGCAAAATGTTTAACATAAGTCAAAATTTACTCAGGCATTATTCCTTGTATTATCTGAACCTCTGGCTTTGATCACTTATGACAATGAGTATTTGAACACTTCTGTTATATTTCCTTTTTGACTTTCCTCAAATCTTTACTTTACCATATTTTGAACTTATATCCCTGTTTCATTAAATCCCTTATTTTTAATATCAGAAGCCCATTTCTGATTTCTAATAATTTAAGAATATTTGTATGTATTTACCTTTTCCACTATACAACAATGCTTACATATGATGTATAGAAGGGGAAGTTTAGTCATATGATTTTTATTATTAATGGTTGTAAACAAATGACTTCAAGCTGTATTTAATAGCTCAATAAAATATCATGAATATACCTCTGGAATGACTAACTTTTTAAAAATGCCCTTTTAAATTTAACTCCAAGTACCCATTTTCTAAAAGTATTTATATTAGGAGATTTATAATTAAAATTATTCTGTGATTATTGAGTTTATGTTAAAATTTATGTTCATTTCTTCATAACCTCTCATCAGATTTTTTACCTAATAACTTTTTTTAAAGAGCCAGAGTAATATTTTTAAATATTATCTAAGGTCATATTTTAGCTCCATTTGCCTCTACTAGACAGATAGGAATTGTAGTGGTTTGAATAGATTTGGCTCCCGTGGAATCACGTGCTTCAATTATTGGCCTATGGGATGTGTCACTTTTAGACATTTGGCATTTTTAGAGTAGGTATGGCCTTATTGGGGGAAGTATGTCACTGTCACTTTCAGATCTTCCCTCCTCAAACTCCTACCTCATCCATTACCCCCTTTCCTTTAAGAGGGTGCTGTCCCGCCTACCTACCCATGCCAACCTCACTGCTGTAGCATCCCTTTATTCTGGTACAACAAGCCTCCACAGGACCAAGAGCCTCCACTTCTATTGACTCCAAGTAAGTTAATCCTCTACTATATATATAGTTAGAGCCATGGACCCATCCATGTATACTCATTAGTTGGTGGGTTATAGAGGCACCTACTGTTATGAACTTTCCTCTTATAACTGCCTTCATTCTGTCCCATAAATTTGGATATGAAGTACTCTCATTTTCAGCGAAATCTAGAAAGTTTATACTTTTTCTATTTCCTTTTTGGTGCAGTGGTCATTAATAGACAGTTATTCAGTATCCATAACTTTGTAGGCTTTGTGTTTTTACTGTTGTTACTGAAGTCTATAAGTAATCCAGGGTGATCTGATATGATTCAAGAGGTTATTTCAATCTTCTATTGTCTATTGAGGCTTGCTTTGTGACCAAGTATATAGTCAGTTTTGGAAAAGGTACCATGAGGTACTGAGTTTGGGTGTTTGGGTGAAATTGGGGAAACAACACCCTCCACAATATTGAGAAATAATATAAAATATGAAGGTGTAACTTTAACCAAACAAGAAAAAGACTTCAAGTCTCTGAAGAAAGAAATTCAAGAAGATATCAGAAGGCAGAAAGACCTCCCATGCTCATGGATTGGTAGGATTAACATAGGAAAAAATGGCCATCTTGCAAATAGGAATCACCAGATTCAGTGCAATTTCCATCAAAATTCCAACACAATTCTTCCCAGAACTTGAAAGTGCAATTCTCAACTTCATTTAAAACCCAGTATAGCTAAAACAATAAAGAAAAATTAAACCTTCTGGAGGTATCACAATCCCTTATTTCAAGCTATACTACTGAAAAAAATAGCGATAAAAATCTGCTTGATATTGGCATATAAACAGAAGTTAATCAATAGACTCAAATCAAGTACCTTGCCTGGAGTATACTTGTTTCTAACTGGATATTGGCAGTAAAGTACAGGATACCTACAGTACAATCGAAGGAAACTAAATAATATGGTAGGCTTAAAAAGAGCATTTTTGAATCTCACTCAGAAGTGGAAATAAAATAGTCATGGGAAGTGGATAGAGGGATGAAACTGAATGGGAGAGGGAAAGGGGAGGGGAACAGTTGGGGGTAGGTGGTCCAGTGTGGAGAGGGCCTGAGAGAGAGGGTCAGGAGAGTGAATCAGATTGTTGTCTGGTACTGAGGGCACATACCTCAGGGGATTGGAGAGGCTCCACCGAGACTATGAGAGTGACTCAAGTTGAGACTCCTAGTAGTGGAGGATATGGAGCCTGAAGTGGCTACTTACTGGACCCAGGCACGATTCCCAATTTAGGGATAAGGACATCAATCTACCCAAAAGTCTTCCACCTAATATTTGTCCAGCCTACAAGTATGCAGGAGCAAAGATGGAGCAGAGACTGAGGGGAAAGCCAACCAATGACCAGCCCAACTTGAGATTCATCGCATGGACAAGATTCATTCCCAGTTAATGATACTACTGAAAAAAATAGCGATAAAAATCTGCTTGATATTGGCATATAAACAGAAGTTAATCAATAGACTCAAATCAAGTACCTTGCCTGGAGTATACTTGTTTCTAACTGGATATTGGCAGTAAAGTACAGGATACCTACAGTACAATCGAAGGAAACTAAATAATATGGTAGGCTTAAAAAGAGCATTTTTGAATCTCACTCAGAAGTGGAAATAAAATAGTCATGGGAAGTGGATAGAGGGATGAAACTGAATGGGAGAGGGAAAGGGGAGGGGAACAGTTGGGGGTAGGTGGTCCAGTGTGGAGAGGGCCTGAGAGAGAGGGTCAGGAGAGTGAATCAGATTGTTAATTAATAAATAAAGGAGCCTAGCATAACTATCATTTGGGAGGATCTACTAGCAGCTGTAGAGGCCCATAGCAAAACTTTAGACAGATGCCATCCTGTGGACGGGTTGTAGGAAGGTTTGAGGGACGTTGAAGGGATAGGAACTTCATCAGAAGAACTACAATGTCAATTAACGTGGGCATTTGGGGATCGTCAAAGACTAAATGACCAAAATCAAATAGCATGCAAGTGCTGGAGAGAGACCCACCCAACCCTTTGCACATATATAGTAGATATTCAGCTTAGTCTTCTACACAGAAGACCTGGGGTTCTCTTTTGCTTGCCTTTGCATACCATTCTCGTTGCTGGGCTCCCTGGTCTGGCCTCAGTAGGAGAGGATGTTCCGGTACTGCAGTGATTTGATGTATCATCATCATTTGGTACACAAAGGAGGCTACCCTTTTGAAGAGGAGAAGGAAAGAGGAGATAGCTAGAGGGGTTATGTGAAGGCAGATTTCAGTAGAGCAGGATGTAAAGTGAAAAAAAATTAATTAATGGAAAAAAAGAATTAATCTCTGTTATTAAATTGCTTTTTTCCTGGACATGCAATTTCTTGATTTAATAAATCATTTTTTCATATGAATGATTTTTATTTACAAATGTAAATGTCATTTATTATTATTAATATTAATTATTATTATTAATTATAATTCTGTACCACCACATTGGTTAAATGGATAATAATACTTTAATTTTTAGGCACCTTTTTTGTTTTAGGTTAGTTCCAAAATATTTCAAATTTTTGATAATTCTATTTTTCCAACATTAAATCTAAGTCCAAGTAAACATTTATGGGTCTCAAATTGATTAAGAAATTTAAAGCATTATTTTTTCAATTACATGTTTTCTTGTTTTGCTTACATGTATAATATATGTGCAGTACAGATGTACTTGGTGGCTAACAGGCCAAAAGACATTGGATGACTTGGAATTGAAGGGATGTTTCACTCACAGTGGTTTGCCATTATTGAGTGCTGGCACATTAGCCCACAGAGCCATCTCTTCAACTCTAGCAGAAAATATCTGGAAAACAAGAAACGATGTAGTTTAAGTTATATTAAGTGAGTTTTCTTTGAAATTAGCTAGATTTCTTTGATATTTAACAGTTTTCTTAAAACTCCTAGCAGGGACTATGTCACTACCTTGTCACTATTTCATTACCTTGATGACTTTTTGAAATCATTTAAACCTTGAATTTTTCTTGCTACAAAGTCTATACCCAGGAGGACTAGAGTGCACAATTCTAACAGCATGAATTCACCTGTGTCTCCTTCTAGCACACCAACACCAACTTTCATTTGCAGTTGATTTTTAGGAGGATGAAACTCCTTAAGGTTCTAATTTTCACAAACTGAAGCTATAATTGAGTGGGTTCTTGCCTTGAATATACCATTCCTATCCTTCCTATGCAAAACAGGTGACTTTGCTTTAGTAGTGCTTATCATACCAAAACTTATAGCCTAGTTATCACACTGTCTTTCCAACAGGTGTTCTACCTTTATTGTATGCCTGAGTAAGTGGTGTGGCATATTAAGTCAAAGATTCTTACAGTCAGGTAAATATAGCACCATCTCTTATCCAACACTTGTGAGATGAGTAACTATTTTTATATGTACTTTCTTGATTATATATATATATATACACACACACACACACACACACACACACACACATACATACATATTGGTTTTTTGAGACAGGATTTCTCTGTGTAGCCCTGGATCTCCTGGAACTCACTCTGTAGACCAGGTTGGCCTCGAACTCAGAAATCTGCCTGACTCTGCCTCTGCCTCCCAAGTGCTGGGATTAAAGGTGTGTGCCACCACCGCCTGGCTGAGCTACATATTTTTTTTTTTTTTTTTTTGGTTTCTTCGAGACAGGGTTTCTCTGTGTAGTTCGGGCTGTCCTGGAACTCACTTTGTAGACCAGGCTGGCCTCGAACTCAGAAATCCGCCTGCCTCTGCCTCCCAAGTGCTGGGATTAAAGGCGTGCGCCACCACCGCCTGGCGGGAGCTACATATTTTTTAAAGAACCTCTAGGTATTGCCTAATGCATTCCCTAATATGGCTCTGCCTTCAGGTACTTGATGAAAGCTTGGACATGACAGTAGTATGTCCTTTTGAGTTTGAATATTTTTCTATTTTACCTCCTGGGAAACCCATATTTTGGAGATTTGACCTAGAGTAATTGAGTACAATTTTGCTGATTAGAGAAACTAAATTAAAGGACCAACTCAGACTGCATCCATGTGCATTGTGTTCGTTCTCTCTCTCTCTCTCTCTCTCTCTCTCTCTCTCTCTCTCTCTCTCTTTCTTTCTCTCTCTTTTTTCTCTTCCACCCCCCTGCATTGAAAAGGGCACAGAGGATCCTGGGTAAAGTGCTATGTCTTTTCATAGGAAGGATTACAATTGAATCCCCTGTACCTCTCTCAGTGCCTTTCTCTGCCTCTCTGTCTCTGTCTTTGTCTCTGTCTCTGTCTCTCTCTGTCTCTGTCTTTGTCTCTATCTGTGTGTGTGTGTGTGTGTGTGTGTGTGTGTGTGTGTTGTGATGCATGTCTGTCTTTCTGCCTGCCTCTTTGTGTGAGTCTCATATCCATTCTTTGTTTCTTTCATTTCAGTGAAAAATTTTTTTAAAGAAATGATTCTCTATGAATAAAAGCAGCTTACAAATGTTTCTCAGTGCACTGCTGCTTCAGCCCCTTGGGAAGGAATACATGTTGGTATAGGCTAGCTGTTCATAGTTTGGGAAAGTTAATTATATAAAATGTATTAAATATATTTTGAGATGAAAAGGCCAAAGAAATTATCTATTCCAGCTTCTTCCTTTTATTGATAGGAGAATGAATCACATAGGAGAAAGTAATTTACCTAAGGTCAAAGACTAGTTCAACACAGAATTACAATTATTAAACTCCTATAATACATTATGTCACTTGCTTATTTGAAGGGTACTTAAAAAAACACTTAATGAAACTTGTCATTAAATTGACTATAGTGATGTTTTGAAGGTCATTTTTCACAGCAATACTACTTTATCCTTTTTATGAGTAAGTACAAAAGATATTTGCCTTGGTCTTAGAATACAAACAGTTGGTATTGAACAGGGTTTGATTCAGTTTTGAATTTTGTTATAATGATTGGATTTTTTCTCTTTTCTTTCTTTTTCTTTTTATGTAACTGTTAAAAAGCAGCTTCAAGGTTAAAAGGATGATAAAGAAATTCAAGATTTATTTCCTTCATAGCAAGCATGTTGCTGATCATTATTTAGTATTATTTTTATTTCATTTATTTACCCCATATTAGCAAATATATCTATTATTTTGATATAGTGTAGTTATTCATTTCAGATGATTCTGAACAAAAACCAAGGGATGATATCTCAAAAGATTTGTGTGTAATTACCCTTGTTTTAATATAATGGTTTGCACATTTAAAACTGTTTGTTAAACATTTAAGATTAAAAAGCTAGGTATATTGAATGAATATGAATGTACAATTTAATAGATATGAGAAAGAGGATACCAGAATTTACCCTTCATGTTCTCAAATTAATGAAGGGAATAAGTAAATCATTTAATCCTTAATGTATTTATTGAGTGAGTTATTTATTTTCTTCATAACTTTTTCAGTCCATCCCAATAACTGTTTTGGGAATTCCCAAATACAATGTCTCTACGTTGCTAGCTTGCATTTTTTATACTTGTTATAAGTTAATTGGGGCAGTACCTTTCCAAACTATTTCTATATTTTTATTTTCCCTTTTATTGAAGATAGATTATTTTCTCATATAATACACCCTGAATATTGTTTCACTTTCCTTCACTCCTCTTGGTTGCTCTACTTTGCCCCCATACCTCAATCAACTCCCTTTCTGTCTCTCATTACAAAAAATGGCTTCTAAGAGATAACACATAAGAAAATAAAGAAATTAGAAGATGAATCAAAATCTGTAACATTTAAATTGGACAAGCCAAATCAACAGAAGGAAGTGATCTCCAAGATATGAAAGAAGAATCTGATACACAGCCACACACTCAGGATTCGCATACAATTGCCAAATTGAACAAATAATAAACTATTATATTGATGCAGGACCAACTGGTGTAGACCAATATAGGCCCTGTGTTTATGTGATCTTTGCTCAGTTGATCTAGAAGGTGTCCTTCTTCTGGTATCCTCTATGTCCTCTGGCTTTTATACTACAATAAAGTTTTGTATTAACTATTTTTCAAATTCTGTGTTAAAACAGCAAGGCAATTTGTAGTGCCAATAGCTTACTAGAGATTACAGTTTCTTTCTTTTATTAGATATTTTCTCTATTTACACTTCAAATGTTATCCCATTTCCTGGTTTACCCTCTGAAAACACCCTATCCCATGCCCCCTCCCCCTGCTCAACAAGCCTCCCCTTGCTCAACAACCCATCCACTCATACTTCCCTCTCTTAGTATTCCTTATACTGGGGTATTGAGCCTTCCTAGGACCAAGGGCCTCTCCTCCCTTTGATGTCCAACAAGGCCATCCTCTGTTACACATGCAGCTAGAGCCATGGGTTTCTCCTTGTGTATTTTTTGGTTGATGGTTTTGTCCCTGGGAGGTCTGGAGGTATTGGTTGATTTATATTGTTGTTCCTCCTATGGGACTACAAGCCCCTTCAGCTCCTTGGGTCCTTTCTCTAGCTCCTGCATTGGGGACCTTGTAGTGAGAGAATCCTCTATATTTTCAAAGGGTGGCTTTATAGCTATTATGACAGGGAACAGGGAGAAGTAGAGGAGGGTTAAACTTCCAATTCACAATCAGGAAACAGAAAAAGAGCTGGCTAGGAGTAGTGTAGGCTTTTGAAACCCTTTCAAAGCATACAGCAATTACACCTCCTCTGTAAGTCACAGTTTCTAATCCTACCCAAACAGTTCCACCAACTGGGGACCAAGCACAGGCAAATATGTGCATCTATGCGGCCATTCTCAGTTGAACGAGCAATGTTATACATTTCTGAAGATCCTCTGGGAGGTACCATAAACAATTTTGTTAAATGGCCCAAATTATATGATTCAGAATTTGCATCAAGTTGAAATTTAATTTCTGTTTTTAATTAAGTTCCATAACTTATTTTCTGGTAGTTATGAGTACAGAATTTGTTTTACAAGTCTATGCAACCTGTGACTCACTGTGAATAATGTGAGGTGCTGTACCAGTAGGCTTTAGGTTTATTGAATATCCTTTTGTATGTGTATAGAGAGGGACTTGAAAATACAAAAAGTGATCAAGGCCACATTGTGATTATATATTCTCATTTGTTAAGGGAGTATTTTACAAAACAGATGTCACCATTATTAGAGCCATTGAGATAGATAATGGGAAAGAATCCATACTAATAACTACTTTTGTACATGTTATACAATCAGATATGTCAAAAGATAGTACATTTTTTAATGTCAGGGTAGTGTTACTGATGATTATAAATATGCAGTTGGCCATCAATTACAGTTATACATAAAATAATTTAGTAATTGTCAGTTACCATACTGAAAATTAACATTACATATCAGAAACAATGGTAAAATCATACACATATTTTTTTCTTCCTACTATATAATCCCCTAAGAGAATCACTGATTCTTCAGTTTATTCACAAAATATTTTAAAATTTTCTGTATCATATGTAGCATTATCATATATTCTGCTAGTTGCAACCTTATAAATCACCATATAACACTTTTCATAGCTTCAAATTATAATCCCAAACAATAAGAATAATTTGAAAATCAGAATTAACAAATACTAACCTGGAGAAATACCTATGTAACTGTGAAGAAAAAAAATAACATTTAATAGCTAAACCAAAATTGGATATCTCCAATACACTCAATGATGACTTTATTGATCTAATTAGAAAGAGGTATATAATATGCATAGAATATTTGGATATTTTACACATCAAAGCTCAGCTTGCAGTTTGCATGCATTCATAATTCCAGAACAGGAAGCCTAATGCAGGAAGATTATCAATCTGAGATGATCTTGTTCAACATAACAAAGGGTTTTTAAAGACTAGGTTTTAAATAGTATTAGGATTTGTTTGCTCTTTGTTTGTTGGCTTGTTTACTTTTCTTCTCTCTGTCTCTTTCTCTCTATTTTACATTCTAATAATAGTTGCTGCAATTGCAGCATCAAATGTCTTAAACTTACTTCGTGATTCATGACTCTCCTGATGCCATTCAGCTGCTAGCTCTGCTTTTTATTACATACTAGTAGAAATTGAGTTTAGAGAACTAATTTAGTTCAGATACAATTTGTCAAATAACAACACAGAAGAGGCTTAGTAAAAACTGCAGCTGAAACTCCTCACACAGAAGGCCAACTGTTGATTCATGTATTATGAACTCATATGAAGAGCAAAGAAGCTGTTATAATGTAAGCCTTCTGAAGAGTGAGGAACCTACTCTCTTTTCTTTGGTATTTTGAGTTATATTTAGAATTTGGGAAAATTGGCTGAAAATGATCGGTTATAATTTAAGGCACATTGAAATAATTTTAGAGAAAAATGATAATGAAAATCAAGAACCAAATTTTAAAACTGTTTTTTAACTCTAAAATGTACATGCTCTGTTCATCTCTGAATAATGGTAATGATATTCACCTTGTATCAAATTTAATTAGTAAATATGGCACTATTACACATATTCTTGATAGTTCTGTTATCCATTGGGTCAATTGAGTTTCATATAGAACCAAAGATTTTGAAGTCATGATTATTTTAGGACAAGCAATTTTCTGGAAGAAAGTCAGAGTGATCAGAAATTAATGTTTTAGAAAATTAGTTCAGATAGCTGTAGGAGCTGTGATCACTTATATGATGAACATTATATTTGTCAAATATTTGAAATATCCTCTAAACCATTTCTTCTTTTGAAATTGGTATCACCCAACATGTGTTTAATATAGTGTTGTTTAGCTTTGTCACTTTTTCTTCTTCAGGTGAGAGCCAGGGAGTGTTTTGTTTTTGTTTTTTTTTTTTGTTTTTTTTTTTTTGTGTGTGTGTGTGTGTTTGTGTGTGTGTGAGAGAGAGAGAGAGCAAAGCTATAGCACCAATAATATTTTCCATCCTGTCTTAAAAAAATCAAAACTTAGAAAGTCAGTAGTATTTTCTAAGACAATATCTAAAGTTGATAGATTGAAGAAAAAATGAGAGAGTAAAACACACACAAAATAATAAGTACCTTAGTATAAACAACCTGAGATTTCACCTCACACTGGTCAGAATGGCTAAGATAAAGAACTCAGGAGACTGCAGGTACTGGAGAGGTTGTGGAGAAAGAGGAACACTCCTCCACTTCGGGTGGGATTGCAAGCTAGTAAAAACCACTCTGGAAATCAGTCTTATGGTTCCTCAGAAAACTGACTATAATACTACCAGAGGACCCCGCTATACCACTCCTGGGCATACACCCAGAGGATCCTCCCACACATAATAAGGACACATGCTCTACTGTGTTCATAGCAGCCCTATTTATAATAGCCAAAAGTTGGCAAAAAACAGATATCCCTCAATGGAGGAATAGATACAGAAAATGTGGTATATATACACAATGGAGTAACAACAATCCATGAAATTATTAGACAAATGAATGGAACTGGAGAATATCATCCTGAGTGAGATAACCCAATCAAAAATGAACACTCATGGCATGCCCTCACTGATAAGTGGATATTAGCCTAGAAGCTTGGAATACCCAAGTCACAATTTACATATCAAATGAGGCCCAAGAAGGAGGAAGAACAAAGTGTGGATACTCTTGTCCTTCTTAGAAGGAGGAACAAAATACCCACAGAAGGAGATACAGAGACAAAGTGTGGAGTAGTGTCTGAAGGAAAGACCATCCAGATACTACTCCACCTAGGAATCCATCCCATATACAATTACAAAATCTGTTGTGGGTGTCCACAAGTGCTTCCTGACAGGAGCTGGATATAGCTGTCACCTGGGAAGTTCTGCTCATGCATGACAAATACTGAGGGGGATACTCTCAGCCAGTCATTGAACTGAGCACAGGGTCCCCAATGGATGAGATAAAGGAACAAAGAAGCTGAAGGGCTTTGCAGCGCCATAGGAAGAACAACAATGTAAGTCATCAAGTACTCACAGAGCTCCCAGGGACAAAACCATCAACCAAAGAGTACACTTGGAGCTACTCTTGGCCCCAGACACATCAGCAGCAGAGGATGATCTTGTTGAACACCAAATGGGGGAGAGGCCCTTGGTCCTGGAAAGACTTGATAGCATAGTGTAGGGAAAGGGACAGGGAAGCAGGGGTGGAGTGATTGGGGAAGGGGAGATGGCTTAAGGTATTTTGGGGGGAGAGGGGAACCAGGAAAGGGGAAAACATTTGAAGTGTAAATAAAGAATATATCTAATTAAAATAATAGCTGTCTAAAACCTATTGTTATTATAATGGTTGGGAATGCCATATATGTGTATATGTTTTGAACAAATCCTAAGTCACTCCTTCTCCTTCAATTCCTTTACTAAATAATTAGAATGAGAAATAAGAAAATACCCTTCTGGGTACAGAAAAGACTTTCTGAGTAAGACCTCAGCAATCTACATATTAAAAATTATCACTAATAAATGTGAGCTCTTGAAACTGAAATGTTTCTATATAGTAAGGGACCATCACCATCACCTAAGTGAAGAGGCTCTGTGCAGATGGCAAAAATTCTTTACCTGCTATGTGTCTTTCAGAAAGTTTGTGTTTCTGCATGTACAAAGACAACTAAAAGGAAAAAAGACCAATTAACATTTGAGGCATTGAGAATAAACTAAAATTCTTCACATAAAGTAACACAAATGGATGATAAATAATTATTTTTATTTGTTCAAAACCCTTAGAAACCAAGGACATGAAAATTGAAGCTTTTTTAACTTTCTATTCCAGTCAGTTGGACTCTTATCCAAAAGAACAAATGTAGTCATGTGTTGTGGATAGCCCTGGGCTCGTACTTTGATGTTAATTCCACTCCTCAGAGGGGCTGCAGATGAGGAGTTGCCTTGTGAACCGTCTCCCCACCTTGACTTTTCAAATAAAGGCTTGAGCCAATGATTGGGCAGGAGGAAAGTGGGAGGAGCAGAGTCTAGGGGAGGAGCTACGGGGTATAAAACAGGAGGAGGAGGCGCAACGGGGAGAGAACAAGAGAGAACAGGGGAGAAGAAGAGAAGAAACGGGGAGAGAGAAATGGTTAAAGAGAACCGGAGAGGCGGCCGGGAGAGAAGCTCGGGGCCTAGAGAAACTGCAAGTTGTATGGGATAAAATAGATTGAAACAGAGTAGTAGAGTGGGAGGCCTGCCCAGTCTAGGCTTGTAGCTTGTTTTGTTAACCGCTGAGCTGAGCTTTCATTTACCGGGGAACAGGGTTGGATACATAGTAGCAACAGTCATGGATATGGGTAAAGAGGCACATTCGATCACTGTCGGAAGGGGTATACATTGGTATAACTACTGTTGAATGAATGAAATTCCTAAAAAGTCTAAGAATAGGTTTAATACATGATCTATTTACACCACTCCTGTGCATAGATCCAAGTGGGTCTATATATTACTACAGAAATACACATTCACCCAGTTTTAGTAATGCTTTATTCACAATAACCAAAAATGTAAAAGAATCTAGAATTACATTAGTTGATGAATAAATAATGGACATGTGGTATGCATCTACAATATCATTTATTCATCCATACAAATAATAGGAAATTTAAAAGATAATGAATGGAGTTGCAGATAGTCATTCTGAATGAGATGACCTTGCCCAGAAATATTAACGCCACATGTTATTTTTCATATATAAGGAAGCCAAGTTTGGATATGTTAGTACATGCATTTAAATTAGAGCATAGTAATAAAATGAGTAGTAAGGGCCACCTGCTTAACAGGATAGATAAGGAAAGAAGCAGGTTAAGAGCAGAACTTTCCATCAAGATTAACCTTTGTAAAGTTGCATAATTTTTAACATAAAACTAATTTCACCTATCATTTGAAAGTTCTGAAATATTGATATTGAAGCAAGATATTTTAATTATATAAACCTTATATAGGCTTTCATTTTGTGATTGGGAATTCTATTTTATACCTGGGTGCGTGGTTAGTATATTCAAAAGGATAAACAAATCTGGTAATTTATTTGGCAAGCTCCAGATACGGGATATCATCAGTCTAACCAATAAATGTTCATTTGGTACAAAATATATTACTTTTATCTTCACATGACTTCCTAAATATTGTCTTGAAAATTCAAGTAGTTTCTAAATATTTCTGTATGCTTCCATACTTACAAGTTCCCTGTATCATAATTACTGGGTAGGGCAAACCCATGACACTATTATGGATTAGAAATGAATGCAAAATGGAGCCTGTTATGGTTGTCTCTGGAGGGGCCCTGCAGATACAGAGGCAGATCCTAGCAGCCAACCATTGGACTGAGCAATGGGTTCGCAATGGAGGAGTTGGAGGGAGGACTGGAGGAGCCCAGCGGAAAAACAAAGAGTTCGGCCAACCAGATGCCCCAGGGCTCCCAGGGACTAAGTCATCAACGAAGTGGTACACATGGTTCCAGCCAAAAATGTGGCAGAGGTTCTTGGTCCTATGAAGGCTCGATAGATGTCCCAATGTGGGGAAATCGAGGGGGTATGTAGGTGGGAGTAGGTTGGGTGGAGGGGCATCTTCTTGGAGGCAGGGGGTAGGAAGATGGGTTGGGGGTTTTCTGGGAGGGGGGATACTGGGAAAGGGTATAACATTTGAAATGTAAATGAGGAATATATTCAATAATTTTTTTAAAATTTTTTTCTAATTTATTGTTTAGTCTGGACTAATTCAATTAACATGAGATTGCAGTTGATTCTTTTAACATACACACTTAAAACCATATATGAGTGTGTGTGTTTTATATAAAACATACTATATTTTATATTATACATACTATAGTAAACATAGTATGTACATATAATATTGTACATATTCTATAAAACATATTATATATTGTATATATTTATAATATAAATATATTTATAATATAAATATATTATAAATATATTTATATTATAAGTATATACAATATATGTATAATATATATACATATTATATATATTTATATTATTTATACATACTATAGTAAACATAGTATGTACATATAATATTGTACATATTCTATAAAACATATTATATATTGTTTTATATATAATATATCAAATACATATTCTACTATATGAGTATATATTCAATATTTATTTTATAAATATTTATATAATTTACATATTACATATTATAAATATATTATATATTATTTGTACAATATACAATGTTATATGTTGAAATATAATATATTAGAAGTATATGGAATGTAGATAAGATATGTACAAATATATACTCAAAGTTTTCTGAGGAATTATGGGAGACATTTGACTGAGACATCCCATTTGATAGAGACTGGCTGTTCCAACTGCAAGATTCATGGTAAACATTTCTCAGCATCTTACTTGCCACATACTGATAATATAAATCATGCTTCCTCTGTCCTTCTGTGCTTGGCTTTTCTCATTCAGTATAAAGACTTTGCCAACGTTCTAGGATTGATTAGGGAGAAACTCACAAAGCCTTACTCCTGAGGAATTATTGGTAGTTGATTATTAATGAGGATGTGTGTGGGTGGCAGGCAGGAGGTGAGGGGGATGTGTCTGATCTTAGATGTGTCCATCCTAGAGTGATAGCTCACCCAATCCATACACCCCTGAAGACATGGGGAACTATTTGTTGTACATTTTAGTACATCATAACAGAAAACTATGTATTTACTAGCATGTGTCTTGTAAAATTATAATTAATCTTTTCCCTGGAATTTTCTAACCTGGCTAAAATTCCCATGAGACAACAGCAACTCAGCATATATTTGGCTCTTCAAACATTCCCTTATAACCACTGTACCTTAAAGTTCTCTGTAGCTGAGGCCAGATGAGAAGCAAAACTAAGGACACCACTATTCTGACCATGACATCAAAATGGACACAAACTTAATGAGTCATGTGAACCTCAAATCATTCTCACCCTCCTCCTCTTCTAGTGCTACCCTTTCATACAAAGACTATAGAGTGAATTGCTTGAGCCCCAAGATGTTTCTAAGACCACTATATTTTTATTATTATTTGGTAATTTCATTCACTCATTCAATACATGTAGATTATACTTTGACAACGCCTCCTAGAATACAATCCTCCTACTAACGTAATTTCTTCTTACATCAGACTACAATATACAAATCAGCTCTTTGTGGCCAAAATAACTGCAATTCCCAGAAATGCTGAATTTTTCTAGGGTACTATAACTTTAATGAACGTTTAATATATATAAAAATATGATCATGTGGTTTTTGGCTATTAGAACCAGGGGAAGAGATCTTTGTATTAGCACCCACATCAAAAGACTCTTTCTCCAAAGGGAACATAATCATTGGAAACCACTGTTAAGTATGAGACAAATCGGCAAAAGAAAACATTAGCTTGTAAGCATATAAAACATAGAACTCCAGGTAACTGAAATAGTGAAAATAAGGTAAGATGAATAACCAGGAGTTGTTCCTTTATTTCTATATAATGCTCTCTAATATTATAAGGTTTATTAATGAATTATGAAAACATTTACAAATGTAATAAAAGTTGATATTTTTCTAATATATTTGCTATTAGAACTAATATATAGGTAAGGTATTATGTTATTTTATTTTGAGTACCACATTTTCAAAACCATTTAAAAATATTCATTACAAAAATGCAATCTTTGAATAATTCAAAGCCTTCACCTTTACTTTGTTCTTGTTTACAAACCATTTAAGAATATAATGTTGTGAGGAGTCTGCAGGAAAAGTGTTTTTATTAAATATTTTCTTTATTTACATTTCAAATGCTATCCCCTTTCCTCTTTTCCCCTCCGAAAAGCCCCCTATCCAATACCCCTCCTCCTGCTCACTAACCCACCCACTCCAGCTACCTGGCCTGGCATTCTCCTACCCTGAGTCAATGAACCTTTACAGGTCCAACAGCCTCCCCTCTCATTGATGTCTGAACAGGCCATCATCTGATACCTATGTGGCTGGAGCCATGAGGTTCTCCACGTGTATTCTTTTGTTGGTGGTTAAGTCCTCAGGAACTCTCAGGGCACTTGTTGGTTCATATTGTTGTTCCTCCTATGTTACTGTAAACCTCTCAAGCTCCTTGGGTCCTTTCTCTAGCTCCTCCATTGGGGACTCTGTGTTCACTTCAATGATTGGATGAAAGCATCACCCCTGTATTCGTCAGGCACTGATAGGGCCTCTCTGTAAACAGGTATATTAGGCTTCTGTTAGCAAGCACTTGTTTGCATCCACAAGAGTGTCTGAGATTGGTTACTGTATATGGGGTGGATCTCTAGCTGGGGCAGTTTGTAGATGTTTTTCTTTCAGTCTTTGCTCCACACTTTGTCTCTATATTTCCTCCCATGGGTAGTTTGTACCCTATCTAAATAGGAACAAAGACAACCACACTTTGGTCTTCCATCTTAATAGTCTATTAATTATATCTTGAATATTCCAAGCCTCTGGGATAATATGTACTTATCAGGGAGTGCATACCATGTTTGTTCCTTTGTGATGGGTTTACTTGTGAAGGATGATATTTTCTAGTTCCATCCATTTGCCTAAGAATTTCATGAATTCAATGTTTTAATAGCTGAGTAGTACTCCATTGTATAAATGTACCACATTTTCTGTATTCATTCCTCTGTTGAGGGACATCTGGGTTCTTTCCAGCTTCTGGCTATTGTAAATAAGGCTACTATGAACATAGTAGAGCAAGTGTCCTTATTACTTCTTCAAACAACTTCTGAGTATATGCCAAGGAGTAGCATAACTGGGTCCTCCAGTAATACTATCTCCAATTTTCTGATGTAGCACCAAACTGATTTCCAGAGTGTTTTTTACCAGCTTGCAATTCCACCAGAAATGGAGGAGTGTTCTTCTGTCTCTGCATCCTCACCAGCATCTCCTGTCATTGTCATCTAAGTTTTGATCTTAGCCATTTTGACTGGTGTGAGGTGAAATCTCAGGGTTGTTTAGATTTGCATTTCCCTAATGATTAAGGACGTTGAACAGTTCTTTAGGTGTTTCTCGGCCATTTGGTATTCCTCAGTTGAGAATTATTTGTTTAGCTCTGTACCTCATTTTTTATAGGGTTATTTGGTTATCTGGAGTCTAACTTTTTGAGTTCTTTGTATATATTGGATATTAATCCTCTATAGGATTAGGATTGATAAAGATTTTTTTCCAATCTGCTGGTTGCCATTCTGTCCTATTGACAGTGTCCTTTGCCTTACAGAAAATTTGCAATTTTATGAGGTCCCATTTTTCAATTCTTGATCTTAGAACATAAGCTATTGGTGTTCTGTTCAGAAAAATTTCCCATGTGCTTGAAGGTCTTCCCCACCTTTTTTTCTATTAGTTTCTGTGTATCTAGTTTTATGTGGAAGACCTTGATCCACTTGCACCTCCAGCTTTGTACAAGGGGATAAGAATGGATCAATTTGCATTCTTCTTCATGCTATCAGTTGAACCAGCACTATTTGTTGAAAATGCTTTCTTTTTTTCCACTGAATGGTTTCAGCTCCTCTGTCAAAGATCAAGTGTCCATAGGTGTGTGGGTTTACTTCTGGGTCTTCAATTCTATTCCATTGATCTACTTGCTTGTCAGCATACCAATATCCTCATTTTTTAATCATGATTGTTCATAGTACAGTGAGAGGTCCGGGATGGTGATTCTCCCAGAAGTTACTTTATTGTTGAGAATAGTTGTTGCTCTCCTGGGTTTTCTGTTATTTCAGATGAATTTGAAAATTTCTCTTTTTAGTTCTATGAAGAATTGAATTTATTCAGACACAAAGTCAAGCCAACAGAAAGTCATTAGCCACCCAAGAACCACACTGGATGTTTGGTATGCCAGGGCAGTATGGAACTTTTGTCAGAGTTAGTTTTAACAACCACATTATTTTTTCCCCTAGTTCCATCCATTTGCAAAAGAATTTCATGAAATCATCATTTTTTAATATTTTTATTAAATATTTGCTTTATTTATACTTGAAATGTTATCCCCTTTACCATTTCCCCTCTGAAAATCCTCTAACCCCTCCCCCTCCCCTATTTCACCAACCCTCCCCCCTGGCATTCCACTACACTGGGGCATTGAGCACGCATTGGACTCTCTTCTCACTGATGTCTGAAAAGGCCATCCTCTGCTAAGTATATAGTTGGAGCCATAGGTCCCTCCATGTGTACTCTTTTGTTGGTGCTTTAGTCTTTGGGATCTCTGAGGTTACTGGTGGGTACATAGTATTTTTCCTTCTATGGGGCGGCAAACTTCAGCTCCTTAAGTCCTTTCTCTACCTCCTTCATTGGGGACCCTTTGCTCAGTCCATTGGTTGTCTGTGAACCATGAGCATTTTGATCCACCTTCTAAGAAGGACCAATGTATACACACTTTTATCTTCCTTCTTCTTGAGCTTCATGTGGTCAGTGAATTTTATCTTTATAGTTCTTTCCAGCTTCTGGCTATTATAAATAAGGCTGCTATGAACATAGTGGAGCATTTGTCCTTATTTCATGTTGGAGCTTCTTCTGTGTATATGTCCAGGAGTGGTATAGCTAGGTCTTCAGGTAGTACTATGTCCAATTTTCTGAGGAACCACCAAACTGATTTCCAGAGTTGTTTTACCAGCTTGCAGTCCCACAAGCAATGGAGAAGTACAGAGCTAAACAAAGAATTCTCAACTGACAAATACTGGATGGCTGAGAAACATCCAAAGAAATGTTTAATGTTCCTAATCATCAGGGAAATGCAAATCAAAACAACCCTGGGACCTCATACCTGTCAAAATGCCTAAGATCAAAAACTAAGGTGAGAGCAGATGCTGGAAAAGATGTAGAGAAAGAGAAACACTCCTCCATTGCTGGTAGGATTGCAAGCTGGTAGAATAACCACATTCTTGATTGATGCACCTCACTTAAAAAGAACAGTTCTGCAAAAACAGAACTACAGAAGTCACAAAACAAGATTTGAACATTTAGGAGAACTCCCTGTAATATGAACTTTGATGAATTATTTCTTATTCTTACTTTGGCAGGTATTCTTGCTTTTATGTTAGCTTTTACTATCATGATGATAATTTATTAAAGTGCCTATTGCATTAAATTCTGGAGGCAGATTTAAGTTCCGGGTTCCTGTAATGATAACAGGGGCTAGCCTTCAAACAGGATCTGTACTCTGTAGTCAAATACTGTGGAAAAGCTCTATGTTGGGTGAACATTATGGGAATCTTGTGCAAAATAACTAGAGTAAAACTAAATAATTTTTTTTCAAATGCAGAGTTAGACCAAAAAGTGAGTAGATAATTTGGAGAACAGATTTTTGCTTAGAATAAAAGAAACATTAACAGAGACTCTTATAGAACATATAATAAATGAAAGTGCAATAAAGTTTTATTAGAAGCAATGTAGTTTGCTAAGATGCAAAATATTTAATTATTAGCGAGAAACTTATTTTTATTTCAAAACTATGGATAGGTTATTAAAATAAGAAGTGAATAAATAAATAAATAAAACATTTTCTGAACTCAGTACATCATTCTCCAGAAGTTAAATATACATCAGGTCTTAATTTGAATGAGAAACTAAAAGAAAATTAAATATAATTGTACTTAATTTATTATTTATTTTCCTAATGATAAAATACCACAACTAAAAAAATTTATAATCGAAAGAATGTACTTAGTTTGTAGAACTTTCTCCAAACTCACTGGTTGGTAGTTGAGTTATGTGTGCTTATGATTCTTTGGGGTTAGAACATATAATGATTGAGCAAAGTTCTGGCAGGTAGAATCAGGAACCTGAGGGCTCACATATAGAACTATAAGCAGAAGACAGAACAATGAAGAAATAGATGAGTACAAACTTTCCATGTTTGCCTGAAAATATGGTTCTTCAAACATGATCATATGCCTTAATTTCTTTTTAAAATTTCATTTATTTATTTATTTATTTATTTATTTATTTATATTTGCTGTAAAGAGGCACCATGACAAATAGTTTCTGAAGGAAACAAGTATCAATGGGCAATTGCTTGTAGTTATATAAGGTCAATCCATAAGAAAAGCATGGCAGCAAGTAAGTACAGTGCTAGAGCAATAGCTGAGCACTTCTTTAAATTGATCCACAACATAAATGCAGAGAAGTAGAAAGAAAGGAGAGAGAGAGAGAGAGAGAGAGAGAGAGAGAGAGAGAGAGAGAGAGAGAGTTGAATAATTGGAACCACCAGAGATAGGTCTTTTCCAACAAAGCCACACCTCCTAACACCACTTGAATTATTCCCCAAGGGGAATCAAACATTCAAGTGTATGAATCTATGTGACCATTTTCATTCACCCTACAACAAATTACCTCCCAAACTTTTGCAAATATCACCACCACCTGGAGAGTGATTATTCAAATGCACAAGGCTGGGGAATGGTTTTAACTCCTGTCATTCAAATTAATATGCTTTTATCAACAACCTACCAGATATGATATTTTATAGAATGCCCTTATGTGAGTATAACATATCATAGATCGTTTTTATATTCTTACATATATTATATTGTCAATATATTGTGTGTTGTGGGTATTTCTATTGGACTTATTTGACCAACAACTCAACTGGTTGTAACCAAGTCTTTGTGCTGGAAAACTAGTTTGGTGAAAAGAGATAGTCAGCTGTGACTCTGTCTCCTTCAGTATTTGGAGACTTCAACATAATTGACTTCATATTTTTGGAAGTTTATACCTCACTAGGCTTTGTCACAACTCCTAAAATGTACTTCCATTCTAGCTAAGTAACCCTACATTGTATTCTAGCCCTCAACAACATCTCTATCTCCCCCACCTGATCCTCCTGTTCCAGTTAAACCTACTCCAAGTTCACACACCAAATATCTTTTATTTACCTTTGCCAGAGAGAACCTTATATTCACCTTGTCCTGTCTATTATACCTAACCTCTTGGAGTCTATGCCTTATAGCCAGGCTATCATTTATTTAATGTTTAATATCCAGATATAATCAAAATTGCATATTTATTATTCTGGGTTTGTTACCTCACTCAGTATGATTTCTGGTTTCATCCATTTCCTGTAAATTTCATGGTATCATGTATTTAATGGATAAGTACTAAATACTCCACTGTGAAATATATATACTATTTTATGTCATTCATTCTCTTTAAGGATTTTTCCCATTTCTGTCTATTATAAATACAGCAGTAGTAAATGTAATTGAGCAATCATCCTGGTATGATGAGTCATCCTTTTTGTATATCCCCAAGTGTGGTATAACTGGACTTTAGGGTAGATCAAATGCAAACTGAGTAGCTGCTATGCTGATTTTACTGAAAACATTTTATTTACATATTGTATAACTACTTAACTTTAAGAAAGTCAAATGTAAGTACTAGTTGAGACAGATAAATAGCATTGGATTCCACAAATGTAATTGAGAACAGAATAAAATATTGCTTAATAAGCTAACCTCCCACAATGAAATAGTAACAATTCTAAAATATCATAAAGATTATTTTATCTCTTTGTATGCAAATACCCAGAAGGTAAGTAGTAGGGTCTTTCTTTTATTTATTTCCTTGGCAATCTGTTTGAAGAGGCTTATCTTTACAAGTAGTTACCAATATGTCATGATTACTTAGATTTAGAAGTTCAAAGAAGAATATGAATTATGTCATGCATCTTTCATCCAAAACTATATTTACAATATTCGCTTGTGTGTAATGCTTAGTCTCCTAAAGATTGTCCATTTCCCAGTTCATAAGTATATAATATATACTTTCTAGTGTCCAGAATCAGCATCAGCTGTCTCTCTCTTCACTTAGTCTAAGTCACTATGTTGCATAAATATAGCTAGATGCCTACATATATTGAAGTGTCTTGTTATATTATTTTTCATAGTTTAGTGTTTTTGGTGCTATGTATGCAGATGTATGTAAGTATTTTTAAAGTTGATATATAAAATGTATACATTTCCGTCCAGAAATACAGACAATACAGACTGATCTTAAATTGGAACACTCTATGAAAACCTAATATAAAAAAAAATTTAAAGGGCTGAGTAAGAAGATGACTGTGCATAAAGAAAAAGATGGAATGGAAACACAGCAAATGGTTAAAAAGGATGATCCAAAAGGATTTTTTCGTGAAGAAATCCAATAGTGCGTAATATATAAAACTATTGGTATTTAAAAGATTCACATTAAACGCAGAGTAAATGTTTACATATTTAAGACCATCTTTTAAACGAAAAGCTTATATTTCCTACTAATTTCTTTTCTCTAATTGGATATTTTCTTTCACATGCTATCCTATTTCCTGTTTTCCCTCCAAAAACCCTGTATTCCCTCCCCTTCCCCTTCCCCCTGCTTCTGTGAGGGTACTCTCACATACATACATACCCACACCTCCCTCACTGCCCTTGCTTTCCCCTATATTGGGACATCAAGCCTTCACAGGACCAAGGGCCTCTCCTCTCATTGAATCCTCTGCCACATAGGTAGCTGGAGACATGGGTCTCTCCATGTGTACACTTTGGTTGGTGGTTCAGTCCATGGGAGCTCAGGGGAGTCTGGTTGGTTGATGTTGTTATTCCTATGGGGCTGTAAACCCCTTCAGCTCCTTCAGTCCCAGAGAGTAACGGAATCTCGATTGATTTTGAAGCCTGTGGGAGCAGTATGTCGGGTCACAGCCATGTACTTCCAGCACTTTAGAGGCAGAGGCAAGATGGTTGGCATCCATGCATGAACAGTGTTACATGCATAGCAAGAGTCTATCTCACTCCAAGACAAGGACCTGGCGAGCATTTTAAACCCATGCAGATGATCTGAAAACAATCATGCATCTGGGAAAACCTGGGCAAAGTATAACTATTGTACAAAGTGAAGAGGTCACATCTAAGAAAAATACAGCATGTTCTTATTCATTTTGAAACAAAGGAAGTTGTTTTCTTATAAGATATGGGAAGAAATGTGAATACTCTCTCTGTCTCTGTTTCTGTCTCTGCCTGTCTCTGCATCTCTCTGTCATTGTCTTTCTATTTCTCTCTATCTTTCTCTCTCTCTCCTCTCTTTCTCTCTCTCCTCTCTTTCTCTCTCTCCATTTGGGTTCATTTTCTACAGCAGAAAAATGCAAGAAATTATGCTGTGTGATTGAGCAATATGATAATTATACATGATGAAAATCATGTCATATTTGTAACATGTAGAAGAAATGTGAATTTAAGTAAATAATAAGTACTGAAGGGCCTAAAAGTTTACTTTAGTTTAAGTTATCTAATGGGTGTAAGTATTGACACATCACAAAACACTAGATGAACATGAAGAAATGTTTCTCTACATTGGTGATAAATTTAATGAACAGTAAATATAGAATATCAACATACCATTAAAATTACCTTAAATGTAAAGATAAATGTTGTTCTAGATAACAAAATGGAAGCAAAATAAGATTGCTATAAATGCAAATTGTCTCTGGTACATAGACCCACACTGAAAAAATTGTATCAGGAATTTAAGTTAACAATAAAAAGAAAGAATTAAATGTAAAAGAAGAAGCTAAAATTGTATTTGTTCTGAGTCAGAAATTTTTACTGTGGATTAGTAACCCTATCCCTCCACTTGAGGCCCTGACTATCTACTGTTGGTTGAATCTTTGAGTACCTTCTCCTCAATGTCGGGCATTTTGGCTAAGGCCAGAGTCCTTAGAGTCTCTCACCTTGCCAGTGGTTCTCCGGTGCTCTCTACAGGGAAACACCCACCCTCCACACCATGCTGCTTATCTCCATTCATTCTCTTGGCCTTCTGGACTTCTTTCCTGTCCTCAACCTGTGACCTAATCCTGTTCCAGATTTTTACCTTCCCCTCCCATTTCCCACCCAGGTACATCCCTCCCTCTGCCTCCTGAGATTATTTCCTTCCCTCGTCTAAGCAGAACTGAAACATCCTCACTTGGATCTCTCTGTCCTTATACTACCTATGGTTTGTGGGTTGTATTTTAGGTATTCTGAACTTTTTGGCAAATATCCACTCATCAGTGAGAATTTATCATATATGTCCTTTGGGGTCTGAGTTACCTCACTCAGGAAGATAATTTCCCGTGCCTTTGAATTTGCCTGCAAAATTCATGATGTCCTCATTTTTAAAAGTAGAATCGTATTTCATTGTATAAATGAATCACATTTTCTGTATACATTCTTCGGTTGAGAGACATCTGGGTTGTTTCCAGCATCTAGCTATTACAAATAAGGCTGCTATAAATCTGATAGAACATGTGTCTCTCTAAAAGAACTGCGTGGACAAAAATGGGGAAGATACTGAAGGAAAGGTAGTCCAAAGATGGTCTGACTGGTGATCTAATTCATAGGAGGGCACCAAGACCTGACACTATTACTGATGCTATGATGTCATGTGAGCTTGGCATGACTATCTTCTAGGAGTCCCTACTAGTAACTGACTGAGACAGAACCTAATACTTATTCCCAAGCATTAGAATGAAGTTGGGGACTCTTATGGTTGAATTAAGGGAAAGACTGAAGAAGCTGATGTGGAAAGCAACCCCATAGAAAAGTCAGCAATCTCAACTTACCTAGACTCCAGAGAGCTCCCAGAGGATGAGCCACCAACCAGGAGCATACAAGTACTAGTACTACGCCCCTGGTACTCATAGCAGAGGTCTGATTGGTCAAGACTTAGTGAGAGAGGATGTGCTTAATCTTTGAGAGACTTGAGGCCACGGGGAAGAGGGAGACCTGGTCAGGGGAGCACACATTCAGGTGGTGAGGGGGGAGGAGGAATGGGATGAGAAACTGTGGGAAAAGGGACCAAGGATGGGGCAATGACAGGAATGTAAATAAATAAAATAATACATATTGAAAAATGTGTTTGTTATTTGTAGACTATTTTGGAAATATTGGGAACAGAATGAAAATATCAAAATTAACATGAAAAATTAAAGTTAAATATTGTAACCTGTTTAAATGATGTTGATGCTTGTTCACCTCTAAGAAAATTAGAAATTATTATTGTTACTCTTTGAGTTTTGATTTGCCATGTATATTTGCATAGGAAACATATGTAAGCATGCATACATGTAACAGCAATTAATGAATACAGAGGCTGTATCAAAGGAGAACAAAGAGGAATATATGGGAAAGAGGAAAATGGAAGGAGCAAATACATAATTATAATTTTTAAAAATTAAAGGTACAGCAAAGCAATATATCAGAAGATACACTCCCTTATCAGTGAGTGCATGTCACGTGTATTCTTTTGTGATTGGGTTTCCTCTCTCAGGATGGTATTTTCTAGTTCCATCTGGCCCTTGGTCCTGTAAAGGTTCATTGCCCCAGGGAAGGGGAATGCCAGGACAGGGAAGCTAGAGTGGGTGGGTTGGTGAGCAGGGGGAGGGGCGATAGGATAGGGGGTTTCAGAGGTGAAATTAGGAAGAAGGATGACATTTGAAATGTAAATAAACAAAGTATCTAATAAAAAATCCAAAAAACATACACTCACAAACATACACACACATACACAAACACACACATACACACACAACACACACAAATTAACCACCTGAGTGACAGGGCTTAGAAAAACCAGAGCTCATGAACAGTCCACATTAGCATTGAGTTTGTACTAATCCCCTCGAAGGAAGAAAACACGACTAGGCATAGCAGGACACAGCCTTCCACTATGCTCATACGAATAAGAGCAAGAGCTACTTGTAAGAACATTTGTTGCATTCCTGATGTGCAAAACCTCCAGACACACTAAAAACCTCTGGTTATTTTAACATTAAACAATAACTAAGATACTGTCTACCTACATATAATCATTATTAAGGGCTTATTTATGAAACCATTCCTTCCACAACTCAAAAATTAATTCAGACTGAATATTTCAGTAGTCTATCACTTTGAAATTGAAAGAGGCCCTATTATTGTTTTTATTTTTTTAACCACCAAAAACATAGCATCATAACAAATTAAGTTGATCTTTAAAGTACAGTATTCAATTTGTCAATCTTGTTAATAAAATTAATCTACATTTAATGCAGAAACTTTGAAAAACAGATTCAATATAGTAATTTGTACTGATATATTCACATCTGTCAATGCCCAAACTAGTCATAGTTCACAGGGTCTTGGAGCTGAAATATTGAAGAGATTCTTGTAGAAATCATTTAAATCTGGTAGACAGAAAGTAAATAAGTGAATAAATAAGTTATTATAAATGAAATTACAAAAGGTTGAACTTGTTAAATGTTCTAATCACCCTATAATAAACAGATGACTTGTATTCAAGCAAAGCAAAGCTGTAATTATACACATCTGTGCAACAGCAAACCAATCATTTCCAGCCAGAAGCTTTTGCTGTCATAGCACAGCAGGTTCAGAGAACATTTGGATGACAATTAAAAACTGTAATGACATTCAAATACTTTTACCATGCCAAATGCAAGGGGAGTTTCTTCAATTCATTCCTTTCTAAAGAAAAAAAATGAGCTATTGACTCTCAATAGATTACTGCACTTTTTAATCATAGTATCCCTTTGCACATCTGTGATCCTGTGCTCTCAATTATTAGTTACTGTCTGGACAAAAGTGTATTTACAATTAGCTCATTATTTGAAGAAAAAGCATGTATATCTAACGTCAGGTGTATGATAAATATCACACCTCAAAAATCTTGTGACAAATACTGATCACAGTTCTTAGTATTCGTAACTTTTCTTGTAAAACTTTCATAAACAGGCAGACGTGCCATCCCCTAAAAGTAGGGTGTTGCAGCTCCACGTGAAGGAACAGCAGCTCAGCCATCTGGAGAGCTACTTTACAGGTTCTTATTGTCCAATTGGGTTTCTCTGGCTCTGTATGGCAGTCTGTAGACACCCACATTTTCTGTCTAGAAGTGCAAATGAATGCTTTTATTTCTGGAAACTCATGTTAAATGCTGCACTCCAGATAGCCAGACTGAAATGCTCCTGGCAACCAAAGTCATTTCATTAGCCCAGTTAGAGTGGCATGCATAAAATTCAGATCATTCTCTGTAAAAATCAATTTTCATTACTAATTTTTATGAGGCCAATATACTGTTATTTATATACAAGACACAGAAGAGTTTAGCCTAATTTTAGGATCAAATGAAAATGCACGCTTCTGAATGTTTGTGGATACTCTGCAACTTGCTGTAAGGAAGGCATCTTTGCTTATTGAAGTAAAAGAGAATTGACAGTAAGGAGCTCTTAAAAATATTTAAAAAATGAGTTTGTATTAAGTGCTGTTATTTTTATTTTCCTAGTTTCATTTCTTTTCTTGCTTCAACTGAATCTATATTGATCACTGTGCTCAAATTGGCTAATGGTTAAATGAATTTGCATTGAGTAAGAAAACAAAAACATCAAAGTTAATAAAAACTGGAGGGCATTTTCATCACTATTAAAGTAATACTAATTAGGCAAAAGGTATTTAGACAGGGTGTATAAGTCCTTATATGCACAAGCACTTTGTTAGTAGTGGGCACAGGTAAGATATCGACATCACATAGCTTCTATGACAGTAAAGTTAAGTTAATGCCTTAGATATAGAATAAACAAGCTTGGTGAGTTAAAATTTGAACAAATCCAAAAGTGAAGAAATCATCAAGTAAGCAAAGGGGAATTCAGAAGTAACATGTGGTTAATTGGTAAATGGAGGGCTCAACTACATGGAGAAAATAAACCCACATTAGGGTCTTTAGGAAAAAACAAAATATGCATAGGATTTGAATAAGGACTTTATTAACAGGTAACATGACCGAGAATATCGAAGAGTGCTAAAGAGTATAAGGGCATATATTTGTTAATTTCTGATAAGGGATGTTCAAAGGATTATGAAGTGATTGCCCCATGGTAAACTTTGAAGCTGATTTGACATTTAGAGGAAAAGGAAACTTTAATAAAATGATGTTAAATGCAGTAGTTCTTTAGTAAAATTAGAACACTAATGGTATTAATGCTTTGTGTCACAAAGTTGTTGGGAATGCATATGGAAATCTCTATGGTATAGAAATATCTATCTATATATATCTATATAATATTTTGTTCTAATTCTGCAATTGTTAAATTATGTATAGTATCTGATGTTTTAATAATAAAGCTGTTTTTCTTGGCTCAGTGTGTGAAACATTAGAACAATAAAGTTCATGTTAATTGCTTGTCATACCAACAACAGAAACCGGATAATTGCATTTCACTTGTCTGCTCTTGAAACATTCCTTTGAAGAGAGTAAGTAAACACAAATACATTAAAGATGAGTACCAAAATAAAACCTTTTTATATTATAAAGCCCATCAATACCTAAATGGCAGTTAACATTACTTTTTGGTTAAATCATCCCTGGAAGAATAAAGTTTATATTCAAGAAATAACTGACAAATATACAAACAGTAGACACATTTGAATATAGGAAGTTTCTTTATAGGCATAATGAATATTGTAAACTTGCAAAAAGAACATCTTTACCTGTGTTTTTTCCTTGTCTAAGTTTTACATAAAGGACCTTAAAATTAGAAACAATTTTAAGTTACCAGATCTAATTTAAAATTCTCAAAACTTTCTTCTCATGTGGAATGATTCATCTCATGGGTACTGTCATTTGAGACATTAGTATGTCCCATGAAAAAAATAATAAATCCTGTATAGGACACAGGTAGACAAAAGCTGAATCCTCAGAAAGATAGTAAATGCCCCTTATTTCATAGTGATAAACAGTTACCCAGTAATCAGAAAGCTAAACAACTCTTAATGTTGTATCTATAATTCTATAAAACTCGCAAAAGTTGTATGAATATATACCTTTTTATTTGTAGCATATTTTATTTCCTATTGTTATAAGTCTAGGATGCAGCATATTTACAAAGTGCATGCATATTTTGAAAAGCAGTATGCAATTATTGTTTTTAGTTTTGATATTAAATAAAAAAGTATTCAAAGAACTGAACCAAAGGAGGAGAAACAGATATTCCATCCAGAGATGGTATTTCTATAGTAGTTTTTCCTGTTGATCACACTCAAATAGAGGGACATACACCCATTAGTATATAGAAAACATAAATTAGATATACTGGGTTTAAAGAAAAATAGTGGTTACAAAATTGGGCTATAGGGAATAGGAGATGAATCTGGAAGGAGTAGAGGTATGTTTTTGAACATGATCAAAATATATTATGTGAAATTCTTAAAGAATTTATGTTTTAAATGTACGAAAAATAGAAAAGAATGCAACACTAACAATCACTGAAAGAGACCAAGAGGTTTGGGAATGCATATGAGCGAAAAGAGGCAAAGTAAATTCATGTGCCCAGGTTCACGTCCTATTCTTAAATATTTTGTTATTTAATGCACAGCAGTGTATGAATATCTTACCTTGGGTCTCACATTAATATATAGTTGTTTTCAGTAAAGCACATCTAAACAATGTTTAGTTTTATTTGTACATTTTTATATTGGGGCATTTTGTAAATATATGTAAAATATATGCAGAACAAGTTCCTCATTGTAAAACACAACTTCTTGTCATTTCACATTTGCTGAGATCTAACTCAACCAGTGTTCTGTGAGCTAATGAAAGCTATAATGCTAAAACATTAAACAATCAGCTTAAAAACTTGCTATGTGTAGGTTTTGAAGTATAATAAATTTAAACCATCTACTATAGAAAGTAGAATATAATCCAGTAAAGACGTCTTGCATTAAGGAACCTGTGTATGGTAAATGGAAGTAAGATATCTGCATATACCCTAATCTACTTACCAGACAAACTTTCGCTTGATACTATATGATTTGACCTGCCCTGAACAAAAACATCACAAAGCCTCATTAGATGTTACCAACAATGGCTTCTATGGAAGACTAATTTGGTAGCAAGCATTGTCAATTAGTCCCTTGGACTATTCTTCCAATTCTTTAGATTCACAGTAGAGAAGTTAGATTATCTTGACAGACAAACTCTTTTTTTAAGATGGCTGTTGTTTATTTGCTTTTTTAATTTTTAAATTTAGCATATAGCAAACAGGATCTGAGCATGAAAAATAACAAAAATTTTAAATGATTCAACAAAGCTGACTATAGAAAATATTTTAGGGGTCCCATTTCTATAAATGAAGAATATATAAGATGAGTCAAAGATAGGTACTTTATACACTTGGTAGATTTTGTTTGGTTCCATATACGCTATCAGGGGAAATCTTAAGGAACATTTGAAAATCATTGGAACACATGCATTTTAATATTTATTTGCATGAAATATAAATGTTTTAATTTTCATAAGCTCTAAAATGTATCTATAACATATGGGTTGTCATAGACTATAAACATAATCTACCTATTTTTAATTCGCTAAAAAATAAATGCAACTTTTATCCAAGAAAAATTTATTAATATCATGAAATAAAGTTAAAATAGAGGTATATCTCAAATTAAAATGTAAACTTTTCTAATTTAATGAATTCATAGGTTATACAACTAATTTACAGATCATAAACAAACTCTGACCTTCTTAATAAGGAAGTTTTGATATGTTTTCCAAGTTTAATGTAATATTTTAAAGGAAGCAGAACTAATTATGTGATTCTAAAGTAGTAAATTTAATATAATGAGATTAGTTTGGGGAACTGTCTTGAATTGTGGAACATAAAGTTTATTTAACTTTTAAAATGTAAGACACTTACTTCATATTCAAAATTTACCAAAGGTAAAAAGTTTAATCTCTCAAATTATTTTCTTTTAATTTCATACAGTACTTTATTGTTATAAATTTGGCTGAGCATAACTAACATACAAATATATCCATATTAATTACCCCATCATCACACACAATTAGTAAGTATCTTTCCTACTCCCAAGGTCCCAAATGTCCTTGAGTTCCTCCTCCTTCCCATCTTCCATCTATGTAACTCTCTTTCCAGAGATTCTGTAAACTTTCTGTCGTTATAGACTAATTTGTATCTAGAATTAATTAAACACACACATGTATTATTGCTTCTTGGTATTTAACACTGACAATCCCAGTACCTGTCCTTACAAGTACAACGTTTGATAAGTAGCATCTTAATATACAAATACTCTACATTTTGTCAATTAATTACAGACAAAATGGGAAAGTTCTAGTTTGGAGTTATAATAAATTCTGCTTCTGTACAGATAGTTTATGGGAACTATGGTGGGTGGGAACTGGGAAAGGGGAAAGCCTTTGGAATGTAAACATAGAATAGAAAATAAAAAAAATGAAAAAAAAAGTCTTTGTCTAAACAAGCTCTCCTACCTCTTGGAATAGCTGCATCATATCTCTCTCTCTCTCTCTCTCTCTCTCTCTCTCTCTCTCTCTCTCTCTCTCTCTCTCTCTCTCACACACACACACACATGCTTTTGAAAAACAGCAATATATTTTGAAAACATACCCTTTTTACTACTAAATTCAGTGTTTAATTTTCATATGTCTCCAAAAATTCTTTTTTTTTTTTTTTTTTTTTTTGGTTTTTTCGAGACAGGGTTTCCCTTTGTAGCCCTGGCTGTCCTGGAACTCACACTGTAGACCAGGCTGGCCTCGAACTCAGAAATCTGCCTGCCTCTGCCTCCCAAGTGCTGGGATTACAGGCGTGTGCCACCACCACCCAGCATCTCCAAAAATTCTTAATGTAATCAGTTTAATTTTACATACTGAGCTGCAAAAGAGGTATTTGTTCATCTTTCACTTGAATGATCTTTTTAAATATTTTCTATAACTTTATAGCTATTGACTGAATATTTTCAAATGATTATTTTACATCAATATATTTCTATTAATGTAACATCTGTTGAAATACACTCTCATTTTGAAACTTTCAATATTTCTATCTATTGATATCTTCATATACCATGTACTTGCATTCTAAATATTTTCAAGTATTATTTCAAAAGCTCGGCCTATTCTTTTTATTCCCTTAATTATATATATATATATATATATATATATATATATGTATGTATATATATATAATTATACACATTGTGTATATATATAATTATAATTATATGTGTATAATTATATATTCATTTTTTCTTTTTTTTATTGGATATATTCTATATTTACAATTCATTTCCCTTTTTCTGGTTTCCCACCCCCAAAGGTCCCACATGCCCTTTTCCCTCCCCCTGCTCCCTCATCCACCCCCTCCCACTTTACTGTTCTTGTACTCCCCAACAATGATGTTTTGGTCCATTCTAGCACCAGTGTCCACTCCTTTCTTCTTGTGAGACATCACTTGATATGTGATTTATATCTTTGGTGTTCCAAGCTTCTAGGCTAATATCCACTTATCAGTGACTGTATACCAAGGGTATTCTTTTGAGACTGGGTCACCTCACTTAGTATGACGTTCTCCAGTTCCATCCATTTCTCTAAGAATTTCATGAATTCATTGTTTCTAATGGCTGAATAGTACTCCATTGTGTATATATATACCACATTTTTTGTATCCATTCCTCTGTTGAGGGACATCTGGGTTCTTTCCAGCTTCTGGCTATTATATATAAGGCTGCTATGAATATAGTAGAGCATGTATCCTTATAATTATATATTCTTATATCATGGCTGGATGCGAGAACCCAGTAGGAGGAAATAGGAAATAGTTCTAGTTCACACAAGCAGGTAAAAGAGTCATGAACACCCCTACTCTCATTGTTCAAAATCCAACAAAATCTCCAAGCTAAAGACCCACAGCATGTATGTAGAGCATGCTGCAGACACGTGAAGGCTCTGGGTGTGGTTGCCAATTAAATCCCTTTTAGCTCTCATGCTTCCTGCTTAGTTGATTCTTATGGTAACCTCAACCATTTTGCTTCTACAATCCTTCTTCTCTCTCATCAGTCTAACTTTTAAAAGGTCTTCATAATGATTTTACTGAACATTTCTTCCATGGATCATCTGTGATACTTTATAGAACCAAACTTTCTTTGTTCTCTCTGTGTGTTTTTCATCATGCTAATTTCTAGGGCCTCACATAAGGTAGAAAATCCATTCCACAAATGAGTTATATCCTCAGCCCAAGCCAATATATGAAAGCTCGGGCTTTTATGCTTTAAATAAAAATTTTGAGTGCATTAAAATGACATTTAAATTGTTGTATTGCAGAGGAAGGGATAACACCTTCGTTCAATCCCCAATAGTCTCTGCAGAAGATGGATTTTTATGTTAACATTAAGCAAATTATTGAAGGTAAAGCAAGTTGCCCAGCATGCTTTCAACCGTGATGTGTGGCTTCATATGTCATGGTGCTAATAGTGTTGTATTTTTGGTTCCCAGAGTATATAGAAAAGAAATTGTAAGGGAAGGAAAAAACAAAATAGAAAGTAAATTTATACTAAACATGCCCATCAAATTATATTATTATTTTTTTGGTTGTTGAAACACAATAACAATATCCATATGTGTATGTACATATATGTATATAAATATATATATAAATATATGTTTTAGGACTGTACATGAAAATAGTTTGTTTTTCTTATTGTATTAGCATTTAAAACAATCATGCAATATTGTGTTGGTTATGTATCACACTAGA
The DNA here is from genome assembly GCA_964023405.1 of Apodemus agrarius. Classification (NCBI taxonomy): domain Eukaryota; kingdom Metazoa; phylum Chordata; class Mammalia; order Rodentia; family Muridae; genus Apodemus; species Apodemus agrarius. The sequence continues at coordinate 16,275,762 of OZ030013.1, forward strand.
TGGTAACATAATTGCTAGTGTTGTTGATGTTTTCAATTGTAGTTGAAATCTCTGTGTTTTAAACATGTTCTATAAAAGATAATGTGCTAAGAAATCCCCCTAAGAAGAGAATAAAGATACTGTTATGTGAGAGCAGGATTTATGTTTGCATAGTGACTAGAAAAAATTCAATCAACTAGAGGACCATAATATACACTTAGAAAGATAATTCTTACTGTCTTGAAAAATCGACTTCATAAAGCGCATGGTAATTCAAATATTTAATCTGCCACATTATCATTATAATATTAGATATCTAATCTGGAACATAGAGTCTGACCAAATATTTATGAAATTATATAATCATATCACCAAAATTAAATATAGTTACATAAAATTAAAGGCTATATGAATCCTTAATCAGAAATTAGAGTTGAGCAATGGCTAGGTACAGCACATTCTATATCTGGAACTTGGTCATGGATTTTACCTCATGGACATTGACAATGTTTATTTGGTCAGCAGAGAGGGCACTTGACAGCTGTTTTTAGGCCTAAGCGCAGGATGTATGGGATCTGCTTGATCGGGATCTCTGGGCAAAAATCTCCATAGACAGCTTTCCAACCAACTTCTTGTTACTATTAAGCTTCTTCAGTGCCTCCGGTCAATTTGGAGCATGCTCATGGTCTTGGCTACTGATATGCCAGTATGGACACTAGAAAGGTGTACTGAGACGTGGACTGGAGCATGACTGTGCTGAGATGTTTTTTGTGCCTCTGAGGGTCAGAAGTTTGCACACTGAAATACAGTTTCAGAGTTTCCAAAGTCTTTCAGTTTTTGTTCTGGTCCCAGTCCAGGACATATTGCACCACTTCAGACCAGCTGTTGCTAGGTTGTGGCCACAGAAGACATGTGATGAGCTAGTTTATATTGTCCACCTGATTGTCAATTTCTTGGCATCCTTGTTTAAGAAGAGCTGTCAAACATCCAGGCTTTTTACATAATAGACACCATGGGCTAGCCCCATTGCCTGTACTAGGATATTAGGAAGCCTCAATAAACCTTAGTGCTAGAGAGAGACAGAGACAGAGAGAGACAGAGAGACAGAGACAGGCATGGAGGCATGGAGGGAAATTAGAGAAGAGATTCTCTATTACATAACAAAAATCACATTAACATTTTTAATAATGAAAACACATACCAGCAGTACTATTTCAAAACTTCATTTCTCTCTGCTTTCAATATTTCCTAAAGAAATTAGTCTGATGAGTTAGGCAAGAAACTGTCAGGTAGTCATCAACAGTGTTTGCTTACTGGCTCTTGTGTGTGTGCTAAGCAGTGTGATCTGAAGAGGGTGCAAATGAATTTTGGGTTTCTGGTCCTCAAGGAACTCAGTCTACTGAAGAAGACAGAGAAGTAGACAAATGTTTTCAATTTAATACAATAAGTGCTATAAGAGTCTACCAGGGGAGTATTTAAATTAAATTGAGGATGAGAAGGGCATGGCATGTTCTTAAAGGAGAGACACTGACCTGATTCTTGAGGGATGCTGGAAAGGCTAAGGCATTTAATAAAACTGGAGCAAGAAATGAGCCTGAGAAAATGAACAGGCATCAGAAACATAAGAGCGTCTATGCATTTCTATGGAGACTGGCATTTATCCATAAAGAATGGAGTGGTCACTTAAGGTATCTCTGCACAAAATTGGTTATATTGCTGATCTGAGAACAGCATAACTAGCCTATCACAGGAATACACGTCATTAATCATTGCTTTCTATTTATCATGAAATGTATATATTGCAATGATTTATGTTATTGTTTAAAAGTATGTTATTAACTACCATGTATTTCTGCGTGCCTGACAAACAAAACGTATGGAGGGGTTGATTGGGTAATGGGCGGAGGGAAGAGGACTTATGGGACATATGGAGAAGGGGGAACTGGGAAAGGGGAAAGTGTTTGGAATGTAAACAAAGAATATAGGAAATAAATTTTTTTAAAAAAGTATGTCTTGGATCTGATTATGGAATTATCTATTCTGTCAGAATACCATTAATTAAAATATTTATTTTTGATCTCAGCAGAATTCCCTATCTTGAATTTTTTTCTAAACCATAAGAGAATCATTTTCCTTTCAATCCTGATTTACTATGTAAAATTTCAGAATAAGAAATGGGGGACAATGCCCCAGAGAGGCTCTTGGGGCTTCTCAGGCATATCTGAGTAAAAGAGGCTATAAGTGAGATATTCATCCTGCTTTCTTCTTTAAAAATGACTTGTCAATTCAGGCAGTCTCTTTCTCTAAATAGCTATTGCCTTCTTCCTATTAGTGGAAAGAAAACTCAGACATTTCCTCTTGAGAATTAGGATCTCTCTCAAAGTAACATATGACCCTGAGAACTTTTTTTTTTCATTTTTGCTGGAGACATTTTCAATATGTAATCCCCATAAGAATTCAACATTAATGACAAACCAGCTGTAAGAAATGGCATTTTCTATACTCTGGAGTAGAACAAAAGTGGACCTTGATACCATGTTACTTCCTAAACTTTCTCTGTTGAAACTGAATCCATTGTCTCCTGTGTCCCTAGAGATGAGTCAAACTGCAAAGCTTTTCTAAGTTTTGTTTCATAAAGTAGATGTTTCTCACATAAATGCTACTGTTTATAAAAAAAAATCCACTAGTTTTCTTCTGATCATCACATTAATGTCTCTGAATTTCAAAAACCTACCAACCAAATCCAAACCACACCCATATCTAAAAAAAAAAAGTGGGTCAAACCCTTTACATAATAATGGGATAAATGGTAGGAGTCAGAGCATTTGGTCCTTTAACCTGGACTCATTCCCAGTCATAATCTCTGTTTCTGTCTCTCTGTCTCTGTCTCTCTGTCTCTGTCTGTCTCCCCTTCCCCCTCCCTTCTCCCTTCCCATCCTCCATGTCTCTCCTGCTCTTCTTCCCTCCCTCCCCATCCGTCTTTGTCTCTTTCCCTTCCAGTGTACAATGAGATGGCGTGATTTGTTCGAATACATGATCCTTCCAGGTTGTATTAACCTTATCATGGATTCAGGAAAAAAAAAGAAAAAGAAAAAAAGAAACATTTTTTGAAACTTCTAAAACTATGTGAGCAAAACTAATTTTTTCTCTCTGAAGGTATTCTTTAAGATATGTGTCACAATGTTGAAAGTTTTAATACAGAAAATGGTACCAAAGGATCTGGTTCAATACTGTGACCTCTGGTATAGTCTGAAAAACTTTTGGAACTGGTTTAAGGGAAGAGTTTCATATAGTTTACCGAAAGAGAATATAAGAATCCAAGAAAAATATTAACAATCCTTAGCAGTGGATCTCTTAGGAAACGTTGAGTATAGAATGCAGACATACTCTGTGTTCTTACAGCATACCATGTTGATAAGAAGTCCAATGAAGATAATTTCTGTGCAATATTTTTCAAATAATTTGAAAACTAGTTTTAATAGTGATATGCTTGATTACCTGGCACACAGAACCTCAAAGCAACCTTGTCTTTAAGTTGGGGCATGACTGTTTTAAGTTAATCTAAGTCAGTGAGAATCAGTACCAAAAGCAGAGCAAAAATACTTGAAAAATATTTTTAAATTGTTTACACATTTCTTAACACTTATTTCTTCTTTCTTTATAGGACTTTTCATTTTTATATAATATGGACTCTATTCCCTTCCCAGCCTGCTCACTGTTCTACATCCCAGACTTTCCCAGGCCCTCCCTAGACACCTTTCTCTATGACTATATCCCCACCCCACCAGACCTCCCAGTTTTCTGGGGCCTCCAGTCTCTTAAGGGTTGGTGCATCTTCACTGACTAAGTCCATACCTAGTAGTCCTCTGCTGTATATGTATTGGGGGGGCTCATATCAGCTGTTGTATGCTGCCTGGTTGGTGGCTCAGTGTCTGAAAGATCTAGGGGGTCCAGGAGAGTTGAGACATCTGGTTTTCTTGTAGGGTCACCCTCCTGCTCAGCTTCTTCCAGGTTTTCCCTAATTCAATCACAGGGTTCAGCAACTTCTGTCCATTGGTTGAGTGTAAGTATCTGCATCTGACTCTTTCAGATGCTTCTTGGGTCTCTCAGAGGCAGTCATACTTATTTCTTTGAGAATTTAATAGAAGAGTACTATGGGTCCATCATCTCCACCCCTTCTGATCTACCAATAAGCCCTCTATTTGTCCTCTGATCCAGTTCCTAATTCATGAACCCTTCTTATTTAATTATTCCTTTTTTACATATCTTTTCACTATAAAGTATATATATTATATATATATACATATACATATATATAATATATATTTATATATAATGTGCAAAGTTTGTATAAATACAACCTACTGAGTCTATTTATAGCTCAGATATATTTATGTTTGGACATTATTACTTGGGATTTGATAATCTCTCAGGTGCCTAATCCCTTACATAAAAGTCATTCTACATGGGCCGGGCAGTGGTGGCGCATGCCTGTAATCCCAGCACTTGGGAGGCAGAGGCAAGCGGATTTCTGAGTTCGAGGCCAGCCTGGTCTACAGAGTGAGTTTCAGGATAGCCAGGGCTACACAGAGAAACCCTGTCTCAAAAAAAAAAAAACTAAAAAAAAAAAAAAAAAGAAAAAGTCATTCTACATCCTCTTCATTTAGGACCTTATGAGATTTTCCTATTTTTGTAAGAAAAAGTTTCACATAAAAAGTTGTGGACAATTGAAGTATGGCTGACAAAAGAAACATTTTCATGAAAAGAATTCAAATGCTTTGTTCCTGTTCAATAGGAAGGATAAATTGAGGACATATTAGGAACTGAACAGGACTTACCCTTTCAATGATCAATTATGTAAACTTTGAAACTCACTTGGTGAGCAGACCCTGAGGGTCTGTGATTTCATGAGAATGCCTAGTTACATACCCTCTGTGGCACTCCAAGAGGACTGTCATGCTGATTAAAGTAGCCACGGACATTGTTAAAGCTGGCAACAGGCCTTGGCATCATTTACAGAATTCTGGCTCCTCAGTTATAAAAGGAAAGGTTATCAGGTCATGAAGGGTTTTGCATGGCGAGTTGAGTTCCTACTGAAAATCTCTGAAGAGGGGCAATACTAACTGGAATCTGGAATGGATAGTCAAGAAATGAGTTGATACCAAGAGTTAAGATTGGCTGAGAAGGGAAGTTTCAGGCTGCATTCAGATCTAGAACAAGTGAGAGGCAACATAAGATACTCCAGGCAGGTATCTGTGATTGTGGCTCTCTCACCTTTTTGAAGTTCACATCTAATCAGTCAGTACTCCAGAAGTTTGTGCTGGTACCTACATTTGAACATTTGTAATGTTGAGTTTCAGTTTTGCTTTTGTCCCATTTTTTCCATCTTGGAATTAGAAGTTTACTTTAATTCATTGTTATAATAATCATGATTTTCTTTCTTTTCTATTACCTGAGCATTCCTATGAGTTTACTTTGAGCCTCAGAGAAGAATTAGGACTTACATGTTACTATAAGTTTTGACTGAACTAACTGCAGAAAATCAATTAAATGAAGTTTATAATGTGAGGTGACCATGAGTCTTGGGAGATAAGTGGAGGTATGTGGTTCACATGCCCATGTTCTGATAATTTGATCCCTATGTGATAGCACAACTTTGAGAGTTTATATAAGATTTAGGTAATATGCTGTAAACTAAATATACTTCATCACTTGAATGATGGCTGAGTGTGGAAAGCTCTTGGTGCTGCTTCAAAAATATTAGCAAGAAGAAGATTGGCAAGAAGACATTGTGTGAGGAAAAGAAAGTAGGTTTATTATCTTGATCTTGGTAAGTCCCTGTATATCATGGGACCTTTGTTTATGCCTTTTTTACTTGACTTCTTTGCTTATGTCTTGTTTCTTCATTGACTACTTTGTTAATGCCTTGTTTATTCTTTGGCTACTTTCTTTATGCCCTAGAACTGGTCATATACTTAGCATATAGCAAAATTGATTTAAAAGCAAACTGGAAAAAATTAAACTGAAAAAAAATTTGCTGGGGTCATGCTATAATGTTGTGTAACTGTCTTTTTTAATTTAATCCTTGCTCCCTCCCTTGAGACCTGATTTAATGACTGAGCTGTCTTGGTCAGATAAGCAGTTAATAGCTGATGTATTGTCCCTTTATCTCAGCCAAAAAAACAATAAAGTCAAAGGACTAAGTGAATCCTCTGAAATTTTGTTACCAAATAGATCCTTTTTCTTATTTTTATAATGTCCTCTTAAGATCAGGTGACAATTCGCTGTAAAGGAACTTTCATCCAGCAACATGGCTGATCTGACATGTGTATACATCCAAAGAACTTCTAAGTCTGTATGATCATGCAGAATGAAGACATGGCCTGGGCTATAATATGATTTGGCTGAAAAACAGACATGCTCTTCATACACACCTTTAATTCCTAACAGTGAAGGTAAGGTTTATTTGTAGATGAAAGCAGCAATCTATGAAAGTTATGCTTAAGTGGTGAGCAGACAAAGTGACAAATCTGAAAGATTTGACAAAATGATTCAGAGATAAGGGAGGTCCCACTCTCATGAGAAGAGAACAGGAGAACTCTCATGAGACAGGAAATAGAGGCTATTTAAGAGCATCAAATGTTAGTCAGAAATGGAGGCCAGTTCAGTGAATGCAAGCTAATTGAGTGACAGGAAGAGGCAGTACAGTAGAATCACCATGATAGTCCTCTTGTAATACATGGGGAGAGTGGGGTGGGGGGGCTTCTTGTGAAATCACAGATACACAGTGTTCCCTCATCAAGTGAATTTCAAAGATTACAGAATTTTCCATTGAATGGGTAAATTCTGTTCAATTCCTAATATGTCCACAACTCATACTTCCTATTGAACTTGAACAAGGCATTGAACTTCTTTTAAAGAAAGTGGTTTTCTTTTCAGTCATACTTCAATTGTTGAGTTCAGTTCAGAGCAATTCAGTTCAGTTCATGCATTCAGAAGCATTTTTTTCTAAGCTGAGCAATTCAATAAGAAGCCGGGAGAAGCCAGTTTGAATCAGTTAGCACAGAGAGCAGTTTTGTGCCAGATCAGCTGAATTAAAGCAGCCAGCAAGAATCCAGAAAGAACTAGAAAGGGTGAGCTTATTCAGCAGCAAGTCTCAGAAACTAGAGCATTCTAGGCCTAGACTGGAAAATACAGAGGATAGAAGATTCAAGACCTAGGAATCTAGAGTTAAAAGGAAATGTTTTGTGCCCAGCCAGAGTTATGTGTTCATAAAGCATAGGCACAGCTCTCATCCCTTCATCTGAGGAAATAAAAGCTACATTTGCATGACTCCGTTGATAAAAGTACTTGTTGCTTTGGTATAGGGTCTGGGTTCTTTCTTATCAACTACAGGATGGCTCGCAATCTTTATCACTCCAGGTCCATGGTATCAGATTTATTAGCCACAGATATGAATGTTATGTATATACACACTTTCAAGCAAAATAGTCATACAAGCACATATAAAATAAATATAAATAATAGTTTGCCCACTCCTCACAGGGATTTTTCACAAAGATAAAAATATTGTTTATTGAATGTATGAAATTTAAACAGAAATCTTAGTTAAGATAATGTTGTTTATCTTAACAACAACAAAAACAAAAACAAAACACTGAATATTCTGTTTTAATTAACAGACTATCAGTTCAACTTTTGGTAAAGGATATAATGGATGTAATACATAGGGCAAGTTTGGGGACTTTTTTGTTGTTATTTTCTTATTTATTTTGTTAGAAGTTCTGAGGCACTAAGGACTTTAGAGAAAATTTCATATTTATTCATTGCATTCCTGAAGAGCCAATGTGATCAGTTTTTATAAGAGAAGATATTTCAAAAATATCTTTGCCTACCTATTGAAGAATAGATATTTATTGATTGAGTTTCTTGGACTACTGTTCATCTTTGAAGAAAATTATCATCATTCAACAGAGCCAACTTCATTATGTAATGTCATTATTTCTTAGAGAAAGAGAATGCATTTCTTTTTATTGACTATAGTCTTTATTTACATTACAAATGTTATCCCCTTTCCCAGTTCCCCCCATCTTCTTAATATTTGACAAGTATCTGAAAACATCCAGTGGAAAAAAAGACAGCATTTTTATTTTTAATAAATGGTGCTGCATCACCTGGTTGTCAGCAAGTAAAAAAATGCAAATAGGCCCATTCTTATCTCCTTGTACATAGCTCAAGTCCAAGTGGATCAAGAACCACCACATAAAACCTGATACACTGAAACATATAGAGGAGAAAGTGAGGAAGATCCCTAAATATGGTGTTATAGGGGAAAACTTCCTGAACAGAACACCAATGGCTTGTGCTCTAAGATAAAGAATCAACAAATGGGACCTCATCAAATTGCAAAGCTTCTGTAAGGCAAAGGACACTGCCATAGGACAAAGTGGAAACCATCATATTAGGGAAAGATCTTTAAAAATCCTACATCTGATAGAGGCCTAATATCCAATATACAAAGAACTCAAGAAGTTGGACACCAGGGAATCAAATAACCCTATTAAAAATGGGGTACAGAACTAAACAGAAAATATTTCTATTTCACAGTATCCTGAGTTGGTCTATTCTTTCAGGAACTCATTATTGAGATATTGAACTTTTAATCTTCTTTTAAACTTAATCTTTAGTTCTTTAAAATATATAATTTCTAAATTCATTCTTGTTTGTATAATTTTTATTTGTATAAATTTTTCATGTGTATGCAAGTATATATTTTATGTGTGTGACTTAAGCCTGTTGAAATCAAAGAGAGCTCTGGTATTACCATCATTTGAAAGTTTGGGAGACATCATACACTTTATGCTAGTCCTTGCTCTCGTTTTCTTTAATCTTTCTAGATATATTTTGCTGCTAGTTAAATACTCCATCAGCTATATTTTTGATAAGAACTAAATTGCTGTCATTTCACAGTAAATGATAAATCATAGTTTTTAATATATAAAACATCTATAATTTAGGGTTTCTTTGTTTGCTTTATTAATTAGTGCTATAATAAAATTAGGGAAAGAATTATTTTTCCAGAAGACACTTGCCTTAATTTTCAAAGCAAAAAGCCTGTTGTTTCAGACAGAAGACTGTCTCATTCAGTTTCTAGTACCTGCATAATGGCTCTCAAACTTCCAAATATATAAAATATAATGTACTGAAGTTTCTCATAATTACAACAAAAGGATTTTCTAGAAGCCTTCCTCAGAGCTTGACATTCATACAGCTGGCTAACAATCATCTCTCAGAGAAGTTAAACTCAAAGGAAGAATGAACAGGATATTGGATGTATTTGGAGAAAATTTCCCTTTAACCAATTTTATCACAAGGTCCTAGGTTTTGTTTGGTTGTTGGTTTTTTTGCTTGTTTGTTTGTTTTCTTTTTTTACAACTATCCCCATTCTAAAATTTGTTTGAGCAACACCAAGCTATCATTTTCCTAAATGACCTTTAACAATTTAAGCTACATTGTGGACAGTGTTTGAAACCTCTGCACTGTGTGCTTTAAACAACCCTTGGGGAGCATAAGTGCTCTGCCTGATTTAGGTTAGAGAAGGCAAGGAGCTCCCAGAATGATTGTATTCAAGAAATTTAGCAAATAGTGATTGTTATAGACCACCTACAAGTAGCACACACAATTTGCAATAACTAAAAACTGTTGGAAAGAATAACTTTTTTATAGAAGAAATGTTTTGACCATTCTCCATATAGTGTCGTTTATGATCTACAGCATATACTGTTTAGAAAAACGTGAACATCATTTGTACTATGAATTTTGGATATCCATTTTTTAGCATAAAGGATAAAGGATAAGCTTGGATTGAGAAAGATGACTATACTCTTGGTGAAATTTGGTTTTATAGATATTGGGTTAGAAATATACTATATAATCGTTTCCTGATTTTCAATTTATGTTGGGATTTTGGGAAATTGTTTGCAATGATTGTACATACCAAGACTATAACATCCAATGTTTTAGCAAATGGTAATAGTATGAAAAAGCCAGTTAAGTGAATTAGGGACGTTCAAATTATTAGATCTCAATATGCTTGATATATCGTGAAACTTCTCAAATGTTATATCAACATTATTTACAGTTCCTCAAGATTTAATTGGTTACATTTTAGTTTGAGGTTTTTCCAGTATTTTTTCCTTTTTCATTATTTTCTATATTCTTTGTTTGCATACCAAAGGCTTTCCCCTTTCCAGTTCCCCCCTCACCATATGTGCCATAAGTCCTTTTCCCCCCCCATTCCCCAATCACCCCCCCTCCCCAGGGCATTATGAGGGCTGAGAACTGAAACTGTACTAAACCCCACAACTGAGTGTTTTCCTTGATACAACTTTCTTGGTTGTCACTGTTAAAATAATTTAATAATTTAGAATATTTAATAAGGCAATGTCATTAGTGAATTAAAACTTACTGAATCTTTCTTAAACAATGCTTATTAGCTGAACATGGAATTCTCAACAAAGCATAAGCACTCTTATTTCTCATGATCATAGCAACTCTATATTCTAAGAGGCGTTTGCCTGAGAGCAATGTTGGTTGTGAAATTTCATTCCCAATTAGTTACCACCTGGTTTGCAAGAAATTTCTAATTTCTTCTAAAATTTTATCTGTTTTTGAACATTGATACTATTTTTTCATGCTTTTTTTTCTATGAAGTTTCAAATTACAACCTCATCCATTTTTCTAACATGTTCTTACATCTCATCTTATGATCATATATGTGTTCCTATAGACAACTATTTTTATTATTAAGGTTTAATTGTATATACTTCATGAAATGTTGGCAGCACAGTGGGGAAGATGAAAATCAGAAGACAATATTGCCCACAAGTCAGCAATAATACAACAAAATCTGCACAATATAATGTCTCAGAATATCTATAAAGGAATACACAGTTGCTGCACCATTTGATGTTTACCATTCAACACCACGTTACTTTCAGAAAGAGACGTTTACTGCCTTGAATAGGCTTTCATATGTTCTCACAAGGCTGAGCTCTTGAATGTTCCAGAAAACACTTTCTTTGACATTCATTTAACTTCATGCTTCATCTCTTACCTCTAACTCAAAACAACTTGTACCTTGCTCTGCAAACACCATTGTTTTCAACCTGGCAGATGTGGCTGGCCATAAAAATAGGTGTACAGAGTTTAAAATCAAAGTATATGTTATACATCCTTCAAAACTGAACGCATAGTTGGAAGGAATTCAAGAAATAACATTACACTTGGCAATGCTTTGTTGTCACAGTTGAAAACCACTCTTTGACACAAGATTTCTGAATTCCTATACTCGCTAAAGAGCTTACCTATAAGGTTTTAGAATATTAACAAAATTTATTGTTACAAATTCCCTTTCTGATTTCTTTCACCCTTTTTAGTCATCTACAATAAAGTTTATTTATTTATATTGATATTCTGACTGGAAAAATCTGTTTGGCTGTAGCAGGTGAGAGACGGATTTAAAACAGCTCCTTTGGACACCTTGAGTTTCAAGGGATTTAAATCATTGAAATTCAGTTGGGTATATGACATGATCCTGAGAAATGAAACTGACTTTTTTCAATAAGTGATAAAAACAAATACATTGCTATATTGCTGGAGATTTTCTGATTCCTAATGATGTAAAAATTATGATGGATGATGTTGTAATTTGAAACTTCATAGAAAAAAAGCATCCAAAATATGATATAATTAATATGATAATATTAGTAATAATTATAAGTCAGTTAGATAACTCAACCATCAAGGCTTTTGCCATCAAGCCTGATTAACTTAATTTGATCCCAGAATCTTTATATATGTAAGAGAGTCCTGAATTTGCCAAGGACCAGCCTCAGTTCTGAGAGGGATCCTGAGGGAAGGAATATTCAGAAGCAGGGAAACAAATCTTGAGTCTAAATCTGGACAGCTTTCTACATTGGTTTCATTCTGTGAATTCCAGTCAAGACAGCTTTTCATACTGCTCTCTGTGTTCTGCTCTGCTTGAGACAGCTTTTTCTGACTGTTAAAACAAACAAACAAACAAAAAAGCAAAACGAAAAAACAAAAAACCTCTCGTTTGATGGTTTAATCCCTGAGAGTCCAGGGGTGTCTGGGTGGCCAGCATCGACATTGTTCTTCTTCCAGTGGGGCTGTAAAACCCTTCACCTCCTCTAGTCTACCCTCCAACTTCTCCAGTGGGGACCTCATGCTCAGTCCAATCGTTGGCGGCTAGCATCTGCCTCTGTATGTGTAAGGATACCATCAACCAAGGGGTTCACACATGGTACCAGTCAAAAGTGTGGAATCAGTGGCAAGAGAGGTCCTTGGTCCTATGAAGGCTCAATAGATTGCCCAAAAAAGAGAAAAGTGGGGGAGGCGAGGGGAGTGGGTCAGAGGGAGGGACATATACTTGGAGGGAGGAGGGGTTGGGGTTTTTCTGTAAGGGGGAACAGGGAAAGGTTTTAGCATTTGAATGTAAATGAAGAATATATTCGACTAAAAAAAGCCCTCTTGTTAGTTCACCTCTTGAAGATTAAATCCCCATGTATTTATTTACATGTATGTGTGTTTTTGTGCCAGTGTGTGTGTGTGTGTGTGTGTGTGTGTGTGTGTGTGTTCATGTGTGTGTTTAGGCGTCTCTTGCATTTTGTTTATATAGTGTATCACATTGATGGGTTTTTGCATGTTGAACCATCCCTGCATTTCTGATCTGAAGCCTACCATGGTAGATGATGTTTTTGATGCATTCTTTGACACAGTTTGTTAGTATTTTGTTGATCATTTCTTCATCATTGTTCATAAGGAAATCTGCTTGAAAATCCTCCTCGGTTGAGTCTTCCTGGTTTTTAGGTATTCATTCGGCTAACTGTGGCCTCATAAATTGAACTTATCAGTGTTCCTTCTTTTCTATTTTGAGCAATAATTTGAGGAATACTGGTATTTTGATAGAATTCTTTCATCACTGGCCCTGAACTTTTTTGGCTACTAGACATTTAATGACTACTTCTATTCCTTATGAATTATAGGCCAAGTGAAATTACTTATCTGACCCTGTTTTAACTTTGGTAAGTGATCTCTTTCAAAAAATCTATTTTATTTCAATTTTCTAAATTTGTGGGATACAGGTTTCTGATGTAAGCCCTAATGATTCTTTGGTTTTCTTCATTGCCATTTCAATTGTGATTTTCTTTTAGTTTGGGTAGCCTTTCTCTGCCTTTTATTTGTTTGGCTAAGGGTTTGTCTATTTTCTTGACTTTCACATTGAACCACGTCCTGATTTTATTGATATTTTTCCATTTTTCTCTTCATTATTATTTTATTGAATTGATCCCTGAGTTTGATTATTTCCTGTTGTCTATTCATTTTGGAATTGTTTACTTCCTTTTGTTCTAGAGCTTTGGGGTATGCTGTTAAGTTGCTAGTTTGAAATCTCACTAAGTTCTACATGAAGGCACTTGGTGCTGTGAACTTTCCCCTTAACATTGCTTTTTTGTGTCCCAAAAGTTTGGATATATTCTGCCATCATTTTCATTGAATTCTAGTAAGTCTAATTTTTTCTGTTGATTTATAGGCTTTCTCTCATTTCTATTCTGGTAAGATCAGCTTTAATTAATGGTGTTCTGATAAGATACAAAGGATTATTTCAGCTTTCTTGTACAAGATAGTATTTGTTTGGTGTCCAAGTATATGGTCAATTTTGACAAATGTTTCATGAAGTGCCAAGAAGAAGGTGTATTCTTTGTTTGGGTGTTAATGTTCTGTAGATATCTGTTAGGTCCATTGGATTCATAACTTCAGTTAGTTTTATTATTTCTCTGTTTAGTTTCTGTCTGGATGACCAGTCTATTTATGAGTGTGGAGTGCTGATGTCTTCTACTATTAATGTGTTAGATTCCAAGTGTGATGTAGGCTTTAGTAATGTTTCTTTTACAAATATGGGGCCCTTGCATTTAGGGAATAGATATTCAAAACTGAGACATAATATTAGTGTTATTTTTCCTTTGCAGAGTATGAAGTTTCCTTCCCTATCTCTTTCCAATAATTTTGGCTGGAAGTCTATTTTATTAAATATTAGAATGGCTATTCCATCTTGCTTCTTGTCTCCTTTTGTGTGGAAAATTTTTTTCTAACCCTTTACCTTGAGGTAATTTATATATTTCTTGATGTACTTGTATGCAGCAGAATGATGTTTTGCGTCCATTCTGTAAGCTATATTCATTTGATTAGGAAATTGAGTTTATTGATCATGAAAAATGTAAATTATCAATGATTATTAATTCCTGTTATTTTGATGTTGGTGGTGATTTTATGTGCTTGTGTATGGGTGTTCATGTGTGTGTGTGTGTGTGTGTGTGTGTGTGTGTGCATGTGTGTGTGTGTGTGTGTGTGTGTGTGTGTGTGTATTTCCCTTCTTTTGATTTTACTAATGTTGGATTATTTATTGCCTGTTACTTGGGTATAGTTAACCTGTGTGACTTGGAATTCTATTCTAGCATCTTTTCAAGAGATATTAAGTTTGGTTTTGTCACAGAATACCTTGTCGTCTCTCTTCATGGTGATTGAATGTTTTGGTTGATATAATAGTCTGGGCTTGCTTCTGTCATCTCTTAGAGAATGAAAGACATTTGTCCAGGCACATCTTGCTTTTAGAGTCTGTTGAGCATGCAGATATTATTCTGGCAGGCCTGCTTTATATGTTACTTGGGCTTTTTATCTTGCAGTTTTTAATATTTATCCTTTGATCTGTACATTTAGTATTTCTATCATTATACATTGGGAGGATTTTCTTTTCTTTCTTTTTTTTTGGGGGGGGGGTCCAATCTATTTGGTGTTCTGTCAACTTTGTATGTTTATAAGAATCTCTTTAGGTTAGGAAATTCTTCTCCATATCCTACTTCAGTCTCTGCTCCTTCATTAGCACTGTATTGCTTTTAGACAGTACAAATTTGGCATCAAATATTTTGTGGGTGCATTGGCATCCTTACCCTCCCCTGGATGTCCTGCCTGGCTACAAGTGGTGGCCTTTTCAGATTCCATGTCTCCACTCTTAGGCATCACAGCTAAGGTCACCTGCAGTGACTCCTGGAAGACTCTCTCATTCCGGCTCTCTGAGACTTCACATAGAATTTCTCCACTCCATCTCCACTACTGGCAGCTACAGATTTGCATTCATTCTCCTAACCCTCTGTGCCTCTGTTGTCTATCCCCAAGCCTCGTCATTTCCCCTCCCTTCCTCACCCTCTCCTCCTCCCCTTCCCCTTCCCTTTTCCCTCTCACTCCCCTCTTTCACCCTGCCTCCTATGACTATTTTGTTCTCCCTTCTAATTTGGATTCAAGCATCCTAGCTTGGGCCTTCCTTCTTGTTTAACTTCTGTGGGTCTGTGAGTATATCATCCTCCTCTCAAATGGCATTAACTTTTGTCAAGTAGACATAAAAGTTTCCAACACAAAAAGCATCCAAAGATGTACCTCAAGCTGAGGAGTAGTTCTTCAAAGGCAAGAGCCTGAGAGGTAGAATTTCATACAGAGCCATAACAGAGATATACTTACTCTTTGTATCTAAATAGTACCTAGAAAAATTTAAAGCCAAGTACCTTGTTTTCTGTCTACACATTTGCTATTTCAAAGTAAGGAAGGAAGCATTCAAGTAGAAGAATTATATTAATATATGTTAAAACGCAAGATTAAAGAGATATAGAATAAATATTCTTATTATAAGATGTACTTAACGATGTTCTAGTAATTTAAATGAATTTCAAATATACAGGCTATGTTTTATATATTTATCTGTAAGTTTTCTTCTTTAATTAGTATGAATACATGTGATTTTTATTAATATATGATAAACTAATTGCAAATATTTGAAATATTTTCTGTACTAAATTATATACTTTAAAATCATCTCATACTTTTTTAATCACTTTAAATCCAATAGAAATGTTATCTTTTTCTTTTTTTTGTTATTAATCATTCCGTTCATTTACAACTCAAATGGCATCCTACTTCCTGGTTACCCCTCCACCAACCCCCATCCCATGATATCTCATTTCCACGTTGGTTACCCCTCCACCAGCCCTTACCCCACATCTGCCCTCCCCATCCCTTTTCCTTGTATGAGGGTGCTCTCTCACCCACCCAGGCTATCCTGCCCCACCAATCCAACATCCCCCTACACTGGGGCATCAAACCTTCCCAGGACCAAGGTTTTCTCGTCCCATTACTATGAGGCAAGGGCATCCTCTGCTACATATGTATCTGTGTAGAGAACCTTATTGAGGTGCCATGCCACCTAACAGGAACTTGACATCCATCAATATGAAGTTCTTCTCCCAGCCTTTGAGTGGGAACTCCTGTGATAGCCATAATCCCCTCCACCTAGGGTGGAGTGTTGAGACCAAAGTAAAGCCCATTGTTCTTCAAGGACCTGAAGTTTCCTCAGAGATACTAGCCACCTGTGGAGCAGCTGAACTGTTTCTGCTGAGAAGCTTCCAGCCTTTGGGGAAGGGTATTCTTCTGCCTATATATTTCGAGTTCTTCATTAAACTTTGAGACCTTGAACAGCAATGTTGTCTTGGTCTTCATCTCTTTTTGCTGCCTTCCTAAACATCCCCAGCTTCCCTTCCAAGTAACCTGTTATCTTAGTTAGGGTTTTACTGCTGTGAACAGACACCATGACCAATGCAAGTTTTATAAAAGACAACATTTAATTGGGGTTGGCTTACAGGCTCAGAGGTTCAGTCCTTTGTCATCAAGGCAGAAACATGGTAGCATCCAGGCAGGCATGGTACAGAAGGAGTTGAGAGTTCTACATCTTCATCTGAAGGCCACTAGTAGAAGACTGACCTCCAGGCAGCCAGGGTGAGGGTTTTAAGCCCACACCCACATTAACACACCTACTCCAACAAGGCCACACCTCCTAATGAGGTCACTTCCTGGGCCAATCATATACAAACCATCGCATTCCACTCCCTGGCCCCCATAGGCTTGTTCAAACATTAGTCTATGGGGGCCATACTTAAACATAGCATAATGCAAAATACATTTAGTCCAACTTCAAAAGTCCCTTTAGTCTATAGCAGTCTCCACACTGTTAAAAGTCCAAGTTCAAGGTCTCTTCTGAGATTCATTCAATCACTTAACTGTAATCCCCCAAGTAAGACAGGAAACCAGCTGGGCCAAGTCCAAACTCTGCATCTCCAAGACTGATGGCAAAGCAGTCTTCAGATATTCAACTCCTTTTTCATCTTTGTTGACTGCAACAAGGTTCTTTCAACCTGGGCTTGTTCCACTCCCTGTTAGCAGCTTTCCTTGGCAGGCATCCTGTGGCTCTGGCGTCTTTAACACCTTGGGTACCCCAAGTCAATTTCAGCTTCACAGCTTCTTGTTCCAGTGTCTGAGATCCACACATGATCTTCTGTGTATCTCCAAAGAGCTGGTGTCACTTCTCCAGCTCTGCCTTTTGTAGCACTCTAAGTTCAGATCGATCCACTCTACTGCCACTGCTGTTCTTGGTGGTCATCCCATGGTACTGGCATCTCCAATATGCTAGGGTCTTCCACTGCAACTATAATTCACCAAAGCCTCTCATAGGCTCTCTTCATAGTACCAAGCCTCAACTCCTTTGTATGACCCCTTCAGTCCTGGGCTGGCAATTACAACTGAGGGTACACTTTCACCAATGGCCTTTCATGGCCTCTCACAGTACCAAGCCTCAGCTGTTCTTCATGATGCCTTCGTGCCTTCAAAACAAGTACCACCTGGATGATTCTTACACATTACCGAGTACAGCTGCAGCATGAGGAACACTTGGCTATCTCTGGAATACAGCTTCTTTGTGCTCTCAGAAAACACTTCCTATATTTCACCTCAGTGATACTGGTATTTTCTTAATCATCACTAATTTCTTAGCTTCAGCTAACCAGCATCAATTGTCCCAGTAGTCTCCTTTCTTTTAATATAAAGCCAGAGACACGTGGCCAAAGCTGCTGAGTTCTGCTGCTTGCAGGAGCTGGGACATTGGCCACCTTGTTCTATTACATTATCACTAGCTTCCTTTTTCCCAGCTCCTTCACTGCCTAAGTTGGCTGTTCTGAATCTTGCTCCTTAGACTGACCTTGAACTCAAGAGATCTGCATGCCTGTCTCCTAAGCACTGGGATTAAAGGTATGGTCCACCAAGCCTGGATTAAAGTTTTTCTTCACCTAGAATTTGCTCGTTCTAGGCTGGCCTTGAACTCAGAGATCTGCTTATCTTTGCCTCCTGGGATTAAAGGCTTGTACTACCATGCCTGAACCTAAAGTTAACTGGCTGAATCTTGCCTCCAAGGTCACCACTCCTTTAATTCAGTTTAATATCCTTGAATTCAGCTCCATTTCACTTCCTGGAGTCCCTTTAATACTCAAACTATATATTTTGTACTTTTCCTTTTCCAGCTTGCTATGTTGGTTCAAAATTCTCTTTATCAGACTTAACCAGAGAACAAAGTCTTTGTTGGGCTTTTTTGAGACTTCCTTTGCAGATGCAATTAATATAAATCCATTTACCTTAGTCCTAGGCAGTCTCTTCAGACAATGGCAAAAAGCAGCCATGTTCTTTACCAAAACATCACAAAAACAGTCTCTCAGCCACATATTAAAGTTCTTCTCCATTGAAACCTCTTGGGCCGTCAGGCCTACACAGTTCAAATGTCCCTCAGCACCACTGTCTTCCATATTCCTACTAGTCTGGCCCATTAAGCCCCACTTAAAGAATTCCATGGCTTTCCAAATCCAAAGTCCCAAAATCCACATTCTTCCAAACAAAAGCATGGTCAGGCCTATCACAGCAATACCCCAGTCCCTGGTACCAACTTCTGTCTTAGTTAGGGTTTTACTGCTGTGAACAGACACCATGACCAATGCAAGTTTTATAAAAGACAACATTTGATTGGGGTTGGCTTACAGGCTCAGAGGTTCAGTCCTTTGTCATCAAGGCAGAAACATGGTAGCATCCAGGCAGGCATGGTACAGAAGAAGCTGAGAGTTCTACATCTTCATCTGAAGGCCGCTAGTAGAAGACTGACCTCCAGGCAGCCAGGGTGAGGGTTTTAAGCCCACACCCACATTAACACACCTACTCCAACAAGGCCACACCTCCTAATGAGGTCACTTCCTGGGCCAATCATATACCAACCATCACACCTGTTTAGTGTAACTGGAGAAAGTTATATATCTGAAGCCATGGATTCCTCCAGACACACTCCTTGGTTGGTGGTCCAGACTCTGGGAGAACTGAGTGGTCTGTTTCTAATGAGTAATTTAATTTTGTGTAATATAATAATTAGTTAAAATTTTAAAACAGCTATGTTTCTTAGAAAGGAAATTTAGTTCTGTAAGATATATTGACTGATAAATAAATTATATCTAACATATAAAAATAAGAATTAGTTCTTACCAATTTATTACCAAAATATATTCCTACATAAATAGATATATTGTAAATATAAATGGTGAGGTTTTTTTATCCTATTTGCTTGAATTATTGCAAGCAAGTGGATTTTGTAATCTGTGTTGTTAAAATTTGCTTAAAGACCCATCTAAAGACAGGATGACATGGACAGTCATTGCCTTAAAAGTGTAGGTGACACAACATAATGTTCATCTTTATTCTCACACAACTACAGTTGCTGAAGGAAAAAAGCTAAGGAATGTGTCAGAATTCATCTTAAGTATGTAAAACATTTTAATAGTTTTTTATAATGTCTATTCCTCTAATATTATGATTTTCTTATAAATTTTAGAGTGGATTGAAGTTCGATCTCTATGTTTTACTAAGATGTAACTATTTATTACCCTGTGTGTGTGATAGGAAAATTATTCCATCAGTGGTAATATACTAAAAATGGAATCAATTACCCTTTTGAGAAAACAATGAGTAATTGTGATGATTCAAGGGGTTATTTTACATCTCTGTGTCAGTTATCTTCTTAATGCAATATTAAATATTATTCTGATTAGCATGAGAGACACGAATATATATGTTTGTGAATATGTACAAGTATATATTATAGAAAGACCAATTTTGCCATTTTTGTAAAAATCAACATGATTTTTGTGAAATAAGATGCCTAGTAAACATGGGACTGCAGGAGACCTTCCAGGTATCTATGAGAGTTTCAGGTCTGGAATGCAGCAATGGTTGTGGTGGCAGAAGTCTGTAATGCTAGAGCAAAAAATATCTTACTTTTGATAATGTGTTCTTTTATAAAACTCTTTGCTATCCTAAGACCAAATGCCACTGGTTTCTAATAATTAACTTCTGCTGTGTTACTAATCACTAAACATTTAACTCTTTATTCTTACAAAACGTTGTGCTAGGGAAACTTAACTCTTACTATTCTGTGCTAAAAACAATTCTTTCTTACTGTTCTGTGTTCAAATAAGTGATAAATTGTGGGAAATTAACCCATGCTGCCTAGCAGGGCAGAATTGAGGTAAAGGATTTATTGCTAGTGCTCTGTTCTCTGGGGAGTCAGCCAGAAGCCTTTCAAAGGTCAGGAAGTTCATTAACTCCTTTTCAACCAGAGAGGAATAAAAGGAAAGGAAAGAAGTCACTCACAGAGACATGTACACACTGGATGAAGGAGAAAATGGCTTTATGACAGTCTTTTGTTGCTTTCAGCTATGTATACCTTTAGGCAAAAGTTCTCTATATAAGAAAGAATTACCCCTTAGATAAAATGTTACAAAAAAAGTGCTTCAGAAAAGTATCACAAGAAATTCAAAGCAGTGTTCCATACTGTAAGCTCATTATAAGTTCAAGTTTTCACATGGCTTTGTCTTAACACAGTGCACACCTGTGGTTTCATCCTTGACCCGAATCATCCATGATTTCATCATTATCTAAATGCTTTT
Source organism: Apodemus agrarius (assembly GCA_964023405.1). Lineage (NCBI taxonomy): Eukaryota > Metazoa > Chordata > Mammalia > Rodentia > Muridae > Apodemus > Apodemus agrarius. The sequence goes on from OZ030013.1 coordinate 16,296,674, forward strand.
CCTTGAACACAGATTCATCTCAAACCTATTTCTATTTTTACTCTAATTATGAAATCTCCTTGTGTTTCTTATTATGCAGTCTTTCTATTATGAGGAACTGGCACATTCTACTCCTGATTCTATCTTTATTATATATTTGTAGCAAAAGAACTAAGACCATCACTTAAAACTTTCTTCCTAAGATTATTTGAATCAAATCAGGAATTTTGTAAAATTATTAATTCATCCATAGTGTATTAATTTGTGGAAGTTCCTATTTATGTTGATCTGCAGGAAATTTGCTTAAGAAGTTTGGCTAAATACCCAGGTATCCTTAAGCTATGTAATAGTGGCGGGAAAGGCATATCAACTCCAAGAAGAAATCCTGAGATGAAGTATCTTGGGATTTTGCTTCTCAGAGCTTACCCAATTTAGGCCATGAAAAATGGTAGGCCACCTTCAGGAGAGCAAGCTGTTAGGTTAAGTCTTTTATATTCAGCTCCTGACATAATGTATATTTATATATATTTATATATAATATAGTATATATTAATATATATAATATATATTTATACATGTGTAAAACTATAAGAAAAAGAGGCTATGTTTTCAAGAGTGAACAGGGTATCTGTAACACATAAGAAGATTAGAAGAAAGTGTTAAATGATGCAATTGTATCTTAACTAAACTTTTTGAAGAATGTTCAGACTTATACATGAGTTTGTGCTTTCTGTGCTGCCCCTCATAATCCATCTAACATACCTGTAAACTGAATAATTCTCAGAGCAAAAACAACCCTACAAGATTATCTTGTGTTATATTTAGAGATCTATTAAACTGAGGTGTACAGAAAAAATGAAATTATTTAACCAACTTTTGAGTTGGTTAGTTGAGTTTTAGAATAACTTGAAGGTAATTTAGAATATCCATATAGAATTATTAAATATTTTAATTTTATTTAAAAGTCTTTATAATTTTTTGACATAAAATTTTAAAAATTTATTTTGTCTATGTGTGTTTTGTCTACATGTATACCATGTTAATGTACTATTTTTAGATACCTGAAGAGAACACTCTAAACACACATGCACACACATACATACACACATACTATATGTACACATACATGTACAGAGAGGGAGAAAGAAAGAAAGAAAGAAAGAAAGAAAGAAAGAAAGAAAGAAAGAAAGAGAGAAAATGCAATAATCACGAGGTGTCAGATGAAGAAGATGCTATGAAAACTTGTTTGCTGGGCTGTTGGATGGAAGCAGGTACTCATCTATCTGATCTATTCAGCTAAGACATCCACAAGCTATAAAAGTGACTTGCCTGTCAGGATATGGCCACAAGTGCAATAGTGGCATAAAATAACAGTTTCTGAGTAGTTTTATACCCTGCTCATATTAGAACTCATATGTAGCATTGGCACTAATTCAAGAAACCATAGCATAAAGGTAAAGGTGTAAGTCTTAAGAGGAAAAGCACAACTGTTCTTTGGCTTAATATTCATGGTGTCAAACTGACTTTTAAACACTTAGGGTTGTATCTGTAGATTAGTGTATTACTTATGCATCATTAAAGAAGCTTACATTAATGTAGTGTGCATAAATTAATGAAGGGCTCACAACTAATCAATGTGCAGGGAATTAGTGGCTCTGAGGTACTCTCCTCCACATGTGACATCTGTAACTATCATCCATGGATTGGGAATATTATGGAAAATGAAACAGAAAGAATATATGACCAAGAATTTGGCATTGAGTTCTACTTAATCATATCTACTGGCCACTGCATTAATATTCATTAGATATTTTCTTTATTTATATTTTGAATGTTATACCCTTTGATGTTTTCCCTCTGAAAATCCCCATATCATCCCTCCTCCCACTGCTCACTAACCCACCCACTCCTGCTTACCTATCCTGGCATTCCCCTACACTATGGGCCAAACCTTCAGAGGTCCAAGGGCCTCTCCTCTAATTGATGTCCAACAAGGCCATCACATGCTACATGTACAGCTGGAGCCATGGGTTCTCCCCCATATATACTCTTTGGTTGGTGATTAAGTCACTAGGAGCTCTGGGGGTACTGGTTGGTTCATATTGATTTTACTCCTATGGGGCTGCAAAACCCTTCAGCTTCTTTGGCCATTTCTCTAGCATCCCATTGGGGACCTTCTGCTCAGTTTGATGTTTGGCTGAGAGCATCCCCCTCTGTATTTGTCTGGCACTCACAGGGCTTCTCAGGAGACAGCTATATCAGACTGCTGTCAGCAAGCACTTGTTGACATCCACAATAGTTTCTGGGTTTTTAAACTATATATGGGGTGGATCACCAGGTGGGGCAGTCTCTGGATAGCCTTTCCTTCAGTCTCTGCTCTGCACTTTGTCTCTGTATTTCCTCCCATAGTTACTTTGTTCCCCCTTAGAAGAAGGACTAAAGTATCCATACTTCTTGAGCTTCATGTGGTCTGTGAATTATTGTTGAGTATTCTGAACTTCTGGAATAATATCCACTTATCAGTGACTTTATAAGATGTGTGTTCTTTTGTAATTGGGTTACCTCCTCCAGAATGATATTTTCTAGTTCCATTCATTTGCCTAAGAATTTCATTATTCATTATTTTTAATAGCTGAGTAGTACTCCATTGTATAAATGTATGACATTTTATGTATCCATTCCTCTGCTGAAGGACATATGGGATGTTTTCAGGTGCTGGCTATTATAAATAAAGCTGCTATGAACATGGTAGAGCATGTGTTCTTATTACATATTAGAGCATCTTCTGGGTATATGCCCAGGAGTAGTATAGCTGGGTCCTCCAGTAGTACTATGTCCAATTTTCTGAGGAACCACCAAACTGATTTCCAGACTGGTTGTACCAGCTTGCAGTCCCACAAGCAATTGAGTAGTGTTCCTCTTTCTCCACGTCCCTGCCAGCTTCTGCTGTCACCTGAGTTTTTGAGCTTAGCTATTCTGACTGGTGTGAGGTAGAATCTCAAGGTCGTTTCAATTTGTAGTTTCTTAATGTCTAAGGGTGTTAAACTTTTTTTTAGGTACTTATTAGCCATTCAGCATTCATCAGTTAAGAATTCTTTGTTTAGCTCTGTATCCCATTTTTTATTAGGATTACTTGGTTGTCTAGAGTCTAACTTCTTGAGTTCTTTATATATATTGGATATTAATCCTCTATTGGATGTAGGATTAGTAAACAACTTTTCCCAATCTGTGGGCTGCCATTTTGACCTATTGACGTTGTCTTTTGCCTTATAGAAGCTTTGCAATTTTATGGTGTCCCATTTGTCAGTTCTTGATCTTAGAACTTAAGTTATTGGTGTTCTGTTCAGGAACTTTGTCCTTGTGCTCATTTTCTCTAGGGTCTTCCCCCACTTTCTTTTCTAATACTTTCAGTGTATCTGGTTTTATGTGGAGAACCTTAACCCACTTGGACTTGAGTTTTGTACAAGCAGATAAGAATCGATCAATTTGCAATCTTCTACATGGTAACCACCAGTTTAACCAGCACCATTTGTTGAAAATGCTGTCTTTTTTCCTAGTGGATGATTTTATCTCCTTTTTCAAAGATCAAGCAACCATAGGTGTGTGGGTTCATTTCTGGGTCTTTAATTATCTTCCATTAATCTACCTGCCTGTCACCCTTACTAATACCATGCAGTTTTTATCATGATTGCTCTGTAGTTGAGCTTGAAGTCAGGGATGGTGATTCTGCCAGATCTTTTATTTTTGAGTATAGTTTTCACTAGCCTGGGTTTTCTGTTATTCCAGATGAATTTGCAAATTGCTCTTTTTAGCTCTATGAAGAATTAATTTGGAATTTTGCTGGGGATTGCATTGAATCTGTAGATTGCTTTTCACAAGATTGGCCACTGCATTCCTCCACTGGTAGTTACCTTCAACTTGTACAAAATTGATTTCATCATGCATAGAGGAGAGGAAATACACTTTATATTGTTGTTATATGGGAAAATGAATCAATCTCAAATAATTATCTGACCTTTTTCTTCTAAAATGTTTTTTTCTATCTTATTCACATAGCAAATATACAATCAGAATTATTGTCATTCTGCGATACAGTAAGACATCAAATTTTCTTGTGCCTAGTGGTAATCTTGACAAACATCATTAATGTTTTCCCTCTCTGTCACTTTCCTTAACTGATAGTTACTACTACTTCACTCTTGACTTCTATTAGATCAACTGTTAAAATTATGGTGCCCATTATGTCTTGATTTGGTTTGTTCTGTGCCACTCTGGTTGGAGTGTAATCTATTTTGTAAATGTAAGGAAAGTCATGAAATATATATATAAGAGTATGTTATCGTAGGAGGTTTATGGAAAAGATGAGGGCATTTATATTGGGTCCCTAAAGTGGTCTTATTAGAGTAAGTTGTTAGGAAGCATTGGACTGAGCCCTTCTCTGATTCACCCTCAGAAATGTTATCTATCTCTCTCACGCTTGTTCACCTATCATTAAGGTCAACTGTAGAACATCCTCTGAGGTAGATCCAATGCAGTAAACAGGTCTTATTTGAAGCATCTACAACTTGGAGGCATATAAGCTATTGTTTTCATAGATATATGCTTTCTTATTTTTTGTTACATTAACATTAGAATTATAAAAAAATAAATTACATTCATATCAAATATATCAATTTAGGTCATTATAATGATCAATAAAATACATGATGCTAAATATCGAGTAATATATGTTCTTTAAGATATTTATATAACTTCTGTATACTCCTTATTTTTGTTTATCTGTTAAGTAGGAAAAAATAAGATATTTGAATACTTCTATTAATGTTATTTAAAGAAGTTAAATAATTTTAGAATAAAAAAATGAAAAATTGTGTTGGTTTTTGAGAGAGCTTTAGACATATACCCCAGAGGGGACTAAATTTGACAGGAACAATAAATAGTTTCAAGAGTAGCATTCTCCATGTCTTAGCTTACAGGATGCTGGGATTAAAGCTATGTGTTACCATAATCAACCTGGTTATTAGTTTTTTGCATTTCTGTTGGATAATAATAGGAAATGATCTTAGTTCCTTGTGCATATTTGGCAAGGAATCTACTTATTTTCTATCTATGAATCCCCCCATTTTTCAATAACAAAATATAATAAGTAGGCTCAATAAAAGATCGAGGTGCTCTAAAAATTTCACTTACAGAAACATTGTTTTCTCACTTCTAATTAAATAAAATTATTTACAATTGGTAAATAAATCCTCTGCATTTGAATTCTAGCCTAAAATTTGCTTAATTTCAATATAAGTGAATTATAAATCAATCAAAAATAAATGATTTTATTTTCCAGAGTGATAGATTGGTACAGTGCATATATTTCACATATGTAATCTAAAATATGCTAGGAACAGCAATTTCCTATTTATTCAATCAAAGAAATGACTTTCACTGATAGCTCTTCTATCCAGTGATGTGAACTACATTATATTTGTATAGCATGTATAAGCACACTTTATAATTTGTCAGCAGAAACACATCTTGCAATTAGCTTGCTTTACAGAGCTGACCTCATCAGTATTACCTGAAGACTACCATCTAACACTGACAACATTTTCTTAGTTAAAGATAGGAAACTGTCAGGCTTCCATTAAATTTATATTCCCCATGGTTTGTGGCTCTGCTTCTAAAAATGCCACAGGCATTAACTTAGCATGCATAGTGTGAGCAGGGTAGTTTATTTTAAAAGAAAAACTGTTTGTAAACTGAGAAAATGTCCTTCAAGTTTAAAAAGGCAGCCAGGCAGCATGAGTGTCCATAGAAAGAAATGTCTGTGCTAATATCATCTCTCTGATGCCAGCAATCCTGCTGATGTTATAAGCAGGAAAGGACAATGATACAGCTATGGTTGACTGCAAATGTCAAATCATTCAGTGAGCCATTACTGTGTCCTCAACTCTATGTGCATGTGTTCCATAAGGGATTTTTTCCACCTTCAAAAAAAGGCCAATTCAGGATATCCAGTGGTATTATATAAACTGAGGCTTTTAAAATTAATGGGAGGATGTTTTTAACCTTTTAGTCCGAAAAATCATAATTAGCAAAGTATTTATGAACTTAAGATGCTCTAAATGTGAGCCAAGAGGCAAGATAATGACTTATCAGACACATTTTGGTTAGTTCTTTAAAATAAAGCATACAAAATTTGAAAGGACACCATTAACATTATATGTCACATATGTATTTCATGCATAATATTATGACAGCAAGTATTCTCATTTGACCCATTGACTCACAAAACACTGGTATCTGTTTGGCATATTCTAAAATGTTCCAGTTGTTCAGGCCATGGTAATTATGAGAAAGATGAATTGTGTCAATTGAAGATTAGTTCTATATGTTGTGAATGTCCACTTATATTTATGGTATATTCATAGATCTCCCTTGGTCTGGTGGGGGTCATAGGTACAAGCTAAAATAATAGCTGTAGTATATGTTCTCAAGATAGAAATGGAAAAATAAAATGCACAGCATAATGGTTTTAAAGATAGCTCATCTGAATTCATTGAGGAGAGAGAGGTCACGGAATTGTGAATATACAAAGATAATGCTTCTGTGGACCTATGGCTGATAATAATTTTGAAGGTCAAACTTAAATCTTAACAAACTATTTAAGTTGTGGACATGAAAATGAGAATACAAAAACACGTGCTCCACTATGTTCATAGCAGTCTTATTTATAATAGCCAGAAGCTGGAAGGAGCCTAGAGGTCCCTCAAAGGAGGAATGGATACAGAAAATGTGGTATATTTATACAATGGAATACTACTCAGCAATTAAAAATAATGAATTCATGCAATTTGTAGGCCAATGGTTGGATCTGGAAAATATCATCCTAAGTGAGTTAACCCAATCACAAAAGAATACACATGAATTGCAATCACTGATAAGTGGATATTAATGAACCCAGAAGCTAGGAATACTCAAGGCACAATTAGCAAATCAAAAGATTCCCAAGAAAAAGGAAGGAGAGGACCCTGGTCCTGAAAAGGCTGGATACAGTTTTGCAGGAGAGTACCAGAACAGAGAAATGGTGTGTATGTGGAGGGGGTGATTGGGGAATGGGCGTGGGGGGAGAGGACTTATGGGACATTTGGTGAGGGGGGAACTGGGAAAGGGGAAAGCCTTTGGAATGTAAACAAAGAATATAGAAAATAAAAAAATTAAAAAGCAAAAAAAGAAAAGAAAAGAAAAGAAAAGAAAAGAAAAGAAAAGAAAAGAAAAGAAAAGAAAAGAAAATGAGAATCCATAGATGTGGGGTAGTCAGAAAGTTTTAATCCAAGGAAGATATTTCAAAAATAATAACTTATAAAATGAAAGCCATGATCAGAGTTGGGGTCTGGCTAAATTATTAAGCTAAATGTTAACTAGTGAACATTTACAATGGAGCACACATTAAGGCAACAAAGCATTATTTATGTTTCTGAAACAAAATTTTAACTCAGCAAAAGGTAAAGAAGTGCAGTAAGTTGAAGTGGAAACATAAGGGTTCTTTGAAAAGTCAGTTGTGTTGGATGATATTTTTCTGGGGAAAACACTTGATGGGGTGTTTTCCTGAAGGGGACACAGGTATGAAAGGCTAAGGCAGACATGTGAAGGAGTGTGTCATGGAAACAGGCACAGATGAAAGAATGTTCTACTAAAGCAAGCATGTGAGGTGATGAATGTGAGAAGTATGAAGGATTCTTGCTAACAGTACGCATGCTTTGCTCTGACATACATTGCACAATTTTGAGCTGGATTTGTCTGGACTCCATAGAGAGAAATGCACCAAAAGACTTCTGGTGGTATAGTGCTGATTCTTGCTGCTTCCAAGGACTCAGGCTTATTGGCAGAGTGATTACAACTGAGACAGACACTTGTCCCTTGGAGGACATATGATGTTTAGAGGGATATGAACAAGACTCAAGGGAAAATGACAGAAGCTGATCTGGGCTTGCTGGTAAAGCAACATTTGTGGTTCTGGTATCTTCACTGATCTTCAGTTCCCTGGGAGACACAATGCCAGAACTCCTGGCATTCCTCCTGGTCCCTCCTGTGTAGAGCTGAAGCTGAGGCCTGGCTCTCTCTGCTTAGTAGTGCCACCACTGTTGATTCTTGCTTGCTATCCCTACCCGACTGAACTGGATTGTGTTTGTATCCAGTGTTTGCAAGAGGATCGAGCTACTGCTGCTGACTCCTGTGAACTGAACTGCTGATTTCCAGACCACAACGTTGGGAATTGCTTCAAAGAACCTTTCTAACCAGGTTCACTTCCCGGCTCCCCATAATCTTTCTTCTCCACTACCTCTGTTGGATGGTGAGCTACAAGGGAGGTTAAAACATTTAAGAACCATTATTAAAAGCAAACCAAAGAATACATATGGTGAGGTGATCCGTCGCTCCAGTTGGATATGTAGAAAGGACTGCCTTATCTAGCATCAATAGGAGTGGAGCTCCTAGGTCCTGTGACGCTGGATGACCCAGTCTAGAGGCCACTCAAGTAGGAGTGGATGAGTAGGTGGAGAAGCTTCCTCATTAAGGCAAGGACAGAGGGAAGACATACTGGATTTGTGAAGGGAAACTGGGAAGAGGGATAACAGTTAAAGTGTAAATAAAGGAAATATCCAATAAAAAATCAAAAAATAAGTTTTTAAAAAAATAGTTACAATTGTGCTTTAAGAAATAATTAGAAAAATATTCATCCAGATTTTTATAGATGTTATGAGTATCAACTGGAAAACACTAACACATTTTAAAATTGTTCAGTATCTACATTTTAAGAAATGTGCAAGGACATTTCTGGGCAAAAGGTTTTGGGAGATTAACTTCCATATAAGAATATAAATTGACATCAGAGGAAGTAAAAGAGATGTATCATGTAAATACAAAACTAACAAGAGCAAAAGAGGTTACACTGTAGACAATAGTGGAAATCTATGAAAAATGAAAGATATCAGCATGTCAATTATATAATGATCATCAAGGTGATACAGCAATCCTAAAGCATATGAATTAAAAACTGTAGCATCAAGCCAGGCACTGGTGGCGCACGCCTTTAATCCCAGCACTTGGGAGGCAGAGGCAGATGGATTTCTGAGTTCGAGGCCAGTCTGGTCTACAGAGTGAGTTCCAGGACAGCCAGGGCTACACAGAGAAACCTGTCTCAAAAAAAAATCAAAAACAAAAAACAAAAAAACAGCAACAACAATAACAACAACAAAAAAAAACTGTAGCATCTATAAAGCAAATAATATTTTAGCTGAAAGTAGAAACAATCTCTAATTGGTAATGGTATAGTACTTCAACAGCATAGAGATCATTTAGAACAAAAATTAATGAGACAACTATATTTAATCTTTATTTAAGACCAATGATGCCAGCATGTAATGACGGGGCATTCCATAGAGATGTCTTTGAGATAATCACTCATCAGCACACAATATATTGTCCAGAGTAGATCCATATTAGCACACAAAATGTCAAAAAATTTGACATTTGAAGTTATAATAAGTTCTCTATGTTTTAAGTGACCAAGTTTTAGTACTTTATGCTTCATAAGACAAGAATTCATCAGTTGTTCTTTTGTAATAGTTACATTTGAATTACCATATGTTTGAGGTTTTCGTATCTTGTAAGAAGAGAGAGCATTTTCTTGTTTCCAAATTCATGAAATGTTTCATTTTATTTACCATATTTTCCTCACTCATTTAATTATGGGTAGACATTTTTATATATAAATATTTAAATAACACTTCATTAAAAACCACTTATTTAAATAAAAACATTTTTCCTGAAGATGTGGATGTTATATGAGCAGGGTATAATATATGCATAGTTATATAAAAATAATCATATATAGTAATAGAAATTTTCATTATATTGATTGTGATTCTCTATCACTGGTTTACCTTTATGTCAAAACAACAAAATAAATCCACTTCTACTTATGATATGTTAATAATTAAGTGGTACATTTACTCTTTCAAAAACTGAAATTGGTCATTCTGAAAAATAAAATAAGGTTTCACTATGTTTAAAAATTTACCAATATCTTAAATTCAGTTGGTTTTTTATATACTTTTTATTGTTGTTTATACGTCTGGGATATATTTACTCTATGTACTCTTCACTTCAGCTATAAACAAAATTAAATTGATTCATATATGTATGTCTTCATTATTGGTTTTTTTATTTGCTAATTTAACTATCATATTTTGAAAAACCTTTAGTGTACTATAACATTTTAGGCTATATAGCAAGTATATATATTCATATTTAATGGATTTCTAAGCTATTCTATAATGATGATATGTAATAAGGTTGCTTTTGAATGTATGTCTGCACATGTGTATTAGTGTGTATATATTTTGTGAAGATATAGTCTCATTTGAAGAAATTAGGATTAAATATAGAAATTCAATATGAGTGGAGAAGGTTGAAAAGTGATTTGTACTAAGTTGTACAAATATGAATAACTGAAATTTCTTTTATCTAGTGATTATCATATTTCATTTGTGTTCTATAGCCTTTCCCTTAAATCCTCCCATTTATATAACCCCTTACTCTTTCTTGACATCTAGTAATACTTCATTTTAAATAAACTATTTGAAGTTTCAGACCCACATATGAGAGAAAATATGTGTTCTTTGGTTTTTCTTTTGTGTGTCAGAATAACACTACTTAGATGAATATATTGAACTCTATTTAACTGAAATTTTCATAATTGCATTTTCATTTCTACTGAACAATTTCTCGATATATATATATATATATAATGTTTTGATGACTGATCAGTTAGTTGATATCTAGGCTTTTTTCATTTCTGGATATTGTGAATATAACAGACAAGAACATGGAGGTGTCAGTACCTTCAGAACAGGATACAGTGCCCTTGGGAATTCAAGAGTGAAGAACTGGACCATATTTTTACCTGCATCTAAGTTGTTTTTGGAATCTCAGCTGTGAGTTCTTGAGTATTTTCTAGCCATTAAGGATCAAATGGAATCTTAAAGTAATTTTATCTTCCATTTCCTTGATTGCTAAGGATGGTACATTTTAAATTATATTTTTCATCCAAATGTATTTATTCCTTAAGAATTCTGTTTAGCTCCAATCCATAAAATTTAATTGATTTATTTGCATTTTAGTTCCTTTGTTCCTGTTTATATAGTATATGGTTTATGTAATTGTAAAATTATATAACCATTGTGCTTCCAATAATACTATTTTAAAAGCTATTCAGGACTGGTAAGTTTTCATTAATCTAAATTTGTTTCTGAAATATATGTTTCCTGAAACCTCAAAAATTGTGTTTTTAAAAATTAGGGTGGACTAGGAAGGGATAAAATCTAGATAGTTAAAAAAGATTAAATGAATTCCTGCTTTTTCCAAGACTTTTAGCATGAAAGGATGCTGAATTTGATCAAAAGCTTTTTCAGCATCTAATGAGATGACCATGTGGTTTTTTTCTTTTAGTTTGTTTATGTAGTGGATTACATTGATGGATTTCCATATATTGAATGATCCCTGCATCCCTGGGATGAAGCCTACTTGATCATGGTGAATGATCATTTTGATGTGCTCTTGGATTCAGTTGGCAAGAATTTTATTTAGTATTTTTGCATCGATATTCATAAGAGAAATTGGCCTGTAGTTCACTTTCTTTGTTGGATCTTTTTGTGGTTTAGGTATTAGCGTAATTGTGGCTTCGAAGAATGAGTTGGGCAGTGTCCCTTCTGTCTCTATTTTGTGGAATAGTTTGAAAAATATTGGTGTTAAGTTTTCTTTGAAGGTCTGGTAGAATTCTGCACTAAAACCAACTGGTCCCATACATTTTTGGTTGGGAGGCTTTCTATAACCCCTTCTATTTCTTTAGGGGTTATGGGACTATTTATCTGACCTACTTGATGCTGATTTAATTTTGGTATTTGGTATCTCTCCAGGAAACTGTCCATTTCCTCAAATTCTCCAGTTGTTTTAATATAGACCTTTGTAGTAGGATCTGATGATCTTTTGAATTTCCTCAGTTTCTGTTGTTATGTCTACCTTTTCATTTCTAATTTTGTTAATTTGCATACTGTCTCTGTGTCCTTTGGTTAGTCTGGCTAAGAGTTTTCCTATCTTGTTGATTTTCTCAAAGAATCAGCTCCTGGTTTTGTTGATTCTTTGTATGGTTCTCTTTGTTTCTACTTGATAGATTTCAGCCCTGAGTTTGATGATTTCTTGTCTTCTACTCCTCCTGGGTGAATAAACTTCTTTTTCTTCCAGGGCTTTAAAGTGTGCCTTTAAGCTGCTAGTGTATGCTCTCTCCAGTTTGTTTTTGGATGCACTTAGAGCTATGAGTTTTCCTCTTAGCACTGCTTTCATTGTGTCCCATAGATTTGGGTAGGTTGTACCTTCATTTTCATTGAATTCTAAAAAGTCTTTGATTTCTTTTTTTATTTCTTCTTTGACCAAGCTGTCATTGAGTAGAATATTGTTGATTTTCCATGTGTATGTGGGCTTTCTGTTGTTTGTGTTGCTATTGAAGACCACTCTTACTCCATGGTGATCTGCTAGGAGGCATGGGATTAGCTCGATCTTCTTGTATTTGTTGACATCTGTCTTGTGACCAATTATATGATCAATTTTGGAGAAGGTTCCATGCGGTGTTGAAAAAAAGGTATATTCTTTAGCTTTAGGATGAAATGTTGTATATATATCTGCTAAATCCAATTGGTCCAAAGTTTCAATTAGTTTCACTGTGTCCCTGTTTAGTTTCTGCTTTCCTGATCGGTCCATTGAGGAGAGTGGAGTGTTGAAGTCACCCACAATTATTGTGTTATGTGTAATGTGTGCTTTAAGCTTTAGTGAGGTTTCTTTTATGAATGAGGGTGCCCTTGCATTTGGAGCATAGATGTTCAGTATTGAGAGCTCTTCTTGGTGGATTTTCCCTTTGGCCTGCAAGAAGTAGAATTCAAGTCCCATACCTAAACATAGTAAAAGCAATCTACAACAAACCAGTAGCCAATATCAAAATAAATGGAGAGAAACTTGAAGCAATCCCACTAAAAGCAGGGACTAGACAAGACTGCCCTCTCTCTCCATATATTTTCAATATAGTACTTGAAGTTCTCGCGAGAGCAATTAGACAACAGAAGGAAGTAAAAAAGATACAAATTGGAAAGGAAGAACTCAAACTATCATTATTTGCAGATGATATGATAGTTTACATAAACGACCCAAAAAACTCCACCAGAGAACTTCTACAGCTGATAAACAACTTCAGCAAAGTGGCTGGTTATAAAATTAACTCAAATCACTAGCCTTCTTGTACTCAAAGGACAAGCAGGCTGAGAAAGAAGTTAGGGAAATAACACACTTCACAATAGCCACAAACAACATAAAGTACCTTGGCATAACTCTAACCAAACAAGCAAAAGATCTGTATGATAGGAACTTCAAGTCTTTGAAGAAAGAAATCGAAGAAGACCTCAGAAGATGGAAAAATATTTCTTGCTCCTGGATTGGCAGGATCAATATAGTAAAAATGGCCATCTTGCCAAAAGCAATCTACAGATTCAATGCGATCCCCACCAAAATCCCAACTCAATTCTTCATCGATCTAGAAAGAGTAATTCTCAAATTCATCTGGAGCAACAAAAAACCCAGGATAGCTAAAACTATTCTCAACAATAAAAGGACTTCTGGGGGAATCAATATCCCTAACCTTAAGCAGTACTACAGAGCAATTGTGTTATAAACTGCATGGTATTGGTACAGCAACCAGCAAGTAGATCAATGGAATAGGATTGAAGACCCAGAAATTAACCCACTGACTTATGGTCACTTGATCTTTGATAAAGGAGCCACAACCATCCATTGGAATAAAGATAGCCTTTTTAACAAATGGTGCTGGTTCAACTGGAGGTCAACATGCAGAAGAATGTGAATTGACCCACTTTTATCTCTTTGCACTAAGATCAACTCCAAGTGGATCAAGGACCTCCACATAAAACAAGACACACTGAAACTATTAGAAAAGAAACTTGGGAAGACCCTGGAAGACATGGGCACAGGAGGAAAGTTTATGAACAGAACACCAATAGCTTACACACTAAGATCAAGAATTGACAAATGGGACCTCATAAAATTACAAAGTTTCTGCAAGGCAAAGGACACTGTCAGAAGGACAAAACAGCAACCAACAAAGTGGGAAAAGATCCTCACCAACCCCACATCCAACAGAGGGCTAATATCCAATACATACAAAGAACTCAAGAAGTTAGACCGCAAAGAACCAAATAACCCTATCAAAAAATGGGGTACAGAGCTAAACAAAGAATTTTCACCAGAAGAAATTAGGGTGGCCGAGAAACACCTTAAGAGATGTTCAACCTCATTAGTCTTCAGGGAAATGCGAATCAAAACAACCCTGAGATTCCACCTCACACCAGTCAGAATGGCTAAGATTAAAAACTCAAGAGACAACAAGTGCTGGTGAGGATGTGGAGAAAGAGGAACACTCCTCCACTGTTGGTGGGATTGCAAAATGGTAAAACTGCTCTGGAAATCAGTTTGGCGGTTCCTCAGAAAATTGGGCATGTCACTTCCAGAGGACCCTGGCATACCACTCCTGAGCATATACGCAGAGGATTCCCCTGCATACAATAAAGGCACATGTTCCACTATCTTTATAGCAGCCTTGTTTATAATAGCCAGAAATTAGAAGGAGCCCAAATATCCCTCAAATGAGTAATGGATACAGAAAATGTGGTTTATTTATACAATGGAATACTACACAGCAATTAAAAATAATGAATTCATGCAATTTGTAGGTAAATGGTTAGACCTGGAAAATATCATCCTGAGTGAGTTAACCCAATCACAAAAGAGTACACATGAAATGCAATCACTGATATGTGGATATTAATGAGCCCAGAAGCCCTAAATAATCAAGGCACAATTAGCAAGTCAAATGATTCCCAAGAAGAAGAAGAGGACCCTGGGCCTGTAAAGATTGGATCCAGTTTTATAGAGAAACCGTGGGGGGAGGGGAGATGATTGGGGAATAATTGGGATGAGAGGAATTATGGGACTTATGGTTGGGGTGGAACTGGGAAAGGGCAAAGCCTTTGGAATGTAAACATAGAATATAGAAAATAAAAATTAAAAAAATATATGCAGTAAAATAGAAAAAGAAAAAAAGAAAATTAACTAAGATACATCTACTTAAAGAAATTTAGTTTTCAGTAAGCATTTGCACAGTTACTCAATGGAACTGTTCTTGAGTTATATTCTTCTGTCATGTGTATGTTCCTTTTTTATTGTTTTCATGTTATGATTAACTGTTGAGAGCAAAATAAACAATGCAAATGGCAAAAAAAAAAAAATGCCAGCCCAGGCTACTATACCCAGCAATACTCTCAATCAACATAGATGAAGAAACCAAAATATCTATCAACCCAGCCCTATAGAGGATCCTAGGAGGAAAACTCCATCACAAAGAAGGTACCTGCACCAAAGAAAGGACAAGATATTAAGCATCTCACAACAATGCCAAAAGGAGAGTACCACAAGCACATAAAACCATCTACAAAAGCAAACATATCAGGAACCAACACTCATCTCTCTTTAATACCTCTCAATATTAATGGACTCAACTCACCTATCAAACGACATGTTAACAGACTGGATATGCAAACAAGATCCAGCATTTTTGCTGCATATAAGAGACACACCTCAATAACAAAGACAGACACTATCTCAGAGTAAATGGTTAGAAAAAGGTCTTCCAATCAAATGGACCTAGGAAAGAAGCAGGAGTTGCCACCCTAATATCCAATAAAATAGACTTTCAACCAAAAGTTCTCAAACATGATGAAGAAAGACATTTTATATTCATCAAGGGTAAAATCCACAAAATGTCTCACTTATGAACATCTATGGCCCAAATGCAAGAGCACCTTCATTCACAAAAGAAACTTTTGTGAATGAATAATAAAGCTCAAAACATATTGAGCCCCAGACATTAATAGCAGGAGACTTCAACACCCTACTTTCACCAATGGACAGAACATTGAAACAGAAACTAAACAGAGAGACAGTGAAATTAAGAGAGGTTTGAACCAAATTAATTTAACAGATATCATCAGAACATTTCACCCAAAAAATACACCTCCTTCTCAGCACCTCATGTTATCTTCTCCAAAATTGACCATGTAATTGGTAACAAAACAACCTTCATCTAATACAGGAAGATTGAAGTAATACCATGTATGCTATCAGATCCCTATGGCCTAATGTTGTTCTTCAATAACAGCAAAAACTACAGAAATGTCCACATGAAAGTGGAAACTGATCAATTCTTTACACAATGGTAACTTGGTCAGGGAAAAAAATAAACAAATTAAAGACTTCCTGGATTTTAATGAAAATGTTGACACATACCCAAACTTATAGGATACAAAGAAAATAGTTCTAAGAGGAAAGTTCATAGAACTAAGTAAAGAAACTGGAGAGATCTTACACTAAAAATTTAATAACACACCTGATAGCTCTAGAATAAAAAGAAGCAAACTCACCCAAGAAGAGTAGAAGGTAGGAAATAGGTGAACACAGGGCTGAAATCAACCAAATCGAAACAAAGAAAACAACACAAAGAATCAACAAAACCAAAAGCTGGTTCTTTGAGAGAATCAACAAGATAGATAAAACCCTAGCCAAACTAACTAGAGGGCCAAGAAACTATCTAAATTAATAAAATAAGAAATGAAAAGGGAGATATAACAACAGAAATGGAGGAAAATAAAAAAAATCATCAGATCCAACCAATAAAAGTCCATAATCAATAAAACTGGAAAATCTAGATGGAATGGATAGATTCCTAAAGAGATACCACATACCAAGGTTAAATCAAGAGTGGATAAGCAGTCTAAACAAGCTCATATCATACAAAGAAATAGAAGAAATCATCAAAAACCTTCCATCTCAAAAAAGCCAGGGCCAGATGAATTTAGTGCAGAATTCTACCAGACATTCAAAGAACTATTCCATAAGAGAGAGAGAGAGAGAGAGAGAGAGAGAGAGAGAGAGAGAGAGAGAGAGAGGAACACTACCTAACACATTCTATGAAGGCACAAGTACTTTGATACTTCCTGCTGTAGGTGGGCTATAATTTCCCTCTCCCTACTCTCACTGTCTGGCAATTCTTTTTTTTATGCAGAAGACATTTATAAAATAAAATCTCAATGGAAGAGATAGGGGAAGGACTGGATGAGCTGAAGAGGCTTGCAACCCCATAAGAAGATCAACAATTTCAACCAAACAGAACTCAGAGCTGGTTTTCTGATAGCTCATACTCCTGGTCTTCTGTATCTAGTTCTTTATATCTCTGCTTTAAAATCATTAGCTTTACTGTACCTGTGTGTTTCTTAACAATAACAACCAAGCAGTTCAAAATGTAGGGGCCAAAGGAGAACAATTAAAGGTCCTAACAGGGTTGATATGTAGGTGGTTAAACAAGGGGAATAGTTAAACCAAGACTTGAAACATCCCTGACTGTTGTTCTCTCTTTTCTGCTTGGCTAGGCAATTCTTCTAATGTCTTTCCTGAGAGTCTCTCACTTCCCATGTCTCTGGTGCATTTTTTGAGTGTCCCTACAACCTCCTACCTCCCAAGCTTGCTTATTTCCATTCTTTCTCCTGGCCCTCAGGGATTCAGTACTTTTCCCTCACACAATACCAGATAAGGTTCCCCTCTTCCCCCACTTCCCCTTCCACCCACTTTATCGTCTTGGTCCCACCCTCCCTCCCAACTTGTGATAGCATTCTTCTCCTTCCCAAGTGGGACTGAAGCATCCTCACTTGGGTACTTCAGCTTGTTGACCTTTTTGAATTCTGTGAACTGTATATTGGGTATTCTGTACTTTTCTTTTCTGTTTTTTTTTCTTTATTTATTCTTTTTTTTCTTTTGGCTAACATCTACTTATTAGTGAGTATATACCATTCAATCCTTTTGGGTCTGCGCCTCAGGATGATAATTCCTAGTTCCGTCCATTTCCCTGCAAAACTCAGCATGCTCTTGTTCTTAATAGCTGAATAATATTCCATTGTGTAAATGAACCACAATTTCTGTATTTATTCTTCTGTCCTGGTACATCTGCTTGTTCCCAAATTCTGGCCATCACAAATAAGGTCAATATCAATATAGAGGAACATGTGACCCTATGGCATAGTGGGGAATCTTTAGGGTATATTCCCAAGATTGGTATTGTTGGGTCTTCAGGTAGATCTATTTCCAAATTTCTGAGGAACTACCAGGTTGATTTCCAGAGTGGTTATACCAGTTTGCCATCCCACCAGAAATGGAGAAGTGATCCTCTTTCTCCACATCGTCAACATGTGATGTAACCGATTATGATCCTAGCCTTTATTGCTGTAAGGTGGAATCTCAGGGTCGTTTTGATTTGCACTTCTCTGATCTCTAAGGACTTTGAACATTTCTTTAGGTGCTTCTCAGCCATTTGAGATTTCTCTGTTGTGAATTCTTTGTTTAGTTCTATATCTTATTTTTGTTTTGGTTGTTTGGATTTTGGTGGTTGCCCTCTTGTGTTCTTTATATATTTTGGATATTAGCTCTCTATCAGATGTGGGTTAGGGAAGATCTTTTCCCAATCAGTAGGCTGTCAACTTGTCTTATTGAGTATATATTGTGCCTTACAGAAGCTTTCCAGTTTCATGAGGTCCCATTTATCAATTCTTGATCTTAGAGCATGAGACATTAGAGTTCTGTTTAGAAAATTTCCCCCTGTGTCAATGATTTCAAGGTTCTTTCCCAATTTCCCTTCTACTCAATTTAGTGTATCTGGTTTTATGTTGTAGTCCTTGATTCACTTGGATCCAGCTCAAGTGGAGGGCCCAAGGCCTAACACTATTACTGAGATTATGGAGTGCTCACAAAAAGGGACCTAGCATGGCTGCCCTCTGGAAGACCCAACAAGCAGCTGAAAGAGTCAGATGCAGATATTTGCAGCAAACCAATGGACAAAAGCAGCTGATCCCTGTTGTTAAATTATAGAAAGTCTGAAAGAAGCTGCGGAAAAGGATGAACCTATAGGAGAATCAGTAGTCTCAATCTGAAACCCCACTGGACCACCAAACAGGCAGTATACACCAGGTGGTAGGATGCCCCCAACACACATACAGGATAGGGTTGCCCAGATCTGTGTTCATTCAGAGATGATGCACCTAACCCTCAAGAGACTGAAGGCCTCAGGGAGTTTAGAGGTCAGGTGGGATGGGGGATGGGAGACATCCATGTGAAGACGGGGGTTTGGGGAGGAGATTTGGAATGTGGAACAGTCAGAGCATGGACAGGGGGAAAGAATAAAATTTGGAGTGTAAATAAATAAATAAATTTTAAAAAAAAGAATGGATAATGGGCAGGGACCTATTATCAGGAATGAACAATTTGGGCAGCATAAAAGATTGGAGTAATTATGGATAACTCACTTAGGAGAATTGATGTACTGGAAGTAATAATTACATTAACTGGTTTAGTCAAATTCAGAAAGTCAAATATTTTTTTAAATCTCTTTTCTGGTACATAAAATAAGTCCTATTTTATGTAAATACACTATAGAATTGATAGTAATATAACATGAAAATAAAGGTGGAATGCTCTGGAAATACAAAGAACATTGATATAAGAGAGGTGAGAAGAGAATAATGGCTATTATTCCAACACCCGACATCTGCTCTCTGCCTTATCCACTCTTTTCCCATTTCCCTTCAGGAAGAACAGGCCTCCCAGGGATAGCAACCAAACATGGCACACCAAGTTGCAATAAGACTATGCACATCTACTCATATTAGCCTATAAGATACAGCCTGGTATTAAATAAAGTAAATAAAAGTTCCCCAAAGCAGGCAAAATGTAAAAGACAGCTACCATTATCACCATTATGAGTCCCATGAGAAGACCAAGCTACACAACTATAACATATGTGCAGAAGGCCTAGGTCAGAACCAAACAGGCTCCCCAATTGTTAGGTAAGTTTCTGTGAGCCTCTGTGAGTCCTGGTTAATTGATTGTGTGCTCTGTTTTCTTGTAGTGTCCTGGAACACACTGGGTCCTGGAATTCTTCCTTCCTACTTTGCACATAATGCCTGAATTCTGCCTATAGATTGTTTGGCTGTAGATCTAGGCATCTGTTCCCATCAGTTGCTAGGTGAAGACTCTCTGATGACAATTATGATAAGGTTCAATATACATGTCGTATAGCAGAGTATCACTAGAAACTATTTCTTTTTTTTCATTTTTATTGCAAGTCATGTTTTGTTCTATCTTTGAGCCACTTATCCAGCCTCTGCTTCCTGGCCCACTAGTCATTTGTAAGCAACTAAAATGCAAGCTTCTGAGCATACAAGTTGTAGCAGGAGCCACTGGGCCACCTCTATGGAAACACCAGGGGGAGGGACTTCCCTGCAACAACCACTACAAAACCATCTCCTGCAGGAGGGTCGAATTGGGGACTGCCTGAGAGACAAAGGATTGCTGGTGCAGATAATGCCAGCCAATCAGGAACTGCTGTTTAGAAGAGACCAATGGATCATGGGTGGATGTTATTAAAGGAGCTTGCAGCAGTGTTCAGGTGAGCTTCCTGCCCTTTTCTCATCTGCTCCCAGAGTGTGTGTCATTTACCCTGCTCTGTGTCACCTCCACAACCACAAGGGCAGGTACTGAGTAGTCCAAGACACAGGCAACAAATAAAAAACCTGTGATTTTTTTCCACACTGAATTATTTGGGATGGGAAGAACCACTCAATATGTGTCAAACCTTTAACTGGAGTCAAGAGCCATTTTTGCCTAGTTCTGTATACACCTGTCAGGAAGAGTCAAAGCAAGCCAGGGTCTACTGGCAGAATCCCTGGTCTGCGGATGTATGGAACAATAAGAGGAGATGTATTTGAAGCTCAAGGCAAGGGGCTGAATGTTCTGTTAATCTTGGAGGAAGGAAAAGGGAGACCTCTGGATAGGTACAGATATCTGATGTACATAAGCCATTGTCTCTGCTAGCTTGTGACTTTGGTTCCCATGATACTGTAAAGTATATAAAGCCTGTAAGAATTAAACTCAGAGCTGCTGCATTATTCACTGGACCGTCCTCCCAATTTCAACTTTTGTCTCTGAGTCTTCTTTTCCATTTTTCCTAAAATCATCCTCACACCCCCCCCCGCAGAGGACCATTTGAATAAAAAACAAACAAACAAACAAACAATGGTATTTTCCTTTTCATTGGTTACCTTTCTGATTAAACCGATTCAGATATACTCCATCACAGCTGTTTCCCTAGAGGATACGTGTCACTTAATGACGGGTCAGTTTGTCCCAGTGTGGAAGCTCAGTGTTCACTGACTGACTTCTTCCCCCTTTCCAAGTGGAACCAAGGTCACTCCTGAGCCTACCACAGAGATACTTGTACACCCATGTCTATTGTTGCTTTATTTATGAGACCAGGAACTGGTAAAAAGGCTAGAAGCTCATCCACAAACTAATGGATAATGAAATGAAAATGTTGCATGCACACACAAAGTACTTTTATTCAAGTGGAAAGAAGAAAATGAAACTTGAAAAATCGATGAAAGTGAGCTAAGTAAAGTGGCCTTAACTCAAAGATGCCAAAAACCAAATGTTCTCTTTTATGTGCAGACCTTAGCCTGCATACAAGTATTTATATGAATAGATTTCAATGAGGACAAAGCTTAGAAAGCTAAAAATAAGACTGTGTGGTACAAGAAATAGAGGAGGAGAAAGAGTTGGAGTGGGTGAAATGTCACATGACATGTGATAGAAGAAAAGGAGATGGAAGGAGTGAACTCAGAAGCAGAGGTGGCTGACAAAGGGGAAGGAAACTACCAAAACTTTGCTAGAGATTTCTTTAACAATGTCTAAACCTTGCATGCTATCTCCTAAAAATTAAATATAAGATGAAGGGCAACTTAGAAACACAACCAATGATGACCTCGAGACTTGTTACTCAAGTGGAGACTTACACGACAAAGCTCACCAAATGCCTTAACTAACTATGCATTCTCTTTCCCTTATGGACATTTTTTCTTTAATTTATGATGAATTATTAATTTGGGGGATGGTGCTTAAATCATTTCCCAGTTTCAAGAAAACATATTAATAAGGAATAATAAGAAGAACCACTATTCTGTAAACATTGATCTTATTCAAGGATCATTGTTGACATAGCAATATTATACTTGGATTACAATTAAATTCAATTGGGAAGACACAGAACAATGATGTCCTGACATAACAGACAAAACAGAAATTATACCTGTGGAAAAGTGATATTTTCATCATTTTTACAGCACATCCTGTTAGACAAAATGCATTTGGTGGTATAAAAAAGTATCATTTACTCTTATAATAAAGCTCTGCAGAAAGGACTGCCATTAGTGATGTCTGTGCCTCAGCAGCGGGAGAGGAAAGCAACAAGGTCCTCCAGCTCTGGACCCTCTCACAGCTCCAGGAGCCTCATGGTAAAAACTGCTTCTCTAACTGACAGTTTTTTTTTAGATCAGTAACCAAAAGTAGAAAAACAGTGGATGCTTTTCAGACCCAGGAAAGAACAAAGAGAGTCAGAACTGACACCTCCCGAGGTCTTGTTATCCTGTGAGGCTTTCAAATAAGAGATATGATACACAGAACGTGTCAAGCTTATAAAAATTAAACTTCAGTTAACTCTTAAGCAAGTTTCAAGTGAAATGAACCACAAGATATTTAAAGAATAGGTCTTTGCATGCTTACTTTGAGGATAACATGCCAAGGAAATTAAATATACTTCTCTCCTCTATCATTTCTAGTTTTATATTGTTACAGGAATCAACAAAAAATACCCTTATGCTATATGATTAATGATGCGAGAAAACCCTGCTATAAAAGACAGCAATTAAGCAATGAAGTGGTGGTTTGAATAGGAAGAGCCCCAACAGACTCTGGTGTTTAAGTGCTTGGCCCACAAGGAGTAGCATTATGAGGACATGTAGCCTTGTTGGAGTAAGGGTGGCCTCACTGGAAGAAGGCTATCACTGTGGGGCAGGCTTTGAGGTGTCCCACACTCTGTTAGGTGTAGTGTGGCAGTCTGCTTCTACTGCTTGTGAATTAAGATGTGGAGCTTGCAGCTTCTTCTCTCCAGCACCATGTCTGCCTCCAGGAAGCCAGGTTTCCTGCCATGACGATAATGCATGAAACCTCTGAAGGTATAAGACAGCTCCAATTAGGGGTTTTCCTTTACGAAAGAGGGAGTCATCACGGTATCCCTTTGCAGCAGAGAAATACAAATAAAAAGGCAGCAAATGCCTAAGTGAGCAAGGATGCGTAGCTGCAAAGCCTGGTGACCACAGACTGACTGCTGGAAATCACATGGAAGAAGAAAATTACCACTCCCACCAGTTGTTATATAAACCGACAGAGCAAAAGTAATTGAACATGAGAGAGCTAAATGTCTATCATTAGGGCTATGTCAGAATAAATGCATGTATAGGATTACTGTACCTTCAAGGGTCTTGAAATGAATTAGAATTAGGAAACAAAAAGACCTGGGAAGGGAAAGACAAAGATACTCTAATGTTGGATAATCCACAGGAACTTCATGCTTTTTTTTTTTTTATCTTACAGTTATAATTCCCAAAGGAACAATAGAGGAAAACAGAAGATGTTTATATGTAACTAAGGTAAGATCAGATTTTTCAGTTTACTTACTAAGATTACTAAGTTTACACATGATGTCATAGTAACATCTTATCCATGGTAGATGCAGAGATCTAAAATATCCTCTATGATACACTTTGAAAGGCTTTTGCTAGACTTTACCAAGTAGATGATTTAGCTTGAACTAGAGCTTGAAAAATAATGGGAAAAACCCAGTTTGAAGTGACAGGTATAAATGACAAGGTAGGACATTTGATTGGTATTGGGAGTTAAGAAGAGGAGAGTTGAGTTATATTCCTACTTGTTGACAAATAAAATCATGTATTGTGCTGGCAATAGAGTAGGCCTGATTAAGCTGAAAGTTCATGGGTTAGACCTAGAGACTGCTGAGCCTGATCTAGCAGTCCCCCATACAGAGTTCAACTCCCTCTTTAAGTAATTCACTGTAGATAGCAGCCCTCATATTATATAAACTTTGAAGTAATTATAGTGGGAATAGATTTGGAGAAAGTACCTTGTGGTATGGTGGAGCTTCTTTTGGTTTTATGCTCAGTAGTAGTACATCTGAGTCTGGAGGTAGATCTATTCTCAATTTTCTAAAAACCTACCCCTTGTACTACATCCTTACCAGCATGAGCAGTCACTTGGGCTTCTGACCTTAGCCACTGTGACAGGTTTAATATAGAATCTTGGAGTGCTGTTGATTTGCTTTTCACTGATATTTAAGGATGATGAATACTCATTTCAGGGTTTCTCAGCCATTGGAGATTTACCTGTTAGGAATTCTCTATTTAGCTCTTACCTCAATTTTTTAGTCAGATAATTTTGCTTTTTGATATCTACGTTCTTGGGTTTTTTTAAATATATATTTTGGAGTTAGACCCTTTTCAGATGTAGATTAAGTGAAAATCTTTCACTTAATTCTCTAGGCTGCTGTTTGGTTCTATTTGTAATGTCCTTTGCCATACAGAACTTTTTCAGATTCATGAAGTCCCATTTATTAATTGTTGATCTTTGTGCCTGTGTTTTGGCGTTCTGTTCAGAAAGTTTTCTCCTGTATAATTGGATTCAAATCATAGATAATTGCTCAACTATGTTCATAGAAGCTTTATTCATAATTGCCAGAAATTAGAAGCTAGCTGGATGTATGTCAACCCTAGAATAGATAAGAAAATATTGTACATTTATACAATAGAGTATCACTTGGTTCTTCAAGAAAAGTAACATGATGAAAGTTGAAGGCAGGAGCATGGCACCAGAAAAAAATCATCCTTAGTGAAGAAACTCAGACCCCAAAAGGCAAGCATGGTATGTACTCACTTAAAAATGGATATTAGCTGTAAAGCAAAGGATAATGATTTTACAATTCATAGACCCAAAGAGGTTAAGTCAAAATGAGGGCCCTGGGTAGAGGGAAAATAGACCAGGTGTCCTGGGCAGACTGGGAGTGTGTGGGGAGGAGAACAGGAGGAAGAATGCTGGGACAGACAACTGAACTTAGAGACATTTGGGGGGTGAGATAGAATGTAATGCAAGGAAAACTCCTAGGGATATATAAGCAGGTGACCCTCATTAAGACTTCTAGCAGTGGGACATATGAATCCTGTGCTGAGCTGACCATCTTCTGTAACAAGGCTTTCACCTCACACCAGTCAGAATGGCGAAGATTAAAAACACAGGAGACAGCAGGTGTTGCCGAGGATGTGGGGAAAGAGGAACACTCTTCCACTGCTGGTGGGATTGCAAGCTGGTACAATCACTCTGGAAATCAGTATGGCTGTTCCTCAGAAAACTGGGCATGACCCTTTCAGAGGACCCTGCTATACCACTCCTTGGCATATACCCAGAGGATTCTCTGGCATGCAATAAGGACACATGCTCCACTATGTTCATAACAGCCTTATTTATAATAGTCAGAAGCTGGAAAGAATGCAGATGTCCCTCAATGGAGTAATGGATACAGAAAATGTGGTATATTTACACAACAGAATACTACTTAGTTTGAATAAATTACAAACAATGAATTCATGAAATTTTTAGGCAAATGGTTGGAACTAGAAAATATCATTTTAAATGAGGTAACCCAATCACAAAGGAATACACATGGAATGCAGTCACTAATAAGTGGATATTAATTGGCCCCGAAGCTCTGAATACTCAAGACACAATTAAAATATCAAATGATTCCCCAGAAGAAGGAAGGAGAAGGTGCTGACCCTGGAAAGGCTTCATCTAGCATTGTAGGGGATTACCAGGACAGAGAAATGGGAGGGGTTTGATTAGGGAATGAGTGGAGGGAAGAGGGTTTATCGGACTTATGGGAAGGGGGGAACCAGGAAAGGGGAAGGCATTTGGAATGTAAACAAAGAATATAGAAAATAAGTAAAAAAGAAAACAAAAAAAGAAAACACTAGGCTCATCATCCCTTGCACACTTTGGATACATTCTAAGGTATATACTAGATACTAGTGTAAAGTTGGTACTAAACTATGTGTGTATATTTGTGTGTTCCACTATAGACATATATGAATATACACATTCAATGTATGTGTGTGCACAATAATTTTCTATACATATATGTCTATCACAAAGTTTAGCGCATCTGATAGGTAATTTCAAACATTAAAACAGAAAAATAATACAATAGAACAGTGATTTCAGAAGGTTTTATTAAAAAGGCATGTTTCAGTTCTCTTGCATATTGAAGCACTAAAACTTCTGAAAGTGTCATTTGAACAAAAATCATGTAATTGGAGATCCAATTGTGCTGATGTCTTCAATTCAGTTACAGTGAAGATGCTACACAGGATTGAGGTAATGCAAGAGAGATTCACAGTGAAAGTAAATACACAAAATCTCATTTACACACACACACACACACACACACACACACACACACACACACACAAGAAAAGATGGAAAATTGACAAAAAAGAAAGAAAGAAAGATTTGGAAACCAACACAGCCTCCAAACCTTTGATCTACAATTTCTCCTGTCTGCAAGATACGCTGGGGTAAATGTGTCACTGAAATTGCAGGTATGTATGTCCAACCATTTACTTATCTAGCTTGAGATCTTAGCCATGAAAGAGAAGCCATGTCTGAAATGGCTTCTGGAGAGCCAGAACAGAGAGAGGCTGGATAGAACTAAATACAACCATAGAGGATAGAACCAACTCAGTGAAAGGATTCCTAATGATACTCTGGTATTCTTGTGGACAGGAGCGTATGATAATGTTCATCAGAGAGGCTTCATCTGATGAGAATAGATGAAGATACCCACAGCCACACATTAGACAGAACTCTAGAAGCTATGAAAGAGGGGAAAGAATTTCTAAGAGTCAGAGGCGAGAAGGGCATTCCATGTAAACCCACTGAATCAACTAACATGGACTCATAGATGTTTATAGAGGCTGAACAGAAAAGTAAAACATCACAGTCTACTCTAAGTCTTCTGTATATATATTATAATATTATAGTTGTATAGCTTGGTCTTCTTGTGAGACTCTGAAGAGTGGTAGCAGTGGCTTTCTCTTACTCTTTTACCTGCTATTGGACCATTTTATTCCCACTAGGATGCCTCATCCAGTATTAATATGAGGGTATTGCCTAGTGTTAATGTAACTTGATATGCCATGTTTGGTTGATATCCCTGAGAAGACTACCCTTTTCTGAATTGAAATGAAGGAGGAATGTATCTGATGGAGAAGGGAGGTGGGGGAGAGTCTTGCATAATAGTGGAGAGAAGAAACTGGTCATAATGCAATAATATATGAGAGAATAGCAAATAAATACATTATTTAATTAAAGTAAATAGAGTTGGATGGTTAAAATTAAAATTACCTGAAAATTAGACAATAGAAGAAATGTTCTTTAATATAATATCAAAGCCTAGAATTTAGTTTGAAAAGAGTTAAAAAGAATGCCAGATAATTTCTAGGGTCTAAGGCACAGGGTGACTCAAAAGGTGTGAAGGGATCTATGGATTATCTGGATTTGTTTATTGATTTTTCATAAAGGAATTATTTATTAATTATAATAAAAATAAATATTTGCATATATTTATTGTTAAAAGTTTTTTTAAATTTTTCAGAAATATGTTCCATAAAGTTAGAAATCAGGTTTTCACTCTTATATAGGAGTCAGGATTTAGGATTGCTATCTCCCTTGATTTCTGCATTTGATGAGGTTCATCCCAACTGTCTAGATAGACATTCTGGGCTTTTAAACTAGAGTAGACTCTTTCCAATGTTTATAATACAAAATATTATTTATAGAGCTTAAACACTACTGTATCAATTTTCAAAGGAAATTCAGAAGCCTAGAGTTAGATGTTTCTAAAGTTGAGTCATATAGGGACATTAATGTCCCCCTAAAGGAAAGTTTGGAAGCAGGGGAACTTTTAGGTTTTGGGTTTCAGGAGAAGTGGTAGTGGTGGATTTATTTGATTTATTTTGTTTTTGTTTGTTAGTTTGATGATTTGATTGCTTTTATAGAGGCATTGTACCTAAAGATGATCGATCCTCACCTCTTAATTGTCTTGCGCCACCTTCTAAGTGATGATGTTTTCAGGTATGTGCTATCACACTCAGTTGACATTCCTAGTTTAAGTGATCTCTTTCCTATTCAAAATACCCCTCTCTGACTATAAATTCACTGAAATTATTGAGAAATTTCATTGACTTAGATAAAGTAATGAGGCATGCAGAGTACTCTTCTGCAGGATGATTGACTGTTCTACTTCATTGCAGCATAAATAGCTGGACATTTCCTCAATCTATATATTATGTTAGATGTGTGTCCTCACTTTATAATGAAATACATTTTGGATAGTGTCTGTAGATTTTAAATGCTATTCCTACTCACTTTTTTTTCTGACCTAGAAATATACACTTGATTCAATACCTATGTCTCTATATGTGACATATATTCGTGAATATATTGTTCATATGTAGAATAATGGCTATTTATACTTATGCATCATCTTAAGTATTCACTTGAATGATGGTGAAATGAATTAAATAGAATTTAAATAACATGAAGTAATTTTTGTAATATGAGTAGACCAGCTTTCATGAAGTTGAAAGGATTTTATTATTCCTATGGTAATATCAATGTACAAATCATGTCTTTTATGGAGTATAAATATATTTATTAAGTGCAAGACTTTCAACACAGTCTATTGTCTCACTTCAAGAACTCAACATTGGAATGGCTTCTTCTATATTAGAGAATACAGAATATAGAATATTTATATTATTAAACCAGCTCTGCTTCTCAAAACTGATGTACACATGAGCACACACAGCTAAAATATTTAAAAAGTAGAAAATAAAACCGCATTTTAATTAGAGTATTGTGACAGCAATAATTACATTAGTTCTGAAAGAATTATGAGTCACACAAAAAGAAATGGACTAATTGGGTTACATAAAACTGAAAACATTGCAATGTAGAAATGTGAACTAATAAAATTTGGTTTAAAATATTTGATGTTTATGTATTTGTATTTATGCACATAGTTTCATAAATATACCTATATAAATCAATTGTGTGAGTGTTTATAAAGCTTAGTATGAGCTTTATTTGTGAGTCTCAAAGAATAAACACATTCATAGAAAGTTAATACTTCCATCCGTCTTAGAAGGGGGAAGAAAATATCCAGACAAATTGTGGTGCATAGCCTGAAGGAAAGACCACCCATAAACTGTACCACCTGGAGATCCATCCCATATACAGTTACCAAACCCAGAAACGATTGTAGATGTCAAGAAGTATATACTGACAGGAGCCTGATATAGCTGTCTCCTGAGAGGCCCTGCCAGTACATGACAAATACAGAGGTGTATGCTCGCAGCCAACCATTGGGCTGATCACGGGGGTGCCCACTGGAGGAGTTAGAGAGAGAAATGAAGGCACTGAAGAGGTTTGCAGCCCCATAAGAGGAGCAACAATATCAACCAACCAGTCCCCAGATCTCCGAGGGATTAAACCACCAAAGACTATAGATGGAGTGACCCATGCTTCTAGCTACATATGTAGCAGAGGATGGACTTGTAGTACATCAATAGGAGAAGAGGCCCTTTATCCTGTGCAGGCTCAATGTTTTCCCAGTATAGGGGATTGCCAGGATAGGGATATGGGAGAGAGTGGGTGGGTAGGTGAGTGGATAGATTAGCACCCTCATAGAAGCAGGGGGAGGGAAGATGGAATAGGGTTTTTTTGATTTTCCTGTTATGCCATTTGAAATTGAAATAATGAGAATATCTAAAAAAATTTCGAAAAACATATAAAACAAAAAAGATAATTTTCTCACAATAATATATGTCAACTCTGTTTTGGGCATCACACCAACCACCTGTACTAATTTTCCTCAATTGTACTCATAAGCCTGGAGAGGAGCTTTGATCAACTTTCATGTTAAAGGGAGGGACATTAGATGAAATGACCTATAGTAGGGAGAGGGAACTTATAGAGCCAACCTCCAGCAGAAAGACAGGGCATCAAGTGAAGGAGAGGGGGACATCCCACAGTCACAACTATGACCCATAATTGTCCCTGTCTGGAAGAATTACAGGGATGGAAATGGAGAGAAGCCTGAGGAAAAGAAGGTCCGGCCACATATCCATAGTGGGATCCAGCACAAGAGGAGTTCACAAGTCCTGACACTATTACTGAGGCTATGGAGCACTCACAAAAAGAGATCAAGGATGAATGCACTCTAGAAGACCTAATAAATAGCTGAAAAAGTCAGATGCAGATATTTGCACACAACCAATGGAAAAAAGCAGCTGACCACTGTTGTTGGATTAGGGAAGGCTGAAAGAAGCTGAGGAGATGACCAATCCTGTAGGAGGACCAGCAGTCCCATTTACCACGATCCCCAAGATCTCTTAAACACTGGACCATCAAACAGGCAACATACATCAGCTCATATGAGGCCCCCATACAAACATACAGTAAAGGACTATCAGGTCTGTGTTCATTCAGAGAAGATGCACCTAACCCTCAAGAGACTGGAGTCCCCAGGGAGTTTAGAGGTCAGGCAGTATAAGTGTTAGTACCAGGACTCTGATTCCTGTGACATCACACAGGGGACAGTGCAGCATGATCTATAGGCCTGTTACCAAGGCAACAGCCACCATATACCCAGAGTTCACTGGGCCTACCTTTACCTATGACTACATCACCATCCGTACATATTTGAGTAGCACCTCCCTCTCTCTTCTTTTCCATTCTCTCTTTCTGCTGTCATCTTTGTCTTCCTCATCCCCAATAAAACCCCATGTGAATCTGTGTGGCCTGGTGTGGTCTCTCTGTTGCCATCTCTTACAGTAAGGGTTGGAGACATCCACATGGAGACATGGGCATGGGGAGGAGGTACAAGGTATGGAACAGAGGCTGGACAGGGGTTGGGGGAATAAAATATAGATTGTAATAAATAAATGAGTCTGTCATGTTACAAGTGAAAAATTGAATACTAGGTAGGTCCTTTCACTTTTTTTAACCTTTCTAACATATGAAAATAAACCAAAGAGCAACAACTGCACAACTGTCTAAGAGCATGGACTGGCCTCTGGAAAAAGTTTCATCATTACATTCATCCTCTATTTCTTAGTCTCTAAAAATATCACAAAATTTTTCACTTATAAGTTATCAATATAATGGAATTACAGAAGTCTAAAAACACTAATAAAATACTGTACTTGCTATAAGTCACTACTCTGTATTGTGCTCTGAAATATTCATAAGTACTTCCAAAAATTGACTACAAATGCCAAATGTGTTAGTACAAACCTGCAGC
Source organism: Apodemus agrarius (assembly GCA_964023405.1). Classification (NCBI taxonomy): domain Eukaryota; kingdom Metazoa; phylum Chordata; class Mammalia; order Rodentia; family Muridae; genus Apodemus; species Apodemus agrarius. Next base: position 16,328,187 of record OZ030013.1, read on the forward strand.
ATTGATAACCTTTCATTCTTTATACAATATGCAAATTTCTAAGGAAATAATTGAATTCAGGGGATATTGCCAAGATTGGATGATAAGAATACCCTTGACATCTGAGAACAATACTCATTGTTTCCAGAAAAAAGGCATCACTGTCAGTCAGTAAGCAAACTCTGACTCAGGGATAAATTCAAAGCAAGCCATAAAATACTGATGCTTTGATCATGAGATATTGCTGTTATGAAATTAACTTCTGTTTGTGAATTAAATACCAGTATTATATTATATTTCTAGTACTAACATAAAAAGCCACATATGATTAGCAAATTAGAACAAAGTATGCTTGTACAGACCATGGAAGCAATATTAGCAAGCTATGCTCCAACAATTAGAGAAAACACAGAAATTTAATACACTGTCAGCAAGACATCAAGAGAATAGGGGACCTGTTGCAAGAACCCACATAATTTCAGTTCTAAGCTATCATAAACTTTAAGACCTATTTTCCCCCACTGTGATCTAAGAAGTCCATTTCAACTTCATGAGGTTGATTGCAGTTGCAACACTCCTTGCTCCATAAAATTCCAGCAGCATATGTAATAACATTCTCACAACAGAAATTCCAATAACCTTACAATTCAAAGTGCTGTCTTCTTCCTTAATATTCAGCTGTATCTCTTTCTTTAATTCTTAAGTGTAAAGGTTTACATGATTTTATCCTGTCATTTTGGAATAGTCCAAATAAATATCCTTACTTAATGATTAACTAGCAATCTTCAATGTAGTTAAAATTAAATTATTGCATGAATTAAATTCCTAAGCACATTTCTTTGAGAGTATATTAAAGTTTTAATTAACAGTTGGGATATAACTATAGTGTCAAAGTGAGTTATTCTTGTCAGTTTTTATATTAATAAATAAAAATTATTTTTTTAAATAATTACGTTTGAAGAAAACACTGTCATTATGTCAAAAATAGTACATCATGATTTGTTTCATGCCATATATGAGTGACCTTGGTACTAGGATTCCTTAATCTGAATAACTTAATGTAAAAGCTGTCTCAATAACTTTATAGTAATGAAACAAGAAGTCGTGAGCCAAGACATTTAGGAAATGCACTGATAGATACCACAGTTAATTGGATTGGATCAGACCAAGTAAAAACTCTGGCATAAGGTATGATATGACTACATTTTCAGCTTTGAGTTCAATAAAAGCAAAAAGATATGCTAATATGTCCCAAAATATCTGTCATGTCTAAGTTTGAAAGGAAAGAAGGGTCCAGTGAAAAGCAAAAGGGTTGTGTATACTGTTTTAAAGGTTGGGTTACATTAATAGCATTCACTGTTATAAGTCCTATTGAGCAGAGTGGAAATCTCACATATAAAAGAAAAATCATATGTATAAAAGAAATTTCAGCCTCTGACTCCTCTCTCCCCCCTCATTTGTCACAGTTCTGACTAATAAAAGTCTGAAAATGCTATTTTGTGTATCATGAGTCTTTGTCTAGAGAGTACAAATATCAATATCCCTCTTTATCTTAAGTTTTAACTTTCCTCTAATCAAAGTTTCATTTGGGGGATCAAATATGCATACTATTATATGATCTGTTTCTTCCAATTTATCTCCTTGATCTCCTGTTGTTGTCTTATTGATCTAGAATTTCAAGTACTATATTTAAAAGATAGGTAAGGATAGGAAGCCATGTCTTTTCCCTGATGTTAGTGGGATTTCTTCAAGTGTTTCTCCATTCAATTTGATATTGACTATTGGCTTGCTGTATATTTCTTTTGTTATATTTCTGTATAGGCTTTGAATCTGTGATCTCTCCAAGACTTTTAAAATGAGATGAGACAATCACCTGATTTTTCCTTTCACTTTGTTTATATAGTGTATTATGTTGATAGATTTTTGCATATTGAACCATTCCTGCATCCCTGGCATGAAGCCTACTTGATCATGGTGAATGATATTTTGATGTGGTCATGGATCTGGTTTCTGAGAATTTTATTTAGTATTATTGTGTCTATGTTCACAAGTGAAATTTTTCCTGAAGTTCTGTTTCTTTGTTGTATCAGAAACAATGACAGCTAGTAAACAACTTCAGCAAAATGATTAGATATAAACTTCACTAAAATGAATCCATGTCCCTCTTTTATATAAGTGATAAATGGTCACAGAAAGAAATTAAGGAAACAACAACCTTCACAACAGGCATAAAAAAATGAAATATTTGGGTATAACTACAATCAAGAACTTCAAGACCATAAAAAAGAAATTGAAGAAGATACTAGAAGATGAAAATATCTCCCATGCACATGGACAGGTATCTATGAAAATAGATGAAAAATGGCCATTGTATCAAAAAGCAATCTACAGACCCAATGCAATTCCTGTCAAAATTATAATGCAATTTTTTATAGAACTTGAAAGAGCAATTCTCAAGTACATATGGAAAAGCAAAAACCCAGGATAGCAAAACAATCCTGAACAACAAAAGAACATCTGCAGAAATCACCATCACTTATCTTAAGCTATAGTATAGAACCACAGTGATTTAAAAATCTGTTTGGTATTCATACAAAAACAGAAAGGTTGATCAATGGAATTGAGTTGAAGATCCAGAAATAATGTCACAAACTTATGGACACCTGATTTCTCATAGAAGTCTCATAGGAAAATATCCTTGAATGCATTGAAACAGGGGACAACTTCCTGAACAGAGCACCAATACCTTAGCCTATGGCATCAGCAATTGATAAATGGGACCAATTTTTTAAAAAAAATTTATTCTTTAATCTTTTATTATAGTCCAGACTTTATATCCCTATCGGTTCAAACTCTGACTGTTCAATATCCCACACTTCTTCTTCCCATCCCTAAGAAGATGCCCTCAACCCCCCTCTCCACCAGATCTCCTCACACCCTGGGGCTCCAAATCTCTCAAGGGTTAGGTGCATCTTCTCTGACTGAGTCCAGACCAGGTAGTCTTCTGCTTTGTATGTGTTGGGGCCTCATATCAGCTGGTATATACTGCCTAGTTGGTGCTTCAGTGTCTAAGAGGACATCCCAGGGTCGAGGTATTTTGAGACTGCTGATATTTGTATATGGTCACCTTCCTCCTCAGGTTCTTCCAGCTTTTCTCTAATTCAACCACAGGGGTCAACAGCTTCTGTTCATTGGTTGGTTGTAAATTCCTGCATCTGACTCTTTCAGCTGCTTGTTGGGCCTTCTCGGATCAATAATTAATAAATAGGACCTCATGAAACTGGCAAGATTTTATAAGGCAAATGACATAGACAATAGAAAAAATCAGTAACATATAAATTGAAAAAATGTCTTCACTAACCCCACATTTGATAGACGGCTAATATCCAAAATATGTAAGAAAACTCAAGAAGCTAACCACCAAAACACCAAGCAATACAATCAAAACAAGGGGTATAGAACTAAAAAGAGAATTCACAATAGCAAAATCTCGAATGGCTGGGAAGCATTAAAGAAATGTTTAAAGTCCTTAGTCATCAGGGAAATGCAAATCAAAATGACTCTGAGATTCCACCTTACCCCAATCAGAATGTCTAAGATCAAAACCTCAGGTTGACAGTACATGTTGGTGAGGATGTGGAGAAAGAGGAATAGTCCTCCATTGCTGGTGGGATTAAAAACTGGTACAACCACTCTGTAAATCAATCTGGAATTTCCTCAGAAAATTGGAAATAGTTCTACCCAAAGACCCATATATACCACTACGGGGCATAGACCCAAAAGCTGCAACATCATACCACATGAACATGTGATCCACTATTTTCACAGCAACCTTGTTTGTAATAGCCAGAAGTTGGGAACAACTCATATGTCCCTTAACAAAAGAATGGATACAGAAAATCTGGATCATTTTCACAATGGAATACTACTCAGCTATTTTAAATGAGTCCAACATGAATTTTGCAGGCAAATGGATGGTATTAAAAATATCATCCTGAGGTAATCTAGACCCAAAAAGTCATACATGGTAAGTACTCACTGATAAGTGGATATTAGCCAAAAGGTTCAGAATACCCATGATACAGCTCACATATCAAATGAAGCTTAAAAAGAATGAAATCCCAAATGTGGCTACTTCAATCCCATTTAGAAGGGGGAACAAAATAGTCATGGGATGTAGGGGGATGGAGAAACTGTGTGGGAGAGTAGAGGGGAAGAGGAAAGGGGAGGAAAGATCAGGTGTTGGGGGAGACAAGAGAGAAGTCCAGAGAGCTAGGAGAATGAATAGAAAACTGAGGTTTCATGGGGTGAGAAGGTGGTGGAACCACTAGAGAGCCGCAGACAGAAGGGATGTGAGAGGCCCAAGGAGAATGGTCTTAGCTGAAATGCTCGACAATGGGCAGATGGAACCTGAAGAGATCACCTCCAGTAGATAGACATAGACATCATTTGAGGCATTGGGCCACCCACCTATCTTCAAAATTCTTCATCCAGAATTGTTCTGATCTGAAGGAATTGCAGGGGCAAAAATGGAGTAGAGCCTGAAGGAAAGGCCATCCAGAAGCTGGCCCAAATTGGTATCTCTTCTCTGCATAGGCACCAAACCCCAACCCTATTATTGATGCTGTGTTGTGCTTCGACTAGTAGCCTAGACTGGCTGTCATCTAATAGACCCAGCCAGAAGCTGACAGAAATAGATGCAGATACTTAAAGCCAATCATGGAACTGAGGTCAGGCACCCCTAGGTAAGAATTAGGGACAGACTAAAGAAACTGAAAGGGATTGCAACCCCATCGGAACAACATCATTATCAACAAACCAAGATCCCTCAGAGCTCCCAGAGGCTGGGCCACCAACCGAAGGGCACACAAGGGCTAATTCATGGCCCCTGCCACCTATGCAGCAGAGTACTGCCTTGCCAGGCCTCAGTGGGAAAGAATATGCTTTATCTTATAAATATTGATGTGCCTGGGATGGGGGATGCTATAGGACTGAGATAGGAGTGCGTGTGTGTATGGGGGAGCACCCTCTCAGAAGCAAAGGGGATGGGGGTGAAGAACTCGTGGCACAGCTGACCAGGAAGGGGGCAACATTTTGTAATGTTAATAAATAAAACAATTAATAATAAAAGAATAAAAATCACTTTTGTTCTCATCCTTGCCTGCCCTGAATACCTATAGAATTTCAAGAACTGTTCCTCTTCAAACATCAACAATAGTTAGAGATACCAGACACACACAAAAAACAGGCCACTTTTCTTTCCACCTCCAGCATCGCCTCTCCTGCCTCCAGGGACTCCTGCAGTGCCCTGTACATGACCCACATTAGGACACCCCAAACATAACAGTCCTTCCATGGGCTGACTCAGGAATGTCCTTTGCAACAACTTTTTCTTCCATCAAATCTAACTTTTTACATTTGTAATTTTTAAAAAAGAGGACTAAAAACACCTAACAAACAAATCACTCCAAGCTCTAGATATGTTCCTATTATAAAATCAAAGTACCATGAAATTCTAAAATGCTATATTACCTCCTCAAATTACCAGCCTTGTGGGCCTGAAGTCAAGAAGAACCATCAAAATGATATTCAAGTATATAGGATTACAAAAGAACAGTTATTTGTCTAAGAATTTCATGAATTCGTTGTTTCCAATGGCTGAATAGTACTCCATTGCAGATATATACCACATTTTTGTATCCATTCCTCCATTGAGGGACATCTGGGATCTTTTCAGCTTCTGGCTATTATAAATAAGGCTGCTATGAACATAGTGGAGCATGTATCCTTATTACATGCTGGGGAGCCTCTGTGTATATGCCCAGGAATGGTATGGCTGGGTCCTCCAGAAGTGTCGTGCCCAGTTTTCTGAGGAACCAACAGACTGATTTCCAGAGTTGTTGTACCAACTTGTAATCCCACCAGGAGTGGAAGAGTGTTCCTCTTTCTCCACATCCTTGCCAACACTTGCTGTCTCCTGAGTTTTTAATCTTAGACATTCTGACTGGTGTGAGGTGAAATGTCAGGGTTGTTTTGATTTGCATTTCCCTAATGACTAATGATGTTGGACATTTCTTAAGGTCCTTCACAGTCATCCGAAGTTCTTCACATGAAAATTCTTTGTTTAGCTCTGTACCCCATTTTTGATAGGGTTATTTGGTTTTCTGGGGTCTAACTTGAGTTCTTTGTATATATTGGATATTAGCTCTCTGTCAGATGTAGGGTTGGTGAAGATCTTTTCCCAATTTGTTGGTTGTTGATTTTGTCCTTTTGTTGGTGTCTTTTGCCTTACAGAAACTTCGTAATTTTATGCGGCCCCATTTGTCAATTCTTTTATTTTTTCATTTTTATTTTTTATTTTTTATTTTTTATTTTTTATCATAGAAAGTTTTTTATTTTTATTTATTTTTACTGGATATATTCTATATTTAAATTTCATTTCCCTTTTTCTGGTTCCCTAACCCACAAAGGTCCAACATGTTTCTCCATCCACCTTTTCCCACTTCCCTGTTCTGGTATTCCCCTACACTGATACTTTGAGCCTTTCCAGAAACTGGGTCCACTCCTTCCTTCTTGCCGGCCATCATTTGGTATGTGGATAGTGTCTTTGGTGTCCCAAGATTCTAGGCTAATATCCACTTATCAGTGAGTGCATACCATGGGTATTCTTTTGAGACTGGGTTACCTCACTTAGCATGATGTTCTCCAGCTCCATCCATTTCTCTAGGAATTTCATGAATTCATTGTTTCTAATGGCTGAATAGTACTCCATTGTATAATATACCACATTTTTTTTGTATCCATTCTTCCTTTGAGGGACATCTCGGTTCTTTCCAGCTTCTGGCTATTATAAATAAGGCTGCTATGAACATAGTGGAGCATATATCCTTATTGCATGCTGCGGAATCTTCTGTGTATATGCCCAGGAGTGGTATGGCTGGGTCATCCAGAAGTATTGTGTCCAGTTTTCTGAGGAACCGCCAGACTGATTTCCATAGTGGTTGTACCTGCTTGCAGAACTCAAGAAGTTAGACACCAGAAAACCAAATAACCCTATCAAAAAGTGGGGTAAAGAGCTAAACAAAGACTTTTTATAAAACAAAGAAATTCAGATGGCTGAGAAACACCTTAAAAATGTTCAGCATCATTAGTCATTAGAGAAATGCAAATCAAAACAACCCTGAGATTTCACCTCATACCAGTCAGAATGGCTAAGATTAAAAACTCAGGAAACAGCAGATGTTGGCGAGGATGTGGAGAAAGAGGAGCATTCCTCCCCTGCTGGTGTGACCATTTGTCAATTCTTGATCTTAGAGCATAAGCTATCAGTGTTCTGTTCAGGAACTTTCTCATTGTGCTAATGTCCTCAAGGGTTTTCCTCGCTTTCTTTTCTATTAGTTTCCGTCTGTCTGGCTTTAAGTGGAGGTCCTTAATCCACTTGGAGTTGAGCTTAATTCAAGAAGATAAGAATGGATTCATGAAATTCTTAGACAAATGGATGGAGCTGGAGAACATCACACCAAGTGAGGTAACCCAGTCTCAAAAGAATACTCATGGTAGGCACTCACTGATAAGTGGATATTAGCCTAGAATCTTGGAATACCCAAGACACAATCCACATATCAAATGATGTCCAAGAAGAAGAAAGGTGTGGCCCCTGATTCTGGAAAGACTCAGTGCATCAGTGTAGGGGAATACCAGAACAGGGAAGTGGGAAGGGGTGAATGGGGGAATAGGGGAAGGGAAAAGGGCATATGGGACTTTTGGGGAGCGGGGAGCCAGGAAATCATTTGAAATGTAAATAAAGAATATATTCAAAAAATAAAATAAAAATAAAAATAAAGAGAAGGGATAACCAATAAAAAAACAAGCAAAAAAAAAAAGAACAGTTATATACATTCTCAAAGATTTTCAAGCAGTTTAACAGAACCAGAAAATCTGCATCAACTTAGAGTAGGTGTAAGTAAAATAATCCAATACAAATAATAAGAATGAAACCAGAAAGACAATGTGAATGTGAACCAGAATTCAATAAATAGAAGTACAGGAGGAAACCCAAACTGAAAGGAAGCTGGACACCCCAAAATATCAATTAGTTAATTAATTTAGACCTTCATTATTGATTCTGCTGATGGTAAATTTATATGAATGCTCACAAATAATCATATCTAATTCAAGAAGCAAGTTTACTTCTTAAACAGAGCAAATAATCATAATTCGATATCCTTTAATACTCTGTATGACACATAGCTACACTTTTTAAAACAGTGTCCTCTCTTGCTTTCCCAAATATATAATGTCTCATGTTTCTTTATATGTAATTATCTTGAAATCACTTCAGTGCTTACTATGCCAATTCAACTATGTTGCTTCTGCAGAGTTTCCTTCCTCCTAATATCTGCTCTGAACTTTAGGTCTCTCTTCTCTATTTTTAAAGGTTATTTCAGTTTCATTATAGAAAAATTATCTGACACTCTAGTATAGTGTGTGTGTGTGTGTTTGTGTGTGTGTGTGTTTATAGTTGCTTATTGACCTAATTTACACATGATACATACTGTACATGAAACAGGATTATTCTTTGTTAGAATAGAAAACTGAATCGTTGTGGGACTATTGCCAAGAGATAAAATTGATATGTGCTAAAATCACCAGATCAAAGCTAGAGAACTGTGACTTTTTAATATTTATAAACATATCACAACATACTTTTTTATAAATTAAAACCAGAATGTTGGCTTCTCAGTAGGAACACCTGGCAGGCATCATTTTAGAAGATCAAAGTTAGACATCATGGTAGGTGAGATTCTGTCACCCAGTGTCTCCCACTCTAGTCCAGCTAGGTCATATCTCCAATTAGGCAGTATTTCTGACAAAAACAAAGTATCTCAAAGTCATTAAGTGGAACGCAAAGAAATCTGTAACAAACAGTACAGCAAAATAAACACACTTTTTTCAGATTTAACTTTTATAGAATCACAACAACATTAACAGGGAAGAACTTCTTCTATTTCATGGTTACCTGGTCTCTCTATTGTGAATAGCTGGATTCATTGAGTCCACAAGCAATGTAGTCCCACACCCAGGAAATAGCTTACACTGAAGCAATTCTTGGTAGTGAATATTTATAAGTTTGTACAAATTGAAAATGTCATCTATCTAATTTTCTCTTCTCCAAAATTCTTTTTTTTCCATTCCCACCTTCAGTTTATTGTTCCATACAAACATAATTACATCCAATGAAAAGAGGGTTTTCTCTACAACAAAGTAACAACTACCTTTCCAAAATCTTTTACGCATATAAATGCAGTACATATGAGGTTCAGGTTTATTTTCTTGATGTGCGAGTTTATCTGTTTACCTCCATATCTATTTCCTAGTAGTACACCAATGACTAAAGTTGATGATTGTGGCTTTGTTTTTTGTGTTGGTTCTGTTGATGCAATTTGTTGATGCCCAAACATACTGCATTTCTGTCATATTATAAACATACAACTAAAAGTATTTAAAATGAATAGATGCTACACTCCACTTTGTCATACCTGCATATCTTTACAGATTCTACATTGCTTAATTTTTCAGAAATGTCATGCAAATGGATACTCTTCCAGGAATGTTTTTTTGTTTTACTTTTTTGTTTTGTTTTTCCTAAAACAACGTCTCCTGTTAGACCCTAAGTATTTAATCTTCCTTACTAGTTTAAATTAATGTAATTGTTTGATTGTTGGATTTTTGAAAATCCAAGATAATTGGACAATGGCTTTACAGAATATGTAGATTCACATCCTCCATTTGGTAATATCTCTTTTGTTTCAGGTATTTTTGACTTATTCATTGTTCATTTTGAATATTGGGTAGGAATTTATTTTCTTGATGTGCGAGTTTATCTGTTTACCTCCATATCTATTTCCTAGTAGTACACCAATGACTAAAGTTGATGATTGTGGCTTTGTTTTTTGTGTTGGTTCTGTTGATGCAATTTGAGAATTTTCTTAAGTCTTTACATCTTTTGGGCAAAGTCAAGAAGTAATCACAGTGTTTAGTTCTCTTTCTTGCTGATGATAGATGATGAAGTTTGGGTGTTCTGGGTGTTCTGTCCTTTGGCTGTTCTAATAGGTTGTTTTTCTAGTATCCCATTAGTATCTGAGGTTTTATATTCCTGATAACATTATATTGTACTTACTCATATAGTTATTTTTGATATTCTCACTTTCTTTTGTAAGGTACAAACTAAAGTGGTTCGAATTTATATAATTATGTTGTATGGTTTTCCTTGTTAATTTTAAGAATGATACATTTGACACTATTTATTTATCAGACCCATATTTTGTAAATGCATTCTCAATCAATGGCTTTTCATTTTTATATTTTTTCTTTTCTAGGAACAGTTCTTAACAATAAAAAGAAACAAATATTTAAACAAAATATGATTTGTGCATAGTAGGAGTCTGCAACTTTTGCACACATGAATTCTTCTGTTTCATAAAACTATACTATTGTAAAAATATGAATATGCCAATGCTGATTATTTTAAATTTCTCTTCATGTTATAAAAATTCTGAACATTGGTTGCTTGTGCAAGACAGACATTGAAGGTTGATTTCTGGGATCAAGGAAGCAGTAGCAGAATACTTTCAGGTAACAAAGCCATAGAGGAGGACCACCAAGACCATCGAAAGGATTCATATTTCATTCAGAAATTAATATCAACCCAATTAAAAATTAGGAATAAAAATCCATATTATTTTAGTTATATGCTAAAAACAATAATTCTTAGGAAAATGAAATAATTTGGTAAATGAAAAGTTAAGGAGCGTTATCTCTGTAGTGAAACAAAAAGAGTCCAATGCAAAGAAGCATAGCAGTAGAAGAAGAAAAACATGAGTGATGTTTTGAGTTCCAAACTGCAAAATCAAATGCAAATAAAGAAATTTCATGGTAAACTAAATAAAAGTCTACATCTGTTGTGTGTATATAAACACAGAGTGATATACTATAAATAATATAATTATAAATGAAACATAATCATTCAATTATTCTTGTGCATACTTATTAACCTTCAATTATTCATCATGAATAATTTACATCATTATAAGAGATGTTTTGGTAACAGCAAGAAAGAATAACTTTCTTGCAAATATGAATGATGTCTAGTCATTTCAAGAGGGTAGGTAGTCTATAAACTATCAAAAAAGGGATATAATCACCAAACAAACTACAAATTGCTTGTTTTACAGTGTTATCTTGCCTGCAAGATGTGCTCATGCAAAGATGACACAAAGCTTCTTTGGGTAAACAACTAATATCTGATTTGATTTAAAGACCGTTCTACAAGATGGTACTCACACCTGACCATGCTTGAGTGACGAAGAACCTAGTCTAGATGCCCAGGAAAATATGACTAAAAGAATAACACAACAAAAAGTATTCCTAAGGACCTTCAGTCATACATATAGACCAAGCCATAGATTGTCATAATCAGAGAAGCTTCCTCATGAAGCAAAGGGGAACAAATACAGAGTCCCAAATACAACTGGAAAATGTACAGAAAATTATAGACCTTGGAACAATCAGCCCTAAATGGGATGTCTTGATCGAATTCCCTAATTTCGGGTTCAGTGAACCCTCTAGAAGAGGAAGCAAAAGAGAGTAAGAACCAGAGAGAATGGAGGACATGATGGAATCAAAGTCCTATAATTTAACAGGATTGAAATGTCTATGAATTCAGAGACACCGAGGCAGTATGCACAGGGCCTGCACTGTTCTATACCATATAGTGTCCCAGAGATGAGTGGAGAAGTGGACATATACTCTCATCCATAACCCAATAGTTATATCCTCAAGAATAAATATTTACTTTTCCCCAGGGAGCCTTCTATGGGGAAAGGAAACTTTTTTATTGGATATTTTATTTATTTACATTTCAAATGTTGTCCCCTTTCCAATTTCTCACAGAAACCCCAGTGCCCGCCCCTCCTCCTACTTCTAAGAGGGTGTGCTCCCACCAACCCACCCACTCCTGATTCCCCACACTCACATTCCCCTACATTGGGACATCGAGCCTTCATAGGACCAAGGGCCTCTTCTCTCATTGATGCCCAACAAGGTCATCCTCTACTACATATGGCTGTATTTATGTGTACTCATTGGTTGGCGGTTTAGACCCTGGAAGTTATGATTGGTTGATATTGTTGTTCTTCCTATGGAGTAAGTAACAAACCCCTTTAGTTCCTTTAGTCCATTCTCTAACTCCTCCATTGGGGACTCTATGATCAGTTCAATGTTGGCTATGAGCATCTGCCTCTGTATATGTCAGGCTCTGGCAGAGCCTCTCAGAAGACAACCGTACCAGGCTCCTGTATGTATGCACTTCTTTGCATCCACAATAGTGTCTGAGTTTGGTAATAGTATATGGGATGGATCTATACAGTCTAGTCATTGCCCCTCTGCAACTCTCCCTCCCACATTTACTCATCCTATGTCTTCAAGAGGATGTATCCCCTTCCTAAGCCCTACATATACATTAAGTTTAACAATGTATATGAATACACATACACACACACTTTTTATTGCTTTTTTATGAGTTTCAGTTTTTACAGTCCAGTCATTACCCCTCTACTGGTCTGCCCTTTCCCAATTCTTCATCTCATTCCACCTCCCGGATCTTCAACAGGATGCCCCCCCACTTCCAGAATATATACTTTTATACCTTACAGTTCAGTTCTGCATATATTATGACTAACAGTTTAGTGGCTTCAGTAGATTCTTGAATGACACAACAGTTTGGTTTCTGTACCTATATGTGTTTCTTATGGGTTTTTTGTCCCATTCTCATTTTGTGTAAATTTTTCCATATCCAATGTATTAGGTTTTCTTTTTGTTTGTTTTGTTTATTTATTAGCCTTTCAAAGCAATTTTGTTTTGTAATGACAGACAGAAAAGCAGTGGATCAATCAAAGAGGCAACGTCAGGCAGAACTGGAAAGAGTCAACAAAGGGGAAACCATGATTGTTGTAAGAAAAAATCTATTTTAAATAAAAGGAATAGAAATGACTAACACAGGCTGGGAAGTGGTGGCACATGCTTTTAATCCCAGCACTTGGGAGGCAGAGGCAGAGGCAGACAGATTTCTGAGGCCAGCCTGGTCTACAGAGTGAATTCCAGGACAGTCAGGGCTATACAGAGAAACCCTGTCTTTAAAAAAAATGAAGAAAGAAAGAAATGACTGACAATAATATCAGGAATGAAGTTGAACTACTATTATAAAAGAGGAATGAGCAAACAGAGAGAGAGAGAGAGAGAGAGAGAGAGAGAGAGAGAGAGAGAAAGATTGGGGGTAAGGATGATTGATTTGAAGAATCCACAGAAAGAATGATTTAAACAGGGAACCAAAATGTTGTAACTGCAAGATATTAAATACTTTTATTTGTCATGTTAAAAATTGGTAGATTTATATAATAACCACCATATATTTTTGTTGAAGAAAATTTGAGATGTGTTCAAATATGTTTCAAAGGCAAAGAAAGAGTGGAAGAGAAGGAAAAAGTTTGTAGTCTAATTAACTCAAAGCTGTTTTTTACTAATTTAAAAGATTTGTATACATGTTTTCAGTCATTTCAATGATCTCAATACAATTGGTAATCAGGTAAGTTTCATTTTCCTTTTTATGTAATGCCTACTGGAGGATTAATCTTATATGAAATCAATTTGATAAAAATATTAAAATTACCTCATATAATCAATACAGGTTCATTTCCTTCAATTATGATTATGGACTATAGTTCCTTTTTTCCCTTCAAGCTAGAAATTTCAGGAAATTTTCATTATCTCTTTTTACAAAATATATTTACATTTTTCTGACTTTTAAATATCCTCTCCATTTCTTAATATTTTATTGTAGCATCAAAATATAAAAGTTTGTGTCCAAAGGTTTGACTAATATTGTATCTTTTTTATATACAGAATCCTTGTTCAATGCCATTTGAGGATCTATCTTCCAATGTTATGCACAGAAAAATACCATATTCATTGAATTGTATAATAATTAGATTTCTTTCTATTCCAAACCTAGAGGAAATTGGCAATTCAGTGTGTTTTTCAAACATTGTTAGAAGATAATGCAAAAATGAAGAGTAAGCCACCCAAGCTTTAGACCGTGCCTATTATAACAATCTTAAATTTACAGAGATAAAAAATATGATCCAAATTTGCTAAACTGACAAAACTTTCTAATTGGTTTCATTGCTTTGAAGTAGAATAAACCACAGGAACTCAACCTGTCAACAACAGGAACAACAATTAAAAGCAGACTTTAATTTATTTAACTAAATGTTCAGCTACCTATTTCATTTTAAAACCACAAGCCATGGAACTAGTACTACCTATCAGTGGTAGAGAGCTTGTCGGTCAGGCCTGAAAGTTTTGGTTCAATACATTCAATAGTAGGGAAATACAAAGAATCAAAGTAAGTACTCAAGACAAAATTATATTCAATCTTATAAATGAACTGTACCCAGGGATTCAAACAAGCAAGGGATCTACACTGATATTCAGGATTATTGAAATTCAAATATTAAAATTCAATCTAGGGAGAAAAAATATACAAAATATATTCCCTACATTTAAGAATTGGAAACTACTTAGAAGCTATATTTAATGTGCCAGCCATAAGTGTGTTTGTGTGTGTGTGTGTGTGTGTGTGTGGATGGTTTTAATTCAGTAAAACTGCAAAGAATCAACAGTTAAGTTCAGATATAATCTACTTTTCTTAAAGCCTTACCATAATAAGGTATGTATCGAACAATTACCCAATATGGGCATATATATTAAGAATAAATTTTAGTTTATTTGAAATTTTTTAGTCTTCACCCGATCTTTTGTGGTAGAACCCACTTGCATTTCAGTGCATGTATCTGTGAACCCTTCTGGCTGAGACAATTCTCCATAATTTCCTAATTTTAGAAACTACAGTTGTTGTTGTGTTTTACTGACCATAGAATTTCATATTACTTCTCAGTAGGAACTCCTTGGGACTTCTTTTCTCCTCATTAGATTTCTGTTGTCCTAATTTGGGGGAAGATCATAGGAATGAATTACTGTCCTAACCATATTGTGTGATGTATTATATTACTATTATACTTTATACCTGTTCAGAGAATTGATCTAAGCTTCTCAACTCTGAAGTTGTAATATTCTTTTATGTCCTTTTCTAGACTACACTCCTTGAAAGAAAGTCACCATGCTTGCCTCATAGTTTATTTATGAATAGTTATGCTTTACATGCCAGAGGCAAATCTGAAGCAGATATGCGTCTGTTCTCTCTCTCTCTCTCTCTCTCTCTCTCTCTCTCTCTCTCTCTCTCTCTCTTGCTTTGTGTGAAGAAGTGTGTATAATGAATACTTTTAGTTTTAATCCAATACCACCTAATTTAATTTGTAAATTTTTCAATGTTGGCTATTATGTGCAGTTTCTGTTTACTTCTGTGTGTCTGTTGCATAAATCTGTTTCTCTGTTATCTTTATTTTAAAACATGTTCTCACTTTTTTGAATCAGCATATATTCTAAGTCAATTAGTTATTATTTTTTCTTTTACAATATGTTAGTTATTTTATTAATGTGAATAAAACTAGATTCAAGGGTCTAACGTTATAGAATAACTTTATCTCTGAAAATAACAAAGTGCCTTCTTCTTCTTTTTTTTTTTTTTTATTTTTGGTTTTTCGAGACAGGCTTTCTCTGTGTAGCCCTGGCTGTCCTGGAACTCACTCGGTAGACCAGGCTGGCCTCGAACTCAGAAATCTGCCTGCCTCCACCTCCCAAGTGCTGGGATTAAAGGTGTGCACCACCACCGCCCGGCAGTTCCTTCATTTTTTAACATGTCTTTAATTTCATGTACTTTATCTCTATCAAGTCCTTCAAGATGCTCTCCTCATCCCTCCACACCCAATTTTAAGTTCTTTCTCAAAAATAAACAAAGGCATGGTAAAACAGTAATCTCTGGGAAAACCAAGTAAAACCATGCTTACAACAAACAAACACAAGCCCCACTAAACTCCGAATAAATAAAAGAACACATACAAAATGATAACTGTGGCATCTATTATATGTTGGCAACTACTCCTGAACTAAAGGTCTCTACTGGAGTTGTTGTTATAGTCAGTGTTACTTTATTGGAGAAAACTAGTTTATCTATCCCAGAAGATATAACTCACATTTCTGTTGTTAACCTTTATCCTAAGGCTGGATATTCATTCATTTCATTCATTCATTCATTCATTCATTCATTCAGCAAATACAACAAAAAAAATATAAGATAAAACAAAATCTATCACTTCTGAGTGGAACAAGACAAACCAACGTAAGAAAAGTATCTAAGAGAAAGCTCAGTAGTCACAGACACTCATACTCTCTTACTCAAGAATTTCATAATAACAGTAAACTGGGAGTCAAATGATAAGCACAAAGGCCCTGGTCGGGACTCATGGAGACCCCGTGCTTACTGCCTCAGTCTCTGTGAGTTCATATGAATTTTTCTCATGCTCATTGAGAGGGTGTTGATGTCTTGGTCCCCTCTCTCTCTCTGGCTCTTATACTTTATCTGCTGTGTCTTCTCTGGGTTTCTCTGAGCAATGAGGGAAGGAAATTAACAGGTATATTTAATTTAGGGTTGTGTGTGACAAGTATTCATCAGACTCTGTCAAATGAGTGGCTGTGGGTCTCTATGTTCCTATCATCTATAGTGGGAAGCTGTTTTGATGGTATTGATACACTGATCTAAGAATATAGCAGAAGGTCACTAATAATCATTACATTAATACACTTTGGTTTTACATTAGTGTTGGACTGTGAAAGGCAGGCTATGTTCTGGTTGAACTTGATTTAAACCCTGGCGACAACAATAGAGATTAATCTATAAGGGATGGAAGGTCTGTTCTTCCATGCTCTCAGACACAAGGCACTTGACACGGTGAGGCCCTCAACGCCTTAATTTTGTGGCCATTAGTCATATGCCTCAAGCCCATAGTATTCTGGCTGGGCTCCACTGAACAGTCACCTGGCAGCACCCAGGTGTTCCCCTCCCCATGGTTATCTATCAACAGCCAGGTAGGCTGGTTCACTGTAAAAGGGGCTGTTTAGCCCCTCCCCCTTTCTTACACTCTCTTACTCTCTTGCTTTCTTGTCTCTTGTCCACTTATTCCCAGTATCTCCCCATGCCCTTACCCCTCTCTCCACGTGTCCGGCTTCTATTTCTTAACCTTCCTTCTCTCACTCCCCTCTTCTACAATAAAGCTTTCACACCATGGATTGCTTCCCAGAGTTCCCAGCTTCCAGACCAGACCAAGGACTCGCCTTCATGCAGGATCCCATCTCGCGTGGCTTCTCCCAGGGCTGACAGAACCGCCTCCAGAGTTCTTCGCTCTTCTAGGTATCCAGAAGTGTCCTGTGATGCTAGAACCTGTCGCCCCTGGTCTCCTGAGGTCTACGGGCCCCAAGACTGAGCTTTCCTTACCCCCCACAAGGGGTCAGCAGTGGCTTCACACAGCTGCCAGCTGCTGGTTCCACAGCAGCCCATAGCACCACGCAGCACTCTCAGGCATCTGCTGTACCAGAGTCTGTGAGTTCTGGCAGGACTCAGTTTTTCCCACTCCCCATTTCCCCATGCCACACACCCTACAAGCCAAACCAAGGTGGCAGCACTACACATCAGGTCCCTGGGATATCCAGTCTCAGTTTCTTAGTCTCCTAAGCAGTGTCAGGTATGGGTCATGTCTCTTTGTGTGAGTCTTACGTCAAATCAGTTATTGGTTACTTCCAGAAGATTTGGTCCACCATTACCCTAGCATATGTGTAGTTAGTACATCATTGCAGATAAAGATCCTATTATTGGCTTTCTGTTTACTTTTTGTAGCATGCAGAGTGTCTTCCTATACCAAAGATGCTAGAACAGAGGGGTGAAGGCTATATGTAGGTACCAGATCTGTATTTCCATGTTCAAAATATGTGTCATATTGAGCAAAGGGGACTTGCTTTCAGTTTGCTGACAGGAACCTACATTTGAAGAATATCAAAGAACCATAAGACTACATAGGATCAACAGAACAACTGACAGGTCTTGCTGGTATGGACATGGTGTAAGAGGAAAATGAGCTCATAGCTGGTAGGAGTATATACAGTCACTGTGGAAATCATTGTGACAGGTTTTCAGAAAGATGAGAATCAATCTATCAAAGATCTAACTATACCACATTAGGGCATATAGCCAAGAGATTCTACCACTGAGAAATTCACAACAATATTCATTGCATGATAGCAAGAAATTGTAAAAAACTTAGAAATTCCTTAACCAAAGAATGAATAAAGAAAATATGCCATACAAAATATGGCCATTATTTTTTTTTCTAAATGGCAGCAAATGGGGCAAGCTGAAAATAATTCATCCTGATTGAGATATCACAAATATAAGCAAATCAGCAAGTGCTATATTTGCTTATTTGCTTATATTTGGATATCAGATATTAAGTCAATGATGACTAAATTATAATCTGTAGAACTACAAAGCATAGGTGAAGTATACGAGACCTGAGGGAACAGAAAGATCTTATCAAGAATGACAAATAAAATAGGTATATATGATGTAAGCGGGGGGATACAGTAAGAGGATCAATTTGGGAGAGAGAATGGAGAGGAAGTTGTGGGATGGAATACAGGGATAGACAGCTAAAATTAAGGGGAAATTAGAGGTAGTATGGAAATCTAATATAGTAGATTCTTCCTACAGTATATATATACATATACATATGTGTGTGTGTGTATATATATACATATGTGTAAATATGTATATATATACATATATATACATACATACATACATACATACATACATGAAGGTAGTTTAAATAACATATTTCATCAAATAATGTGGTAGGCAGAATCCCAACTAGCCATCTCTTGTCACCCATCAAGCCTCTGGTACTGGGAATGGATTGTATCTAATTGAGTTTTGGACAAAAGAACCCCATGGAACTCCTGAAACAACTGTTTTTACTTCTAAATTTTCTGTGTGACAAAGGTTGTCCCAGGTCAGTGAGCATGCTATGACAGCCCTGGACTCCCGAGTAACATTGTAAGCCTCTTTGCACTAGTCCTCCTTAACTATGTCTTAAGAAAGCAATTTTCTTCCTTTAAGGAAAAAGTAGCTTTAATTATTTAGTTATGGTACAATCCAGTTACTTATTTCCCTTCACTATTGCATTCTATATTCCCTGGCATTCTAAGTAGTACTAATTTCATAAAATAAGATTTCATCTTTTAATTTTTATTCTGTGAAATTTTATTAATTTTTAAAAATGCATACTCTTGTATAGTCATCATTGCAATACCACATAGAATACTGTCTTAATAACGTTAACCTGCTACCTCTATAAATTTCCTCTTCCCTTTGATTTATCCTGATGCCACATTGTCTTTCGAATATCATCCTATTGGAATATATAGTACATTGCTTTTCTGGCAGGTATTTTTCATGTACAACTGAAATATTGAAATGGTGTTTACAAGTGTGAGGTAAATATGAATAATATTTAACACTTCCATATATATGAGAATGCAGAAATGATGTGCTGTTTATTGTAATTGATGACATACCACTGTGGCAAATTAAGTAGCTGTAGAAGAGTTAGAAACTGTTCACAAAACATGAAGTATTTACAATTTACTATTTAAGGAAAATATTTTTCATCTTTTTAAATTCCTAGAAAACAAATGTATTTAAATGAAATGTTTCCATTATTAAATGTATTTTACTAAAGATAATTGTGCATTTTTGTTATTTTTAGCTATCAAAATTATAATATGGGGTATATAGAGGGATAGATTATATAATAGCTATAAAGATTTCTAGAAATTATCATTAAGAATATTTTACAGATAAAGCATTGCCTTTTGCTTTTAAATGTAATGGGAAAACAGTATTGTGGACAAATGTATAGCATGGAAAAATTTTATATATTTTAAAGAAAAAATATGACAGCGTATATAAGTAATACTTCCTTATATTGATGATTTGCCAAGGTTTCCCCTCCACCATAACTTTCCATTAATTTCCTTTCTCCTTCTCTCCATCCTTCTCTGCCGTTAACTGCAATCTGTCTTGAATCATGTATTCATTTAATTCTTACTGTGATGATTACCAAAACTGAGCCTACTTCATGCCAGATAACTAATTATACTACTACTAAAACATAGCACAGCTCTTAAAGAATCCCAGTAATAGGACTACTATTTTTTAAATGTTAAAAAAAGGGTTAAACTAAAACATACTCTGTTTTATATCAAATTACTAATACCCATATATTCAAAAGCATAAAGTCAATGGACTAGAAATCTGTACTTTCAGTGCTATTGGTACAGAATGCTCCAACAGGAAAATAAATAACTCACACACAATAATTGTCTGAGTCTCCTTTTACAATGTCTATTAACTAGATTTAAATTTTAATACTGTGTTTACATAACCTATGATATTTACATTTTATACTATGTTCCATCAGAAGAAAATACCCAGCGATTTATTTATTTGGATAAATCAGAACATTTGATATTAACATGTTTTCTGATGACTAGATGGCAGAAGGTGAGTCAAAGTGACAAATAACAGAGGGATTATTATTTTAAAACTCTATGTCATTTTGTCAATGGACAACCACCATATAAGTAAAAAATCTTGTTGGTATCAACTGGCTTCCTAGATGCAATCTTGAGCAAAGGATTTATTCACAAGTATTTTAAAATCATCACAGATAACAGCTCTCTGTTTCTCATGTAATCATGTCTGCCAATGGTCACCAAAATTTTGATTAATTATATTTTTATTATCATATAGGCAATTTAAAATTAAATAGAGTAAATCAGAATATGAACAGAGAAATCTCTCCTAAAGAAGAAGGGCTTCATTAAGTCTATCCTCCAACATACCATCTGTTCTGCATCTCTTCTTAGATCAAGAAACAATAGACATACGCATATTTGCTGAGAAGATCAGATGAAGGAGGCTTTAGAAAGCTACAATTCATTTCTGGTTGTTTTGTTTTGATTTTGTTGCTGTGTTTTGATTTTCATACATATATGTATACAGACATATATATATGTGTGTGTGTGTGTGTGTGTTTGTGAATGAGTAACTATGTATTATACATATACCTAATTATATATATTTTAAAATAAGTGCATATATGTGTATATACACACACACATATAAAATGTTGCAGCATATTTGATCACACTGTGAAACCTGATTATGTTATTTACTGAAAAAAAAAAACCTGTTTCTTTTTGTGGTATAGCTTAGCCCTAGGAAACACCTTTAATTCAAGACGTTTCTGTTTAGTGTTAAACAGGATTACATAAAGTCAGACATTATGTCAAGAGGTGGAGCAAACCACCAGTTGGCAGGGAGTGAATACAGAGGAAAAATATCACAAGGAGTCAAAGGAGGAGGGATAGAAAGGATACAACATAAAATGGAGGGACATTCTGTTGTGGGTTCTCTATTTTGTTTATGGTTTTTGATTTTAAGATGGCAGGGGAACGGTAGGTTCCTTTTGTGACATTGTCTGTGCAGGAGGGTCAGGTGGGTGCTTTCTCTGCCGCTCGGAACCAGCAGGATTTCATCGCAGCATATGGATCCCTAAACTTTATTAGCAAAAATCAAACAAAATAAAGAATTCAGACTTGCAAGAATATACTTGCTAAGAATTATTCTTGCAACAGCCTTATCTTATTAAGTGATGAAAATGAAGAACTACAGATCTTCAAGCAAAGGTACTAAACAGAAAATATACTATTTGTTTTGTTTGTTTTATTTTAAGGTAATTTCAGGCCAATGTCAATAATGAAAACTTGTCCCTCCATTCCAATAAATGCATGAGTTATTAAGCCTTTTCCTTTTTTGTAATTTTTTATTGGATATATTCTATATTTACATTTCATTTCCCCTTTTCTGGTTCCCCACCCCCCTAAGGTCCCACGTGCCCTTTTCCCTCCTCCTGCTCCCTCATCTACCCCTTCCCACTTCCCTGTTCTGGTATTCCCCTACACTGATGCTTTGATCCTTTCCAGCACTAGTGTCCACTCCTTTCTTCTTGTCAGACATCATTTGGTATGTGAATTGTGTCTTTGGTGTCCCAAGATTCTAGGCTAATATCCACTTATCAGTGACTGCATACCATGGGTATTCTTTTGAGACTGGGTTACCTCACTTAGTATGATGTTCTCCAGTTCCATCCATATCTCTAAGAATTTCATGAATTCATTGTTTCTAATGGCTGAATTGTGTATATATACCACATTTTTTGTATCCATTCCTCCACTGAGGGACATCTGGGTTCTTTCCAGCTTCTGGCTATTATAAATAAGGCTGCTATGAACATAGTGGAGCATGTATCCTGACTGCATGCTGGGGAGTCTTCTGGGTATATTCCCAGGAGTGGTATAGCTGGATCCTCCGGAAGTATCATGTCCAGTTTTCTGAGGAACCGCCAGACTGAATTCAAGAGTGGTTGTACCAGCTTGCAGTCCCACCAGCAGTGGAGGAGTGCTCCTCTTTCTCCACATCCTTGCCAACACCTCATGTCTTCTGAGTTTTTAATCCTAGCCATTCTGACAGGTGTGAGGTGAAATCTCAGGGTTGTTTTGATTTGCATTTCTCTAATGACTAATGATGTTGAACATTTTTTAAGGTGTTTCTCAGCCATCCGAATTTCTTCAGGTGAAAAGTCTCTGTTTAGCTCTCTACCCCATTTTTGGATAGGGTTATTCGGTTCTTTGGGGTCTGACTTCTTGAGTTCTTTGTATATATTGGATATTAGACCTCTATTGGATGTGGGGTTGGTGAAGATCTTTTCTCAATTTGTTGGTTGCCATTTTGTCCTTCTGACAGTGCCCTTTGCATTCCAAAAACTTTGTAATTTTATGAGGTCCCATTTGTCTATTCTTGCTCTTAGAGCATAAGCAATTGGTGTTCTGTTAAGGAATTTTCCCGCTGAGCCAATGTCCTCAAGGGTCTTCCCCAGTTTCTTTTCTATTAGTTTTAGTGTGTCTGGTATTGTGAACTCAAATCAGAAATAGAATTATGCTTTAGTTAAATCATGTCTTTCTCCTCTTTTGGGGTCCCTACTTGAGAAAACCATTTGTATCTGATGAAGCAGCTTACTTTAGTGATCAGTGTAAAGTGAAGGAATGAAAGTAATCGCTGTACTGTTCTGGTCAATCCAGTCAAGAAAAATCAGCATTTTGACTACTGAATGACTCCCTTTACATCAGTTTTTAACATCCTCAGCTTAGGTTGATTTCCTCTAAAGTATTTTCGTCAGTATTTCCCGTCAACTTTGATGTAGATTGAGGCAAGAGATGTGCTGGCTCCTAGTTTTGTGTCTACTTAGCTGAACAACTTTTAAAAAGTTGGTTCCGCCTATCAGCCAAACAGGAAGGAATAAAGACTAATTTCTGGATACCAAAGACAGAAGAAATGGGAATGAAAAACCAAGGAAAATGCAGAGCTCAGGTTCAAAAGCTGTGGAACACCTTGGTGCCTTACCATCATTTTCTGCTTTACAGGGCTCTACAGGGCTGCTGCCGGGACTATCAAGGATGTAAGGAAACAGGTGTAGAAAGATGGGATTAAAGGTACAGAAAAACAAGAAAGAAGCATAAAAATAATGTTTCAGGTTGCCCAGCTAATGAGCACTGAGCTTTCTCATGTTCTAATTGTACTTCAAATATTCAATCAACACTGAAATTTAAAACTATAATTTGTAAACTAAAAATAATATCCTGTGATTTGGCCACCAAATAGCATAGCTACATCCTACCACAGAAGCAAACTGGGTTATAATATTTTCATTTAAAAAATTGAAAACTTTACTATTAGTTTGATTTAAAATAACTAAATTCATATTAGTTTCAAAATAACTTTTCTTGGAACTACAGTCTTTTCCTATATTTTTTAACATACTCTTTATTTCCCTTATGTAATGAACATCTGCATTGCATAACATCAAAGAAATAAGTGCCACATTTTTTTTCTTGTTGTGGTTGAGGTAGGGTGCAGTAGAAAATGACTTTAAATTAAAAGGGAAGAGAATGTCTTTGAAAAATACAACAGAAGTAGAAATGACACATTCTTAAAAGATGTAATTTTTGATAATAGAAATGCAAAAAAATGTTTACTATAATTTAAAAATACAAATTGATAGAAATGAAAAAAGAAAAGGGTAAGTCTCATATATTCTATAGAATATGAAGGCTTTTAATATTCAATTTCACATTATTTCTGGTGAATAATCATCTTCAAAGAAATGTACTTATATCAAAGAGAGTGTCTATTTTTTTAACAAATGATATTATGTCAGATGTGGGATAAGTATAAATCCTGTCAGATTATTGGACTCCTTCATTTCCCACAGGCATTGCGGGAAGGGAAAATAAAGTAAACCTGACCATTAATATAATGAATAGTTACAGATTTTAATAATAATCATAATGTGGGACCAGTAATCCTTCACTCACAAGCATATGGTAAAACTACTATAAATATTTTTAAAAAATCTTCACTTAGCAACATAATATTAAATAAATATATAATAACAAGATTAATGATTTATGAGACATAAATGTCTGTTTGAATATGTTAGGTTTTTTCTTTTTTCTTATTGAATACAGGGAAAATCAAAAAAGGATATTATCGAAATATAAAGTATTAGTACTTTTATTCTTCAGATATAAATATTTCAATGTATTTTGTTGTCTGACATTCTGTAGTTTTTTTATGTTTAGGACAGAAGAATACTCAATATTTAAAAAAATTAACTGGAGGATCAGATAAGGCTAAGATTTATTTCTTAATCTTTATCTTTCACATTTCAAAATTAATTTGATGCTCAAATAGGTATGAAAATTGAAGTGTCTAATAACCCTCATATCAAAAGACTCTAAGAATTAGATTTTATAATTTAAGAAAAGTGCTTAGAACATTTCTGGCTTATGATCATTTTTCAGAAACTGTAGTACTTTAATCTTGAAAAATGGCATTTTCAAAGTGAAGGAACATTATCTGTTCAAAATATGGCTTTCTCTTATTTGAGAAATTGATTTATTAAAAACGTGAAAGGAGGAAGTTAAATATAGGTTTTGACATCCAAAACAATACATACAATGAACTTAATAAAAAGAGAGTTATTCCCAGGAGAGAATTTCACAGCCTTCACTTCCTCTGCTCTGAATCAAAAATGCAGAACATAATGCTTGTTGATAGAGTATTATATAAGGGACATAATCACAAAGAAGACAGCAAGTCAGGCGTGATCCTTTCTGCATTGAATAGAGAAGACTAGGAAGGAAATGGTGCTTTAGGCTCTGCTTCCAATGTAAGCCTATAAAAATGATGATGTACATACAATCATACGTACCTGCATACACACACATATGCATATAAATATGTGCATGGGAAATAGGAGTAAAGTCATCTTGTGCCCAGTATCCACCGCATGGACACTAGAACTCCTAGAAGAAGCAACACCCAGCAATGAGGTGGATGAGAGAACTGAGGTGCTAATCCCTGCACTCCCTGTTTCTCATACATGAAGGAAGACAGGGGCAGTCTTGTTAGCTTCTTTATACTGAGACATTATCCTGTAGTTTATAAGAAAGAATCTGAAGACATTTGGGAAGAGCAAAAAAATATGGCTCTGTCCATCTCTCCTGTAACTAACACTGACATGAAGAAGGAGAGGACAAAGTTGAAATTGAAAATGATCCTATTAGCGTCGAATGATTAATTTATAACCCAACCACAGCAATTATTGCCACTATTAGAATGTATGGGGGACTGAGATGTTATGTGTACATCAGAATTTTTTATTTATTTCCTATAGTTTTGTGTAGCCCCTCTACAACTGTAATGTCTTGTTATGTATAAACACAATACATTGATCAAATATGTAATAACTTTAATTTCACATTATGACTTCATTTTTATAATTTTCAAGTTTCAAAGATATTTCAACTAATACCTTTGTACTTCAAGGATATGATTATCTTCTCCTTTTATTTTTTAAGTTTATTATTTACATTAGCTTAGACAGAATGTTTCCTAAAATTGCCATATATTTATTCCATTGTTCTTCATCTCTATCCCACGTTGCCTTTTACAATTGCCTGTCCCCTTCAGCTGATCCCTTCTTTCCCCGAATAGTTCTCCTATCTCATTTTATAGCACTTCTTTTCCACTGATACTGTTCTATAAATGCATATCCCAAAACAAAATTTAGTACAGAGACCATTACTATTTAAAGGTTTTGCTAATTTTGGAATATGCCAATTATATTCTAAATTATTTTTCCATTTACCTTACCCTCATATTCTTCCATGGGACAAATTAGGTAATATAAAAGTTAGCAGGAATATCCAAAGTAAATCATCATGGCTTAATAATGGTGAATAAGAGTAAAAATCTTTATATTAAGATTGTCTCAGTGATTAAGATGTGTTATGGATTCTCAGAATTCTGGGGTAATAAACATGTATAGTCAATACAAAAGTCAGTTTAATGTCATTACTCTTTCAATGATCTTAGGTTACATTATCAGTAAGCAGAAATGAATAACTGCATTTATCTATGTTTCTTCATTATTTTACATACAGATAAAGTACTAAGTTCCAAACTGTCATTCTTGGAGAAACATCTAAAGTGCATTGTTTTTTTTTTTTTTTTTGGTTTTTTTTTGTTTTTTGTTTTTTGTTTTTTGTTTTTTTTTTGTTTTGTTTTTTGTTTTTTTTTTTTTTTTTTTGTTACCACAATATAAAGAAGGTTGCTCCCTGCATTTTGTGTTCTCTGGTATTTAGTTTCAATTTTTCCGATCTCATCTTTTTCGAACTGCAACATGACAATTCTACAAGTGTAAGTGCAAGGCAGGGAGTGAAAGCACATGTGTATAATAAAATACTAAGGGTACTGATGCAGGGGGATACTGGACTCATGGATAGCCTGAGCGAAATGCATGAGACCCTGTCTTCAAAATGGTATGTTTTCATAGACGTGCTAGGAAACCTAACTATCTCAAGAGACGTGTCTCCTCAAGAGCTACCAATTCTCTGCTTTTGTAGTGAGACCATTTGAACCCTCTCCTTTCAGCAACCTAATATTGACAACTATCCATATGTTGTGATATATATATATATCCAAACACATATGAAATTACTTTTATTTTTTTACAGTCCACTCATTGTTCGCCTTCCAGTCTGCTCTCCCACAGTTCCTCATCCCATTCCTCCTCCCCCAATTATCTTCAAAGGGATGCTCTGCCCAAGCAGGGACTTCAGAATATAAAACAAATATGTACCCCCAGCATGTCTTATCTCTGATTCTTATCCTCTCAACACAGCTATCTACATATGCAATATTTCTATCTGTCAAAATCAGTTTCCATAGCAACAAAGAAAAATTATATTTGTGAATAATTATACTTCTGTTTGAGAGTTGCAAATTACTACTTTAAATAGATTCTAATTTCTTAATTTTTGCACAAAAATATTTTTCTCAGAGACTATGTTCTGGTCATTTTTCCCTCAGCTCCTCCCAGGTTCCCTCTCACCTCCCAACCCACCCAATTCCACATTATCTTGTTCTTCTTTGTACTTTTAGAAAACTAAACAGGCAAACAATAAATAATTACCAAAAATTAAAAATGAACTCACAAGGAAATAAAAAAATATGACTCAACTTATTAGCTGACTTGTACACCATTGTATATATATTTCCATTTAGTAATTCATTTACATTATATAGAAGGTTAGCAGCCATATTCTTATTAACCTTGTAAAGATTATTTTTCTAATTTTGGTCAGCTTTTGTTTCTAGCACTGAATTCTTGCTTTGGTTTGAATCACTAGTATGAAAGGTGTTTTGCCCAGAACAAAACTTGAAGATGATTTTTTCTGAATCTGTGATTAATAAAGAAAAGTAAGAGAATCTTTGATAAATAAGGAATTTCATTTCTCCAAAGTAAACCTTTATAAGGATGGGTGAATGAAATATTATTTCCTTTTCCTAAATGAAGTAACTGTACTGTACTGGATGTTATAATTGTATATTATTTATTTGAAATAAAAATAAAGAAACAATGTCTATCAAAGTAAAAAAATAACCTAAAATGTATAAGTAATAGTGCTATATAATTTGAAGTCAGATAGAAGGGCTGCAGGATTGGGGATTCTAAATCTGTGAAGAAAATATTAACATGTGAGACAGTTTTAGAAGAACTGTAACATGACAGAAAGACACACGGACGAGGGTCACAGTTGGAGAGAGACTAACTGACAGGTCATGTGAATTAATGGAGAGTATACATCCTGAACAGATAATCCTGTGTGTTAAATAAAATGAAATTCATTTATGTGAACTTAATATGTTCTTTTGACAAAATCCTAAGATGTAGTGTATAGTAAAAAGCACTGAATCTGTGCCCTGATGGTGCTTTGTTGATTCTGATCTCTTCTCTCCTCCTGCTTTCCTTCTTATCTCCACCACCCAACATGCACACTTTCAGGGGTGCAGACATTCATATAAGTTCATTACTAATGATATACAAGCACAGGGACTCTAGTCCTTGAAGTAAAAAATTCTTATCTAAGATAAAACGAGTTATCTTGTCATGTAAGATTGGTAGTAGATAATAGCATTATCTTGGTTTGTTATATTAAAGTATGCTTTTTAAATGTGATGAACATTTCATTTTTTAAAGGAATGTCTTTGAGATTCAAAAACAAGTGCAGGAATTTCTTTCTTTTTAAAGATTTATTTATTTATTATATGTAAGTACACTGCAGCTGTCTTTAGACACCGCAGAAGAGGGCATCAGATCTCATTATGGATGGTTGTGAGCCACCATGCGGTTGCTGAGATTTGAACTCAGGACCTTGGAAAAGTAGTAGGTCCTCTTAACCACGAACCATCTCTCCAGCCATGATGCATTTTTTAAAGGCAGAATAGTTTAATTCCTAACTTACACTACAGGCTAGTCATATATGTATACTAGTTGTAATAACATATTGAAGTTTCAAATTAATCAATAATCTTTTTTATTATTTTAGCCTTAACAGTGTGGTGTTAAAGACATATTTTTTTATTTATGAAAGTGTGAGTCATCTTCCCATGGCATATATGGAGAGAGGAGAACAGTTTGCAGGGCAATGTTTCTCAGCTACCGGCATGGGTCTCCAGGACTGAATGTAGGTTGCCAATTTAATTTATATATAGTAAAATAATGAGATGCAGAATCCACCAAATAATCAAAATCTCTCAAAACAAGCTAGGAGGAAGATCGATGCACACTAGACAGAAAGAAGCGAAAAGCAGGAGCAGAATAAGTATGATTTATCCATAATCTTAAGAGTTTTAGGAATGACTTTTGATATTAAGATTTTAATTTTATGCAAAAAACCACTGCTTGATATAATATTAACGAGCATGCAAAACCATTATCATTAATGTAGTAGTTAAATGTTCATATCAAAGTTCAAGAAAGCCTTACCTTCTTCTATTCAGGCAGACTATTTTCACTATTATTTCAGCAGGTTCTGCAATGTAATCTCTATTTCTCACATTTATTATTTATAATAAACTTAAGAATATTTATCACATACTCCTTGATATGAAGTAACACACACACACACACAAAAAAAAAAAAAAAAACAGTTCCCTCCCAGGACCAGATCAGGTTTCAGTAAATATTGAAATTATTATGATGTTAATAAGCCCTTGTTATGTGATGCTTTGTTCGTTGTTTAAAATGAACAGAGAGTCAGGCATCAACTCTGCAGCAATCACATCCACTCTCTTGCTGACACTTGCCCCCATATATCACACTAGAACCCTCACTTTTGTGAGTTTTCTTTTCTTTCTTTTTTTCTTTTTTTATTCGATATATTCTTTATTTACATTTCAAATGATTTCCCTTTTCCAGGATCCCCCCTCCCTGAAAGTTCCACAAGCCCTCTTCCCTCCCCCTGTTCCCCAATCAACCCCTTCCCACTTCCTTGTCCTGGTATTCCCCTACACTGATGCACTGAGCCTTTCTAGGACAATGCAGAATATGTCTAGGTGGGGATGAAGAGTCAGTCCTGTTACTCTGCAGTTTTCTACAAAATTTGTCTTTTTATTTACACTCTGATTCTCCTAAGCATAAAAACATCACACACACACTCACATACACACACATATACACACATACACACACATATATACACATACGTACACACATACACACATATACACACATACATGCACACACATACATATACACACACGTACACACATATACACATACACACGCACACACACATACACACACTCATACACACACACTCATTCAACTTTCATAGCACTAAGTCTTTGTTCTGATTCCCAAGGATAAAATATCAACTTACAGAACCATGCTTATCCTTCATGCCATCAAATTGTCCTTGGCTCAAATGTTACTGTGCTCCAAATTATGTCTAGTGCATTAAAATATGAATTACTCTCATTCATCTCAAATGAGTTTTTTAAAAAAACACATGTAATTATAGTAGAACATCAAAAGGCCAGATAGAGTAGAAATAGGACATGTTTCCTTCATAACTAGAGTCAGGAATAAGAAAGTTTACAGACAAGTGTGCTAAACTAGTTTCTCTACAAATGAACTTTATCCCTTATGGGATATTAACAATGTCTGAAGACTTTTTGAAGTGACCCTTTACAAGAGTAGGTGGCACAGATATCTGAAGATGGGAAACCAGAGGTGCTGCTTAGCAATACAGTGATTCACAATGCACTCCCTGCCACACACACACACACACACACACACACACACACACACACTCCTAAGACTAATCTTGTCTTACTGTTAGTTCTGCCCAAACTGAGAATCTCTCTGATCAGGAAAAGGATGTCAAGACCTCATTCCTCTCCCTTCTGTCTACAGAACTAAGCCTAAGATCGTAGTGTTGGACTGTCAGTGGTTCTTTGTGACAACGACAAAGAATGTGAGCTGTCTCTGATGGATGAGGATGTAGCAGGCTTAGGAGGGATGCAACTGGTTCTGAGCTCATGATTGATGCCCAGTGTGCTGTCCCGAGGCTGTTGATGCAAGGAAGCCTCCAGGGAACCGGACATATTGCTATAAAAGAGAATCCAAGAGTATATCAGTTTATGGCTGGTACTGTACTGTTTACAACTTAAAAGAAAATAAGATTTTATGTTCTTAACAAGTTGAACAGGACAATTTGTGGGCAAAATGAATACATTTGAGTATCTACTATGCATCAGGTCATATACACAAGCTGTTTAATGATCACAAGATTGTGGATTGTGCATTGCTTTCTGCATTTCACTATAATGTAGAGATAAATAGCCCCTGCCTCTGAATAAGTGTTATAATCAAGATGATCGGTCATCTGTCTAAAGACAGTC
This sequence comes from Apodemus agrarius, assembly GCA_964023405.1. Taxonomy (NCBI): domain Eukaryota; kingdom Metazoa; phylum Chordata; class Mammalia; order Rodentia; family Muridae; genus Apodemus; species Apodemus agrarius. The sequence continues at coordinate 16,359,667 of OZ030013.1, forward strand.
CTAGACTTGTTAACTTGTCTCATCAGAGACAAAATTGGCCCGGTGAACAAACACGGAAACACTGTTTAGATATGTTTTAATAAACTTAAATTGCTGCTTTTCTCGTTACCAAAGAGACATTTCATTTCTGACTCTAGAATTTTTCTAGCCTTCTTTTAAAATTATTTTTGCTATTTTATGTATTTGAGTATGCATATGTTACCTGCATGTCTTGTCTGTGAACTACATACATGCTGGGAGAGCGGATGCCAGGAGAGGGCTCCAAATCTACAGGAGCTGGGTTATAGAGGATTGCTTGCCTCCATGTCCAATGCTTAGAACAGAAACCTGTTCCTTTGGAGGAGCCTGTTCTTTTATCTGTTAAACAATCTCTGTACCTCCAGCTTACTATTATTCTGACATTGTTTTAATTACATTTTCCAGTAAATGCTGAAAGGCAGTCATTTCTAAAAATGAAAAAAAAATCTATAAATTGTCACATTTTTCAGAAGTTTTTAAAATATGAATGATAATGGTCAGAACAACTAACCTGACCTTGCCTCTATCATGCTCAGAATGTAATACAATCTTCATCCTGTTATTTCTTATCTTGCATGAGATAGCTACTGGTAGAGTTTCCACACAACTAACAGAGAGGTGTTTCTCAGGTTAGCAAAACAATAAAGCACCCAGTGAAGTTATACAAATGACTCACATCTCTCAGTTCCATTGTGGAGAAGCTTAGTAAGCAATCTGGGTGCACAGCTCCTTCTCTAAATCACTCTGCAGTAGAGAAGATGCTCTGTAAGTGTTTATCAATATTGATTAAATGAATCATATAATTTTTCACTTGGAGAACTTTCAAGAAAAGACGAATAGAACATGCAGGGATGCAGACATGCTTAGGGTTGGTTGGCCAGCTGCCCAGAACAGTCTTCACTCTAAGCCTCAACTTAATCCTTAACCTTAGTGCCGAGTTCATATCAAGCTAAGTAGTCCAATTTGTAAATATCAAGTGTTTCTGTGTCCCCAGAATAGTCTCAGATAAATCAAGCTTGATGCACTGAACAGGAATACTAATACAATTAGTGTACAAAAAGAAATAAAGCCAAAGTCTGATCCAGAGAGTCTTCCTGGAGGGTTCTAATAGAAAATGGCCAACTTTATATTTGAAGGTTTCTCAGTGAGCATAAAATTAAATTAGGAGGGTTAATAATAGAAACTCAATATTTAATGTTGTCATATTAAATTAACCTCTGAAATAGATGGTCACAATAGGTTATGATCAAATATCATGGCAGGAAATCTATTCTGCATGTGAGGTAATTTGTAAGACAATTCCATTCAGGTACATCATACATTAATGTAACATCTTATCACTGAAACCTCTGGATTCTACTTATTTTCAGGCTGCTATTATGGTGGATTTGCTGGAAAGTGTGATTAGAGCACAGCATTTTGTCTGTGATTATATTGTTATGATTATATTTTACACTTATAATTTTGAATTCTGTACTTACCGCAATTGCTATCTTCTCTTTTAGAAACAATAATTTTATAACCTGTTCTTATTTCCCTTTATTTAAAATTCAAGTGATAGTCACAAGCACAATATATCCACAGACAAAGATAAGCAGGGAATTAATGTTATGATACTGAAACACCATAAATTTATTTAAAAATATCACACAGACTATTTTAATAATTATTTTAGAAGACTTCAAAAATCAGTTATTTTTTCTTTTCTTTATTTTTTTTATTTAATCATTTTTCATAGTCCAGACTTTATACTCTTCCTGGTCCACCCTCTGACTATTCCACATCCCATACCTCTCCCCCCCCCACTGTCTCCACGAGGATGTGCCCACCCCCTAACCTCCACCCACCCCACCAGACAAACCGCCCCACTCCTTAGGGCCTCCAGTCTCTTGAAGCATCTTCTCTGAGTCCAGACCCAGCAGTTCTCTTCTGTATATGTGTTAGGGGCCTCATAACAGCTGGTGCCTGCTGCCTGGTTGGTGGATCAGTGTCTGAGAGACCTCAGGGGTGCAGGTTAGTTGAGACTGCTGGTCTTCTTGTAGGGTCGCTCTCCTCCTCAACTTCTTCCACCCTTTCCCTAATTCAGACACAGGGTTCACCAGGTTCTGTCCATTAGTTGGGTGTAAATATCTGATCCAGCTCAAAAGGAAGCCCCAAGGTCTGACACTATTAATGATGCTATGGTATGCTTCTTTATGCTCACCAAAAGAAGCCTAGTGTGTCATTTTTAATGCAAAGTCTTATGTATATCAAAGTTTGTCATTTATTTTCTCAGAAGTTTTTATTGCTTCCAAATCCTATGACCAAGAAGGTGATGGTAATGATTGCTTTATAATTCCTACTAATTGGTCTTGCTATGTCCCTATAACCAAAGTTACCTGGTCTCATTTCACAGATGAGGGACCTGTACTAATCTAAGCTTAATGGAGTTCTGAAAAATCATCAAAGTAAGAGGAAGAAAATCGACTTAGATTTAGGATTGCTATTATGTAGCCCTTTCTTCTAATACTGTCCATGCTCATGAAGCCTTTTGTAGGGTTTATGTAAGTGGTGAAAAAGTGTTGGGAGAGAGAGGAGAATCATCTGTTCTAGAACTGTCTTTGAGGCAAGTATTAAGGGGAATCTAGTGAGCCAGGTGATGGTGGCTCACACCTGTAATCCCAGCACTCTGTGAGGCAGAGGCAGGCAGATTTCTGAGTTTGAGCCCAGCCTGGTCTACAGAGTGAGTACAGCCAGGGCTATACAGAGAACCCTGTCTCGAAAAAAACAAATCCAAAAAGCAAAAAAAAGGTGGGGTGGGGGGCGCCAGGGAAGTCTAGTGACATGGTTTTCCAGTGTCCTTATCCATCTTGGAGTGGGGCTTTTTGATAATATGGCTATCTATATTGATTGATATAACCCTGTATATACCAAACACCCCCCCCACACACACACACACACACACACACACACACACACACACACACACACACACACACAATGGTCTACCAACTATACAGGGATTTTTTTAGGGTTTTTTTTTGAAGCAGGGTTTCTCTGTATAGCCCTGGCTGTCCTGGTGTCCTGGAACTCACTCTGTAGACAAGACTGGCCACGAACTTAGAAATCTGCCTGCCTCTGCCTCCCAGAGTGCTGAGATTACAGGTGTGCACCACCACTGCCCAGCTCCAACTGTACAGGGAATGAATCTTTTTTCATGTCATTGCATTCTGCTGTTGGTAAGGCTTTACTGCTGTGAACAGATGCTGTGACCAAAGCACATCTTATAAAGGACAAAATTTAATTAGGGCTAGCTCACAGGTTCAGATGTTCAGTGCATTATCATCAAGGCAGGAGCATGGCAGCATCCAGGCAGGCATGGCACAGGAGGAGCTGAGAGTGCTACGCCTTCCTCTGAAGGCTGCTAGTGGAAGACTGACTTCCAGGAAACTAGCACGACGGCCTTCAGCCCATGCCCACAGTGACACACATTCTCCAAAAAGGGCACACCTCCTAATAGTTCCACTCTGTGAGGCAAGCATATACAACAACCACATTCCACTCCTTGGCTTCTTCTGTACTCTTGTTCAAACATATGAGTCTATGGAGGCCATACCTAAACACAGAATAATACAAAATACATTCAGTCTAACTTCCAAAGTCCACATAGTCTATAGCAGTCTCAACAATGTTAAAAATCCAAAGTTCAACGTCTCTTCTGAAATTCATCTAATCATTTAACTGTAAGCCCCAAAGCAAGACAGGACACCAGCCAGAAAAACTGCAAACTCTGCATTTCCATGCCTGATGTCAAAGAGGTCTTCAGATTTCTTACTCCTTTTTCATCTTCGTTGACTGTAACAAACTTTTTTTCCTAGACTGTTTCCACTCCCTGTTAGCAGCTTTCCTCAACAGATAGCCCACAGCTCTGGCATTTTGAACATCTTGGGGTCTCCTTGGCAACTTCAACATTATTGTTTCTTGCTTCAATCAGTGGGATCTACACATGATCTCCCTGGATCCTCAAAAGGGCTGGCTTTACTACTCCAGCTCTGCCCTCTGTAGCACTTTAAGCTCAGGTTGATCCACTCCATTGTTGATGCTGTTCTTGGTGATCAACCCATGGTACTGTTATATCCAATACAGTGAGGTCTTCTGTTGCAACTAGGCTCCACCAAGAGGATATCATAGGCTCTCTTAATGGCGTCAAGCCTCAATTCCTTTGCATGACCCCTTCATGCCTGGCCATTAAGTGCAACTGAGGCTGCATCTTCACCAATGGCCTTCCATGGCCTCTCACAGAGTCAAGCCTCAGCTGTTCTCCATGATCCTTCATGCCTTCAAAACCAGTACCACCTGGGTGACTCTTACACATCACCAAGTACAGCTGCAGCATGAATCTTTGACTTCATGCTGACCTTGACTATTTCTGGAACCCAGCTTCTTTTTGCTCTCAGAAAACACTTCCCAGAAAATTTCACCTCAGTGTTGCTGGTCTCTTCTTAATCACCACTAATTTCTTAGCTCCAGCTATCCTTCATCAATTGTTCCAGTAGTCACTTCTATTCTGGACTCTACATCCAAAGCCATGTGGCCAAAGCTGCCAAATTCTGCTGCTTTGTAGAGATGTAACATTGCTTGCCCCCTTGTTCTGTAATGCCAGGGAAATGTTAGTGTTCCCCAGGAAAGAGACAGGAGCTGATTTGATGTAACTCTCAGCAGGGTCTTTATTCTATTTGAGCTAGCTAGGGCCCTCCCATGTACCACCTTCAAGCAGCACAATCTTGGTGGTGGGAGAGCCCAGAGTGTTTCCTGGGGCAAGGTTTTATATTAAGTTGCAAGCAGGGAATATGTGTGCAAGTATCTAACTGGAAAGCTACTGTGGCCTTTAACATAATTGGCTGGTGCTGGATGTTGTATCATAAACTTAATTTCAGCTCTCCTCTGCATTGGAGGTTGTTAGGTAGAGGATGGGCTTTTAACCTGGGGGTGCAGATTTGTTGGGGGGAATAACCTGGAGAAAATGGTTTTGTTGAGAGTATAACCTGGAGACACTGGTTTTGTTGGGGATTAGCCTAGAGACTGAAGCTAGGTGTTGGTTTTGTTGAGAGCAGCTTAGAAACTAATGCTCAGTACCTGCCTGTTAGTTTACCTGAGTTCAAACTTAGGACATGTTCTCTAAAATAGAGCCTGAACTTAAAAGATTTGGCATATCAGTTCTATTACATTATCACCAGCTTTCTGTTTTCCAACTCTTTCACTAAGTTTGGCAATCCTGGAACTATCTCTATAGACTGACATTGAACTCAAAGTTCTGTATGTCTGTTTCCTAAACACTGGAGTTAAGTATCTGCTCCACCAAGGATTTAAGTTTTTCTTCACCTAGAACTTGCTCTGTCCGAGACTGGCCTTGAACTCCAAGATCTGCTTGTCTTTGCCTCCTGGCATTAAAAGCTTGTACTATCATATATGGACCAAAATTTAGCTGGGTGGGATTTTGCCTCAAGGTCACTACTCCCTTTTTTCAATTTAATATCCTTGAACACAGGATTCAGCTCTATTTCACTTCCTGGTGCCCCTTTAATACTCGAACCATATATTCTGCATGTTTCTTCTCCCAGCTTGCTACATTTGTTTTAAAATGCTCTTCATGAATCTTAACCAGAAAACAAAGTCTATGATGGGTGTTTCTGAGACTTCCTTTGTCCATGCAATTAATCTGAGTCTCTTCATCTTAGCCTCAAGCATATTCTTCAGAAAAAGGCAAAATAGCCACATTCTTCACCAAAATACCAGAAAAACACTCTAAGGCTACATATTGAAGTTCTCCACTGAACTCTCTTGGGGCAATTCCGATTTCTCTCATTAACAAAGTCTTCCATATTCCTGCTAGGATAGCCAGCCCATTAAGCCATATTTAATGCACTCCCTTGCTCTCCAAATCCAAAATCCAAAAATCCACATTCTTCCAAACAAAACTATCACAGAAATACCCTAGTCCCTGGTACCAACTTCTGTTGTGGTTAGTGTTTTAGTGCTGTGAACAGACACCAAGACCAAGGCAATGCTTATGAAGGACAAAATTTAATTGGGGCTGCTTACAGGTTCAGGGATGCAGTCCATTATCATCAAGGTGTGGGAATGGTAGCATCTAGGGATGCATCGTGCAGGCGGAGCTGAGAGTTCCACATCTTCATCTGAAGGCTGCTAGTGGAAGACTGACTTCCAGGCAGCTAGCATGAGAAGCTTAAGACACAGTGACACATCTACTCTAACAAGGGTACACATTCTATTAGTGCCACTCCCTGAGCCAAGCATATACAAACAATCACGCCTTCCCTTAATGAATAAGAGTTAACACCCCAGAAAAGGTATACAATAATGTTAAATTCAGTATATTGGATTTTACTTTCATGTCTCATCTTATGCAGAGTAAATGACAAACATCAGAATTCGGCATGTCATATTGTCTTAGAGAACATTTTAAGAAAGAGTTTCCAGCATTATTTTTATATTTTTTATGCCTGAAGAATTCTGTTTGTTTTTTTTTAATTTTAGATTTTACATATGTAAATCAAGGGCACTGATGTGATTTTTAGACAACTGTGCTAAAATCTTAGAACATATTATATACATAAGAAAATATATATTTAACCTTCCATTTGCATAAATTGTATAATAGATTATTTCTCTGCAAGTGACTAAACCTTTATTATAAGTTGCTAATTAAAATAAGCCAAATAAAAATTCATGCAGTGAGAGACTAGCAAGATGGTTAAAGAAATGAGGATGCTTGCTGCTGAATGTGTGAATTTGAGCTCAATAACCAGATAACACACTGAAGAGAGAACAGATCTCAAATTTGTACTTTGACTTCACATGTGCCATGGTTCTTACATGCCCTTCACACAAATGTAAAAATTTGTATGTATGTACACACATGCACACGTGGATATATATATATTATATATATATATATACATACATATATACACACACACACACACACATACACACACACACACACACACACACACACACACACACACATTGAATATGGAAAGGTAAACTGGGCAGCTACATAAAGCCTTCATTCCTATGTTTTAGTGTCTTTGGTACAGGTTTGTATTCTGAATGCTATCAAAAGATAACATAAGCATCAAGTCAGCCATAAAATCTTTGATATTCCATGTTTTCTGGATGGCTCAGGACAATGTCAATATGCTAGGACATTGGTGGCATAAAGCTCATAGCAGTAACCATTCAGTATCTGATTTTACTTATAGACACTTCAGGAAATAGAATCCATTGCCACAGTTGATTGAGTGACCAAGAACCAGAGACATAGAGTAAATCCAAATACTGCTTACTCTATTAAAAGACAATGAATAAAAATTCAATGAATCTTAATAACATTCTCCTCTACTTAGATATCAGTATTTTGCTCACACACTTTCAGACAAGCTTTTTCATGCCACACATGGAAATGAAGACTGAGACTTATGTCCAGACATTATATAGTGAGTGAGAGACTTTTGGCCACTGATACTTAAATGATTTGTCTTTGTCAAATCGTTTTATTCAAGGGAATCCAATAGAATAAAAATTGGAAAGAGGGTAAGAAACATAGGAGAAGAATAACACCAGGAAAACATGGCCCTCTAAATCAACATGATCAATCTCATATGAGACTGAGTCAGCATGTTCTCAGCCTGCAGAGTCTGCATCATGTCTTCTGCATATAGATTATAACTTCCTATATATTAAGTTTTTCTCAGATCCTGAAACATTCTCAGTATGAATAAGTGTGTCTATGTTTTCTATGCCTTTTCTTGAATTCTTTTCCTTCTGCTTGTTTCATCCAATTCTAACGTTTTAGTTTTGTTTTTATTTTATTATTGTCCCTTAGAAGTCTGACTTTTTTCAAAGGAGAGACAAAAAGGGAATGCATCTAAGTAGGAGGAGAATACTGAAAAAAAAAGGGAGGAGTAAGTGGAAGAAAAAATACTACCTAGCCGTAATATATAAGGGAATGTATTTTAATAAAAAATATTTTTAATTAATGAGTAATGTAATTGAAGAGAATGAAAATCATTATCCTAAAAATTGTGTAGGCTATCCCCAGGAATAAAAGACACCATTTTGTAATTATTGCCTTAAAAAATGAGGACCTTATCAAATATACTATCTCTTTATTTAGAGGAGAATCAACCTCTAAATAAACAATCTTCAATCCCGTTAGTATGATAGGTCGATGAACATTTAGAGTAGTTATCTTAGACTCTCTAAGGTGAGTGTATAGTATAAGTTCTATTAGGTCCTTTTAATCCTCCAGTAATTAACATGATGTGGTTAAATTAGTGTACAATTTGAGTTTCTTAGCAATGTTATAAAGTCCACATCCTTTCACAGTGTATTACAACTGGTGGAGTAAGGGAGATTTAATACAGTTCTGAGATGAACTTTGAATAAAAACTGTGACCTATTTTACTTTCTACTTTTTGATGTGACAAAGACTAAAACAAACCTGTGGAAGAAGAAGGTTATTCAGTATATGTGTCACAATTGCTTCATGGAAGGAAGCTGAGATAAGTGCTCAAGTAGGAAAAAAAAAACATGGAGAAAGGAACTGAGTCAGAGGCAAGGGAGGAATCCTATTCACTGGCTTGTAAACTATGGCTTGCTCTTTTTGATTTTTTTTATACCATAATGGACCAACTGACCTTGGATAGTACTACCAAGGATGGAATGGGCCCTCCACATAAATCAATAAGAGATATGCCACCACAGATGTAACTTGAGGACAGTCCAACAAAGGCAATACTCCATCATCCCAGATTACTCTGCTCATGCCAAGTTGACTAAAAACAAACATACAAATAAAAACAAAACCACAACTAACCACCACATATTGCTTTTGGTAGAGAAACAGTACTGAATACATTTCTGTGTTCCTGATTCTAAGACTATGTCAAATGTATAAATAGAAATCATATTTGGAACAGCACTTAGAGTCGTTACCCACTGTACTTTGCTCTATTTTCAGTAATGCATTGTAATTCTTCAGAATTCTGCCATGTAGATATTTTCATTGATGGTAAATTAATTATTGATGTCATATGGATCACATAATACTTGTAGTTTATAGGAATTTCATTTTATTATTAATTTCAGTCCTGTGATTATTAGGAGCAGGCTACAATTGAATGGAACAATCACTCTATTGAGGTGCTTAGTGTCCTGATATGATATTACATTTAACTCGTTGTCATCTGGACACTAGTCATCAGTGGTCCTTTAAATATCCTGGCATTCCCCCTTACTCCTGTGTTTTCAAAAACACGAATGCTACATATCTCCTTTCTTTCTGAGAGAAGTGGATAAGCCATAAGCTCTTGTACTTACTGTGATATCATGGCCACAGCTCCCCTCCTCTTCCTGTCTTTCCATTAGCAGTGCTTTACCAAGTATAAGACTGGATCAGATCCAGAAACTGAGAAAGGATAATTATTTTTTACTGCAGCAGCTGCCCTCTACCTTCAGATCATTCATAATTTATTATTTTGATTATATAGATTGAGCAATAACAATTTTGGCTGTCCCCATGACATTTTTATTTCAGTAACCTTATTGATGTCTCCCTGTACATGTGTCCCCATTGGCGGCCAGTTTGACCCAGATGTACTTATTGATTATGCATCACCACCCGGCCTCTGATCTGTAAGGGACTTATCATCCTGTTAATATAAAATAATAATATCTGTTACCATGTGACTTAGCTTATGCTCCAGATCACATGGAGACTCACCATTGGTTTTCTAAATTTTCTAGGTGCCCCTATGAATGGGGTATCTGATATATATTTTATATTCCTTGTCTACAGACTCCAGACTCTTAGACATTGTGTAGAGCTGACCTTCCTTATTCTTCAGTTAAAGTGTGCCTCTGTATATTCAGTTGCTAATTGGCAATGAGTTGAATTCTAACAGATTCTGGTATTGTCATTACTATGACCCACAACTAGCCTCCTGTTTTGTAAATCCTAAAGAAATGGATGTAGTGTCCTCTATTGCTAGAATGCTTAAGAGTTATTTCAGTTGTATTTCACTTCTGACCAGTAGTTATAAAGCGTGGACAGCCAATGGCTACAGCACAAAATGGAAGGCAGAACTGCCAGGCAGAGAAACGGACTCTGGGAAAAAGGAAAAGGAGGGTCTTTTCACAAGGAGACATGTGAGGAGACAGATGTGACTGTGTTTCTGGAAGGTATAGCTAGCAAAGATATGAGATAGGCATAGATGGGTTAACTTAGACAAGCTATTTGAGAGTCTGCCCAGGTAAAACATAAGCTTTAAAATATTAAAAGTTCTATCTTTATGTTTACTTCTAGTGGGTCATCATAGTCTAACAATACCTGAGAATGTTATTTTTATCTCCTCCTATTCTTCATGTTTATGAGACTATTTTTCCACTTCCTTGATTTAATATGAAACAATTACACTTCTATCCTATGCCTGAAATACCATTGCTTTTGGTAATGATGCAATAGAACCTTTCAATATTAATCTTCAATTAGTTCTGCATTAAAGGAAACTAAAGTTCTATCAATGATCTCTCTATATTATAAATTCACATCCTAACCTCTATTATGCTTTTGAATATCTTGATACATACAAACTGTCCAAATATTGCAGTACACATGAACAATATTTAAAGTATAAAGCCTTTTGCTTATGAACAGACCTAGCTCTCTATCTTTCTGTAATACTGTAATGATTTTTTTATTTTCTATATTCTTGGTTTACATTCCAAAGGCTTTCCCCTTTCCCATTTCCCCCCTAACCATATGTCCCATAAGTCCTCTCCAGCCCCACTTCCCAATCACCCCCACCTTTTTGCTCTTCTGGTACACTCCTATAAAAACTGGATCCAGTCTTTTCAGGACCAGGGTCCTCTCCTTCCTTCTTCTTGGGAATCTTTTGATTTGCTAATTGTGCCTTGAGAATTCAGAGCTTCTGGGCTCATTGATATCCACTTATAAGAGATTGCATTTCATGTGTATTCTTTTGTGATTGGGTTAACTCACTTAGGATGATATTTTCCAGATCTAACCATTTACCTACAAATTGCATGAATTCATTATTTTTAGTTGCTGAGTAGTATTCGATTGTATAAATATACCACATTTTCTGAATCCATTCCTCCTTGAGGGACATCTGGGCTCCTTACAACTTCTGACTATTATAAATAAGGCTGCTATGAATAGAGTGGAGCATGTGTCTTTATTGTATGCAGGGGAATCCTCTGGGTATATGCCCAGGAGTGGTATGACAGGGTCCTCTGGAAGCATCATGCCCAATTTTCTGAGGAACCGCCAGACTGATTTCCAAAGCAGTTGTACCATCTTGCAATCCCACTAACAGTGGAGGAGTGATCCTCATTCTCCACATCCTCGCCAGCACCTGTTGTCTCCTGAGTTTTTAATCTTAGCCATTCTGACTGGTGTGAGGTGGAATCTCAGAGTTGTTTTGATTTGCATTTCCCTGATGACTAATGATGTTGAACATCTCTTAAGGTGTTTCTCAGCTATCAATTTCTTCTGGTGAAAAATCTTTGTTTAGCTCTGTACCTCATTTTTTGAAAGGGTTATTTAGTTCTTTGGGGTCTAACTTCTTGAGTTCTTTGTATATATTGGATATTAGCCCTCTGTCGGATGTGCCATTGGTGAAGATCTTTCCCAACATCCTTCTGAGAGTGTCCTTTGTCTTACAGAAACTTAATTTTATGAGGTCCCATTTGTCAATTCTTGATCTTAGAGCATAAGCTATTGGTGTTCTGTTCAGAAACTTTCCCCCTGTGCCCATGTCCTCTAGGGTCTTCCCCAGTTTCTTTTCTATTAGTTTCAGTGTGTCTGGTTTTATTTGGAGGTCCTTAATCCACTTGGAGTTGATCTTAGTACAAGGAGATAAGAGTGGGTCAATTCGCATTCTTCTGCATGTTGACCTCCAATTGAACCAGCACCATTTGTTGAAAAGGCTATCTTTTTTCCACTGGATGGTTGTAGCTCCTTTATCAAAGATCAAGTGACCATAAGTCTGTGGGTTCATTTCTGGTTCTTCAGTTCTATTCCATTGATCTACTTGCCTGTCACTGTACCAATACCATGCAGTTTTTCCTCCATGTTTCAGCTGTGCAGCAATGAAGTTGGTTCTAATGCTTTTGAAAGCTGTTTTCTTTAGCTAAGACAGGATGTGAATCTTGATATAGGAAACTTAATTGTTTTTTATTTGTTTACTCAGAATACTTATAAAATATGAGTTTTCCAGAACTTCACAATATGTCAATACATTTAATTCACACTGAAATCCCAGAATTCGATTTTTTTCTAAATCATCTTCCTAATTGTCACAAAATAGGTCCTCCAAGCTATAATTTAATACTCTATGAAACATACAGCCTGATCACCCTAGTTTCACGTTTTGATGATGAATGTTTGTTTTTTTAATATACAGCTATTATTCTATTAGTCTGTACACATATTCTTCAATAAATTCTATAACCCCTAAAACTTTACCCTGTGTTTTGATTCTAAGTATGGTGTGATTCTACAGAACTATTTTTTTTCAAGACAGGATTTCTCTGTATAGCCCTGGCTGTCCTGGAACTCTATAGACCAGCCTGGATTCAAACTCACTAATCTGCCTGCTTCTGCCTCCCAAGTGCTGGGATTAAAGGCGTGCGCCACCACTGCCCAGCTTATAGAACTAAACGTTCTCACATATTGCCCCCAAGTTATCACATATTTTCTCTCTCATATCCCTTTATCAGTTTTTCATTGTGAAAAAACTTTATAAAACTATGGCTACGACATACAAAAGCAATCCATTTTTACTTCTCATGTCTTAAAGATATTTCAGTTCTAACATTATTAGAATTACTCAAACCATTTTACTAAAAATAATCTTGTTTTCAAATCCTATTTTATAGTGTTTTTCTTCAAACTACTTCTGTATCTTTGGTCACATGCCTCAGGGGCATACTGCTTTAAAATCTGAGCTCTATGGGTGCTAAAAAAAAAATCACTTTGACAGGAAGGAAGCCTCAAACATAATATAGTCTCATCTAAGTTCAAAGGAGTACCCCAGAGTTCAAGAATATTGACGTAATTTATATTCCTGTAAGACACGAATTGTAGAGGGGCAGATACCCATATAAAGTTATACATGCAGATAATGCTGTCCCACATTTTGAAAGTTTTCATTTGGGGAAAGGAATTTTATTGCAAGATAAAATGTTATATCACAAAGAACCACTAAGAATCAGGAGAGTAAGATAATGTAGTAAAACAATTGGTGGTCCAAAGACATAAAGCAAAGAAATCTGAAAATGATTATTAAATTCATAGTCATGAAAGTAAAGAGAAAAGTTATTATGTAAATACTGAAGAGAAATGAAAAGACAAAATAGTAGATATCAAGAAGAGATATTAGAAACAAAAACATAATAGATAAGATAAATGTAAAACAAACAGATAATCAAGGAATATACTTTAAAGAATAATTCTCCTTATTAGACAAAAAAATCTACACACTAAAATGTCATTGGCAAATAAATCTTCTAATAAATACTGCATTGAAAAGATTAAACAGCCAAGGAAAAAGAAAATATTACATAGATTGGAGTCAAAAGCCACAATGATAATGAAAATGAGACCAATTATAATTTTATCATCATTAATAATAGAGTAGGTTAAAATGAAACCTACTCATAAAATTACTGAGAATATATTGAATACAAAAACTATACTATTGGAATAAATATTATTCAGTACTTAACATAAAAATAATGAAACTTTCAGAAACATATAAAAGAGCTCAGTATATTTCACAGATTTCAACATTAATGAAAAATGACCTGATGAATAAAATGAGAATTGGTAAGGACATATGAAGATTCATTCAAAAATGGCTATATAAAATAATATTTAAGGATCTTTTAAAAAAACAAATATAAATCAGAACCCGCAACAAATTGGACTTCTCAGTTTTTAGATGATTTTTAAGGTAAAAATTTTGTATGTTCTTATTGAATCAAACTAATCATAGAAAACAATACTGGTAACATTTGTAAAACAATTGTAATTGTTACTTAGTGCCAGAAAATTGGGCGTTTGGATTTTCCTTTCTTTTAAATTTTAAGTTGGTATAACATACCTACTCAGAAATACCCACAAAGTATAATTCAGAAAACTGGCTAAAATTCTATTTCAGTCAATAAACTATCATGTGACATTAGTTTGAAAAATCAAAGAAAAATTGAAATGGAACCATACTTAAAAATAAGGAAGGAATTGACCAGATGCCTATGGATTTCCTAAACTCACATATGTAATTAAGTTTAGAATATGACTGACAAGCATTTGTAATAAACACTCAAGTATACCTCTGAGTGTGGGAAGACAAAATCTACCAAGAATCTAGTGGCTTAATCTACTCTCCAAGTCAGATAGATGTACAAGAGGAAGTAGTTACATAGGAGGAAAAACTAATTCAAGATCAAGTCTTCTCTCTCTCTCTCTCTCTCTCTCTCTCTCTCTCTCTCTCTCTGCCTGTTTTTCTTTCTCGTTCCTTCCTTTTTTCTTTCTTTCTTCCTCATTTATTCCATCCTTTCTGAATTTTCTTGTTTGTATTATACTGAAACTTCCTTTCTATCCTCAGAAAGCATGAGAAAAGGTAAATATAATTAGCACTCTGAGTACTGTATATGGAAGAAAATAAGATTGCAACTATTATCCAGCTAATATTGCTTACACTACATATGCTTGGGTTAAAATAGAAAGAAACAGATATCCATTTAGGTTCTCTTTTTGTATGTATGTATATATAGTTTTTTATGCTTTGGAGTGAAATGGTGAAGTCTATTATTTACATCATTATTTGTTTTTTAATAAAACATTTTGTTTGCATTTACAATCTCATTCGAAATCTGTATGTATAAATGTACAGAATCTAAGTCTTGGAAGTTGTTCTCAAAGCATGAAATCATCAGTAAAAATGTGGATGCATTTATAAGAGGGAGTATATAAATTAACAACAGCATGCAGGCTAAAAACATACTTGCTAGCTATAATGAAATTAGTCATTTGTAGCTGAAGAAATTCACTCTAAATGTAGCTCATAGCTTTAGAAGTCATCATATAACTCTTTTCCAACAAGTGAAAATGTAATTCTATACCAATTTTTTCACAGTGTTTGTCAAAGCAACTGATAGAATTGAAATGCTATTGATATTAAATGTCTAAAAATATATCAAAGAATATAGCTTTCCTTGATTTAGCTTTAACTAATAGTTTTATGCTAAAGAATGAGTAACATATCTCCTCCTCATACAGCTGAATAGACCAGCAGGAATGCATCTCCAAAGAAAAGACTTTCTCTTCACATAGGAATTTTTAGAGATTCACTACCAGAAACTCACGATCAAAGTGGTTTTGTTGTTATCTTTGTTGTTTTAAAGTTACAGATACTGTACTCTCCTTATAGGGAGGGGTAAATTCTATCATGTAATTTGCTCTAGTTGACCAGGTAATATGCAAAGTAAGGAAAGAGCATTATCTTCATTTTCAGTGGTAGAAGAAAGGGTCATATACTTGGGATTGATTCACTTTCACAGAGGTGACAAAAAAATCATTCATATACTGTTAGTTGTATGCACACTTGTTTTTAGTAATTCCTAAAGATTTTATGTGCATGTGTGTGTGTGTGTGAGTGTACAAGTTCAGTCTCAAGATGAAAAATAAAATCACAAGAGAATATTCATGTGATAAATTATAGAGAAATGATGTACTGGCAAAGCTCAGTGAGTTATCTGTGTGCAAAAGTAACAAAAGGAGTTATATTATTTTGATAACCAAATATATATAGATCTTTCAGTTTAATCTCTGCAGAATTAAGGAATGAGATGGTAGAACAATATGAAAGATACTTTGGTAATCTGAGCTACCTCCTTTCTATGAATTACACTTGATGTTTTAATATATATGTATACATATATGAAATATATATGAAATATATGTGAAATGTCACAAGTAATTTCTACTGGTTACCTGTATTTAGGATAAGAACTTTGTATCTTTTAGAAAACTCACTCAAAACTTTCAGAATATTAAGAAGTGATGTGCTAGGTGATTTTTTACTTAGTACTTTATAGTAAATATTATGGATTGTGGAGTTACTTACAACCCACCTGCCTGCCATACTCACATTTCTATTTCTGAAAGAAAACCTTGTTTCCCAAAAGAGGAAGTGACAGTTTCAAAAGCTTCTCACTTTGGAAAGGAAATAAAACACTATTAGGTAACCCGTGAGTTTAGTTACTGTCTTAGCTGACAGTCATTTTTTAGAGCCAACCTGGGTTTTCTCATTTCTAAGAGTATCATACCTATTATTTCTAACCTTGTATCATCTAAATTAATCTCAATGTTTAGGTCTCTTTTTGTACAGTGAGACTGACTTACTGTGAGCTGTATCAAGGGTATAGATGCCTGGAAATATGCCATGATTCAAGGAAAAACAGTGTGAATATGAACTCTACATGTTTTCTAGTTTAGCTTTACACTCTTGCTGACAGCATCAGAAAGAGCAGGAAGCAAAAGCAGCTGTTGAGGCAAAGAATCAAGCACCTGAGAACAGAAAGGAATAAACAGGACCCATTTTAATCTAAATAGATTAGAAAAGCAGAGTTCCTGTGAATAGGCTCCTAAATGTGTGGAGAGTGTTTGAAATATAAAAGGGCCATAACTCAGGAAAGCCTGTGCGTTCAAAAAAAAAAAAAAATAGAGATATTTCAACAAAAGGAATAAAAGCATGTACATATACATGTATACATATACATGTATACATATACACACATGCATAGATATGCTTCTGAAATTGAATGTTATATTAATATTTTATAGTGAACCTACATAAAGCTGTATATCTTGTTACTAGGCAAACCCAGAAATTAAATTTGTATTAACTAGGTTCATAGCATATGGCTGGCCACCCAGATAACTGGTGCAATAGTAGCAGCTCAGTTTTGTTTTCTGGTAATGGTATTTGTCACCCCAATTCAACAGAATTTAGATTTTTTTTCTCATAATATAACCTAATTACTCTTTCTCCTCCTTCTAATCATCCTAGTACTTCCCAAAACCCCTCCCCCTGGATCCATGAAAGCAACTTTGGTATTCTGAGCTAGCTCCTTTTTAGAAAAAATTAATTAATTAATTAATTAATTAATTAATTAATTACATTTCAAGTCTTATCCCCTTACTCAGTTCTCCCCTATCCAATCTCCCCTCCCCCGATTCTATGACAGTGCTCCTCCACCCACCTACCTACTCCTGCCTCTCCCACCCTCTTTCCCCTACACTGGGGCATCTATCAAGTCTTCATATGACCAAGGACCTCTCCTCCCATCTATGCCTGACAAGGCAGTCATCTGCTACATATGCAGCCAGAGCCATGTGTACTCCTTGTTTGGTGGTTTAGTCTCTTGGAGCTCTGGGGGGTCTACTTGGTTGATGTTGTTCTTCCCATGGGGTTGCAAACCCCTTCAGCTCCTTCAGTCCTTTCTCTAACTACTCCATTGGGGACCCTGAACTCAGTGCAATGGTTGGCAGCTAGCATCCAATTCTGTATTTTTAAGGCTGTGGGAGAGTCTCTCAGTAGACAGCTATATCAGGCTCCTTTCAGAAAGCCTTTCTTAGCATCCATAATACTGTTGGAGTATGGTGACTGTATCTGGGATGAATCCACAGGTGGGACAGTCTCTGGATGGCCTTTCCTTCTGTCTCTGCTCCACACTTTGTCTCCATATTTACTCCCCTGAGTATTTTCTTCTCCTTTCTAAGAAAGGAGAAGAAACACCAAAACACCTACCTACACTTTGGTCTTCCTTTTTCTTGAGCTTCAGGTGGTCTGTGAATTGTGTCTTGGATATTCTGAGCTTTTGGGCTAACATCCACTTAGAAGCAAGTGCATACCATGTGTGTTCTTTTGTGGTTGGGTTACTTCACAGGATGATATTTTCTAGTTTCATCCATTTGCCTATGAATTTCATGAATTCATTGTTTTAATGGCTGAGTAGTATTCCATTTTTAAATGAACCATATTTTCTATATTAATGCCTCTGTTGAGAGACATCTGGGTTCTTTCCAGCTTCTGACTATTATAAATAAGGCTGCTATTCACATAGTGGGACATGTGTACTAATTACCTGTTGCACCTATAAATCTTCTGTGTATGTGCCCAGGAGTGGTTTAGCTGGGTCCTCAGGTAGTACTATGTCTAATTTTCCGAGGAACCACCAAACTGATTCCCAGAGTGGTTGTACAATCCCACCAGAAGTGTTCCTCTTTCTCCACATCCTCCCCAGCATCTGCTTTCCTCTGAGTTTTTGATCTCAATCATTCTGACTGGTGTGAGGTGGAATCTCAGGGTTGTTTTGATTTGCATTTCTCCAGGAACTAAGGATGTTGAACATTTCTTTAGATGATTCTCAGCCATTTGATATTCCTGAGTTGAGAATTCTTTGTTTACCTCTGTACCCCATTTTTAATAGGGTTATTTGTTTCTCTGGAGTCTAACTTCTTGAGTTCTTTGTATATATTGGATATTAGCACTCTATCACATGTAGGATTGGTAAAGATCTTTTCCCAGTCTGTTGGTCGCTGTTTTGTCATATTGACAGTGTCATTTGCCTGACAGAACCTTTGCAATTTTATGAGGTCCCATTTGTCGATTCTTGATCTTAGAGCCTAAGCCATTGTTGTTCTGTTCAGGAACTTTTCCCCTGTGCCTATGTGTTTGAGGCTCTTCCCCACTTTCTCCTCTATAAGTTTCAGTTTTTATCTGGAGGTCCTTGACTGCACTTGGACTTCTATCAGCCCAAGTGAGGTAATGCATGGTATGTATTCACTGAAAAGTGTATATTAGCCCAAAATACAGAATACCCATGATACAACCGCACAGATCATTAAGAAGTTTAACAAGTTCCAACCATTTGCCTAAGAATTTCATGAATTCATTGTTTTTAACTGCTGAGTTGTATTCCATTGTGTAAATATACCACATTTTCTACATCCATTCCTTCACTGAGGGACAGTGAGGTAACCCAATCACAAAAGTACACACAAAGAATGCAGTCACTGATAAGTGGGTATTAGCCAGAAGCTCTGAATACACAAGATACAATTCACATATCAAATGATTCCCAAGAAGAAGGAAGGAGAGGGCCCTGGTCCTGAAAATGCTTGATGCAGCAAAATAGGGGATTACCAGGACAGAGAAGTGGGATGGGGTTGATTGGGGAATGGACAGAGGGAAGAGGACTTATGGGACTTATGGGGAAGGGGAAACTAGGAAAGGGGAAATCATTTGGAATGTAAACAAAGAATATATAAAATAAAAAAAATATTTAAAAAAAAGAAGTTTAACAAGAAGGAAGCCCCAAATGGGTATGCTTCAATCCCACTTAGAACGGGGAACCAAATAATTATGAGAGGCAGAGAAAGGGAGGGAGCTGGGTGGAAGATGGAAGAAGGAAGGGAAAGTGGGGGCAGGATCTGGCTTGGCCAGAGATAGGAGAGATTCCCAGAGGCCCAGGAGAATTAATGGAAATAAGAACCTAATGGGGGGGAGGCGTGAGGTGAACTTCTAGAAAGTACCAGAGGTCTGTGATGTGAGAGGGTCCCAGAGCTCAATAGGAATGACATTAGCCAAAATGCTCAACAGTGGGGAGGTAGAACCTGAAGGGACCACCTCCAGTAGATAGAGCTCCCAAAGGAGGGATGGAGTCACCAAACAACCTTCAAAATTTTTGACCAGGAATTGTTTCAGTCTCAAAGAACCCACAGCAAAAATGAAGCAGAGTTTGAACTAAAAGCTATGCAGTGACGGGTCCAACGTGGGCTCCATCCCATGGACAGGTACTGTTACTGATGCCATGTTAAGCTTTGCAGGCAGAAGCCCAGCATGGATGTCCTTTGAGAAGCTCTACCAGCAGCTGACTGAGACAGATGCAGATACTTAAAGCCAATCATATGACTGAGGTCAAGGAAGAGTTAGGGGAAAGACTGAAGGATCTGAAGGGGATGGAAACCCATAGGAAAGCCAACAATATCAACAAGCACAGACCCCTGGGAGGTTCCAAGGGACAAAGCCACCAACCAAAGAGTATACAATGGGATGGTCCCACCTACCCCCAGTACATATGTAGCAGAGAACTGCATTATCTGTCCTTTGTGAGAGAAGATGTGCCTATCTTATAGAAACTTGATGCCAGAGGGAAGGAGGATGGGGGGTAGAAGTGGGGGAAGACTGTGTTGGGTGGGTGGGTGAGCACCTTCTCTGAGTCAAAGGAGAGGGGGATGGGTGAAGAATTCTTGGAGATCTGGATAACTGGTAAGAAGGGTAACATTTGGAATGTAAATAAGCAGGGCAAAACAAAACAAAAAACTAACCCAGCAAAGGCACATATTCAAATGCGGGCCCATGAAGGCCCTGTACATGCTTCCTCAGTCTTTGTTGAGTTTATTTCTGCATCAATTCTGTTGAGTTAGAGGGCCTTGGTTCATTTGTTTCTTCCATCTCCTGGGGATCTAATACTTTTTCTGCATCCTCTTCCACAAGGTTCCCTGAGCTCCGAGGGAAGGCATTTTTCATAGATTGCCCATTTAGGGCTGAGTATTCCAAGGTTTCTAGTTGTTGTTACAGCTTAATATCTGGCGGTGGTCGTAGTGTTTGCTCCAAATTAACTCGCATACAAATATGTAAGAGTATCAATTTTGCTGACTGAGGAGGCTTCTTGGGTGATAATTGATCACCTTCTTGATAGTCATTCAAGGAAAGGACCTGTGAATATATTGAAATCATTTGGAATAATAGTCATCTTATTGCAAGGATTTTTATCTTTTTGTTGTTGTTGTTTATTTACCATAGCATATGGTTTTACTCTAGCTCTCTGAGTTATCCACTCTCATAATAAGTCACATAAGAAGCATCTTGTAGAGTGTGTAACTTGTAGAGTGGACCTTAAGTTAAATCATAAATTGGTGGGTACTTACATAGCATTTGTACTACCATCACCCTAGCACTCTTTACAGGTAGAACAGGATTTTATATCAAAACTTTCAAGTCTGAGTGCTTTATATTTCTGACTCCATGCAGGGGACCTGCCAGTACCAAATATGTCCAAATGGAAGGGTGAAATCTCTAAGTAGATACCAACTCCACTTTTTCTTGTTGTGTAAGTGTTGTCTTTAGCAAGGGGGTCTGGATGTTGTCAGATTATAGAGAGTAGACTATTATATTGGTAGAAACCTGACTTCCTTGAGGATTCCTGATTCTTCTGATGCCCTGTTGAACCAACAGCTCAGTTATAAATAACAAGATCCCTAAACCACAAGCTTCATGTGTTAATAAAAGATCATTCATTAGTGCATTGCCTACCTCACTGTTTGGCAAATACATTTAGACTGTATTGATATATTTTGTATTTTATGAAACAGCTACAGTCTTAGTTTTCCATGCTAGCTCCTTAAATGACCCTTACTTTTAGCTGTCCCACTGTATTTGTTCACTCATCACACATGTTCCTTTCTCTCCCCACTTGAATATTCCTTTCTTTCAGCCAGTCCCTGCCATCCATCAGTAACTGTGTATTCTGTTTCTTTTATGGAATCTAACTTTTCCCATAATATCTTACTCTGTATCCATGATATGTATGTAGGTTCATTACCATTGACTAAAGAGGGTGTTCCACATATAAGTGAATACATATAATATTTGTCTTTTTTCCACAGGATTTCCACATTCAGGATGATTTTTTTCTCTAGTTTCACCAACTTACCAATTAAATTGGTAATTTAATTGTTGTTGTGGTTGAGTAATATTTCATTGTTCAAAGACACTACATTTTTATCCATTTTTAAGAGACATTTCTGTTGTTTCCAATATCTCACTTTTACGAATAGTGCAGCAATGAACATGGTTGAGCAACTGTCTTTGTGGTAGGATAAAGGATCCTTTGTTTATATGACCAAGAGTGGTATATCTGGATCTTAAGTTAGATTAATTATTGTCTTCCTAAGAAACTGGCAACTGATTTCGTTAGTGTATGTACAAGATTGTGCTCCCACAACCGATGGATGAGTCCACCCTTTATTGTACATACTTGCAAATATAATCTGGCAATTTGTTTTATGGTTCTTAACTATTTATGATGGTTGTATATGCTTGTCTCAGGAAGTGGCACTATTAGAAGGTGTGGTGTTGTTGGAGGAAGTGTGTCACTGTGGGGTTGGTCTTAGAGATCTTCCTCCTAATGCTTAAGGATGCCCAGTCTGCTTCTGGCTTCCTTTGCATAAAGATGTAGAACCCTCAGCTCCTCCCGCATCATGTCTGCCTGGATGCTCCCATGCTTCTGCCTTGATGGCAATGGATTGAACCTCTGAACCTATGTCAACCCCAAGTAAATGCTGTCTTTTATAAAACTTGCATTAGTCATGCTGTCTGCTCACAGCAGTAAAACCCTAACTAATACAGAAGTTGGTACCAGGGATTGGGTTATTGATGTGATAGGCCTGCCCATGATTGTGTTTGGAAGAATGGATTTGGGGACTTTGAATATGGAAAGCCATGGAATGCTTTAATGGGGCTTCATGGGCCAACCTAGTAGGAAAATGGAAAACAGTGGTGCTGAGGGCCATTTGAACTATGTAAGCCTGCAGTGGAGAAGAACCTTAATGTGTAGTGGAGAGACTGTCTTTGTGATGTTTTTATGTAGAACTTGGCTCCTTTATGCCATGGTCTGAAGAGAGTGCCTAAGGCTAAGGTAAAGAGATCAACAAAGGAAGTCTCAAAAAAGCCCAACAGAAACTTTGATCTCTGGTTAAGTCTGGTGAAGAGCATTTTGAACAAACAGAACAAACTGAAAAAGTAATAACACAAAATATAAAGTTTGAGTACTAAAGGGACACCAGAAAGTGAAATGGAGCTGAATTCAAGAATATTAAATAGAATTAAGGGAGTGGTAACATTCTAGCAAGATTCCACTGAGCTAAATTTGGGTCCAGGCAAGGTAGTACAAGCCTTTAATCCCAGGAGGCAAAGATAAGCAAATCTCTGAGTTCAAGGTCTGCCTAGAACAGAGCAAATTCTAGGTGAAGAAAAACTTAAATCCAGACTTGGTGGACCACGTCTTTAATCCTAGTGGTTAGGAGACAGGCATGCAGATCTCTGAGTTCAAAGTCAGTCTATGGAGCAAGATCCAGGACAGTCAAGCTTAGGCAGTGAGTGAGTTGGAATAAAAGAAGTTAGTGGTAATGTAATAGAACAAGGGGGCCAATGAACCAGCTCCTGCAATCATCAGAACTCAGCAGCTTCAGACACTTTGTCTCTGACTTTATATTCAAGAGGAGAAGGAGACTACTGGGACATTTGATGCTGTTTAGCTGGAGCTAAGAAATACACTGTGATTAAGAAGAGACCAGCATCATTGAGGTGCAATCTTCTGGGAAGTGTTTTCTGAGAGCACAAAGAAGCTGCATTTCAGATATAGCCAAGTTTGTACTTCAAGCTGCAGCTGTACTTTGTAATGTGTTAGAGTCACCCAGGTGGTACTGATTTTGAAGGCATGAAGGCATCACAAAAATCAGCTGAGGTTGGCACTGTGAGAGGCCATAGAAAGCCATTGGTAAAAGTGCAGCCTCAGTTGTAGTTGACAGCCCAGGACTGAAGGGGTCATGCAAAGGAATGGAGGCTTGTTACTATGAAGAGAACCTATAAGAAGCTTTGGTAAAGCCTATTTGAGGTGGAAGACCCCAACATGTTAGAAATGCCAGTGGCAGCAGAATGGATCAAACTGAACTTAGAGTGCTACACAGGGCAGAGCTGGAGAAGTGACACCAGCCCTTTGGAGATACACAGATCATATATGTATCTCAGACATTGGAACAAGTAGTTGTGAAGCTGAAGTTGACTTGGTGACGCTAAGCTACTAAAGATGCCAGAGCCACAGGATGCCTGCCAAGAAAGCTGCTAACAGAGAGTGGAACAAGCCCAGGAGAAAGAACCTTGTTGCAGTCAACAAAGATGAAAAAAGAGTTGAAGATCTGAAGACTGCTTTGCCATCAGATATGGAGATGGAGAGTGTGGAGTTTGCCCAGCTGGTTTCCTTGTCTTGCTTTGGGGATTACAGATAAGTGATTGGATGAATCTCAGAAGAGATCTTGAACTTTGGACTTTTAACACAAATGAGACTGCTATAGACTGGGGGACGTTTGAAGTTGGACTGAATGTATTTTGCATTATGATATGTTTAGGTATGGCCCCCCTAGAATCATGTTTGAATAAGCCTATGGGGACCAGGCAATGGAATGTGATGGTTTGTATATGCCTGTCTCAGGGAATGGCACTATTAGAAGGTGTGGCCTTGTTGGAGGAAGTGTGCCAATGTGGGGTTGGGCTTAGAGATCTTCCTCCTAGATTTCAGAGGATGTCCAGTCTGTTCCTGGCTTCCTTTGGATAAATATGTAGAACCCTCAGCTTCTCCTGCACCTGACTGCCTGGATGCTGCCATGCTTTGGCCTTAATGACAATGGATTGAACCTCTGAACCTGTAAATCAGCCTCAAGTAAATGTTGTATTTTATAAAACTTGCATTGGTCATGGTGTCTGTTCACAGCAGTAAAACCGTAATACACTATTCTTTGTGGTATAAGATGAAATCTCTAAGTATATTCATTTTCTTTATGACTAAGAATGTAGAACTTTTCTCTAAGTGATTCTCAACCATTTGAATTACCTTTCTTGCAAATTATGCTTAGATCTGTGCCACTTTGTAATTAATTTGTTTACATGATATCTAGTCTTTAAAAGACATTATGAATTTTGGATATTAGCTCTCTATCAGATATATACTTGTTAGAAAATTGTTTTCTCATTCTGTAGGCTGATACTTTGTCCCAATAATAGTGTACATTGTTTTGAAGAAACTTGTAGGTTTCATAAGGTGAGTTTATGGCTTTTCCACATCGTTTCTTTTATCATGTTCAGTGTATCTGGTTTTATGTTGAGATCTTTGATTTATTTGGAGTTGAGCTTTGTGCTGGTTGACAAGTTTGACCAGAAACAGGTTTTTTTTGACCATGTTTTTTTCCAATGTGTATTTCTGGTATATTGTGGGGCAAATATCCATAGGTGTGTGGATTACTGTCTGGCTCTTGAGTTTGGTTGCATTGACAGAAGTGTCTGGATTTTGTACCCCCTTCTCCAAGTCTCAAAGATATTCTTGGGTTCAGCATCAAGATGCCCAGGCCTTAATTTTCTACCACATATGAACTGTGTTAATGAGGATAGTAAGTGCCCCCATTTGTCAAAAGGTGGCATTGATGTGACAGACATCAAGAAAATAGAATTGAAAATTCTCTTTGGCTGTAAGTGGATGTGCTGGGTAGTCTTATGTCATAATTGCATAAGTTCAAGTAATCTGAGAAGAGAGAACCTCAATTAAAAAATTTCTTCCATATGATCAGCCAAGTTTACACAGCATTTTTTAAATTAGTGATTTATGGGAGTGCCCAGCCTATTGTGGATGGTGCAATTCCTAGTTTGGTAGTTGTTGGTTCTATAAGAAAGCAAGCTAAGCAAAACATGAAGAGGAAGCTAGTAAGCAGTACCCCTCAATGAATTCTGTATCAGCCCTTGCTTCCAGGTTCCTGCCCTGTTTCAGTTCGTGTCCTGATATTCTTTGATGATAAATAGTGCTGTGGAAGTTTAATCAAAATAAACCTTTCCTCCCCCCCCCAAAAAAAGATATTCTCGGAAGAGAGTATGTAGTGAATATAAAAGCCTGAAGTAGTGGATGGCTACAAAAAATGTATCATAGACAAAATAGGGCAGTTTGGTATATAAAGTAGCAGCAGTTCATACAGAAATCACAAATAAAATTTAAGTATGTAGGAGAGAGGTGATGAACTCCCAATCCTAGTTTTGAAGTGATTTGCGATAGTCCAGTGAATCAAGGTATGGACTCCATGATCTGATAAGTAGATCTGTTACAATTATGTAATTTTATGTGGATAAATAATCACACAATGATTTCAGGGGCTCACTATACATACTATGAATCAGATTTTGAACAAATCCCATTTATAACCTGACTTCCATAAACCTCATTCCAAAGGGCTACACTATATTTTTTAGGATACAGGGTATTCTAATATTACAGTTTTGTTTCTGTTGCTATGATAAAATTCCTCTAAGAAAGCAACTTATATGAGAAATCATTTATTTTAGGTCAGAATCCCAGGATATAGTTTACCATTATGGGTAAGTCTGTGTGGTGAAAACTTGAAAACAGCTTATCACATGACATTTCCACTGAAGAGCGGGAAGAAATGAGTGGATGTGTTCTAGCCTATCTGCTCAGCTCAGCTTTTTCTCACAATATCATCGATACCAACTGCTTTCCCCTGCCAGACCCCAAAATCCATTTTCTCAGTCTCTGCTGAATTTTCTGTAATACATCCTGGTCCCAGAAATCAAGAGGGAACCAATATATGTGTAGTTCGTATTTGGATCATTTAATTCAATGTTTTATAACTCAGTCCCCTAACTAGAATTGATGTGATGCCAGTATTTAGTGGGATCCTTCCTATATTCATTAATGTTATCCAAATAACATCCCAAAGACATGCCCATGGTTCAACCTGATCTATACAATGCCTTATTGAGACTCCCTTCCTGAAGACTCCAGTTTGTGTTGAGAACTAAAACAAATCACACCTGGATTCAATGTCAATCCAGAACCAAATTCTAGTGCCCCCCAAAACGATTTGATTATTTTCTTTTTCTCTATGTACAATAATGTTTGAAAAAGGTCACTTGTCTCTTTGAAGAAGAATGGATAAAAGCATAACAAAAATTTCTGATCTTATTGTAGCATCATTCCTAAAAAGGACATTTTGTCTACTTTAACTGCAGCATTTTTTATTCTATGAAGTAAACTAAGGTCTGAAAATTTGTCCAGGAGCTATGATTTTCTGTTGCCATGCATTAAGATAACTGTTTTTATTGTTTTTTTTTCTTTTCTGGAAGATCGAACAAGAACTTAGAAATCCTGTTATATATTTTACATTTAAGACCTTAGTGATTACCATGTCACTGACAAAGGACTACATGTGTCTGGCCAAATATGACCCCTGTATTACTTATCCTACCCATTAGCCAATGTCTTTCATAATTCAGTGCGAATACTTACTGCTCACAGGTCAATTAACCCAATGAAATTTAAGGTATGGAATCAGGAGCTGTGACTCCCATTGTAATGTCCACAGAGCAGAGCAATGTAGAGTCCTTAGAGTCTAAGTATGCATAGGCTTCTCTCAAAAATCATCTTTCGAATGAATTAATGTATCAATTAGACCTTCACATTGGGAAGGGGTGCATTTTACACAACAAATTTATACAAGCAATCAAGTCCTCTAAGGCTTTGAAACTCCTTCACCATTAAACTAAGAAATAATAGGTAACTCCAGTTTATTCACACATATGACTTAGGATCTACCTACCAGCCCAGTAATCAGAAAATTTTGTAAATGCTGCATTTACAAAACTTCAGCATTAAAATAAGAATCTATACTCAGTGGAACTATATGAATTAATTCAGTATTTTCTAGTTTTTGTGGTTGCTAGCATTGGCACACATACTAAAATCCCACTCTTACACATACCTCACACACCTATGCTATATGAATCAGGAAATCAAAGGAGTAGAACCTGCATGCTTCATCTTCACCAGAGCCTACTGAGAAAGACTATTTATAGGCCTGGAAGCAAAGATGGATGCTGAGACTGGGTGGCTGCTGAGCAGCAATACATTGTCTTCTGGGTATCTCCTTCAAGAAAAAATATTGCAGTTCCTTAGGCAAAGCAGGATTAAGTACTTCATCTAAAGATAGAGGGCGCAATAGTGCCAGCACGGAGATTTGGCTAGGTATGCACCTCTAACTGAAGGTAGAATTCGTTTCCTTATGTATACTCATCCTAATCTTGACATCCTAATCAGAATCCTAAGTTTGACATCCTCAGCATCTTTAAAATCTTCCCACACTTTTTCTTTGTTTTCTTTTTGTTTTGTTTTGTTTTTTGTTTGCTTTTGTTTTTTTTTTTTTTTTTTTTTTTTTTTCAAGACAGGGCTTCTCTGTATAACTCTGGCTGTCCTGGAACTCACTCTGTAGACCAGGCTGGCCTCGAACTCAGGAATCCGCCTACCTCTGCCTCCCAAGTGCTAGGATTAAAGGCATGCACCACCAACGTCCAGCTCTTCCCACACTTCTTATAGCCCACTAAGTTTCAGAGTCTCACAGTTTTCTTACTAGTATCAGTACTTTAATGACAGATATATTTTGTAGATAGGAATTAAATGTTCCTAGAAAGTCACTAAAACATAAAATGAGATCATATGCTGTTTTGTCATCAACTTTACCTATGTATATACTAGGGTAGAAATATTTTTTTCAGCACAAATTTAGAATGAATTAATGTATTTGCATACATCTGGATCTGGAAAATGTATCTCTGAGCTTATTCCCTTTTTTCCCTTTTTATATTGATTATTTTATTTATTTACATTTCAAATGACATCCCCCACCAAGTTTTCCCTCCACTCACTCCCTATCCCCTCTCGCTCCCGCTCCTCTCCCCCTCCCTCTATGAGGATGCTTCCCCGCCTGCCCTTGCATTCCTGCCTCTGGACTTACTCTTTACCTCTATTACTCTTCAGACTTACTAGATAGTCCTTTCCACCTTCTTATACTTCTTTGTTTTACAGAAATATACAAAAGCCTTATATACAAGTGGTAAATATATTCATCCCGTGTAGTTCTTCAAACTGTTTATAACGTGGATTATCAGTGTTCTCCATGCTACTGAGATAGTCTTTAGTAATTTTAGACCTAGCAAACTGGATAGCAAACCAGCTGCCGATAACATACAGCTCATTAGGAAAAGTCATCCTTGCTATTGCCTTCTCTCCTAATAGTATGAGTTCTCAAGAGGAATGAAGCAATAGAATGTAGAACTAAAATACAGAATGAACTAATGATATTATCTAAGGAAATTCACTAGGTACAGGCAGATTAGTATCATGATAGCTTTTTGCAGCTGAAGGGATGGAGAACGTATGACTGCTCAAGCAACAGGACTTCCTACCTCAGCAGTGCAGATGAAGGCTGACTAAGGCCCAGAAAATCTTATTAATTTGGTTCATATCATAAGATCATAAAACTGTAGTAGGGTCTTTTATAAGGGATGTGTGGTATCAGGGTTGCAAGTGTATCAGTAGCAGCAGCCACAGTTGTACTTGGCAGCAAGGAGCAAAGAAAAGCATTCAAAAATACCTTTACCTTTGAGCTCTGTATATGTGAATCTCTGACCATTTAGTTGTTTCTATAAACGCTTTCAGTTTCAACCAGATCCCACCCATTTGATGATTCATCTTAGTAATTTTTATTATTTGCTCTTCATAATAATTTTGTCAGATATTTTTCTAATTTTATGAATGATAGTAATATATTGTTAGTCTTTATGCAGCATTTTAATAACTTTATTTGAACAACATTTTTACATCCCATATGAGTGTGCTGTATTTGTTTTCAATTTTTCCAAAGTGTGTATATGTGTGTAAGTATACTTAGTAACTGTATATATATATATATATATATATATATGTGTGTGTGTGTGTGTGTGTGTGTGTGTGTGTATGCAAACCTGATATCACACATCCCTTATAAATAGCATACTATATGCTATTGGTATATGCTCTTGGTATATGCTCTTGGTATATGCTATATGCTGTATGCTCTATACTATATACTGTATACTGTATACTATATGCTATATGCTATGTGCTATGTGCTATATACTATGTACTATATACTATATACTAAATACATCTGTTTTAGTACATTATTAATGTAAATTCTTTTATTTTAATATATCTACTGGTTTTTACATTTTTCCTTGTTTTTTCTTGTCTTCTTTTATTTTAGTCAGAAAACATAAATGATAGAAGATACTGTTTTGTTGTTTCTGTGGACTATCATGGTTGATCCTGGATAATATTCTATGAACTGGAGTGAAGAATCCCTTTTCTGCAGGTCTTAAATGGAAAGTTCTATTCATGCAAACTTGCTACTTGTGGTCCGAAGTGAATTTGCCCTGGTGATTTATTCATTAGTGCAAGTAGATATTTTTCCTTCATTTTTTCTTCTTTCTTTCTCTTTCATTTTCTATGTTCCCCAATGCTTTTTGTTTGGAGTTTACCTGAAGTTTTGCACCTGTTAAAATTAGCTAGTAGAGTTAAATGCTCTCAGTTTGTGGCTGGGCATGAAAACTGTTGTTCCACTCCTCCACTGCTGGTGGGAATGCAAGCTGGTACCACCACTCTGGAAATCAGTCTGGCGGTTCCTCAGAAAACTGGACACTATACTTCTGGAGGACCCAGCCATACCACTCCCGGGAATATACCCAGAAGATTCACCAGCATGCAATAAGGATACATGCTCCACTATGTTCATAGCAGCCTTATATATAATAGCCAGAAGCTGGAAAGAACTCAGATGTCCCTCAACGGAGGAATGGATACAAAAAATGTGGTATATATACACAATGGAGTACTATTCAGCCATTAGAAACAATGAATTCATGAAATTCTGAGAGAAATGGATGGAGCTGGAGAACATCATACTAAGTGAGGTGACCCAGTCTCAAAAGAATACCCATGGTATGCAGTCACTGATAAGTGGATATTAGCCTAGAATCTTGGAACACCAAAGACATAAATCACATACCAAGTGATGTCTGACAAGAAGAAAGGAGTGGACACTGGTGCTAGAATGGACCAAAGCATCATTGTGGGGAAGTACAAGAACAGGGAAGTGGGAGGGGGTGGATGAGGGAGCAGGGGGAGGGAAAAGGGCATGTGGGGCCTTTGGGGGTGGGGAACCAGAAAAAGGGAAATTAATTGTAAATATAGAATATATCCAATAAAAAATGTACATAAAAAAAGAAAACTTAAAAGATATATGATGAAAGGAAAAAGAACACCAAAACCAACAGTCTTCTGGAGGCGCAGTTACAGCAGGGCAAACGTCTTGCCTGCATGGCCTCCAAACCAGGCCTGCATGGTAGAGCATAGTGCTCCGTGCTGGAAGACAAGGATCTGGAGTTCTATCTGAGAAAGATCAAAGTCCGGAAAGGCAAATAAACCATCATTCATAGCTCATGAAATAAAAGTATTTATTCTTCTATTAAAAAAAAAAGAAAAGGAAAACTGTTGTTCCTTCTCATTGGTTTACCTATAGCATGGAAAATTTACTTTTCATGATCTGTCATTACAAGCTTAGACTTTGAGTCTTTCATCTACTATAAATATTACTAGTTTACTTGGTTTTGAATTCTCCATACATTGAATGCTTTGTTTTATTGCTTTACTAACAAAGGACAATCGTATAGTATATATAGTATTTATCAAAATTGTTGCATTAATACATTTAGTTAAGTAGAAGCATGAACTGTCTGTTAGAATTGAATTAAACTGACAAAAAAACAGTATCAGCAGCACAAGAGTTTCTGATACTACCTTGGCTAGAATATAAGCAAATAAACAAAGGACCTATAGATTAATCGAACATTAAGGTGATTCAAAAGATAAATATGGTTCAATCCCTTCCATTTGGTGCACAAGGCTTAAACAAAGCATTATAAATTTGTTAGCATAACTTGTGGAAGATCTAAGCAGTAAAAGCAGATAAGTGCTGCTAACTTGCAACCCACATATATAAAACAGCAATTTAGAAATGATAGATTAAAACATTAGACCTTTCCGGGTAAAGCTCACTTGAGAAGGGAACGGAATTCATATGCTGGTATTAATGTTTTAGTTTACTACTTCTTAAAAGCTACTTAGGGGAAGTTTAAGATCAGACAATGAAAGCATTATGTGGGTAGTTACAGTGATCAATACAGCTTAAAGAAGACTTATTTGACAATTTTTTCATGCTGTTGTTTCACAGACAATGTTATAGTTCTAAACACTTAGTAATTGCTCAGTCTGTGACCTCAGATTTCTGTCTCTGCTTGTTTATTTTCACATTATTCTGCATCCTCCTCTAAAGTCCCAGCTCCTGTGGACTGGGAAGCATTTCTTTTATCAGGCTATATTTTTAGACTTAGTTGGAGCTCTATATCCAAGTAAGACTGCCATTTCACCATTCTCAACTTAGTATCTCAAACTTGTCTAGTGGTCTCTGTCTCTATGTCACTGTCTCTCTTTCTCTGTCTCTGTCTCTCTGTCTCCTACACTTCTACACTTCTCTCTCTCTCTCTCTCTCTCTCTCTCTCTCTCTCTCTCTCTCTCTCTCTCTCTCTCCAGCTCTGTCTCCCTCCCTTCCCCTTCTCTTTCCCACTTTCTCTCCCTGTCCCTCCCTTTCCCTCCCTCTCTCCTTTCCTCCCTCCTTTGCTGAGTGAAAAATTTGCTTCTGCTTCATCTTATGTTTGCATTATTACCAACCAACTTTCAAACACAGGAATTCTATGAAATCTGTTGTAGATATGTCTAATGCTCATAGAGGTTAATTTCTTAGCCATGTAAACACAAATGACCCCCAATAAGTACAGATGATTTATGTAGAATAATTGCTGCATTGTTTTTGTTTTGTCACAGAGGAGAGTCACCTCATCAAGAAAACAATATCCCAACTAAGCATTATAAAACATGTGATTTAATTTAAAATGAAATCACCATAATAATATACTACAAAATATGGCTTGATTTTGCAGTATTTTGTAGCATAACAATTTAAACAGGAATTTATATTAATGTGCTCTCTCTTAGGCCAATAAATAAACTTAGTTCACTACAGCTAATTTATTTTCCATAAGCCAAACAGATACTAGAATTTGCTTCTATCTTTGATTTAAATTTGTTTGAATTTATTTCTGGAAAGTGACTATGAATTTTTTAGCCAAAAATTCCAGTTTTCTACAAATAAGAATAATAATATAGGAAAAAATTATGGATAACACCAAATTTGAGTACTTTCAGGGCCTATATTTATTCATTGAGTTGGCACATTTCAGTTTAACAAAAACAAATAATTAAGTTGAAAAATCTTCTTCCAACTTTTGTCAGGCATTATGTTCACAATAATTTCATCAAAATTTGTTCAAATGTGCAAAACAATGGTATACGACTGCATTTATTGATATTAAATGTTTTATAAAATAGTGTATGCTTTTGCTTTAAAAATCTCCTGTTTCTATGAAGAGGCATCATGAAGAAGGTGCCTTTTATCAATGAAAACATTTAGTTGAGGCTGGCTTACCATTGCAGAGGTTGAGTCTATCATCATTATAGCATGAAGCATGACAGCATACAGGCAGACATGACGATAGAGAAGGTGCTGAGAGTACCACATCTTGTTCCACGGGCAATAGAAATAGACTATATTCCATACCATTGGCAACTTGAGCATTATAACCGCCAAGCCTCACCCCACAGTGACAACTACATCTAATCAACAAGGATCCACCTCCTAAGAGTGTCTTTTCCATTATCTAAATTTTCAGCCATATGAATCCATGGGGGCCATTCCCATTAAACCACCACATTTCACTCCCAGTCCTCCATAGGCTTGTAACTATAACATAATGCAGAAATGCATTAAGTCCAACTTTAAAAGTCCTCATAATCTATACCATTCTCAATTGTGTTTAAAAGTCTGAAGTCCAATGTCTCTTCTGAGATTCATAGCAGTCTCTTAATTATAATCTTCTATAAAATCAAAAGCAGATTACATACTTCAATTATACAGAGGCACAGGACATGCTAGCTTCATAACTGCAAGCACAACATAGCATCATTAATAGTGTGAGGGATTGGTGTCTTCCCATGTGATGGATTGCAATTTGGGGGAGTCACTGGATGGCCTTTCCTTCAGTCACCGCTTCATCTTTGTCCTTGAATTTATTTTATATGGGACCAGATTTGGGTCAAAAGTTTTGTATGTGGGTTATTGTCCCCATCCCTTCACTGGGAGACCTGTCAGTTATGGGATGCAGAGGGAAGGAAGGACCTCAGTGGGAAAGAGGAGGGCAAAAGGAATGGGGGACAGAATCAGGCACCAGGGGAGACAGAAAAGAGGTTCAGGGAGTCAGGAGAATGAATGGAAATATGCAACTGCCAGGGATTGAGATGAGGGGAATCTTTAGGAAGTCTTAGAGACCTGGGAATTCCGAGGAGTCAATGCAGGTGGCCTTAGCTGAAATGCCCAACAGTGTGGATATGGAATCTATTATTCTTGACTTTAAAGCCAGAACCATGTGGCCAAATCTGTGAAGTTGTGCAGCTTTTTGTGGCTGGACCATGAGTCCCTTGTTCAGTTCTATTTTCACCAGCCTATTACTTTTGATGCTTTTCTTCACTGCCTAAGATTGGCTGCCCTGAAAGATGCTCTGTAGACCAGGCTGGCCCTGAACTCAGATCTGCATGCCTCTGGTTCCTGAGTGCTTGGATTTAAGATATGCACTAAGCCTTTCTTTAATTCTGTTTCATTACATTGAAACTTAGCTGGGTGAGATCTTGCACTGAGGTCAACATTCTCTTATTTCCAGTATTTTTTTTTATCTCATTGAATGAATGATTTAGCTGTAATTCACTTCCTAGTGCCTCTATCCTGTTTGGATCATACATTTTTTTCCTTGTTTAGCTTGCTTTTTATTTTTCATAAGAGCAAACCACACAATAGAGAATATTCTATTCTGTTTTTGAGATTTTCTTTGCCAAAGCAATTAATCTAAATCTCTTCATTTTGGCCTCAGGAAGACTCTGGATGATGCATAAAGCAGCCATATTCTTCACCAAAACATCACGAGAATGATCTCTGGGCAATATATGAAAAAGCCCCCACAGTTCGAATAACACTAAGCACAACTTCTGTGCTTCTATTACTATAGACCATGAAGCAGCACTTAAAGAACTCTACTGCATTCGTAATCCAATGTTCCAAAAATTGGCATTCTTCTAAACAAAAGCATAGTTCGGCCTCTCACAACAATACTTCAGTCCCTGGGACCAATTTCTGTATTAGTACTGTGAAGAGTAACCACAACCAAGGTAACTCATAAAAGACAGTATTTAATTTCATAGGTGTAGTACACTATCATCATGACAAGAAGCAAAGCAGTGTCCCGAAAGACGTGATGCTAGAGAAGGAGCTGAAAATTCTACATCTTGATCTAGAAGCAGCAGAAGGCTACTTTGTAGCACAGTGGGTGTAGATTGAGCATTATGAACACAAAGCCCACCCCCATAGTGACATACTTTCTCCAACTGGGGCACAACTACTCCAACAAGGCCACATCTCCTAATAGTGCTACTTCCTCTGGCCAAGAATTCAAACAAGAGTCTATGGGTGACATTCATATCCAACCACAACAAGGGGTAACATGTTCATAACTCATTCTGACTATGGAAGTCCGATGACAACATTTAGGAACTGTTTTACATCTACTATATTAGTCTTTAAAATAAAATTTGACTTGTCAGGCTTAGCAGCAAGTACCCACAGAACCAAATCAATAATTCTGTATGTAACTTCAATACATATTTGTGTTTACAGGTATGTTAAAAGTTGGTCTAGACTTGTTTTAATCATAAGTTGGAAATGAAAGTTTAGAACCTGACAAATACAGAGGCAGATGCTCGCAGCCAACCATTAGAGTGAGCACATGGTCCCCAATGGAGGAATTACAGAAAGAACTGAAGGAGCCAAAGGGGTTTGAAACCCCATAGGAGGAACAACAATAACAACCAACCAGACCCCACCCCCCTCACAGCTCCCAGTCACTAATCCACCAACCAAGGAGTACACATGGAGGAACCCATAGCTCCAGCTGCATATGAAGTAGAGGATGGCCTTGTAGGGTATCAATGGGAGGAGAGGCTCTTGGTCCTGTGAAGGCTTGATGCCCAAGTGTAGGGGAATTTAAGGGCAGGGAGGTAGGAGTGGGTGGCCATAGGGGTACACCCTCATAGAAGCAGGGGGAGGTAGGAGGAGATAGAGGGTATTGCTGGGGGTGGGGTGGAAACAAGAAAAGGGGATAGCATTTGACATGTAAATAAAGAAAACATCCAAGAAAAAAAAAGGGAAAAAAAGGTTGGATAAAAAATTTAAAAAAATTAGAAGAAAAGAAAATATAGAGTCAAATTAACCTTACTCCATTTAAAGATCTTGTGTATTAATAGAATTTTTCATGTCAAAACTGGATTAGGCTACAATATAATATTTAACCAATGTGAGACTAAATAAAATGACATTTTTAAGTGGAGAATATTGAAGAGGACAAATGGATCTGGGCAAGAGGAGACACAGAGGGAAAACTAGAAGTAGTGAGGGAGAGGAAACTGAGGCCAGGATATAATGTATAAGAGAATTTATTTAAAAAGGCAGATATCATTCTAAATGGTTCACTGAAGAGGATAGGCACATGCTACTCAACAGCTATGAACACTGCTTCATATATAGCTTACATTTTAGAGGTATGCTGGTGTTTTGTCAATTTAACATAAACCTAGACATATCTAAGAAAAAGGGATTCTGATTGAAAAATACTTCCAAGAGATTGTAAAATAATTAACCAAAGGTCATAAAAATGGAACTAATGCTTTAGTATAGGTGCTAGGATAGAAGATAAAATATTGACTGTGTTAATCTACACAAAACTTTACTGATAACTTATAGTTTTAAACCTTCAGTGAACCTTTGGAGCTGAGACAGCTGATGGATGTTTAGTCAGATAATTACTCTTAATGAATATTCATGTAAACATTCTCTGTTGTAAACCTCCATTTTAATTTATGATTTGATTTTTTTTGTGTGAACTTGTGCTGAACTTTGGAACATGTGATCATGTATTCTTAAAGTCGTATAAGTACTGAGGACAAAGAGATGAGAAGCAGAGAGAGAAGAATTTTTTGCCTTTCCCCACTTAGATTAGATTTTCTTCCCTTTCTCCATTGTTAGGATTCTGTCTAAGCTCCACCCCACAGTTACTGGCAACAGCTGGCCCACTATAAGTAGGGCTTACTGCCCCTTCTCTCTGTCTTGCTTCTTGCCCTCTTGTTACCCCTCTCTCCCCATCTCCCCCCCCATACACACATGTGGTCCTGGCCGGTCTACTTCTCTCCTCTCTCCTCTCTGCCTTCCTCTTTCTCTACTACTCTCTTAACTCCCCTCCGCATGTACCCAATAAACTCTATTCTATGCTAAAAAAAAAAAAAAGAAAAAAAAAAGAAAAAAAAAAAAAGAAAAATACTTCCATAAAATTGTCCTGTAGCCAAGTTTATGGTGCATCTTTTTGATGGATGATTTACATGGAAAGGTCCATCCCACAGGATATAGAGGTACCTCTGCATCCTAAGTTATATAATACAGCAGTCTGAGCAAGCCACAGGAACTTGCTAGTAGTCAGCATTCCTCCACAGCCTCTGCTTGAATTCCAGCCATGATGTTCCTCAGCAACAAACTAGAACATTGGAATTGTAAACTGAAAGACACCTGTAGTGTGTAAAAACAAAACATTTGTAATGGGATAAATAGAATTTATCTAGGTAAAAAAAAAATCCATTTCAAGCAATGAAGGTGTTCATGAATGGAATCTTCTTAATCAGTCAAATCCAAAGGATTTTCAAATACATTTATTTAGATTAAGATTTGAAAAATATTTTCTTAGAAACATTGCAAAGCTGAAGACATGATTTTTTTATTTAATTTTTATTTTCTATATTCTATGTTTACATTCCAAAGGCTTTCCCCTTTCCCAGTTCCCCCCCACCATATGTCCCATAATTCCTCTCCCCCCAGCTATTCCCCAATCATTCCCCCCCCCACGATTTCTCTGAAGACATGATTAAACACTACAGATGCATATAATAAGATTGTTATGCATATAATAAGATTGTTAAGCTTAGCATGCCAGGAAAATAGAGCAGTGCGTGCCAGGGATATTATGATCATTTATTTTCCATAGTCAACAAGGGTCATTTGAAGGATAAATAATCTGTTCTACAAGCAAAAGTTCAGAGACAGGTACCTATCCTCTATTAATCTTTTTCCCTTCCTTTATTTTCAGATTTTTCATATAAAAAACGTTTAGAAACTAGTACTTAGATAAGAAAGATAACATGGTTTAAGAAAACGATCTTTGTTGTTAGGAACTTAAATGTGTTAAATGAGTCTTGAAACAAATGTCAAATGTGATGTGAGTCATTCCCTTTGTGGTTGCATGAACACACTGCACACTGTCACAACCTGAGATGATTATTTGTTTCCTTCCACTAAGCACTTTCCAATGACAGTGCTGAATCTGTGCATGTCATGACTGTGTTACGAAGTGCTTGCTACTATCTCCTAAAAAGAAGATACTTTTTCCTATCTCCAAGTCAATAACAATATGCTCTTGAAAGGAGAGAAGCTAAGCAGATCTAAGACTATACAAATAAAATAAGTAAATAAGGAAAGAGCTATTATGATAATATTTTGGTCTTAATCATTTCAATGAGAAATGTTTAACAAGTGAATTCTAATTTTAAAAAGGTAAAAAAAAAGCACAGCATGAACATATTTCACATTTTTTGTGTTCAGTCATAGAGTAGTCACATACTCATGATTGCACACAATACCTGAGGTCTGACAAAGTTTACTAATGTAAATTGTATACACCTTGATAATGAAAACAAAATGTAGAAAATGTGATTAGATTGTAAACCTTGATTAAATAATTAAAGCAAATTTGTTTAATCTATGACATAATAGTAGAAAACCATGGAAGTAGAGTAAATCTGATTTGAAGAAAGTTGACCAAGATATAAGGCAAAGCAATCAAAATGAAATGGCAGCCGGGCGTGGTGGCACACTCCTGTAATCCCTGCACTTGGGAGGCAGAGGCAGGTGGATTTCTGAGTTCGAGGCCAGCCTGGTCTACAGAGTGAGTTCCAGGACAGCCAGGACTACACAGAGAAACCCTGTCTCAAAAAAAAATGAAATAACATGTAAAAGTGTCTAAGTATAAAAAAGAAACAGTATATAATAAAATGGACAAGCATTAAACATTCATAAAATTTTAAAGATTTTTAAGGAATTTTTTTTAGAAACTCACTTATAAGCACTGTATTTTCATTGTTTCCAATGCTTTTCTCTCTCTCCTTCCATCCTTTCTCCAGTTCCAACATTCACTCACATTGTTCACATTTTATTTATTTTTATTGTCATATATAACATACTCATGCACACAAACACATGCAGAAACATATATACACTTGGACATACACAGACCCGTATCCATGCAGACACATACCAACATTCATGCAAACACAATCACAGATACACTCATACAAAGCAAAAGAGAGAGAGAGAGAGAGAGAGAGAGAGAGAGAGAGAGAGAGAGAGAGAGAGAGATCAGAGAGGGAGAGGGATGAGGAGAGGGAAAGGGAGGGGGAAGGGAGGGGGAGGGAGGTAGGGAGAGGTAGAGGAAGGAAGAAAAGGAAGGGAGGGAGAGAAAGAGGCAGAGAGTGTAGAGAGCCTTATTGAGGTGCCATGCCACCAGGCAGGAACTTGACATCCACCAAGATGAAGTTCCTTTCCCAGCCTTTGAGTGGGAACTCCTGTGTTAGCCATAATCCCCTCCACCTTCCCTTCCCTTCCAGGTAACCCATTCTGTTCCATGTAACTGCAGACAAGAGAGTGAAACCAAAAGTAAAGTTTAAAGCATTATAGTTTTGCTTCAATCTTGTTTAAAACCATCAGATGATTTGTTTATGCCATAATTTAAAACAAGATCATTCACAGAAGTTGTAGCATTAAATGGGGAAAATATCTCTTCTATAACATGTTTATAAAAATAAATGTGATAGATATGAAATCGTTAGCCATGGAAAACTACAGGATACAAATTACAAATGTTGTTTATTCTGTAACTAAGACCATTTACAATGACATAGATTCTATTTTCCTCAATGTTTCTGCTAAATAAGACTGTAGTCAATTCTGGTTTTGTCCAGTTTAAGGCTCATGAGTTGTGATATATTCTTAAATGTTTTACTTATTTGCTTGATTGACAGTAATTGCATACATTAAAATTGTACAGCACATGATCTTATATATGCATATATATAATTTAGCAAAATAAGACAAATTAATAAATTGATTGTTTTACATTTATCTAGTTTTGTTTTGTTTTGTTTGTTTGTTTTCTTGAGACAGGGTTTCTCTGTATAGCCCTGGCTATCCTGGAACTCACTCTGTAGACCAGGCAGTCCTGAAACTCAGAAATCCACCTTCCTCTGCTTCCCAAGTGCTAGGATTAAAGTCATGCACCACCACAGCCCAGCTTATCATGTTTTCTGTTAATCTCTGTTAAACACTTAGAAATTTTCATTTACTATATGTTATTATTAGCTAGAGTCAGCATTTTGTTGCCATAGTAATTAAACTGTCAATTTGAATGTGTTCTATTTTTTATTCTTTGAAATTTCCATCTTGAAGTGTAAGCAAATCACATATTTTGGGCTCACGTGAATTACTGAAGTATTCCCTACCTTTTCTGTTTAGAAATTAGCAGTATGTCTTGTGCATATGTCACAGGTGTCAGGGAGACATTGTGCTAAAGTTCTAACAGCAACAATATGTCTGCTTTACTATTGTGAAAGGCAAAAAGTGTAATTAGATCCAGAGTTTGAATTATTTTTATTACCTGAGTTTTGAAAGTGAAATTACAGCAATATATGTCACTTTTTAATATGTGTATAAATGGTGCCTAGACTCTCAGAGAAAAATTCTTGAAGAACTTGACAAAAATTCAAAAGCAAGTTTTGCCTTTTCATTTGGAGTTGCAAAGAGTAAAAATGAGGAAAAAAGTCCTTTTAGAATATTTGACCATAAGGAGATACTTAATGATGAATTCTAATTAGAAGATTGTGTGCCTGGAGGACAGGTTTTCAGGAGCTAAACCATAAAGGCTTACCAACATGATGGCACAGATGTGAACTGATGTGGGCAGTACCAAAGGACTCCTGTCTAAGCTCTCAACTTTTTCTTCTGAAGACATAGAAGTAAGAAGCCATATAAGAAGCTCCTTCCTGAACAAGAGCATGACCCGGGCTTCCATGCCTTCTCTATTATGATAAAATGAACCCTTTACATTGTGGGTCAAGGTTAACCTACCCTGCTTTAGCGTGGAAGAAATTTAATGGTGTAGCTTAAGCCAAAATACAACCAGGATGTGGTGTTTCAATAAATTGCATGAACTTCCAACATGATAAAAATCATACATGGCAGGTATCTTTTCTTCTTATGTATCTTTTAAATTATTTCATAGGTATATAACTTCAGACACATGAAAATGCTCCCCATTTTTTTAATAACCTCAAACTAAAATGCAGAACTGGTTTTTGTGTTTTTAGTACATGGTGTACTGCAGCAAGAGGATTGCCTTGATTTCTAGACCAACCTGTGTGTGTGTGTGTATGTGTATGTGGGGGTGTGGTGGTGGGTAAGCAAAAGAGTATGTGTGTTAATTTGTGTATGTGCTTCAAGAGAAGAATTGTTCATGTCATGTCCATAGATTTTTCAAAAAGAAATATAATAACCAAATTTCTAGCCAGCTGTTGAAATCTGGTGAGACAGAACATTACCATCTTCATTGCAACTTGAATGCATTCAGAATCATCATGAAAACACACCACTGTGTTAATCAAGGAAAGGTCTTGCATAAAAGATTTTCTTTTTTTCTATATTCTTTGTTTACATTCCAAATGATTTCCCCTTTCCCAGTTCTCCCCTCCCCATAAGTCCCATAAGCCCTCTTCCCTCTACTTATTCCCCAATCACACCCCCCACCCCCATTTCTCTGTCCTGGTAATCCCCTATAATGCTACATCAAGCCTTTCCAGGACCAAAGCCCTCTTTCTCCTTCTGCTTGGAAATCATTTGAGAGGTTAATTGTGCCTTGAGTATTCAGAGCTTCTGGGCTAAAATCCACTTATCAGAGACTAAATTCCATGTGTATTCTTTTGTGATTGGGTTACCTCACTTAGGATGATATTTTCTAGTTCCAACCATTTGCCTAAAAATTTCATGAATTCATTGTTTTTAATTGCTGAGTAGTATTCCATTGTGTAAATATACCAGATTTTCTGTATCCATTCCTTTATTAAGGGTCATCTGGGTTATTTCCAGCTTCTGGCTATTATAAATAAAGCTGCTATGAATATAGTAAAGCATGTGTCCTTATTGCATGGTGGGGAATCCTTTGGGTATATACCCAGGAGTGGTATAACAGGGTCCTCTGGAAATGTCATGCCCAGTTTTCTGAGGAACCGCCAGACTGACTTCCAGAGTAGTTGTAGCAGCTTGCAATCCCACCAGCAGTGGACTAGTGTTCCTCTTTCTCCACATCTTCGCCAACACCTGCTGTCTCCTGAGTTTTTAGTCTTAGCCATTCTGACTGGTGTGAGGTGAAATCTCAGGGTTGTTTTGATTTGCATTACCCTAATGATTAATGATGTTGAACATTTATTTCTTTGACAATGGAACAAAAGCCATTCAGTGGAAAAAAAGATAGCCTTTTCACCAAATGGTACTGGCTCAACTGGAGGTCAGCATGCAGACGAATGTTAATTGATTCATTTTTATCTCCTTGTACTAAGCTCAACTCCAAGTGGATCAAGGACCTCCACATAAAACTAGATACACTGAAACTGATAGAAAAGAAACTGGGGAAGACCCTTGAGCACATGGGCACAGGGGAAAAGTTCCCAAACAGAACACCAATGGCTTATGCTCTAAGATCAAGAATTGACAAATGGGACCTCATAAAATTACAAAGTTTCTGTAAGGCCAAGGACACTGTCGATGGGACAAAAGGGCAACCAACAAATTGGGAAAAGATCTTCACCATCCCCACATCCGACAGAGGGCTAATATCCAATATATACAAAGAACTCAAGAAGGTAGACTCCAGAGAGCCAAATAACCCTATTAAAAACTGGAGTACAGAGCTAAACAAAGAATTTTCATCTGAAGAATTTCGAATAAAAGATTTTCTAAGGCAGGAAGACACAGACTTAATGTGGCACCATCCACTGGCTGCGGTTCTGAACCAAATAAAAGGAAAATATTGAGCTGTGCGTCAGCGTCCATGTCTGTTTTTGGAGAGCAAATGCTGGATGATGAGCTCCCTCACTCCCCTGTCACTGTCACTGTCCCCAATGTGGTGGATTTAACCCTGAACTCTTGAGCCAACGTCAGCATGGCTTTCCTCATGAAGAATTTGATCTCAGCCAGAAGAGCCATAGGTAATACTGCGAATTAGTGACACTGTTTTAAAAAGCCACAGAGAAGAAAATATTACTGTGTATGAACAAGAGAAGCTGATATGGATGTCAGAAAAGAGGGGGAGCTAATGCTGAGGCATACTGTTAGAACACTGAAGAAAAGCCCGCTCTGGGCAACATTTCCATAGTGTGGCTGCTGAGGTTGTCACTCTCAGTGGGAGACACCTCAGGCAACATTGT
This sequence comes from Apodemus agrarius, assembly GCA_964023405.1. Classification (NCBI taxonomy): domain Eukaryota; kingdom Metazoa; phylum Chordata; class Mammalia; order Rodentia; family Muridae; genus Apodemus; species Apodemus agrarius. The sequence continues at coordinate 16,403,344 of OZ030013.1, forward strand.
CAGTGAACACACCCTCCAGGGAGAGACTCCAGCAGCAGCAATGGAGGAGGTTGACAACCTAAAGGAAACAGTGGGAGTAACAGAAAGCCCCGCTAGCTCCTCTGGCAAATAAATAGTTGAGAACCCACCCTAGCCTTTCAGGGGCTTTTACTAGGCTCCATTCTGCTCGGCACGCCCACAAACCTCATTCATCATATGTTGCTACTGAATCACGCCAGTGCTTAAGGAGTTATTTATGACCCGAAAGGATGAGAAGAAACTGTCTCTCAAAATCTACCATGAGCCAATACTGTATTAAAATGCCAATAAAATAAATTAGCGGTGGAATGATTTTGAGAAGTAAATGTAAAATACAAACAGCCCTTTTTATCACTGGATTCAGTATCTATAAAAATGCTTGTTTTGCGACATTGCTAAAAAAGGTTTAGAACAAATTGACTCTGGTTTTCTATTTCACTGATGAAATGTATATTCTGTAAAATATATAGATTATGATCTACAAATCAGTTTTCAAGTAACAAGAGAAGTATTTTATGTCTTTTAAAGCACATTTCTGTTTAAATACTATTTTCACAGACTTCCTTATAAAACAGCCCTTCTGAACCAGTCTAGCTTTATATTCTATTATCTAACTTATTCTTCAAAGCACCTCAATGTGTCATGAACCTTTGCACTTCCCACCAAAGCTTAACTATTCATCCCACTTAGACTCTGGTTCTCTGACACAGTCTCTGAATAAGCCTCAAATATTCTTAACCAGTAAAGATAGTACTCTTCAAAATATTACTAAAGATTCTGCAACTCAAAATTAATAGTTCTCATTGTGTTTTATCCGTATTCTTCTTTATCCTTTATGAGTATTTCCTTTAAAATAATCATCTTATATTTTCACTTGATAAAAGGCATGATAGATGAATAATTACACAGGGTGACCCAACAATCATCTGTTGAAATAGATCAATACAAATAGAAAGAACTGCCAAAATCTAGTTGCTGCTTGAAGAGGTTCCTGTCTGATTCAACAATTTTCCTAAAATCAAAGGTATATCTAGTATCTAATGACTTATTTAAGGAGACTTTTTTTAAAAAAATGTGTTGAATGTTTCATTATTCAGAAAAGCAATGTTATTTCTCTTATTAGCAGCACACTGTGCATAAATTCTAGAAATGGGGAATATTTCAGAATTGAGGATATTTGATAGTAATTACATTTCTTAGCCTTCAGACTGTTGCCTGAGAATGTTAGTCAGGAGCAGAAGAAGTATGCCATTAATCTCTGGGAGATATAGAAAACAGCACATTTATGAGGAAAGTAATTATAATGAAACTCCAGATGCTGATTAGGCAACTTGATTTCTTATTTCCGTTTTGCATGCATGAATACAATCAATATTCTCTCTGTAGTGATAGGGTTAAAAATAGTACTGCAATCAGCACATGAATAAAATGCTCTTTTTATGGATTTTACTGTTGAGTCACATGTGGTTCAAATATTTCGTTCATTTCCATAAAAAATCCTTGAAGTATTTTCACTTGTTTTAATTTTATTTTCACTTTCAAGCTATTTCAAAAAATTAATAGAAAGAGTCAGCGATTCAGGGAGGAGCATGTGCTTCTACCTAGTTCCATTTTTTTTCTGTTCTGTACGTGGCTTAAGCTGATGTCCACTTCTGGCAGGTCACACCTGTGAATGAATGGCTTTGCAAGTTGCTGTACATTTCCTATAATAAATCTAGCTCCCCACAAGATATATAATTAAGCAGGGAAGTGAAATCTGATTATCTGTCAAAGATAAATGAGTGAGTTCGCTACATTCAGATGCTCCATCACTGTACCTACGAAGAATTAAAACAGCTCAGTCCCAAATGCAAAATTGATAATAACATTTCTATTCAGTCAGCATGTATTTATCGAATACCCACTGGGTGCTAGGCCATCTAGTATTTGAAGAGCAGTTTTCAGATATATTTTGCATTTTCATCAATAGAGCCTCAGATTGCCTTTTAACTATACATGTGAAAACTCTGCTCTCACTAACAGATGAGAAAACTAGAAAGGTGAATCCACAGCATCACATGGTTGAAATTACATAGCTGCAAATAATGCCAGACCCCCCTGGCTCGTTTATCAGTTAGCCCTTTCACAATAGCTAGCTTGTCCTCTACCAATAAGATGTTCTGTGCATTTTAAATAGCACTTCGTAAGACTTTATTTATTATGAGAGTCTTATAATTATGGGAACTTCTATTTTTCTATTTCTAGAGGATTATCCCTGTTGGAATCCTATGACAGTCATATATCATAAGCCTTTAAAATGAAGTAAGTGGACATTACAAACATTTCTGGAGAGAATTGACCATTTCTCTGTGACAAAAGGATACACAATGATACCAGCAATCACGCTGGAACATAACACACCCCTGTATTCTTTTAATAAATGTCTGCCATGATAAGCAGATTCTCAGGTGTTTCCTAAAAGCATGCAGGCAGATTGTAAGTAAGTCTTATTTCTGTTTACTCATTGCACAGCTAGGAGTAGCAACTCTAATAGAGAAAAGGGACTTATGGCAAAGACACTGGTTGCCATCACACTGGCAATCTTTGACATGTGTGCTGCAGTTGGAAACAAACAAACAAAAAAATCCACTGGTGTTCAAATACTAAGAGGAAGCAGTTCATATTTGTTTTACTCACTGTTTTCTCTCTAATCCTAAAATAGTATCTGTCATCCAATGTACACTCAGTGGATAGTTATTAAAATAGTAGTTTGAAATGAAAACTTTTGTCTGCTTTGAACTTTGCTTGACTGGATATACATTAGTGATGTTAAAGAGTGCTGTTTCAGCATCACATTCAACCTTACTGTGGGGAGCAGTGAAAGGACACTGTAAAGCTGATACCATGTGGGTCACATGACAGATCATCAGGTCACATGATGCATCAGCCTGTCACATGGTGCTTCAGCATTAGGGAAAGGAGCCTTCTCAATGCTCAACTCTTCATAGGAACATATAGATATATTTTTTCTATACCATTAGCTGATATGCATATATATATGCAAAATTTAAACAACCACCAAAATATGCACTCTAAAGAGACAGCAAATATCAATCTTTAGAAAATATTCTATGACAAAAAGGAACTGGAACTCACTCTATAAATTGGGCTGTCCTCAAACTCAGAAATCCACCTGCCTCAGCCTCCAAAGTTCTGGGATTAAAGGCATGCGCTACCACAGCCCAGCTTCTTTTTATTTTTTTTTCAAAGTGAATATAAAAATAGTCAGATAGAATGCAAAATGTTGTAATTGAAATACCAAGATTCCGAAGTCATAAGAACTCATGGCCTAATTGAAAGTTCTAACTCTGCATTTACTGCTCAGGTGTTTTATCTATGTATGTCAAATACAGCATGGTTCTCTTTGCTCCTGGAGAACAATAAATGGCCGTGATTTCTCTCTGTGTTTACAATCTGCAGAAACTCATGCTTGTTGAGTTGATTTAAGCTTCCATGTGACTTCTGTATCCCCCTCATGGCTGCTCCCATAGCCTTGCAGTTACCTGTCAGTCAATTGTTTGAACTAACAGGGACAGAAGAATGAGCAGCCTTTAAAATTTAAACCACCACCAAAATATGCACTCTAAAGAGCCAGCAAATATTAATTTTTAGAAAATATTCTATGACAAACAGGGAATCACTTAAAATAATAATATAAATTCAAATTATCATTAAATAACCCTTTAATTTATCTTTATCTCTTCCATGTCATGTAGGGTTTGCCAAACCAAGCTTTACCCATTTTTTGATCTCTTTTGTGGCACATTTCCTAGCCCTCTATCTGACTTTTTCCCTACCAAAAAAGAAAGAAGAAAAGAAAGAAAAAAAACTCAGTAAATCAGAATAGCAGAGGACTATTAATGTATTTGGCCAAAGAATCTGGCGATATTGTTGGATTCAGGATCTCAACTTTGTCCAGTATAAGACTTAAAGTGTACCTTCTATAATAAAAAGCAATAATTGACAAAGAATCACATCAAATATTACACTAATATAGTCCTATTTCACTATGATCCAGACTAGTCAACTATGCCTTGTGTAGGGAGGAAAGAAGGTGCTCTAAATGCTTGCTGGCTTCGTGCTACTCCTGAACGTTTTTGGCGGTGCTGTCATCCTGTATTTTACACCTAATTGCTCATAAATCATTGAGAATATCAACCCATTGCCCTCAACTTTCAATTTTTTAAATATTTGTATTAATTATTTTTATACACTCCATTTTATTCCCCACTCTGCCAACCCCTGTCCACCCTCTGACTCTCCCATATCCCATTCTCCTCCCCTCCCCCTGTCTCTATGTGGATGTCCCTACCCCCAGCCCACCTGACTTCTTAACTCCCTGGGGCCTCCAGTCTCTTGAGGGTTAGGAGCATCATTTCTGGATAAACACAGACGTGGCAGTCTTCTACTGTCTGTGTGCTAGGGTCCTCATATCAGCTGGTAAGTGCTGCCTGTTTGGTGGTCCAGTGTCTGAGAAATCCTGGAGATCCAGATTAATTGAGACTGCTGGTCCTCCTACAGGGTCGCCCTCAGCTTCATTCAGCCTTCCCTAATTCAACAACAGGGGTCAGCTGCTTCTGTCCATTGGCTGGGTTCAAGTATCTGCCTCTGACATTTTGAACTGCTTGTTGGGTCTTCCGAAGTGCTGTCATGATATGTCCCTTTTCGTGAGTGTTCCACAGCCTCAGTAATTGTGTCAAGCCTTGGGACCTCCCCTTGCTCTGGATCTCACTTTGGGCCTGTCACTGGACCCTCTTTTCCTCCTTCTCCATTTCCATTCCTGTAATTCTTTCAGACAGGAACACTTATGGATCAGAATTGTGACTGTGGGATGGCCCCCTTCTCCCTCATTTGAAGCCCCATCCAGCATCTTCCTGCTGGAGGTGGGCTCTAGAAGTTCCCTCTCCCCACTGTCAGGCATTTCATCTAAGGTCCCTCCCTTTCAGTCCTGCAAGTCTCTCCAACCTCTGCCCTCAGCTTCGTATGTATTGACAGATACCAATCTTCCAGCCTTGTTTTCATAATTCTGTTTTTATCCACTTTCTTGCACTCACTGCCCATTTTCTCATAGAATTCATGTGCACAAAGACTCTCCTTGTATTTAAAAATTTGTATTTGCCACCAGGACTACAAATATCATATTAACTGGAATGACTTTTTTATGAAAACACATAATAAAACAATGAAAAATCAAAATGTTACAGCAAGCAAAATACAGGAGTTCTCTGTGGTTTGACCAGTGTAGTGAGCCAGGATTCCTTCCATTAGTCATTCACTCAGGAACTCATCCATCTATGCCAGATCAGTTGTATTGTGAACTGCATAGCTTTTTACTGCCTGCTTTGAAACACAAATGGGTTGAATTTCAGGCTTTTGCTTTCTAAAGAAGTATAAATGGATGCTATATAATACAGACTATCTGAAAAGTCAATTTGTTTTAATAAACATGAACTTATTTGCTCAGCAATTGCATAGATTGACACACTAGTTGTATCTGACCATAGTAAATTAAATGGCAGGCATAATGAAGGTGTATGGGTAATCATATATGTCTTTCCTACTCAGTATATTGGTGTTTAACATATATAATATATATTATATATATTAAATATTCCATATGTTCTATTTTCTTCAATACTCTGGATAACTTTTTTGTTCTTCTTTTGACTATGAAAAAAGACAAAGAAAATTTATAAACATGTATTTTTCTCTTGACATCATGCATTAAAATATGCCTGTATCAGGTCATAGCTTCCTGGCTCATTGTCCTACCAACGCTGGGCATCTTCCAGTCCCAGAACAATCATCCTATACAGCCTTAACTGTTCTTCACTCTTTGGGTGCACACATCATATTCTATCATGCTCATGGCTGCCATTGATAAAAATCCTTGTGCTAAATTCATAGCATGCTTTTATCATCCTGATTCTCTGTTTGTCGATCAACATAGTAAGAGAGCAGCTCAAGAGGACCACGCCACTTCTGCTTGTGCTCTTTACCATCTCAGGTGTTTTTCAGTGCACTTCAGTATGGCCCTTAACAACAAACTCTAAAGACGTTTTTGTTCCAAGATTCTATTTCCTCCTGTTATTAATCAAACACTAACCTGTCACTCCTCTTGTCATTTTTTTTTTTACTTTTTCAACCATCCATAAACTTGAAAATGTACTTCTCTCTCAAATATGCTCTGTCTTTGACTCCTCTCACTCCTTATCCCCTTTGTGTCCAATATCATTGTTAGGTCAACTTGATTTGTCGGAAACTAAATGATGAAACTCTGGAACATATTTCTTCACCTTATTTGGTGTATAAGATTAATAATATTGTGGTAGCAATAAAGACTACATAAATGTGTATGATTATTTGGATTTTTTCACTATATGTATTCATATGATCTTACTTTCCTAAAATATGTCCATTTTCACTTATTCACACATTCTGACACATTTTGCCTTCATAACTGCATTTATTTTAATTTCAGTTTGCAGTTCACTTTTACACCAACCCCCAGAAGAAAAGCATAACATTGGTCCATTTGACTATTTGATGACCTAATTGAAATCATTTAAATCAGAAATGGCATAATACACTTTACAACAATAGTCCTTTTCTAAAAAAGCATATATATATATATATATATATATATATATGTATATATATATATACATATATATATATATATATCATTCTCTTCATAGCTGCTTAAGAATGCAGTTATTTAGAATGCAAGTATTCCATAGTGTTCTCAGAAAATACTTCCTTTTAATATGCAAAATTGAAACTTGTAAGAATTGATTTTTATGTATGCAATGCCTACTAAAGTCTCAGTTTTGTTCTTAGTGGTTCTGTTCTATTGTTCTTAATTTTTTATATTAAGTATTTTAATTATTAGTATTTTACACTATAATCATTTACATTTATCTAAAACCTGTGCTCTATTTTTATCTAAATGCACAAATCCTGGAAGTGGGCTAGAGAGGAAGTCACATTTTGTTTTTCCAACATGACTTACTTATCTAGATTACCTAGAGACATCAGGGACAGGCTTTAGCTGCATTGGCTCTACATAGTTTAATATCATTTACTTCTCTACAAGGAACCCTCTTAATAGATTTTTGCCGGGATCTCTGCTAGCAGGTCCAGGTGACAGGAGAGAACCTTGTCCAGCCAGGTCTCCTTGGGGGCTGAGTAGGCTGGTGTGTGGCTTGGATCTCCTGCTGTCAGGAGAATAACCACCCTGAGCTAGGTGTCTGTCAAAGCAAGAGCTTGTTTTATTGTATCAGTCTTTTCCTTATATAGGGCTGAGGAACAGGGTGGGAATCTTTGGTGGGATGAGATGATGTAGGAGGTGGGGAAGGGTGATGGATGGTATGGGGTGACTGACAGGGCCAATAAAATTACTCAATATCAACAGTAGCTAGGCAAGGTCAGTCTTAAGCAGGTCATGCTGTGCCACTCCAGTACAGAACTGACAAGGGACAGGTCTCTATACAGATGGACCTTAGAGATAGAAATTTTTATTATTATCTACCACGGAAACTGATAGGAAAGAGGACTATCTACCTTGGACAATGTCAAGCACCTGGAGAATAGGGAAGACTATGACGTTAGATTGTGTAGTAGCAAAATCCTCACACTAAGTCACTAAAGTTGATAATATTTTATTTGTTATGAACTATCATCATGTGACTTAAGGTGAATATGGCAAATTTTACTTAGTTTGTCATGAGTTTATCCCAATCTCAATGGTAAAATTCTGATGTGGTTCAGACCACTACTATCTACAGCAAAACTCTATAGTTCTGACATAGCAGAGGTACTGGCTGGTGTGTGTCAACTTGACACAGGCTGGAGTTATCACTGAGCAAGGAGCTTCAGCTGGGAAAGTGCCTCTGTGAGAGCCAGCTGTGGAACATTTTCTCAATTAGTGACCAACGGGGGAGGTCCCCTTGTAGGTGGTGCCACCCCTGGGCTGGTAGTCTTGGGTTCTATAAGAGAGCAGGCTGAGCAAGCCAGGGGAAGCAAGCCAGTAAGAAACATCCTTCCATGACCTCTGCATTAGCTCCTGTTTCCTGACCTGCGTGAATTCCAGTCCTGACTTCCTGTGATGATGAATAGCAATGTGGAAGTGTAAGCTGAATAAACCCTTTCCTCCCAGCTTGCTTCTTGGTCATGATAATTGTGAAGGCATAGAAAACATGACTAAGAGAGTAGGTATTATGAAAATTACTTATAAATGTATTGACATAGTATTAGTCCATTATGAATTATGAATGTGGTACAAAATATAATCCTTAAGAATACACCAATGTCTACAATACGGTTTGTGACATCAATAGCCCAAATATATTGATTAGATGCTCTTCCTGATTTTGTCCTGATTCATCTACTGACTACTAAAACATTATTTGATTCGGTTTAGTTCCTAAATAACTAAGTTCTTCCTAAATAATTAAATAATTCTTTAGTGAGTTAACCTAAAACCACTGTTGATCTTGATGCTTCAAATGCTATACACACTCCCAAGGCTCCAGGGTTCATCTGAAAGAGTAAGAGCATTCTCCATTAGATAATTCTTCACTATTTAGACTTAAGCATGTCAAGTCTTGTTTACGTTATGTCATTTACCATTACCAATGTAATAGATTACTGAAAATATAGCCTTCAATAGTTGATTTGCATGTAGTGCTCTTTGGGAATGCCATTCCTCAGTCATTGTTATTTGCTTAGGGTGAAGAAATATTAACACCTGTGAAAAAAACTGAATTGGATAATATGTCCATTTATTTGGGCCTTATCTCGATGCTATTGTATCTTTGAGTTGCTGCATGGGCAACCTGCGTCTAATCTATTGGATGGCAGAAAGTCCAAATTCTTTTACTTGCCTCAGGAGACAGTCAATTCAGAGTCAGTGAGCTGACTGAGACATCTGAAGGAGGGATCAAATGTGAGGCTGACAGAACCTGCCAGTCTCTGGTTATTTACTTCAATTACTGAGCCTATGGGAAAAATGATTTAGTTTCTCATAGAGATGACAAGAAAAGGGAAAAATAGTTCAAAAACACTCATTAAAATAGGCAGTATGAATTAAATAAACTGATACTTTAAGCTACTAAGTACTTACTGCTTTTATGCATCATGCATGCACATGTATACATGCCTATATGCACATGTATGTGTGCATATGTTGTATGTGCATTTATACATGCATATGACATGACAGAGGTATTATAAATACATATATATGTATATATAATCAAATTTTATCTTCCACCTGGTGATGGTGACTTATTTGTTGAAAAGAAAGCAAATGGGTGTTTTACTTATGGTCTAACTTGTATGCCAGACTAGCTGACTTGGGACATTCTCATGATTTTTGTTCCAACTAATATCTCCCCTTACAAGCTCTGCAATTACAGTATGCTCCTATAATAAACCCCAATAAATAAATGAATAAATAAACAATAAACTAGGACAAAGAATATGTGGGTCAAAAGAGGCAATAAAGAATAAATCAGATGGAACAAACAAAGCACTTATTTGTAACTTCATCACCAAAATACTACGTAGAATCAATATATGCCAGGGAAAATGAGAAAAAGACTAAGGAAATCAGCATGATATAATGATTTCTAAAATAATGATGATCTTTCAAACAGTTCCACTATCAGGTTTAAATTTAAACTTGATCACTTATGGATTTTAAAACTTAATTGCTTGAAATATGTGTTTCTTTTATTATATATGTTCAGCAATAAAGTGAGACTATAACAATTTTTTTCCAAAAATAAAATCACTTCTGTTTAAACTATTACTTTTTCATTTGTCAACCTGCTGTTAGAAAACCTTTAAGTATTTCTCAGACAGAAACTAAACCAGGAGTAGCATTTAAAACAAAATCTGTTACTTGTGCCATTAAATAAACAAAACAATGCCTATTTTCTGGCCAGTAACTATCCTGGATGAAAGAAAAATCATTTTGAACATTTGCAGTGAATGTACTTTTTGCTTTATTTGTCAAGCATGAAAAAGAATGTTTTCAATGCATCTTAAAGAGAACGTAAAACTGTGGCACAGATACTAGGGAGCAGAGAATTGGAGTGGAGAGTGCTGGATGGATAGAAAAAGATACATTCTATACACACATGAAACTTTTACAGATTAAGTAAAAGTAGTATTATACGAGTAATTATATTATATTATATGTAATTATATTCTCAACTTCAAGATATCAAAATTGTAAATTATCAATCAAGATATCAAATATGTAAATTATACAGCATTTAATAATTTAGTGTGGTGAACTAAAATCTGGAGTTATATATCATTCTAAATGGAGAAAATGTGATCAGTAGGTAATTAATGTAAAAAATTGGCCTTTCCACATTTCATAATAGAAAATGAAAGTAACTTACTCCTATAATGATAGAATTGGATTTGGTAATGTACCAGAGAGAGTATTCAATTTATTACTGTATATCACAAACTGTTCTTTGTAAAAAATCTTACATTCTTTCATGATAAAATTTCTGAAGATAATAGGGATAATAACAGAGACAGTCCAGAGCAAATCCATATCCACCTGATAGTGTAAGTGGAGAGAAACTCAAATCAATTCCATTAGAGCCAGGAATAAGTCAAGGTTGTCCCACTCTTTCCATACCTAATCAATTTAGTACTTGAAGTCTTAGCTAGAACAAAAACACAACTTAAAGAGATCAAGAGAATACAAATTATAAAAGAAGAAATAAAAATACCTCTTTCAGTTGATATAATAGTATACATAAATAATTCCAAAAATCCTACTTGAAAAATTTACAGATGGAAAACACCTTCATTAAAGAAGTTGGATATATAAGATTAATTTACAAAATTAGTAAATATCCTGCACACAAATGATAAGTGGACTAAGAAAGAATCTGAGGAAACATCATTTTCAGCATAGTGTCTCAAAATATAATATAATCTGATAAATACAAGTGAAAAACTTGTTTGAGAAAACTATTTAAGAGATTGAAGAAATAAATTTAGAAATATAGTAGAAGATAGATCTGTTTAAAGGATTACTTATTAAAATGTTCATAATATGAAAAAATAATCTATAGATCCAATGCAATATTTATCAACATTGCAACACAGATCTAGAAAGCACAAGTTTTAACTTCGTATGGGATAAACCATTGGGGATAATGAAGAGAAAAAAATCGAACAGTTTTAGAACTCATGGAATGTGGTCCACTGTTTAGCACATTATGATCAGTGTGTGTAGGAGAGATAGAACCCCGAGGACTAATATGTCCTGAGGACTTTATGCTGTTCTGGAGTTTTTCTTTGAGTGTCACCTTTCTGGTCGTTACATCCCTCATAATCTATAAATTCCATGAAAAGTATAAGGGGGGTTTGCTCCCTCACTGAGCAGTGTAATAGTGATTGATAGATTTCATGCACTGCTACTAGAGCAGATTAATGATTAAACCCCCATCCTTAGAAGGAATTTAGAGATGTAGATTGACAGTAAATTTAGGTTATGAAGGTTAGTATCTTTGTTGTAGAAAATTTTGGGGAACAATTTAAAGTTCAGAAAGTTCTGCTACTAATAATTGAGCCCAGGACTTTTTGAGGTTAAGAAACAAGAATAGCAGCCCAACTAGTACTAGGTGACATGCCCTTCTTGCTAAAGGTGGGCTGGTGATTAAGGTGATGATAACTTTCCTGTATCCATTTTGCTCTCAGATTCTGATATGATCTCTCATCAACATTCTCATATAAAATGTTAATAAGCTGGTGTGTACCTTGAGGATTTAAGGTAAAAGTGATAGTTATTATATAAAAGCTTAGATTTGTGATTGTCTTAAGATTTTTATAAGATTAATTTTTATGACAATAAAATTATAATAATAAATATATAATTATTTAATATAATAAATGATTGCTTCTTTCTCCATAACTTCTAATTGCAGCCTGCCAGTTAGTGAAATGGCCAAGAGAAAAAATATTTTGCCTACTTACACTTTGTAAATCTGTAACATGTTACTTAAACATGAATGTATGTGGGTCCTTGGGAAAGATTTGTTTTTTTCACAGGAAATAAATAAAATGTTTATTTATGTAAAGGTAGTGGGAAACATTCTGGTCTCTGTAATCATTCAATAAGATATTTTGAATGCAATTTCATTGTAAACTTTATACTGCATGAAAGATTTTACTGGGATATATAATCTGTAGGAGAAAAATTAAAGTTGCTGGAGTTTTTTGAACCATTGTTTTTCCTACTGTGTGTGTCTCTCTGTGTGTGTGTGTGTGTGTGTGTGTGTGTGTTGTGTGATTGATGCAGGAAACTTAACAGCTTCTCCATACCAAAGGGCAATATTTTTCAGAAAAAAAACAGTGGCCCACAGACTTGAAAATATTTTTTGTTTGTATGCTCTTGTTTGTTTAATCTACTGTTTCTGATAGAGGCCTAATACCAAGATTACTTAAGAAATGAAAAGAAAAACGTATATATCATGAAAACAACTAATCCAATTAAAAATGGGGTACTCATCTTAAAAGAGAACTTCAAAAGAAGAAATTCAAATAATTTAGAATCATTTAAAGGAATGTTCAACATCCTTAATCATAAGAGAGATGCAAATCAATGAGAGATGCAGCTACGAAATTCTCATCCTCCGCGTGCAGTTGGGCATTGCTGGACTACCTGGGTCCCATCGTGTAAGCCAAGCTAGTAAGTTCCCTTTATACTGTATGGTTCTTTTGTGGTTGAGCTTCTTTAGAACAACTTGGCTAATACAGCAGGAAAAGGTCCAGGTTATATGCTGGTGGCTAGGTACCTCCATCAGCACAGCACTTTGAGATTTTATCTTGCACCCATCAGAATGGCTAAGTTCAATAAAACAAATGACAGCACATGCTGATAACAATGTAGAATAAAGGTAGCAGTCATCTACTGCTGGGGCGACTTTTACATGTACTACAGAAGTCAGAGGGGGATTTCCTCTGGAAACATGGAAATAGATCTACCTCAAGTTCTAGCTATACTAGTCAAGAGCATATACACAAAGGATGTTTTATCCTGAAAAAGAGATATTTGTTCAAACAAGTTTAATGTTATTCTATTAATAATATATGGTGACTAGAATAATATAGAGATCCATCAACACAGGAATGGTAAAGAAATATGGGACATCCACATGATGGAATATTAGTTAGGTCACATATCAAGCACACTACCAGGATTCAGACAACATGTTTGGAAGTATCTTTGAATAAAAGGAATACTGTTTCTAAGGATATTGTGTACTTTCTCTACCTAATGGAAAGTGCTTCTAAATGTTATTGTTTTGACAGTTGAAAAGGTAAAAAGAAAGAAGGGAATCTAAGAAGAGTTTATGTACTGGCTGATAAAACTAGTAGATGGAACAGATGCTAGTTCTGTTTTCAAATACTTCGGTAAATGAAGAGTACCCTTAAAGCAATTTTGCTGGCTGAAAGATCTTCTGAATCCTTAAAGTCATAGATCAAACTTGATTCATATTAAATCTAGAACCTAAGGACATAAGCTGCTTCACTAAAGAATATCCTGGTGCTTCTCCAAAAAAAAAAAAAATCAATTGAGTTTTCTCACCGCGAATGTTCTTATCCTATCAGAAGTATTATATAACAATGCGCGCTATACTTGGAAAATACTGTGTTGTGTTATTTCTGGACCTGTCTTGATTTGCTTAGAGTTTGAGGTGAAATCTGTGACTTTGACAATTACATAAATTCCACCATGTCAGTTGATGCAGAACTAGGTTTAAAGGCATTTTCCAAAGGCTTTAGGTACTTTAAAGCGAGCAATGCTTTTACTTCACAGCATGACTTCCTTATTCGAGAATAAAATAGAACTTGCAAAGCAGCAATAAAAATGATACCAAATAAAAGTCTGTGCTTTGTTGAGTGGGGTAAAAGCCCAGGGCAATGTTTTAATTCAAGCATAAAAGTAAAAGTTTCACATTGTTGGTCCAGCACACCACTTCATGCTCAAAGTGACACATCTCATCTCTAATGAATATATGCATCGCAAAGGATTCTTTCTCTCCAGTCTCTACTGCTGAGAAGGGATTTTTACAACAGTGAGATTTTGAACTTCCTTCTATAGGTCTCTACTGAAATGGAGAAGAGGAGACATGGATTTGGAAAAGATAAATTCTTCAAATATCAAAATAACATCCTCTTTTAGTGACTAGTAAACAAACCCATAGGCTCTCTTATATCACTGTCACGAAAGGTCTAAGTTTGAAGGCTTTTGCCCTTTCAGTCACTATTATAGGAGTGTTATTATGGTAGTGTTTTCATCTTCACTATCTACCTTAGTAAAATAGTTTAGTATATTAGTGAAGCTTTTCTTATACCATACTCTAAACCTCTAATCATACAGTATTGCCTAATGAATGAAGATCTAAGGAGCAAAGAAATTTCATAATTATCCAACAGGTAAATGAAAATTTAATGTTGAATATTAGGGCTATTTCCCAGAAGGAATAACTTCCTGAAGTCAGAAAAACACTGCAAAGTGTAAAACCACTGTGTCTTATGAAAGCTTTGGCTTGTTGTCCTGTTATCCAGCCCACACATTCTCAACCCACCTCTGTCCTAGTTCTGCGCAGGAAGTCTATTATTATCAGCTCTAATACTGAGCTGGAGTATAAAATTGATACCCAACACTTTTTCCACAATTCATTTTATAGCAAATGGCTTTCTTTCTGAGCTATCATTATTATGGTAGCTAATGGAAAATTCATATTAGAAGTCACTATCTTAAGCTGGCTTTGTCTCCTTTCTAAGATATCTTCCCAAGTAGTCAGTCTAAAGAGAGTTAATTTGCCAGTAACGTATTTAAATATGTGTTAATGATTCTATCTGCTGCCCTGAATCTACAATTTTTTTCAGGGAACAGAGCTGTGGTTTCTATTTTTCTTATACTGTTAACCTGCATTCTCTTATAAATTATGAAATATGAACAACTTTGAAAGTAAAAAACCATCCCTAAATCTGAAACAAAATAAAAGATTTTGTTATGCAGCGTCCTGATAGACCATATTCTCTTTCATCTTTATCCTTTCTCTAATAATCGGTACAACTTATTTGACAAATCCTCATAAAAGATCTAGAAACAGAATCAAACTCAGATAAGTTCTTAAATCTTAAAGGAATGAAAGTTATTGAGTTTTGAATTTTATCCTCTTATATAGATAATGGAAATTACATTTTCTTGCTCTTATTATTTCTGTCCACTTTATAGAATATCCTTTTTTAGAAAGTAACATTCAACAATATTAACATAAAGTTGAACGGTGTTGCTTCATAACCAGAATATTTTTTATCAGATATCTTCGTTTATTTTCTTTTCAAAATTAATATGACTCTGTTAAACTGTCGCAATGATTCTTAAAGAAATATTCTTAATTTTTCTACTATCACAATATGGAATCTTGAAAAATACTAGAAACTCCAAGTCATGTTTTCAGTGTGATGACATTTTGCAAAATATCTTAGATTTGGGTGTTTATAGTTGCTTCCAAGGGAATACTCTGAATTACTTTATTAGTCGCCATTTTAGTGTAAAATAAAGATAGTGACATAACTTCTGAGAATCTTATTTATATCATTCCAAGTGAACAAAGGATAAAATCATTTGTTTTAGAACAAGATATAATTTCAAAATGCAAATTGAGGACTGGACTACAAATTTGGAACTCCATATCAAAGTAAATATTCCAGTTAGGGGAGAATGCAGCTGAAAAAGCTTTGTTCACTCTAAGTGTGTTCCATAGGCTGGTGTCCTGGCCTGGACTGAACGTGAGAGAGGCCTGGACCTTTGTTCCATCTCTGTTTCTGCTCTGTGGATGCAGTGTGACCACCTGCCTCAAACTGCTACTTTCGTCTCTTTACTGCAAGGATAAACTGTACTCACAAACCATATGTCCAAACAATAATCCTCCTTTACTTACTTTCCAATTGCTTTTTCCAGGTTTTTCCCCACAGTGATGGAACAAAAAAAAATAGCTATAACTCTCAAATTATATATATATTAATGTAGAGAACCCTTAAATTTTTAAAAAATTTCTATAGAGGTTTTTTCCATTTAATATAAGATGGTTACCACATAGGGAGCTCTTTGTTAGTTATTCTGAACATAGCAGGATTCTTGACTAGTTCAGGTCAATTGCAATTGCTCTCCAATTAAGAGCCAATAACTGCATCATATAGGATAAATCCCCGTATCAGCCATCCTAACAGAGCATATTTCACTACAATTGTCTACTGGTGGCATGGTCAAATAAAAATTAGTTTTCTGGAATGAACTAGTCATTGACAACATGAGCTATGAAATATTTGAAGTGTTCCTGAATGACTCAGGAGCTATATTTAGAGTATTATTTATTTTTAAATTTTCTAAATCAAATAATTACATGTCACTAGAAGACAGGCTTTTTGGACAAAACAGATAAGAGTATTTTATTACTCTGTGCTGGCTTAATCAATCTCAAATTGTCAGGATCAGCAGCAGAAATGAATAAAATTTATAGAACTCACTGTTGATCTGTGATGGATATTGGGTATAAGAAAGATAAAAAGCAATTTGCACCCTCATAAAGTCAGGGCAGAAGGGGATGAGAAGGGCACTTGCAAAGGGGAAACCAGGAAGGGGGACAACATTTGAAATGTAAAAAAGTAAAATAAACAAACAAACAAAAAAACAATATCAAAATTTGTTCTGTGGCCTCCACAAGTACACATACACATATTAACTCTTTCCACAAACATGTGCATATGCATGTGTTCATGTGGGTACACACATACATAAATATTATACATGCAAATAAATGTATGTTTGTGCATTTACATATATAAAGTATGAATTTCCTCTTGCAAATAAAAAGATTGAAAGTGATAAAATATAATCTAATTTATAAACATGAGGAAATAAGATAAAACTCAGTAACTTTCATTCCTTTAAGATTATAAAGTTGTAGTGGCTATTCCTGGTTGTCAACTTGACTATATGTGGGATGAACTACAATCTAGAATTGGAAGGCTCACCTATGATCCTAATCTGGAGGCTCAGAGATATAAGTTTCTGACCTGGACTTAGCATGGAGATCTTGAAGCATGGATTCCAGTTCAAGATCATCTGGGATTAAAGGTGTGGGGACATACACCTTTAATCCCAGATTATGGCTATGGATTCTAGTTCAAGAACATCTGGGATTAAAGGCATGGATACACACACCTTTAATCTGGGCTACACCTTCTACTGGAGACATATATAAGGACATTGAAAGAAGGAAGATTCATTCTTCCTTGCCAGCTTGCTTCGTGGGACTGAGCAACTGCAAGATCCTTGGACTTCCATCCACAGCTGCTGCTGACTACTGTTGGGGAGTTGGACTACAGACTGTAAGTCATGAACAAATTCCCTAACTACATAGAGACTGCCCATACATTCTGTGACTCTAGAGAACCCGGACTAATACAAAAGTTAATACTCGTTTAGCAATTTTGAACCTTGGGGTGGATTCTTACTATACACACCTGAAGTCTGCATTTAGAAGCACTTAAATCACAGTTACTTACTTTCCAAAGTTACTGGCCCCTCTATTTCCCTGCCATGGTGCTTTTTTTTTTTTTTTGGTTTTATAGAGAGACAGGGTTTCTTTGTGTAGCCCTGGCTGTCCTGGAACTCACTTTGTAGACCAGGCTGGCCTCGAACTCCGAAATCTGCCTGCCTCTACCTCCCAAGTGCTGGGATTAAAGACCTGCACAACCACCGCCTGGTACCATAGTGCATTCCTAAATTCTGCTATTGTTGCCAATTTAAGTCCTCTATCCTCACAGATTAAAACACTTTTCTCTCTGCTGTTTCTCTGGTCATTCATTTTCCATTTAAGCACGCAGCAATTATTTTCCAGACAAATGTTATTGCTTTTGTTACTAGGTTCCATGGCTTTTACCCTATTGAAGCCTTATTCACCGATTCTCTGAATAATTGCCAGACACAGAGATGTGGCTCTATAATTATTTGTCTTCTGGATTAATGTTAAGTGATGAACACAAAAAGTTGCCTACTTTTCTCCATAGTTCTTATCACACTGTTTTATTTTTAACGGCTAGACAATAGGCTTCAAATAATGTGATAGCTTTTCTTCTGCTCTAAGATGCATCACGTTTCTGACCAAGAACTTACGATTCACCTTCTTCAATCTCATCCTTCTTTGTCATTCACGAGGGTTCCTCGGCTCTGCTGGTTTTATGGGATAATAATCTCTATCCTCTCTTAACCTGTGTGAAGTCTGAAGATTATAGAGACTCAGTCTTTGTCACAGAGAGAGTTCAGGCTGAAATCAGCCTCTGAATCTGGGTGACTCAACTGCACAGCTCACCATGTGGAAACAATTATGAATAGCTGTGACAAGGAGACAGACCTAAAGGCTAGGAATCAGAGAATATGTGCTTACAAAATGAAGAAAATGAAAGAATATTCCCACATCAGATAACAGTGAGGATAATTTTCTCAAGGGACAAAAAGATGGATATTCTGAATAAAATATTGTAAAAAAAAAAATTCATCCAAGAGCTACAAATAACCTTACTCATACAGAGGCAGAAGCTAGCAGCCAACCATTGGTCTGCGTGGGGTCTCCAATGGAGGAGCTAGAAGGTGGTCCAGAGGAGTTGAAGGGGTCTACAGTCCCATGGCAATGATGTAGACCACCCAGATGCCCCAGGACTCCCAGGGACTAAACAATCAATGAAGGGGTGCATATGGTTCCAGCCAAAAATGTGGTAGAGGAATGCCTTGTTGGGCATCAGTGGGAGGAGTGGTTTTTGGTCAGGTGAAGGCTCAATAGATGCTCCTACAAAGGAAAACTGAGGGAGCAAGGTGGGAGTGGGTCGGATGGAGGGGCAGATACTTGGAGGCAGGGGATGGGAGAAGGGGTCGGAGTTTTCAGGGAGGGGGAAACTGGGAAAGGATTTACCAGTTGAAATGTAATGAAGATTGTATTAAGAAAAAAAGAAAGAAAGAAAGAAAGAAAGAAAGAAAGAAGGAAGGAAGGAAGGAAGGAAGGAAGGAAGGAAAGAAAGAGAGAGAGAGAGAAAGAAAGAAAGAGAGAAAGAAAGAAAGAAAGGTACCCCTAGAAGAAAGAGAGGAACCAAAGCTAAGGCGAACATTTCCTAGAGAAAATCACTGTGAAGAGAACAGCATAGTCAAAGTAAAAGCTAGTTGCTGTGGTATTGTTTACTCTATCCATGTGTTGTCATATCAAAGGTTGTTATACATTTAAACTCATGCTAGATTTATTAACAATCTTGCTGCTTTTGTTTTTGGTTTACCTTTATGAGTGTACTTTAAAAAAAAGTATTGGCCTATTTATAGGGAGTGTGTCAGTTCTAGTTCATGTTAATTTATTTCTAAATATTTAAGCTTCCTTTAGAACAACCTTTTTCTTTTTCATAGGCACATACTTTCAGAAGCTTTTTTTGCACTTTGAATTAGAAAAATGTAAGTCATTTTGTTATTAACTTTTTAATTTACTTATTTTTATATTCTTTAATCCTTTTTTACAGTTCAGACTTCATCCCCTTCCGGTCTGACCCCCCCCGGCCCCTCCCACATCCAGTACCTCCACCCCCACCCCTGTCTCCAAGTAGATGTGTCCACACCCTAATACCACCACACAGGACCTCCCTACACCCTGGGGCCTCCAGTCTCTTGAGGGTTAGGGCCATCTTCTCTCACTGGGGTGAACCTAGGCAGTCCTCTGCTGTATAAATGTCAGGGGCCTCATATCAGGTGGTGTATGCTGCCGGATTGGTAGCTCACTGAGAGTTCTCCAGGGGTCCAGGTAAATTGAGACCGCTGGCCTTGCCGTTCCACCACCCTCCTCAGTTCCTTCCAGCTTTTCCCCAACTCAACCATAAGGGTCCTGGCTTCTGTCTGTTGGCTGGGTGCTACTATCTGCATCTGACATTTTCAGAGGCTTGTTGGTCCTCTCAGAGGGCTGCCATGCTAGGGTCCTAACTATAAGCACACCACAGCATCAATAACAGTGTCAGGCCTTGGAGCCTTCCCTTGTGCTGAATTCCAATTTGGGCCTGTCACTGGACCTCCTTTCTCTCATGCTCTTCTCCATTTTTGTCCCTGAAACTTTTGACTTTGGGATGTCAACCCCATCCCTCCACTAGATGTCCTGTCGGTCCACTGGATGTGGACTATACAAGTTCCTCCTCCCCTCTGTAGAGCACTTCATCTGACATCCAGCCCTTTGAGTCCTGAGTATCTTTTACGTCCTAGGATTCTGGTACATTCTACAGAATCTCCTACTTGCACCTCCTACTTCCTGAGGTTGCTTATTTCCATTCTTTCTGCTGGCCCTCAGGACTTCAATCCTGCTACCCCTTACCCCACCCCCACCCAGTATACCCTACTGATCCTGTTCTCCCCTTCCCTTCCCTTTTCCCTCTTGTACTAAGGTTCCTCCCTCCCCCTGGCCTCCCCTCCCCCAGGAATGCTTTCTTCTCCCTCGGGATTGGGATTGAGGCATCCTCACTTTTGTTATTTAATGATCTTTTTATTGATTCTTTGTGAATTTCACCTCATGCATCCCAGTCCAATTCATCCCCCCATTCCCACATATCCACCTTCTGCCCTTGGGATCTCCACCTCAAAAGAAAAATAGGTCTCACTGGGGAAGCTATAGTATGTCCCAGTGTGTCCCAGAGGATGCCTTTTTTTTTTCTCCACACTTTGTTTGCAAATGTTCTCTGGAATGACTCAAGGCCTCTGGCTTCTGCTACATTTTCAGTAATGAATTTTTACTAGGGCTCTTCTTGAACATCCTGTTGTTTTCCTGTGACACGGAGTACAGCTGCTTTTCATCTGAAGGACCTGACTGACCCCTTCAAGAGCTCCAGCAGTTCGTCTATAGGTTAGATGTTGGGGAGGGATAAATTCTAGCCCTGTATCTGGGACTGTGTGATAATATCTGAGCTGATGAGCCTGCCAGATCTCCTGCATACACACCATCAGGATGTGTTTGCCAGCACTGCCTGGGCTCACTCATCCAACACCAGAGCTGGCCAGGGCTAGAGCCAGTTCTCCCACTCTCACATCTTTGGGGCTGACTCACTTGCACCTCTGCAATTAGGGCCAACTCTGTGATGCTGCTGAGAAGAGGTGCAGGCTCTGCTTTGCAGAGTGCTGCAGCCAGTAAGGCGCTGGTACAGATTTGCTGCTCTCATGGTCTCAGCACTGGCTCATCTACAACCCCCACAACCAGATCGGGTGTCTATTGCATCTATTATATTCCTCAGGCTAGTTTCAGGAGCTACTCTCCCAAGTGTGGAAGCCTGTGAGGAATGGGGCCAGCTCTCCTGCGTGCTATACATAGTGAAGAGAGGGGTGAGGGCATATAACCTTTGTCCAAGCCATCAAATCGTAGACAAGTTATGGGCCAGCTTACCCATGTCCTCACCACTAGGGTTACCTCTACTGTACTGCCTAGGCATGGGCAGGATCTGCTCTCGTAAGTTCTGGACCAGATGAAGGGCAGGATTAACTTTCCTGCTCTCATGACCCCCAGGGGACAGCTTTTTCACTTGGCACAAGTATTGAGGCGGTGAGGTATGAGGAAGGTGTCTCTCCTTCATTCACACCCCCATATTACAGACAAGTGGCAGGGCCAGCTGGCCCACACTCATACCCTCAGCTCTTCTGTAAACCCTGCAACTCCTCTGACCAAGGCTAACTCTACTGTGTTTTCTGGACAAAGTTCAGGGCTGCTTTCCCAAGTACTGCAGTTGGGAAGAGCACAGAAAGTTCTTCCAAGATGCCCAGATGAAGGACCAAGAAAGTTCTGCACACCCCTCAGACATCAACATGGCCCCATGCAGCAGCACAGACCAGGGACATCCCAGGGACATCTGACTGCTCTTCAGTGCTAACAGATCCCTGCCACTGCAGAGCCATTATGATGGTTTGAATAGGTTTAGCCCAGATAGACTCATGTGTTTGAATGTTTAGCCCACAGAAAATGACACTATCATTTGGAGTGATACACAATGTCCTTGGTGGAGTAGATGTGTCCTTGGTGAAGGGGTATGTCCTTGTAGGGTGGGCTTTGAGTTCTCCTAGTTTGAAACTCTGCCCAGTGTAGAATTCAAGTCTCTTATATGCTGTCTGCTGATGGTAGTCTCCCTATGCCTTTTGTTTCAAGATGTAGACTCCTCCAGCACTAAATCTGCTTGCACAATGCCATGCTTCCTTCTATGATCATATACTAAATCTCTGAAACTGCAGCTTCAATTAGATGTTTTCCTTTGTAAGAGTTGCCATGGACATGTTGTCTCTTCACAGCAGGAAAAAACTAAGACGGTCAAGAACGTAGACATGGCCTTTGGTGGCAGCACAGGCCAGGACTTCACCATGTCCTTAAGAGGACTCAGTGGCTATTCACATCAGTCTGTTCCTCACTATCCTTGAGTCTTCAGTTCTGACTCTCTTCACTGGGCATGCATCCATTGCCTCTTCCATCTCTACAGCACTTACTAGATCATCTTAATGCTGCCCAGGGTCTCTGGGTATCTGAGGTTATGTCAGGAACATGCTATACCCCACTCTTGCTATGCGATGCTGGGCAGAGGTCATCTTGGAAGTAGTCTGCCCTGTGATTTAATAATTGTGACATTTTAAAAATGCTATTGGTTAAATTGTAGTCTATCAAGTTAGGTTTCATCACGTGTGTTTTATTATTACTGTTATTACTATTATTATTATTATTATTATTATTATTATTGTATTTTCTTCATCTCAGCAAGAATATAATTCTCATGAGGTATGCTTAGTGTGCTATTAAGAAGAAAAATCTTTAGTAGAAACTAAGTAGAAACCTGTCATGTTAATGTGCCTAGATATTGGGATAATCCGAAACTATCTCTTATGTCAATGCAAGCTGCTGTTGTTTCTGTTCTGTACAGTTAGCATGCTTAACTTCTAATGAATAAATGAGTCCTGGTAAGGAGCATTTTGACTTCTAATACCCCCTTCTTCAATTTTTTTGTCATCTCATTTTAGCATTCATACACTAATATGTTCTTGAATCAGTTACAGTGAAATAATTCTCCATTTTATCTATTTATTCTCCCTTTATTAATTGCATTTAAATTTTATTTAAGGCTTCTGTAAGGGCTAACCTTATGTGATAGACTTAGTTAAAGAACAGAGAAAGATAAATGAGTCTGTCTGTGAAGGTGGCTCCAGAGATGATGTAATTAGTGGCTTGTTTTTACTTTGTTTCTCTCCTTTCTCCTTCTTTCTCTCTCTCCATCTTCATCATTCCCAGTATCCCTCTCTCCCTCTGTTTCTTTTACCCATTTGTTTCTTTCTTTAAAACATAGTCAAGATTTGTAGGTATGTGGTATGGACTGGCTTAGAATTCCCAATAGTACCTCTAATTCATGTCTAGTTCTGTGAACAGAAGTGTGGCCATATCTTGTGTTGTTTTGTTCTGTTTCCTGGCTGGCATGATGTGAATACCTCTGCTCTGCTTTGTACTCCTGGATACAATGTAATGATACCTCTAAAACCATGAGACTAAATGATCCATAGTTTTGATATATTCTCTGATATTCTGGTAATAATGATACAAAAGTAATGAATATAGTCTACTAACTCCTTTGCCTATATGCTTTTATCCATTCTGTTATTGGTCTTGTACTTTTATTAGTTTACTGGATTTTATTATTCAATCAGATATATCACATGAGGTTTTGGGACTTCAGAGGTATAATGTTAAATAGATATCCAATATTTACTTTATTCAACTTTTAACATATATTAATCTTATCAAGATTAACAACATTACCAAAGAACATAAACAAACATCTTTTTTTTCTTCATAGGACTGGATTAATAAAGTTCAGTAAATCAATCTATTTGAAAAAAAACTATATGTTTGTATTTATTATTAATTTTGTATTAGATTTCAAGTTACTTGTGACAGAAAGAACAATATAAAAGTAAGTTTTATTTGCTAGATATTACTGTCATCTCGGAAACATAAAGTGCCGAATATGTTCACCCTTTCAAGTTCTTTCAGAACTGGCTGGTTCAACTCAGCTCTCTGGCTCAAAATCCTCTCCAAGCTCTCCAATTCAAACTGTATTTTCTTGTGTTTTCACAGAATTGCTGTGTTTGACCTCAAACAATGTCTGGGATTTTGTTCTCATCTTCTGGCTCCTTTTTATTCTCTGGCTTCGAGTGCCTCTGCTGATCTGCACTGAACTGCATGAACTCACTAAAGAACTCTGCTCCACTGCAATGAGCTCCGTGCACTGCCTTGCCCAGTGCTGCCCTTCATTAGCTTTTCTTTCCTATGCTGGATTCCTAGGACTTGGGTGTATCCAATCTCTGACCCATCTTGTCAAACCTTTCTCAGATTTGTCACTGTGTCTGGCACGCAATTAGATATCCTTTTTTTTTTCTTTTTTTGAGGGTAGAATAAAAGATGAATACTAGCTGGGCGGTGGTGGCACACACCTGTCATCCCAGCACTCTGGGAGGCAGAGTCAAGTGGATTTCTGAGTTCTACTCCAGCCTGGTCCACAGAGTGTGTTCCAGGACAGCCAGGGCTATACAGAGAAACCCAGTCTCAAAAACACCAAATCCAAAAAACCAAATGAAAAAAAAAAGTGTGAATACTAAGGGGATATCTATATTTCAGCCAGATTGTACTGTAATTTTGGGCATGTCTGAATTCTGTCGAGATCTCATAGACTTAGAAGATCTTTGGATGTCATCTCTTCCCAAAGCAGTCTTGTTGCTAGATTAAATTCCTCTAAAGACCCAAGTTGCACAAGTAATATAAAATGAATCTAATCTCTCCTATTCCTCAATTAGCTGGTAGAAATCAATGGAGACTTCAATTACCATGATATATATAGAAAATAATTAAAAGTATGAAATCAAAACACCAAACAATGAAACATGAAATAATCAAAAAATAAAATAAAATAAAACCAGATGACACTATTCATGAATCCCAAGAACTCTTTCAGATAAGTAAGTGAAATGTGGACAATGGAGTACTATGCAGCCATTAGAAACAATGAATTCATGAAATTCTTAGAGAAATGGATAGAGCTGGAGAACATCATACTAAGTGAGAAAACCCAGACTCAAAAGAATACCCATTGTATGCACTCACTGATAAGTGGATATTAGCCTAGACTCTTGGGACACCAAAGACACAATCCACATAACAAATGATATCCGACAATAAGGAAGGAGTGGACACTGGTGCTGGAAAGTATCAAAACATCAATGTAGGGGAATACCAGAACAGGGAAGTGGGAAGGGGTGGATGGGGGAACAGAGGGAGGGAAAAGGGCATGTGAGACCTTTGGGGGATGGGGAACCAGAAAAAGGGAAATGAAATGTAAATATAGAATATGTCCAATAAATAACATAAAAAATAAGAAAACAAATATTTTATTTTACTTACTATATAAACATACAAGGTCTGCATCAAAAATAATTTTAAAATATAAAAGATAACAATGTATAAAACAAGTACTGAGTATCCAACATATAATCCCCACCAACAGTAAACAACTTGTAGGTGAATCAGCGGAATTACTTTCAACAAGAACATGTTAATCAAACTTAAATAAAAAAGACCAGAAAGGAACATGAAATAATAACAGTGAAGAGGAAATTGTAGAAATGAGGTTAAACAGTCAGAAATAATAGAAATAAATGTATAACTTTGTCACACAAAATACATTGGGACTAAAATATGGCAACACTTCAGTTTGAAAGATTGTTATCCTAAGAAAATAATTTAGCAACTGAGAGACTAGTCAAACTCTAAATTCTGAAATCATCTAAAAGGTCAGGGTAAAAAAAAACATTTATTTTGTGAATGATATAAACACAGCTAGAAAGAATCAAGCACGAGAAAAATCATACCTTCATCTGAAAGTCAACCAGAAAACATTTTATCCTAATCAGGCTCTCTTGAGCAGATATTATGAAGAGGTTCCATGCTGAATCAACCTAAGGGTCAAAAAGTATGGATCTGGAGAATGAGAATAGGTATTTTAATTACAATGTGGTCAAGGTGATCATTTTTACAATTTTGTCAGCAGATGCAAAAAGTTCAACTAATAATTTGCGAAGTAAAACTGGCATTTGCAGGATAGGAGTCTGGCTGTGTCACTGGTATGGACGGAGAGAATCTTCAACCAGCATCCAGAATCACTGGTGAGGTCAGAGATAGAATGGCATCTCTTTAATCACCACTGCTTTCCAGGGTCACAGACTCTAATAAAGTTCAACACTGTTGACTTTTAAAGCAAAGTGGGAGGTTTCAGTATAGAGCATTTTGTGTTTAGAGCTCACACAGACAGAGCATGAAGAATGTAAAATAACCTGATTTTTAACCCAGTGGAGTACAGGGCCTGAAGAACATGAGGAGAGATTAGGACTTTTCATCTAACGTGGAGAATTATGATTAGCCTATGCAATGATTAATTTAACATAGGCAGAACTAAGAAAATGTTCTGTTGCACTCATGTGGAAAATAATTTTAATTCAGATATGAAACTGTCTACTTTCTTAAGTTACTTAAGTTTGCTTTCACCTAGTCATGTCTTCTAATAATCACAAAATATCAAAGGTGCTGTCACAGGATTTCATTTCTCCATTTCACAACTGGGAATACAGAAGCTGTGAATGGAAAAATATAGCCATGGAAGTGTTTGCTTTGCTGATCAGTAGTAAAGTGATTTACTACTTTTTCATACCCTTGATTATACTTTATGGATAGAAAAGGTTAGAGGATAGAGACGGCATGAGAGAATAGATGTTACTCAGAATTGAAAGGAAATTTAAAAAGTATATGTTAGAAGAAGCCAGGACGAAAATAAATATGCCTCATTCTAGGGTTTGAAATGATGAATGAATGCTGATGAAATCTGGGCAAGTAAGTGACAAAAAGCTCATATTTTCATGTTAGTTCTGGCTTGGCAGAGCACACTAGAATTTGCCCTTGGTGGTGTGCAGGAGTCGCATAGGAATTCACACACAGTAATTTGTTTCACTGAATAGAGCTCCA
The DNA here is from genome assembly GCA_964023405.1 of Apodemus agrarius. NCBI lineage: Eukaryota > Metazoa > Chordata > Mammalia > Rodentia > Muridae > Apodemus > Apodemus agrarius. The sequence continues at coordinate 16,430,559 of OZ030013.1, forward strand.
AATTAACTTCTACCGAAAATTATTGAACTTTGCACTTCATGTGGTGATATTTCTCATTATTGGTGTCATTTAATTATCTTTTATTAGTAATTATCCTAGCATGGATTTCTAAAGGACCTTGATTATACTTGGAGAATTTATATATTGATATACATGTATATGTGACAATTGTACTAAGAAATAGTATAACAAACCATGACCTAATAGTTATTGAAACCAAAAAGCCTAGGGTACTAATTTTTACTCAATCATAACTTTTAAAATATAGTTTTATGTAAATTTTATGCAGTCTCACATATAGCAGAATGCTGAGGATTTTATGGAACATTTATCTTTTATGGCTTTCTCTCTCTCTCTTCTCTCTCTCTCTCTCTCTCTCTCTCTCTCAGAATCTTGGAATTTCATGGAACAAAGGAGCAATTTCAATGAGTGTGGAATAAATTATTCAAGCTTGTGTTAGGTCTTTGCATCATTATCTTGATTGCACCTGAAGGAACCAAATGTGATTAATAATATTCAAGGCCAGCCAGTGTCAATAGGTAAAAGAGAATCCCTTTTGAATCCTCAATCTGCCACCAATTTTTATTTTTATTTTTATTTTTACTTAAACACCAAATTAACCACAGGTACATTTACTACAGCACAGGCCAGAAGAACATATATATATATATAAGAAACTAGAAAGACTCAGTAAAAGTCTACTATGACACATGAAAATTGAACTGACTATGCAGTGAGTTAAATTTTCTCTATATAAAGGACTAAAAAGAGTCACAGTTGCAATATCTAATTAACTGCTGACATTTTAATTTGACAATGTCTTGTGGCAAGCACCCTACCTGTAGGAGATCAAATATCACATCAGGAAGATTATGAACCATGATCAAGTAGGCTTCATCCCAGAGATGCAGGGATGACTCAATGATGAAAATCAGTAGATGTAATCTCTAGCATGAATTAAATTCTAGCTAGCCCCTATGAAAGAGCTGAGACAGCTGATAAACACATCCAGCAAAGTGGCTGAATTAACAAGCAAGCAAAGTAGTCCTTCTATACACAAATGGAAAATTGACGGCAGAAGAAATCAGGGAAGCAATGCCTTTCACAATAGCTTCAAATAATATAAAGTATCTTGGGGTAACTCTAACCAAGCATCTGAAAGAATTTTATAATAAAAACTTTCAAATATTGAAGAAAGAGATTGAAGAAGATATCAGAAGATAGGAGGAACTCCCATGATACTGGGTAGGGAAGATAACGCAGTAAATATGATCATCCTATCAAAAGCAATCTACAGATTCAATAAAATCCTCATAAACATTCAAACACAGGTTTTTATAGAACTTGAAAGGACAATTATCAACTTATAAAACAAACAAAAAACCAATTTAGATATAAACAGAGAATTCTTAATAGAGAAATCTCAAATGACTGAGAAACACTTAAAGAAATCCTCAACATCCTTAGCTCTCAGGAAAATGCAAATCAATAGTACTTAGAGATTCTATCTTATGCCTACCAAAATGGCTAAGATCAATAACATAAGTGACAGCTCATGCTGGCGAAGACATGGAGCAAGGGAAATGCTCTTTCATTGCTGGTGGGAGTGTACACTCGTACAGCTGCTATGAAAATCAATATGATGATTTCTGGAAATTTGGACCTACATCTACCCCAGTACCAGCTGTACCACACTTAGGCATCTATTCAAAGACAGAGCAACCCTACTACAAGGACACTTGCTCAACCATGATCATTTTACCTTATTCACAATTTGCAGAATTTAAAAGCAACCTAGATATTCCTCAACAAAAGAATGGTTAAAGTAAATGTGGATATTTTCAAAACCAAGTGTTACTTATGAGTTTTATTTCATGACATCGTTAAGTTTGCAGAAAATGGTTTGAAGTAGAAAAAAATAACTCTAAGATTCTATCCTTTTACTTACAGGTGGATACTAGCCATTAGGTTAATGATAACCAAGTTATCATCAGTAGATCCAGAGAACTACGGTAAAGAGGAGTCTAGTTGATAATCCATGGACCTCCCTGGGAGGGGAAATTAAAATAGATTTTATAGGCAGACTGGATTTAATGGGTACAATAGTGGGAATGGGGATATTTTAATGGGAGGATGGGGAAGAGGGAGAGAGTATACTTAGAAACATCAGGGATGGGGGAGCATTTGTGGATGGGTGTGGAAGCAGTACAGGAAATGTCCTTGGAGATATGAAGATGATCCTTACCTGGACTCCTAGTAATGGAGAATACAGAGTCTCAGCAGACCAAAATTTGTAGCCAGGCAAGGCTTCCAGTGGAAGGACTGAGTTTCACTCAATTGAGTTTGAGCAAAAGGGGTCCCAAGAAAATCCACAAACAACTCAGATTGTTGTTTAGACAAAAAGCTGCTCTCTGTAAACTGACCCCTATTGACCTCTTGACAAGGCCTACACAAGCCATTGCGCATAGAGAATTAGAGCCTGTAAAGATCTATCCCCATTTTCAAAACTCTTTTGTGCAAGAAGTTACTCAGCAGGTTACGAAAAGAGAACGATGGATATCATTCCTGAAACAAAACATTTGAACTATAGGTGATTCAGCTTGCAAATTATGCTATACCAATGATGTTATAAAAGTGTGTAGTAGCCAACTAATGTCTGCTTTGATTTAAGGCACACATCTTGAAAAGAAACCCAATCTGACACTGTTTGGGTAAGAAAGAACCAGAGACTACATAGCTGAGATATATATGGTAAAATCAAACTCTACTAGACAAAATGATGATGGTGATGATGATGATGATGATGATGATGATATGATGATTTCTAATGTTATCCTGCTATATTCATAGATCAGTGCTTTATCCAGTCATCATCAGAGAGGTTTTTCTCTGGCAGTAGATGCGAACAGATACATAGACTCACAGCCAGACATTATGAACAGACAGAATCTCAATTAGAATCTCAAACTCCTCCCATAATAGCACAGGGTATCACCCGGAAGCAGAGACAAAAAGATTGTTAGAGCAAGAAGGAATGAACTGAGCAAGATGCATATGAGCTCACAAAACAGCAAGGACGGGACCTATAGAAGCCTGTACCAGGTCCTCTGCATGTATATTATAGCTATTCACTATATATTTTTATGAGTATCTGTGTGTTTCTGACTCTTGTCTTCTCTTGGTACACTTTTTCCACTGTTGGTTGGTTTGCCCTTCCAGCTTAATATGTTAGATTTTACTTCATCTTATTTATATTTTATTTTGTGATATTGGTTTGTTGCATTTTAGAAGGCTCTTCCATTCCAATGAGAAATGGAAAGAAAGTGGATGTAGAAGAGAGGGAAGGTGGAAAGGAACTGGTAAGAGCAGAGGGAGGGGAAATGATATACAGGATATATTTTGTGAGTAAATGATTTGTTTCCACTAAAAGTGGAAAAAAAGAAAAATAAGAGAAATGCACATTAGTGGTAGCAACATGGTATGGTAAGTTGGAACTCTTAGCCATTATTTTCCTTAGCCTTAGGCTTCTTTATATATTTACAAAATAAAACCCCAATGTTCAGATGACATCTTTCCCACTTTGTACAATATTGTAATATTTTTATCATTCTGTACTTTAGTGTTTAACCTAATAATGAGGTAACACAAAAGGTATGCATTGAGGCAGGTGTGGGTGGGCAAGAGGGTGAGCATCTTCATACAGGCAGGGGGAGGAAGGAGGGGGTAGAGGGCTTGTGGAGAGGAAGCTGGGAAAGAGGATAACATTTAAATGAAAATAAATAAAATAATCAATAAAAAGAGAATGAGTCAACAAAGTTAGTCTTAACAACTATTTTCAAAGATCCCCACCAACCAGATATCAAAAGGCTTGAAATATGAACAACTTCACTGTCTTTATAATATATTAAAAGAGAGAAAGAAAGAGGACGTGACTTGACAATAAAATGCCGAGTCGTGTAATCATGATCCTAGAGTTTGAGCCTAAGATCTATACAGAAAGACTGCTTGAACCCTACTCTTGTCATCTCAGTGTGAGAATGGGAAGAACTGGAAGATCCTTGGTATTCCCTGCCTAGCAGCAGAACTATTTCATTGTTTATCAGCAAACAGTCAACAGTACGCCTTCATAGGTGGTTTACCTCTTTAACTAAAACTGAGATGGACATTAGAAGGCACACTTGAACAGTAAGTTGTCTGTGGAGTTTCTAGGAACAACAGAATATTTTTGTGTTGGATATATTTTTGTCATTTGAAGTGACTCAAATATGTCAAAGCAAGACATTTTTAGAAGACCACAATTATGTTTCAATATCTATAACCGGATAGAACATTGTTTTGTATTCCATTTCATAATTATGTGTTTAGATTTTCATTTTACTGATATTTTCTATTTCTTTCCAAAACTGAAAGGATGGTGACAAATATTGTAATTATAGGGGCAAAGGGGAAATATGCTTTTATTTATTATGGTAATACATTAAGGAGGAACTAAGTGCTAACATCATGAAATCTTTGTATTCTTTCACAATTTTCTTTAGAAAACACATTTTTATGCCTCTGAAAGCCTTTGTCTTTTTTTTCAATTTAACTCAAAACTAATTGACCATTTTGAAAGAATAAACACATCTATAATAATTTGATATCCTGTTAAATAACAGTGTAAAATTTAGACATCAAATGTTGTATAATACAAAATATCCCTCTCATTTCATAGTTAAATATTAAAGTATCAAGACATAAATGCACCTGCTGCTGCCCATGGCATACTTGCCTACACTGTCTTCAAAGCAACACCTCAAGGAAACCCCTACTTTGCATTCTTTCTCTTGAATCCAGATTATAAGTCAAATTCTATTCTTTTCCTTCAAAAATATTGAAGGAAAAGGAATAATTTTAAAACTCAAGTAATTAGTAAATATACAAAAATATAGAATCTAACAATAGAAAGACAAGGCATTTGTAGTAAGGATTATTAACTACAAATGAATGATAATTTGGACTTGATAGTAATTACATTACACGATCAATTCTGTAATGGAGTGGTATATTTATTGTCATGAAGAAGGGAAGGATGTAGGAGGGAGAGAGGGAAAGATGGAGGGAGGGGGAGGATTTCATCTTAGTACACATGTAATGCTATAATCTGGAGTTTATCCCTCATTCCAAGATTCTTTCTTGGTATGACAACAATCTTGAACTAGACGGACTTCAATGTTTCTTCCTAATCAAATCTTCATTCTGATTACAAACATTTGTCTCTTTCTACTTCTAACATTTCCCTGATATAGATTGTCAGACTATTAATAAAGACCAAAGCACAGTTACAGTTTGAATAGGATCCAAAGTAGACAGCCACCATGTCATCACTGGGAAGACTTAGATGTACATCACAGCTACACTGGCCCTCATAAGCTAAAAGCTGTGTGATTTCAGAGTCACTGGTAAAAGTTATTAATGCCTGTGAAGTATACCTTGTTGATGTTAGAAGCCCAATGGGAAATGCTTGTTTTCAGTCTTATTCATTTTTGAATTGTATGAACAATAGTCCAACTTTAGGTTTTGTAAAATTTTTATTTTTTAAATTTTGATTTTTTTTACATCTCTAATGGATTGTAAACATATTCTCTGCATCAACCTCTTTTATCTTCCTTCTTCATTGTCAGATGTGTTTCTTCTTCCTAAATAGTTCCTCTAATAGAGTTCATGTTCATTCACAAGGCTCCTCTAGACACCAGGGTGACAATGTAAATGCTGTAGCACCAAGGTGATAGTGTATATTTCTCATTAACTACTGACACATTCAGATATTAACAATCTTTCTTTTTGCACAGTTTCAGAATATTTTATACTCTCACTTAATGCTACAAATTTGCATTGGATAGAAGTAGAAAACATATGCTTAACAAATGATTCCCTTTGCAATTTTAAGACAATTGCATAGAGCTCAGGCTACACTCACTGTACCACTGACACAAACAGTAAACTCATGATCCTGCTGCATAAACCACCCAGATCCTAAGAACACAGTTGCATGCTACCACATCTAGCCAACACATATCTTTGAAAGTGTTCTGTTTTTGTTTATGCCAAATCAAACAGTAGCAGCATGATCACCATATGGTAAATGTAACATAGTATAACCTACATGCTGAGTGTAACAAACTATACCCTCACATTCTGAATGTAGCATATAACACCACATTAAAGTATCCAAATATTAAGCCTTAATAATTATAAGGATATTTAATTGAAATAACTATTTTAATAAGTGTTTACTTATCAATACTTATTTTAATGCCACTTCTGATTTCAGACTAGTAGTCGAAAAAAAAAACATAGATCCCCGGAGGTATTGTTATCACTCTGAGACATCTAGGGTTGCATAGAAAGGAGCATATTTAACAACTAAATCCTTTGCTTGAAATTTGCTCTCTTTGATATAAGTATCTGTCCATTTGGTAATATATAGATCATAGAAATATCTGCCACAGTGAGAAAAATATTATTTTAAGATATATGTTGCTGAACATAGGAATCTAAAACAAGATTTAATACTTAAAATTATATTTTAGATAAGTGAGAAATAAAATTATTTGAACATTTATCTAAATAAAAATACTTTGAAAATATTTGAAATATATAGATTTAATACATAATAATACATAATTATATATATTTACACACACATATAAATATATACATATATATAAATATATGCATATATATAAAGTATTGACACATTGCCATCAACCCCTAGGTTCTTTTCAGACTGCTCTAACAGGCTCTAGCATTAAGTCCTCAAGAGTAGCTCTGCTTGTACCAGCGAAGATCAACCTGAGGTTGCTGGTGGATGGTATTAAACCTCAGAAGTTGTTTGTCTAAAGTAGAATAATTATTCTGAGTATGACTTGGGTTTCTAGATTTTAACATTTCTACCCATACCACTACCCCTCATGCTTTAATATCATACAGGCATCAATATTTCCCAAATAATACTGATTTCATTTTCAGAAGAAAGTTAATAGATATCAAACAAGGAGAGCTATGTCTGCACATATCTATCATCAACCAGAAGCAGAAGGTTTATGAAAATTATACGGAAGAATCAATGATGCTTTCTCTGCTGGCAGAGCCAATATTTAGCAAGCTCTCCTCTTGAAGGAATTGTGTATGTAAAGCAGTGTCCCATTCTGTTCTGTTAGACTCATAAGAAGAATAACTGAAAGAAAGGGATGTAGAGAAGTTCATCTCTCTAATATCTTGCTGATTCAACTGGGAATGTGGTAAATTTACACAATGGAGTACTACTCAGCTATTAAATACAATGAATTCATGAAACACTTAGGCAAATGGATGGATCTAGACAATATCATCTTGAGTAAGGAAACCCAATCACAAAAGATTACACATGATATACATTCACTGATAAGTGGATGTTAGCCCAAAAGCTCGGAATACATGAAGCTCAAGAAGGAAGACCAAAGTGTGGATGCCTTGGGGGTACAAAATACAGGAGCAAATATGGAGACAAAATGTGGAGTAGAGACTGAAGGAAAAGCCATGCACAGACTGCGCCACCTGGGGATCCATCCCATATGCAGTCACCAAACCCAGTCATTATTGTGGATGCCAAGAAGCACATGACAGGAGCCTGATATAGCTGTCTCTTGAGAGGCTCTCCGAGTGCCTGACCAATATAGAAGCTGATGCTTGCAACCAACCATTGGACTTAGCATGCAGTCCCCAAAGGGGAGGAGTTAGAGAAAGGACTGAAGAAGCTGAAAGGCTTTGCAAACCCTATAGGAAGAACAACAATATCAGCCAACCAGACCCCACCCCCAGAGCTCCCAGGGACTAAACCACCAAAAAGGAGCACACGTGGAGGCACCCGTGGCTCCCGCAGCATATGTTGCAGAGGATGGCCTTGTTGGGCATCAATGGGAGGAGAGGCCCTTGGTCCTGTGAAGGCTTGATGCTCTAGTGTAGGGGAATGTGAGGGTGGAGAGGTAGGTGGGTGGGTGCATAGAAGCAAGGGAGGGGATGGTAGAGGGAGTTTCTGGGGGATGGGTGGGAAACCTGGAAAGGGGATAACATTTGAAATGTAAATTAAGAAAATATCCAATAAAAAAAGAAAAAAATTCTGTATGGTAGAACACTGTACTTTTCTAGTTTAATTCTTAGAGGAATCAGGTTTTCATCAGAGGGAGAGTCATTGTCTCTCTGTAAGTGGCAGTAATACACAGAGGTTCATCATGCATGTAAATGCAGCAGCAGCATGACTTGGCTGTAGGGAAATGGGGGCAGCACGCCTTGGCTGCAAAGATCCATCCTGTTTCTCGGGGGGGGGGGTGTAAGAGTGACAGCTGTAACAGTGATTCCCTGGCATGCTCTAGAACCAACGTGATTCTTCTAGAGGTCCCGCAGGTTTTCTCTACCTAGTACTGATAGGGAGAATTTAATCTCATCACTTACATGTTTAGAGAACGGTGGGGTATAGTGAAAAAGCACAGGCCACTGAGATATAAACAGTCAGTTCTGTAGATGTAGGAAAACTTATTGTAGAAAAAAATGAGGGGTGAAGTAGATTTACATTGTTTCTAAATCATATGCAAAGTGGGATGTGTGTGTGTATGTGTGTGTGTGTGTGTGTGTGTGTGTGTGTGAGAGAGAGAGAGAGAGAGAGAGAGAGAGAGACAGAGACAGAGACAGAGACAGAGACAGAGACAGAGTCTCCACCTCATTATCTACTTTCTATACAATGTTTTTAATAGTCTTCTTTTTATCCATATATTGAAAATAGAATTTATTTTTAATGTAGTGAGTATTAATGAATTCTGAGGTGAACCTCAGAGTCACAATGCATTCAAATTAGAGATGCAGGAATTAAGGCATATGATGATATCAGCCAAAATTATGATGCTGTGCATTGAAAAAAAAAGGTGCAACAATGCAAAAGGATGTAGGCATCTTCTATCATCGAAGATGGTACAGAAATGAAGTAGTCACCCTACGATAAGGGACCCGGTATAGACAGGTAAATATTAGTTCAACAAAAAAAGTGTTTTCAGCCATTGATTTACAAGCACAGAAATGCAAAACTAACATGGATATGATTCAAATGTGACCATAGCTTCTATTAATTTATGTTTATTTTCAAGTGTCTTAGGGGGTAGAAACCACTTCCAGAGTAAAGAAGAGTAAACTAGCTTCTTTAATAATGCCTCAAAAATCATAGTATGACACTCAGCATGCACATTAATTAAATGTACACAGGTCAACTCTTTGTGTGTGTGTGTGTGTGTGTGTGTGTGTGTGTTTTAACTTTATTAATTAATTAATTAATTTATTTATTTATTCATTTATTCTTCAAATAGGAAATTGAACCCAGGGCCTTACCCATGGCAGGCAAGCCTAATCTATATCCACAGCATCCACAACAGGCTTTCCCAACTTTAAGCATCACTTTTTTTATTCGATATATTTTTTATTTACATTTCAGGTGATTTCCCCTTTCCTGGCTAATTATTTCTTTAGTATAGAGCCAAGGATTTTTTTTATTACTTGCAGTAGGATATATACTTGTGCCGAGGTGGAAACTGAAATAAAAATAGAGATAATGTCAAAATATATTATAACTATACTTAGGTTTTCTTATCTTTTCTGTGATTTTCAGACACAGCAATATTAGTAAGCATATTTTCAAGTTAATCCTTTTAATTTGTTTGAAGACTAAAATGTTAAAGATATTTTAGGCTATATTGTATAGCATATACTTTCAATTTTAAAATATAAAGTTCACTAATGCAACTAAATAACTACTCAGCGGGTACCCAAAATATATCATGTATATATGTAATCATATGAAAGTATAATATGTAATATCTTTAACATTGTAAGAATGAAAAACTCAAGTTATTAAACATTATTGTCAAATTAAGAATGTGGTATTTAATGGAGTTGGGGAAAGGCTACAAATTTGAAAGGCAGCAGGACACAGTACTTGGGAGGGCTTGGAAGCAAGAAAAGGATAGTAGAAATATAATTGTATTATAATCTAGAAAATTAAAGTAAAAAATGTAAATCACCTGTGAAGTGAAAGTATCCCAATAGAAAGTACTATGACATGTTTATTTTATCAAGGGAATTGTAGCACACAGGAAAGATGCAACAAAATAAACACTCAGTAGAAACGGGTAGCATTCAATAGCCAGCAAATGTGACAAACCAACCATTTTCCTCAACATTCTGCTATGCAATAGATATAAACTACTCTTTTTCCTTAGGAATTATCAATTACAAATGAAATATGTGTTTTGCAAAGAACCTTGAAGCTTTACTTTTCATCCAAAGGCATCTTAGCATTATAACATATTTCTCTTGAGCATGTTGCAATGTGAGTCATTCATCATTTATGATGACATCATAGTTTAGACAAAAATTTGCATTTGAAAAGTGAACAGGGATATGATTTATTAAAAGATGAGACATAGGAAAATGTATCTGCAGCATTTTTGACAATCTTTCATCCGTGTACAAATTCTATGATATCTCTTAAATAGTCTGGATGAGATCTCTTATTGCAATTTTAAATGTAATTATCTTACTGAAATACACATGTTATATGTGTGTAAATATATGTGCATACACAAAGACATATACATTTGCATGTATATAAACCTATATATGTAGTACTCAATGTATAAGTCACATATAATATATAATCAATATATAATCCACATATAGTATATAATCAATAAATAATATGTATAATATATATAATATATAATCCTCAATATATAGTAAATATATGTATGAAATCTTCAACACATTCACTTACTATTTTTAAATTTACTGTGGTGTGATATCAACATCCATTTTGGAAACATATACTTTAAAATTTTTTCTATTAAGAATTTTATAATGAAATATAACAAAATCTCTTACTTCCCTCATACCTTTCTCCATTACCCATAGAATTCAACTTGGTAGTTGCTTTTTACTTGAACCATTATTGTTACATATATATGTTTATGCATAATTATGTACAAATACAATATACTAAATCCATTTTTTAGACAATATCTTTATGATTTTAAGGCTGACCTCTCTGTTTGAATAGCTCATAAAGATGATATCCCTGTAAAAGACTAAGACTCACTTTCCAGTGGTCATGTTTTTACTGTAGTTCCTTGACTAGAATTGGGACCCAATATGTTTTCCTCGCTCCTAGTGACATGTCTATTTGTATTAACACTTTCCCAGTGTCCCAGAATTGACATTTATGCAACCATTTCTAGGATATGCTGTTCCATGGAAGTCTTTTTGTTATTCTTTCTCTTAAAAGCATTCCATGATATTCCCCGAGTGTTAGATGAATTACTGCGATATTGGTACACACTGTAGTTGGGTTTTTAAACACATGTTCATTTCTGTGTTGTATCCATTTGTGGTTTTCTGTGACAATCTCCATTTCCTGTAAAAAGAAGCTTCATGCATGAAGAATGGGATGTACATTTACATGTGCATTTAAGAATAGATTTTAGAATTTAGTAAAGGATAATGCTGGTCTAGAAATGTGCCAGTAGCAGACACTTTACTAAAGTTTTACCTTTTTATATTGGATATTTATTTATTTATTTATTTATTTATTTATATTTCAAACGCCATCGCCATCCCCCTTCCCGATTTCCCTTCTTCAGACCCCCTGTTCCATCTCTTCTCCCCACTGGTCTATGAGGGAGCTCCCACTACAACCTGCCCACCCCTGTCTCAGCAACATAGCATTCCCCTACACTGCGGCATTGAACCTCCACAGGACTAGGGGGCTCCCTCCTATTGATGCCAGATAAGGTAATACTAAATGAGCAGCTGGAGCCATGGGCCCCCAATGTGTACTCTTTGGTTGGTGGTTTAGTACCTGGGAGCTCTGGGGGTCTGCTTGGTTGATATTGTCGTTCTTCCTATGGGTTTTCAAAGCCCTTCAGCTCCTTCAATCCTTCCCCTATACTCCTCCACTGGGGTCCCCAGGGTCAGTCCAATGGTTGGCTGCAAGCATCAGCATCTATATTGGTCAGGCTCTCACGCAACAGCTATACCAGTCAGTTTTCCCTTTACACAGTTGTTGCAATTACATAGCTGTTGGTTGACACTCACATCTGAGTGGTGTTTATTGAGACAAACGATGTATAATGTGGAGAGCTGAATTTTTGTCCAGGCTCCTTCTTCAAAGACCTGCGGAGAAAGTATTGATTCCTTCTGATAAGATGTTGGTTTGACACTGTTCCCAATGTTCTTTGATATTGAATGGTGGAACTACGTCCTAGACAAGGATCCTGAAGAGAGAAAGGAAATATTGTATAACAATATAGTTCCTGCCTCTCATTTCATGTTTTTTGAGGATCTCTTGTGCTCTCCACCTTGTGTCTCCATCTGAATCTGGAAGACCTGTGGAAGGGGCCTTGTTCTCAGGAATGACTTTGGTGATCCAGAAGGGAGGTAAGTAGCACAAGTGAGAGTCAGATTTCCCCTGCAGTGTTACCCCATCAAAATGTCAACTATTTATCCATTATTTGTTTTATTATTTTAATATGTTTTAGTCGTTTACTTTTTATTAGTCTTTAGTCTTCATATATTCTGTATGTTTGATAATATTATTATTTTAAGATTCGTGTGCATAAGAACTGCATGTACATCATTGCACTTAGTTTTCTTTTGCCTCCATTTTATCCACATCCTTACCACTTATCAAATCATAGCCTCTTCTTTTATCATTTTTGTTATATAAATATACAAGCTACTGGGTTTACTTTAGGGCTGCTCTCATTCATATGTGCTTAATGCATACTACTTTGGATTAAATCATTAATAAGGGACTCTTCCTTGTGGAAGACATAATCTCCTTCTTTCTGTAGCCATTCATTATTTGTAGTTCTTCAACTGGGATAGGATGGGAGATTTCTCCCATCTACATTGGGATATCAACTGATAAGATATTTACACAGGTCTTATATAGGCAACCATATTGCTAGAATTTTATGAGTGAAGTTTTCCTTTAATATTGACTATACACTTTGAAACTGAGGTGACCTGGTCCTCTGGTTCTTACATTTTTCTGCCATAAATTTTTCAATGATCTGTCAGCATCTTCATTAACCAATAACCACTGTTACAAGAAGCTAATGGGATAAAGGTTGGGAGAACCGTAAATATGGGGCTAAAAAAATAAATATTTAGAAGGGAGTTTATCAATATGACTATCCTTCAAAACATTAGCAATTTGTTCTCCCCTAATGACTATGAATTTATTTTCATAGATTTTGACCTTATTTACTGTACCAGGCATTAATTCTCCTGTGGAACAGGAGAGCAATTGGTTCCCTTATGAAGATTCTTTATATTAGTTCAATAATGGACACTTCTTGCCTTGTGTAGAACAGCATTATAGCATTTAGGGTCCAATGTCAGATAAGATCAAGGATGTATTTTCTCCCACAACAGCCTGAGCAGCACCATCCGGCACTATGAAAGCAAACTAGCAGAGAAAAGAATGCTTCATGACAGAAGCCTCTATGTTCTCCAAATAATGTCTGTGCTGTCTTCACCAGTAAAGTTTTATCATTTAGCTGTGGGTAACTTAGAGAAATAAAAATTGCCTGCATTTTTTGGTTGTTTCTGTACCCTCCCTGATCAATATATCATAGGGGGTGACCTATCCCGAGATTTGAGATTTTAATTTAGACATCCATATCTTCTGGGATCAGCATACCTATGTATGGTATCTTGGTTCAAACTCCTCTTTTAAAAGTTTTTGGATTAATACTAATGAGCTTTCATTTACAAGCTAAAGGGTCTTCATGCATTATTAGTTTTGATTTAAACAAACCCCATAGTTTTCATCCCTTAACCTCTTTAAATTTTAGGTAACTATAGATCATATTATTTTTAAAATTATGGTCTCAGTTGTCCTTATTTTGCAGTACCTATGACTGAACTTTTTATAAAGTTGTCTTTACAGTGCTTCTATTCACTATAACAGAAGAAGCATCACCAAAAGAATTGAGACAAATTGTCCCTTCTCCTTCCTAAGTGAGTATGTCACTGCTCTTGAGTCAAAGTTCTTTTCATTTATCCCTTAAAATGGGACAATATAGAATAAGTAACTTTAAGCTTTCCTTCCTGAGCTAGCACTGTATTCAATCTTGCAATTTACTGCTTGTGCAGATGTCAGAATCTAATTCCACCTTTGGTCTAAGGGCCTGTTTTAATCAGCTCATATTGACTGCATCAATTTGTTTCTCATAGTTGGTTAGGGTATTATGAAAATCCCTATTATGAAGATGAGAGCAGCATCATATTTGGTTCCTCTTACACATGGGTGTATGGCTAGGAAAATTATCTATTCTATAAAGATACTGATTATATTCTGAGTATTTTATTATATAGACTAATCACGAAGCCAAAGCTCCACATCACAATGACAGTCCATTAATGGATAAAGATACAACACTGAAATATTAGCAGAGTTCAAGCATACATTTCATATCAACTCCTAAAGAAAATACTGAACAAATAAGAAGTAAATACCACAGATGCCAAGTTTATATGAATGTTTAATCTTAAAATGGTAACTTCTATCCTAAATAATGATTTAAAAATATGAGATCAAGGAAAGTTCATCAACGCTTTGACAATATCTTGAATATATAATTTTAGCAAAAATAAAACTTTAAAATATATTTCTTAGTTCATCCAACAAGTACTCAAGACAGATTAAGTATATTATATATTTCTCTTTATACATGTAAGATATGTGCTTAGAAACCTCACAAATATAAATGCCCTTAGCTGTCATGAACTATCTCCAATATTATGAATAGAAACTTCTGTAAGGATATACATGTTCTCTGCTATGAGAGAATACCTATTTATTTATACAGTTATAATAAAGTTATATACTAATTATTCATATATTATATAATTATAATATAAAATAAACATTTAAATTAAAATTATTAAATTTATAAATCTGAGTTATTTCACTTATTTGTTAAAATCCTTTGTACAAAGTCTGCAATAAACACATGCTAATGAGAGACCATGCCACTTAAAAATATGACATTAAGCTCTTTATTGATTTGTGAACAGTAACTGTTCTGTTACAACCTCTCCATGATATATGATGAAGAGTCATCATTTGAAAATATGCATAGTTTATTAAGAAAAATAAAAATAAGTGTAAATATGTATTATATTACATCTTTTGGAATAATTAGAATAAATGCTTCCTAACTGAAAAAATATGGACATTGTGAAAATCATGTTTTTTCTTTTATTTGAAAGAAATACGTAGGAAAAGGAGTTACTGTTCAAGCAAAGATCTGATATTTTTACTATTACTACTGTTATTATAGATTAACAAAGTTGTGTCTATTATAATAAAATGGGAGAGAAACTATATTTAAACTTAAGAAAACAAATAAAAAATATGGGACATAATCTGTAGGTTCCTCAGAAAATTGGAAATAATTCTACCTTAATACCCAGCTCTACCACTACTTGAATGTACCAAAGATGCTCCAACATATAACAAGGAAGCATGCTCCACTATGTTCATAGCAACTTATTTATAATAGCCAGAAGCTGAAAAGAATCCAAATGTCCCTCTACAGAAAAATGGATACATAAAATGTGGTACATTTACACAATGGAGTACTACTCAGCTATTAAAAAAATAACTGTATAAAAGTCACTGGAAAATGGACAGAACTAAAAAATATCCTGAGTGAGGTACCCAGACACAAAAGAATACTTATATTTACTCACTGATAAATGGATATTAATACAAAAACTCAGAATTCCCACGATACAACCCACAAAGCATATGGAGTATAAGAAGAAGGCAGACCAAAGTATGGATGCTTCAGTCCTCCATAGAAGGGGGAACAAAATAATCACAGGAGGTAGAAGGAGGTAAGGACCTGGGAGGGAGAGAGGAGGGGGAAGGAAAAAGGGGAGGCATGATCAGTTATTGGTAGGGACAGGAGAGAAATACAGAAGGTCAGGAAATTGAATTAACAGGGGGAATGAGGAACTAGGAGTAGCCACTAGAAAGTTCCAAACACCAGGGAAGCTAGAGACTCCAAGGACCCAACAGGGATGACTTTGGAAATACCCAACAAATCAGAAATAGAACCTGCAGAAACCACCTCCTGTAGATAGGCATGGCCCACAGTTGAGGGATAAGGCCACCCGCTGATCTCAAAATTTTCATTCCAGAATTGTTCCTGTCCAAAGGAAAGACAGGGACAAAAAATGGAACAGACTAAAGACGATCCAGAGACTAACCCACCTAGGTATCCATCCCACTTACAGACACCAAACCCAGACATTATTGTTGATGCCAAGAAGCACTTGCTGACAGGAGCCTGGTATGGCTGTCCTCTGAAAGGCTCTGCCACCACCTGACCACTACAGATGTAGATATAGCCAACCACCTGACTGAGCCCGGGAACCACAATGGAATTGATAGGGGAAGGACTGAAGGAGCTGAAGGGGACTGCAACCCCATAGGAAGAACAATATTGCCTAACTGGCCTACCTAGAGCTCCCAGGAACTAAACCATAAACCAAAGCACATAGATGGAGGGATCCGTGGCTCCAGCTACATATGTAGCAGAGAATGAGAGCAGAGGCCATTGGTACTGTGGAGGCTTGATGCTCCATTTTAGGGGGATGTTACAGTGGTGATGCGGGAGTATTTGAGTGGGTGGAGGAACACCCTCATAGAGGGGAGGCGGGAGACGGGCATCAGATGGGGAGTTTGTGGAAGGGAAACTGGGAAGAAGGATATAATTTGAAATGTAAATTAATAAAATAATTAATAAATGAAAGGGACACACTGGATGTCTTAGCTATAAGATGTCCTACCTTCCACCAGGTGTATTTATTCTGTTACAGTTTGGAAAGTATACTCCAGTTTTTCTCATTCAAAAGCCATGCACGCTCCTCTTCAGTGGATTATAAACTGCTTTGCAAAAGCTGTTATTCTGTGCGATGTTAGATTCATCACAGTGAGGGCAGTATAAGGTCACAATTCTTTAAATATAGAACCGTTAGTCTTGATGCCAACTTCACTGTAAAATTAGGTCTTACTTATATGCTAATGCGATAGGCAGATTATTTCTGAACAGACCTACTCCTTATTGTTGCAAACACATTGCTTCTACTATGACTGAGACATTATGATCCTAGTGATGGTTTTGTTTCCATCCATGTCCATGTTAAATCTCTCAGTGTCTAGAAGCACACTGTCCATTTTCCTTTCTTATTTCTGAGTGAGTGGCTCGATCCATACTCTGGGCATCCCCAAACTCACCAATCTGCTTTTCTGTGCAAAAAAAGCCATGGGACATGTCTTTGTGTTGGTTTAACATATACTATGTAGGAACTAACTTCCTTTGTCCATTGGAATTAAGAGTGTTATGTGCAAATTTCAAAAACCACCCCTCAAAAATAGTATAAAGAAATGTGTGCAATATTATCCATTGTGACATATAGGTCTTCTTTCTAGCTATGTGCTCATGCATTTTCACTGGCTAACCCATTTGACAACCAACTGAATTCTCTTCCTGGCTCACAGGCTGTTGGAAATCTAATTTCACTCTGAAAGCAAAATAAATTCCTTCAAACCAAGACAATAGGAAATGAACCATAATGATCCTGCCTGGAAGAGAATTTTCCTATGATTAGTATTCACATATTTTAGAAAAATGTCACTGGATTGAACATGCACACTAAACAATTCTAATGCATTATTTTTCTCCAGGGGCAAACTGTTTCTAGGAGGATTGTATTTATATAATAGGGGCAGAGTATATACAGTCCAGGAAGCCATTTTATCTGCGTATTGTTTATATCAAGATTTCAACAATGCCCAGAGCCCAGTTTGGGTGTGTGATGAACTTCAACAAGATAATCTAATGTACTTCGGGTAAAAGCATTTCTAAAGGGCAGATGGTCAGAATTCTCAGAAGGCATAGGCCCAGGCATTCAGGGCACACTCCTGCAAGCAATAAAGACTTATTGTCAGTGAAACCAGCTGTCCAAGCATCTGTGTCTGTTTCCACTGAATGCAAAAGATGAGGAAATGGCAGTGTTGAGTTCTCGAATTTTGTACTTTTGCAGCAAAGAGTCCTAGAGTTTCGCATTTAGGAATTTTTCCTTAAAAATCTGCTTTTATAATAACAATAACCACAGACTAAGAAAAGACAAAGGAAAGAATAAAGCCTTTCTGACAAAAATCAGTAAGATATTTCTATATTGTAAGACATATTCAAAATCTTAGGCTGGAATACCATTTCCTAGCATTTATTAATCATCTCACACTCATCACTATTCAGTATGTTCTAGTGCTTTACACTAGGCCTTCTGGATAGATGCTGGCAGGCCTAGCAGAATATGAAGACGAATGCTCAATATATTTATCTTTAACTGGAGTTCTAATGTGGTAGTTGCCAAATGGCCCCACATGGTATGGTGTAATTTTCTTTCTTTGAATCCCTTTTCTATTAAGAATATAATAATATCTCAAGACACTATCCTCCAGAATCAGCTCTTTCTAAAAAGTATAATACATTTTCTATTCATAAACTCATCTCAAATAATGTGTAATTTGTGTATTGCATAACGTAGAATATTATACTATAGAATAAAAAAAAAAGAGGAATAGGAAACTCGAAGGCAAGATGAGTCCAAGGCAAATGAGATCAAGCATAAGAAAGAAAACTAATGGTGATATAATAGAATGTGCTCAGCCTGATTCATTGTGAAAAGACACTTCACTCTTCACTGACACAACACATTCATGCCTTCATCGTCTTTTCTTTTGGTTTCTATGGAGCTCGAAAGCCATATACTGACAAATTTCTTTCTTCTCCTAATAAATTAATATTGAGATCTAACTTTCTAATACTTTAGAGTTAGTCCAACCCAAAAGGTACAAAAACCATGATACATATATACATCTCTTATGGCTTTGGAATATTTGCATGTTTAGCTTCATTAATATAGACTAAAATATCTCCTTTAGTATGAAATCATCACTTTTACTTTCACATTCATTTACACGTTGTACTAATTCTTTTGCCTATTGCATATATTTTGTACTAATAATGGATCCACACATATGTGTGTGTATGCTTGGCCCATAAGGAGTAGCAATATTAGGAGATATGGGCTTGTTGGAGGACGTATGTCATTGTAAAATTGGTCTTTGAGGTTTCTTCTGTTCAAGCTCCACCCAACGTGGTACAGACTAGTTTCCCATCTGGTGAATCAATCAGTCTCCATCATGCTGGCATGTTTCCCATCATAACAATAATGGACTAAACAACTGAAATTTTAAGTCAGCTCTAATTAAGTGCTTCCTTTAAAAGAGATGCCATGGTTGTGGTCATGGCATCCCCTCCTAATTGTGGAAACCCTATTTAAGACAGATAGAAAATATCAGAAACACTATAAATCTACATCTATCTTAATTAAATCAAAGTAATGGATATGGCTACAGTTTAGAACTTTAAATTAAAAGATGAAGCTGAGAGAAAAACTTCATAATCTTCTCAATTATTTTTCCCAGTTTTAAGATTTATACTAATACTGCATATTCTTGGGTAACATTCCTGACAGTTCATTGATACTAAGTCACCAAAGAATTATTCTTGCATCAAATGGGCCAGTGTACAACTCTGAAAAATCACATATTGTTGAATCATTGAAATATTGTTGAAATGAAATTATATTGTAATTCTGATACCAATTATAAAATATATAAAATATGAAATATACACTACAGAATAGATAGTTGATTAAAATTTCCTGATACTATATATTTATAACCTTAATTATTATGTTAAGAACAAAATAATTCTTTACTCATTGAAAACAATCATTTTGGGCTAGTGAGATGGATCACTGTGTAAATGCATTTTCTTCTAAAATTCAGGACCTCTGGTTGATCAAAGGAACCCATGATCCTCCAGAATGCACCAGAGACTTGGAATGTGAGAGACTCTCAGGACTCAAAGGGGCCAGACACTAGGAGAGGGATCTTATATCTTATAGAGCCCACCTCCAACAGAAAGACAGGGCATCTAATGAGGGAGGGGATTGCCAGCCCACAGTCAAAACTTTCAACCATATTTGTTCCTGTTTGAAAGAACTGCAGGGATGGAAACGAAGAAGAGCCCGAGGGAAAAAGTCCAGTGACAGGCCCAAGAGGGATCCAGCTCAAAGGGAAGTCCCAAGGCCTAACTTATTACTGAGGCTATGGACCACTCACAAAAAGGGACCTATCATGGCCACACTCATGAACGAACAAGCAGCTGAAAGATTCAGATGAAGATATTTGCACCCAACTTATGAACAGAGAAGCTGATGACCCTTATGGTTGAATTAGGAAAAGGCTGGAAAAAGCTGAGGAGGGCATCCCTGCAGGAAGACCAGCAGTCTCAATTAACCTGGACCCCTAAGGTCTGTCACACACTGGACCAGCAACCTGGCAGCAAACGCCAGCTGATATGAGGCCTCCAACACATATACCACAAAGGAGTGCCAGGTCTGGGTTCAGTCAGAGAAGATGCAGATAACCCTCAAGACATTGGAGGCCCAGAGAGTTTAGAGGTCTGGTTGGGTGGGGGTGAGGGGGTCTTCGTGGAGACATGGGGTTGGAGAGGAGTTATGAGGTATGGAACAGTTTGAGGGTGAATGAGGTGGGAATAAAATCTGGAGTGTAAATGACTCAATCAATCAATAAATAAATAAATCAAAAAATAAATAACAAAAAAGACAGGAGGAAAGAAATAAAAGAGCATACTCTAGTAACTTATCCTATGACTGCAACTGTTTTTCCATAGCACAGGTGTGCCAACACACAGACAACACACACACAAAAACACATGTGCACACACATACACATACACACATGTACACATATACATAAATATATGTGTATAATAAAAAGGAAAAATAATGTAATAAAGCAAATAGTGAGTAAAATATGTATTGAAGAAAAATAATCAGAAGCATGAATGATTTTCTATACAACATACGTAGTATTGAACATGGTTCATTTCACTTTTTTGCAGTATAGTTTTGAGAAGTTAAGACAAACACAATTATTTCAATATTATTGGAATCATAATTGTATATTGCATATAGGTCCTTACAATTTATTTAATTCAAAATTACTTATTTAATTTTAAGTTAATATATTTACAACACCATCCCAATGAACATAAATACATAGGCAATTATGTCTGTATATACAGATTTATATGAATATCTCTCTATAATATTCAGACTTTTTACAGAGAGAGAAACAATTAGTTTCCTTTCGTAACAGACTATATGAATTATATATGTCCTACTTGATGTACCATTTGGGGTTTTCTTTTTGTTTGTTTGTTTGTGTTTGTTTTTGTTTTTTGTTTTTTTTGAGACAGAGTTTCTCTGTGTAGCCCTGGCTATCCTGGAACTCACTCTGTAGACCAGGCTAGCCTCGAATTCAGAAATCTGCCTGCCTCTGCCTCCCAAGTGCTGGGATTAAAGGCGTGCACCACCACTGCCTGGCAACTCAGTGTTTTTTGTTTTTTGTTTTTTTTTTTTTTCTATTGCAGTGTCTGTTTTGAGGGACTTATTTAGATAACACCCAAATGTTTCTGAGACATTGCAAATCCGTTCTTATCATTGGGTACCACTGATATTATCTCATCCATTTTTGTATTATTGCAGGCTTTCATAATTCTCACAATTTTTATATATACATAAAAAGATGAAGGTTTTATATACACATATGAAAAATAAAACTGTAGTTCAGAGAGATGAAATAACGTGTATAAGGTACCTCAAGTAGCAGTCAGATAATTTTTCATTTACATAATCCCAGAACACTCTTCATTGCGAGTAGTTCAGTTATTGATGTTAAACAGTGTGGATTATGGAAATTTACTGAGAGCTATAGGTAATACCTATTAGCCCATAAATATAACATGTTATCCAAATTTTAAGACCCTATAAAAGGAAGACCTTGGTAAGAATAAACCATGACAAAGCCTGAATATACTAGAATTTTAAACCAATTATTCTTCTTTAAACAGATCAAAGAAAGAAGAGGATTTTAATTACTATGACAGGTATATGTTGAGAGCAATAACATGCAAATAATTAATATATAAAGCTATTAAATTATTTCACTAAAGAAGGCTGAAGAAAAAGTTTTCAGTTTGGTCATCTCACACTGTTAGCAAATTCTTCAGAGAAGTTCACTTCCGTTTCTTCTGAGTATATAAAGCAGCTATGTAAACATAAAGAAGGTGGGCAAAATTTTCTTCCTTTGATTTGGAAACAAATGAAAAGATGTCACTTCCCAGGTATTAAAGGGGCAGCATCAACTGCTTGTCTGGATTGGAAATATTTGGAATTCATCAGTAGAATATTTTCGACAGGTACAGAAGGCTGAAGTGGACACAGTCTTAGAGTACACATCCTCAAAAAGAATGGCAGAACTATGAAAAATTACATTTAGAAAAGTTCAACTTTATAAAAGGAAGCCTGGGACTCTGGTCAAAGCAGAATCTTTTTATTCAAAGAAAATGTTTTATATTTCAAAATTAACTCACCAAGATTCTGTTATATATCTGTATTCTGTATGTAAATCTGAAAATGTAAGGGAAAACCATTCATATTCTTATCCAACACATACTTTCATGTCAAGAATAAAAATATTACCAAAACAGCAGCAAACTATTTTTCAGTTGCAAAATCCAGGCTCTGAAGTTATTAAAGGGTATTCAAATGTTTAACAACTCTCCTAAATGATTTCTTTACAAAACCTTGATTTAAGTAGAATCTTAATAAACTAAGCTGTAGAATAACTTATGACAACTGAATTTTCTTTTTTAAAATTTATTCATTTATTTATTACTTTAATGTATTTACATTTCTTTTTTATGGCAAAAGAGAATTTTATTTTTTAAGTTAATTATTCTCACATTCATATCATTAATATTTATTATAGATGCAAATCATCATATACTATGTGGCATTTTGCTGATAATTTTTGCACTCTTTCGCTTTCCATACATTAGAGATTGAGCTTCTTTTTCTTCTTATTTCTTTTTCTTTCTTTTTTCTTTTTTTATTATTTCCTATATTTTTTGTTTACATTCCAAATAATTTTCCCTTTCCTGGTTCCCCCCTCTCGCTAAGTCCCATAAGCCCTCTTCCCTTGACCAGTTCCCCAATCAACCCCTTCCTATTTCTCCCTACTGGTAATCCCCTACAATGCTGCATCAAGCCTTTCCAGGACCAGGGCCCTCTTCTGCCTTCTCCCTGGGAACAATTTGATATGTGGGTTGTGTCTTGGGTATTCAGAGCTTCTGGGCTAATATCTACTTATCAGTGACAGCATTCCATATGTGTCACTTTTGTGAATAAGTTACCTCACTTAGTATGGGAAAAGATCTTCACCAACCTTACATCCAACAGAGGGCTAATATCCAATATATACAAAGAACACAAGAAGTCAGATCCCAGAGCACCAAATAACCCTATTAAAAATGAGGTACAGAGTTAAACAAAGAATTTTCACCTGAAGAACGTCGGGAGGCTGAGAAGCACCTTAAGAAATGTTCAATATCTTTAATCATTAGAGAAATGCAAATCAAAACAACCCTGAGATTTCACCTCACACCAGTCAGAATGGCTAAGATTAAAAACTGCATGGTATTGGTACAGCAACAGGCAGGTAGATCAATGGAATAGGATTGAAGACCCAGAAATGAACCCACAGACTTATGGTCACTTGATCTTTGATAAAGGAGCCACAACCATCCGGTGGAAAAAAGATAGCCTTTTCAACAAATGGTGCTGGTTCAACTGCAGGTCAACATGCAGAAGAATGCGAATTGACCCACTCTTATCTCCTTGTACTAAGATCAACTCCAAGTGGATCAAGGACCTCCACATAAAACCAGACACACTGAAACTATTAGAAAAGAAACTTGGGAAGACCCTGGAGGACATGGGCACAGGGGTAAAGTTCCTGAACAGAACACCAATAGCTTATGCTCTAAGATCAAGAATTGACAAATGGGACCTCATAAAATTACAAAGTTTCTGTAAGGCAAAGGACACTGTCAGAAGGACAAAACGGCAACCAACAAAGTGGGAAATGATCTTTACCAACCCCACATCCGACAGAGGGCTAATATCCAATATATACAAAGAACTCAAGAAGTTAGACCCCAAAGAACCAAATAACCCTATCAAAAAATGGGGTACAGAGCTAAACAAAGAATTTTCACCAGAAGAAATTCGGATGGCCGAGAAACACCTTAAGAGATGTTCAACATCATTAGTCATCAGGGAAATGCAAATCAAAGCAACCCTGAGATTCCACCTCACTCCAGTCAGAATGGCTAAGATTAAAAACTCGAGAGACAACAAGTGCTGGCGAGGATGTGGAGAAAGAGGAACACTCCTCCACTGTTGGTGGGATTGCAAAATGGTAAAACCACTCTGGAAATCAGTGTGGCGGTTCCTCAGAAAATTGGGCATGTCACTCCCAGAGGACCCTGGCATACCACTCCTGGGCATATACCCAGAGGATTCCTCTGCATACAACAAAGACATATGCTCCTCTATGTTTATAGCAGCCTTGTTTATAATAGCCAGAAATTGGAAGGAGCCCAGATATCCCTCAAAGGAGGAATGGATACAGAAAATGTGGTATATTTATACAATGGAGTACTACTCAGCAATTAAAAATAATGAATTCATGCAATTTGTAGGTAAATGGTTAGATCTGGAAACTATCATCCTAAGTGAGCTAACCCAATCACAAAAGAATACACATGAAATGCAATCACTGATAAGTGGATATTAATGAGCCCAGAAGCCCTAAATACTCAAGGCACAATTAGCAAGTCAAATGACTCTCAAGAAGAAAAAAAGGAGAGGACCCTGGGCCTGTAAAATTGGATCCAGTATTGTAGACCCAGAACAGAGAAATCTTGGGGGGGGGAAGAGTGGGGAATAGCATGGGGGGGAGAGGAATTATGGGACATATGGTGGGGGGTAACTGGGAAAGGGGAAAGCCTTTGGAATGTAAACAAAGAATATAGAAAATAAAAAAAAATTAAAAAAAAAAACTCAGGAAACAGCAGGTGTTGGTGAGGATGTGGAGAAAGGGGAACACTCCTCCACTGCTGGTGGGACTGCAAGCTGGCACAACCACTCTGGAAATCAGTCTGGCGGTTCCTCAGAAAACTGGGCATGACACTTCTGGAGGACCCTGTTATGCCACTCCTTGGCATATACCCAGAGGATTCCCTGGCATGCAATGAGGACACATGCTCCAGTATGTTGATAGCAGCCTTATTTATCACAGGCAAAAGCTGGAAAGAACCCAGATGCCTCTCAATAGAGGAATGGATACAGAAAACGTGGTATATTTACACAATGGAATACTACTCAGCAATTAAAAACAATGAACTCATGAAATTCTCTAGGCAAATGGTTGGAACTGGAAAATATCTAACTGAATTTTCAAAATATAAATTTATACTAATTTTGTTTAGCAAAAATAAGATAAAACAACATAGCACAAGAAGATAAATTTTAGATCTGAAGGGATCAAAAACATAAGCAGTGTTTCTGTAGTTATTTAGAAAATTTGAACCTTCAGAGCTCCCAAAGACCAATCCACCAACCAAAGAGCATACTTGCGCTGGTCCGTGGCTCCAGCTGTGTATGTAGCAGAGAAATGCCTTCTCTGGCACCAATGGGAGGGGAGGCCCTTGGTCCTGTGGAGGCTCTATGATCCAGCTTTGTTGGGTGCTAGGGCGGTTAGGTGGGAGTGTGTGGGTGGGTAGGGGAGAAACCTTCTAGAGGAAAAATGGAGGTAAAATGTGTTGTGGAATTACAGAGTATAGACTGGGAAGAGGGACAACATATAAAATTTAAATAAACAAAATAGGCAATTAATAAAAAAAATACTTCAAAAAAGACAATTTGAATAACAGAGTAAAAGCATAGAAGAAAGTTTGCACATTCCAAGACACATCGAAGACTACCAGTAATACATATGTGAATACACAGTTGTTATATTTTTTGTAATGAAGCGAGAAGCAAAACACATGTTGAATAGATGTAAAGAACTGTTGAAAGATACTATAAAATTTGATTGGTCTTTGAGTTACATAAGCTTGCAGAGGATTCTGGAAGCTGAGGTTTAGTTTTGTCCAAGAGACCTGAAAATGTATAATCATAATTAGAAAATTATCTTTACAGGAGGGGGAAAATGGATTGTGCTCCTTTGTAATTGGTAAATAAACTGCAGTCACTCACATTTACCGAGGGGAATGTGTAGCGTGATCATTTTTCTGGAACACACAGTGTTCTTGTTTTGTCTGTGAATGGCTCTGTGCAGGGCTCTGTTTTATCCTGTTCTGTCATGGGAACAGAATGACCTTGTCTGATCTCAATGTTCTGTGAAATAGTAGATATTTCAACAGATAAACAGCAGGGATCAGCCAGCCAGGCAATCTCCCTGGAGAAAACCCCTGTCAGTGCTTTTCTTCCTAGTGTGAACTTAAAGAGGAGGAAGCTACAGAGAAAACATACAAAGGTATAAGAAGAAGAGTGAAAACATATGGTAACTGCACTATAGACAAATCAGAACAGAAACTCATCATTCACCTTCTAACAGAAATACACATGTACATATGTAACAACAATCAAAAACAAGGAAGCCATGAATTCCAGGGAGATAAAAATGGATGTACACAGGAGATACAAGAGGGAGGGAAAAAAGAAGAGGCAGAAATTACCTAATTACAGTATCATCTCAAAAAAGTATTTGAAAATACATATAATAAAAATTATTAAATCTATAACGAGGTAAATAATATGGCCATTAAAAACTGATTGATTGTTTGAGGCAGCCTGGCCTACAGAGTAAGTTCCAGGACAGACAGTGCTTACAGAGAAACCCTGTCTCAGAAAAAAAAAAGAGGCTGATTGGTACTAAGAAATGTATACTTACAAACAAAATGTATTTTTAAGATATAACCTGAACCATTATTATTATTATTATTATTATTATTATTATTATTATTATACCATATTTTAAATAAATATATTTGAGTAGTCAAATGGAATCAAAATAGTGGAAGTGAAAATAGCTTCAGGTTCATTTTGCAAAATATCAACAATAGAATTAAGTTATTAAGTGTTTTGTATAAGTTCAGTAAATAGTTCAAATATCAAGTTTTTAAATACTAAATCATTAAAAGCATAAAACAAAGTCAGCGTGTAAGAATTATGTTTAATAAAACCAAAGAATGTCTAGAATATTGATAAGTATATTAATTTATACAAAATATTGATGTTATTACAAGAGTTTATAATTCCTTCCGTTTCTAGACAACCATAAAAATAGTTATGAGATTGCTGGCTAAATCTTTACTACAATAATAATACATAGAAAGTACATATAAAATAAATTATAGTTAAAAAATATAGATAAAATAATAAATTGAGTTTCTAAGAAGGTAAATACTGTTTAGTATACACATCACAATCCTTAGAAAAAATTGCTTTATCACTGAAGAATGGAGAAAACAAAACAAAATAAAAAATCTAATTGTATGCCTGCAGGATGGCTCAGTTGATCAAGGTATTTGCTGCCACACCTGAAGACTAATTCCATCTCCAGGAGCTACTAGGCAGAAGGCAAGAAGTCCCTACTGTCAGCTGTCCTCTTGACTTCCACATAGGTACTGTGGTGTGCATGTTCTTGCTCCCCAATCAAACAAATGAAATAAAAAAATATATATATGCTATGTGCTGGGGTCTAAGACCATCCCATGTATGCTCTTTGTTTTGTGGCTTAGTCTCTGGGAGCTCCCAGGACTCCAAGTTAGTTAATGTTAGCCATTCTTTATGGTTGCCCATCCTCTTCAGTTCCATCTATCTATCCTTCCTCTAATTCTTCCATAAGAGTTTCCACCCTCAATCCAATTGTTGGCTGTATCTGCATCTGTCTCAAGTTACCAACTGGTAAAGCCTCTCAAAAAAATAATCATACTAGGGCCCTGTATGCAAGTAAAACATAGCATCCATAATCGTGTCAGGATTTGGTGGCATCTGGTGGATGGGTGCCAAATTGGGCGAGCCACTAATGAACCATTCCTGCAGCTCTGCTCCATGTTTGTCCCTGCATTTCTATTAGACTGGGCCAGTTTTTGGTCAAAAGTTTTGAAGGGAACTTGATATTCCCATTTCGCCACTGGGGACCCTATCTAACAAATGGAGGTAGTCTTTAGAGGTTCCGTCTCCCTACTGTTGGACATTTCAACTAAGGTTACCCATATGGAGCCACCCAAATCATGGGTCTTCGTGACTTTTTAGAAGTTCCTCCCAATCCCTACCCCTGGCAGCTGTATATTCCCACTCATCCTCCTGATCCTCTGGGCTTCTCTGATATCTCCTCTCATACCCGCTTTTGCCCTCCCCTTCGCCTTTCCCACCTAAGTCCCTCCTCCCTCTGCCTTCATTATAATTTTTTCTCCTTCTAGTTGATATTGAAGCATCCTCACTTGGACTTCCCATCTTATGATCTTTGGGACATATATCATGGGTGTTCTGTAATTTTTTTGGCTAATATCCACGTATCAGTGAATGCATACCATGCATGTTCCTTTGGGTATGGGTTACCTCATTCAGGATGAAAATTTAAAGCATGTATCTAAAGTATTGGTTAATTGATTTTTACAGGGAATAATTCTGCATAAAATGAAAATATGGAAATAAAAAGTATGTCCCTAGTCAGCAATATAAATAGTGTCTAAACATATTGAAAAGTCAGTTTCATTAGCTATAAAGGGAATACATACAATTATTATAAATATATTAATCTGGAGCCTTCTCATTGTGGTAGTAAAGAAGTTGCAGATAAATTAAAGAGAGATGTCATCAGACTTGCCTGAGGTAAATATAGTAACCGATGTTATTTCATTAAACATGGACAAATAATTGGGTGCAACCATTCCATTTCTCAAAGAAGTATATGAAGAAAGAGAAGCAAAGATGCTCATAATATGCACTGTGGGTTAAAGATTTTCCTCTTCCCTGCTCCATCTTTGATGATGTGTTCTTACAAGGACCAGATATGGAATAGAGCTGCTAAGTGACATCTCTCGAGAGGATATGCCTGGTACATGCATCAAGTCCCAGCAGCTGCATGAGATGTGTCTGAGATGTGCCTCCCCACTTTTCACAGCAGCTATTGGTAGGGCATCAGTGGCTGAAGGGTAATGGAGAACCACTTTCCTGTGGGAACCGGGACAATGATAGTTTTGCTCATACCCAGGTACACGGCCTCACCTTCATTCATGGCACTAATCATATACAGCAGATTATCAGTATCAAAAAGGAAGGTGTGCAATTTGGAGGGAGATGAAGTGGTACTGTAGGCAGAGCTGGAAGGAGGTAATAGTGGATGAATGTTGTCAATGCATATTGAATAAATATAGGAAAACTTTTAAGGAATAAAATTATTTATAAAATAAATATTTTATATTATTTTTGAGATTATACTGTGGTTACAGCTCTTTTCCCTTCTCTTTCCACCCTCCAAATCCTGTCATTTACCTCTCTCCATTCTCCATCAAATTTATGGCCTTCTTTCTCAAGTAATTATTATTACATGCATATATGTGAATATATATATGTGTTTATGTATTTAATAATACATTATTATGAAATAACTGATACACAAAGGAACTAAGACAAAACTGCACTATATGCAATGTATTAGAATTCATTAAATTTTATTATATGAAGATATAAAGGAACATATCCTCATTATTTTAAAATATGAATATATTTATATAGCAATTGAAGAATATCTTTAAATAATATAATCTGGTAGTTTTCAACGTATCAGATTGGAAATAATCTAATGTAATTCCAACTCAACTGCATTCACCTTCTGAATATTTAAAATTTGAATATAACACATAATGGTATAGTTAGAATAATCAAAATAAATTATTTTAAATATATTACTATTACTTATGAAATCAAATTTGAAGACTTGTTGTATGAATTATTTCATAGAAGAAGATACTATAACTGACCTTTTAAACAAATTGAAACATAATAATGTTGGGATGAACATATAATACAATGTTCACAGAAAAAATACAAACAGCATCATTTGATCATTTTCATCTGAAAAACATGCATATATTTAGGCATTGGTTATTTTGTGCAGAGTAGTTTCCACCAAATGAAAACACTCGTTATTTATGTCGACAGTGATCAAAGTTCCTATTATATTATGAGAAAATTGTACTTTAAGTAAGATTGTTTGCTCAAGAGTCCATTTAATCTTGACGTCTCGGGTGGCATATTTCTGCTGCTCAACAGTACAAATCAGGTGAATATTTTGAAGTGTATTTGTTGTTGATTTGCTTTCAGTCTCATCATTACATGCAATTGCTTTATTTTCCATACTGGTTTCCTATTCATCTGCGTTTCTCTGAGTTAAAGAAAACATCTTACTTACTATGGATTATGGAATCAGTCTATCCCTCCTTCCGAGCTCCCTCCAGTGCTTCTTCAAGACAGCAATTTGATGGCTTTTGTTTAGCTTGGCTGGACAATCATTTCTCATCTGTTGTTCTACTACACACTTCTAAAGAGACCAGTTGTTATCTACAGTGCAATTAAGTGTGCTTTTCTCTGATATAATCTTTCCCTTCCATGCCTATTTTGTGTCTAAAATTCTGCTGAGTGCTTTATTAACTTCCTGCTGTAAATCTCTTAAAGTCAGAATAATCTAAAATCCTCTTATATGATATACAATGGGAAAGAAGTATAAAATTATCTAAGTACAGCATTTGTGTAAATTGGCTTTTATTGTTCTTTCTTTACATCAGTGTTCAAGCTTCAAAATTTCTCCCTTTGTCATATTTTGGAGTAAAAATCAATATTAAATATAATATAAGATTCCCAAAGTTTTCTATTTAATGTTCTTTTTTTAAGTAATATCTCATTTTCAAGATAATAATGGCTTGTACAAACATTTAAGAAAGTGTATAGTTTGGGTAAGAAGGTACAATAAATGTAATATATTTATTTGCTTATTTGATAAATACTTCGACAGTGTAGAGAATATCTGTGTTCTTATTCCTTGGTACTGGAAAAATAAAGATTCCAGTAAACGAATATTTAAAGAAAATAGTGAAAAAAAGTGAAGTTAAAAATATACATACTTTAACTTGCATCTTATAGTACATTTGAGGAGTAAAATTACACTGTATTCTAAATATCAGAGAGAAAAAATATATCTTGTCCTGGGTCTGGTAGTTAGAAGGGATTATTGAAGCTCAATGTTTTGCAAATACAGGAGCAGATTGAAAAAGGAATTTAAGGAAGGAATCGTTTAGATCTCTGGCTAGTCCTATGATAGAGCATTGATGATAAAATAATGCATACTTTATAGATCAAGCATTTGTATCATGGGAAAGGGGATTGCATATATTGTCAATCTGTCAAAAAATGAGGGCTCTTATTTTTAAACAAGATAAATATAATAAGATAAAACAAAAACTATCACCTCAAAGTTGTACACTACAATAAAAGGAAAAGAGCTCCAAGAGAAGGCACAGAGTCATAGAGCCATTTTTCACACACTTCAGTTCCTATAGAAATGCTAAAATGCTCCATACTTTGCCTCCTATATTGCTCCTATGAGTATTTTGTTCCCTTTCTCAGAGGAACTAAAGCACCCTACTTAAGTCCTTCTTCTTGAGCTTCCTGTTCTGGGTGAATTATAACATGTTTATTTTGAGCTTTTGGGCTAACATCCACTTCTCAGTGAGTGCATAACATGTGCATTCTTTTGTGACTGGGTTGCCTCGCTCAGGATAACACTTTCTAGTTCCATCTACTTGCCTAAGAATTTCATGAATTCATTGTTTTTAATAGCAGAATAGTACTCCATTGTGTATATATATCACATTTTCTGTATCCATTCCTCTTTTGAAGGACATCTGGGTTCTTTCCAGCTTCTGGCTATTATAAATAAGACTGTTATGAACATAGTAGAGCTTGTATCCTTATAACATGTAGGAGCATGTTCTGGGTATATGCCCAGGAGTGGTATAGCTGTCAGGTAGTACTATGTCTAATTTTCTGAGGAATCGCCAAACTGATTTCCAGAGTGATAGTACCAGCTTGAAATCTCACTAGCAATGGAGAAGTGTTCCTCTTTCTCCACATCCTCTCCAGCATTTGTTCTCCCATGAATTTTCATCTTAGCCATTCTGACAGGTGTGAGGAGAAATTTCAGAGTTGTTTTGATTTGCATTTCCCTGATAACTAAGGATGCTGAACATTTCTTTAGGTGCTTTAGAGTCATTCAAGTTTCCTTAGTTGAGAGTTCTCTGTTTAGCTCTGTACCCTGCCCTTTTTTTAATTTATTGAAAAGGGAAGTAAAAACACTTTATGATAAAATTAAAGATTTACATGGAAAATATTTCAGATAAACACATTAAAGTTGACAATTTTCATGGGAAATTAAAGAATAAAGTGATAGATTTATAAAACATTGCTAAATTAATTGAAATATGGGTTAGAAATATTTTATGAAAGTGTGGAGCAGAGACTGATGTAAATTTCACCCAGAGACTGCCCTACCTAGGGATTCATCCTATAAACAGTCATCAAACCTCGACACTATTATGGATGACAAGCAATGTATACCAAAAGGAGTATGCCATGTTTGTCTCCAGAGGGGCCCTGGCAGAGACTTACAAATACAGAGTCAGATGCTAACAGTCAACCATTAGTCTGGGTGTGGGATCTGCAATGGAGGAACTGGAGGATGGTCCAAAGGAGCTGAAGGGATTTACAGCCCCATTGGAAAAACAAGGATGTCAGCTACCCAGATGCCCCAGGACTCTTGGGGACTAAACAGTCAACCAAGGGGCACACATGGTTCCAGCCAAAAATGTGGCAGAGGAATGCCTTGTCTGGCATCAGTGAGAGAAGTGGTCCTTGACCAAGTGAAGGGTCAATTGATGCCCCATCAAAGGGAAATCGAGGGGTGGGAGGTGGGAGTGGGTCACGTGTATGGGCATATACTTGGAGACAGGGGGTGGGATGAGATGTTGGGGGTTTTGGGGGAGGGCAAAATCAGTAAAGAAAAAAGAAACAAAGGAAAAAAAACAAGAAATGCTAAATTGGAAGCTACACTACATGCAAGGAAGATCCAGTGCAAATAATGCCCTGCATTGTTGCCTTACTTTCTTAGAGTTCTTATGTGCTTTGAGCTTTGTACAGTTCAATTAGTGAGATTTGTCTCCTAGTATCCTCCACTTGCAATCTTTTTTTAACTTTTTTTAATTTTCTATATTCTTTGTTTACATTCCAAAGGCTTTCCCCTTTCTCATTCCCCCCCCACCATATGTCCCATAAGTCCTCTACCGTCCGCCCATTCCCCAATCATCCCCCCACCATTTCTCTGTTCTGATATTCTACTACAAAACTGGATCCAGTCTTTTCGGGACCAGGGTCCTCTCCTTCCTTCTTGGGAATCTTTTGATTTCCTAATTGTGCCTTAAGTATTCAGAGCTTCTGGGCTCTTTAATATCCACTTATCAGTGATTGCATTTCATATGTATTCTTTTTTGATTGGGTTAGCTCACTTAGGATGATATTTTCCAGATCCAACCATTTGCGTACAAATTGCATGAATTCATTATTTTTAATTTTTGAGTAGTATTCCATTGTATAAATATACCACATTTTCTGTATCCATTCCTCTGCACTCTTATCCTTACATTCTTTCTGCTCCCTCTTAAGCAGAATGCTCAGAATTCTGTGACTCTGGGAAATGATTTGATTGAGATTTCTCATTTAGAGTTGTATGTGCCAAGATATTCTCTCTCTCTCTCTCTCTCTCTCTCTCTCTCTCTCTCTCTCTCTCTCTCTCCCTCTGTCTCTCTCTCTCCCCCCTTTCTCTCTCTCTCTCTCTTTTTCTCTCTCATGTTTGACTGTCAGTTTCCACATTTGGTACTATGTACTGCTATTCTGCAGAATGAAACTTTTTAATAGGGGTTAAATAAGTCAATAGTCTATGAGTATATCACATATCTTTGGGATTCGTTTTCATGACTTTTTTTTGAGCTAGTATTACTTATTTTTTTGTTTTTTATTTTTAACTGTAATCTCAGGCTCTTAATCACCAAACCAATGCTGAATATGTTCTTCAATTCATGAAATGAGCATTAAGTCAAATCAGATATTGGTTGGCTGTTCCCACAACTTTTGTGGAATGATGACTAATGTGGTGGACTTTAATTTTCAAAGAATTTTGTAAAACATTCAAAATGCAGTTTAAATAAATAATCTTTTTATTTGTACTTGTTTTTTAATTTATTTTTTTAATTTAATTCACTTTACATCCCACTAATTGCCCCTCTCTAGATCACCGCCTCTCACAATCTTTCCCCCACTCCTACTCCCCCTTCTCCTCTGAGCGGGTACCCCACCCCTGGTATTCCCTCTTCCTGGCTCTTAAACTCTCTACAAGGTTAGATGTTTCTTCTCCCATTGAGGCCAGACAAGCCAGCCCAGCTAGAAGAAGATATCCCACTTACAGGAAATGGTTTCTGTGACTGCTCCTATTCAGTTGTTCAAGACTCACTTCATACCAAGCTGCATATCAGCTGCATATGAGAGGGGATACCCAGGTCCAGCCTGTGTATGTTCTTTGGTTGGTGTTTTAGATTCTGAGAGCCGCAAGGTTTCAAGTTGGTTGACTCTGTTGGTCTTCCTGTGGAGTTCCTATTTCCTTCAGGGCCAAACTCCTTTCTCTTATGTTTTCACAAGAGTCCCGAAGCTCCATCTGCTGTTTTGCTGTTGTTGTCTATATCTGTATGAGTCAACTGCTGGGTGGATTGTAGAGAACCTTATTGAGGTGCCACGCCACCTGGCAGAAACTAGACATTGACCAAGGTGAAGTTCCTCTCCCAGTCATTGAGTGGAAACTCCTGTGTAAGCCATAATCCCCTCCACCTAGGGCAGAGTGCTCAGACCAAAGTGAAGCCCATTGTTCTTCAGGGACCTGCAGTTTCCTGAGAAACACTAGCCTCCTATGGAGCAACTGAACTGGTTCTGTGGAGAAGCTTACAACCTTTGGGGAAAGGTTTTCCTCTGCCTATATATTTGGAGTCCTCCATTAAATTTTGAGACCTTGAACAGCAATGTTGTCTTTGTCTCCATCTCTTTTTGCCGCCTTCCTATACATACCCTGCTTTCCTTCTAGGTAATCTGTTTGATGTAACTGCAGGCAGTTACAGTGGAACCTCTCAGAGAACAACTTGCTCCTTGTTACGAGCATAACAGAGTATCATTAATAGTTTTAGGGACTAGTTCTTCCTCACATGCTTATACTCTCTATCATGAATTTGCTATGTTAAAAACCATAAGTAAATTCATTGTATCATTGCCATACGCCACAATACTAAATTCATAATATCTGCCCTTTTAATGCCAAATTATTCTTCTTTCCTTCATACCAGGCCTTGGTTGGCACTGATGAACACAAGTTGTATTATTCTAATCTTAGTCACTAATGTTAATTCTAAAATAATATTCTATATCACACTGAAATCATATCAGTATATAAAACTATATGTTAGTTATAAAATTGCCATTATATACAATGAGAGGTTTTAAGTTTCATAAGATCGTAAGCTAATAGATTTGTAAGAGTATTTCCTGCAAAGGTAACAAACTAAATGCAATTTTAGAGAAGTAGCAAAAAAAAAGTTGCCTTTCTTAGTAGGAGTCAAGCCTCTGGTGATCACAGTGAGAATGAAGACACAAACCTGAGCTGCTGAGCCAAAAGGCCAAAAACTGGGTCCAGAGGGAGGAATAACCAAATACTGTTGTAGACTTGGAAACATAAAGCATGTATTGACCTGGAAGCTTCCTTTACACTGTCTAGTGTTGATAGCAGGTGAGAGAAGTCATAACTGGTAAGATATTCTTCATGTGTACAACAGTGGCACTAATTTTGTTATGCAGGTAAAAAATCTTTCATTACTTCTCGACTGTATACATTCTTTCTCCACCTAGAAAAGCACATATCTTCATACAAATAA
Organism: Apodemus agrarius; assembly: GCA_964023405.1. Lineage (NCBI taxonomy): Eukaryota > Metazoa > Chordata > Mammalia > Rodentia > Muridae > Apodemus > Apodemus agrarius. The sequence continues at coordinate 16,466,795 of OZ030013.1, forward strand.
CTCCAATTCTGGTCAAGAGCTCATTACTTAGGAGTGATTAGGCCCTAGGTGTTAACTCACTATATTGCTATTTTCCTAAATAGACATATTTTTGCAGCTGCATTCTCAATGAGCATCCATTTACTCATGGAGAAGTGCAAGTCCCAGTCCTCATCGAAAAAGCATATTCTTCCAGTGATGTCAGAAAGTCACTACTGGTAAGTACAATTGCTTAGCTACACATGGGACATCTATTTCACACCTACTTCTTCAAGGGCTGTAGAACTATTGTAGAATATGGGACAGAAAGAATGTAAAAGCCAGAGTTCAGAGATGAGTGTGCCAAAAGAATCTCTTCTTGATAAACAAGGTCTGCTGAACTTACAAACTCATGGTAGCTATGGTAACTGGAATAAGGACTACATTAAAGTAATTTATAAAAGCCATTCACCATTCTAGTATGTCCTTGCAAGGGACACCAACGTTCACTCCTAGATGAATATATTTAATGTAATGACACCTAGAGTAGAGTATGCATTCTTCATGAGTATAGTTCCTGCAAGATTTACTATGACACAGTGCAGGGCTCTAGATAAAGAGTAAACATGGGCATGGTGTTGAGCAGGGAGATCTGGGATAAGCTGGAAGGAATAAGTTAGAGGGGAAAGGATAGAAATACAGTGGATGAAATGCACAGTTGTAAATAAACCATTGATAGGTGGCTTGGTATTTATATTGTATTTGAGAGCATGCAAAGTAGTTCCCTGTACCAAAGATGCTGGAACAAAGTCGTGAAGACTCTATTGAGGAACCACTCAACATCTCTGGCTTCCATGAGTTGGGGAAGTATTCTCAAAACTTCTGGGACTAACCAAGCAATAATTGATGTGACTCAAGGCCCACTCCACAAGATATCAGCCAAACCTAAAACAGACTGGGTCATCAAGAACCTTAGACTAGAAAGCCCAGGGTGCTAGGGTACAAACAAATAATACTGTTCTAAGAAAGAAAAACAAATGTAGTGATGAAATGATTTCTAATAATATTCTGCTCTACTCATGGTGGCTTTGTTTGATGAGAAAGAAGTTAAAGTTGGATGGATAGAGAGAGAAATGGAGTCTTAAATTATTTGGCGATGAGAAAAATATAAGTAAAGTATACTTTAAATATTGTTTTAAGTAATAAAAACAATAAATTCAAAAATTAAAATACATTGTATGTATTTTCTATATATCTATGAAATTGACAATTATAATATTTTAACTTTAAAAATAAACGTCTTTTTAATGTATCATATGAAAAAGAAAACAAAAATATTTTTAAGGGGGTCAAGGATAAATAGAGCTCACATTTCACAGTCACTTACCATTTACCTTGAAAGCTAAAGATATTAAAGTTTTATAATTTTTATTGGCTATAGTAAGTTTTTTGAGAAGCATTTATTCAATCTATTTTGAGTCTAACAGTGATTTTCAGACTCATGTACTACGTAACTTCTAGTAGCTGAGAACATCAAGACGGTTCTTTTTTATGTTAAACTCTGCCTTAAAAGTTAGGAAAGCGATCAAAAATCAAAGAGAAATTAAAGCAGTTTAAGGTACAAAGAAGGATGATAGAAGCTTTCCTTGGTTTCGTTTGAGTGGAGAAGGAAGCTCTTTAAGATCTCTACATTTGAAGAATTAAGAAGAAAATGATTGTCATTCATACAATACTTATGATCAGAGAAGCCCCTTAACCAGAAAACAAACAAACAAACAAACAAAAAAACTGTACTGGCTGGTTTTGTATGTCACGTTGACACAAGCTGGAGCTATCACAGAGAAAGGAACCTCCCTTGAGAAAATTCCTCTATGAGAATTAGACATTAGGCATTTGCTCAATTAATCTTCAAGGTGGAAGAGCCCACTATAGGTGGTGCCATTCCTAGGCTAATAGTCCTGCCAAGCTGAGCAAGCCGGGGGAAGCATGCCAGTAATCAGTATTCCTCCATGGCTTCTGCATCTACTCCAGCCTCCAAGTTTCTACCCCTTATGAGTTTCTGTCCTGATTTCCTTTGGTGATATACAGCAATGTGGAAGTATAGGCTAAATAAACCCTTTCCTCCCCAACTTGCATCTTGGTCATTATGTTTGGGCAGGAATAGAAACCCTGACTAAGACAAACATATTTCAGAGATCTTGTTGATGAATGTCATGGATAGACAGAAGAAACAAAGGGTATATAGAAGTGTAACCATAAGAAGGTGAGTAAAATAGAGTAATAGCAATGGATAGTATCTTATTATATGTAGATACTTTTCAGTATAGATATGATTTTCATTTTGAGCAGTGTACTTTTTTTGTAGGAGACTTCTCTCTTGGTTTGGATTATTGATTTTGACCCACTGAATAGTATTAAAATGCCTATGGCTTTGAGAATAGAAATATTTCTAGAAGCTGTTTAATACCAAAAGTAACAAATTCTTTCACAAATGATAACTTTTATTTGTAGATACAAGGGAGACAAATTATTGTAACCAAATATGTCTCAAAAATTAATCTAAAGATGCTGTTTTCAAAATTGGATGTGGCCTGTGAAAAGGATGATGTCAAGTTTTCTGATTTAAACAGCTGAACAATTAAATTACTTTTCCTGATCTGAGAAACAAAAAGTGTGGTGGACACCTATATATAAGCTTTGGACTCATTAAACTTGAAAAACAGTTAGATGTAAAATGGAATTTCAAATGAAAACCTGATGCACAGATATGACATTGTTGGCTGTCTGTGTAGAGGGAACATTTTAAGTGAAAGAAATAAATGAACTCCCTTAGAGAACAGGAATAGAGAGAATCCAAATCTACTATGCCCCATCAGCTATTCAATGTGAAACAATGGCAAAAGTAAGAAGAGTAGTGGAGACTGGGATAGTGGGCATACGTGTTTGTATGTTCATACACACATATACATGCATGCTCATCAAAACAAGTTTGCTTACCATTCATTTTATGACTGAATGGCCCTCATTTGAGCATTCACTCTTTCCTTCTCACTAAACTACTATATTTGAGGTTGGCAGTCATCTATAATTTCTGCCTCCTTACCCATAATGAAGAAGATCTGATGAAATGTTGCTGAATCTAGAGTCCCTAATATATTTAAAAAATGTATGCAGGAAAATTCTTTTTATAGGATTCATTGGTATTTGTCTCGATCATGTATACTTTTACATATATGTATTATAGGCAAGCCATATAGTAACCACAGAGCATATATAAGAAAAGAAAAGATGGCAATTTTAAAAATTTGAGGTGCTTATGATATTAAGATGCAAATTCATGCATTTGAATTGGTTTGTCCCAATAGTTTTTCTTGTGAATAAGAAGTCATCTTGTCATTGTAGCCTACAGAACAGTGGTTAATCTAAGCTGCCTACACACTGAACTTCTGATGCTTATACTTTTATCTGTATAGCAAAGATAAACAGTAAAATTGGCCTGATATTTAAACATATTAGATGATAAAGTCCTTCAAAAGATGGTTCTTACTGTGCAAGGCTGCTGATCCGAGTTGAATGCTAATAATCCTGTAAAGGTGGGAGACAAAATGAACTTGTCAAGCTCTCTTCTAAACTCTACCAAGTGCGTTACAGATACCATATATACACAGAAAAACAAAGAGGCAGTAATAAATAATATAAATTTTATAAAGCAAAATTACTAAAATCATTAATAGGCTTTTACTGTTTTTACTTAGGTACAATCATGAAAGTTCTTAGACATTTAAAATTAGTCTAGATGTGTTTTGAATTAAATAATATTTGCTGTTGAGAGGCCATAGAGATGTGATGCTTTACACTGATTTTTTTTCTCTCACATTCTATAATAAGCCATGGACAAGCCTCTTAGCCTGACTGGGAAAGAGTTTCTAGGTGTCATTAAATAAAATGGAAGAATTCACTGTCTGTGTGATCTGATTCTCAGCTTGAGATGCATAAAAGGATAAAACTGAGAACAGAATTGGAGCTGAGCTTCCATCTCTCTTGCCAGTGATGGAGTGTACATCTACTTTAGAACTCCAAAGACACCTTTCATTCTCTCTGTTGCATTTGTCAGTAATTTTTTCCAGTAACAATAAGAAAAAAAACTACTGTAGTTAAATTCATTTAAATATTAACCACAAATTATAACCTTTTAAACTTAATTTTTGATAGTAATAGTTTACATAAAACTGGCTAAGACAATATTATTAATATCAGTGGATAATGTACTGTTATTTTATCCAGTTTTTTCCTGACAGTAATATCTTGCAAATATTAGATATTGATAGATATAAGTATAGATAAATATTCAATAGATGTAGAGAAAAATATAGAGTGATAGAGATAGATGATATAGAGATAGAAACAGAGAGAGATATAGATGATACAGAGATAGCTAAGGATAATTATAAATAGGTATCAATAATGTAGTATAGATTAGACAGATATACATATAGATTAAATATAGGTATAGGTTAAATAAAGATATATAGACATGATATAATAGTTATATGTAATAATTGCCACAATGACTTGGCTACAACCCATACATTTTATTTAGATACGGTCAAGTATATAAGTTTTCAAGTGTGTGTGTGTGTGTGTGTGTGTGTGTGTGTGTGTGTGCCTGTGGTGTTGGGGAGCATGAATGTTCCCATGCATTCATGAGTATATTTATAAAATTTTACACTTATGTTTGATTAATGTGAAAATTTGAAAACATCTGTATTCATTGGTAGTCCCCTTTAATCCTGCCATGTTTAAAAGCATTGCTCTCCTTCGAAGCAGTCATGTTCATCAGTCCAGAAAACCCTTTGACCTAAATGAGTTGATACTTAATTTAAAAGTAATTCTGGATGACTCGAGGTAAGAACGTGGTGGTAGAGATGGAAGACACTCAGCATGCCAGTGAAGTAAGTGGAGCATAAGATTGAAAATAAGGTACTCCGAGGCACAAAATCATCAAAATAACCATTGTTGGAAATTAGGCAATGCATTGCTTGCCTTATGGGTTGACTGCAGTCAAATAAAAACTATTAAAATAAAAGCAAACAAACTTTTAGTAGTAGTAAAATGATCTATATTGACTCACATGTTAGTACATAATTAGCTGATAATTACCTTTATATTTCTATACTCTACTTCATATTTATTGTTTAAATTAGTAGTAGGTAATACCGATAGGTAACAAAGATTATTTTACTCAAGCTCTTTCTAATGTAATAGGAAAAAAACCTGTGTTTATGTCCAAATGAAGCACAATTGATCTATAAAATAAATTGATAAGAAAACTAGAGGCAAAGGGCAGGGATATGATTAGGTGATATTCCACAAGGGGCATGGGGGGGATTGGATAACCCTTGAAGATGGCACTTTGCTGGTGAAGAAGTAAAAGATGAACTGAATGAGCTCATGATGTGGAAGAGATAAAGATGCTGACTTCAGGATAGGTGGGTTGACAGAGTCAGGTAGTATGAGGAGGTAATAACTGTCTCTTGAAGCCTGAGGGCATACATATCACAGGATCCTTGAAAATAAGTGGGAGGCTGTCAGAGCCTCAATCCTTAAGTGTTGATCCTAAAATCAACACTTCAAACTGCTTGGGATGACTGGCATGCTCATGGTTTAATCTTGCCTTTCTATGAGACACAGAGGCTGAACAAGACATAACTGAATTTCTTTTATCTATACTTCTTAATTTCAAAGTGCTTTCCATTTTTGTATTTATATTTTAATGAGTTTCCCAAATAATCCCCGAACACAGAGGAAACTGCTTGTGCAGGTACTGCTAAATTGCCATGTAATCAGGGTCTGATTGGGTCTGATTATGAAAGTTCTCCTTAATGAATACAAATGTTTGCTAGGCTGATAATATCCCTTCTTTATTATGTATTTGCTGTGCAAGGGATCTTTGTGAGGCACTGAAGGACATCTATCACATTCTCAGTCTCTCATACTTCAAGTTTCGGTTTAAGCAATGATAAAATATGTGGCAAAAAATAAATTTTCAAAAATACTCTAAAATTAATTAGTCAACTGGATCATCAGTATGCACAGTACTGGTCTAAAATAAACAGTTGCAAATGTCACCTTAGAAATAGCTTCTGTGACTTTATCATGCCTACGTAGGTTAACTAATCCCACTCACAAAAGAAGAGTAAATATTAATATCCTTTTAATTTGAAGAAAATTAGAAAATTTAGCTATAGCAAGGTTAAATTTCTAGTACACAAAATAAATTTATAATACAGAATAAAGTTAATAAATCAAACAAAATTTTCTATGTGTTTGTAGTCATTCTGGTTGTAATTATAAAGGATACAAATAACAGTGCTGCAGGGCAGTGGTGGCGCACGCCTTTAATTCCAGCACTTGGGAGGCAGAGGCAGGCAGATTTCTGAGTTCAAGGCCAGCCTGGTCTACAGAGTAAGTTCCAGGACAGCCAGGGTCACAAAGAAAAACCAGTCTCCAAAAACAAACAAAAACAAAAACAGACAAACAAGCAAACAAAAACAAATAACAGTGCTATGGAAGAGTAGAAACTAAGGTTGGAACTCTTCTAAACTTTATGATCCCTCATTTATACTAATTTAATATACTTTCTTTTCTTTCTATCATTACTACATTCCTGATACTTTCTCTCTCCTCACTGGCCTTTGGAGATGGACTTTATAATTTAATGCACTCTCTCTATTAAATTTCTCTCCAGGGTGCATTCCTACACAGTTTTATAAATGAAATTCTTATTTCTTTATTGAACCATCTATAATATTCGGGTTTGTAATCTGAATCCTGACTCATCTGCAGTGCTTTCAAGTAACTGATCTAATCCTTTCTATAGTGGATACAATGAGAATCCAACTGTAAGTTTCTCATATAACAAGTAGCATAATGTGTAAGTAAGCAGTCATTAACCCATGAACTGGCGACCCCTAAATACTCAGTTTTGGAATCGCCATTTATCTTGTTTTTCTTTCATACTTATTTTGAATAAATAAATGCCTGGAGTGGCTATCCCAAGGTTTTGCATCATCAATTTGAAATATCTTTTATGATTTAATTCTCTAAAAAGATGTCTTTATCAAAACTCGTTAGTGACCTGCAGTTTCCTCTCTGTGCTTTCAAGGACTTTCTCCACACTCTTAATTATTCACTCTTTCCTAAAATGTTCTTCTCATTGGGTTCCATGATCCTTTTCCTTTTCTTATTCTGTATTCCTCATCTGATTTTTTGTGGGGCGGGGGTTGGTTTTATTTATTTATTTTTTGACAAGTGCTAGAGAATTTGTTAGCTAATTAAGCCGAATCTTACATAAGGTCAGATGAGCTGCAAAGAAACAGAAACTATTTATAGAATTATGTTGAATTACCTTATAAATGTCACACCTTCTTGCATCTGTTGAATGGGTTCAGCCAAAGTTATTAAAATCTCTGATTCTATCAGCATAAGTGTAGATCTCTGAGAAGGGAGATAGTTATTAATTTCAATTCAAAAGCATTGATTGTTGTAATATAAAATTTACATAAATAAATATAAAGGTGTCAAAAATGTTTGGTAAAAATGAGACTGTAAATTGTTCAATCAGTATAAGCATGGAAAAATGATCAGAATTGTATGAGAACACTTCCTGTTCCCTCAAGTATTTTTTACTTGAGTCTTAGAAACATAATTAACTCTATATTATACACATTGAATTTCAAACTCCAAATCTACCAACCCTGATGCTTCTTCTTTCTATACCAATATTTTCATATTACCTTTAACAAATTTCATTAATATTGTTCCTTTAAAGCATGAAGCCAACTAATTTATTTTTCTATTAATTAGAATATAAATGAGAAAATTAGGTTGCTTCCAAGTATTCTAACACAAAATATTATATATGTAAGCTTAAATATACATTTGTCAAAAATATGTTCTGTTTTTATATTTAGGAGCACTTTTCTTACATGTATGACTATGTACTATTTGCTTGCCTGGTACCCAAGGAAATCAGAAGAACATGTTGGATCCCCTAGGACTGGAGTTTTAGATGGTTGTGAGCCACTGTACGGGTACTCAGAATTCAATACAGCTACTTTCCTAGAGCAATCAGTGCAATTAATCACTGAATCATCTCCCTAGCCCCAATTTTATTCTTTTTAAGTCAAATACATTAAAACCTGTATTTCCAAAACATGTAAGACCTGTTACTGCTGCTTTGAGTGCAGAAAGTTAAAGGTTATGATCCATGTAGTCAACAGTAACACAGATATACAAACATGAGAGTCAGAGAAAGGTTAAGGAGAATGTATCAATAGTGTTTATGAAAGGAAAGATTACTTCAAATGGAAGAATAGGGAGATAAATACAAAAAAACAATATAGGAACAGTTAGATCAGATTTGAAGACTTTTATCAACCTAAGGAGCTATAATAGAAAAAAAAACCACAATAATGATGGATCATGCTGGGTTGGACAACATTAATACATATAGCTTCTCCATTTTTGGTTGTTCCCTCCTTTCAGCAGTATATAAAAATATGAAAAGGGCAATAATAATATCCTAAAATGTAATATCTAGTTTCTATAATATTAAGCATTTATCTCCAAAACATATTTCATGATTATCATTTTGTAGGTGAGAAGACATAAGTTCAAAGTGATTAAAATACAAATTAGTTTTATTTTTTTCCAAATATAATAGATAATGATATACATATACTTTACAGCTAATTATCTTGATCCCTCTTTTTCTGAACTTTTATTTTAGCCTTCATATTCTTAATTTATTTTCAAGGAATCTTCATTATTCTGAGATAGTTGTATCATGCCAAAGGAATTTTTATTTACCAGATGTAACTCTGAGACTTAATGATGAATAAACGTTTCTTTTCTAAGTTTTCAAACTCTGGCTAGTTAAACTCAGCTGTTCAGGCTGAAACTCCTATCCAAGCTGATTGATTCAATATGACTTCTCTCAGATTCTCTGCTTGGCCTTAAACTAATTTTGGCAATCTGTTTTAATCTTCTGACTCCTTCTCATTCTCTGACTTCTTCTTCTTCTTCTTCTTCTTCTTCTTCTTCTTCTTCTTCTTCTTCTTCTTCTTCTTCTTCTTCTTTTCTTCTTCTTCTTCTTCTTCTTCTTCTTCTTCTTCTTCTTCTTCTTCTCCTCCTCCTCCTCCTCCTCCTCCTCCTCCTCCTCCTCCTCCTCCTCCTCCTTCTTCTTCTTCTTCTTCTTCTTCTTCTTCTTCATATATAGAATATCGTCTTCATTTACATTGCCAATGGTAAAACCTTTCCCGATTTTCCCCCTCCCCAAAGACCCCTACCCCGTGCTCCCTCCCCCTGCCCCCATGTATATGCCTCTCCACCCAACACACTCCCTCCTGCCCCCACCCCTGGTTTCCCTTTGTTGGGGCCTCTATTGAGCCTTTATCTGACCAAGGACCATTCCTCCCACTGATGACCAACAAGGCTTTCCTCTGCCACATTTTTGGCTGGAACCATGTGTGCCCCTTGGTTGGTGGTTCAGTACCTGGGAGTCTTGGGGCCTCTGGGTGGCCGAAATCATTGTTCTTCCAATGGAGCTGTAAAACTCTTCAGTTCCTCCGGACCACCCTCCAGCTCCTCCATTGGAGACCCCATTCCTGATACTTAGTTGCTAGCCTCTGCCTCTGTAAGGCTCTGGCAGGGCCCCTCTGGAGACAACCATGGCATGCTCCTTTTGGTATAAACTTCCTGTCATCCATAGTAGTGTCAGGGATTAATGACTGTTTATAGAATGAATCCCCAGGTAGGGCAGTCTCTGACTGGCCTTTACTTCAGTCTCTGCTCCACACATTGTCTCCCTTATTGCTCCTGTGAATATTTTGTTCCCTTTCTTAGAGTAACCAAAGCACCCTCACTTAAGTCCTCCTTCTTCTTGAGCTTCCTGTGCTGGGTGAATTGTAACTTGTTTATTTTGAGAATTTGGACTTGCACCCGCTTATTAATGAGTGCATACCATGTATGTTCTTCTGTGATCCTGCACACCTGTCTCTGTAAAACTGACCCCGTAAAAGTGCCTCTTCTCTCTCTGGCTATTTTTCAGGGTGGATCCATTGATTTGTTTCTCTTAACTGTGCTCTTCTTTTGAGTAACCTCCCTTTCCTGTGCAGTTCTTGTGCATGTTAGTTGTCTCCTATCTCTGACTCTTGACTCTGTCAAATCTTTCTCTAATTTGTCACTTTTTCTGCCTCTCAATTAGATGTCACTTTGAAACATAGCTGCTTAATTTTCCAAATAAATCTTTTCGTTATTGTTTTGGCATTAAAGCTGTGTACTAAGAGTAGGTCTGTATTCCAACCAGATCATACTATAATCCAGGGCATTTCTACAGTCTAGCAGGATCGCATAGACCTTAAAGGTTTTTGGGCCTTGGCAGAGCAGCCATGTTGCTAGATTAAATTCCTCAAGAGTTGTAGATATAAACAAAGAAGAGAAAAAAATCTACTTCATGGGTAAATTAACATATGAGTTTTATTTCACAGTAACACTGTTTGAATTTGTTAATTGTTTGAGAAATGTACCATTTCTAAGAAAAAAATTTACTATCTTCTTTGATTTGACATTTTATATTTCTAATCAATAACTTTAAATTTTTGAGGTGTGGTTTTCTATGTAACACATTAATTTCAAATGAACTTAATTTGGCAGATGAATCAGACTTATTATTTGTGAACTTCAAATTAAAATTTTAATTGAAGGAGTCAGTAGAACTCAGTATAATTCAAATACATTTAATATTTGTGACTATTCCTGCTTCTTTAAAGAGACTATTTCAAAATGCAAGAAATTTCTAACAATTCCTGCTAGAACTGTCAATTATACAGTTCAAAAACAATTAGCAAATAGTTGTACAATTTTCCATTCTTCTAGGAATATCAGAAACTACAAGTCTCAACAGTATGACTGACTAATCATAAATTGAACAAGAAAAATAAATAACTTCCTGAATCAAATGTAATACATGTAATTTGGGTATGATTATAAAATTTTGATAAACCATAGTAAAAATATTCATGTTTCAACATCAGAGTGAACACCAAGGTCACAAAAGGGTAATCAGAAAGTATTTCAGCAGTTGACTTTTACTGCTATTCTTGTTTTCCTGTGTATTGGTAAAATTACATGTAGACTATACTAAAATGATTTATATATTCTGTAAATGAGACACATTGTAGCATACTTCATCATATTGCAATATTAGTTATGTCACAGTACCTCAGATTTTAAACATTTTGGTTCACAATAGAAACTTAAAATAAATACATTTTTTTATTTGTGTCACATATTATAGTCAGAATTTATAAACATGGAAATTAATGATATATATAAGTAGAATAAATGTTTTTGTCGACATGATATATTAAAAACAAGTTTACATATGTAAAATTGATAGATGAAATTTGTAGCATAGAATTGAATATTTTTATGTCATATTTTAGTTAAGTCAATAAGAACACCAATCAGAATGGCTAAGATCAAAAGCTCACGTGACTGCACATACTCACAGGGATGTGGAGAAAGTGTCACAGGAATATTCCCTGCAACTTCAGTTTAGAGAAGGACTGTGATTGGACAGGAAATGGCAGGCAGAGTTGGGAAAACAGACAGAGGTGGGCGGCGGAGGAGGAGATGTCTTCAGACATGATGTTATCAAAAGGCTAGAAATATTAGGATAAAGCTTTATTTAGTATCAATTTACTTTTAAATTATCTGTAGGCATCTTGTAATTGTGTTTAAAATATACACAAATCTAATTGGCTAACTAACCAAGTGTTAAGAGTTGTTTCTACCAGGTAATTGGATGATGAGCTGGCAGACCTTCGGTGTGTGGGGCATTGCTTGGTGGTGAGAGGAACTCAGGATCCCCTGTCAGAGATGCAGCTAACAGAGGGATGGCCCATTGAGATGGCCCAGTGTATACCCTATGGTCCCACAGGGCCAGAGAGTTTGTGGGACTAGAGACCAGCAGCTGCATAAAATTGGGGGCATCAGGCACTCAGGAGCATGGTCAGAACTTGCAGGAGAATTAGCAGGTCAAACTTTTTAAATGATTTCCACAATAAAAGAGGGACACTGTTCCATTGATGGTGGGATTGCAAACTGGTACAACCACTCTGGAAATCAATCTGGTGGTTCCTCGGAAAATTGGGAATAGTTCTACCTAAAGACCTAGTTATACCACTCCTGGGCATATATATGCTCAAAGGATGCCCCACCATACCACAAGGACACATGTTCCATTGTGTTCATAATGGCCTTATTTGTAATAGCCAGAAGCTGGAAACAACCCAGATGTACTTCAGCTTAAGAATGGATAAAAAAAATGTGGTTCATTTACACAATTGCTATTCAGCTATTAAAAAAAAAAAAGGATATCATGAATTTTGCAAGCAAACAGATAAAACTAGAAAATATCGTCCTGAGTGACATAATCCAGACCCCAAAGTTATGTATGGTATGTATTCACTGATAAGTGAGTATTAGTCAAATAGTACAGAATACCTAGGTTACAACCCATAAACTTGAAGAAGTTTGGCGAAGGGGAAACTAATCAGGGGAGACGGAGGAAGGAAGGGAATATGGATGGTAGAGTGGAAGATGAGGGGGAAAGTGGAAGAGAATCAGGTATGATGGGAGAGAGAGGAGAGAAGCCCTGGAGGCCAGGACAATGAATGGAAATATCCAGCCTTGGTGTGGAAGATGGCAGGGCAGGAGACTTTTAAGAAGTACTGGAAAATTGGGAAGTAAGAGAGTTTCAGGACTTGATTTGAGTGACTTTAGCCAAAATGCACAACAATGAGGTGAGAGAGCTCAAAGAGTCTATGTCCAGTAGATAGATAAGGCCTCAAGTGGATGGACAGCATTAACAACCCACAGTCAAAATTTCTGACCTAGAATTTTTCCTGTCTAAAAGAACTTCAGGGACTACAATATAGAAGTGACTGGAGGAAAAGCAGTCCAGTGACCAGTCCAACTTGGTATATATCTCATGGGAAGGCACCAAGGCCTGACATTACTACTGTTGCTATGATGTGCTTACAGCATGGCTGTCCTCTGAGAGGCCCTATGAGCAGCTGACTGAGAGAGACACAGATACTTACACCCAACCATAGGACTGAAGTCTGAGACCCCAATGGATGAATTAAGAGAAGGATTAAAGAAGCAGAAGGACGGTTGACCCTTTAAAAAGGCCAGCATTGTCCACTAACCCTGAACCATGGGACCTCCCAGAGACTGAGCCACCAACCAGGCAGCATACACTGGCTGGTCAGAGGCCCCCAGACAAGTATAGCAGAGGAATGCCTTGTTAGCCTCAGAGGGAGAATATGAACTCTACTCCTCTAGAGAATTGAGGCAAGGGGAATGCTGAGGGGGAGTAGGGGGGATATCCTCACAGAGTCAAGGGAGAGGAGGAGGGGATGAGGAACCGTGGGAGAAGGGACTGGAATGAAGGGAAATGGCAGGAAGGTAAGCAAATAAAATATTTTTTAAAAATAGTGGGTAAAAAAGATTGACCTGCAGAAGCAATACAATATTGTGACCATAAAAATGCTTGAAATATTATATCTTCTAGGGAATACAGGGCATACCACCCAAAACAGTTGTTCAGAAATGAGCTCTTTAAGCTCAGAGTACAGTTCAAAGACCAAATTTTAAGTACAAATGAATAGATCTCCTTCTTGAACCTGGCCATTTTTGAAAGTGAAAACTATTCATGAGAAAAATTTAAATCCATGGTTATACTTCCGAAAACTCTATGTCTCTTTCTAAAAGTTATGAAAAACTAAATTACCTGCTATTTCCTACTCTGCTTTGTTTACTTTCTTTTACCTGGAGTGCTTTCGCAGAATAACTGGATCTATAGCAATTTATAAGTCAATTCATTGTTAACAACCCAGGAACCAAGATGATTAATGTGAATCTCTTAATATATTCAAAGGGACGTGATGCATGCACAAGAGCCTTTCTCAGCTCTGCATATAAGATATATCCTGACACTTTACCAAGCACTTTGCTGAACCCAAAGATTGAATGCTGATAAAGAAAATAATTTTCCTAGTGAGGTAGCAGAGCATAGCTTTTCATTGTTGGTGCCTACAAGGAACATGACCGTTGACTTTAAAACAATTTCTTTGTCTATGTTCATGCATATGTGACAAAAGCTTGTTAGAAAATGTGATCTCCTCTTATTAAGGATAATAGGCAGAACTGAAGTATAATTTTCTTCAGAGCATTTACGAATGAAAATTTCCATTTTTCTTCCACTCCATCGTATTTCAAAAAAGTATTTTAGCTTCAATGACTAAAGGCATAAAATTGGCAAATATAATGGCCACTTCTAACTTAAAGATAAGTTTGAATGTTTTTTAAAAAATTGAATTGTTTACAAGTAAATAACAAGAAATAATTTAAGTGGTTTTAAAATAAGATTGTTCTGTTCTCCAATTACTAGCACCCATTAATTGTAGCTTCTGTTAGAATGTAAAAAAATGTAAAGAATTATTACTATTCTTCAAAGATTTGTTCTTCATTATTAAGAAAAAGACAATGTGTGGAAAAGTATAAATGTGCACATGTGAAAGCAATGCCTATTTTCTGGGTTCTTGTGAAAACACTGGAATCTTGTTAATATTTGCCTGAGAAAAATGTAAATTAATATTGTATACTTCAATTGCAAAACTGATGAAAACTGTTAGATAATGCTTGCATAAAATCGATTTATTTAATAGAAATAATAGTAATCATTTTCTCAGAGAGCTAGTAGAAGTATACTGACTGAGAGGAAGTGGGAAAAGTTTGGAAGTGTTGACAATATTCTGTGTGTAGCTTGGAGTGAAGGATACACAGTGCACACACACACACACTCACACACACATACTCTCTCTCTCTCTCTCTCTCTCTCTCTCTCTCTCACACACACACACACTCACACTCACTCACACACACATACATACACACACACCAACACCAAATTTATCAGGCACTTTAAAGTTTATATTTTATTCTGTCTGTATTATGCACTATATACAAATTCAAAAATGTGCTGTAAATGTCTGAAAGCATATCAAGTTAAAGATTTACATATGAACACTCAAGTCTAGGATGCTGTTGGAAATGAAACAATCATATATGTCTCCTTTGCACTAAGGCTTTACTTAAAGGCAAAGTTGCTTGATCTTCCGGCAGCCTGTATGTAACTTTCTCTTGCACGTGTCAATAGTGCGTGTTAGTTTGAAGGTAACTGTGTGTTGAACCTTTTTCTAAATTCTGATAGCAGATTTAACTCAAGTAACATCCAGAATATAGAATCAAAAAGCAAACAAATCAGGGCAAACTGTCAAAGATTTTGTAACTGTTAAGAAACATCAGATGTGTAACAAAAATTAAAACACGCACAGCTATAGTGTTTAAGTTGTGAGCAGCAGTAAACGGGAAGAAGGTTAATCAGAGTTGAGATTAATCAGGAGAGGTACAGCAATGATTTTTTTCCTTTCAGCCAATCAGTGATGAAGAGAGGTTTGGGACGATAAGAAAGTATGTTAGCTTTGAACAGGTGCTTACTGAGAAAATATATTTCTAGAACAACAATAAAAAAAAAAACTACACAATCAGCCTGGCTCTAGTGATGCTTAACTATACCTCTATAACCATTTCTTATCCATTACTATTCACTCTCAGAGTATAGACAAAATGTTCCTCATAGTCCCTGGCTGTTCAATCTTTTCTTTTTTTTTTTAACTTGAAAACGGTCATGTGCATTTCTTTCCCAATAGCTAAGTAAAGTAAGATTAAAAATTTATTATTTTAAAAAAAATATCTGTCAGTGTATCTGGTTTCATGTTGAAGTTTTTCATCCATTTGAAGCTGAGTTTTTAAAAATGTCATAAATATGAAGTCTTCTCTATGCAGTCATCTGGTTTGTCCAGTACACTGTTGAAGATGATGGTTTCCAGAATGTATTCTGTTTTCTTTATCAAAGATCAGATGTCTATTAATGTGTGAAATACATTTTTATTTAAATTTTAAAATTTTATTACATTGCTCAAGCTATTTTTGTGCCAATACCATATTCTTTCTATTACTATACCTCTGTAGTACAATTTTAGGATGAAGATAGTATACTTTCAGTAGTTTTGTTATTATTATTATTGTTATTATTATTACTATTACTATTATTAAATCTTAGACTATGTTGGATTTTTAATTCCATATGATTATGAAATTATCCTTTCAAAATTTATGAAGAATTGTGCTTTGATTGTGATGGAGATTATGGTGTGCCTCTAGATTGTTTTTATGAGATAACCACTCTTAACATAACAGTCCTTCTGAAACATGAACATGGATATATCTTTTTCAATTTCTTTCTTCAAAGTCTTCAAGTATGTATCATGCAAGACTTTATTGTCTAGAGTTACCACAAAATAGTTTATGCTATTTGAAGCTTGCAAAGGTGAAAGGGGTCATTTCCCTGATATCTTTCTCAGTCAAGTTATCATTTGTATGTAGGAAGAAAATTTAATTTCGTGAGTTATTTTTGTATCCATCCACATTGTTGAAAATATTTATCACTTGTAAGAGTTTTCTGGTGGAATTTTTAGGATCTGTTATGTATACTGTTATAGCATCTGCAAGTAAAGATTCTCTGAATTTTCCCTTTCTAATTTGTATCTTCTTCATCTCCTTCACTTGTCTTATTGCTCTAGGTAAGACTTAGAGTTCTATGTTGAGGACACATGATGTATAAAATTTTGGATATTTTATTTATTTACATTACAAATGGTATCCCCTCTCCTGATTTCCCCCTAGAAACCGTCTATCCCATTCCCCTCTGTCTGCTTTTATGAGGGTGTTCCCACACACAACCACCTACTCTGCCTTCTTACCCATGAATCCCCCTATACAGGGACATTGATACTTCACAAAACCAAGGGCCTCTCCTTTCACTGATGCCCAACATGCCATCCTCTGCTACATATAAGGTTGGAGCCATGGGTGCCTCCGTGTGTATTCCTTGGTTGGAGGTTTAGAACCTGGGAGCTCTGGTTAGTTGATATGGTTCTTCCTATGTGGTTGCAAACCCCTTCAGCTCCTTCAGTCCTTTTTCTAATTTCTCCATTGGGGACCCCGACATCAGTTCAATAGTTGGTGGGGAGCATAATCCTCTGTATATGTCAGGCTCTGGCAAAGCCTCTCAGGAGAAAGCTACATCAGGCTCCTGTCAGCATGCACTTCTTGGCATCCTCAATAGTGTCCACATTTGGTGATTGTATATGGGATGGATGCCGAGGTGGGGCAGTCTCTGGATGGTCTTTCCTTCAGTCTCTGCTCCATACTTTGTCTCCATATTTGCTCCCGTAAGTATTTTGTTATCCCTTCTAAGAAGTACCTAAGGACCCACACTTTGTTCTTCCATCTTGTCAAGCTTCCTGTAGTCTCTGAATTGTATCTTGGGTATTCTGAGCTTTGGGGCTAATAGCCACTTATCAGTGAGAACATGCCATGGGTGTTCTTTTGTGATTACATTACCTCACTCAGGATGATATTTTCTAGTTCCATCCGTTTGCCTTCAAAACTCAGGATATCCTCTTTTGTAATAGCTAAGTAGTATTTCATTGTGTAAATGAACTACCTTTTCTGTATATATTCTTCTCTCATGGTACATATAGGTTGTTTACAGCTTCTAGCTGTCACAAATAAGTCTCCTATGAACATAGTGGAACACATGCCCCTGTGGCATGGTACGGCTTCTTTTGGGTATATTTCCAAGAGTAGTATTGCTGAGTCCAATTTTCTGAGGAGCTGCCAGACTGATTTCCATAGTGGCTGTCCCAGGTTGCAATTCCACCAACAATGGAGGACTATTCCTCTTTCTCCACATCCTCCCAGCATGCTGTCACCTGAGTTTTGGATCTTAGATTAGATCTTTTGACTGTTAGGAGGTGGAATTTCAGGGTTGTTTTGATTTGCATTTCCCTGATGACTGAGGGTGTTGAACGGTTCTTTAGGTGTTTCTAGACCATTCAGGTTTTCTCAGCTGAGAATTCTTTTTTAGCTCTGAACCCCATTTTAATAGGGTTATTTGAATGCCTGGATTCTAGTTTCTTGAGCTCTTTGTATAAACTATCCAGTGGATACAAGGCAGCATTTTCAACAAATGGTGCTGGTTTAACTGGTGGTCAGCATGTAAAAGAATGCAAATTGATTCATTCTTTTTTCTATATTCTTTGTTTACATTCCAAATGATTTCCTCTTTCCCATTTCCCCCTTCCCATAAGTCCCATAAGCCCTCTTTCCTCCACCCATTCTCCAATCAACCCCCTCCCACTTCTCTGTCTTTGTAATCCCCTACATTGCTGCATCAAGCCTTTCCACTACCAGGGCTCTCTCCTTCCTTCTTGGGAATCATTTGATATGTGAATTGTGTCTTGGGTATTCAGAGTTTCTAATACCCACTAATATCCACTTATCAGTGACTGCATTCCGTGTGTGTGCGTGTGTGTGTGTGTGTGTGTGTGTGTGTGTGTTTTGGTGAATGAGTTACCTCACTTAGGATGATATTTTCCAGTTCCAACCATTTGTCTAAGAATTTCATGAATACATTGTTTTTAATTGCTGAGTAGTATTATCTCCTTGTACAAAGCTCAAGTCCAAGTGGATCAAAGACCTCCACATAAAACCAGATACACTGAAATAATAGAAGAAAAAGTGGGGGAAAGCCTTGAATACATGAACACAGGGAAAAAGTTTCTGAACAGAATACCAATGGCTTACGCTCTAAGATCATAAACTGGCAAATGAGACCTCAAGGCAAAGGACACTGTCAATAGGACAAAATGGCAGTCAATAGATTGGGAAAGATCTTTACCAATCTTACATCTCATAGAGGGCTGTTTTCTGGATTTTTAGTGGACTTGATTTGAGTTTTTCTCCATGTAAGTTTGTGTTGACTATGAGCTTGTTGTAAACTATATTTATTACACAGCTATATGTTGCTTTTATTTCTAATACCTCTACGACTCTTATACTGAAGGGGTGTTGGTTTTTATCAAATATCTTTTCTGACACTAATGAGATGATCATAATTCTTTGTCTTTAGCCAGTTTTATGAGGAATTTTATCAATTTATATTTGTTTAACTATGCTTGCATTGTTTTTGCATTAATGTTTAAGTATTTATACTTCTAAGTTCAGAAAGCAAAATGGAGTAATCTTTCTTCCTTCTTCCCTTTCTTTCTTTCTTTCTTCCTCCCTTTCTTTCTCTCTCTCTTTTTTCTTTCTTCCCCCTTTCTTTCTCTTTCTCTCTCTCTCTTTCTTTCTTTCTTTCCTTCCTTCTTTCTTTCTTTCTTTCTCTTTCTCTTTTCTTCCTTCCTTCCTTCCTTCCTTTCTTTCTTTCTTTCTTTCTTTCTTTCTCTCTTTCTTTCTTTCATTCATTCTTTTGTTGTCTCTTTTTTCTTAATCAGTTAAGCATGGTTTCATGACAGGAATTAGGCAATATTCCATTTGTAATTTCCAAAATAATTCAAGGATTATTGATTTTTCATTCTTCAAAACTCTGGTAGAAGTAAATATTAAAATCATCTGGGCCTTTTCTTTTGGGGTTGGGAGAATTTTAATTACTGCTTCTATTTTACTAGGGATTATAGATGCATTTAAATTATTTATTTGAAGTGCATTTATCTTCAGTAGGTTGTAAAATATGGGGAAACTATTTCATAGCAATTTTAAGAATTAATATTTCTGCATTTTATATATAAAATAAAAATAAATGTGTAGATAACAATAGTATTTTAAAATACCTTTATTATCCATTGACACTCATGTCCAGTATAGAAAAGAAAAATTCAATAAATTATGTGCATTATAAGAAAACATTCATGTACTTTATATTCTTGTAGAAATACCACTTTAAGCTGCAATGAAAATGTATAGCTTTTATTGTGGACTAATTTGAATTATTCCAATCCTTTATATAGTGAAATATGTGTGTCTGTAAACATTTGAAAAGTTATTGAAATAAAAATCAATAGGATACCAGATAAATAAATAATTCTATAGCTAGGTTGTTTTTTTAAAGTAGAAATAAAAACTGACAGTAATACTATTCACATCTGAATAAGAGACATCTGCTCCCACTGTGAGAAGTCCCACAAAAAAAAATCAAGTTACATGATGGTAACATGTGTATGGAGGTCCTAGGTCAATCCCATATGGACTTTCTGGTTGGCAGTTCAGTCTCTATGAGCCCCTGTGGACTCAGGTTAGTTGATCCTGTGAGTTTTCTTGAAGTGTCTATGACTATTCTGGCTCCTATAATCCTTTCCCCCCTCTTCATCAGAATTCACCATGTTCCACCTAATGTTTTATTGTGGGTCTCTTCATTTCTTTCCATAAGTTGCTGGGTGAGACCCCTTTGATGACAATTGGAATAGAGGCCAATCTATGAATTTTGGAGGAGTAGAGTGAGGTGGGCTTGCTGTTGTTGTTGTTGTTGTTGGTTTTGGTCTTTCATGTTTGACTCCTTCCTAGGTTTCTTAGCTATCCAGGCTCTTCCTCCTGGTCCTCTAGGAAATGTCAGGTGTGCGTTTCAAATTAGACCAGTTGGTCTTGGTAGGACACTCCAAATATTTCTGTTTCACCTTTACCCCAGAATACCTTGCAGGAAGGACAAATTGTATATGGAAGGTTTAGTGGCTAGGTTGGTGTTCCAAACCCTTGAATGGATGTCCTTTCTGGTTATAGGAGATGGCTGGATCAGATTACATATCCCCATTTAGGAATGGGGACATCTAGGGACGTCTTAGCTGGAATTGTTGATACCTGGTAGTTTCCGTTGGCATAGATTTCTAGTTTGTACCAGAGATGTCCCTGATCCAGTTGTTTGTCCCAGCAATCTCTCTTGTCTATGCTCTACCTAATCCCTCCTGTATCTATCCCCACCCCACCCCTGTCTAGTAACTTCTTCCTATCACCCACAAAATCTGTTCTGATTCCCCTTCTCAGTTAGATTCACACATCCCTTCTTATCTCCTTAGGGTCTGTGGATTGTAGCATTGTTATCCTTTTCCTAGTGGCTAATGTCCACTTATAAGTGAGTTCATACCATGCATCTCCTTCTGGGTCTGGATTACCTTCCTTCGGATGATCTTTTCTAGTTCCATACATTTGTCATGCACATTTTGTGTTGTTATTGTTTTAATATCTGGGTAATAATCCATTGTGCAAATGTGTCATGTGTTCTTTGTCTATTCTTTGGTTTAGAGTCATTTAGGTAGTTTCTAGTTCCCAGTTATTATGAATGAAACTGCTGTGAACATAGTTAAGCAAGTATCCTTTGGTTATGGTGGGGCATCCTTTAAAAATATACCTGAGTCTTGAAGTAGATCAATTGCCACTTTTCTGAGAAATTCCCTTATTCATGTTTAATTTTCTCCCTTTATCTGAGGATCTGTCAATGGAGAATGATGCCACTGTAGCACTTAATTGTGGTCCATAAATTCTTGGTGGAGAGAAGATGAAAAGAAGTAAACACAAACATGAGAAAACTGTCAAAAGAGTTAAATGTAATAAGTTTTCTGTATTGTTGACACAAAGCAAAGATCCACAATTGAGGTGATTAAAAAGTTCACACAGACATAAAAATTACCCTATGTATTTATATATTAAAAATACCACATGTTTTTTACAATTCTGTTTAAACAATTTCTGGAAACTTATTTATCAATGAATATGTTAAAAGGCTTTGTTTTGCTTTGTTTTGAGTTTTGTATAAACCTCCAAAGCTTCTTTATACATTTGTTTTGTTAAGTGTACTTTTTCTTCAGCTCTTCTAAAATTTCCTTGTGTGGTGGGGAGGGCTTGGAAGCATTTCCATGAAGCTAGAAATTTATGAAATTTCTACGCTCTACAAAGTTACTCTTCTTGCTCTTTTTATTCTTTTTAAAATTCTCATTATTACTTTTTCCTTATTATTTTTATGAAATATTTTATAAAAGTTTATAATATATTTTATATTATTATTTTATCCTTATTATTATTATATACTCTCCAGCAAAGAGTAATAAATCTTCTAATAATTAACCTTGCTTCCCAGATTATTCATTTCCTAAAATCATCTGCTTATTATTTCTTTCTATAAACATACTAAGACTGATATTATTACTACTGGGTAAAAATGAAATATTACCTGATTTAGTTTGGATTTTTTTACATCTTCACAGTCTTGGCCTCTGTCCCGACCTCTGGAGACAAGGTAAAGGCATCCTGCTTAATGGTATCATCAAGGTTGGCTTTGATCCAGGTACTCTTTGTATTCTATTTCTCTCCCTAGATCATCTCAGACCACCATTGCTTTTATTAATAAGAAGAGCAAAAGAAAGGAAAATAAGAAACACCAGAAACAGCTGTATAGATGATTTAATCCAAAAACAGTGTAAGACCCTGGCATCTCTCTGTTGAGAGGCAAAACTTTGCCAGGCCGTCTCATTAGGCTATCAGTGAATGGCTCTGAGAGGACCACTCTGTGTAAACCTGGCTGGTTTTGAACTCAGAGGTCTATCTGCCTACCGTTGCCTTAAGTTCTTGGGTTAAAACCATACAGCAGCAAACTGGGCTAAAAATGGTAAATATATTATCTGATGTTATGTCCTGGGCGTTTCACTTAGTGAACATCGATCTACAAGTAGAGCAGATTATCATTAGGTATCATTCCATTACCTTTTTATTTCCATTCATGTCTGGTTCTTTCATGGATCGTCTGGATAGATCTATCTATCCTGTGCTTAGTTAAGTAACAATAATGCCCTGTAGTCAATAACAAGAAATACACATATTTTTCCATACTACAAAAAGTCAACTTATTATATTGAATTTTCAATTCTTATCACAACATGAGAAATTGAAATTTATTTCATAAATAAAATTTTTCAAAATAATTTTGATCTAATAATAGTTATGTAGAATTAGTAGCTTCATTATTTAACATTTATGTGTAACTTTTGATCACAAATTTTCCAATGAACTAACATTATTGCCAAGATAAGTGATGAGTGTATATATCCTGTTGTCAATTGCATTGTATTACAAGTTTGATGATTTTGTATGATTAGACATACAATTACCTTTATTTTCTGATACTGACATAAATTGTCTCATAAAGACTAATTACTATCATATTATTCTTTCATGAAATAGAATATATTGCAAGATAGAATTCTATATTCGAATGAGAATTTATATTTGGATTCGTTTAGACAATGTACTTGTGAATATAAAGATGAAGAAAAGTACATACACACACACACACACACACACACACACACACACACACCATGCAGGCCTTCAATAAAAGTATACTAGAAGAAGCAAATCATAATAAAGTACTTCCAAACAAAAATACTAGATAAGTCTATTTGAGAGCATTTATTATTCAAATCTCAAATAAAATAATGTGAAAGTAATGTGTGTGTGTGTGTGTGTGTGTGTGTGTGTGTGTGTAACCTCTAAAATAAAACAATTAGATGGAAAGACATAAATATTTTGTAAATTATTTTTGTCCAGCTGGGGATTTGCTATGTCATTTGGTTCATTTTGTTTATGTTTCTAAGTTTTATGATATGTTGTCTAATGCAGATGGCCAGAAATAAAAATAAAATCACATTAGCCTAAATTTTCTAAATTATAAAATATTAGTGGCTATGCTGAAAATTAATGAAACATACAAATGAATGTGTTTTATAAATATGAACTTCTAAAGATAATAAAGATGTTAACATTAAAAAGCTCCTAAATTGTTATGGCAATAGTATAGTACTCTATATAAAAATTATGTAACATATTTTCCATAGACACAAAACATCTCTACTAGATGATACTTAGAAAAAAAAATCACCTGATGGAGTTTTTAAGAAACTTTATGACAACTTTAGAAGAATTCATGATTAATCAGTAACCAAGAGTTGACATAATTCCAAGTACCTTTATTTGCTTTATATATGTATATATAAATATTTACATATATTTATATATATAAATATATATTTATAAATATTTATATATATAAAGCAAATATATATTTATTTATAATATTTCCTACTAGCAAATTTCCTACAGATAAACACTTTCAGAAATTACCTAGATCCAAAAGAAACTCACGAAAGTCATTAGACTACCTACATATAAATGACCAAAGAACCAAGAAAAAAAATCAGGAATAACACTGTCACAGTAAACTCCAATAATATAAAGTATTTTGGTTAGACTCCAACCAAGTGAAAGACTACTATGACAAAAATCTTGAGGTATTGAAGAAGAAATTTGAAGAAGATAAAAGATGAAAAGATCAGGCTTGTTCCTGGAAAAGTAGGATTAAGATGGTAAAAAATAGCCATCCTACCAATAGCACTCAACAGATTCAGTGTAATTCCAATCATGATTCTCACAGAATGGATGGAACTAGAAAAATAAACACCCTGAATGAGTTAGTCGAGACACAGAAACACAAATGAAGAACGTATTCATTAATATGTGGATATTAGCTGTTAAGTGCCATCCCTGCTACAATTCATGTCTTAGTTACTGTTCTATTGGCAGGAAATGCCACAGTGAAGAAGTCAACGTCTATAGAATAAAACATTTAATTGGGCATTTCCTTACTGTTTCAAGGTTTTGTTTATTATTTTTTATGTCAGAAAGCATGGAAGCAAGCATTAGCAGGCACGTTGCTGAAGAAGTATTTGGAAAGTATATTGTGATCTGAAGTCAGAGTAAGCAACACTGGACCTGGCATGGGTTTTTGTAATTCCACAGTGACACACTTCCTCCCATAAGGCCACACCTCCTATCTTTTCCTCAAATAGTGCTACTCTCTGATAACTAAACCTTAAAATATAGGAGTCTAGGGTAGTCATTTTTATTCAAATCACCTCTTTCCACTCCCTGGCCCTAAAGGATGGCTCCTTTACACTAACAACCACATGACAATGTGAATACTGTGTTGTCTTGAACAAATATCTTCATCAAATCCCTGGCCAAATGCTCAGGGAAACCTGCAGCAAATTTCCTAGTACAAAGAGAATGAGCCAGATGGGAAGGAGACTATGAAAACACGGTCATTTAATTTAACACGACTGACATTTATTTGACCTCTCTGAGACAGAGGCAGAGTGACAGGGCCACTATACACAGGTATGTGCCGACTGCTTCAGTATATATTTTGCCTCCAGCTTAGTATTTCTGTGGGATTCCTGAATGTGCAAATAAATGGATCTCCGTTTCTTATAACAACTCATGGAGTCTTTTCCATTTGCTTCTTTTGTCCACTTCTGGAATGTTACCTTTGCTTTATCTTATATTTTGTTATAATCATTTTGAAGCCTGTTTGCTTTCTAATGAAAGACAGAAAGTGAGTTGATCTGGATTGGAGGGGATGTAGAAGAAAGTGGGGAGCAGTAGGGGGGAACGAAACTGTAATCAATACTTATGGGAGCAAAAATCAATTTCCGGCCAAAGGAAAAAGGAAACAAATGTTCTTTCTTTTTTATTCATACATATGAATAAAACTCATGAAGTAACACATTGTGTGGCATTGCTTTTAGAAGAAATGATAAAAAAAATTAGGTACTAATTTCAAAATATTTGATATTTCTTCACAGATGACAAGAAATACAAATTAAAATCTAAAAAAAAAGCTACTGTATGTCTGTATGTCTGGGGATAAGGCAAACATGAGAAACTCATTTTCTATCCCTAGCATCCATGTAATAAAATCAGAGACTGTACTATGTTTACTCTTATCATACTGGTGAAGAAACCAAGACTAGAAGTGGTTTGTGACTCCAGCCACTGTAGATGAATCTCTAGGTTCTTGTAGGAACTTGAACTGATAAAATATGGTGATGAACAGTTGAGGAAGACACTGACCTGAACCTCTGGCATATTTGAATACACACATGCAGCTAGTCCTAAGCACCAGTAGGCTCATGTGAAGCGCACACACACACACACACACACACACACACACACACATACACACACACACACACACAAAGAAACAGGCTGGTATTTTACCATGTGTTAATTATATTTTTGTGTATATGAATGAAGACAGGTATTTAAAATAGTTGTGTATACTCTTGTTTCTTTTCTTCAAGACAAAGGAATTGTAACAAGCAAAAAAGCATCAGATGATGATTATTCTCCCAGCAATAATTTTATTGATGGTAAAATGAAAGTATTCCTATTTGTAATAATGAACTACAGAACCAAATAATCTTCATTATATTCAATACCAGGTGTTTTAATATCTGACTTATATTTACCTTTTCAAAATAGCCTTTCACCTCTGATCTTTACAAGCATTTAGTGAATATTCTGTTTATTTTGAACTGTAATTTTATATTTAGTTATTATTCTACTAAAAAAGCATATTTTTATCAATTCTCAATCAATTTATTTTTCCATAAAGCTTTCCTTTTATACAAAATTACAATATAATTAGAGGAAATAATATTAACATTATTAATAGAATTAAGTAAACATCGGAAATAACCAGTGTAAACAGAATGTATAAAGATATAAAGATATAAAATATATAAAAATAGATTTTAGAAGTAAAAGTCTCTTATTTCACAGCAAACATATTTCAATTTTGTTTTCACAGAAATTCTGAGAATTTTTAACTGTATTAGCAGAAAATCATTTCTTCATGGGCTGATTGATTCATTAGATACCATGGATTTCTACCAATTACATAGACGAACTGTTTTTAATTGTAGGCAAGGTGGTAATCATACCCTATTAACTATGGCTAGCATTCAGATTCAGAATCAAAACTTCTTATGAGCAATTTGAATATCCTTAATTTCATGTCTTACGTCAGCAACGAATTCATGATATATAAGAGAAGATGCATACAGAAAATAGCAGACACTTATGAGTAATGACTCCTAACACAAAGGGTGCACGCTCAACGGTAAAGGTACAACTACTCATTTTTACATAATAGCAATGTTGAAAAGCATTGGACATAAGGGGGGTCTGAGCAGAAGTGGAGTGCAGGTTATTTTGGAGACATTGAAACATATTAGAAAAGGACCATCTTGAGCATCGCTCATCTATTCTTCAGAAAATATGACAAGGCTCTTTTGAAGAACTTAAACTGCATTTACACAGGTCCAAAGGGTCTCAGGCAAAGAAAAGCTATTATTTCATCTTCAATGGGGATATTTATTTATTTATTTATTTATTTATTTATTTAGGTTTTTCCAGACAGGGTTTCTCTGTATAGCCCTGGCTGTCCTGGAACTCACTCTGTAGACCAGGCTGGCCTCGAACTCAGAAAAATAGGGATATTTAATATGCAGGACCCTGCATAATAGGAACAAATGGCCTGGTTCTAGCCCCTGGGACATATCCAGTAGATGTGGGCCTCCACAACTGGCTATGGCTGCCTTGGGCATAAGACTTATTTGTATAATAATTATAATTATATATATATATATATATATATATATATATATATATATATTTCTGTTCTATCTGGCAATGCCCTCCCTGTTTACCTTAATGACTTCATGATAATCAGAAACAGCAGGAGTCTGGGAGACAAAGGTGTGGCTAATGTCTCACAAAATGGCAAATTTTGGAAATTTCAGGACAGCCCTTAAGCCTATGGAGAACTCTGAAAACATTAGATTAAAAAAACCCCATAATTTCTCAACTATGACAAATATATGAATACAATATTAATTAAGGGACTTCACAGGTCTAAACTAACAGAGGCAGTTTACACTATGCGTCTGCTTGTCAGAAAGATACAATGCAGGCCAATTCCTGAGATCAATGTCAGCCTGGGGCAGAGCTAATTTAGGTGCGGTACGGTAATTTAGGTGCAGGTACGGTAGAAATGGTAATTTCAGGACTGGGTCCTACTCAGCTAGTTCATCATCTGTACTAGTCAGTGGAAGGAGGAAAGAATGGTGGCACAAACTGTTGCCCATTGTTATAGTAAATACAATCCTGGGCGTTATATCCAAAGAAGATGGATGGCTCCTTTGAGAAATCAGATACAACAGGATCTGTGTTTCTGACCAAAGGTAGTGTGCAATAGTTAGATTACATTTGAAGGTACTTTAAAGCTAATTTCTCAGAAGGCAAACAAATTGTTTATGAAATATTTATTCAATGGCATTTCCTTGTTCATTGTGGGGGCATCTTAGATGCATATTATAAAGGCAATACTGCAGAAATCTCTTTTATAATCATTAGTAGTATCTAGATGTTCATCATCCAGTATTTTAGATATGAAATTCAGGGTTGGAATTTAACAGTGCTTGCTACTCTTACAGAGGACCAGCTTGGTACTCAGCACTTACATTGGGTTGCTCACAGCTACATTTTACTACAGCTGCAGGGAATCAGGCACTTTCCTTTGACCTCTGCAGGCACCTGCACACATGAGCAGAATGTGATTGCTCGAGAGAGAGAGAGAGAGAGAGAGAGAGAGAGAGAGGGAGGGAGGGAGGGAGGGAGGGAGGGAGGGAGGGAGGGAGGGAGGGAGGGAGGGAGAGAGAGAGAGAGAGAGAGAGAGAGAGAGAGAGAGAGAAATAGAAAGGGTGCAAGACTTTCCTAAAAAGGACACCAATGGCACAAGAAATAACCACAAGAATTGACAGGATTACATTAATTTAAGAAGCTTGTATATAGCAAAGGAAACAATAGCTCCTGAAGAGAATACCTATAGAATTAGAAAGCAATCTTTGTTATACATTCAACTGGGGTTTAGTATCTAGAATATACGAAGAACCACAGAAATTAAACATACAATGGAAAAGGTCCAATCAATAAATGGATTTCCAAAGGATTATAACTGATTTTATATTGGCTGAGCACACTGCACAGCCTACAAGTAGCTCAACAGATTGGCGAGCGTCCTAGCAAAGTGTATCAGTTATTTTGAACCTCTTGCAAGCAGCTTAGCTGGCTTTTGCTTATTCCAGGCAACTAGTTTGTTCTCTGAATCTTGTTTGCAGTCTGGCTTGTGTGACAGTGACTCACAACAGTCTTTTCTGTTCACTCTTGGGAGGTAAGGGCCTAATGAATCTGGTCAGTTTCAAGAACTTCCTGAAGCTTATTGCGAGTTGTTTACTTCTGTCTTTAGAGCTTCCCTGCAGGATGGAATGTTTCAATGTCTGAAGTAACTGTCCTACAACAGAGCTAAGGTATGGGCAAAGTGCATATAGCTTATTTTTAATACCAGCCCTAAGAATTCAAGAAGTAAATATAAATCATAATATAATATATAATCATCACATCCAGGAAATACAACATATACACAATACAGAGAAAATCTGCATTCCAATCTCAATTTTGCCCAGTGTTTCCACTGATATTCTATTAGCTGTGTGTTTTATTTGTTTGTTGGTTTTTTATAAGGTTGAATCCAATAAAAATGCTGGGCAATGCACAACAAAACAAAACAAAAACAAAGACAGGAAGATCTCTGAATTCTTTTGCAATTTAAAAGAAAAGTTTTGCTGTCTGTCTCCTAAAAATCAGAGGGCTGGGTCACTGCATGCTGATTCATATAATATTCACGAAGAAACCTAGAATAAATGACTGTTTCGACATGTAAAATAAAAGACTGGACCTGTGATCTGCTGGAGATGTTATCCAGAGTAAATTTTTAGAATAGCAAAGAGAACTGCTTGGAGAACTGTCTGAAGCAGAACAGAAAGAGAGAGAGAGAGAGAGAGAGAGAGAGAGAGAGAGAGAGAGAGAGAGAGAGAGAGAGAGAGCTGTCTTATGATCTCCAGAGAAAGCAGATCAGAGAGAAAGAAAGCAGGACAGAGGAAAAGCAAGATGGAAAGCTGTCTGTACTAGAGCATTGGCAGCCAGCTTCAACCCATGATTTTATTTCCAGTCATTTGCTTTCTTTGCTCCCAGACATCCCTGCCTCAGAATCCCTTCCCAATCTGACATTGGTCCGTGGCAGTGTTGCAACTCAGAAGAGCATTCACTTGTATAAATCTATTATGATAGTTTCAATGAAGGCTATGTTCAGTGAAGCTTATATCAGTGGCTGGATTTACCTTTGGGATAAATGCAATGGAGTGTAACTATAGTAGTCATAAAGTATCAACTCTTATAATAGCTGATAATTTTTTAACCTTAAGCTTCTACACATTGGTTCCATATGGACATACAACCTGCAGTTTTTACTTGAAACCATTCTTGACATTGGGATGCAACCCATAAATGTTGGTAACATTAGTGAAACATATTTTACTTAATAAATGATTAAATGGACTGAATAAAAAAGACAAATTTTAGTATTTATTTCTGATTTTAAGCTTCATCCGTACAAATAGAAACAAAGTGCCATGAAAAAATAAATATTTAAACAATTTTATTTTACATAGCTGATACTTTTTGAAGTATTTACGATTTTATGAAAGGATGTAAGATAGAGATGTGGAATGTCACAGGTTTCATGTGCTCTGTGTTGAGGTGCAGGGATCTGAATTTGGAGATCAAGAACCCATGTGAAAAGCCAGACATCACACTGTGTTCCTAAAACCCCAGATTTTTGGCAGGTCACAGATAGGTAGATTACTAAAGCCTATCCCAAAGCTCACATTCTGAATCCATGAACTTGGGGTTCTGCATGTGCCCCGCAGAGACACACACAGGAGAAACTACATAGTTGACAGAGGAACCATATTGCTAAATAATAAGACTAAAATTCCTTGCAACCTTGAGGAGTAATTCACAATTTTTGGGTCTTGATTACCATAGCTATTTAATAAATTATATACAACATAGAATGCATATTATATAATTGAATAGCATGTCATCATATGGATGTGTGATTAGTGAACTTAGTGATCACTTTGCATGGGAATTCATTGCTTTATTCATGCCAAAAATCAAAAGCAACCATAGCTATTTGAGTCAGGATAATTGGTTGTGCACTGCACAGGTCAGAGTTGCAGTGTCTAATTGATTAAAATCCATTTCATTGCATGCTTATTTTTGAATAAAGTGATTAAAACAGAAGTTATAAATTTTATGTGCATCTAGATGAATGAAAAAGCATATTTACTAAAATTAAAGCACTTTTTATTGTAACTAGAAAATCCATTAGCTCTTCCTAAGTGGATGACAATTCTGGCTACAGAGCATTCATGAAATTCTTTTTTGAAAGGAGAAACACATTTATGTTGGGGTAACTATTTATGCTTCTGGTTCCTGGTATAAACAACAAGAAGAACACAGATCTCAAACAGAGTTATGATGTGTTCATACATTTTTTTCTCAGTGTTTTAGTTTTATATACAAAACAAGACCTTTTGTTTCAGTCTTTGCTATGTTCAGAGATTTTCTATAATAGGCAACCATTTGAATTCTTTTCTGAAAGACTGATGCTTGGATTTCTGTGAATCTTTCCTGTGTTGCCATTTCTTATTGTAAGATATTGCTATTAAAGAACACTATGAAGAAACTTCTATGATGTGGGATGTACTTCAGGAGTTCAAAACTATTTTTCATTATACTATTAGATTAAAACTATTCTGGGTGACACCTGATCCTTTCTAAAATAAATAAAGAAAAATATTATGGAAGAACAATATACCTCATAATTTTCATAGATTTTTTTTGTTAGAATATAGAGTTGGAAGCAATTTTGAGTTATATATGTTTGATTATTAGAAAAAATTACCTTTTTACAATTAGGCAGAAATGTTTGTTTAGAAGTATTAACTACACTGAAATTGCAATCTGAATTTTCTGAGTTTAAAAATGATAGTGATGGTCTCTACAGTTTCTATCTCCAGTTAGTTGAGTATTTGGGCTAACGTCATCCCCATTGGGTCCTGGAAGCCTCTTGCGTCATGGTCCCCAATCAAGGGATGTGGCCACCTACCCATCTCAAAGTTTTTAAACCAGAAACATTCCTGTCCAAAGGAAAGATGGGGACAAAAAATGGAGCAGAGACTAAAAAAAGGGTCATCCGGGCACCACCCCACCTGGAGATCCAACTTGTCTGCTGACACCAAACCTCCACACTGTTGCTGTTGCCAAGAGGGGCTTGCTAACAGAAACTGGGTGTGGCTGCTCCTTGGGAGGTTCTGCCAGCAAATGAACAATGCAGATGTGGATGCTTGGAGCCAACTTTCAGACTGAGCTATGGGACCCAGGTTGGGGCACTGGCAAGACTGACAGAACATAGGGAATTGCAACCCAACAGGAAAAACAATGTCGGCTGGCTGGACCACCCAGTGCTCCCAGAAACCAGACCATCAACTAAGCAGTGTACAGGGAGGGATCCACGGCTCCAAATGCATATGTGGTAGAGGCTGACCTTGTCTGGCATCAGTGGGAGGGGAGGCCCTTGGTCCTGAGGAAGTTTGATGCCCCACCATAAGGGGGTGCTGGAATGGTGGGGGAGGAGTGTGTTTGTGGGTGGGTGAGCATCCTCAGAGACACAGATGGGAAGGAGGAGAGGGTGGATGGGATGGGGAGGATATAGAGGGGGTAACTGGGAAAGGGGATATCATTTGAAGTGTAAACAAATGGAATGATTAATAAAAAATAATAATGATAGTGATATAAACTCACTATGAATAGTTTCTCTGTATTTGATTCACGATACTATATTTGCTATTGATTTCGGATGAATACAAATAAGTTTTATCAGTTGAAGTAGAAAATTGGCGGTTGCTGTGGGAGGATATAGCTCTTTGTAATTTGTGCCATGCCTGGGCTGGTAGTTCATGTTTCTACAAGAAAGAAGTCCGAGAAAGCCATGAGGAGTAAGCCAGATTAAGGAGCACACCTCCATACCATTGTATGTTCCTGCTTATGTTCCTGTCCTTACTTCCTACAAGGATGTTTACCTATAAGCCAAAAACTCACTTTCGTCCACAACCTGCTTTTGGTGTTTCAGCCTAGCAATAGAAACCCTAACTAAGACATTTGGTTATCCATGTTCATTTTGCTTCTCTATTTGCAATAGCCAGAAACTGGAAATACATATATATATGTCTGTCGACTGATGAGTGAGTGATGAAAATGTGGTACAGTTACAAAATAGAATATCAACTAGCTATTAAGAAATTTGAAATTTGTACATAAATGGATGGAGCAAGGAGCAATCTTACTACAAGAGATAACTCAAACTCATGATGATATTTCATAAATTGCCTTGTGTGTAGGTGTTAGATTTATTATTATTATTATTTATTTTATTTATTTATATTTCATGTTGCCCACATCTTGGACACTCCTCCTGGAATTCTCCCATTCTTCCTTCCTTTTTCTTCTGAGATGGTGCCCACCCCCGCCCCCACCCCCACCCCACCTCCGCCAAGAACATCCCGTTTTCCTGGGGCATCAATTGTCTACAGGATTAGGTAGATCCTCTCCCACTGAGGCCAGACAAGGCAGTCCTCTGCTACATATGTGTATGGGGCCATGGACCAGCTCTTTGGTTGTTGGCTTAATCTCTGGGAGCTTCAGGGGTCCAGGTTAGTTCACACTTTTGGTATTCGTATGGGGTTGCCATTCCTTTTAGCTCCTTCAATCCTTCCCCCAGGGTTCCATAGAAGTTTCCCAACCTCATCCCAATGGTTACCTGCAAATATCTGCATCTGTCTCAGTCAGCTGCTGGTAGAGCCTCTCAGAGGACAGCCATGTTAGCTTTGTGTCATGTGTGTGTTCTTTGGGGTCTGGGATACTTCACTCAGAATGATATTTTCTAGTTCCATTCATGTGTCTACAACATTCATGATGTCTTCATTTTTAATACCTGAATAGTATTCTAATCTGGAAATGAACCATATTTTTTAATCCATTCTTTGATTGAGGGACATCTGGGTTGCTTCAAGTTTCTGGCTATCATAAATAAGGCTGCTATAAATATAGTGGAGTATGTGTTCCTGTGGTATGGTGTAGCATTTTTGGGGTATATGCCCAGAAGTGGGATAGCTGGGTCTTGGGGTAGAACTACTTCCAATTTTCTGAGGAACTGTGAGAATGATTTTCAGAGTACTTGTACCAGTTTGCAATAAGATCTTAGCTTGTAAGTTTTAAATATGTATGTTTTCATCAGAATTAATAAAGGGGTTTGATAATAAGTGAGGAGATCAGGAAGTGGATCATGAATTGAAGAGAAACTAAAATATAGTGGTGTGAAAAGATAAATGGCCAACTGGAGTATGAAGGACTAACTTAAGAAGATGGCAAGGCGCCATAACTAAACAGATAGGAAGGACAACCATCACTCAAGGAATGCTGGAAAAGCAGATTGAAAACCACTGCTGTAGAAGCTTCATATACAAAAAACTTAAAAGGAGTCACTATATAATAAAGTAGACAATGCCCCATTTGAATAAATTGTGACACCAAGCAAATCTCCCAGGGTAAAAATGGATTATATATTTTTAAGTAGTTGTCCCAAAAGGTCCTATATACATTGCTCATCAATCACAGGATATGATTAGGGCTATTTTTACCTCCTTAACAATCAGCTCTGCTGCTATGGATACCACATAAATATGCCAATAAACATCGAGCTATTGAGCAGACACCCAATTAGAAGTTTTACCCCTACTATCATTCATGTTGATGGATGTTACTATTCACAGTAAAAGGCAGTAAAATTAGTCATCAATATCACACAAAAAACACCGAAAACTAAAAAAGTGACCTGCTTATACAATATACTAGCTCAAAAGTGACACAAATGTTATGAGTGTCACTAGTCATTTTTGGATTGGATTAAACACCCACTCCTTGAACCCATTCCTGGTGATCTTAAAGTGTGTGTAAATATGAAATTCTTAAAAAGGTTATTGGTCCTAGAGGAAAAACTACTACTACTATTCTCTTAAGTGAACATAGCAATAAAATGACTCCCAGGAGACACACTTCTCTGATCAAAGAACTATAGATTGCTCTGCTTTTATTAGAGAATCTTGTTCTTCCAGTAGATGGTCCTTAACAAAGAAACTTTGAACGGGACAATATATGGAGAAATGGCTATTTTGGAGCACTCTGTACTGACAAAAGCCTTTCACTCAGGGTTCACTGATTTATTTAGAAAAGAAATAAGAATTTGTAAGAGTTAGAAGTGATTAATGGTTTAAACAAAACAAAGTGAAAGAGAAACCTCTCTCTTCAGTTATAATAGGACAGATAGAGGTGAACTTATAGAGACTGTGAAAATCTATCAGAAATGGAGAAGTTCAAGCCAGACAAAATCCCTACAAAGAAAAAGGAAAGTAGACACAATGTCCCACCAAATTCTAATAAACTGTAATTGACATCTTCTAGAAAATGAAAAACTGATTTTGCCTAATGGAATAACATTGGGTATATCAACCAGTCTTCAGGACTCATCTCCTGTCTGGTAGAGTTGTCAAACGCAAAATAGGTTGTTTATTTTTCATGTGATTTTTTTTTTGGTTCATTTAAGTATTTTTTCATTTTACTGGATTATTTCTTGTTTTAATTTTGTTTTCTGTTTATCAAGAGAACAGAGTCATGCAGCGGAATGATGACAGCATAAGGGGAGGATCAGGGAGTAGTTGGCAGAGGAAAACTGAGAAGATATATTGTTACAGATTTGAAAATATTAAATCCAGAGGTGGATGCTCACAGCCAACCATTGGACTAAGCTCGGGGGTCCCTGATGGAGGAGGTAGAGAAAGGACTAAAAGAGCTGAGGGGTTTGCAGCCCCATGGAGTGAGTAACAATACAACAGGCCAGGCCCCCTGGAGCTCCTGGGGACTGGACCACTAACCAAATAATACACATGGAGGGGCCCATGGTGCTCGCCTCATATGTGGCAGAGGATAGCCTAGTTGGACATCAGGGGGAGGAGAAGCCCTTGGGTCTGAGGGTGTTCAATGCCCCAGTGTAGGGGAATGCCAGGGTAGGAAGAATAGAGTGGGGGATTGAGTGGGGTAGCACCCTCATAGAGGCAGGGGGAAGGGGTTGCATACGGGTTCCTTAAAGGGATAGCTGGAAAGGGGAAACATTTGAAATGTAAATAAAGAAAATATCAAATAATAAAAAAATATCCAATTGAAAAGAATATAAAATAAAATAAATAAGCCATGTATTTTATGACCCACCTAGACTTTAATGTCTGAAATACATGAAAACTACCCAAAATGAAACAAGAGAACCATAAACTAAATGAACAATAAATGGCCAATAAAAACAAGAGGGAATGCTTAACATCTCATTTTACATTCTCAATACATAACAGTATATGATCCTGTAGGCATTAAAATCAATATATTTATTTTATCTGGATATGTGCATTAACATATGTGTCAGTATGTACATAGAAAATTAATGTGGAAATTGACTACAGGAGATAGAGTATTCAATCTGATAAAACTGATAAAAAATTAAGAATGAATTTATAGGTGGGATATGAATAGATACAGAATCTTTCATTTGAGACATAGTTTCAAGATATTATAAGTATTAGATATATTACATGAGTGTCTTGTGGCTTTTATTTTTAATCTTGTTTTCTTTTCATAATGGTAGTGAACCTATGAATTTTTAGAAAGTTGAAGAAAATGTTACATTCCTATGAGTAAATATATGTTTCTCTATTGCAAAGAATAACCTATTTATTAACATTATTATGAATAATTTTCTTCTTTGTGTAATTAAATCCATTATCTTAATTATATGGGGTTAGTTACTCTTAAGTTTTTAAGAAGTAAATGAAGGATATTACTTGTGAAGCCAATGTTTTTTCTACTTAAATTAGTTTACTGAGTTCATATCTATGATAACTACTGTCATTAAATTCTGTCAGCAATCTATAAATTATTGAGTTAAAAATAAGTAGCTGAGGTCAAGGATTCATTAATGAGATTCTTAGTGACTTCCTATTACTTATGAACAGATGGTTTTGTTGTTTGGAGCTACGATTAACCTTCTCACATAATTAATATTTGATCTATTAAAATAAACACGCTAAAACATAATGTTTCCGTATTTCTTCAATAACACTCTTGTCCTTAGTATGCAAGACTTTTAACATTTGTTACATAAAAAGTTCTGTTGTATTGAAATCATGAATAGTGAAAGTAAATGGTAGATATAAGAAAGTATAAGCATGCAAATGTAATGTATGACTTTTCATTTTTCTGTAAGGCACCTGAATCAGGAATTAAAATACTTGAAAGTCACTGTAGAAGAGAGACTCATAAAACTTGAAGATTCATAAAACTTGAAGATCTGAAGTCTAATGGCAGTTCATTAACCAGCCCAACTTTGGATCCATCTCATTGGCAGACACCAAACCCTGACACTATTACTGATGCTTTGTTGTGCTTGCTTACAGCCTAGCAAACAACCATTGGACTGAGGTTGGACACCTATGGAATTGTTAGGGGAGGGACTGAAGGAGCAGAAGGTGATGGGAAGCCCACAGGAAGAACAACAGTGTCACTAACCCAGAACATTGGGAGCTCCCAGTGATGAAGCCACCAACCAAGGAGAATACACTGGCTGGCCTGAGGTCTTTGGCCCATAAGTACTAGAGGACAGTCTTGTCTGGCTTCAGTGGAAGCCAATGTGCATAATCCTATAGAAACTTGATGGAGGGGAGGTGCTCTAAGAGGGAAGCACCTCTCAAAGATGAAGGGGAAGACAGTTGGAGTGAAGCATTCTGGGAGGTGGCAGCATTGAGGACATAAATATATAAAATAATTAATAAAAGACTTTAAGAGCCAGGGGACCATCTCATGGTAGACAATGCTTTCTCTATTGGCAATAGAACAGCACCCATGAAATTTCAATAGTATAGTACCTAAATAAGACCTTATATTGTAAACGCCACTTGGCATGCCAATGTAGATAAAGGGAAATCTCACAAAGTTGCACATCTAAAGGAACATCAATATATAATTACTGCTGAGAGAAGGAGAATCAGTCTATCCTAAGAATAAGCCCATTAATTAGTTATCTAGCATCACGTACTTCACCCCAGAATCATATCCATAAAACCAAAACTAAATTGACTAAAGAAGTTGTATTTATATATTTTATCTCTGAATCCATGTATCAATAAATAATGGAAATATGAAAACAATAGAAATAATAAAAAAAAGTGCAAGATGGACCTGGGGGTAGAAGAAAGGGGAACAGTTTGGGAGGGTAGCAAGGTCTGGTAATAGAAGATTGAAGATAAAGTACATTATAGCCATGTTTTAAATGTCATAATAAATCCATTATTTTCTACAATTAATAATGACTAATAACATAAGGAGGTCAGAGATTCCCAGATGATTCTAAGTTGTGTCAAATTGACAACTAAGACATGCCAGCATAACACATGAGCAGAAAAGAAAGTATGGAAGGAACATTTGTTCTAGCCAACTGAGTATCAGAAAGCTTGTTGTGTAGACAACTTGCAATCCCTATAAAGCAGACTGAGGACTAGGTAAGATTTAATATCTTCATATGTGGATTATAAAACCTGAAAATTTGTATTTAAGTAGACATGATAGGAAAGATTAGTTTTTCAGTAATGTGCCTGTAATACAAGCATATGTGGCCTGAAGTCAGATCCACAGAATTCAAATAGAAAGTGGGGAAAGCATGAGCACCAATAACCATAGGAAACGGGAGAATGCACACATCCAGATTCCTGAAGCTCTTTGACCAGTAGCATATCCTACTTGATGAACATCATGATCATTGAAAGAATTTGTCTCAAAAAGCAAAGATGCAAAGTGATGGAGGAAAAACTTCTCATATTAGCATCAGACATCCAGTCTATTATGTTTGTATTTGCACTCAATACACACACAACACTGCATATCAGGAAAGGGCTCTTTTTCTGGAATATGCCTTTAGCCTAATTTTATCAATGATTTTAATATCATGATATAATTATATTAGAAATTTTCAGGTGTTACCTAGATTAACTATAAGCATTATAATTCTGATAAAAATAGTTTCTTTGATCTAATTTTGGACTGCTAGAAAAATAGCATCATTTTCAAAATACAGACTTTTTAAAGACCGGTTATAAAATGTATTTTATTTTTACAAAATGTATTCTTCAAATGATACTAATAAAATATTGCAAGATATATATCCAGGGGGGCCTATTTTTGATTCAAATGATTACAAACTCAAGTTGATTGAGAAATAAACTCTAACAGTGTTTGATATTTCATAGTGGTAAATGGTCAGCGAAGTGATAAATATTTTATGTCTTAGAATGGCTGCATGTACATTTCAGATGAAGAGGGTGTATATCCCTATCATGTGGGAATCAGGCCTGAATTTCACCCATAGAATTGCTCATACATATGCTGTTGTGAACATATATAACAAATAAGAGAGACACAGAGAGAAAAACTTATATACATATCTAGTACATACTTATATAAATATTTCTTATACTAGATATGTATTTAATGTAATTATATTTTTTAAAATGTTTCATTTTATGGCAAAATTCTATTAGTCTAATATATAATATATAAAAACAGAATTTATATATCCATGCATTCAAAGTGCCATGGTGTTGTATCAAAAGTAATAATAATAATGGTAAAAATAGTAAAAATAAAAAAATAATAATAATGATAATAATGCTGTTTCATCTGAACATGATATTAGATTTCTTCCATCCATTAGTTATTTACTAAAACACAGTTGTTTTCCAGTGGGTGTTGCAGAGCATTTTAATTTTCTGAGCTATTAAATGAGATGGATGAATGCAGAAAGAAAATTAAAAAGTAAAGATAAAAGAATCTACTGATATCTTCAGTGATCTCTACTATATATAGTAAGTCATCATTCAGTTTGAAGCTATGCCTTAAGAGCATTTTATGGTCTTCCTTCCTTGCAAAATTAATAGGGAGCAAAATTAGTGTTACAAGTTGTGAGTTTGAGATAAACGTACTGCCCTTTCAAACTTAAGTTCAGCCTTACAAGGCACTTGGAATTACAGTAGTCGAGGTACTTAGTCATTTTCGTGATTGCATTTTTCACGAGTCCATAAGGACTATCTTACTAATTTTAGTGTTCACAATGTTTAGCTCTTCAAGGTTTACAAGGATTTGTCCTTGAGATTATAGAAAAACATTCTTAGATCTGGAAACACCATATGTATCAGCATTACTGTTAAGCATCATTGTACCATTTAATTCCCTACTACTATGTGATTAGACAGAGTAAGTGAGGCATCTAGGTTATTATGACAACACTGGTCACCTCTTTGTCACTTCATTGGCCATTTACCACCATGAAATATCAAGCACTGTTAGGGTTTATTTCCCAAACCCCTTCAGGTTTATAATTTTTGTTATCCTCAGCAAATTAATCCCACACATTCATTTGTCTGTTATATAAGCTGTGAAGAAACTCTGAATTATGGTACCTCTATAAATGGTAATTTTGGAAGACAGATTAAAACCTAAGGGTGATTCGTCAGAGAAAGTGGCAACTCGTCTGGTTTCATGATTAAAGTCTGGACATGAAACTACGAATTACTAGGTTCTATTTGTGGCTTTGCTATCAATTTGCTGAAAGAATTTTAGCAAAAGTTTTTTTTTTTCTTTATGGAATCAGTTCTCAGATATGGACTAGAGCAAAATAATATAGAGTATTTCAAAACCCAAGATCAGAAATCATTTTACTTCTTAAAAATATTAACATAGTTTATTACAGAGATCCTTTTGAGTGTTTGAATAAATGACAATCAAATGAATATATTATGCCAGCTTTAATACTAATCAAAACATGAGCTGAAGAAATGTATTAGTATTGTGTAAATGTTCAAATAGGCAGTAAGACTGTCAGTGCAGGTTTGGATGATTTTATGTTATGTAGGAATTCTTACAATGCTTAAATTATTTACGAGATTGTGATAGTACTTAGAAACTAAGGGAGCATCCA
Source organism: Apodemus agrarius (assembly GCA_964023405.1). Lineage (NCBI taxonomy): Eukaryota > Metazoa > Chordata > Mammalia > Rodentia > Muridae > Apodemus > Apodemus agrarius. The sequence goes on from OZ030013.1 coordinate 16,507,767, forward strand.
GAAAAAATTGCTAATGTCTGTATTCAGTTTACATCTTTTCTATTTTTTACATTTATGCCTCCATTTGGAGCATGACAAATCTCTGCCCCTCCTATTCCTAGTATTTTACTGTCATTTCTGCCCCAGCTGCAAGTAATTGTGTCTCCAAATCCATGTAACAGAGATTTCTTAGCATGTTTTCTCCTTCTTCTTGCCTGTTTTATTGGTTTCTAAATCTTTTAAAAATGCTTAAATATTTTACAGGCCTCTCTTTTCAAACAACAAAATTCATACAGTGTTCTGAGTAAAATTAAACTACAAAAATGTACAGGAATCATCTGATCCAATTTCCCTCTCATTTATTCCAGAAAATAGCTCCTATATGTTTATCTATATAAAAGAAAAACATTTATTGTAATTCAACAGAATCCTTTTCTGCAGTTATTGTCATTATTTTCCTTTTTCTTAGTAGTGAAAAATAGAGTATGTTAATAGGAGTCTGTCTCTCTCTCTCTCTCTCTCTCTCTCTCTCTCTCTCTCTAAGTAATATAAGCTAACTAATGTGAAATTGAAATCCTTGTTTATGGCAAATGTTTTAAGTCATAATTACGTGGAACACTGAAACACTGTTGGCCTATAGAAGAACTGAAGATTGCTTCCACTGTCAGAATGCTCCCTACCAAGTTGGGGATAAAGATTACTTTTTCTGTCTATATTTAATTAAATGAATCTGACCCACATCTTGAAGTGTAGTCATTTTACTTAAATTAGAATTATTGAAATACTTATTTCATCACAAATTACACTCATTGAAGTAACTATAATAAAATGATACCCAAATGTGTGAATATTGAAGCCCCAGTTAAGTGATAAGTTAATCATGTTTTACAGTGGTCACATCTGTGATGATCTTTTCACAAGGACTGGCTCTTAAATAGTGTAAACAGTGCTGTGATAGGGGTAATATTATCTTTGTTTCACATTTTCTAAATTGGCTCAATGTCACAGCCTTCATGGACCCTTTCTCCTTTAGTGTTTTCATGTTCAAAATAGAAAAAAAACCAAAGATGTCTATCAAAAAAGTAGAAACAACAAAAGAAAAACAATACATTCAAAATACTTAACAGAACAATGGGTGGAGGAAGAATTTTTCACTTTTGTTAATATTTTATGACACAGTATTTAAGCAATACTACTGATAGTGATCAAAAGTACTCTGAACTTTGCTAGGATTTAAGTGCCAAATATTCTGAAACTTACATTTAGCAAATTTCATGACAAGTTTATGATAAATTTATAGGATAGAAAATTTGCTCTTTTAATATGTTTAAATAAAAGAATTTGTATTATTCACAAAACATGCAATTAACATTATCTAGCTCAACAGTGGAGTCAAAGCCTTGTCAGCATCTACCTAATTTATTAAAATTATACATTTAGATTTTTCTGTGCAAGCCATATCATAAAAATTGGATCACCTATTAATAGCAGTTTCACTACCATAACTTTCCAACACTAACCAATCATATAGTGCATATTATTACCTATATTATTCATATTTTCTCATACTCACAAAGACAGCTAGAGAGAGAGAGAGAGAGAGAGAGAGAGAGAGAGAGAGAGAGAAGACAGAGGGAGAGAGGGAGAGGGAGATCATTTTTGCAGGACAGTTTTACAGAGACAGGTTGCATGTGAAGACAGAGAAATCCAGGGAATGAGAAGGAGCTAGAAGGTTATAACAGATTGCCAAAGTTAGTTCAACACCAAGCAGAGCAATTCAGTGAGAAGTCAAGAAAAACCAGATTGAACTAGTCACCATAGAGTGAAGATTGAGACAGAAAAGCAGAGTTGAACCAGCCAGGCATAATTCAAAAAGAACTTGAAAGGCTGAGTTTTATTTTTCAAAAGTAAGCCTCCAAGAAAACAATTACACCTGGGAAATAAAAATTAATTTTACATTTTTGTGTGAGCTGGAATAATAAAGATTAATATTATTGATTAAAACAACATGTGGAAGACAGACCTCAACAAATACAAGAAGACCGAACTAATCCCATGCCTCCTATCAGATCACTATGGAGTAAAAGTGGTCTTCAATAGCAAGAAGAACAACAGAGAGAACACATACACATGGAAACTGAACAATACTCTACTCAATGACACCTTGGTGAAGGAAGAAATAAAGAAAGAAATCAAAGACATTTTAGACTTCAATGAAAATGCAGATGATATGATAGTATACGTAAGTGACCCAAAAAACTCCACCGGAGAACTCCTACAGCTGATAAACAACTTCAGCAAAGTGGCTGATTATAAAATCAATCAAGCAAATTAGTTGCCTTCTTGTACTCAGAGGACAAGCAGGCTGAGAAATTAGGGAAATAACACCCTTCACAATAGCCACAAACAGTATAAAGTATCTTTGCGTGACTTAACCAAACAAGTGAAAGATCTGTATCACAAGAATTTTAAGTCCTCGAAGAAAGAAATCGAAGAAGACCTCAGGAGATGGAAAAATATTCCATGTTCTTGGATTGGCAGAATCAATATAGTAAAAATGGCCATCTTGCCAAAAAGCAATCTACAGATTCAATGCAATCCCCATCAAAATCCCAAATCAATTCTTCATAGATCTAGAAAGAGCAATTCTCAAATTCATCTGGAGTAACAAAAAACCCAGGATAGCTAAAACTATTCTCAACAATAAAAGGACTTCTGGGGGAATCAATATCCCTGACCTCAAACAGTACTACAGAGCAATTGTGCTAAAAACTGCATTGTATTTGTATATCGACAGGCAAGTAAATCAATGGAATAGAATTGAAGATCCAGAAATGAACCCACAGACTTATGGTCACTTGATCTTTGATAAAGTAGCTACAACCATCCAGTGGAAAAAAAGATAGTCCTTTCAACAAATGGTGCTGTTTCAACTGGAGGTCAACATGCAGGAGAATGCGAATTGACCCACTCTTACCTACTTGTGCCAAGATGGATCAAGGACCTCCACATAAAACCAGACACACTGAAACTATTAGAAAAGAAACTGGGGAAGACCCTGGAGGACATGGGCACAGGGGGAAAGTTCCTGAACAGAACACCATTAGTTTATGCTCTAAGATCAAGAATTGACAAATGGGACCTCATAAATTTACAAAGTTTCTGTAAGGCAAAGGACACTGTCAGAAGGACAAAACAGCAACCGACAAATTGGGAAAAGATCTTCACCAACCACACATCTGACAGAGGGCTAATATCCAATATATACAAAGAGCTCAAGAAGTTAGACCGCAAAGAACCAAATAACCCTATCTAAAAATGGGGTACAGAGCTAAACAAAGAATTTTCACCAGAAGAAGTTCGGGTGGCCGAGAAGCACCTTAAAAGATGTTCAATATCATTAGTCATCAGGGAAATGCAAATCAAAACAACTCTGAGATTCCACCTCACACCAGTCAGAAAGGCTAAGATTAAAAACTCAAGGGACAACAGGTGCTGGCCAGGATGTGGAGAAAAAGGAACACTCCTCCACTGTTAGTGGAATTGCAAGATGGTACCACCACTCTGGAAATCAGTCTGGCAGTTCTTCAGAAAAATGGGCATGACACTTCCAGAGGACCCTGTCATACCACTCCTGGGTATATACCCAGTGGAATCCCCTGCATACAATAAAGACACATGCTCCACGATGTTCATAGCAGCCTTATTTATAATAGCCAGAAGTTGGAAGGAGCCCAGATGTCCCTCAAAGGAGGAATGGATACAGAGAATGTGGTATATTTATACAATGGAATACTACTCAGCAATTAAAAACAATGGATTCATGCAATTTGTAGGCAAAATGTTGGATCTGGAAAATATCATCCTAAGTGACTTAACCCAAGCACAAAAGAATACACATGAAATGCAATCACTGATAAGTGGATATTAATGAGCCCAAAAGCTCTGAATACTCAAGATACAATTAGCAAATCCAAAGATTCCCAAGAAGAAGGAAGGAAAGGACCCTGGTCCTTAAAAGACTGGATAAAGATTTGTAGGAGAGCATCAGAACAGATAAATGGGGGAGGGGGTCATTGGCAAATAGTTAGGGGGGAGAGGACTTATGGGACATATGGTGGGGGGAACTGGGAAAGGGGAAAGCCTTTTGAATCTAAACAAAGAATATAGGAAATAAAGAAAAAAATGAGAAAATAAAACAACATGTGGGAAACTTTTCATTGTCCTATTTGAGATCAGTAAGTAATTAAAGTAGATAGAAAATAAATAAAAATTGCTAAGAAGATAGTGTCACAATTTTTCATATTATTGACCTATTTCATGTTTAACAAATCTCCAAAGGATTGTATCTGATGTAGATTTGTTGGTTGTCTATATATTATCACATAATAATTTCAAATAAGTCTTTTAACAAATTATCTAGTATGTTCATTTAAAGTTTGTTATATCCTGAGTCATTTTTCTTAACTATTAATATAACCGGTATTACTCCACTGAAGCATATTGATTATCAATCCTAGCAGTGAAGAGTTTTAAATTGCTTCTTGGTTATGAGCAGGACTGTGTGTATACTTTTACTTCTCCTTAGTATTTTGTTTGGATTATTTTGTACAAGTCTTGTATATGTTGTCAGAATATTTGTTTTGGTTGCCTCTGCTCTATCTAGGATATGTGTGTGTGTGTGTGTGTGTGTGTGTGTGTGTGTGTGTGTGTTTGTGTTTGTGTGTTTTTATGTATACATATACAGAGAGAGAGAGAGAGAGAGAGAGAGAGAGAGAGAGAGAGAGAGAGAATATCTGAACTGGCTCTTACAATATTTCTGCCTCTGATGCACTGATCTCTGAGAGCTGAAGACTAAGGTGTGATAAAGATAAACTCTTTATACTTCAGCATAGCACTCCATAATTGTTCAATTGTTGGTCTCTGTGTTAATTATGATTTACTTAAGGAAGACATTTCTCTTATGAAAGCTGAGTGATTCTCTGATCTATGGCTTAGAAATATATCATAAGGGTCACTATGTTGCTGTATTTACTGATTTGCTGTAGACTACTTTTACTATGTTTAGGTATGGGCCTTGAGTTCCAGATCTTTCAAAGACTTTTATCATGAAGTGGTGTTCGATTTTGTCAAATGCTTTCTCAGCATGGTGGTTTTTTGTTTTTGTTTTTGTTTTTTAGTTTGTTTACATAGTGAATTACATTGATGGATTTCCATATATTGAACCATCCCTGCATCTCTGGAATAAAACCTACTTGATCATGATGGATAGTCGTTTTGATGTGTTCTTGGATTCAGTTTAGGATAATTTTAATGAGTATTTTTGCATCAATATTCATAAGGGAAATTGATCTACAGTTCTCTTCCTTTGTTAGGTCTTTGTGTTGCTTAGGTATAAGTGTAATTGTGGCTTTATAGAATGAATTGGATAGTGTTACTTCTGTTTCTATCTTGTGGAATAATTTGAAGCATATTGGTATTAGACCTTTAAAGGTCTGATAGAATTATGCACTAAATCCATCTTGTCCTGGGCTTTGTTATTGTTGTTGTGAGAAATGACTGCTTTTATTTCTTTAGTGTTTATGGGACTGTTTAGGTGGTTTATCTGATCCTGATTTATCTTTGGTACCTGGTATCTTTCTAGAAGATTGTCCATTTCATCCAGATTTTCCAGTTCTGTTGAGTACAGGCTTTTATAGAAGAAGCTGATGATTTTTTTAATTTCTTCAGTTTCTGTTGTTAAGTCTCCCTTTTCATTTCTGATTTTGGTAACTTGGATACTTTCTCTGTGTCCTCTGGTTAGTTTGACTAAGGTTCACGTCTCTTGATTTTTCTCAGTGAAATAGCTCCTGGTTTTGTTGATTATTTGTATAGTTCTTTTTTTTATCTACTGGTTTGACTTCAGCCCTGAGTTTATTTCCTAAAGTAGGAGAATGCCTGGCTGCTATCTAAGAGTAATTAACTGGTGGCACTTGGGAGACTGGCAGAGTTTCATTGCTGTTTTGACTATCAGAATACAACCTAATAGTAGTCCCACCATAAAAATGCTTAATACACACAGATATAATTTTAGGAGTTCTTATAGAATCACATTAAGATTTAAAAAATCAACTATCTATATGGCATCACTATAAGATAGCACGTCTTCATGGATCTGCAGAAATCGTTATGTATATTTAATAATAACAGGAACAGCATTTTAATGGCAGGAATCTTTCCTAAAATGTTTTCCATAACTGCCTTGTTAAATAAGGGAACACCTGTCATAGATTATATAAAAATCTGAAGCAGGTCATCTCAGGAAGTTCACCTGCTAGTTATTAGCTTTTACAATTATGGCTTCTGACTTATTCTGTTAGGGATGCTTGCATCTATGATTACTGATCTCTTTTCTAGGTTTTCTACCTACAGGGTTGTCTCACTTTGTGATTTTTTATTGTTTCTTTTCCCAAATTTTGATTCTGGATAGTTTTGTTCAATTTCATAACCTGTTTGGTTGTCTTTTCCTTTAATTCTTTAAGGGATTTTTGAGTTTCCTCTTTAACATGTTTACCTGTTTTTTTTCCCTGTATTTCTGTAAGGGAATTATTTATGTCCACCTTAAAGTCCTCTATCATCATCATGAGATGTGATTTTTAAATTTAAATTTTGTTTATCCAATATGTTGGGGTATCCAGGACTTGCTGTAGTGGGAGAACTGGTTTCTGATGATGCCAAGTACCCTTGGTTTCTATTGCTTCTGTTCTTGTGCTGACTCTTGCCATCTAGTTATCTCTAGTGGTACCTGTCCTTGCTATCTCTGACTGGCACCTCATCCTCCTGTAATCTGAGTTATGTGAGAACTCCTCAGAGTCCAGCTGTCTCTGTGATCCTGTGATTCTTGGATTCTGTGACCCTGAGATTCTGAGTGTGTCAGAGCTCTTGATAGTCAAGCTGCCTCTGGCATCCTGAAATTCTGGTGTGACCAAGCTTTTGAGATCCTGTTGTGACAGAGCTCCTGGGAGTAAAGCTTTCTCTAGGTGTTGCAGGATTGGGTGGGGAGCCAGAGCCCTGGGTCTGCCCAAAGCTCTGGTGCAAGCAGGAAGGATCCCATGCCTCTGGCTGGGTGGGGATTTGTGTTTCCCTGGTTCCTGTGGGGATCCCAGATATGCCAGGTGTTGGGAAAGAAGTATGGTCTCAACTGATATCTTGAGTGTGTCAGAGCTCCAGGGTTCCTGGGTGTGTCCCATCTCCTGGGATTCCAGCTTCCTCTGTAACCTGTGATCCTGGGTGTGTCAGAGCACCTGTAATCCTGGACCTGTTAGAGTGCCTGGGAGTCAGGCTATATCTACGTGTTGTGAGACTGTGAGACTGTGATCCTGGGCAAAGGGCTCCCTCTGGGTTTTGTAGACTGTGTGCAGAGCAACTGTCACAGGTCTCCTCCAGGTAAAGTTTCAAATCAGAAGGAGCCATGCCACTGGCCAGGCTGAGGTTCCTGGATCCCAGAAGATTCAGTGACTCCAGGTGTTGAGGAAGAAGTTGTTTTTTCTCACCTGTGATCCTAGGTTTTTCAGAGCACTTGGTAGTAGGGCTTCATCTGGGTGCTGTAGTAGTGGGTACAGAGTCAGTGCCCCAGGTCTGCTCCAGGCGCATGTTCAAACTGCAAGGAGCCTTTTTGTAATTTTATAAGGCAGAATGCAATGTGAAACAATAGAGCTTAGAAGTGGTAACTTAAATTTGACAATCATTAAAATCTGCACCAAATGTAAATAGTTTTATCATCACATTTTGTTTAATATTAACATAATATTAAACAAATTTAATATTAAATCAAAATTGCTGCCTCTTTGGATTAAAATATTACTATACATATACATTTGGGGTTTTTTGTTTGTTTGTTTTTTTAATTTGATCACAGCGTGACACTCTGAGATTAGGTTATTTCTTGAAAGAACATGTTTTTAGTTGTGGTATGGTTCAGGAATTAGCACAAATCTCTAATCCTTTCCTGCCTGGAATATAGACATGAATTTAGTATACATTTTTAATCCCAAACAATAAAGGCGAAGTCACTTTGTAGAAGGAAGCACCCATATTTGATCATTTTCATTGAGTGGCAGACAAAATGTAGAATCAGAGAAAGATCTGATAGAATAGGATCGGCCCAACTCTCAGAAGAAGAGAGAAGAAAAGGAAGCTACTTAAGAGTGAAATGAAGAAATAGAGAGAGAGAAGAAGGAGGTGTATCAGTATGGTAATAGAGAGACAGGTTGCAGAGAGAGAACATGCTAGACACAGGTGAAGTCAGAACAACCCAGAAAATTAGAAGTATCTAGAATATTAGAATATATTTCTAAAGTTAGTATGGAGCTAAGCAGAGTAATTCAGTCATAGGCCAAGGGAACAGTTAGATTGAATCAGTCAGCAGGCAGGTGCACAGGAGTTTGATCCAGATCCAGCCAAACGAAGGTTAGGAAAAGGAAAAGAAAGAAAGAAAGAAAGAAAGAAAGAAAGAAAGAAAGAAAGAAAGAAAGAAGGGAGGGAGGGAGGGAGGGAGGGAGGGAGGGAGGGAGGGAGGGAGGGAAGGAAGGAAGGAAGGAAGGAAGAAAAGAAAGAAAGGTGAACTTACTCAGTGATAAGACTCAGAGTCTGAAAACTGAAGCATCAAACCTACACGATCTTGGGACCGGCCACTATTTTAAAAAGAATTGCATACTTAATCTCTGGCCCATACCTAAGAGTTACTTCCTAGCCACTCCCTAGGATCAGGATTTGTATAATAGTTCCAGATGTACTTTCAGAGAATTTGTGATTGTTTAAGGTTTGTGTACCGACATGTAAGCAAACAATAGTCATTCAATTCGAGGCTAGTCAGGCAGGAACCCCACCTTACTTACTCACTAGTTCCTATAAAACCTTGTCCTTCTGAGGGCTCAAGGCTTCACCATCCTGCCCTTCCATATCAGGATCATGGGTTAACCAGATATCGAGCTTAAATAAAAGGGACCCTAGTGAAATTGCAACAGAATCTTCTTCTTGGTGATCTTTGGAGTTCATGATCCTGAATGGGCACAGCAAAAATATTCTAGGCCTAGAATATCTAAAGATTTCCTGGAGGTTAGATTCTTCCAGTACTAAGCCTCTGTTAGCAGACTGAGACTGTAAGCCTTGGGAATGATAATTACCTCATGCAAATGAAAGATGCCTTAACACTAATCAAAGTTCTACCTGTTGTCTACTTCTTTGTAAAATTTCTCCTACAGATTTGGAATCTTATGCTGTACTGAAACGCCTTTCTTGCCCACAGATTTATGTTTCTGAGAAATCCTAAGTTTAAGCTGTAAGCAGTACATATCCTTATTTTTTGCTTCATTGTCAAGTACAAATACAGAAAAAGCTTTTATTGAGTTCCTCAATATACTTAAGTTGCTAAAACATACAAATTCATTATTGAATTTGTCCATAGTTTTGGCTTAACTATGCTAAAAAATAATTATATATATGTATATATATATATATGTATATATGTGTATATATATACACACACACATATATATATTAAGCTGGCAGACAGCTCACTAAGCTAGCAACCTTTCTGCAACAATGTGGGGGCCCAAGTTTAATTCCCCAGAACCCATGTTGAGTTGTCATATAGCCTCATGCATGTATGATCTTATTTCTCCTCTGTGTGGGCTGAAAAAAAAAAAAGAGGATTTCTGGAATTTTCTGAATTTCAGTCAATCACTCTCAAAGGAAAAGAGATAAAATTTATCTTGAGCAATACATCTTATATCTGCCCCAGGCTCCAAGAACATACAAACATACACACAGTTGGATACATGTCATCCAAGCACACATACACAATAATGACATATAATAAATAAATATATATCAATCCACATAAATCACATTACAGCTTTGTGTTTAGCATTAATTTTCCATCAGCATTATGGAATATTTAGTAATAGAAATATTCAGTAAGTAATTAACTTATTATTTACTTTAAATATTAGAAAATAGGGATTTGATAGATAAACTCATCGCTGGAAAATCAATTTTATTTTTCCTTCCCAAGGGGGATAACCTTGTGTCTCTCATCAAGTCCTTGTTATTTGCTTCTCAGGGTCTGTGGATTATAGCATGACTGTTTTTTATTTTACATCTAATAACCACTTATAACTAAGAATATACAATTTTTGCCTTACCTCACTCAAGTTGATTGTTTCTAGGTCCATCCGTTTACCTCGAAATGTCATGGTGTTGCTTCTAAAAGCTCCTATGTTTAGAAGCTCTGTAGAGTAAACTTAACACATTTTCTTAATCCATTCATCAGTTAGGTCCAGTTTCTCTGTATTTCAAATAAAGCTGCTATGAACATAGTTGAGCAAGTACCCTTTTCATAGAATGGAGCATCCTTAGCATATATGCTGAGGAATGGTATATCTGGATCTTGAGGCAGATCAAAATGAGCAAATGCTATGTTGACTTCCAAAGTGGCTGTACAAGTTTGCATTCCCACCTGCAATGGAAGAGTGTTCTCTTTGTCCCACATCTTTGGTAGGACGGGGTGTCACTTGTGGTTTTGATCTTAGTCTTTCTGATGGTTGTAAAATGGAATCTCAGTGTGATTTTTGATTTGCATTTCCCCAATCGCAAAGGATGTTTACATGTTTCTTATCCTTTGGACTTGAGGTAGATGGGTTTGTGAAGATTAAGAACCAGCTTGGGGGAAGAAGGGGGAAAATACTGGGAGAAACAACTGGAATTTGGTAGCTTGCTAAGTATAAACCTAGGGCAATGAAATATCCATGGTATCTACAAGAGTAATTCCAGCAAAGACTCCTAGTAATGGAGGACACAAGACCTGAATTGGACATCTCATGTAATAAGGCAAGGCCTCAGAGAGATTGGGATACTAAACAAGCCTTCTACATACAGTTTGCTTTGTCCTCAGAATATGCTGTGACATGAGCCTAACAGAATAGTCCTCCAAACCTTTCATCCAGCAACTGATGGGAGCATATATAGAGTACATAACCCAATATTAGTCAGAATTCAAAGACTTCAGCTGAAAATTGGGAGAAAAGATTGGGGAACCAGGGAAAGGGGTGAAGGATACACCAAAAAAACATGCCCCACAGAATAGACTGCCTGGGACTCAGGGGAACTTGAGAGGTCAGGGAACTAGAGCAGTATGATCTAGATCTTCTGCGTGAGGCATATGGTTAAGAAGCTTGCTGCTCTTTTGGAAATACTGAGTGGCAGTGCAGTCTGTATCTGTTGTTTTTGCCTTCTGGTAGGACCCTTTACACACTACAGGGTAGCTTTGCCCAGCCTGTGCCTGTTGATAATGTAGCTTGTTATGCCTTCTTTGGTTTGATGTCCCTGGAAGACCTGCCTTTTTCAGAGTAGAGGCTTGGCACCTGTGGCAGAGGGGAGCAGAATGGGAGGGAAGGAAAGGGAACACTGTAGAATGGGAGGAAAGGAAAGACTGCTCTGGAGAAACTGTGGTGGAGGTTGTAATGTTTGAGATAAGAATACAAAAAGATCCCATAGAAATCAGTGTCAGATTTAATTTGTATTTTGGACATAGCAAACTTTTTAAATGCTATGCAGTTTTTTAAATTTTTTATTAGATATTTGCTTTATTTACATTTCATCATTACCCCTCTGAAAACACTCATCCTACTCCCCCTCCCCCGATCAACCCCTCAACTTCCTGGCTTGCATACCCCTATTCTGAGGAATCTTGGTTTCACAGGATGAATGGCCTCTCCTCTCATTAATGTCTAAAATGGTCATCTTCTGCTACATATGCAGCTGGAGGCATGGTTCCCTCCATGTGTACTCTTTGGTTGGTGGTTTAGTCCCTGGGAGCTCTGCGGGTACTACTTGGTATATATTATTGTTTCTCATGCAGGTCTGCAAAACACTTCAGCTCCTTGGGTTCTTTCTCTAGCTACTCAATTGGAGACGCTATGCTCAGTCTATAGTTTGGCTGTGAGCTATGGGAATTTTGATCTACTTTCCAATAAGGAGCAAAGTATCCGCACTTTGGTCTTTGTCTTCTTGAGCTTCATGTGGTCTGTGAGTTGTATCTTGGGTATTCTGAGATTTTGGGCTAATATCCACTTAACAGCAAGTGCATATCATGTGTGTTCTTTTGTGGTTGGATTACTTTATTCAGGATAATATTTTCTAGCTCCATCTATTTGCATAAGAATTTCATGAATTAATTGTTTTTAATAACTGATTAGTACTCCATTGCATAAATGTATCACATTTTCTGTATCCATTCCTCTGTTGAGGGCCATATGGGTTCTTTCTAGGTTCTGGCTACAATAAATAAGGCTGCTATGAACATAGTCGAGTATGTGTCTTTATTACATGTTGGGGCATCTTCTGCTTATATGCCCAGGAGTGGTATACCACCTGCGTCATCAGGTATTGCTATGTCCAATATTCTGAGGAACTGCCAAACTGATTTCCAGAGTGGTTTTAACAGCAATGGAGGAGTGTTCCTCTTTCTCCACATCCTCTCCATCAATTGCTGTCTACTGAGTTTTTGATCTTGCCATTCTTACTGGTGTGAGGTGAAATCTCAGGGTTGTTTTGATTTGCATCTCCCTGATGCAAATTAAGGGTGCTGAACATTTTTTAGATGTTTCTCAATCTTCTGGTATTCCTCAGTTGAGAATTCTTTATTTAGCACTGTGCCCCCATTTTTAATAGGGTTTTTTCATTCTCTGGATTCTAACTTCTTGAGTTCTTTGTATATACTGGATATTAGCCCTCTATCAGATGTAGGATTGGTAAAGATCTTTTCCCAATCTGTTGGTTGCTGTTTTGTCCTATTGACAGTGTCCTTTCCCTTATACAGAAGCTTTGCAATTTTATGAGATCCCATTTGTCAATTCTTGATTTTAGAGCATAAGCTATTGGTGTTCTATTCAGGAAAATGTCCCCCTGTGCCCATGGCCTCCAGATTCTTCCCCACTTTCTCTTCTATTAGATTCAGTGTATCTAGTTTTATGTGGAAGTCCTTGATCCACTTGGGCTTGAGCTTTGTACAGTGAGATAAGAAAGAATCAATTGGCATCCTTCTATATGTTGAACACTAGTTGACCCAGCACCATTTGTTGAAAATACTGTCTTTTTCCCCCCACTGGATGGTTTTGACTCCTTTGTCAAATATCAAGGGACCATAGGTGTGAGGGTACATTTCTGGTTCTTCAATTCTATTCCATTCATCTACCTGCCTGCCACTGTAACAATACCATGCAGTTTTTTTTTTTTTTATCACTATTGCTCTGTAGTAGAGCTTGAGGTCAGGAATGGTGATTCCATCAGAAGTTCTTTTATTCTTGAGAATAGTTTTCTCTATCGTAGGGTTTTGGAAATTCAGATTAATTTGGAAATTGATCTTCTTAACTCTGTGAAAAATTGAGTTGGAATTTTGATAGGGATTACATTGAATCTGAAGATTTCTTTAGGCAAGATGGCCATTTTTACTATAGTAACCCTGACAATCCATGAGCATGGGAGATCTTTCCATCTTCTGAGATCTTTTTCAGTTTCTTTCTTCAGAGACTTGAAGTTACTGTCATACAGATCTTTTACTTGGTTAGAGTCACAACAAGTTATTTAATGTATTATTTGTGACTATGTTGAAGGATGTCATTTCCCTAATTTCTTTCTCAGCCTCTTTATCCTCTGTGAATAGGAAGGCTACTGATTTTTTTTTTTGAGTTAATTTTATATCCAGCCACTTCCTTGAGGTTGTTTATCAGGTTTAGGAGTTCTCTGGTAGAGTTTTTGGAGTCACTTGATTATACCATCATATCATCTGCAAATAGTGATACTTTGACTTCTTCCTTTGCAATTTGAGTCCCTTTTGTTGTCTACTTGCTCTGGCTAGGACTTTGAATACTATAATGAACAGATAGGGAAAGAGAGTCTTGTCTAGCCCCTGATTTCAGTGGGACTGCTTCAAATTTCTCTCCATTTAATATGATGTTGGCTACTGGTTTTCCGTATATTGCTTTTACTATGTCTAGGTATGAGCCTGAATTCCTGATCTTTCCAAGTCTCTTATCATGAAGAGGTGTTAGATTTTTGTCAAATGCTTTCTTAGCATCTAATGAAATGATCATGTGTTTTTCTCTTGGAGCTTATTTATATAGTAGATTATATCGATGGATTTCCATATATTGATCCATCCCTGTATCACTTGGATGAAGCCTACTTGATCATGGTGGATGACCATTTTGATGTGTTCTTAGATTCAGTTGGCAAGAATTTTGTTCATAAGGAACATTGTTCTAAAGTTCTCTTTGTTGGGTCTTTGTGTGGTTTAGGTGTCAGAATAATTGTGGTTTCATAAAGCAAATTGGGTAGTGTTCCATCTGTTTCTAATTTGTGAAATCGTTTGAAGAGTATTGGTATTAGGTTTTCTTTGAAGGTCTGATATAACTCTGCATTGAACCCATCTGCTCCTGGGTTTTTTGTTTTTTTTGTTTGTTTGTTTGTTTGTTTGTGAGTCTATTAATGATTGCTTCTATTTTCTTAGGGGTTATGGGACTGTTTACATAATTTTTCTGATCCTGATTTAACTTTAGTACCTGGTATTTGTCTAGAAAATTGTCCATTTTCTCTAGATTTTCCACATTTGTTGAATGTAGGCTTTTGTAGTAGGATCTGATGATTTTTTGGATTTCCTCAGTATCTGTTGTCACGTCTCCCTTTTCATTTCTGATTTTGCTGATTTGGATACTGTCTCTTTGCCCTCTGGATAGTTTGGCTAAGGGTTTATATATCTTGTTTGTTTTTTGAAAGAACCAGCTCCTGGTTTGGTTGGTTCTTTGCTTAGCTCTTTCCTTTTTTCTACTTGGTTGATTCAGTCATCAGTTGGATTATTTCCTACTGTCTACTCCTCTTGGGTGTATTTGCTTCTTTTTGTTCTAGACCCTTCAGCTCTGCTATTAAGATGTTAGTATATAGTCTTCCCAGTTCCTTTTTGGAGGTACTCAGAGCTATGAGTTTTCCTCTTTGCACTGCTTTCATTGTGTATGGGTATGTTGTGCCTTCATTTGCATTAAATTCTAAAAAGTCTTTAATTTCTTTCCTTCTTTATTCCATAACTAAGTTATCAGTGAGTAGAAGGTGGTTCAGTTTCCATGTATATGTGGGTTTTCTGTTTGTTTGTTTGTTTGTTTTTGTTATTGAAGATCAGCTTTAGTTCGTGGGGATCTGATAGAGTACACAGAATTATTCGATCTTCTTATAACTGCTGAGGTCTGTTTTGAGACCAAGTATATTCTCAGTTTTGGAGAAGGTACCATGAGGTGCTGAGAATAAGCTATATTCTTTTGTTTTAGGATAAAATAATCTATAGATATCTGTTAAATCCATTTGGTTCATAACTGCTGTTAGTTTCACTGTTTCTCAGTTTAGTTTGTGTTTCCCTAATCTATCCATTGATGAGAGTGGAGTGAGAAAGTCTCCGACTATTATTGTGTGGGGTGCAATGTGTACTTTGAGCTTCAGTAAAATTTCTTTTATGAATGTGGGTGCCTTTGTATTTGGAGCATATATGTTCATAATTGAGAGTTCATCTTGGTAGATTTTTCCTTTGATGAGTATGAAGTGTCCTTCCTTATCCATTTTTGATTACTTTAGGTTGAAAGTCAATTTTATTTTATATTAGAATGGCTACACCAGCTTGTTTCTTGAGACTATTTGCTTGGAAAATTGTTTTACAGACTTTTACTCTGAGATAGTATTTGTCTTTGTGCCTGAGGTGAGTTTCCTGTATGCAGCAAAATGTTGGGTCCTGCTTATGTATCCAATCTGTTAGTCTATGTCTTTTCATTGGAGAATTGAGTCCATTGATATTAAGAGATATTAAGGAGAAATGATGGCTGCTTCCTGTTATTTTTGTTACTAGAGGTGGAGTTATGTTTGTGTGGCTCTCTTCTTTTTGATTTGTTTAAAGAAAATTAATTCCTTGTTTTTTCTAGTGTGTCATTTTTCTCCTTTTTGCTGCTGTTTTCCATTCATTATCCTCTGAAGGGCTGGATTTGTGGAAAGATAGTGTGCAAATTTGTTTTTGTCATGGAATGTCTTGGTTTCTCCATCTATGGTAATTGAGAGTCTTGCTGAATATAGTAGCCTGGGTTGGCATTTGTGTTCCCTTAGTCTCTGTATCACATCTTCCCAGGATCTTCTGGCTTTCCTAGTCTCTGGTGAGAAATCTGGTACAATTCTGAAAGTTCTGCTTTTTAATGTTACTTGACATTTTTCCCTTACTGCTTTTAATATTCTTTGTTTAGTGCATTTGGTGTCTTAATTATTATGTATCAGAAGGATTTCCTTTTCTGGTCTAATCCAATTAAAATTCTGTAGGCTTCTTTTATGTTTATTGGCATCTCTTATTTTAGGTTAGAGAAGTTTTCTTCTATAATTTTTTTGAAAACATTTACCAGCCCTTTAAGTTGGAAAACTTCACTCTGTTCTATACATATAATCCTTAGTTTAGGTGTTCTTATTTTGTCCTGGATTTCCTGAATGTTTTGGAATAGGAGCTTTTTGCATTTTGAAATTTCTTTGACTGTTGTGTCAATGCTTTCTATGGTATTTTCTGCATCTGAGATTCTCTTGTATCCTGTTGTTGATTATTCCATCTATGACTCCTGACGTCTTTCCTGCGTTTCCTATGTTCAGAGTTGTTTCCCTTTGTGATTTCTTTATTGTTTCTCTCTCCATTTTTTAGAGCCTGGATGGTTTTGTTCAATTCTTTCACCTTCTTTGTTTTGTTTTCCTGTAGTTCTTTAAGGGCTTCTCCCTATTTACTTGTGTTCTCCTGTATTTCTTTAAGGGAGTTATTTATGTACTTCTTGAAGCCTTTTAAAAGCATCATGAGCTGTGATTTTAAATCCAAATCTTGCTTTTCTTGTGTGTTGGGGTATCCAGGACTTGCTGTTGTGGAAGACTTGGGTTTGGATGGTGCCATGTTGCCTTGACTTCTGTTGGTAACGTTCCTAAATTTCCCTTTCGCCATTTGGTTATCTCTGATGTTAGTGGGTTCTGCTGTCTCTGGATGGTGCTTGTCCCTCTTGTGGACCTGTATGCCTTTCTCAGCACCCCTGGGTGACCAGCTCTCCCCTGGAACAGTGCTGTGTGGCTGCTCAGCTCCTGGGTGCAGGTGGAGCTCAGACTGACCCTGGCCCAGCTGTTCAGCCACTCCTGTCTTCCCTGTGCTCCTGGCTATGCCCGCCTGCTAGGTTGCCAGAGAAAAGATGGGGCCTCACCTGCCTGCAGAGCAGTTCTGCCCTGGCAGGATTGGTGCATGAACAGCTGTGGCACTGCCCAGTTCCTGGGTGCAGGTGGAGCCTGAACGGACACTGGCCCAGCTGCTTTGCCATTCCTATTTTCCCTGTGCTCCTGGCTGTACCGGCTGGCTTAGTCCTGGTCACAGCTAATTAAAGAAAAAAATCAGAGGTAGCTTCATCAAAAAGAACTCATAATCTCTCAGTTAAAAATGGCACTATTGAATTCCATAGTATTTCTTATGTAATACTATGGGCAGCTTCTAACTTTTGCTCTTCCTGTGTTCTCGAATTGTTTCAGGGATGAAGCTTTGAGAGCCTTTCCAAACATTTTATTTGACACATCATCCGTTCCTCAGAGACTTGATTTGCAATCAACAGTTATGCAAATTTATTATCAAGTTACACTTTCAGAATTAAACTTTCAATAGCATATGCAGCCATTACCACAGAAAATATGACAAAATGTCAGAGATGGGGATAAGATAATCAAATGTGTGGGTCTCTGAAAGTAATTTAATAATAGAAGGCTTTATTTTCCCACAGGCTCATGTTTACTAGACAATATGCAAGAAAGCCAAGTCATATAGATTTAATGTCTTGTTTCACCCATGTATTACTGTATGTAAAAATTTTAAGAATTTCAGTGTGAAATTTATCAAACAATGCCTACAGACAATTTAAGTAGATTTCATTACAAATTGAAAATTTATACCAATCTCATTATATTTGCTATAAGTATAGTAATTATGTAAAGTATTTGATGTTTTCCCCATCCATTAAGCAACTAAAAATTCTTGTATAGTTTTTAAATATTAATTATTTTAAATATTTCCATATTCCTTAATAGTGTGATTATATATACTATTGATATACTATTGATACTATGATATCTCATTGTCTTAAAGGCTATTACACTATTAGAAAACCTACAATATTTTTTAGGACTATGTATTTTGATATATAAAGATTATAGTTTATAAAGTTTTGTAAACAAAATTACTCAGCATGCATTTGTTTCATGCATAATTAAGGATCTTATGAGAACATTCCCTAGTTGTGATTAGGATGTCTTTTCTCCAATGCTAGAATTTGTCCTTTTGAGAAAAAAGATTACCATCATCAAAATCTTTTAAAAATACAAAGATTTCTTGTGGAAAATCTTTATTTTCATTTTCTAATGTTAGAACTCATAATTTAAGAACAGAAAATAACTTTTGCTAATTCTATCTATATCTAACTATATTGTGTGACAATTAAGAATAGAATCTTTATATTTACCCTTTCAAAAATTTGAAGCATTCTTTTTTTGTTGTTGTTGTTTTTTGTGTTTTTGTTTTTTGTTTTCTGGAGACAGGGTATCTCTGTGTACCCTTGGCTGTCCTGGAACTCACTTTGTAGTGGTTTATCCTCAAACTCAGAAATCTGCCTGCCTCTGCCTCCCAAGTGCTGAGATTAAAGGCGTGCGCCACCACTGCCCAGCAGTTTGAAGCATTCTTCTGTCAATTTTAAGATCTCTACTCTTTCTATTCTCTTCATGAATCCCAGTAACAGCAAGCTGCTGAAAGATCTCTTAAGCAATGTGGGGATTCAAATCATTTATTTAGTCAATCCTGCAAACTTTACATTGTTAATGTAAACAACAAATGCTTTAATTTTTCTCCAGCAGTATGAATTATGCTCATATTATTAAACTCAGAAAAGTATATTTAAATGTAATGAGTTTCTTTCTACCAGAAGGTAATTTAGTCAACATGTGTAGTATTTTCTATTGCAGAAATGTACAAACAAGAACAATATTTTGGGGAACAAAACTTACAATTATTTGGATTCCTTTATTTAGACAGAAATTTACTAACAAAATTAACTTGCTAAGATTTTACAAACTGTAATTTTCAATATTTAGTAGAATTTGTGGAAACTATATTAATTAATCTTCATAATAATCCAATGAAAGCTTTCGAATAAACCTTATTTACTAATAGGAAAATTATAGAGCAAATAGTGGCATCCAGCAATCCAGATTGTACCATAACAGACATTGTTTTGGTATGATGCTGTATGAAATGAAGGAGCTCTAACTTCTGCCATGTTTTTAGCCAATTTTATTTAATGATTATTATAAAATATGTTTCCATTGTGTCATGATTAACATTATTTTCATTACAAATATGCCCCAATACCTCAGTATGATGACACACACCTTTAATCCCAGTATCCAGGAGACAGAAAAAAGTCAGAATTCTGTGAGTTCTTGGCAACCCCAGTTTACAGAGAGTTTCCAAGCTAGCTAAGACTATGTACTAGAAAGGTTTTTTTTTCTCAATAACATAACAAGAAAAAATATTTAAAGCATCCCCTGATTATCTTGGTCATATTACTAAAAAGATTAACTTATGTTATGTGTACTCTTACTGCACATCAACTAGCTATAGGGTAGATGTATCCAAAATTATGACAATTTATATCAAAGAGCAGATTAATAATACACTCAAAACTACCAGCACCTCATATAAGTAATGGTCTCACAATTCTGGATTTAGGTATCCATAGGCACTTCCACAAAGGAGATAGAGAAACTCTGTCCCATACAATACTCTCCCAAAATATTAATTTGTCTTTACTCTTCAAATATCAATGCAATCTATTCTAATGACCCTCATGATGTTCCCATACTACCCAGTATCACTTCTTTATGTTAGTCGAGACCACTGAAAATGTTGAATATTTAGTCAACTTTATGCCAATACTCATCAATACAAACTAAATATATAATGAATCTATGTATAGCTGTAGTCATTTTCACTTTTCTTATTATATGCCATTTTAAACACAAAATTTTGCAAAATTTATGTGATAACACAAACAATTAATATAGATGTATGCTAAAATAACTTAAACACATTGGCTTAATTTAAGTGATGAATGTAAACACACAAAATAAAAGCTGTTTCAGATGACTCATAACCTTTAAGTTAATAAAAAGTGGATGGTCATAATAACAAGTGAATGTGATCCTATTAATTGGAAGTTTGAAATAAGATGAACACAAGATTTAGACAAACCGTTGTTACACAAAATTATCTCTCTCAAACAGTAAATAAAGGAGAATTTGTGTTTGACAGAAGACAGCACTAACCATTTTGAAATATGTTTTAGACTAAGACATGAGCACATCCATCCTAATCGTATAATCATTAAAATTTTAAATCTTGACAATGGTGTTTTACCGCATATCATTTACTTTATCTTCAACAATTAGACTCTGAAGATTAATTCTAAAAATAGCCATGTGCTATTGCTAAATTCTATGAAGTGGAAAATATAGATGCATTCCAGAAAACATTTCTCAAATGCAATTTTGTTTTCTATTTTACCTAACTAAGATACCAGCAACAAAGGGGAAAAAGAACATGGTGAAGAACTCTGGGAGGGGGGACTTGGAAGGGGCAAAAAAGAAAGCATGTAGTAAAAACAATAAGAGACAAATAAAATATGAGGTGTTATTCTGTCTTGTTTTGTCCTGTTTCACCATCATGTCTTGGAGGGTGAGTCGATCTGGAGAAGAGCTTAGAGGGTGAGGAGAGGAGCAGTGGGGATGTGGGGAGAAAGGAGAGGGTGATATAATGGACACTGGTTGGGATCTATCATACAAACAAAGAATCTATTTCCAATTTAAAATATACTGGCATCCAAGGATATAGTATGCTTACACAGTGGTAAGTGGTAAGTGATTTTTGCCTTATTTTGATATGAAAATAATTTTCTTAGTTTAGTATAATGTACACTTTAGAACTCTTTAGAGAAAATAATACAGAAGAACACTAATGAGTACAGAGGATCATTAAGTGGGGGAATAAACACTGATCCCATCACCTTTCTGCATATTTATGTAGAGTATAGGTCTGGCCACTCCTCTTGGCTGTTAGCTGAACCTAGATAATAGGCCCTATTATTGAAGGTATCGAACAATATGTGTGCATGGCATAGATGAAGCCATACTAAAATAAAGGATTCTTCTTGCATTTCACCTTTTATAGCCTCAGAAGATTCTCTGCAGGATTCCAGAGAAGAACAAGCATCAATGCTAATCTTCCCCAGCTGTACATCATATCATCTATAAGACTAATCTGGCAGGCAAGATGTGCCCAGTCATGCAGCAGCAGTACTATTGCTATGAGATAAACCAACGAATCAGATGCCTTTTGACACTGTTTCATAGGAGGGAATTAATAATTCCCTGGAAACCTGGTCAAACACCCAAAGGTAGATGATAGAATAGATCCTAGGGAGTACATTGAATACCGTTTTTGATTTAAGTGATAAGGTGTAACTTTTTTTTTTCAGTTTGTAGCTTCAGAAAAACACTGTTCTTAGCATTAACCAGAGAAGCTTTTCTAATAAAAGCTGATGAGTGCAGAGATTCAATGGGCTGATTATAGGTGATACATGAATGACCTCTCCCAAATGAAACTTTTATAACCACTGATAAGGCTTTACAACTATTGGGGAAAGCAGAAAAGAAAGAATATGGAATCAGAAGACAGAAATGAAGTTCAGTACATTATGTTATGGGAAAATCATTGTCATTCAGCCAATTGGACATCTGTACCAAGTATGTTTTAGAATTGGCCTATGGACACTCGGGTAAGGGTAGGGAATCAGGGGGATCTTACACTTTACTGCTGACCTATGTTTTAATCATAGATTCATGGAAAGGAATATTACTGTCCTTAGTATAATCCAGCTATTGACTCTATCAGGCTTCATGGTTGTTCCAATACAATAGTTCATGTATATAACATTTTTCATATATAACAGTAAACAATTTTTATTAAGATTTTAAAATGCTAGTTAAATATATATGCTAGTTAAAACAAATGAGTTGTAAAAACAAAACAAAAGTTATGATTTTAGAAAACAGATTTCTAGTAATAAAGAGAGGATTATAGCGTTAGAAGTAAATACAATAGCATATAGGAGAATGAATAAGAATAATCTGTTTGCATCATACATGCCTATAAATTTGTCAAGTAATAAAATTTGAGTGTGTGTGTATCATATAATTTGTTGAGCACATTATTTCTACACTCATGTCTACAAGATTATACATATATATGTACATATACATATATATGTATGTATATGATTCCACCTATAATTTATATTTGGACCTTATAAAAAGAGAACAAAAACCCAGCCAGATAGCACAGTGATTAAGCTATTAGACTCGAAGGCTAAGGCCTTAGTTTGACTCCTAGGATCTACAAGATAAAGAGAACAGCCACCCTTCACATCAGTGTATACACATTTAGTAAATAAAGGAGTAAATCAGGTGAAAATTACTTTTGAAAAATTTAGTGACAATCAAGTCTTTGTTATATAACAATAAACAGTTTATATTATATTAAAATTTTAATATGCTGATGTTTGTTATATCTTTGAAAAATAAGAATAATCATCTAACACTTTCTGTAGTGTGAAAATAGTTTTCACAAAAGATATATTCAAAAGCAGAGACATAGAGGATGCTTTTACAAAATGTATAAATATCATACCATTATTAACCCATTTCTAGAAAACAAACCTGTACATGTCTTTTCCTTAATAAGTACTGACAGCAAGAATACATTTAATTATCTACATATGATTAAACACTTAAGAGATTAATTAATTAGTTGGCATTTTCATTACTCCAAGAGATGAAAATCACTGTTTATGAATTATAATTATTAATATGAACAGATGCAAGGGATAAGAGTAGCATTTATGCATATATAAGGCACACATCAATGTATTGCTTATGCTTGATTATGAAGACAGATAAATATTCTCTTGGCTTTACAATGGCTCTCATGGATCTTATTCAGAATAGCATTGCTCATGGACACATCATATGCACTAATGATCCAATGCTAGTTCAATAGTGCATTAGGGAAAATTGATGCAAAAATCATTTTCAGTAATGTCAATATCAAATTTTAATGATATGAAAACAACATGGAATCTTTCAGGGGATTTTTATGTTCACCCGTCTTCCCAATTAAATGACAAAATAAAGACGAGGGAGGAGAATAACACAGCAGTAAGGATGTTTGAAAAATGCTGAGGAGTCTTAGTCTTCAATATCTTCCTAAGAATACCAATATGTCGAAGTTGGTATGTAAATATACTTATATATTTAAAAACTGTGCCAGCAAGACTGCCATCCACCTGTACCATACATCTCTCCTTTCTCTCTGCTCTTAAATGGCCTCTCTTTCCTGTGCTGTTCTCGTATACATTGGGTGTGTCCTATCTCTGACTTATTCTGTGAAATCTTTCTCTGATTCTCTACTTGTCTCTTCCTGAATTAGAAGTCACTTTCAAATATGGCTGCTTCCTTGTACACACTATTCTTTCTTCTATTGTCAGGTATTAAAGGTGTATACTAAGGATGTCCATTATTCCACCCAGATCATACTGTAATTTAAGGTATGTCTGCATTCTAGCCATATCATATAAACCTAAAAGGTACTTGGATATGATCCCTTCCCATAGCATCCACGTCCTCAATTAAAATTCCCCCATAGTAAGCCTTCTTCATGATATCTAACTTTCTTAGTACCAGAAAGGACTATGAAAGTTTCCAAATGAGGAAAGGAACTTTCATATCTATAAACTATGACAATGATAGTCATAGAATAGCAATTCCAACAGTGTAGTAGTTGCATACACACCTTGTTGCAAACCTCTAGCTCTTTGATTAGAAAAAAAACAAGAGGGAACATTACACAGTACAAGAAACCTAGTCAGCTTCTACAACTGCCATGTTACTAAGTCAAAATAACCCAAAATACATTCTAATTATGCATATATGTTATATAATCTTGCACACACACACACACACACACACACACACACACACACACATCCAAGAATATATATACATATATATCCAAGAATAAATGCAGTTCTTTCACCTCATCAAGGAAACTTCTATTAACAATCAACATTACATAAAAAGTTGACCTATGTAAAGACGACACTAATAGGCAGGCTCATGTGCAAGAGGAAAGCCTAGAACATCTCATTCCTGGAAAAAGAAGGATAGGCAACTAAGAAATACTGAGAGTGGGAGTAACGATTCTTCAAGGAAGAGCTCACTCATTTAGTACCTATTCTTAAATGGGCAGCCATGAAAAAAAATTATGTACAAGGACATTATGTAGAATGCATGGGATGTATTTATATGATGGGGAATATATATCAACGAATACATAAAAAGGGGAATGCATTGAATAAGAGCAATAGAGCATGTGTGGGAAGTGTTTGTTTATCAAGAAGATAAAATAGGGAATGACACAATCACATTATAATATAAAATAAAATAAAAGTACTTTCAAAGATCACAGTGATTTTGTTCCACAGTATGAATCACAACTTATTACAAAGGATTATTATTTATTTTCTACGTTCAGTGCAGTCAGCTCTTTGCATAGTTCTCAAGAACGTTGTTTTATTTTATGAATTCAGCTATTACCACCAATGTCTATAATCAACTAATACTTTAATTTTCATCAGAGTTAAGATAGTAAATCTTAGATGGTATATGGGTACACAGAATCTAATCAAGAGTGATAAAATAATATGGAGCTACAGAGTTATTTGTGACAAAGACACAATAGTTTTGCTCTTCAAATTACCAATTCACATATGGAATACAAAGATAATTTTTGCTCATGGTATATTCAATACTTTGTAAAGTTTATATTGCATGTCCTTTAAAACATTGCATATATTTATGCTGGAATTGCGTTTTGGTTGTTTCGTGGAGGATATCAGTGTATTTCCCAGAACACTCTTGGCAGTTCACAATTGTCCTTACCACCATTTCCAGACAATCAAATCCTGTAAGCTCCATAATCACCACATGGGAATATGACACACATGTAGGCAAAATAAAATACAAAGTAAAAAAAAATAGATAGATAAATGGATGATAGATGCATGATAAATAAAAGATGTTTATATATTGCTGAAGTGTTAAAAGATGAAGTTCAGCTTTAGCTTTTTACAGATTCATAAGGAAAGCATAAAAATCATCATGATAAATCTTTAAGTACGTAAACTCAGTTTAACACCTAACTGGATTTCAAGACATACAAATACATGCTAAATTAATATAAATAACAAGAAAGAGTAAGAATCACAAATTACATTGAATAGGAGAACACAGTATTGTGATTATTTAAATACAAACAATTTTACAAGTATTTTCAATGTCTTAATACATTTTATTCTTTTTTCCCCATTAAACTATTTATTTATTAACTTAGGTTGTGATCGCTACCCCCACCTCTTCCTAACTCACTCACACAGTCCTTTTCCCCAACACACTCCTCTTTTCTTTTGAGAAGGTAGAGGCTTTCCCCCTGGGGCATCTGCCAACCCTGGTAAATCAAGTGAGGGGCAAGACATCTCCTTTCCCATCGAGGCCAGACAAGGCAGTCCAGTTAGGGGAACAGAATCTACAGTCAGGCACTAGCTTTAAGAACAGCCCCTACTTAGTTGTTGGGAAACCCACATGAAGACAGAGTTGCTGATTTGTTATATATGTGCAAGGGGGCCTAGTTCCAGCTCATTATGGTTTTTGGTTAGTGGTTCATACTCTGTATGGATGCAAACAGGAGTCTAACATAACTGCCCTGAGAGGTTCCACCCAGATGCTGGCTGAAACAGATACAGCCACCAAGGGCACATGTTAGTTGACTCTATTGGTCTTTCTGTAGAGTTCCTATCATTTCCAGGACACTTGTTCCTTCCCTCAAGTCTTTCAGAAGACTTCTGAGTTAGGTCCAATGTTTGGCTGTGAGCCTGTGCATCTGTTACAGTCAGCTGCTGAGTGGAATCTCTTAGAGGACAGGTTTGATAGGCTTCTGTCTGCAAATATAACAGCATCATTAACACTGTAAGGGATTGGAGCTTAACCTTGGGATGGGTCTCAAGTTTGGCTGATTGTTGATTAACCATTCCCTCAGTCTCTGCTCTATCTCTGTCCCAGCATTTCTTGTAGACAGGACAAATTTTGGGTCGAAAGTTTTGTGGGTGTGTTGGTGTCCTTATCCATCCACTGACTGTCCTGCCTGGCTGCAGGAGGTGGCCAGTTGGGACTCAATATCCATACTGCTAGGATCTTCATCTAAAATCACCCTGATAGACACTTGGAAGCCTCGCAGTCTCAGATCTCTGGCATATACTAAAGATGCCTCCCTACTCACTCACCCCAGGTTAAGCAGAATTGAATTAATTTTATCCTTGTGGCCTACAATGTTCTTTATTTATTGGGGTTTTTAAAGTTACTTCATGTGAATCTTCTGCTCAAATGTAGAACTATTAATAAGCAAGTTTCTGATTCTTGATTCTTGCTTTCAACTCAATGACTGTCTGTTCTACTTCTGTGAAGAGACATCATGGCCAAGGAAACTCTTACAGAAGAAAAAAATTAGTTGTTGAATTGCTTATGATTATCAGGGACTTTCCAAGATCATTATAACATGACATTATGCCATGGATATCAAAGAATGATTCTGGGGCAGGAACTGAAGTTTTATATCTTGATCCACATGCAGGAGGAAAAGGGAGAGACTGGGCTTGACTAGGCAAATTGTCAAAGCCTACTCACTCCAACAAGGTCACATCTCCAAAAAGCCATATTTACTAATCCATTCTATTTAGCTCACCAATTTGTTACTAAGGATATAAATATATTAGTGTATGGGGGTTATTCGCATTCAGACCACCACAATGATGAATTTCACTTTATATAAACTTTAGTACATCTGCTTGAATTTTTATTATTGCAAGCAGGTGATTGTTAAAATAAATGATATCATGCATTAAATTTAATAAAATCCAGATCAGTATATCTTGTTGTAATCTACATTTTCATTAATGTACATCATCCAATTGCTGAATATCTTTCTCTAAGAAATCTCACTGAGGATTTCAAAATATTATTATAATTTAGAGAATATTTTCCATAATTGACAGTTGTTTTGAAATAAGCTTTTTTTTTTTTACCTAGCCCAAGTGTCAGGTACTGAAATAAAGTCTATAGAATTGATGCTTATTGCAAAGACTATTTTTATTAGATTATGCAGTTAAAGTATGGTAAAAGACATTAATATAGATAAAATGGTGACAATACATAATGAAATCCAGAATAATAGGAAGAAGACTGTAAGACAAATAGACAGTGAAACATCTGTAAAAATACTGAAGTAACTGAAGATAATGGATTTAAAATTATAGAAATAGAAACAAGTACCTAGGATCATATGAGTTTCAAAACATGTACAGAGAAATATTCATGAGGTATCAGTATTATCAAAAGAATTACAGGTAAGTAAAAATTTTTGAAAGGAAGAGTAATATTGTTCCCTGGGGAAGCACCAATTGGTTATCCAATACCAAATGATCAGACGTGAAAATTTATTTATGCTCTCTCATCGCTCTCTCTCTTAGCTCTCACCTCTCTGCCCCTCTGGGGCTCTCCCCTCCCCCCTCTCTCCATGTTGTCATGACCGGCCTCCACTCCTCTCTACTCTCTCTACTCTCTGTTCTCTCTCTCTGCCTCCACTATACCATTGACTCCCATCCTCTCCCCTGAATAAACTCTATTCTATACCAAAAAAAAAAGAAAAGAAAAGAAAAGAAAAGAAAAGAAAAGAAAAGAAAAGAAAAGAAAAGAAAAGAAAAGAAAAGAAAATTCATTTACAATACATAAACTGAGCAGGTTATATTTGTGCATTCAGGGATATAACAACATATTAATGAAAAAGTAGTTATGCATTTGAAAGAGAGAAATCATAAGCATATAGGAGAGAGTGGAAGAAAAAAAACAGTGGGGGAAATGATGTAATTATATTATACCATCAAAAACTTAAATATAAAAAAAGTCCTCTATCTTAGAGAGGAAAGAAAAACTTACATATAAATAGTAATGGAATTTTTCAAGTGCCCAGCTCATATTTTCTCTGGTGCACAGAAGTAAACAAAACTAGACCCCTCACTTACATACAGGCTCTGATTTCAGAGAAAACTTAATAAATGTTTAAAAAGAAGGTAGCTGTTATAGTGAGAAAATTAATTTTATTTCAATAAACATTAGGGAAGATGATTCTGCATTAACAAGATTTGGTACGGCGGAGAAAAGGAATCCTACCCAAATTATAATGTGAACTATTTGTACATGAGCTTAAATATGTTTGAGTGGCCAGGGAGGACAAAAAAAATCTCTAGATTCTTCATAAACAGGAAATATACTGTGCTTGGAAGTATTTAGTTAGCTGTCAGGTCAATTATCAGTCATTGCTAACATTTCCCCCCTGGGCATCCTATCCTCTAAAAAGCCAAGAACTTGGCAGAGCAGGTAATCTAAACTGGTTTATATCTCATTCTACCCTTATGGGTCATAAGGCTAGTATTGAAAGATCATTCTAAGTAGTTATCAGATTAATCCTACAGTTGTGCGAAGTTAAATTACAGTGTTTAAAATATGGCAAGTTTCAATATTGTCATGAAAATGAGATGCACTATTTTAATCAGAAAATGTCTTCATTTCTAGGAATTACCTCATTCTATCTCGGTGCCAACTATCTTCCACCAACTCTGACCCACCCATTTAAACACCAGAGTCCGAGGGCAGTCACTCTCATTCTTCATTCAGTTCAGATACCTCACAACTGAACTTGTGCTGAGATTGTAAGTTCCTGAAATATTTTTCTTTGTGTTTTTCTTCCCTTCATATTAGTGGTATAATACATCTGAGAAATTCTTACCTTTACCTAAGATTCATTATGACATTATATAGATTTTTACATATAGATGTAATTCTTGTTTATAACTATCCATTTCAACAATATAATTTTTTGATTTTGTTGACTTATTAAACTTTGTGTTATTCATAAGGATATTATCTGCATGTTTCTCTTATTTTTCTACTATACTTTCTATAAGTTTTCTACCACCTCTTTTTATGTTTGACTCTAAATGTCATACAATTGTCAACCATCTAGTAGTTATCT
The DNA here is from genome assembly GCA_964023405.1 of Apodemus agrarius. Classification (NCBI taxonomy): domain Eukaryota; kingdom Metazoa; phylum Chordata; class Mammalia; order Rodentia; family Muridae; genus Apodemus; species Apodemus agrarius. The sequence continues at coordinate 16,537,120 of OZ030013.1, forward strand.
TTTGTTAATTTATGTCTACTTGGGCTCATGTTTTTCATGTGTGTCATAAATATATACACATATTATATACTAAATAATACATGACATTCTGGAGCATATGAGATATTGGGTAGCAATTAATTCCTGTCAGAATAAAAAAATGCATATTTATAAACAGGTATTGTGTATTTTAACATATGTTCTAACTTTTCTGCTATCATTATTTTGACTCTTTTATCTTTGTTTTAAACATACCTTACAATCAATGAGGTATATATTATCAAATCTGTTTTTGTCCATGGTGCTAAGAACATATGTACTTCCTCCACACATTTTAAGTCTTAAATCACTTTATTTTTTCCAATAACCCATCTTTTTTGCATCCCCTCTTCATTGCTCCAGACAACAGCCATACAACTCATTGAACATGGAAAGGCCGAGCTAGTTCCTATATTCAGCCTTCACCAATATGTTCTAGTGCCTTTGGTGTGGGAAAGTACTATTTAAGCTACCAAAAATAAACATAAACATCAACCATAACACAATATCTTTACTTATAATCTGTGCTGGCTAAAAAAATATGCGAAAGCAATGGTGGAATAAATTCGTGGAGAAAGCAACAAATTTCTATTTGACTTCAGGCCCACTCCATGAGATAAAAGCCATACCTGATATTGCTTTGGTGACCCAGACCCAAAGACGATCCTAGTTAACCCAGAGACCTGTAATATCCAAACATAACTGGTATTCTGTTATATTTATACATCAGTACCTTATTCATTCATCATCATGGAAGTTTCCTACAGTAAACAGAAAGATGTCCAGAGCCCCACAGCCAGGTATTTTGCAGAGAGAGATAAATAGAATGAGTCCAGGAAACACTCAGTCATAAGTGGTTTGACTCCATCAAATCATTTCCCTCGGAGTTCAGGGAAACCTGAATAAGAGGAGGCCGAAAGGGTAAGAGCTAGGAGGAATGAAGACCATCACAAGTACAAGGCTCTCTAAATCAACATGAGCAAATCTCTCATAAATTTACAGAGACTTAAACATTAAGCACAGATCTGACATGGTTATGCACCAGGCACTCTGTGTTTGTACAGTCATTGGAGTTTAGTATTTTTAAGGGACTTTTGAGTGTGTGAATGACTGGGTATCTGAATTTTATGCTTGCTCTTAGGGCTCTTTTCCTTCTGTGGGTTTTTTGTCCAGACTAAATGTAATAGCTTTTTTTTTTATCTTATTATATTTTATTTGGTGGTTACCTCTTAGCAGCCTGTCTTTATTTTAAGGAGAGTCCGACAGGAAGTCCCCAGAGGGGACAGGGTATTGTGAGTAACTGGGAGGAATAAAGATAGGGTAAATAGTAATCAGAATATATCATTATTGTATAAGAAGATCATCTTTTTTAAAAGATGAAAAATCAAAACTCTTACAAATATTAAAATGAAATAAAAAGCAAATAAATTAAATTAACAAATTATCTTGAAAATTAAAGCACACACACACAGAGAGAGAGAAAGAGAGAGAGAGAGAGAGAGAGAGAGAGAGAGAGAGAGAGAGATTATTGACTATCCCTTTATAGTTTGGGCTGTCTGCATTCTGCTGCTTGGTTCAAGACATGAGTTCTCATGTAGATGGACCTGCTGTGGCTGTGTCCCCATAATCTGTTTATCTCTACACTGTGTCTAGTGGGGATTATCTGAGGTGGTCTACATTTGTTATAAAGAAGGGCATCATTGAAGAGGGGTGGGTAGTAGTTATACTTATTTTGGGGTATAAACATAAAGTTTAGGGTACAGTAATAAATTATTCTATTGTGGCAAACATGAGGGAGTAGATTGCTTTGGTTATCGTTCCTGACCTCATTAGTCACAGAATGCTGGGTAAGATTTGGGCAGCATGACTCTAGAAAAGTGGGATTTACATCCAATTCAACAGCTGTTGGTTATTAAACAACATAAATATTCCACTTAACATACCTTTGCAGATATATTGACGTGTTGAACATTAACATTACCCACAGGTGTTGCAGTTAGATAGGATGGGTTAGTTGCTTTCCTAGCTAAGCATCGTGCATAATACTTTCTAGTACACAGAAAGCTAGATTTCAATAAAAAGGCTAATAGGTCAGAAACCCCTTGAATAATCCACGAGTCCTAAATATTTATCAATAGAATCCCATCCTCAATCACGGAAAATCCAAGAAGTGCTAACATCGATAGTCTATGCTGTTTGGCAAGTCCTTTGGACTGCTTGACCAATCATGCAAAAGGAAGTTTTACATACCTGTTACTATGGTATTTGACCATGAGTCTTAATTTAGTGTGTGTGTGTGTGTGTGTGTGTGTGTGTGTGTGTAATTTTAAGTTTTTATATATATATATATATATATATATATATATATGTGTGTGTGTGTGTGTGTGTGTGTGTGTGTGTGTGTGTGTGTGTGTATGTGTGTAATTTATATATAGGTAAATATAAGATAATATGTTAATTTTATCAAACTACCTTGGTGTTATCTGTCCTTGACCCTCCTCCATTTTATTGACTTCCTTCATTCCTGTATACTTGGCATTTTCTCCAGATGCTACTATTTTGAATTTCATATTATCAACATCCTTGAATTACAATTCATGCCCAACTCCCACTTCCCTCATGGTCTTTTCATGCTTTCCTGGTTTTCATGATTATTCCATGTTATATATTAACTGAACATGTGTACATAGGAAGTTCTGATGATAGGGTTGCACTGATTGTCTTTCTGTATCTGAACTGCTTCATTTAATATAATCTTTATTAAGTATATCTATGTACATACATATTTCATGATTATATTTTTACTTATACTGAGTAGTATTTCATGGTGTACATATAACACATTTTCATTGCCCATTTGTCTATTAAGGGAAGATGCTTTCTCACCAATGTTGAGTCCTATATTATCTTTGCTAGACTAAAATAGTTCCTTAACTGCATTCTAAATTCTATCTATATACCAATATATCCCTCATCAAAGAAGCTTCTTTTTATGGGGATACAATGATCAGTAGCTTTTGAAGATTTAGTCTCAATATACTCATCTATAATACATCTCCTGGATATATGACTTAAAGAAGATCTTGGAAGAAAAATTGTTTTTAGACTCGTTGAATTTGTTTTATTCTAGGTCTATGGGCTACCTAGGCTGTAATTGTTGGGTGCTGAAGCACTGTTAGGTGTCTGTCCCTTCCTATGGTGTTGACCAGGGGTAACATCAGACATTGGCAATAATTTCAAGAAAACATGCATAGCATCGCTAATCAACAACAACAACAACAACAACAAAGAAAATGTTTTATTCTGGTTAGAAAAATTATGATGAAAAGATCTACTAAAGTTTGTTAAAGTTGAAAGAAAATGAATAACTTTATACATTATATAGGAAAGTGAATTTACAGAGCTGTTATAAGAAACACTATGAAATTCCTATGTAAGATAGAAAACTACAACATGGATAATACATACTGAGTACATATCTGAATAAAATAAAATGAATATATTGTGAAAATAACAGCACTCCTAGATATCATTATATCATTTATAGTTTGAAATATATAGAAATAAAAAAATCTCTATTAGTAACTGTATGAATTATAAAATATAGTCACTGAGAACTATTATTACTCCATAAAAGTAATTAAATTCTGTCATCTGTGACAATATGAATGGAAATGGATAGTGGAATATAAAGAGAAATGAGCCAGGTATATAAGCAAAAATGTTATACATATTTGCATTTATATACAAAATATAATATGTTGAGATTGTAGACATAAGTGGGTTATAGTAAAAAGAGTCTGATCAAGAAACATTAAAATTGGCTCCATTTTGGGGTTACAAAATGCAGCATGGTGAGATAATTTGCAACTGTTTATATTTTCAAAAGAATTAGAAATGAGGCATTTACAATTTCACATCACAAAAAGGAAAAATGATGGATTTTTTTATATGATCAACTTTCCATTTATCCACACCTAATCAATATCCTTGTACAGATTCTTGAACTATTACACAGAAATCAGTAAATATGCAAATCTGAACTATAAGACTGAAAATGTATCATCCATCTAAAATTGAACAGAAGAAAAACATCAACAAATTAAAATGAGAAAATATAATATATTTACCCCTGTAATTAATAGATTTTATGTAATTAAAAATGAAAAAAACAACATCTCTGCAGTTCAAAGTGTGTAGAGTCCAAGATGATTTTCTATAATTGGTTACATGTAGGCAACATACAAGAAGAGTGAGAAATGATTTTATGAAACATGCACTATGTGCTGTGGCTTGATTTGCACACCTTGATGTACTAGTTTCGGGGTAGTATAATGGGGTACATAAAATTCTGTATTTTATAAAGAACAACAGAGACTCAAGTCTGCTATAATGGTTCCCTAATATAACTTAGCTAATCAGTGCCATGTAAGGTTTGTTTGTTTGAGTCTTTGCTTTGGTTGGTTGCTTGCTTGCTTATGTTTTTGTGTATAAGGTAATGAAAAATTTTAAAAATACTAAAATATTTTCTATAATATATTGTACTTCCTTTTAAAAATTGTTTTTAGTGGTATTTTTTTAATTTTATTGAGCGTTTTATCAGTTTTAAAAGAGGAAGTGTGTACAAACAGTGGATGGAGATTGAGTATTGTTATGAAAAAATAGGAAGGCAGATTGCAGGCAACAAAAGGGATAGGAATTCCACAGGAAGACCAACACAGTCAATAAACCTGGATACTTGGGGCTCTCAGAGTCTGAATCACCAAAGAACATTGATGGGCTGAACCCAGCCCCTACCCCAACTCATATGTAGCTGATATGTAGCTTGGTCTTCATGTGGGTCCCAAATAACTGGAGTGAGGGCTATACCAAAAGCTGCAGCCTATACATAGGATATGTTCTCCTAGCTGAGCTGCCTTGTCTGGCCAGTGGGAGAGAAAGTCTAGCCTTGCAAAGACTTGGTGTGTCATGAAGGGAAGACACTCAGGAGGCTCCAACCAGATCAGAGCAGGAGGGGACATGGGGGAAGGAGTATAGAAGTGGTTGACTAGGAGGGGAACAGTGTGCAGGATATAAAGTGAATAAATGATGATGATGATGATGATGATGATGATGATGATAATAATATTTGTAAGAGTGAAAGGGTATGCAATTAAGTAATAATCCACAGAAAGGTTAGATAAATAAAGTTGAGAGAATGCCATTTAGAAGTGTTTTGTTTTGTTTTTTCTTATAAAGCTATGAAGATGAGTTAAAGCCAGGGCTGTATATGGAGAAATATGTTTACTTAAGGACATGTGAACTTCTGGTCAATTCATGCAAAACACATACCATTTTTTTTTTTTAGTGATGCTCATTCAAGATGCATTTATATGGAAATTGCTCAGACACTGCTCTTCTTGGGTCAGCAATGCATCAAAGGACTCTGGGTTTTCACCTCATCCACATCTATAAATGACCAGCTCCTATCCCATTATAATGGGTCAGAATTGATATTACAAACATGGAAATGTTTTGTTTAATTATTCTTTGTTTTTGTTTCTATTTCATTTTGTTTCATTTGCTTGTTTGTTTTGATATTTTTTCATTTACATTTCAAATGTTATCCCCTTTCCTGGTTTCCCCTCTGAGAAAACACCCTATACCATCCCCTCTTCCCCCTGCTCACCAACCCACCCACTTCTACTTCCCTGACCTGTCATTCCCCTATTCTGAGGCATCTAGCCTTCTCAGGACCTCAGACTCTCCTCCCTTTGATGTCCAATAGGGCCATTCTCCGCTACATATGCATCTGGAGCCATGGTTCCCTCCATGTGTACTCTTTGGTTGGTTGTTTAGTCCCTGGGAGGTCTGGGGGCACTGGTTAGTTCAGAGAAATAGTATGGAGCAGAGACTGAAGGAAAGACCATCCAGAGACTGCCACACCTGGGGATCCATCCCATACATAGCCACCAAACCCAGACACTATTGTTGGATGCCAACAAGCTCTTACTGACAGGAGCCTGATATATCTGTCTTCTGAGAGGCATTGCCAGTACCTGACAAATACAGAGGTGGGTGCTCTCAGCCAATCATTAGAGTGAGCACACGGTCCCCAACTGAGGAGCTAGAGTTCCAAGGAACTGAAGGAGCTTGCAGCCCAATAGGAGGAATAACAATACGAACCAACTGGTTTTGTTTGTTTTGTGACATATTCTTAGTGCAGTTCTAGTGTTCCCATAAGAGTGCTGTAGACCAGACTGGCCTGGAACTCACAGAGATCTACCAGTCTCTGCCTCCTAGTGCCACTGTGTTTGAGGATATTTCCAACTTTCTTTTCTATTAGATTTAGATTATGTGTTTTTATGTTGAGGTCTTTATCCACTTATTGTTTTTTTCAGGGTGATAAATATGGATCTATTTGCATCCATGTATGTGCAGGCATCCAGTTAGACCAGCACTTTTGTTGAAAGTGCTTCCTTTTTTTTCATTATATGGGTTTGTCTTCTTTGTCAAAAATCAGGTCTGCATAGGTGTGTGGGTTTATTTCCGGGTCTTCCTTTCTATTCCATTGATCAACTTGTCTGTTTCTATACCCATATAGAAATAATACAAATGAGAATACTAAGGTTATTCTTATGGATTTGTTGAGACAATCAAAGAAAATCATTTATGCAAATCTGTCAGCAAAAATTAGCCCAAGCAAAAAGTCAAAACAATATATGCACACACACACACACACACACACACATATATATATATATATATATAATTTTATTAACTTTTGTAGACCATTACACACATAATTTCTATTCTGTTCAGTCAAGAGGGCTATGTGAACCTCACATAATTTTTCTGAAAATATATACAGTAGAAGAATGCCAAGTTTATGGCATACTTCACAAATGGAAGATGTATTAAAGCATCATTTTATTACATTTTATTAATATTTGTTATTAAAACTGTCAAGAGAATGATGTGTCACATTTTTCCTCTCCTCTATACTCTACATACTTCCTAGTTCCAAAATGATGCAGATATTTTATTTGATTCTTGTTTAAAGATCAATAAGAATACACATTTCTCAAAGTTCATAAGTGATTATCTCAGGGATATCCAAACTTTACTTTATATGATTTTTCTACTATGTCTGAAGGTCAAATGCTCATTCTGTAAGACCCTAAAAACGAGGGTGCTCCAGGACTCCATGCCTTGGAAGGCAACACCCAAATCACTCACGAGAAACGGTCTTGATGCAACAACAGGAGGATTTTTATTCCAGAGGCTCTGGGGTTCACAGCCGTATGCCACACAGGGGTAGAAAACTGTGAACCATGAGTGCAGAATTGGGACAGCTTTTATAGGTTTACAACAAAACTCGCATATCGCAAACCAATCAGTCCTTAGCATCGAGAGCCAGTGCAGTGCAAGCCAATTGATTTGTACCACTCCATAGATTCTAAGCCAATCAGTTTAAATTATCCAAGCCTCTGAGGACCAATCAGTTTTCTATAGAAGCCAGATAGCAACAAGTTAGCTCATTTCCACTTACAGGGGCCAGGATCACTTATGCATTTCCTGTTATGGGGCCAGGATCACATACTCAGGCCCTTTCATCTAGTTCTATACAGAGAGCAGGCTCAAGAAATGTGACCTTTCACTTAATTTCTAACAAAGAGCGGACTAAACTTCTGACTTTTGGGGGTCATTTAAGAGTTAGGCGGGGACACCACGCGAACTGCAGGCACTGCGGGTGGCTGGAGTCAGGTGTGTGGACAGAGACCTAGCTTAGCTTAGCTCTGCAGGAGATCTGGACACCTACAGCTCAGCTGCAGTTGCAGACCACTGCGGACCAGCTCTCCGGGCGGGCTGGCAGCAAGGTGCCATCTTGCCTCGGGACACTACCCAGAATTCTAGCAGCTGGAGTCAGGTGCATGGACTGAGATCTAGCTTAGTTTAGCATAGACAACACCGCCAGGCTCTGGCCGGCACCCAGAGTCAGAGGAGATCAGCAGATCTGGGCATCTACAGCTCAGCAGCTGTTACTGACCTCTGGGGACAGGCAAACTGCGGGCACTGCGGGCAGCTGGAGTCAGGTAAGTGGACAGAGACCTAGCTTAGCTTAGCTCTGCAGGAGATCTGGGCACCTACAGCTCAGCTGCTGTTGCAGACCACTGCAGACCGTCTCTCCGGGCAGGCTGGCAGCAAGGTGCCATCTTGCCATGGAATTCTAGCAGCTGGAATCTCGTGCGTGGACTGAGACCTAGATTAGTTTAGCATAGATAATACCTCCAGGCTCTGTCTAGCGCCCAGAGTCAGAGGAGATCAGCAGATCCGAGCACCTACAGCTCAGCTGGGGTTGCAGACCACTGTGGACCTGCTAACTGGGCTGGCAGGAGGTGCTATCTTGCCTCAGGACACAGCAGACTGCTAGCTGCTGGGGTCAGGTCATGGCAGATGACTGGAGGCTGGGATCAGGAACACGGATGCCCTCTACTACAGCAGTGCCAAAGGCCAGGCTCACAGGAGCTTCAAACTCCAACCAGTAACAATAAGACCAACTAACTCCAGGGATAAACAGATGGCAAAAGGCAAACATAGGAACGTTACCAACAGAAATCAAGGCAATATGGCACCATCTGAGCCCAATTCGCTAACCACAGCAAGTCCAGGATACCCCAGTACACCAGAAAAACAAGAGTTAGATATAAAAGCACTGGTCATGATACTGCTAGAGGAACACAAAAAAGACATAAACAAATCTCTTAAAGAAATGCAGGAGAACATCAATAGGGTAGAAGCTCTTACAATGCAAACACAAAAAAAGAACTCCAGGAGAATATGGACCAACAGACAGAAACCTGTCCCACGCTACAGTCTTGCCAGCAAGAATGACGCGGCACACTCAAGATCCTTCTGCAGCAAAGCTTTAATGCTCCTGAGAGGGAGAGCATAAGCCTACAGAGTGGAGACCCAAACACCCAGAAGCCCATCCCTTATATAGGCTGCAACCCCTGCCTCGGACGTGTCATCCCCTGATTGGCTGCAGCTCGGGAGAGGCGGAGACCAAGGGATGGTAAACTACCCAGCACCTGCACACTGACTTGTTTACTTCACGCCGGCAGGATGTTTGGGCCAGCAGGATGTTTGGGCCGGATGTTTACGCCAGCAGGATGTTTACGAAAGCAGGATGTTTACGCCTTCGGCTCCCCACAGAAACCAATAAAAAGGAAATGAGAAAATCAGTTAAGGAAATGCAGGAGAACTTGAAACAACATGCAGAAGTCATGAAAGAGGGAACACAAAAATCTCTTAAAGAATTACAAGAAAACACAAACAAACAAATGAAGGAACTGAGCAAAACCATCCAAGATCTGAACACAGAGGTAGAAACAACTAAGAAATCACAAAAGGAGGCAACTTTGGAGATAGAAAACGTTGGGAAGAAATCAGGGGTCATAGATGCAAACATCAACAACAGAATACAAGAGATAGAGATAAGAATCTCAGATGCTGAAGTAAAAGCAATATATAGCAGACCAGTAGCCAACATCAAGTTAAACAGAGAAAAACTTGAAGCAATCCCACTAAAATCAGGGACTAGACAAGGCTGTCCCCTCTCACCATATCTCTTCAATATAGTACTTGAGGTACTAGCTAGAGCAATTCCACAACATAGGGAAGTCAAAGGGATACAAATCGGAAAGGAAGAAGTCAAACTATCATGATGATATGATTGTATACTTAAGTGACCCAATAACTCCACCAGAGAAATCCTGCAACTGATAAACAACTTCAGCAAAGTGGATGGTTATAAAATCAACACAAGCAAATCAGTAGCCTTCCTATATGAGAAGCATAAGCAGGACAAGAAAGAAATTAGGGAAATGACACCATTCACAATAGCCACAAACAATATAAAGTATCTTGGAGTGACTCTAACCAAACATGTGAAAGATCTATATGACAAAAACTTCAGGTCTCTGAAGAGAGAAATTGAAGAAGACATCAGAAAATGGAAAAATCTTCCTTGCTCATGGGTTGGCAGGATTAATATTGTTAAAATGGCAATCTTGCCAAAAGCAATATACAGATTCAATGCAATCCCCATCAAAATCCCAACTCAGTTCTTCAGAGATAGAAAGAACAATTCTCAAATTCATATGGAATAACAAAAAACCCAGGATAGCTAAAACTATCATCAACAGCAAAAGAACTTCTGGGGGAATCAATATCCCGGACCTCAAGCAATACTAGAGAGCAGTAGTGTTAAAAACTGCATGGTATTGTTTCAGTGACAGGGATCAATGGAATAGGATTGAAGACCAAGAATTGAACCGGCACATCTATGGCCAATTGATCTTCGACAAAGGAGCTGAAAACATCCAGTGGAAAAAGGATAGCCTTTTCAACAAATGGTGCTGGCTCAACTGGAGGTCAACATGCAGAAGTATGAGAATTGATCCACTCTTATCTCCTTGCACTAAGCTCAACTCCAAGTGGATCAAGGACCTCCACATAAAATCAGACACACTAAAACTAATAGAAAAGAAACTGGGGAAGACCCTTGAGGACACTGGCTCAGGGGAAAAATTCCTGAACAGAACACCAATTGCTTATGCTCTAAGAGCAAGAATAGACAAATGGGACCTCATAAAATTATAAAGTTTCTGTAAGGCAAAAGACACTGTCAAAAGGATAAATCGGCAACCAACAAATTGGGAAAAGATCTTCACCAACCCCACAACCGACAGAGGGCTAATTTCCAATGTATACAAAGAACTCAAGAGGTTAGACCCCAGAAAACCAAATAACCCTATCCAAAAATGGGGTACAGAGCTTAACAGAGACTTTTCACCTGAATTAATTTGGATGGCTGAGAAAAACCTTAAAAAATGTTCAACATCATTAGTCATTAGGGAAATGCAAATCAAAACAACCCTGAGATTTCACCTCACACCAGTCAGAATGGCTAAGATTAAAACCTCAGAAGATATCAGGTATTGGCGAGGATGTGGTGAAAGAGGAACACTCCTCCACTGCTGGTGGGAATGCAAGCTGGTACAACCACTCTGGAAATCAGTATGGCGGTTCCTCAGAAAACTGGACATGATACTTCCGGAGGACCCAGCCATACCTCTCCTGGGAATATACCCAGAAGATTCCGCAGCATGCAATAAGGATACATGCTCCACTATGTTCATAGCAGCCCAGAAGCTGGTAAGAACCCAGATGTCCCTCAACGGAGGAATGGATGCAAAAAAATGTGGTATATATACACAATGGAGTACTATTCAGCCATTAGAAACAATGAATTCATGAAATTCTTAGAGAAATGGATGGAGCTGGAGAACATCATACTAAGTGAGGTGACCCAGTCTCAAAAGAATACCCATGGTATGCAGTCACTGATAAGTGGATATTAGCCTAGAAGCTTGGAACACCAAAGACCTAAATCACATACCAAGTGATGTCTGTCATGAGGAAAGGAGTGGACACTGGTGCTCGAATGGACCAAAGCATCATTGTGGGGGAGTACAAGAACAGGGAGCTGGGAGGGGGTGGATGAGGGAGCAGAGGGAGGGAAAAGGGCATGAGGGACCTTTGGGGGTGCGGAACCAGAAAAAGGGAAATGAATTGTAAATATAGAATATATCAAATAAAAAAAAAAGAAAGAAAAAAATTTTCAGAAATACAAACCAAAAAAAAAAAAAAAGAGTTAGGCACGGGGGATTTTTAGGCTGTAATTCTCATCCTTTCAATTCCTCATGTATGGAATATAAAGAGAACACACACATGCTCACACTGACACACACACACACACACACACACACACACACACACATAGCAGTAGGCATAGTAACATCCCTTGGTAAATTACTTCTGCCTCAGTCACTGAAATTAAAACATTCATTCTTGGGATTTATATGATTAAGTTTAACTTTCACATCTAATGACTTCTTATGAGAGTAATGCCTGTCCAGGACTCTTAATGATTTCTGAAGTGGTCAAAGCACGCGTATGTCTTAGTGAAAGTGTCTCTCAGTTTTTATTACCCTGAATTAACTCAAGGTGTGTATCCTCTAGTGGGCTTATGATCCAGTGCTTAGAATCACCAATGTAAATAGCTTCTGCAAATTACCTATCCCTGCACAGATCTATTCACAGAGTTGTTTTTTTTTTTTTTAATTTTATTCCTAGGCACACAGAAAGTGTGCAGAGACTGGTGAATGAGGTGAGGTGGAGGACGAGAATGGGCTGGCTGTACAGCTGAATCATGCAGCAAATTAAAGTCAGTAGTTCACAAACACATTTCTAAAAAGTCCCTTTTTTACCCCAATGCACAGAGGGACTGTACCAGCCACTTGCAATTTTAAGGCTACTTCTCTTCCTAACAAGATCTATAATTCTTCTTATACTCTAATGTAGCGATGATTTCAGCTTTAGGCTCATTTTTTTATATGACCCAAATTTATTAAGATGATCTGTGAAATAAAATCTATTGCTTTAATAGATGCTACATACAAAGAAGGATGCTTAGGTTTTTAAAACAAAATTTCTTTTTATCATTTCCTCTATTATTTCAAAATAATAATTCTTGTGAATTAGTGTTTTCTCATTTAGAATACAACTGCTAGGCACTTAGTAGCTTAATATTAAGTATAAAATATGTCATAGAGGTGTATATTATTTACAGATAGCTTTATGTAGATAAATTTACTTCTTTAAAATTAGAATATTACTAAGAAATTGCCTTATTAAGGAATAAACACAAAGTAATTCCATTAGTTTTCATTTTCATTAATTTTCTTCTGAGGGTGTTAAGGATTGTAATTCATATAAAATGTTGTAGCCACTAGCAGCTACTGTGAACTGGTTCCCTGGTAGAGAAGCTGGTGATAGATGGGGGGCAGCTAAAAGAATTGAGGCCAGAACAACCCAATTGCTGATCAAGGCCCCAAATTTAATGGAGGTCTGGCAATTTAAGAGTTTGGGCTAGCTGTTCCTTGGGTATTGGCTTGCTTAGTCAGCTGGGCAGGTCATCTGCTTAATTCAGGCATTCATAGACCTGGAGGAACAATAAACTTCACCTTCACTCTGAGTGCTCCACCCTAGGTGGAATACGATCCTGAATAGTACAGGAATTCCTGCTCAACAAAGGCTGGGAGAGGAAGTTCTCCTTGATCAATGTGAGTTCCAACCAAGTGGCATGACACCCCACTATGGCTCTGTACAAAATGTAAACAGAATTTGATAAAATGGTGAAAATTACCCCCAAATTCACTCCTGACAGCAGTTTTAAGCACTGTCAAAGCTGAGATACATATAGTATCAGCATAGAAATGAGACTAATATGCATCCCAATTACTTATAGGCTGAGAAAAATCAACATTGGTAATTTTTTACTTATTACCTTCCTTCCATATAAACAATGAATACTTCTATATCTACATTCTCCAATGTGAAAAATAAATCATATACTTGGACATGATAGCTATTTAGTCTTTCAATTTTTAAAGCCATTACATTCAATATTCTTGCATTTTCAGACATCATTAGTTTCTGTAGTAAGAACTAAATAGAACCAAGTAGTACCTGCCATTATATTTGCTAACACACAGCTTTCAATATTTGATAGGGTATGCTGTTTTACAAATAGTCCTTTTGTTTATAATGAGGATTTTTAGTTGAGAATTTTGTGCATGAAATAAAATATTTGAGAAAATCGAACCTGTCCCTTGTCCCCTGAGGTTTCCCACATTTCCCTTACCAATTGTCCGTTCTTGTACTTTTGTCATTCTGTGCTTTGAGGAGGACCATCTAGTTAATTGTTGGTTGTCTTTTCATGAACTGTATCCCCAAAGAAAACATTTTCCCCTTCCTTCAGTAGGCTAATTACTAATATCGTTTTGTTTATTCGTGAGACTTCAAAAAACACTCACTACACATCAAGGGTTTTTGGCAGGCATGACCGTGTGCAGTTCCTAAGCATAGTCATAGGTACTGTGAGTTTATATATAGAATGGATCTGTCAGTCCTGCAAAACAAATATTTTCAAGCAAATGTGTGTTAATTATTAATCTTAAAGAGTTTGTGTCCCTTCCCATGATGATCCTTGAGCCTTAGAGCAAGAGATAAACTATTTAAGATGAACATTCTAGAGTATTCTTCTGTTAACATTGACTAGTTGTGTCTCTGTATTATTCACTACCTGTTAAAAGAAAAGCTTTCTCCAAAGTCTAGAAATGAACTAGACTTTGAATACAAATATAAAAATTTAGCAACTTGTGATCTATGTAAAACTATTCTTCATTTCCTTCAATGAATGAAGGAACTAGCTTATCTTAGATGCTTTCTATAAGCTCTCTAGGACCAGTGTTCTGCTCATCACCATTTCTGATTGTCTCTTGATTTGATAATGTCTAAAATTATATATTAATAATCTACTTAAAAGAGAATACGTAGAAACTTAAGTTCAAGTGGCAACAGGAAAAATTGCAAGAGGCTTGTTCAGTTATGTCTATTTTTAGATGCTTTCTGATGAATACATACACTCCAAAAGAAAAACTGAAAATTCAAGGCCTCTAAGTATTTGTCTAAGAAGAATCAATTTATGAAGTTCCAATGAATTAATGTCAGAAAGACTAGTTAGCTCTAGCAAAAAGAATAGCTCTATAACAGTAGCAACAGAAAAAATAAGGGCATTATTGTATGTTTTGTTGTTTAACATAGCTAATTCTCTAGGTCATATTACTCATCTAGGTGCAAACCTCCAGTAGGCAACTGAAGATGACTGTTAATTGCTTAAGAGAAGTTAAAACTCAACCCAGGTTGAGTTTTTAGAGAAACTTTTTAAAAATTATTCTTCTTGTTAAACTAAAATAGGGGTGGGGGCTAAGAAATTAAAAAAATATTTTTCAATTCATTTACCATTTTTAAGAAACTGAGAAAAAAGTAGAAGTCTTCTCACCCTTTCTTATTAAGACACAGAAGAGATGTATTGTAGGAGTTTGTGTGACTGAGAAGTAAAGTAGGCTCACAGGGTCTTAGTCAATAGTTCAATATTAATTTCGAAAAGGAATTAGATGTGTCGTTATTTTATCCCTTTTTCACGGTCAAAAACTAAAAGTAAATAGCTCTATAAGAGTAGCTTTCAACTCTGGTATATAATGCCTTTGGTGGTTGAAAGACCCTTTCCCAAGGGCTGCCTAGGATCACCTAATAACAAATAACAATTCAAACAGTAACAAAATTGTTATTATGAAACAGCAACAAAAATACATTTATGGTTTGAGGTTACACAACATTAGGAACTGTATTAAAGAATCAAGCATTAGGAAGGTTGTGAACAACTGTTCTAGAAGAACTCAACATAGGATTTTAGCCTCATATATATTAAATATGTCACTTAAAACACCAGTGCCCAGGTTTTAAAAAAGGAAAATTTATGAACCTATTATAATATCTACAGTGAAAATGAGGGAAGAACAAAGATAATTTTTAAAAAGTAATCCTTAACATAGAGCTAATAAACAATCTCATTTAATGTATCTTTCAACAGTATAAGTGCAGAGAAATAAGTCAC
Organism: Apodemus agrarius; assembly: GCA_964023405.1. Classification (NCBI taxonomy): domain Eukaryota; kingdom Metazoa; phylum Chordata; class Mammalia; order Rodentia; family Muridae; genus Apodemus; species Apodemus agrarius. The sequence continues at coordinate 16,552,703 of OZ030013.1, forward strand.
TTCTAGATTAGCTGCAAAAAAATCATAAAAAATAAACAAATGATGATTTTAGAGAGTTTTATAAAATATTCTTAGGAAGCCAGCAAAGTTTTTCTGGTGATTGGCAAAAAGCACGCACATTTAAATGATTAAAATACTTAGTGTTGAAAAAGCAAATTAGAATTTTTGATATAAGAACTAGAAAAATAGCAATAATTTACATTTACAAATGAAAAATATTTTTATTTGCATTTAATTTCAAGACATATGAAAGAAAAACTTAGGAGAGAAATTTAGTTTTTAAAATGCTTAATGGCAATAACTCAACCTAGATTTTTTTCTTTAGAAAGAATACTGTTGAAGAAAAATGGAGGGGAGATAAATATTTTGAGACAACAGAATTTGTTAGAATTTATCACTAACATTCATACAAGAAAATAATTGCTTACAGTACTTAAGCTTATTTTCCACCTACTGACAGTGGTGGATAATTAGAACAGTAAACCATGATGTTAAAGATCTAGGCTAGTTTTGTTTGAACCATTTAATTAAAAGGCCAGTTCTGAGGATGTCTGTTTGTAAATAGTAACAAGCTTGGTCAAGGACACACAGTATCCCCTCTTTCTGATAGTATTATGGTAATTTTCAGGCATTCCACACAGGCAGAACTAAATATGTACAAATTTATAATTTAGTTGACATGAGTTTTATTTAATTTTAAAAATCTGTATTATTCACTCTTTAATCATTGTATCTGCATGTGTCTATGTTTGGTTATTTATATGTGAGTGTGGTGATTACAGAATCCACAGGAGTCAGGTCTACTGCAGTAAGAAGGACAGGTGGTAGAGAGATGTGCATTGTAGGTATTAGAAACTGAACTTGGAAGAACAGGGAATCTGAAGTGCTGAGCCCTCGGGTCAGCCACTGGACTGAAAGAATCTTCAAGAAAATTCTTTTGTGTTTATGATAGGTGAGGATGTCTGGTTACCTTTTGGTATCAACTCGGTAAACTCATCTGGTGAACTTTCAACTGAAGGATATCCAGAACAGATTAGTTTTTTATTATAATTTTTAAGTTTTACTTATTTAATTGACATGTGGAAACTGTATGTATGTATGGGATATCATATGTTTTGATACATGTTCATGCTGTGCAATGACCAAACAATGACAATAACAATTTATTACATGTTTCCCATAGGTGCATCCAAAATCCACAGTTTATCTTGCCTCTCTTAGAATGGTAAGCGTTAAAAAAACAAAAAATTAAAGTAAATAAATAGCAAAGGCTGAAAAAGATACAAAGAAGATAGAAGTTTTCAGACCTTTGATAACACAGACAAAACCTTTTATCCAAATCAGCATATACTTGAGCCAGTATCTAGAAAAACCTTCATTTTGAGCTCTCTCCTAGAGAAATAATATAACCATAAAACTCAACATCACACCCATTATGGCAATCAAAACAATCTAACACAAATGAAATAAACTGAGATACTGTATGAGCCTCTACTTAGGCATTTACTATATTGCCAAGTAATAAAAGACACCCCAAATTCCATGTGTAGGAATATGTGCTTCCTCTGGCTAGTAAACTATCTTGATATCATCTTACTGTTTGGCTCTCTGTCCAGAGTAGCCATCCTGTTTTACGATCTATATGTTGAGCTCTCTACTTGAGCCACAGACTTTTAATAATTAATACCTGTGCTAAGTAGGCAATTGCTGTCACTATACTCTTTTTACTCTAGAGACAGTGACTGCTTCCCTATTCTAGTTTAAATTAAAACTGTTAGGATTTTGTCTAACCCCACAGTTACCTGGCAATAGCCAGGTAGCCATGGCCCACTGCTTCTCTACTCTCTCCCTCTCTCTGCCTTTCTCTGCTTTTCTCTGCCTCTACTACCCCCTCAACTCCCCTCCCCATGCCCTGAATAAACTCTATTCTATGCTCTACCATTGTGTGTCTGGTCCCTCAGGGGAAAGGGATGCCTCGGCATGTGCGCGCTGAGGCACCCTCTTCCCCCGCCCTCCTTAAAACATATTCTCATACCTCTTTCTCTTTTTAAGATTACAAAAAAAAAAACCCTAAAGCCAGTAAAATAAACTAAGATACTCTATAAGCCTCTGCTTAGGCCAATTCTATCTAGCCAAGTAGGAAATGTCACCCCAAATTCCCCTGACAGACCATGTTAGAAAGAATATGAACTTCCTCTGGCTAGTAAACTACCTCTATTCCAACTTAACACAATTGATTCACCTTTCGATCTGTACCCACATACAAGCAAGCAGCTAGTCAAAGCAGAATTTAAACCCAGAATTCCCATGGCACTCATGTTAGATAGAATTTGGGTATCCTGATAAGACCTATTTTAGTTTCTGTAAGGCAAAGGACACCGTCAAAAGGACAAAATTGCAACCAACAAATCGGGAAAGATCTTCACCAACCCTACATCCGACATATATACAAAGAACTCAAGAAGTTAGACCCCAGAAAACCAAATAACCCTATTAAAAATGGGGGACAGAGCTAAACAAAGAATTTTCACCTGAAGAACCTCAGATGGCTGAGAAACATCTTAAGAAACATCATTAGTTGTTAGGGAAATGCAAATTAAAACAGCCCTGAGACTTCACCTCACACCAGTCAGAATGGCTAAGATTAAAAACTCAGGAGACAGCAGGTGTTGGTGAGGATGTGGAGAAAGAGGAACACTCCTCCACTGCTGGTGGGAATGCAAGCTGGTACAACCACTCAGTAAATCAGTCTGGCAGTTCCTCAGAAAACTGGGCATGACACTTTCAGAGGATCCTGCTATACCATTCCTGGGCATATACCCAGAGGATTCCCCGGCATGCAATAAGGGCACATGCTCCACTATGTTCATAGCAGCCTTATTTATAATAGCCAGGAGCTGGAAAAAAACCCAGATGTTCCTCAATGGAGGAATGGATACAGAAAATGTGGTATATTTACACAAAGGAATACTCAGCAATTAAAAACAATGAATTCATGAAATTCTTAGGCAAATGTTTGGAACTAGAAAATATCATCCTAAGTGAGGTAACCCATTCACAAAAAACAAGCACATGGAATGCAGTCACTGATAAGTGGATATTAGCCCAGAAGCTCAGAATACCCAAAACCCAACACACATATCAAATCATTCCTAAGAAGAAGGAAGGAGAGGGCCCTGGTCCTGGAAAGTCTTGATGGAGCTTTGTAGGAGATTATTGCCAGGACAGAGGAGTGGGAGGGGGTTGATTGGGGAACTGGTGGAAGGAAGAGGACTTATGGTACTTGGGGGAGGGTGAAACTGGGAAAGGGAAAATCATTTGGAATGTAAACAAAGAATATTGAAACTAAATTTTACATTTAAAAAGAAGACCTACTTTCCCCACTATGGGTCCCCAAGTATTCTCAGTTGTTCCTTTGTTTCTACTTGAGTCATGTGACCCAATTTTGGTGCTCTTAGTTACTCACTTAATAACAACTAAAAACAAACAAAAAACCAAAACAAACAAACAAACAAACAAAACACTTTAATTTTTAGACTAATAATCTCAGGTTTCTAGCAGAAACATGCCCCAATTTGGTTCGCCAAATGTAGTGGGTAATAATTAAGAAAGAGTACCACCCTGCCAGGACTCTGCACCAAATCCCAGGGAGGGGCTTGCACTCAGGACTGCTCTCACTGTCACACTGATCCGTTCTATTCTAACCAGCTCTCATGGCATCCCAGTTGCTTTTCCTCTCTGCCATAGACTCTGTAAACAGTTGGAGTCCCACACTTCTACCCAGCACCAACTCCTTCCAAGTATCCAGAAAATCATGACTCTTCAACTTGAATAGTTAACAAAATATATTGATGTATAAGAAACTCCCAACTTCATAATGCCAATTTACAATGATAAAGTCTTATCCCAATATTTCTAACCTCTCCAAAACACCACAAATACGTCTGAAGCCATCTGGATAGCCATGTCCCTTCTCTGCTTCACTCCTGTGGTCCACTGAGCTTCTCTCTCTCCCCTAGCTCCTCCCCCTCTCTCCTTTCCAATCACTGTCCTCTTACTGCCTCAATGTGAATGTATAGGAAATATCTTGCAACAGCATAGTCCACTATTTTTCCTGTTAGTTAATACATATTGGAAGACTTGTCTTAAAATTTAATATAATAGTGTTCATCATTCCTATTCAAAAATGACCTATAAAATTGGTTACATTTTAAACAGATTATTTATATATACATTATATAGCAACACATTTTTGCTTAGCAACACTGAGCATTTAAATGAAATTATTTTATTATAGCAACCAGACACACGAGAACAAATCAAATAATTCTGAATGACATTTAGTATAATCACAAGAATGACCACTTTTATCATATTCGATCTAATTTAGTAACAATCCCTTTAGCATGTGTAGATAAAAACATGATGGCCTAATGACAATGCAGTAAATAAGTTGCCAGATCTTGTTGCCTTGTGTTATTTTTTCCTGTTTACTCCTGTGATCTCTCATGAGAGGGTTCAGTGAGTTAAAACTGCCCTTTGAACTATATGGATTTAGCTCTATATTTAATACAAGTCCAGTCAATGGTTCAGATTGTCAGTCTCAAGTGAGACTTCTGAGGACATGTTTTATTTGAATGTTCTGTGCTGCACTTTGCCATTTAGTGTCAATCTGTCCTTAGATAAGTACAAGATGCTTCTGTTTTGAAAGATTTTACCAGTCTCACTACTTCCTGACTACTATGCAAATAACTTAAATGTTGATTTAGAACCTGCCTAATGAGCTTCATATTCATAATTCCAATTACTTGATCAGCATCATCAGCTGGATTTCCCACGGGCCCTTCAAACTCAGTAAACAGAGTAGAATGTATTATGTTTCCCTGGAGAACTGTCACAAGATGATTTAAAATTTCATTTGCTAAAAAGTTCCCACATTTACCTGAGTGCAATCATCAGGACTTGTACAGAGCCATGTTATCATATAGAATTTCTTGTTCTTAATATCACACACTACAGTAGAAATAAAATCTTTGCCCTTTTTGATAGGACTATATTGTCAACATTGGATGACACCTTTGTTATAAGGTTGTACATTAAGTGAAGTATTAGGCTTGGGGTCTCATGGTTATTGTGCTCATTAAAGACTGGCATTATGAAAGTTTCTGAAAATATTTTAAAGGAGTAATAAGAAGTAAAATTAGTGCTTAATGAAAGGAAGATTTTTCCAATCCATTCTTAATATAATTATATACTTTCTATTAATATACAGTTTTAAACCCTCAGGTATGTTCAGACTTTACAACTAGTAAAAAGATAAATTTAAAATGTATTAAGTGTAATATTGATTAATAGGCACACAGTGTTTATCCAAGTTATCCCTCCACAAACATACAGTTTATTGCAGCTGTATTGTGCCATTTTCTGACTTATTTGGTCTTTTTTTCATTTTGTTTATTGGGTCAAATCTTGTCTCAAGTTGTAGCCCAGAAAGACATGAAACTCACTATGGAGCACCATTTGGCCTTGAACTATTATCAATCTCCTGCCTCAAACTCAGTGAATTAGAGGGAATTACAAGAGTAAGCCCAGTTTTGAATGACAACTTCTAAAATATTTTATAGAAAGTTAGGCACATTTTCATTGTTAATCACGTTATGTTTCTTACTTTAATTTCTAAATACTATCTATTCATGAAATAAATTGATGTTCTGTTCTAGCATCAACATTATTGGTGAATTGTTATTGTGATTTCATATTTGGCAATGAATTGTGATTTTTGCTTCCAGAAGTTTTTAATATGTTGTCTAAATGCTCTTATTGGAATAAAGCCTCAAAATCGTCAGGAAATATGATGCTTCATTTCATCTTAGATGAATGTTCACATGAGTATGAAAACATTTTTATTGTACATAAATATGTATGATGAGTGAAGACATAACTTATGAGTGATTGGGTCACTAAAAGTCTAAATAAAAAATACATCTAAAGCATTTGAAGCAATGGCTGGCATACAAACACATGGTAAATATCAATTTCATCATGAATGAGTTTACAGAATACTTTACATTGAAAGTCCAAATCTTGTGTGAACAAACTTTTATATTTACGAAAAACATTATCCTAAGTAATAAAATAAAAATTCGTAAAATAAGTATATTTAAATATTAGCTATTAAACTTCCCTCCTGTAAACTGAAAAATATACAGTACTATGTATGCTTCTGATAAAGATTTTGTAAGTTTATGCTCCAGTGAATTTTATCCAATAGTGTATTTACTAAATCATTATATCAAATTTCTTAAAGAATTTCATGGATTTATTAATCTTTTTATTTTTCCCATTTGATTTCTTTTATATTATTATTTTATATATTTACAATCCACCTATTGCCCTTTCCCTGGTCCTGCCTCCACAGTTCCTCATCACATACCTCCTCCCCTGTCTTTGAGGGTATACTCCCCAAGTACTAGGCCTGAAACCACTCCAGCTTTCCAGGGTTAGGTCCTGCTTTTCCCACTGAAGCCACACCAGCCAGTTCTCTACTCTATATGTGCTGGCAGACTGGGTCAGCTTGTGTCTGGTGCCTGATTGGTGGCTCAGTGAATGGGAACTCCCAGGTATCCAGGTTAGTTGAGAGTGCTGGTCTTTCTGTGAGGTCGCACTCCCCTTCAGCTTCTTAAATCCTTCCCCTAATTCAACCATAGGGGCTTCCAACTCAGTCCAATGGTTGGGTATAAGCATGTGCATCTGTCTCAGTCATCTGCTGGTTGAACCTCTTAGAGGACAGTCATGTCAGATGTCAGTAAACACATCATTTGACATTTTAATTTACTTTGTTACTTTGGAAAACATTTTAAAGTGATGTCGAAAATGAGATAAATATATTAATGCTTTGTTTTCTCATATAATTTAACATAAACAATCTTAAAAGGTTGGTAAATTCATACAGGACAAATGGTATTTATATTCTCATATATTTCCATGACCACAATTTTTTGATGTTTTTTAGTCAAAGCTTTCTATTACTTACTTGTAGCAGGAAGAACTATTGAGGATGAATAATTTGGCATATTCTCTTCCCTACCATCTGGTATATACATTCTATTATTATTATTATTATTATTATTATTATTATTATTTTAATCATTATTAGATATTTTCTTCATTTAGATTTCAAATGTTATCCCCTTTCCTCGTTTCCCCTTGGAAAACCCCCGATTCCACCCCACCCCCCTGCTTACCAACCCACCCACTCTTGCTTCCTTGTCTTGGCATTCCCCTATACTGAGGCATTAAACTTACTCAGGATCAAAGGCCTCTCTTCCCTTTGAAGGCCATCCTCTGGTACATATGCAGCTGGAGCCATGGGTCCCTCAAGGTGTACTCTTTGGTTGGTAGTTTAGTCCATGGGAGCTCTGGGGGGTACTGGTTGGTTCATATTGTTGTTTCTTCTATGGGGATACAAGCTCCTTCAGTTCCTTTGGTCCTTTCTCTAACTCCTCCATTGGGTACCTTGTGCTCACTCCAATGGTTGGCTCAGAGTATCCACCTCTGTATTTCTCAGGTACTGGCAGAGCCTCTCAGGAGACAGCTATATCAGGCTAATGTCAGCAAGTGTTTATTGGCATCCACAATAGTGTCTGGGTTTGGTGATATATATGGAATGGATCCCCAGTAGGCAATCTCTGGATGGCCTTTCCTTCAGTCTCTGCTCCACTCTGTCTCTCCAGAGAACCAAATAACCCTATTAAAAATGGGGTACAGAGCTAAACAAAGAATTCTCAATTGAGGAATACTGAATGGCTAAGAAGCACCTATAGAAATGTTCAATATCCTTAGTGATCTGGGAACTGCAAATCAAAACAGCCCTGAGATTCCACCTACGCAGTCAGAATGGCTAAGATCAAAAACTCAGATGACAGTAGGTGCTCATGATGATGTGGAGAAAGAGGAACACTCCTCCACTGCTGGTGGGATTGCAAGCTGGTACAACCACTCTGGAAATCAGTTTGGTCGTTTCTCAGAAAATTGGACATAGCTATACCACTGGTCCCCACTATATCACTCCTGGGAATATAACCAGAAGATACTCCAACATGTAATAAGGTCACATGTTCCACTATGTTCATAAAAGCCTTATCTCATTAGCCAGAAGCCAGAAAAAACACAGATGTACCTCAACAGAGAAATGGATACAGAAAATGTGGTAAATTTACACAATGGAATACTACTCAGCTATTTAAAACAATGAATTCATGAAATTTTTAGGCCAATGGATGGAGCTAGAAAATATCCTGAGTGATGTAACCCAATCACAAAAGGATACACATTGTATGCACTCACTGATAAGTGGATATTAGCCCAGAATCTCAGAATACCCAAGATACAATTCACAGACCAAATGAAGGTCAAGAAGGAAGACCAAAATTTGGATTCTTTGGTTCTTCTTAGAAGAGGAAATAACATACACATGGGAGGAGATACAGAGACAAAGTGGTATGTACATTCTTGATTGCAAGGAATCTACTTGGCTCAGACTATTTCTCTCTACTTGACTCAATCCTGTAGATTTGGAAATATAACTAGTTTTCATTAAAAGCTTCTGCATAGCATAACATATACACAAAATATGAGCATATATCCAGTTATTTATCGAGATATAAGACACTTAAATCTTTCAAAGTAGTCCTTCATGGAGGAATCTTTAACCCTAACCTAATCAATAGAACAAAGCTGTTTGGAAACAAGAATTCTGCTACATGAACAGAAAATAACATATTGTCTTTGCACATATATTTTGAACATCTTTGCTTTGGCAACATAAGAGAAACTAAAAATAAATAGTTCATCTCCTTAACATATAAAACCACATAAAGTAATTTACTTTTCAAAGTTAATCTATTTTGTACTCTTTGTGCAACTTCAGCCACCTAGTCCAAAACAGAAAGACTTTGGGTATGTCTGTGTGACATAGATGTAACATGTATGGTACATGTTAACGACATCAACCAAGGTTATCAGCATTTCCCTGGATTACTGGCTATCACTGCAACTCAGTATGTGCATGAATAGTCTAGATGTTATCAAGTGAATTGAGTTCAGCAAGGCATGGAAATTGTTGAATGAGACAAAATATTAGGAGTCCCTGGTTTCACAGTACAAAAACAAACAGTAGAATGCCAAAATAAAAAGTAATGCAACTGTGCTGTTTTTGTTTGTTTTTCTGTCAACACTACAGATCAATGGTTCTTTTATCATTTCATAAAATGTACTGGGACTGAGTTTTAGAGCAATTTTGACCCTTCCCAGTTGTTTGCGCTTCCTGCAGCTGTGGCTTCCCTGTGACACAGTTAAGTCACATTCTACCCACCTTTTTCAAAGTGTCTCCTCATGACTTACTGGAAATAGGCTCCCAATCGTTTTTTAATTGCAATGCATGGGAAATGTTTTTAGACAGCACAGCTGGTTCCAGGATATATCTCTGGTGTTGGAGCAACTAGTTTCTAATTGCTCCCCTACCTTACCAATTAAATTGCAAGAAAGCCAGCTGGGGGTAAACTCTTCAAATGGATAACTAGCCCTAAGATGTCAGCTTCTAGTTTCTATGATGTGATAACCACAGATAAAAAAAGACTCTTTTGGATAACTGAACTGTAGTATTGACAACAGAGATGCTTTAGCTGGAAGGAAACAAAATTTCATCTAGTCAAGTGTTTTAACCTCAGGGCAAAGATCAGTAATACTGAGATCCAATTTATGTCATCATTTACTTCACTCCTAAATTTTTCTGCACTTGCTCTAGTTACATGTCTCTGTAATAGAGGCCTTAATGGAAGAGAAACATTTTTACAGTCCTGCTGTAAAGTTCCTACATGAAATTCATACCCTCATCTTTTCATGTTAGCAGTGCAAACCCAATTGATGCTTGCTCTGTGTGTTCATATGGTACACAAGTAAAAAAAAAGGCAAAAATGTTTAATTACAGAAGTAATGTTTACCCCATTAGAGAGAAAAATTAATTTATAATTCTATGCAAATGATAAATTGGCCATTCTACAAAGAAGTATTTAAGGTCCAATTGTTTATGCTTTCTTGTTAAAAACTGAGTGAAGACTCTATGGGTACATAGAGTTCCTTGTCATATATAGAAGATACTATACTGCAAAAATGTCTGGTTCTATCCCTCTTACTTTATTGTCATCTTCCTAGAAATTCCTTGAGGCTTAGGTGTTATTTGTTGCTATCTAGATGTGTCAATTAAGGTTGGGCATCCCACAGATATTTATTCTGTGTTTTTACCAGCAGTCAATTCCTATAATATTCTTCATCTGGTGCAAATATACTCTTCACAGTCTGCATAATGACAATATTAGTTGACATTTCAACACTGATAGTAATCTCACAAGGACCCATCCCAAGATGGAAAGCTCCAGTCAATTAAGGGTTAATAGGTTTTAACCATGATGAAATCCCCGAGAAATTTTTCAATCTTAAAGATAAACACTGAACAATAAATGGAGTCAGAAGACAACACACACACACACACACAAAACACACATGCACATGTATATAGAGATAAACATATAGAGATATAAATATACATATGCATGCATATATAGACATATATATGTACATATGTACATACACAAATAATACATGTATGCATATGTGGATATTACTAAACTGAATATATATATGAATATGTGCACATTCATGCACATATTCATATATATATTCACATTGAAATAATTCTCTATCTCTATATACATGTGCATATATATGCACATTCATGCATATATTCATATATATTTATTCACATTGAATAATTCTCTATCTCTATATACATGTGTATGTGTGTTTTGTGTGTGCATGTGTTGTCTTCTGACTCCATTTATTGTTCAGTGTTTATCTTTATGATTGAAAAATTTCTCGGGGATTTCATCATGGTTAAAAGCTGATTAACCCTTAATTGACTGGAGCTTTCCATCTTGGGATGGGTCCTTGTGAGATTACTATCAGTGTTGAAATGTCAACTAATATTGTCATTATGCAGATTGTCATATATGCACATTTATACATATATGTGACATCTTCTACGAGGCAGCTTATATCTAAAACACTTGCTGCACACACATGGGAATCTAAGGTAAGATACCCAGATCCACATAACAAAGGATGCACATTGGTAAATGTCTGTGACTGAAATCCTGGGAGGGAAAGAAGAATGGATTACTAGAAGTTAATGAATAGTCAGCCAGTTAGTGAATTCCAGAGTCCCTGAGAGGTCTCAAGGAAGGAGATGAAGTGAAATTGATGAATACACACACGCACGCACACACACACACACACACACACACACACACACACACATATATATGCAACATCAACCAGAAGCCCTCACAGGTAAGGTATGTACACAGATGTGAGCATTCTCACACACATCCATGCACAAAATAATCTACATGTGCCATACGAACATCAATAAAAGTATGAATTAGTTAAACAAATATCAGTGCCTTGTATTTAAAGTCACTACTCTTTTTATTATAGTCAGTTTCTTAGAACACTTAAAAATCACAATGAGTTGTCCCATGTGACTATAGCTGGATACCTACCTACTTGATTACTATTAAAAGAGCACCTTCCTTTTGTGACTTCTTGCTTGAAAATAAAAAGAGCTGAAGCTCCCTGGTTAGTATTTTGTAACTAGCTTTATTTCAATAAGTGACTTATTCTCCTCACTGTGCAGATTATAATATTATTTCAATGGAGTTAGAAGGGGGTATTTAATTATATTTAACAGAAATATTTGCTTAGAAGTTTCTTTGGGTCTGTGTGTCTATTCATATCCTTTCACAGAAAAACCCAAGCCAATGAAAACAAAATCATGTTTTTTTTTTTTAAAGTTAAAAAGGTATATAAGTCAGAATCTTAAAAGTTAATTTACGGTCTAACTTCTTGAGTTCTTTGTATATATTGGATATTAGCCCTCTGTCGGATGTGGGGTTGGTAAAGATCTTTTCCCACTTTGTTGGTTGCCGTTTTGTCCTTCGGACAGTGTCCTTTGATTTGCAGAAACTTTGTAATTTTATGAGACCGCAAAGAACCAAATAACCCTATCAAAAAATGGGGCACAGAGCTAAACAAAGAATTTTCACCAGAAGAAATTCGGATGGCCGAGAAACACCTTAAGAGATGTTCAACATCATTAGTCATCAGGGAAATGCAAATCAAAACAACCCTGAGATTCCACCTCACACCAGTCAGAATGGCTAAGATTAAAAACTCAAGAGACAACAAGTGCTGGCGAGGATGTGGAGAAAGAGGAACACTCCTCCACTGTTGGTGGGATTGCAAAATGGTAAAACCACTCTGGAAATCAGTTTGGCGGTTCCTCAGAAAATTGGGCATGTCACTTCCAGAGGACCCTGCCATACCACTCCTGGGCATATACCCAGAGGATTCCCCTACATGCAATAAAGACACATGCTCCACTATGTTTATAGCAGCCTTGTTTATAATAGCCAGAAATTGGAAGGAGCCCAAATATCCCTCAAAGGAGGAATGGATACAGAAAATGTGGTATATTTATACAATGGAATACTACTCAGCAATTAAAAATAATGAATTCATGCAATTTGTAGGTAAATGGTTAGACCTAGAAAATATCATCCTGAGTGAGCTAACCCAATCACAAAAGAATGCACATGAAATGCAATCACTGATAAGTGGATATTAATGAGCCCAGAAGCACTAAATACTCAAGACACAAATAGCAAGTCAAATGATTCCCAAGAAGAAGAAAGGAGAGGACCCTGGGCATGTAAAGATTGCATCCAGTTTAGTAAAGAAACCGAGGGGGGAGGGGGAATGATTGGGGAATAGTTGGGGGGGGAGAAGAACTATGGGAACTATGGTGGGTGGGAACTGGGAAAGGGGAAAGCCTTTGAAATGTAAACATAGAATATAGAAAATAAAAATAACTAAAAAAAAAAAGTTAATTTAAGTGACATCTTAATTCATATGAATGGTACAGGGGTCAAATTACACTTGGAGATTCAGACTTAGACCTTCCTTCCCTCGATGGAAATATTCTCAGGTTTTCATATCTATGAGAGTTTCTAGAATCACCAATTATTGTTAATATTTAATTTTAAGGATGTAGCTATATTACATAGTCTTTAATGAAAAGGCAGTTTAAGTTTGTAGAGCTGAACTATTTTACAGATATTTAACATATTTAATGTTTTCTGAACTGAAATATAATTATTAAAAATAAAGCCATGCTTATGAGGCTACAAACAGTGTTAGCAATTAATTTGAAAATATCTTATTTTTACAATAATTCACAGTAGTTTTCATATACACAGACACATAATCACAAATGTAACATAATAATTATATTTTATTTTATCCAAATGTCTTGGGTAGAACTTCATTTCTGTGAAGATACAGCATGAGTACAGCTTATAAGTACTTTTTAAGCTTTATAAGTACTTATAAAGGAGGACATTAACTGGAACTGATTTAAAGTTTTAGAGGTTTAGTCCATTATCATCATAGCAGGAAACATGGCAGCATGCAGTCAGACATGGAGCTGGGGAACCAAGAGTTCTACATCTCGATCCATAGGCAGGAGAAGGAGACTGAGTGTTACAGTCAGCCATAGCTTAAGCATAGGAGAACTCAGAGTTGATCCCCACGGTGACATACTTACTCCAACAAGGTCACATCTATTCCAACGAGGCCTCCTAATAGTGTCAAGCACTCAAACACATGAGTCTTTATGGGTCATACCTAGTCACACTATCAAACTTGTTATTTTACAATCAAAATATGCATGTGGACTTTTTAAGTTACACTTTTAGATAGAAACATAATTCTTAATTAACTATATTATATCTAAACAAAATAACATGATACACAAAAATATTTTTGGATCAAAAAGCGACATTTATAATAGAATAAATTTGAAAATATAAACAGCATGTGGACTTTTAGTATATTACATTTATTTATTACTTAATATAACTATCTTTAAATTAGTAAGACTGAAGAATTTTACTCTTTAAAATTATATTTAATTTTATTCAATTTTAGATATTTTTATATATTTTTTTCATTCTTCTCTTCATTACATCCTGACCATTGCTTCCTCTTCTTTACACTACTTCCAGTCCCTCCCATCCCCCCACAGTTCACGCCATTTCCCTTTATAAAGTGGCTTTATTCTTTTGCACAGATTGTTACTACATAGTTTAATATCTAGCATAAGCTACACCTTTGAGAAACATGTTACAACCCTCTTTAATCATAAGTCCCTATGACATAAAATTATAAAATGACATTTAAAATAATTGAAAGAATTTAAATTATAAATTTTAATTTTAAATGAAATTTATGAAGTTTATTACTATACAGAGAAATAAAATATTAATCATAACAACATGTTTTAGAGTAATTAATAATACCAAGACCTAATATCTCCATGTATATTACATATATACACATATATGTTTGTTAATGTATATGTTTACATTAGATATTTTAAAATATCAAATATCAAATATCAAATATTCATTGCATTATTCAGCTGTTGCAATTTTTATCATATACTGAACAAACAATTTAATTATCAGAAAGAATCATTTTATACATAAGTGGCTATTTCACTAAAAACAGATTGCCATTGGTTAGATAACCTGAAAAGGAAATTATGATATAAAATATAGTAGTAAATATTCTATATTAGACTGTTAATGAGATTTCACTTGCATAAGAAAGAACAGAAGGTAACAAAATTCAGCATTCACCACAGGTACAGAATGGAAGACTGTGGTCAAGGACTGGGAAGAACTATCTAAGGAGATACACTATAATCAGCTGAGATGGGCTTGGTATATCCAGCTATGGTCTTATCTCATAGTATGTGATTCTCCTCTGAAGCACTTTAACATCTGCCAAAAATTTCTTTCTATATTTTGACCCTTTTATGATGCAATATCTATTAGCACTTTACTTCAAGGACAAGAGGAGAACAGGAATTTCTAAACAGACTATGGCCTGATGCCACTTGGAAAATCATCCAAATGTGGCATTGCTAGCATTAGAGACTGAAATGTGAGCAACATGTTAAAGAAATCAATGAGGAAAATGAATATCTGTGTTCAATGTATAAAGAAAATAGAGTCAAAGCAGAACTACGTCAGAGATATGCTTTCTTTGTTACTTATTGTAGGGTAGGGACATGTCTATATTTTACTGAAAATATTCTACTTGAGCATTTTCAAATGAACACATGTATAAGCAGTAGTCCTAAAACAGCAATAAGAGGTGTCATACAAAAAACAAATGCATGGTGACATGCTGCCCTGCTTATTTGATTGGCCTGTTGTGTGATTAACATTAACAATAAGTTTAAATTCATGGTTTTCAAGAAGAATACAAATATGTGATCAGTTTAAGTTTGTTCTTAGATTAATAAGTGATTCAAAATAGTAATCCAAAGGGATAATATCACCTTATTCTACCATCTTCTGTTTTAAACACTCTTCAATCTGGGTGCATGAGAACAAAGATTGCTTATTGAGAATTTTGTATATTTCATTGGAAATTAATAAAATAGGGGTTGGAGTGATGCCTGTGCAGTAATCAATATCCTCTGCTCTTGCAAAGAACCTTGCATGGTTCTCAGCACCCACAGGAACGCTTATACAAATTCCAGGATTTCCACACCCTCTTCTGACCTCTGTGGCAAACTATATAGTTGCCCAGAAGTAGTACTCAAACATATACCAAAAAAGCATTCATACAAATAAAATAATAAAATAAATATACATTTTAAAAATAAATGTATAAAAATATGCATTTACAAAAATGGTCTGTGATATCTTAAAACTAATTTGAAACTATTGACAAATAAATAAACACACACACAAGCACAAATACAAACACAAATTCAGTTATTTACTGAACTTACTTTGGACCTAAATGACTACTTTCACTGAACCAGTACAACATCTCATAATAAATATGTGTGCAAAACCCAACCAAATCTTCTTGAGAGTCTTAAACAAGACATCCTTTTCATGCTACTTTAATGTTTATACCAAAAACATTAATAATTTCTTATCCTAAGATATGTGTCACATATTCATATAAAAATGGTTTCAACTTTATTGCTATGACTGGAATAATGGACATTCTTTTTATTCCCCTTGTTTCTCTTGACAGGTTTTCTTTTTCTTTTCTTTCTTTAAAAATTTTTTTTGTTTTTTTTTTGTTTTTTTTTAATTTTTATTTTCTATATTCTATGTTTACATTCCAAAGGCTTTCCCCTTTCCCAGTTACCCCCCACCATATGTCCCATAATTCCTCTCCCCCCCCTGCTATTCCCCACTCATCCCCCCCCCACACACACACACGATTTCTCTGTTCTGGGTCTACAATACTGGATCCAATTGGTTATTTTATTTATTTAAATTTCAAATGTTATCCCCTTTTCCCAGTTTCCCTTCCTCAAGCCCCCTCTCCCTATCTCCTTCCCCCCCTGCCTCTATATGTGTCCTTCCCTACAGGCCCACCCACTCTGGCCTTAGTACCATAGCATTTTCTTTACCCTGGGTTATTGATCCTCCACAGGACCAAGCGGTTCCCTCTGCCATCCTCTTCTACATATCCAGCTGGAGCCATGGGTGCCTGCATGTATATTCTTTGGTTGGTAGTTTAGTCCCTGGGAGCTCTCTCTGGGGGAGTGGGGTGTCTGGTTGGTTGATACTGTTGTTCTTCTTATGGGGTTGCGAATACTTTCAGCTCCTTCATTCCTTTCTCTAACTACTCCATTGGGGCCCTCATGCTCAATCCAGATGTTTGGTTGAGAGCATCTACATTTGTATTGGTCAGGCTCTGGAAGAACCTGTCAGGGGGACAGCTATACCAGGCTCCTGTCAGCAAGAACTTCTTGGCATCAGCAATATGGAAATGCAGCAATATCCCTGGATTTCCTTTTGACAGAATGAATTCTGGATCACCCAAGTCAAAAGTGAACATTTTTATAATATCTGTAGACAATTGACTTCTTCTTTAAGAGCTGATGAGCTCTGTTTCCTATAAGCTGATGTATATCATCAAGTGAGTAAATGTTTTTATTGCTTAAAAATGCTTTAATTACACTTTGAGGATTTATAACATGGGTATCTAGATTTTATTTTTTATTAATCAGACAGTGTGGCTACAATTTTACCAATGCTACATTTTATAACTACCTCTTATAGAAAATGGGAATTGTATTTTTCTAGATAGTTTTCCAACTTTTATGTCTAATTGAGACCAAACTATAATTCTAACCTATCTTACAGGATTCTATTTTTTATGTTCTTTCTCTGGCCTTACAAGCATTTGAGATGTATCATTATCTTGGAAGCCATAGGATATTACCCTATACTTAATATAATGTATGTCGTTATAGCTACACATTAACATATTCCAATTCTAGGCAAAGTATTTTTTTGCTATTGTTGATTTAATCTGTGAGTGTTAGGACACTTTATTTTATCAATTTTTTTCTCTTCCCCACCTTTTTCCAGATCTGTCCCATATCCCTTACCACTTAACATTATCTTCTTTCTCAAGAGAGAGAGAGAGAGAGAGAGAGAGAGAGAGAGAGAGAGAGAGAAAGAGAAAGAGAAAGAGAAAGAGAAAGAGAAAGAGAGAGAGAGATTGAGAGAAGGAGGGAGGGAGGAAGGGAGGAAGGGAGGGAGGGAGGGAGAAAGAGAGAGAGAGAGAGAGAGAGAGAGAGAGAGAGAGAGAGAGAAATTGATGGCACAACCATTTAATTGTAGGGTTAAAACAAAAAAGGGAGTGGGGCTTTCTAACAAAATCTCTATAAATGCTGGTGATGCTGTGCAAGGCCTACAACTAGAGCCTTCAGGCTGGTCATTATTTTATTATTACCACATTTCTTTGAAACTACTCATAAAATAGCCCCATCGATTTAAAATTCTATCATAACTTTTGTTTGTTTTATTTATTTATGTAGTATGTGCTGTGTTTATTTATGGTACTTGATGGGTGGGTTACAAGTAATAAAAACCTTAGGGACATGCATTACATATGTAGGCTCTACTGTGATAGGTTTTAATCAGGATGTTAGATTAAATTCCTTTTAAAAGCCTTTTCACTTAGTTAAGTGGAAAGGGAAAACAATGATCATTACATTATTTTTTTGATCAGTATGATTTAGTAAACTATCAAATAAATTTCTATTCAAATATAGTGAGCTGGAAGTATATCTTATTGGTAGAGTATTGTGTCAGCACATGTGAGAACCTAGATTCTATACTTTTTATTTAAATGTAACAAACAAATAATTATATTTTCAGATCTGGAATGATCTTGAGTATAGAAACATAACCCTGAGTAAGTCAAAATGTCAATTCATGAGTCATCACTAATTGGGCAAATTTGCATTACAAGTAATATAGGAAGATTGCTATTCATTAGTCCAAAAAAGAAAGATTGGTTTTACTGCTATTATAAGCACACAAATATTGTGTACTAATATACAGATTATAAATGCTAATATGATAAGGAACTTATATAAGTAATTATATTATTGCTGAGAGCCTCCTGGCCTGAAGCAGGTTGAAATGAGACAACAAGCAGGACTCTGGTGTGGTTTAAAGACATATGGTCTCAGGACATTCTAGTTCTGTAACTATACTGGATGTTGATGATAGCTTCTAAAAAAGTCCTCAAAACTTTCTTGCTTATTTTGAGGATTAAAAGCCCCTGGCTTAGGTGATTAACACCTGTAGCCTAACAGCAGGCGATTAAGTAATGTGGCCTTTGTTGTATCTCAGCAGGAATTGTTCTAACTCTCAGCCAGCTAGTTGAAGTCACAGGAAGAAAAAGGGACACTTTGAAAAGTGAATTTAGGATTTATTTCTAAGATGTAAACAGTTTCCTAGGAACCCTCACTAAGAGAAGGGAGCAAAGTGGAAAGCTCCTAAGTGGGGCAAGGGAAATTTTCACATGTCTCTTTGTTCTCAGCACCTATACATATTTCAGAACATGTATACCATGGTAATATGATAACATGGTAAAAAGCTCATCACAAGTTTATACATGAATCCAAATCATAACTTGAACAAGAAGTTTTCAATAGAGAAGATTTACATGTGTGTCCATTAGGAGTAATTATCTGGTTAAACACTCATCAACTGTTATAGCTCCACGGGCTCATGGATAGTTAAAAAACACAACTAAGTTATTAGAGAAGTACTGTACAAATAAATCCAGTCAATATTTTATCTTATGTCCTAGCACTTATAATAAATCACTAGTTCCTTTTTATGAACTTTGAAATGTGCTATGAGTAGTGGGGTCTGGTGAGGTGGGTTGGGGATGTGGGGACATCATCTTGGAAACTGGGAGCAGGGGAGGAGGTATGGGATGTGGAACAGACCTGGTGAACCAGGAGGGGGATAAAATCTGGACTGTAAAAAAAGATTAAACAATAAATTTTTAAAAATAAGTCATCTATTTATCTATATAGCATCACTACAAGACTGTAAATTTCTTTAGTTCTCCAGAGATCTGCTCAAACAGGTGGGCTAATGCCTAGTGATTGTTATATATGTGATAATAAAGAAAAAGCATATTAATAGCAGGAATCTTTTCTAAAATGATTTTCTCCTGGGCCTTGCCTACCAGAGTTCAGTCATAGATTTTAATCTAAGGTGAAGTCAATTCAGGAAGATCACCTGCTAGTTATTAGCTTGCCCTATGATGGCTCCTAACATATTATAAAAGAAACTATCAAGGACTTTCTTAGTATCTCAGAATTTATACTGATTTACTTATATTTCTTCTACCATTAAGGTTAAATTCTTGAGAAAGACAAAATACTTTCAGAAGCAAAGTATGTTAAATACATTTATAACCTTTAAGTTAGACAAATATTTAATATTGCAAAATTTAAAGATTCTCCTTTTTCATTCCAGAGATTGTGATTTCAAATAGTGGCATAATTTGCATCTGAGTAAGGTTTATATAGTCTCCAGTATTCCTGAATTAAAGAGCAAAGTATTTCTAAAATATATCATTTTATGTGAATTTTATAACTCAGTTGCTATGTTTTGTAACATTTCTTTTTCAGGAGCTCATTATTGCTTTTTCTAGCAGTGAACAAAGCTCACACACTTGTTACCTTGCCTCTGTCACTGATGAGATCTTGGGGCTGTTTACATTAGCCAGCAAATGTGGAAGGTTGGAACTGTCCCCTGGTGTTTAATTTTATAGCTCAATTTATTTCTAAGGCTGGAATTTTTAGCAGCTGTGCAGCAATCCTTGTTTATCTCAAAGACAGAAATAAAAATATTTAAAAAACTAAAGAATAGGCAAAAATATTCACTTCTCTTAGGTGAGAATGCTAAAAGAGATAATTAGTCATCATAAATAGTCATAAAAAGCTATTTTCACTTGTAACTCATAGAATTTCCTAAAGCCAAATAATATGAAAAAAACAATGATCTACTTTGAAAAATAAAAAGGAAATGTTAGAAGATCTGTGCAGAAGGAATATCTGTATTATCCAAATAGAAGTTTTCTTACTGTATGTTTTAAACAAATATGCCTATTTTAACAGCATCGTATTGGCATAAAATGAAACATGTTGAAAAGTGTAATCAAATTAAAGATACAGACATAAATACACATGCTTATGGACAAGGGATTTTTACTTTTAAAAATAGCCATAATGACACAGTATAAAATAAAAAAGCATGTTCAGCAATTGGTGCTAGTCAAACTGATGTCTGTAGGTAGAAGAATGCAAATAAGTCCATACCAATTGCCCTGCACAAACTCAATTCCAAATGAATCAAAGACCTCAATATAGAAAAAGGTACACTCTGTCTGATAGGAAATGGGGACTAGGTTTGAAACTATTGAGACAGGACAAGATGTTCTGAACAAAAAACAGTTACCGCACACACTAAGGTCCATTGATAAATGGGACTTCATGAACTGTAAAACCTTTGCATGGCAAAGGACACTGTCACTCAAACAAAGTGTCATCCCAAGGAAGGGAACAAAACTTTCAACAACTCCATTTCCAGTAGAGGGATAATATCTAAAATATATAAAGAAATTAAGGAACTTCCTATAATAAAAGAAAAACCATTAAAATGGGTTACAGATATAAACTTCTCACTCTCAATAGTGGAATCACAAATGGCTGAAAAGCATAAAGAAATGCTCAATATTCTTAGCCACCAGGGAAATTCCAATTCCAATTCCAATTCCAATTACTTTGAGATTTTACCTCCTAAAATGGTTAAGATCAATAATAATACAATTGACAGACCATTATAGCAAGGATGTGGAACAAGGGGAACACTCCTGCCTTGCTGTTGGGACTGTAAACTTGTACAGCTACTATGAAAATCAGTGTGGCAGTTCATCAGAATTATAGGAATCAATCACCACAAGATCCAGCTACAACACTCTTGGGCATATAACTAATGGATGCTTCACCCTACTACAGGGACACTTGATAAGCCATGTTCATGGCAACTTAATCCATCATAGCCAGAAACTGAAAACAACCAACATGTCCATCAATAGATGATAAACAACCAATAGATGGATAAACAAAATATGGTACATTTACACAATGGAATATGACTCATCTCTTGATAAAATGATATAAAAAATTCCAGGCAAATAAATAGATTAGAAAACTTCATGTTTTGCGAAGGAACCCAGACCTGGAAAGATAATTATATGCATCTACTTATATTTGGTTATTAAACAATAACTACATGAGAACCAAGCTACATTTTATACACCCAGAGAGATTATGAATAGAGGAAGAAACTTGGATGGACACATGGATTTACCTGGGATGTGAAATGGCATAGATTTTATGAGTAGACAAAAATAGTAGGAAGATGAAATCCATAGGATCAAGCACAAAGTAGAAGTGGAAATGGGATGGAAGAAATAAATGAGAGTAGACAGCTAAAACTGAAAAGAACTTGAAGCATTTGAAAGACACTATTCAGTGGAATCTTCCTATATGTGATAGTGATACTAATGAAGCCTCAATATAATAACAGAGACAGAACCCATGCAGGCTATCTCTTGTCACTAAATAAAGCTTCTAGTGCCATAGCACCACTTCCCATATTGAAATCATAGATATCCCCACTGAAACCTCAAAGCAATAGATTTCTCTCCTCAAACTGACAACAAGATCCATTGTTGAAGACACCCATGCAACTCATTGAACATGAAGAGTTCAAGCTGATGCCTACATAGAACATTTATCCCATGTTCAAGTGTCATGACAGAAAATTGTTTTGTAGACTATCAAAGAGAAATGTAAATACCAACCCAACCATACAACCTTTGGTTTGATTTGCCCAGGATACACATTAATCTATGGCAATTGAGGCACATTAATCTATGGCAATTGAGGCACAAACCTTGTGCAAGAAACTAACATTTATATGCTTTGACTTAAGACCCAACTCATACAAACAAACCCATATGTGAAACTGCTTACATGACCAAGAATGAGAGTATAGATAGCCTAGAGACATAGGGTGAAACAAATAGTATTAATAAACAAACAAACATGTTAACAATAAAAAGATTCCTAATGATATTCTGCTATACTCATAGATAGATGCCATATTCAGCATTAATAAAAAGACTTCCTCCTGAGGCAGACAGGAACAAATATAGAAACCTCTAACGAGATGAGAGAGAGAGAGAGAGAGAGAGAGAGAGAGAGAGAGAGAGAGAGAGAGAGAGAGAGAGAGCTTGGAACATACAGCTCTAAAGTCTCAATCAAATCCCTCAACTTCAGAGCTCAGGAAACCCATTAGAAGAGGAGACAGTAGGGATGGAGAAGACAGAGAGGACCGAGGATGTAAAGGATGCTGCCAGGAGAAATAGACTTGCAAAACAACTGAGCAAAGTTCAAATAACTCACAGAAACTGAAGCAGAAAGCACAGGACCTGCATTGGTCTTCATTAGGTCTTCAGCATATATATATATACATATATATATGTATATATATATATGTATATATATATATATATGCTCTTTGCTATATCAGCTGTATCTAAATATGATATCACTTTTTTTCATGTTTTCTTTATTTTCTATATTCTTTGTTTACATTCCAAAGGCTTTCCCCTTTCCCAGTTCTCCCCCACCATATGCCCCATAAGTCCTCTCCCCCCTAACTATTCCCCAATCACCACCCCCCATTTCTCTGTTCTGATGCTCTCCTACAAATCTGTATCCAGTCTTTTCAGGACCAGGGTCCTTTCTTTCCTTCTTCTTGGGAATCTTTTGATTTGCTAATTGTGTCTTGAGTATTCAGAGCTTTTGGGCTCATTAATATCCACTTATCAGTGATTGCATTTAATGTGTATTCTTTTGTGATTGGGTTAAATCACTTAGGATGATATTTTCCTGATCCAACCATTTATGATATCACTTTTAAACATGTCTGCAAGAGATTTTTCCCTATGTATTAAACATACACTTTACATACAATGTAATCTGAATACAGTTTCCTTTTCTACTTTCCCAGTTCATGTTCACCTCTTCTCCCATCTGGAACTATTCCATTTTTTCTCTCTTTAGAAAAGAATATGTCTCCAGAAAATAAAACAGACATAACAAAATGAAATCTAATAAGATAAAACAGTTATCATATTTAAGGTAGAAAAGACAAGCCATCACAAAGACATCTTCTATCCTCTCTATCTTCTCCATCCCTACTGTCTCCTCTTCTTATGGGTTTCCTGAGCTCTGAAGTAGAGGGATTTGATTGAGACTTTAGAGCTGTATGTTCCAAGCACTCTCTCTCTCTAAACACTTTTAGCATATAGACAGTTTGGATTAACTTTGCCTATTTGACAGTATATATTAGCCATGCATATGTTTTTATGGTGGCTCACATATATAATTTTTATAATAAAAATGCTCTTCCATCTGGAATTATCAATATTTCTATTCATTTACCATTAAAAGGTATCTTGTTTGATTCCAAAGTATGAATTGTAAAAAAATGATTTTAGACATAGATATTCTACTGTTACTGAAAATAGATTATAGAGGAGAATAAAGTTGCAAAAGTGTTCACTAGGAATAAATATAGTTAACAACAAAACTTGTGAATAATACAATATCAACTACACATTCCATCAAAAAGGCTTTGGTATCTAGTTTTCATATTATTAGTATGCAAAAACCAATACTGCCAATAAAGAAAAGAATACACATGGTGGAAGAAAAATTTGTCAATATATATATTATAAATGTTGATTGGCTAAAATTCATGAAAAAGTCAAGAAAAATCTAACCACTCAACCTAACTATAAATAATACATTAAATATACTATTAGATGTCTCAATAAGGAAGATATAAGAATGATAAAAGAAAAAGAGCACACAAACAAACATTCTGCCTTGGACACCTTTGGAGATATATAAATTAAAATAACTTTTGTAAAGCCAACCAAACACATTTATTTAGAATCTGTTTTTTAAATTTTCTATATTCTTTGTATACATTCCAAAGGCTTTCCCCTTTCCCAGTTACCCCCTCACCATACATCCCATAAGAAGTCTTCCCTCCAACCATTCCCCAATCACCTCCCCCCACCATTTATCGGTTCTGATACTCTCCTACAAAACTGGATCCAGTCATTTCAGGACCGGGTCCTCTCCATCATTCTTCTTGGGAATCTCTTGATTTGTTAATTGTGCCTTGAGTATTCAGAGCTTTTGGGCTCATTAATATCCACTTAACAGTAATTGCATTTCATGTGTATTCTTTTGTGATTGGGTTACCTCACTTAGGATGATATTTTCCAGATCCAACCATTTGTCTACAAATTGCATGAATACATTATTTTCAATTGCTGAATAGTGTTCCATTGTATAAATATACCACATTTTCTGTATCCATTCCTCCTCTGAGGGACATCTGGGCTCCTTCCAATTTCTGACTATTATAAATAAGGCTGCTATGAACATAGTGGAGCATGTGTCTTTATTGCATGCAGGGGAATCCTCTGTGTATACGCCCAGGAGTGGTATGCCAGGGTCCTCTGGAAGTATCATGCCCAATTTTCTGAGGAACCACCAGACTGATTTCCAGAGTGGTTGTACCATCTTGCAGTCCTACCAACAGTGCAGTAGTGTTCCATTTTCTCCACATCCAAACCAGCACCTGTTGTCCCGTAAGTTTTTAATCTTAGCCATTCTGACTGGTGTGTGGTGGAATCTCAGGGTTGTTTTGATTTGCATTTCCCTTATGACTAATGATGTTGAACATTTCTTAAGGTGCTTCTCAGCCATCAGAATTTCTTCTGGTGAAAATTCTTTGTTTGGCTCTGTACCCCATTTTTTGACGGGGTTATTTGGTTCTTTGGGGTCTAACTTCTTGAGTTCTTTGTATGTATTGGATATTAGCCATTTGTCAGATGTGGGGTTGGTGAAGATCTTTTCCCAATTTGTTGGTTGCCTTTTTGTCCTTCTGACAGTGTCCTTTGCCTTACAGAATCTTTGTAATTTTATGAGGTCCCATTTGTCAATTCTTGATCTTAGAGCATAAGCTATTGGTGTTCTGTTCAGAAAATCTCCCCCTGTGCCCATGTTCTCCAGAGTCTTCCCCAGTTTCTTTTCTTTTAATTTCAGTGTGTCTGGTTTTACGTGGAGGTCCTTGATCCACTTGGAGTTGATCTTGGTACAAGTAGATAAGAGTGGGTCAATTCACATTCTTCTGCAGGTTGATTTCCAGTTGAACCAGCACCATTTGTTGAAATGGCTATCTTTTTTTTCCACTGGATGGTTGTAGCTACTTTATCAAAGATCAAGTGACCATAACTCTGTGGGTTCATTTCTGGATCTTCAATTCTATTCCATTGATCTACTTGCCTGTCACTATACAAATACTATGCAGTTTTTAGCACAATTGCTCTGTAGTACTGTTTGAGGTCAGGGATATTGATTTCCCCAAAAGTCCTTTTATTGTTGAGAATAGTTTTAGCTATACTGGGTTTTTTGTTACTCCAGATGAATTTGAGAATTGCTCGTTCTAGATCTATGAAGAATTGATTTGGGATTTTGATGGGGATTGCATTGAATCTGTAGATTGCTTTTGGCAAGATGGCCATTTTTACTATATTGATCCTCCCTATCCAAGAACATGGAATATTTTTCCATCTCCTGAGGTCTTCATCGATTTCTTTCTTCGAGGACTTAAAATTCTTGTGATACAGATCTTTCACTTGTTTGGTTAAAGTCATGCCAAGATACTTTATATTGTTCGTGGCTATTGTGAAGGGTGTTATTTCCCTAATTTCTTTCTCAGCCTGCTTGTCCTTGGATTACAGGAAGCCTACTGATTTGCTTGAGTTGATTTTATAACCAGCCACTTTGCTGAAGTTGTTTATCAGCTGTAGGAATTCTCTGGTGCAGTTTTTTGGGTCACTTCTGTATACAATCATATCATCTGCAAATAGTGATAGTTTGACTTTTTCCTTTCCAATTGTATCTCTTTGACTTCCTTATGTTGTCTAATTGCTCTCGCCAGAAATTCAAGTACTATATTGAAAAGATATGAGAGAGAGAGAGCAGCCTTGTCTAGTCCCTGATTTTAGTGCGATAGCTTCAAGTTTGTTTCCATTTAATTTGATGTTGGCTAGTGGTTTGCTGTATATTGCTTTTACTATATTTAGGTATGGGCCTTGATTTTCTGTTCTTTCCAGGACTTTTAGCATGAAAGGATGCTGAATTTTGTCAAATGCTTTTTCCGCATCTAATGAAATGACCGTGTGGTTTTTTTCTATTAGTTTGTTTATGTAGTGGATTACATTGATGGATTTTCATATATTGAAACAACCCTGCATCCCTGGGATGAAGCCTACTTGATCGTGCTGAATGATCGTTTTAATGTGCTCTTGGATTCGGTTGGAAAGAATTTTATTTAGTATTTTTGCATCAATATTCATAAGGGAAATTGGCCTGTAGTTCTCTTTCTTTGTAGGATCTTTTTGTGGTTTTGGTATCAGCGTAATTGTGGTTTCTTAGAACGAGTTGGCCCGTGTTCCTTCTGTTTCTATTTTGTGGAATAGTTTGAAGAGTATTGGTGTTAAGTCTTCTTTAAAGGTCTGATAGAATTCTGCAGTAAAACCATCTGGTCCTGTACTTTTTTTGATTGGGAGAATTTCTATAACCCCTTCTATTACTCTAGGGGTTATGGGACTGTTTAGCTTATCTAATTAATCCTAATTTCATTTTGGTATTCGGAATCTGTCTAGAAAATTATCCATTTCCTCCAGATTCTCCAGTTGTGCTGTGTATAGGCTTTTGCAGTAGGATCTGATGATCTTTTGAATTTCCTCAGTTTCTGTTGTTATATCCACCTTTTCATTTCTAATTTTGTTTATTTTGATACTGTCTCTGTTCCCTTTGGTTAGCTGGCTAAGGGTTTATCTATCTTGTTGATTTTCTCAAAGAACCAGCTCTTGGTTTTGTTGATTCTTTGTATGGTTCTCTTTGTTTCTATTTGATTGATTTCAACCCTTAGTTTGATGATTTCCAGTCTTCTAATCCTCTGTAGTGAATTAGCTTGTTTTTGTTCCAGGGCCTTCAGGTGTGCTGTTAAATTGCTAGTGTATGCTTTCTCCAGTTTCTTTTTGGAGGCACTCAGTGCAATGAGTTTTTCTCTTAGCACTGCTTTCATTGTGTCCCATAGATTTGGGTAAGTTGTACCTTCATTTTCACTGAATTCTAAAAAGTCTTTGATTTCTTTCTTTATTTCTTCCTTGACCAAGGTGTCATTGCGTAGAGTATTGTTCAGTTTCCTTGTGTATGTGGGCTTTCTGTTGTTCTCCTTGTTATTGAAGACCAGTTTTACTTCATAGTGATCTGATATGAAGCAAGGGATTAGTCCGATCTTCTTGTATTTGTTGACATCTTTCTTGTGATCAATTATATGATCGATTTTGGAGAAGGTACCCTGTGGTGCTGAGAAAAAGATATACTCTTTTGCTTTAGAATGGAATGTTCTATGTATATCTGTTAAATCCAATTGGTCCAAAGCTTCAATTAGTTTCACTGTGTCCCTTTTTATTTTCTATTTTCCTGATCGGCACATTGTGGAGAGTGGAGTGTTGAAGTTACCTACAATTATAGTGTTAAGTGTAATGTGTGCTTTAAGCTTTAGTAAAGTTTCTTTTATGAATGACGGTGTCCTTGCATTTGGAGCATAGATGTTCAGTATTGAGAATTCTTCTTGGTGGATTTTCCCTTTGACCTGTAAGAAGTGACCTTTCTTGTCTCTTTTTGATGACTTTAGGTTGAAAGTCAATTTTATCTGCTATTAGAATGGTTACTCTGCCTTGTTTCCTGAGACCATTTGCTTGTAAAATTGTCTTCCAGCCTTTTACTCTAAGGTAGTGCTTGTCTTTGATACTGAGATGTGTTTCCTGTATGCAGGAAAATTTAGGGTCCTGTTTCCATATCCAGTCTGTTAGTCTGTGTGTTTTTATTAGGGAATTGAGTCCATTGATGTTAAGAGATATTAAGGAATAGTAATTATTACTTCCTGACAATTTGGGCGTTAATTCTTATATTTGAGTGGTTATCTTCTTTTGGGTTTGATGAGAGGGGGTTTCTATCTTGCTTCTTCTGGGGTGTGGTTTCTTCCTTGTGTTGGTGTTTTCCCCCTATTATTCTACGTAGGGCTGGGTATGTGGATAGATATTTGGTTTTGTCATGGAATACCTTGGTTTCCCTATCTATGGCAATTGAGAGTTTTGCCTGGTATAGCAGTTTTGGCTGAAGTTTGTGTTCTCTTAGTGTCTGCATCAGATCTGTCCAGGATCTTCTAGCTTTCTTGGTCTCAGGAGAGAAATCTGGTGTAATTCTAATAGGTTTTCCTTTATATGTTATTTGGCCAATTTCTCTTAATGCCTTTAATATTCTTTATTAATTTAGTACATTTGGGGCTTTGATTATTATGTAAAAGGAGGCATTTCTGTTCTGATCCAGTCTGTTTGGAGTTCTGTAGGCTTCTTGTATATTCATGGGCATCACTCTTTTAGGTTGTGGAAGTTTTCTTCCATAATTTTGTAGAAGATATTTGCTGGTCCTTTAAGTTGTAGATCTTCACTCTCATCTATGCCTATAATCCTAAGGTTTGGTCTTCTCATTGTGTCCTGGATTTCCTGAATATTTTGTGTTACCAGCTTTTTGCATTTTGCATTTTCTTTAATTGTTGAATCCATGGTTCTTACGGTATCTTCAGCATCTGAGATTCTGTCTTCTATCTCATGTATTCTATTGCTGATATAGGTAGCTATGACTCCTGATTTCTTCCCAAGGTTTTCTATCTCCAACTTTGTCTCCCTTTGTGATTTCTTAGTTGCTTCTACTTCTGTTTTTAGATTCTGGATGTTTTTGCTCAGATCTTTCACTTGCTTATTTTTATTTTCATGTAATTCTTTAAGGGATTTTTGTGTTTTCTCTTTTATGACTTCTACTTGTTGACCCACGTTCACTTGCATTTCTTTAAGTGATTTTTTTCTTTTTTTAAAATTTATTTTCTATATTCTTTGTTTACATTACAAAGGCTTTCCTCTTTCCAGTTACCCCCTTACCATATGTCCCATAAGTCCTCTCCCCCCCAATTCCCCAATCACCCCACCACCATTTCTCTGTTCAGGTACTCTCCTACAAAACCGGATTTAGTCTTTTCCAGACCAGGGTCCTCTCCATCTCTTTTCTTGGGAATCTTTTGCTGAGCTAATTGTGTCTTGAGTATTTAAAGCTTCTGGGTTCATTAATATCCACATATCAGTGATTGCAATTCATGTCTATTCTTTTGTGATTGGGTTGACTAACTTAGGATGATATTTTCCAGATCCAACCATTTGCCTACAAATTGCATGAATTCATTATTTTTAATTGCTGAGTATTATTCCATTGTATAAATATACCACATTTTCTATATCCATTCCTCCGTTGAAGGACATCTGGGTTCTTTCCAGATTCTGGCTATTATAAATAAGGCTGCTATGAACATAGTGGAGCATGTGTCTTTATTGCATGCAGGGGAATCCTCTGGGTATATGCCCAGGGTCCTCTGGAAATCTCATGCCCAATTTTCTGAGGAACTGCCATACTGATTTCCAGAGCGGTTGTACCATCTTGCAATCCCACCAACAATGGAGGAGTATTCCTCTTTCTCCACATCCTCACCAGCACCTGTTGTCTCTTGAGTTTTTAATCTTAACCATTCTGATTGGTGTGAGGTGGAATCTCAGGGTTGTTTTGATTTGCATTTCCATGATGACTAATGAGGTTGAACATCTCTTAAGGTGTTTCTCAGCCATCTGAATTTCTTCTGGTGAAAATTCCTTGTTTAGCTCTGTACCCCATTTTTTAATAGGGTTATTTGGTTCTTTGGGGTCTAACTTCTTGAGTTCTTTGTATATATTGGATATTAGCCCTTTGTTGGATGTGAGGTTGGTTAAGATCTTTTCCCAATTTGTTGGTTGTTGTTTTAACTTTGTGACAGTGTCTTTTGCCTTACAGAAACTTTGTAATTTTAAGAGGTCCCATTTGTTAATTCTTGATCTGAAAGCATAAGCTATTGGTGTTCAGTTCAGGAATTTTCCCCCTGTGCCCATGTCCTCCAGGATCTTCCCAGGTTCTTTTCTAATAGTTTCAGTGTGTCTGGTTTTACGTGGAGGTCTTTGATCCTCTTGGAGTTGATCATAGTGCAAGGAGATAAGAGTGGGTCA
Source organism: Apodemus agrarius (assembly GCA_964023405.1). NCBI lineage: Eukaryota > Metazoa > Chordata > Mammalia > Rodentia > Muridae > Apodemus > Apodemus agrarius. The sequence continues at coordinate 16,583,546 of OZ030013.1, forward strand.
ATTCACATTCTTCTGCATATTGATTTCCAGTTGAACCAGCACCATTTCTTGAAAAGGCTATCTTTTTTTCCACTGGATTGTTGTAGCTACTTTATCAAAGATCAAGTTACCATAACTCTGTGGGTTCATTTCTTGATCTTCAATTCTATTCCATTGATCTACTTGCCTGTCACTGTACCAATACCATGCAGTTTTTAATACAATTGCTCTGTAATACTGCTTGAGGTCAGGGATATTGATTCCCCCAGAAGTCCTTTTATTGTTGAGAATAGTTTTAGCTATCCTGGGTTTTTTGTTACTCCAGATGAATTTGAGAATTGCTCTTTCTAGATCTATGAAGAATTGATTTGGGATTTTGATGGGGATTGCATTGAATCTGTAGATTGCTTTTGGCAAGATGGCCATTTTTTATATATTGATCCTGCCAATCCAAAAGCATGAAATATTTTTCCATTTCGTGAGGTCTTTTTGATTTCTTTGTTCAAGGACTTGAAGTTCCTATCATACAGATCTTTCACTTGTTTGGTTAGAGTCATGCCAAGACACTTTATGTTGTTTGTGTTTATTGTGAAGGGTGTTATTTCCCTAACTTCTTTCTCAGCCTGCTTGTCCTTTGATTACAGGAAGGCTACTGATTTACTTGAGTTGACTTTATAACCAGCCACTTTGTTGAAGATTTTTTATCAGCTGTAGGAGTTCTCTGGTGGAGTTTTTTGGGTCGCGTAAGTAAACTATCCTATAGTCTGCAAATAATGATAGTTTGACTTCTTTCTTTCGAATTTGTATCCCTTTGACTTCCTTATGTTGTCTAATTACTCTCACTAGAACTTCAAGTACTATATTGAAAAGATATGGAGAGAGAGGTCAGCCTTGTCTAGTCCCTGATATTACTGGGATTGCTTCAAGTTTCTCTCCATTTAGTTTGATGTTGGCTACTAGTTTGCTGTATATTGCTTTTATTATGTTTAGGTATGGGCCTTGAATTCCTGTTCTTTCTAGGACTTTTAACATGAAAGGATGCTGAATTTTGTCAAATGCTTTCTCTGCATCTAATGAGATGACCATGTGGGTTTTTTTTTTCTTTTAGTTTGTTTATGTAGTGGATTGCATTGCTGGATTTCCATATATTGAACCATCCCTGCATCCCTGGGATGAAGCCTGCTTGATCATGGTGAATGATCATTTTAATGTGCTCTTGGATTCGGTTGGCATGAATTTTATTTAGTATTTTTGCATCAATATTCATAAGGGAAGTTGACCTGTAGTTCTCTTTCTTTGTTGGATCTTTGTGAGGTTTTGGTATCAGCGTAATTGTGCTTTCATAGAATGAGTTGGGCAGTGTCCCTTCTGTTTCTATTTTGTGGAATAGTTTGAAGAATATTGGTATTTGGTCTTCTTTGAAGGCCTGATAGAATTCTACACTAAAACCATCTCGTCCCGTACTTTTTTTGATTGGGAGGCTTTCTATGGTCCCTTCTATTTCTTTGGGGGTTATGGAAACTGGAAGGTTTCTACCACTGGGCTCCAAATTACCCTCTCAGCTCTGCTGGGCTGGATTCAAGTCTCCTCCCTGCTTGCCTCTGGATACTTAACTGGCCTCCAGTGGTCTCCTCCTGGTTTGTCTGGCTAGTCTACCAGCTCCAAGATGGTGGATGGTCTCAGGGTTCTATCAATCCACAGAATTCCCTGCATTTCCGGGGCTTCCTGGCTGGGTTGCTGAAGCCTAGGCAGAGGCTCTCCCAGTAGGCAGGGCTCTGTCTGGTTGAGCTGTTCTCCCAAGGATAGTGTTGGACTGCGGAACTCTGTCTCAACACGTGTTCTCTGTGGATCTGGAGCTCCCCCTAGTTGGGCTACAGGGTCCAAGATGGTGTGGATCCAGGTCCTTGGGTCTCCATCTATGTATGGGACCTCCTGCAGGTCAGATATTCTCCAGCCTGCCTAGGCAGCCGTAATGCTGCGCAGCTCCCTGGTGAAGAAGTCACCCAGGCAGGCTATACCCTGGGAAATCCTTCCTTCTGTTGCCCACTGTACCTTGCTCAGTTACCCTCTCCAAGATAGTAGCTGGTTTCCTCTTTAAGTGATTTTTGTATTTCCTCCTTATTGGCTTCCATTTTTTGATCCGTATTCTCCTGGATTTCTCTAAGTGATTTTTGTGTTTGCCTTGTAAGGGCTTCTAGCTTTTGATCCATTTTCTCCTGTATTACATTAAAAGATTTATCTATGTGTTCCTCTATCAGCATCCTGACCAGTGATTTTAGATCTGAGACTTGTTTTTCTGATGTGTTGGGGTATCCGAGGCTTATTACTGTCGGGGAACTGGGTTCCAATGTTGCCATATTGCATTGATTTCTGTTAGTAACAATCTTACCTTTGCCTTTTGTCATCTGGTTATCTCTTGTCTTAGTTGGTGCTGTAGCTAGTGCTTGAACCTCCTGTGGGCTTGTAAGGCTATTTCCCCATTACTGGGACACCTGAACCACTGCCCTGCAGGGCTCCTGCTCACAGATTGCTGACAGGTTGCCTGAGTCCCCACAGGTCTTAAACTCGGGATATCTCAGGTACCTGGTTCTGCCTGCTAGGTCGAAACAGCCGGGAAGATGGTGGAGGCTGCAGGGAGTGCAGGGTCCCCCTTCTGGGCACAGAGCCCATGCCTGGCTGGGGCCCCCAAACCAATGCTTTGTGCGTGGCTCCTGCTCATGGCCTGGGTCCCCAGAGGTCTTAAACTCGGGATATCTCAGGTACCTGGCTCTGCCTGCTAGGTCAAAATAGCCGGGAAGATGGTGGAGGTTGCAGGGAGTGCAGGGTCCCCCTTCAGGGCACAGAGCCCACATTTATTTAGATTCTTAACAGCAGATAATTCTGCGAAGGTGTGGCTTTGTGAAAATACCCATTTACTTCTAATGGATCTCAGTCAACTTTCTTGGTGTGCAAGTAAAAATAAATTTCCACAAACAAACAAACAAACCAAACAGAAATATCCATTTACTAAACATTTATATGAAAAAATCAGTTACTTTGGATGAGAGTTAAGCAATTTAGTCTACAATCCTACATACATCATATATTCTTACCACATAATCTACCATTATCTATCTTATTATTACTCTGGGTGGAAATCAAAGCTTCGAACTCTAACTTATATACATTCATAGCAGCTATGATTATAATTGACAAAACTTAAAATCAATAGAAATCTTACTATTGCTAAAAAAAACCACATATCTTTATTGGAGCAACACCATTACTAATGATTATAATGAGAATTCCTTGACTAAATTCATATCCCTCTAAAACATTAATTATGTTTCAAAACTCCTCTCAAAATTCAAGTCTCCAATTTTAACTTACAGTAAAGGAAATGTTAATTGCAGGCTTCATCCCAATTTAGCAGTCACATAAATATTATTCTTATAATTTACCGTTTGACATTACACTCATTTCAGGAGTAGAAATTCCATAACTTCAAGTATCTTTAAGTGCTCATTAACGATTCACAGCACAGAATATAGATGTACTTACTTTCCTAGTAGACTTTTATTTCAATCTAAACATTTTCCATACAACAATATATTTTATTTATAGCATTGTAACTTCAGTTATATTAAGTGACATTTTGCAGTGTTCTCAAGTAATTTTTAACCAACATTTCAAGCTTGAGAAATCTGCAATGTGAATGGTTTGTACTTGAATACAGGTGACATTCTTCTGTCACTTGTCTCCTCTTTAACGGTTCTCCTTTAGCCAGAAGTCAGCCCTTTAAGATTTCAAGAGCCCTGTGTGACATAAGGTTGTTCCTGGTAAACTGTGTCTTCAATGGACAAATTGATTATGTACTTTGCAGCTAAGTATCTCTTACATCCTGGGCTTCTTTCTCAGCTGAAAATGTAATCAAGCAGAGACAAAGTGGTTTAAGGAAGGTAGTGTTTTAGATAAGAGCAAGTGGAACTTAAGAAGAAGAAGATAAACACATGGCTTTAATTGAAGAATACAATGTCTTGATATGGTTTGCAATAAATGAGAGTAAAAGCACACTTGTAAGTTCTTGTAGCTCATTTACACTTTTAAATGGGAAAAGCAGCCAGATCATAACTAAGCATTTTTTTTCTCCAAAAAGCCACTTCTAGGGGAATTATTTTATGATCTACAAGTACTAGGGAAAGCTCTTCAAGTGTAAATCAACAACTCACAGGAGGGCAATATTATAAACTGATCAGCTTGCTTTCTTCTGTGGCTAAGTGAGTAAAGTTTCTTAGGGTAATCCTTTCACTCAATTTGTGTGAGAAAGAAATTGGTGTTCTTTAACAAAGGAATAAGAAAATATGATCCTATGCACAGTTGTGTGAATGCACACTGGAAGTTAAACTCGATAGATCATCTATAGTAGGGAGATGAAAACCACAATCTCTGCTTTTGACTGTGCTCAGATATGAACATGCTTCTTAATCAATCATGTAGACTGTAACAAAAAAAAATACCCAGAAAAAATATTTCACTCATGTTGGTTATACCTTTGTGTTGTAATTGACACCTCATTTCTGTTTGCATATGTTGAAATTCTTCCTGCAACTAATTAATCTATGATTCCACAAATAAGCATTTGAATTGATAAGTTAAAGTTTAGTGTGTGTGTGTGTGTGTGTGTGTGTGTGTGTGTGTGTGAGAGAGAGAGAGAGAGAGAGAGAGAGAGAGAGAGAGAGAGAGAGATGTAATTTGAAAATAAATATTTGCCTCTGAAATATACTCCTCAAAATACAAGTTGGATAAATGGTTTTTAAGGTTTTAAATTTTAATTTTTAAGGTCATTCCTTGACATATCCCTTGGCAGACATAAGCCTGAAGCTGCTCTGAAGACTCATAGGACACAGAAAGCTGCTAAACAGACAAAAAGCACACATGCTTCGCACTCTTGAGTAGGCTCTGTTTCCATATTTCTAGATATTTCCATAAAGGGAGAAAATATGATTCATTTGAAGCAGACAGACAGTCTAGTGCCCCAGGACTTCACTAGTTAAACTTGGAAGTTTATGAACTTTCCTTAAACTCTCTGAGTCTTGGGTGAAAATTGGTTTAATGATTGTCTGAAAGTAAAACATAAAAGGACTTGAAGTTGGCCACTCCCTAGCTGCTGCTCTATATTTGTCCTTCCACATTATGTAAGCAGGACACATTTTGGGTCAAAGGTTTTGTTGTTGGGGGTTGTTGTCTTTATTCCTCCACATAGAGTTCTGCCTGGCTACAGAAATAGGTCACCTCATGATCTATATACTCCGATGCTAGGAGTCTCAGCTACATTCACCACCTCAGACATGCTAGGGCCTCTATTCATCCCAGCTCTCTGGACATCCTAGGGATTGCCTCCCCATCTCCTGCCAATCTCCTTTTCTCTCTCCCCTGCTCTTCCTATATATGACCCAACACACCCTGTTCCCTTTCCATCCCTTTTCCATCCAGCTCCCTCCTTCTATTGATGTCTGATATCTATTTTGTTTCTCCCTTGTGTCTGTTGATTATAGCATGGTTATCCTGTAATTTATCGCTAATTTCTTCTTATAAATGAGTACATACCATGAATTGACTTCTCCAAATTGAAACCCATCTCATGAGTAAGAACATATCTCTGATTCTATTAATAATACTAGCCTAAATGCTCTATAAGAGTCTCCACATGGCAGCCACTGGTGAAAGATGAAGACTTGCAACGGTACATTTGATGGAGCTCAGAGAATATTACAGAAGAGTTGGGAGGAGGATTGAGGAACTAGAGGAGGACAGGGACTCCACAGGAAGACCAACAGAGTTACATAACCTGGACCCTTGGTGGCTCCCAGACACTAAATTAACAATCAAAGAGTGAGACAAAGTGCACCTAAGTATCCTGAACAATCTGTAGCAAATGAACAGCTTGTTCTTCATGCAGGTTCCCCGACAACTGGAGTATGGGATGTACCTGATCTTGTTTCCTACATGCCTGAAGATTCTAGGTCTCTAAATGAATTGCCCTGACTGCCCTCAGTGGGAGAAGATATGCCTAGACCTGCAGAAGGCAGGGTAGGCAGACGACTTCAATGATGGGGAAATGGGAGGAAAGAAAGGGCTAAAACCGTGTTATTAAGTGAATAAATTAACAAGGTTAAACAAACAAACAAACAAACAAACAAAGCCATGAAATTTGGAGGAAGTTGTATTGGAGGATATGCAGTGGAATTGCAGGTAGAAATTTGGGTAGCTATGATTATATTTCATTGCATGCATCTGAGAAGTTCTCATGAATGAAGAAAAATTTAAATGATAGAATCTATTAAGTGTATCTACCATGTTTATGTAGTTTTGCTGTATGTTCTTTTCTAAAATAACAAGGAAAATCTTTTGTAGTAATATTCTCAGGCATGGTATGCTCTAGCAATACCAACTCTTCATCATTTAGTACAAACAGGAAAACTGCAAACTCGTTATGAATATCTCCTGGGAACAACATCCTACAGTTTTGTGAATAAAGATCTTCAATCCTAATTCTTTATGTATTGAACTAAAAGGGTAGTTTTTCTGTACTTAGTCTACTATATATAGTGTTGGAATTGTACTTGGATTCCAAGGCTGACATTGCTTTGAGAATTTTGTAAGTACCTGCTTATCTTAAATCTTACTCTGTTTTATAAGAGAACAGTCTTGCTTTCACCCTCATATAGATCTGTCCAATGGTCACAGACAACAGATAGGCTGATCAAACTCGTACAATCTAACCTTATGTTTTGACTCATGCCTTGAAGTTTTAAATTTGCATTTCAAACAGTAACTCAAGTTTATTTCAGCTATACTATTGATAATGGTGACTTTTGGTTGGGTGGCCTGGAATACTGTTAACCTGATTCCACAAATTTTCTTTTGTTCTTATTTCTCTTTGATACATTCATGCACTAGCTGTTACTGAAGGTTTTCAGGGTTTGTATCATATAAAACTGAGCAAATTTTAAAGAGTTAAAGGAAGAAATCACTGTAGTCTAAGGAATTCATAACAAGTTCTGCTAACATTGTAATTACCTGACTCATAAATTTCTATTGTAAATTGAAAAAAGTTTGCATGTGTCATCTATAGTTAAAAAAAAAAGAAAACCATGTACTAAGTTGACCTAGACCTAGACTACTAGTGCTTTCTGTAATTATGGCTAGTCAACAAAACATAATCTGAAAGTGAAGTATGTTTTACTTGGAAGTGAATGGACTAAATGTGGCACAAGGCAATCCGAGAACAAAGAATATAATGTAAAGTTTTAGCAGGAATGATAGAAGGGGAAAGTGAGAGGCCAGGACCTGCCAGGGCCATGTTTGTCGCCTGGGCCTATTAGAGTTTATTAGTAGCAACACAATTCTCACAATCATTTTATTTATTAATGTTCCATCCTATTTTTAACAGATTGTGTGAATACAATTGTAGATTGACCATACTAGTTTTACATATAAATTATTATTCATATAAGAGCTTCCAAAGAAATTATACCTGAGCATCTCTATTTCCTTTGTCAGATTATACCTAATTTAAAAAAGTTACTCTTTCTTCAAGACTTTATTATATTTTAGAATAAATCATTGTGTTGAAGACTTTCCTTTAGGTTCACCCCAGACCACCAATCACAAGCCACCCTGATGCTTGTCTTGACTTTCAGGAATATTGTAGTTATCTCACAAGTACAGGTTTAATTCTTTTTTTTTTAATTTTCTATATTCTTTGTTTACATTCCAAATGATTTCCCCTTTCCTGGCTCCCCCCTCCCCATAAGTGCCATAAGTCGGCTTCCCTCTGCCCATTCCCCAATCACCCCCCTCCCATTTCTCTGTCCTCCTACTTCCCTACATTGCTGCATCAAACTTTTCCAGGACCAGGGCCTTCTCCTTCCTTCTTCTTGGGAACCATTTGATATGTTAACTGTGTCTTGAGTATTCAGAGCTTCTGGCTAATTAATATTCACTGATCAGTGACTGTATTCCATGTGTATTCTTTTGTGATTGGGTCACCTCACTTAGGATGATATTGTCCAGTTTCCACCATTTGCCTAAGAATTTCAAGAATTCATTTTTTAATTGCTGAGTAATACTCCATTGTGTAAATGTACCACGTTTTCTGTATCCATTCCTTCTCTGAGGGACATCTGGGTCCTTTCCAGCTTCTGGCCATTATAAATAAGGCTGCTATGAACATAGTGGAACATGTGCCCTTATTTCATGCTGCATGCCAGGGAATCCTCTGGGTATATACCCAGGAGTGGTATAGCGGCGTCCTCCAGAAGTGTCATGCCCAGTTTTCTGAGAAACTGCCAGACTGATTTCCAGAGTGGTTGTACAGGTTTAATTCTTAATATGAACTTTTCTTAAAACTATTAGCCCATTTCCACTGTGATAAACATTATTCTCATCTTAAAATTAAAAAAAAATACTAACTAGCTCAAATATCCAGGAATAAGAATTAAAATTAGGAGATAACATTGGCAACCATAATATCATTTAAGATGAGTATTTCTATTATACAAAATGAATTCTAGATTATTAAAGAAGCCTTACTGAAAGCAGCTTCAAACTGTAGATAAACTCTAACAAATTATGCAAATATAAAAAAATCATTATATCTAATGGAAGGGCATTCAGAAACAATACTGAACACATTTCTGAATAAGTAAAATATATATGAATCTCAAAAGTATTATTTAAAGAAAATAATCCAGGCAGAAAAGGGGATGCATTAATATTTCTATGAAATAATGCAGTATTAACAAAGTTATACTGTTCTTAGCTATCAGTGGATCATTTACCTAAAATAGGAATGCATAAATAAAGACAAGAAGAAAAGTGATCCAACTAGGACTATATCAGTGTGTACACTAGTAGGTCAGGATATAACTGGAAACAGTTTATACAACATAAAATGCATACATTATAAATGTACCTATGGACTGCAACCAGGACACAGCTGGAAAGGTGCAGGTAGGGACTCCGTCTGGGGCTAGAGCAGGGAGAGCTGCTAAGCTCTCGCCCACAGGCAGGCCCAGGCGCCTAGGCTCTGCAGCACGTCCCTGCAAGCTTAGGCCATGCACCTAGGCAGCCAGAACCACCCAGCTCCCCAGGACCCCGGACCAGCAATAGCGGCAGGCCTCCATATTGCAACCAGGACACAGCTGGAAAGGTGCAGGTAGAGACTCCATCTAGGGCTAGAGCAGGGAGAGCTGCTAAGCTCTCGCCCACAGGTGGGCCCAGGCTCCTAGGCTCTGCAGCACGGCCCTGCTAGCTTAGGCCTTGCACCGAGGCAGCCGGAACCACCCAGCTCCCCAGGACCCCGGACCAGCAATAGCGGCAGGCCTCCATATTGCAACCAGAAAAGAGCTAGAAAGGCACAGGTAGACAGATTCCATCAGGGGCTACCATGTGGGGGGATCTGCTAGGCTCTCTCTACTAGGCAGGCCCAGCAGCGCCTGCCGAGGCTCTGCTGCACTCCCCCACACTTCCCGGAGACCTCAGTCCGTGCACAAAGCCAGTGGATGGCAGTCAGCTCGTGATCCAGTTGAGCAGCAATCAAGCATAACCACCAGTAGAGAAACAACAGGTAAGCCCAGCCTCACAGGAGATTCAAACACCAGCCAGTAACAACAAGGTCAACTAACACCAGAAATAACCAGATGGCAAAAGGTAAACGAAGGAATGTCACTAACAAAAATCAAGGCAACATGACAGCATCTGAACCCAGTTCACAAAACAACAGGAAGCACTGGATACCCCCAAAACACCAGAAAAACAAGATTTGGATATAAAATCACACTGGTCAGGATGCTGGTAGCTGAACACATAGAAAAATCTCGAAAAGAAATAGAGGAGAAAATGAATCAAAAGTTAGAAGCCTTTACAAGGCAAATACAAAAATCACTTCAAGAAATGCAAGAGAAGATGGATCAAAAAGAAGAAGACAATAAGGAAGAAAGACAAAAATCACTTAAAGAAATACAGAAGAATGTGGGCCAACAAGTAGAAGCTATGAAAGAGGAAACACAAAAATCTATTAAAGAAATACATGAAAACACAATCAAGCAAGCAAAAGATCTGAGCACATCCATCCAGGTACTAAAAACAGAAGTACAAACAACTAAGAAATCGCAGAGGGAAACAACATTGGAGATAGAAAACCTTGGGAAGAAATCAGGGGCCATAGATGCAAATATCAACAATAGAATACAAGAGATAGAAGACAGAATATCAGAAGCCGAAGATACCATAGGAACCATTGATTCAACAGTCAAAGAAAATACTAAATGCAAAAAGGCTGTAACCCAAAACATCCAGGAAATCCAGGACACAATGAGAAGACCAAACCTAAGGATTATAGGTATAGACGAGAATGAAGATGTACAAGTTAAAGGGCCAGCAAATATCTTCTACAAAATTATGGAAGAAAACTTCCCCAACCTAAAGAGAGAGATGCCCATGAATATACAAGAAGCATACAGAACCCCAAACAGACTGGATCAGAACAGAAATACATCCCGTCACATAATAATCAAAACTCCAAATGTACTAAACAAAGAAAGAATATTAAAGGCAGCAAGAGAAAAAGGCCAAGTAACTTATAAAGGAAGACCTATCAGAATAACACCAGACTTCTCACCTGAGACCATGAAAGCTAGAAGATCCTGGGCAGATATCATGCAAACTCTAAGAGAACACAAACTTCAGCCAAAACTACTTTACCCAGCAAAGCTCTCAATCGCCATAGATGGAGACATCAAGGTATTCCATGACAAAACCAAATTTGCACGATATCTTTCCACAAATCCAGCCCTACAAAGAATAATAGGGGGAAAACACCAAGACAAGGACAGAAACTACACCCAGGAAGAAGCAAGATAGTAACCTCCTCTCATCAAACCCAAAAGAAGGTAACCTCTCGAATATAAAATATAAATAAAATAAATAAATATAATTTCAAAAATGTCGGGAGGTAATAATTACTATTCCTTAATATCTCTTAACATCAATGGACTCAATTCCCCAATAAAAAAGACATAGATTAACAGACTGGATATGGAAACAGGACCCTACCTTTTGCTGCATACAGGAAACACACCTCAGTGTTAAAGGCAAACACTGCTTTAGAGTAAAAGGCTGGAAGACAATTTTACAAGCAAATGGTCTCAGGAAACAAGCTGGAGTAGCCATTCTAATATCAGATAAAATTGACTTCCAACCTAAATAATCAAAAGAGACTCAGAAGGTCACTTCTTGCTGGCCAAAGGGAAAATCCACCAAGAAGAGCTCTCAATACTGAAAAATGCTCCAAATGCAAGGGCACCCTCCTTCGTAAAAGAAACCTTACTAAAGCTTAAAGCACACATTACACCTAACACAATAATTGTGGGTGACTTCAACACTCCACTCTCCTCAATGGACCAATCAGGAAAGCAGAAACTAAACAGGGACACAGTGAAACTAATTGAAACTCTGGACCAATTGGATTTAACAGATATATATAGAACATTTCATCCTAAAGCTAAAGAATATACCTTTTTCTCAGCTCCACATGGTACCTTCTCCAAAATAGACCATATAATTGGTCACAAGACAGATGTCAACAAATACAAGAAGATCGAGGTAATCCCATGCCTCCTATCAGATCACCATGGAGTAAGAGTGGTCTTCAATAAAAACAAAAACAACAGAAAGCCCACATACACATGGAAACTGAACAATACTCTACTCAATGACACCTTGGTCAAGGAAGAAATAAAAAAAGAAATCAAAGACTTTTTAGAATTCAATGAAAATGAAGGTACAACCTACCCAAATCTATGGGACACAATGAAAGCAGTGCTAAGAGGAAAACTCATAGCTCTAAGTGCATCCAAAAAGAAACTGGAGAGAGCATACACTAGCAGCTTAATGGCACACCTTAAAGCCCTGGAAGAAAAACAAGTTAATTCACCAAGTAGGAGTAGAAGACAAGAAATCATCAAACTCAGGGCTGAAATCAATCAAATAGAAACAAAGAGAACCATACAAAGAATCAACAAGACCAGGAGCTGGTTCTTTGAGAAAATCAACAAGATAGTTAAAACCTTAGCCAGACTAACCAAAGGACACAGAGACAGCATCCAAATTAACAAAATTAGAAATGAAAAGGGAGACATAACAACAGAAACTGAGGAAATTCAAAACATCATCAGATCCTACTACAAAGGTCTATACTCAAAACAACTGGAGAATCTGGAGGAAATGGACAATTTCCTAGACAGATATCAAATACCAAAATTAAATCAGCATCAAGTAGATCAGCTAAATAGTCCCATAACCCCTAAAGAAATAGAAGGGGTTATAGAAAGCCTCCCAACCAAAAAAAGTAGGGGACCAGATGGTTTTAGTGCAGAATTCTACCAGACCTTCAAAGAAGATTTAACACCAATACTTTTCAAACTATTCCACAAAATAGAGACAGAAAGGACACTGCCCAACTCATTCTTCGAAGCCACAATTATGCTAATACCTAAACCACAAAAAGATCTAACAAAGAAAGAGAACTAAAGGCCAATTTCTCTTATGAATATAGATGCAAAAATACTAAATAAAATTCTTGCTAACCGAATCCAAGAGCACATCAAAACGATCATCCACCATGATCAAGTAGGCTTCATCCCAGGGATGCAGGGATGGTTCAATATACGTAAATCCATCAATGTAATCCACTAGATAAACAAACTGAAAGAATAAACCTACATGGTCATCTCATTAGATGCTGAAAAAGCATTTGACAAAATTCAGCACCCTTTCATGCTAAAAGTCTTGGAAAGAGCAGGAATTCAAGGCCCATACCTAAACATAGTAAAAGCAATCTACAGCAAACCAGTAGCCAACATCAAAATAAATGGAGAGAAACTTGAAGCATTCCCACTAAAATCAGGGACTAGACAAGGCTGCCCTCTCTCTCCATATCTTTTCAATATAGTACTTGAAGTTCTAGCAAGAGCAATTAGACAACATAAGGAAGTCAAAGGGATACAGATTGGAAAGGAAGAAGTCAAAGTATTATTATTTGCAGACAGTATGATAGTTTACCTAAGCAACCCAAAAAACTCCACCAGAGAACTTCTACAGCTGATAAACAACTTCAGCAAAGTGGCAGGTTATAAAATTAACTCAAGCAAGTCAGTGGCCTTCTTGTCCTCAAAGGACAGGCAGGCAGAGAAAGAAATTAGGGAAATAACACCCTTCACAATAGCCACAAACAACATAAAGTATCTTGGTGTAACTCTAACCAAACAAGCGAAAGAGCTGTACAACAGGAACTTCAAGTCCTTGAAGAAAGAAATCGAAGAAGACCTCAGAAGATGGAAAAATATTTCTTGCTCCTGGATTGGCAGGATCAATATAGTAAAAATGGCCATCTTGCCAAAAGCAATATACAGATTCAATGCAATCCCCATCAAAATCCCAAATCAATTCTTCATAGATCTAGAAAGAGCAATTCTCAAATTCATCTGGAGCAACAAAAAACCCAGGATAGCTAAAACTATTCTCAACAATAAAAGGACTTCTGGGGGAATCAATATCCCTGACCTCAAGCAGTACTACAGAGCAATTGTGTTAAAAACTGCATGGTATTGGTATAGCAACAGGCAAGCAGATCAATGGAACAGGATTGAAGACCCAGAAATTAACCCACAGACTTATGGTCACTTGATCTTTGATAAAGGAGCCACAACCATCCGGTGGAATAAAGATAGCCTTTTCAACAAATGGTGCTGGTTCAACTGGAGGTCAACATGCAGAAGAATGCGAATTGACCCACTCTTATCTCTTTGCACTAAGATCAACTCCAAGTGGATCAAGGACCTCCACATAAAACCAGACACACTGAAACTATTAGAAAAGAAACTTGGGAAGACCCTGGAGGACTTGGGCACAGGGGAAAAGTTCCTGAACAGAACACCAATAGCTTATTCTCTAAGATCAAGAATTGACAAATGGGACCTCATAAAATTACAAAGTTTCTGCAAAGCAAAGGATACTGTCAGAAGGACAAAATGGCAACCAACAAAGTGGGAAAAGATCTTCACGAACTCCACATCCGACAGAGGGCTAATATCCAATATATACAAAGAACTCAAGAAGTTAGACCACAAAGAAACAAATAACCCTATCAAAAAATGGGGCACAGAGCTAAACAAAGAATTTTCACCAGAAGAAATTGGGATGGCCGAGAAACACCTTAAAAGATGTTCAACATCATTAGTCATCAGGGAAATTCAAATCGAAACAACCCTGAGATTCCACCTCACACCAGTCAGAATGGCTAAGATTAAAAACTCAAGAGACTCATGACAGAACCAATATCGCTATAAAATTCTGTTTGTAAATATGAGTATTGAGTAAGTGATTTGTGTGTTTGAATAAAGAAAAAAACTCCAAAAAAAAAAAAAAAAAAAAAAAAAAAAAAAAACTCAAGAGACAACAAGTGCTGGCAAGGATGTGGAGAAAGAGGAACACTCCTCCACTGTTGGTGGGATTGCAAAATGGTAAAACCGCTCTGGAAATCAGTTTGGCGGTTCCTCAGAAAATTGGGCATGTCACTTCCAGAGGACCCTGGCATACCACTCCTGGGCATATACCCAGAGGATTCCCCTGCATGCAATAAGGACACATGCTCCTCTATGTTTATAGCAGCCTTGTTTATAATAGCCAGAAATTGGAAGGAGCCCAAATATACCTCAAAGGAGGAATGGATACAGAAAATGTGGTATATTTATACAATGGAATACTACTCAGCAATTAAAAATAATGAATTCATGCAATTTGTAGGTAAATGGTTAGACCTGGAAAATATCATCCTGAGTGAATTAACCCAATCACAAAAGAATGCACATGAAATGCAATCACTGATAAGTGGATATTAATGAGCCCAGAAGCCCTAAATACTCAAGACACAAATAGCAAGTCAAATGATTCCCAAGAAGAAGAAAGGAATGGACCCTGGGCCTGTAAAGATTGCATCCAGTTTAGTAAAGAAACCGAGGGGGGAGGGGAATAATTGGGGAACAGTTGGGGGGGGAGAGGAACTATGGGAACTATGGTTGGTGGGAACTGGGAAAGGGGAAAGCCTTTGGAATGTAAACATAGAATATAGAAAATAAAAAAAATAAATAAATGTACCTTTGATTAATGCACCATTGCATATGAATCATTGTTAGTACATTCTGATTACTATCTCAGACAATAACATAAAATAAAACTTAAATACTGTTAATATGAACAAGTCTTTTCTTAATATTTATTAAAACATTCATAAACTTCACATGATTATAATAAAGAGTGCTACCCATGTTCATATCTTAAATATTTTCCACTTAAGAATATACAATTCAGAGCTAACCTTAAAGGTGTTAAATTGCATGGTGTTGAATCTGTTGGTATCTCTTTTATACTTCCTTACATGTGTCTTTGTTTATATGCACCCTCATTATGCAAGATGAAATATGTTCTATTATAAAGTCATAATTCTTCTATTATAAATAAGAGAAAGAGGGGGAAAGCCCCAAACACATGGACACAGGGGAAAATATCCTGAACAGAACACCAATCTTTTGTTCTAAGATCAACAACAGACAAATGGAATCTCATAAAATTGCAAAGCTTCTGTAAGGCAGAAAGATCTTTATCAACCCTACATCCAATAGAGGGCTAATATCCAACATATACAAATAATTTAAGAAATAAGACTCAAGAGAACCAAATTACCTATTAAAAGTAGGGTACAGAGCTAAACAAAGATCTCTCAACTGAGAAATACTGAATGGATGAGAAGCACCTAAAGAAATGTTCAATGTCCATGGTCATCAGGGAAATGCAAATCAAATCAACCCTGAGAATCCACCTCATACCAATTCAAATGACTAAGTCCAAAACTCAGATGACAGCAGATGCTGGCAAGGATGTGGAGAAAGAGAAACACTCCTCCAACCACTCTGGAAATCAGTTTGGACAAAATCAGAAATTTGAAAATTATACTACCAGAGAACCTAGCTATACAACTCCTGGGCATATACTCAAAAGATGCTCCAGCATGTAATAAGGACACATGCTCCACTATGATCATAGCATCTTATATATAATAGGCAGAAGATGTAAAGAACTCAGATGTCCTTCAACAGAAGCATGGATAGAGAATGTGGTACATTTACACAATGGAGTACACTCAGCTATTAAAAACAAGGAACTCATGAAATTCTTAGGCAAATAGATAGAACTAGAAAATATCATCCTGAGTGAGATAATCCAATAACAAAAGAACATACATGGTATGCACTCAGTGATAAGTGGATATTAGCCTAAAAGCTCAGAACACCAAAGATAAAATTCATAGACCACATTAAGATAAATAAGAAGGAAGACCAAAGTGTAGATGCTTCGGTCCTTCTTAGAAGGGGGGACAAAATACCCATGGGAGGAGATAGAGACAAAATGTGGAGCAGATACTGAAGGAAAGGGCATCCAGAGGTTGTCCTGCCTGGGAATCCATCCCAGATACAGTTACCAAACCCAGACACTATTGTGGATGCCAAGAAGTACGTGCTGTCAGAAGTCTGATATCCCAACCTGCAGGAAAGTCAACAGGGTCCCCGGACCACCTAGGAGAAGGCAAGAGACAAGAGACACAAGAGATGGACAGTAAGACAGTATTCTGATCAAGCTGTCAAACTTTATTGTTTTAGACATTGCAATATAAAGGAAAGCAAGCAGGATGTAGGGAGGGGGTAAGAGGGGGCAAACATTGTCTCTGGGGAACAGTCTCTTAGGGGGCAAGCACTGTCTCTAAACACTGTCTCTAGGAAGTAGTCTCTCAGAATCTTCTCTTAGAATCTTATGACAAAGTTGGCTTGGGCTTCAAGGAAGCTGGCAAACCAAAATGATCATGAGGAGGTGAAGTGGAAAGATATTGCTATAGTAACCTAACTGTAGGTGAGCTCTTTTTGTTCTAACCAACATTAGCTCTATATGTGCTGAAAAACTTGCTATTTGGCAAGCCTGAAAGCTAATATTTTTCCTTCTAAAGGCAGGCTTCAACATGTAAGATGACTGAAAGGAGGAGGCTCTGATATCTAAGCAAGAATGGCATCCTGTGGTCTGATATAGCTATCTCCAGAGAGGCTCTGCCAGAGCCTGACAAATATAGAGGCAGATGTGAACCATTGGACTGAGCACAGAGTCCCCAGTGGAGGAATTACAGAAAGGAATGAAAGAGCTGAAGGGGTTTGCCTTACCCCATAGGACAACAATATCAACTAATCAGATGCCCCAGAGTTCCCAGGAAATAAACCATCAACCAAAGAGTACACATGGAGGGTCCTATGTCTCCAGTAATATTTGTAGCAGAAGATGGCCTTGTAGGACATCAGTGGAAGGAGAGATTTTTGGTCCTGGGAACGTTCAATGCCAAAGTGTAGGGGATTGCCAGGGCAGGGAAGTGGGAGTGGGTTGGCAGGGCGTGAGCACTCTGATAGAAGCAGAGGGAGGTAGGATGTGATAGGAGATTTCCAGAGGGGAAATGAAGAAAAAGGATAACATTTGAAATGTAAGTAAATAAAATATCCAAAAAATTTAAACAAAATTCACACACACACACACACACACACACACACACACACAAAACACCAAAATGTTTTTGGGATGTGTTGGAAATATTGTTTTCTTTATCATGACAATTATTTTATGATTTCTTACTTTTGCTCATAGACAAAAGTTTTAAAATAAACTCTACATGGAGTCCCGCATTCATTAAAATTCTTTTCAGCATTTTTACAGGTAGACAAAGCTTTATATATTTAACCATATATATATATTGAAAATAAATGCAGTGTGTCTGAACATTTTGGTGTGTAAACAGAATCAATTCTATAATATTATATGCAAAGACTTTGAATACTGTTTTTGTTAAACTATTTTAGTTATTAATACTTCCAGGACTTTTATATTTCTTTCCTTTTCTAACTATTTTAGTATTTTTGTCAGTCATAATCAGTTGTAACTACAATATCACCAATAAAATAATTACCGCAGTTTTTTTTCTTTTTTGCTATTGCTTACTTTTACTTGATAGTGGTTGATCAATATATTCAAAGATGAAATTGAATCTCATTTTAATAAAATTTCAAAGTATTTCAGTTTTATAAATAACAATGTATGCATTTATAGGTATCAGTTAGCATGATTTTTGAGAACCAGTGTTAATTCTAAGAAGGGACTTAATCATTAAGCAGATGAACAATTCTAAAGCAGGCATGAATTTTTCTACCATTTGAAATGAAGTTGTATATATTTGAAATACAGTCAGATAACATTTCTTAGCAATGCTGTGTATATTCTAATTTTGTGAATGATATACTATACTTATCCACATAATTAATCCTGGCTTATTTAAAATATACACTGCAGTATGTGGAGATGAATCAATAAGAATTACATTTTATATTCTTTCTTTAATATGTTGATATTATTCAAAGTTAACATCCTTTAAAATGATAGTTTTGATTGTGTGTGTGTGTGTGTGTGTGTGTCTGTGTGTGTGTTTGTAAATGAATGTGAAACCACTTGTAACCAAACATTCAAACTAGAAGGGTTTCAAAGCATCAGTCGTATAGTATGCACTTTGAAGTAAAATTAAGTCATATTCACCAAAGTTAAATGCAGTTGCTAAAAGCTTCAAATCTAATCACCCAACATGACATTCACAATGAAGACTGTTGAAATTACCAAAGCTGAGAAATAACCCCTTTAATATATGACAGACAAATGTGGAGTCCAACATATAATAATAGGAATTAATTACAGGTCTAGGGTCAGCTGTGTACAGTCAGGTTGCACAAAAGGAATCTCTAATTAATCATTTGACTCTTCTTCTTTGACCCCTTCATCTTAGCCTCATGCTCTCTTGTGACATTCTCTTCAAAATTCTTCTCTTCCTCAGACATGTTTTCTCCTGTCACACTAGACCAGTGGTTCTCAACTTTCCTAATGCTGGGACCTAATCCAGTTCCTCATGTAATAGTGAGCCCTTAACCATACAATTATTTTTGTTGCTATTCCATAAGTATAATTTTGCTACTCTTATGAATAATAGGGTAAATACAGGTGTTTCTGGTGATCTTAGGTGACACCTGTGCAAAGGTCATTTAACCACCCAAAGGAATAGTGATCCACAGAAAGACAACAAGCACAATAGGTTATGTAGAGGTCATTAGAGGTACTGAATTAATATGAACATGCATATGTATGTATGTTTAACAATATACAAAACAAGCACATGTAACAATAATAATCAAAAAAGAGCATCAAATTGAAAGTATGAGTATCTTGTGAGTGATTCTAGGTAGGCTGTCTGAAAGAAGATGGAGAGAGAAGGGGAAAAGGAAAAGATGATTAAGTTTGACTTCAATCAAAACATATTAATTGTTATTTTAACATATATACACAATGTCAAATATTTATGAATCTATTTCATTCATAAATGCATGAAAATGGGTAATTGCAAAAAAATTCTTTCATCTATAGTAGCACTCTGCTAGAATTTCTGTATAAAATATTCGTTGTACCATCAGTAAATACAAACACAATTGTGAAAACACCTCTCTTTACATTATGGTCACAGGTACAAGAGACATCACTGCAGTAGAAAAATAGTAAGGTATTTGTGAAAGGTATCTT
This sequence comes from Apodemus agrarius, assembly GCA_964023405.1. NCBI lineage: Eukaryota > Metazoa > Chordata > Mammalia > Rodentia > Muridae > Apodemus > Apodemus agrarius. The sequence continues at coordinate 16,603,271 of OZ030013.1, forward strand.
TACCCCTTAGAGAAAAATTTGGCAATTCTGCATTGGAGACTGGCTTCCAAATTCACTGTACCACAAGCAACATCCATTCGGTTTAGTATTTGAATCTTGTGAAGCAAACACAATTAGTTATTTTTGTCTGATTGCTTGTCATTAGTATTTCACCCTTTGAGAATTTTCTATATAACTTATTCACCTACTTTCAAGTCTTTTGTTTTTAAAGTAAATTTAAAAAAAGAAAAAGAAAATGGAAAAAAAGAAGAACAAAGGTAAATGATGTCTTCCTTCTATTGTATACAGGTTGTCTTTATCCAAGAAACTGACTCTTTAGTTGAGCAGAAAGTTTTGAAATGTTCACTCTTCTGTTTCCAAGTCCAGCTGTATTGCTCCTGTGTAAAGACCCCATGTCTCTATATCAATATCTTGCAAAGATTCTTGTACATCTATCCTATTGGAGCAGAATTCACAACAAGCACAAAATATAAACAATTTATCTGCAATTTAGTAAGAAGAAATTTAATATGGTATATGTGTCTAATAAAGTTCTATTTAGACATAAAAATCAAATTACATCATTTGTGGAAAATAAATATTTTGACTCAATTTTTTAGTTGTATTAACTAAAAAATTATTTTCATGGCTCTGCGTATTGAGATTAATTTTTGCTATTTGTATTACATAAAATTTGTAAATGAAGGCTGTTGTATATTTTCTTATCAATAGGAGCCCTTATTTCTTACTGCAACTTCTTTCTGTCAAGTTCATAATTTCACCAGTTTAGGATAATTTTCTATGGTAGTTGCAAACTAGTTTGAAAGAAAGAGAACCTTGTTTTGCTTCTGATAGTGGGAAGTACTGTACAATTAATTTATATATACATATAGATAGATAGATAGATAGATAGATAGATAGATAGATAGATAGATAGTGAATGAACCAACAGTGGCTATAGAAACATCTGGGGTATAGTTTGCAGCTCTTTCTCAGATACATATTTTCATTAACATTCCTAACAAAATATTATAAGTACATTGATAGGTCACTTTCACTTCTAAAAACAAAAATTTAAAATATGTTTAACAGGGCATTGATTAATTAATTTATTAAGGCCATATCCAATCCTGTAAGTCTGTAAAGTCCCTATCAAAATTGCTCCTTTTAAAAATTGTCACCACTTTATTTGCAAGTCCAGAAGTGTCTGTGTGCCATAAATGTTAGTGAAATATTGCATTTTATGAGTTTTATTTGGATATTTAATTTTCCTTTTAAACACAGCTGTTAATTTCTTGTGACAAGGGGCTTACTCTTTATAAATCTTTATTATTTCTCAAAGAGTGGAATACTGAATCTTCATGTATCAAATGCATAATATCTTTGGATCAAAATCATTTTGAGTATGGAAAAAGGCAAGCAATATGAAAAAAGGATAGAAAGCATTAGCCTTTAAAATGTTTAAAGGTCAAACTTCCCTGCACTAGCTATTTTAAAAGTAATTTATGGATGTTCACAGACACCAAAAAGCTAATGTAGATTTTGAAAAAGAGGGCTATCATGAACTTCACATAGAGTTAATACAAATGTTCTGGGCATCAAACTATATTGAATGTGAAGTGATTTTCTCAGCCTACTTTAATCTAGTATGAGATTCTTAAACCTTTGTTGATACTTCTTGACATAGAATTACCAAGGACAGGCAATTTGTAATGTCTTTTATGTGTTATAAACTTGAAAAATTATCCATTACAGAGAAAAATAAAAAGCTTAGCAGGGAACCTCTTAACTGCCTTCCTGGTATTTGAGAAGACATGAGGATTGCCTTGGGTTTTTTTTCAGCCAGGACTGGTCTATGTGCTGAGTTCTATGTCAATCTGAAATACATAATTAAATCTTTTTAACAGATGAAAATGCAGGATCAGTGTTAGGTGGAAATAGTATGATCCAGGGCTCTATGAATTTCATTGAATGTTATATGATGGTTATAGGTTTTAATGTACATCTTTGTCTTTGAACTGATTTACATATTTTATCCAAGCAATATACAGGCTCTCTTTTGTGAACACACATTTTTCTATCACTTGGATCTTATTTTAGTGTGTGTGGTTGTGTGTGGGGGAGGAGGGAGTAACGAGAGAGAGAGAGAGAGAGAGAGAGAGAGAGAGAGAGAGAGAGAGAGAGAGAAATCAAGGTGGTGAAGATTTAAAAGACAGTGATGCAGCATGCTAGTTGGGGAATTTTTACACAGAACTTTACCCTACATATACTGTAATATTTTATGTTGTGTCAAAGCAAATAAACTAAATAGCAGACTCACTGTGAAACATAACATTCAACTCTTGTCGTGACTATTCCTGGTTGTCAAGTTGACTATATCTGGAATGAAATGCAATCCAGAGTTGGTAGTCTCACCTGTGACCCTAATCTAGAGGCTGAGAGATACAAGTTTCTGACCTAGACCTTGACCTGGAGATCTTGAGGCATAATGGCTATGAATCCCAGAAGATTAAAACAGGGACATCTCTGAGTTCAAGTTCATCTGGGATTAAAGGTGTGATAGCACACAGCTTTAATCTGGGCCACACCCTCTGCTAGAGACCTATATAAGAACATTGGAAGAAGGAAGATTTACTGTACAGAGCCATATTGGGGTGTCATGCCACCTGGTAGGAACTTGACATTGATCAAGGTGAATTTCCTCTCCCAACTTTAGAGCATGAATTGCTGAGCTAGCCACAATCCTGCTCCACCTAGGGTGGAGTGCTCAGAGGGAAGGTGAAACTCACAGTTCCTCCAGGTCTACAAATTCCTGAATTAAGCAGGTGACCCACCCAGCTGCAGTGAAGATAATGCCCAGTGAACAGCCAGACCAGTTCCCTGGAACACACCCCAGAGATTGAGGGGATGGACTTTACCCAAACCGTTAAATTGTCAGATCCCCAATTCAACTTTGGGCCTTGATTAGCAATTGGGTTATCCTGGCCTCCATTATTTTCTCTGCCCCTCCCTTCCATCTAACCCCAGCTCCTTTTCCAGGGACCCAGTTCGCTGTAGCTGTGGGCAATTACAATTTACTCTCTTCTTTGGCTGCTTGCCTTGTCAGAATGAGCAACTGCTAGATTTGTAGACTTCTATCCACAGCTGCTGATGACCATTGTTGGGGAGTTGGACTAAAGCCTACTAAATCATCAGCAAATCCCCTTACTATATAGAGACTACCCATACATTCTATGACTCTAGAAAACCCTGACTAATATACCTTAACAATCTGTTATATTCTCTTAGATGTCAGCAATTATGTTATTTTATAATCATCTAATAGATGCATTGTATATCCAAGGTAATAGTGTTTTCTGCCATTTGAAACATTTCAGTTTCTTTCCCTGGCATCTTAGGATTGCTGAAGTTGAAAAGACTTTTCTTCCTTTGCCCTTGGAACAAGGGTGATAATCCCTTACTGCTGCAGAGCTCTGAATGCTAAAGGAACAAGGACAGTTTTTCACATTTTATTAACAATGATGCCAAAGAGTTTGAGTATTTCAATAGTAGGAAACATTTAAATACATTAAATACCAAATTTACAATTCCTTAAGCCTGCCTCTTCTACATAGACATTAATGGTGTTTATCATCATCAAGTCTTAGCTTTGCCATCTTTGTATTGTATAAACCAAGTTATATGATTGGTATGCATGGAAAAAAAATTGGTGCAGAACATTTCTGGAGCAGGGGAAATTCTACACTGAAAATGTGTGTGTGTGTGTGTGTGTGTGTGTGTGTGTGTGTTTGATACCATTTTCATTTATGAGAACAATAGGGCCTATGAGCTCTCTGTTTTTTCCTTCTGTATGGTAGTTCATTTATCAAATAAGAAAGTGTTAATTATACCCATAACAGTTGTTTTTTATTGCATTAAAAAAACATACCAGGACATACAAATTGTTGTTGCATCTTGGAGAGTGTATATTCTGGCTCAGACTGTTGATGAATTTGCTCTCCCAGCAGCTACTTAGTAATTTCCAGTACCAGAAGATCTAGCCAGAAAAAGGCACTTTCAACTCCATTTCTCATGACCAAAGCTCAGGGCATCTTTAGCAACAGTTGATTATCATAAAATCCTGGTTAGTAGCCAAAAGCAACACTAGTGACCTGTATTATTGTGAGGATCTCTGAGACACCCCTGATAAATATCACAAGGGGAGATGTTCCAAATCTGGTACTTGATTTTTTTACTTTGATAAATTAATGGCTTTTCAAAGGAGCAATATTCTTTGTATAGGTTAATTCAAATTAAATTACATAAACTTAGTATAAAAAGATTGCAGACAAAAGTAACAGCACAACACACAAACCTAACCAGACCAAAAGACTATGAAACTCAGTGCTCTTTCCCACAGTCAGAAAAACAACTAAGAATGGAAATACGGAAATTTACATTTAATATTAGATTTTAAGGAAGGCAGAATGTAGGAACTAAAGCTGAGTGAGGGGTAAAAGCTAACTGCTTTTTTATACTACTAATTCTGTAATGTATTTTTTTATTTTAGTGGCAAATAAATGCATAAATTATATTCAATACCCGACTTGCAAAATTTAATATAGATAGTGTCTTAGTTAGGGTTTTACTGCTGTGAACAGACACCATGACCAATGCAAGTTTTATAAAAGACAACATTTAATTGGGGTTGGCTTACAGGCTCAGAGGTTCAGTCCATTGTCATCAAGGCAGAAACATGGCAGCATCCAGGCAGGCATGGTGCAGGAGGAGCTGAGAGTTCTACATCTTCATCTGAAGGCTGCTAGTGGAAGACTGACTACCAGGTACCTAGGGTGAAGGTCTTAAGCCCACACCCACAGTGACACACCTACTCCAACAAGGCCATACCTCCTAATAGTGCCACTCCCTGGGAAAAGCACATACAAACCGTCACAGATAGTCATGTATATTTTATATAATAGAAATTTATTTGTATGAGAATATGAGAAGCTTACTACATGGTAGTTCTCAAAGAGCCTTAAAGTATTTTAGTGTTCCCCTCTAAAATTTTTTAAGTTTAAAAATCTTCCATATAAAGGAAATAAAAATTTCTCCTTATTAACTTGTATTTAATGCTTCATGGGAATCTGTCTATTTAATTGCTCAGTGGTCCTCTTACTTAGTAGCTTCAGATTATAGTTTTACTAGGTTAATGTGAAAGCTTAGATTGGGATTTGATCCAGACAATCTCTAATTCCATGCTAAAGTTTAAGATATATCTATCACATCACACGTGATGGCTTACACAGAAGCAAAAAAAATTCATGTATGGTGTTTAATTTTTCATTTCCACAATATGTCAAAATAAAAATAATTAGCCTAATTGTAGGAAACAAGATGAAATTTAGAACACAGAAGTAATATGGTGGTTTTTATGTCATGGAAGCAAGAGGACGCACATGTTCTACTACATGAGTTTAACTTTGGTAACTATTATCTGTAAAAACATTAGAGTTCCTTTCCCTTAAGTTTTAAGATGAAGAAATGTCTAATAATTAGATTGCTCAATGCTTATGATGAAGAAAGGTTTAGAGGAAATGACAGTGAGTTGACAGTTAGGGACAGAGAAACAGAATGTTATTTATCTTAGTTCAAGGGAGAAGCTACTTTGAAGAATAGAAAGAAATAAAATTTTCATGTATTCTGCTTTCTTATTCCTTAGACAAAGTAAATTATTGGCAACATACCTTGGCAAAGGATTTTACATATACTAGTAATAAATTGACATTAGTTAAAGTTTGCACATCCATTTTTCATAGATAATTGAATTCCATTTGTATATAGTAGGCATATTTCAGTATGGACTAAGATTTACTTTTTCTTTTAGAATTATAATCCTACCTCTTTTCAGTTAATAATCTCAGAATTATTAATGCTTATTTTGAGTATTAACTTTAATCAATGTCATTTATTTTGATTTTCCTAGATTGACACTTCTAAAAATGCCTTGTTTATTTGTCTATTACAATATCTTACAAAGATTCTCTCCTGTCATTGAGAACCTCGCAAAAATGTTTTTTTTTATTTTTTTTTATTGTATATATTCTATATTTACAATTCATTTCCCTTTTTCTGGTTCCCCACCCCCAAAGGTCCCACATGTCCTTTTCCCTCCCCCTGCTCCCGCATCCACCCCCTCCCACTTTACTGTTCTTGTACTCTCCCACAATGATGTTTTGGTCCATTCTAGCACCAGTGTCCACTCCTTTCTTCTTGTGAGACATTACTTGATATGTGATTTGTGTCTTTGGTGTTCCAAGCTTCTAGGCTAATATCCACTTATCAGTGACTGTATACCATGGGTATTCTTTTGAGACTGGGTCATCTCACTTAGTATGACATTCTCCAGCTCCATCCATTTCTCTAAGAATTTCATGAATTCATTGTTTCTAATGGCTGAATAGTACTCCATTGTGTATATATACCACATTTTTTGTATCCATTCCTCTGTTGAGGGACATCTGGGTTCTTTCCAGCTTCTGGCTATTATATATAAGGCTGCTATGAACATAGTGGAGCATGTATCCTTATTGCATGCTGGTGAATCTTCTGGGTATATTCCCAGGAGTGGTATGGCTGGGTCCTCCGGAAGTATCATGCCCAGTTTTCTGAGGAACCGCCATACTGATTTCCAGAGTGGTTGTACCAGCTTGCATTCCCACCAGCAGTGGAGGAGTGTTCCTCTTTCTCCACATCCTCGCCAACACCTGATGTCTTCTGAGTTTTTAATCTTAGCCATTCTGACTGGTGTGAGGTGAAATCTCAGGGTTGTTTTAATTTGCATTTCCCTAATGACTAGTGATGTTGAACATTTTTTAAGGTGTTTCTCAGCCATCCGAATTTCTTGTCTCTGTTTAGCTCTGTACCCCATTTTTGGATAGGGTTATTTGGTTTTCTGGGGTCTAACCTCTTGAGTTCTTTGTATACATTGGAGATTAGCCCTCTGTCGGATGTGGGGTTGGTGAAGATTTTTTCCCAATTTGTTGGTTGCCGATTTATCCTTTTGACAGTGTCTTTTGCCTTACAGAAACTTTGTAGTTTTATGAGGTCCCATTTGTCTATTCTTGCTCTTAGAGCATAAGCAATTGGTGTTCTGTTCAGGAATTTTTCCCCTGAGCCAATGTCCTCAAGGGTCTTCCCCAGTTTCTTTTCTATTAGTTTTAGTGTGTCTGGTTTTATGTGGAGGTCTTTGATCCACTTGGAGTTGAGCTTAGTGCAAGGAGATAAGAGTGGATCAATTATCATTCTTCTGCATGTTGACCTCCAGTTGAGCCAGCAAAAATGTTTTAAAATAACTAATCACCCATATCTTCTGATAGCACTCCTCTTCTTGGTGCCTTTTCACCATTCATTCCTTTTCAATTTTTATGGCCATATTTCCTTCTTCTATTGTTCTTTAAGGACATAGTAATACACTTTATTTCTAATCATATATAGTATCCAAAGTTTTTTGTTTAGTGCTGACAATACATAATTAATTTCCAGTATCCAAATATATTCTAGTTGCCTTAAAGTATCCACATGATAATATGGAATGACTTCTTCCAATGGGTAATTGGAGAGAGACAAAGAGGAAAGATGAGGAGAAAGAAAATCTGAAATTATTCTTATAATAAAAATCTTAGTGATGCCTTCTGAAAAGTGCAAAAAACATTAAAAAATACTTTGATTCAAAGTCAACCCAGAATTATTGTCTATATTGTAACCCTTAAGATTGTTTCAGAGTTTAAACCTTGTGAAAAATGAAGAGGAGAAAGAGGAAAATGACGAAGAAGGAAGTTGCCGAGGAGAAGGAGGAGAACAAAGAGAGTAAAAAGGAGGAAGAGGAGCAAACAGAGAAGAAAACAAAATAAGAACTTGAATTGAGCCACAGCTATGTATTAAATCAAGGAGAACTGGAATCTCAGTCCCTGTTTCAGAGTCAGGCAGCTTTGATGTAGGGACAAACCTTCTTAAAGCATATTTTCATATTGCCATTCTTTAAAAAATAAGGATGTACACATGCAAGTCTGTAATCTCAGTGTTTAGCTGGCAAAGGCAAAGAGAATTGTAAGAATTTTTGGCCAGTCTGGCCTATATACCAATTTTTCCAGGAATATATGTTGATGAAACACTGTCTCCAAAAAAAGACATGTAAAACACAGAGTTAAATAAGGGAGGTATACCTTGTAGGCATATTTAAAAAAAACTGGTGTTTTGACCAATTGAATAGGTTACTCATAAAATTATTTCAACCAAGAATACCTACATTCTTGGTTGTAAAATATGCATTACATAATCTATGACCCACATATGACAAACAAATTAACTATAATTTACAATTGTTAATTTTTTTAACTTTGAGTCATAAAAGGCTGTTTTGGGTGGCCTAAGTTTAAGGATGGTTGTTTAGAATACTGATGTTCTCCTCCTGGAATCAACCATTAAGTGTTAATATCTTTTGGACCAGGATATTTCATATAATCAGTTTACCTCTTAGTTTTCTGTTCTGAATGCCTAAAACTGGCCATTATTTCAGTTTTAAGAAAGCAGAGAAAAGGAGTTGGAATAATGTCTGCTGATTGTCACTGTTTTAATATTTTAAGTGTTCTTTGAAGAATCTGCCTTTTGTCTAATTTTTTCATTCAAAAATTTTTAATTATTATTTTATTTGATATTTTATTTATTCACATTTCAATGTTATCCCCGTCCCTGGATTCCCCTCAAGAAATCCCCTATCCCATCTTCCCTACCTCTGTTTCCATTAGGGTGCTCCCCCACCCACCCACCCACTTCTGCCTCCCTGTCATGGCATTACCCTGTACTGGGACATTGAACCTTAACAGGAACAACAGCCTCTCCTCCCATTGATTTCTGACAAGGTGTCCTCCTCTATTTATGTGGCTGGAGCCATGGGTCCCTTCAGTGTGTCCTCCTTGGTTGATGGTTTAGTCCCTGAGAGCTCTGGGAGGTCTGTTGATTGATATCATTGTTCTTCCTATGGGGTTGCAAACCCCTTCAGCTCCTTGTTCTTTCTCTATTGGGGACCCTGTTAGCAGTCCAATGGTTGGCTGTGAGCATCTGTCTTTGTATTTGTCAGGCTCTGGCAGAGCCTCTCTGGAGATACCTATATCAGACTCCTGTCAGCAAGTACTTCTTGGCATTCACAATAGCGTCTGCATTTGGTGTCTGTATATGGAATGGATCCCCAGGTGGGGCAGTCTCTGGATGGCCTTTCTATCAGTCTTTGCTCCACATGATGACTCCATATTTCCTCCCTTGACAATCTCCAAAGTATTTTACGTTGCATTAATTTCTATATCAAAGTATTTGTCTTCTCTTTAAAAATTGGATCTATAAATTATATAGGAATGTATTATTGATTTTTCAACCTACTTGTGAATTACCTTGGGTGATCGATTTCTAACTGTATTCCTCCTTGGGGAAAGAATATACTTTCCATCATCCCAAACTTCTGAGTTTATTGAGATTCATGTCATGGCCTAGAATGTGGTCAATCCTGTTTAATGTCCCATGTGCTCTTAAAGGAAGTATATTCTGGCGTTTGATGAAGAACTTTATAGGTTCTTCTATGTTTAGATGGCTTAGAGTGTTTTTCAATTCTATTTCCTTGTTTATCTTATCTTTAAATGTTTTATCCATTATTTCATTGGAGGAATACGGTTTTCAACTCATTACTAAATTGCTGATTTATGCCTTTATTTTCTTCTAGAATTTTCTTCATGTATTTGTTAGTTTACTTTCAGAGCATGTATTTAAGTAATTATGATATTTCTGTTCTTTAACACTATAATGTAACTTTAGTAACTATGCATCTGGAGTAACCTTGCCCATTATTAGTATGAATCATCCTGACATATGATTACTGATTCTGTTTTAAAGCAGTCCTGATTTTTAATAATATATTAACCTTTATTCAGCCATAAAGTGAATATTCGTGTCAGCAGGGGAAAATATAGTACTGTTAATCTTTATGTTACACAAAAACAGAATCAGAAAAATAAATATTTCATCATGTCAATTAAGTATATTATATATAATAACTATACATATATAGCTACATAATAACTATATATAACTATAACATATATATTAATATTATACAGGAAGATAAAGGATTCTACCAGGAACAAGAGAGGGTGAATATGAAAATGAAAGAAAAATGTGAATAAGTTGTGTAATTTTTAAAAATTATCACAATATAGCCCACCATTTTTACAGTGAACATATTCTAGTTAAAAAAAAATGTTTAAGAAAGCCTATTGTTGGATCATGTTCTTATATCAATTCTTTCACTTGTTACATTTTATTGTTTATTCCTTTCACATTTGACCATTTGATGTTATCAGTTATATGGGAAATTATCCCAAATGCTGAGATCAACCCAAACAATTGTTTACATGCCAGGCAAGCTCCAGCCATCTCCTTCCCTTCTATGTTATGTATGCTTCTGATTTCATGCTCACCAACAGATGTTTAGAATGACTTCCTGCCTTATCTTTGTTTTCACCTAGATTATGAAGACAAATTTGTAATTTATGCAGTTAGCTTTATTATTGCTCCCTTATCAATTATTATTATTATTATTATTATTATTTAATGTTTCTTTACAGTCTAGACTTATCCCCTACCCAATCTGTCCTCTGACTCTTCCATGTTCCATATCTCCTCTCCTCATCTCCACTAGGATATCCCCAATCCCTCACTTCACCAGACCTCCCCAGTCCCTGGGGCCACAAGTCTCTCAAGGGTTAGGTGTATCTTTGCTGACTGAGTGCAGACCCAATAGTTCTCAGCTGTGTATGTTGGGGGCCTCATACCAGTTTATGTAGAATTCTGCCTGGTTGGTGGATTAGTGTCTGAGAGTTCCTGGGGGTTCAGATTAGTTGAGACTGCTGGTCCTCCTACAGAGTTTCCCTCCTCTTTAACTTCTTCCAGCTTTTCCCTAATTTAACTTCAAGGGTTCTTAAAATTTCTGTCATAAATGACTCAACCAAGTAACAGATGCATTTAACAAATCACATGAGAAAACATAGCGTAAGTAAATTCCTGTGTATGAACCCATAAGAAAAAATAGGCAAGTCATATGGTCAAGTCAGTACTCAGGTAGGTAGGGAAAAAATGATAACGAATAGTACCTCCTTTAATGAACTTGGTCCTGTGTGAAATGTTAACTGTGTTAAACTACACCAATATTGATCTGTTTTTTTAAAACCTGTTAAACCACACTAGTATTGATCTTACTGTTTAAGTAAATAAAATCAATAAAATTAACTTGAGAATTATATGAGGATAGAATGCTGAAGGTCTGTATCATATAAGCTTGATTTCTAGAGATGTCTTATTATCAGTCATCAAAGTTCACGTATACACAATGGCTGCTCCCTATATGAAAAATAATTCACCACAGAGCTTTGTTCACAGTTCATTAAATAGTTGTACAAAACTGGCTTTCAACTTCAAACAACATGTTTAAGATTTGTAGAAATGACACTGTGGATATAGAAGTAAAATAAAGCGTGACTTTGACTTCTGACATATCTGAAATGGAAACACATCCATCACACAGTGCGAGCAGAATAAAATTATATTTGCTACTGAGGGTCAATCAACAAGTTATCTGACAAGAATATCATGGTTGGCTCTTCAGTCTTATAACTGTACTTTCCCAAATTAACAGTTAAGACATGCCTTTATCTACAGCTTCTAAATTTTTACATGTACTCCATTTAATTGACCATATCCAGAGAGAAGAAAGGGGGTGCTCTTATTTGTGACTTACAATGTTCTATCTGAAAAATAAAAATAATAGGTTTTATACAAGACTATCACAAAACTCTCTTTTTTTTAAAATCAATTCTGTGAAAGATTATGCAGAAGATACAAGGAGTCGTGTAGTTTGCTAAACAAATTTGAAGGATACAGTTAAAGAAATGTGTGTGTGTGTGTGTGTGTGTGTGTGTGTGTGTATGTGTATGTGTGTGTGTACAAACTTTGTTCCTTCTCTGAGACATCGCTAGTTCCAAAAGGCAAAATTCAAACATTTAACAATTCTAAGTCTGAAGAAAAGAACCAGTGGTGATTGAATAAATTCCATGAGTATTGCAGGAACATATTCATAAATAGTATGCACAAATAGGAATAATACTAACATTGATTTAAAAGCTGGGTGGTGGTGGTGCATGCCTTTTATCCCAGCACTTAGGAGGCAGAGGCAGGTGGATTTCTGAGTTTGAGGCCAGCCTGGTCTACAGAGTGCATCCCAGGATAGCCAGGACTATACAGAGAAACCCTGTCTCTAAATAAATAAATAAATAAATAAATAAATAAAATACCTAAATTAATATAGCAACTATGGCTCATATTACAATTAGAAAACATGAGGACACTTCTGTCCCATTGTGAAGCTACCAGAAACCACGTGGATATTCAAGAGCTGTGCATAAGTAGCTCCATATCTCACTTTTTGAGGGCAGCCCTATCTGTCACTGCTGACAACACTTGGGTGAGTAGATTTTAGCCTTTTTTGCAGGATATGAATGAGCCCACTCCAAGGGCTCAAGTGTTGGAGCTCTGAACCCACCATTAATCTGCCATGGTGACACGGGCACAGAGGTAATACCCAAGCTCCTGCCCCTTGTGAACTCTAGCACTTGGGAAAGCTGTCTACAGGATCATGAGCTTGGGAAAGCTTGCCTGCCCCTCAACAACTACAACACTCAGGAGACTAAGCCCTGGTCCTTTGTTTAATCTCCAAACAAGGAGAGCTGACCCTGGTGGTAGAGCACATGTGAGCTAGCCCTAAGTGCTAGAGCATGGAGACCTGGCCCTGCCAGTCATCTGGTATGAGGTGGCATGGGTACAGGGGTGATGCCTTCTCCCCCTCATCCCTTCCCACATGCAGCAGTTGGGAGAACTAGCCCCAGGGTCATGAGATCTCGAAACTTGGGAATGCAGCTTTTCCATCTGCCCTGCCTAAGCACCATTCTACTGTGAGGTAGCTTGATAGGGGTAAAGATATCCTCTTTCCCCTTTCCAAATTGCTACCTGTGGTAGTATGGGCAACTGGCCCTACGAACATGAAAGCCAAAGAACTATCTTGCCCTCTGACCATTGAACTCATGAGAAAAGGAATTGGGTGACATAGTGGATCTGGCCCTGTTGTTGATGGCACAGGAAAACAGTCCAGAGGGTGTGAGACTGGAAGAGCTGACCTAGCCTTCACAAGCTACTGCATATGGGAGAGTAAGCCCTATGCCTTGAGTGGACACCCTAGTTGAGCTGGCTTTAGATGCCAGGGATCTGGTGCAATGGTGAGCTGAGGGCATGATAGCTGACCCTGCCTCCTGACAATGGCAGTATCATATGACCTAGCTGGAGCAGTAATGGAGAGTCCACCCTGATGGTGCAGATAAGGGAGAGCTAGTGGGATGACCAGCCCAGACACCATCCAGGCCCAGATTGAGAGCTCTTAAGTTGGCCTACCTCCAAATCTATATCCTTTGTGAACATTTGGGACATGCAAGAGCTAGTCCTGCTGGTCCAAAGCTGCAAGATTTCCATGACACAAGACAACAACAGGATAACCAAGAGAAATCCTGGTGAGGATCCAGTATTAATGGTGTCACAGAAGACAGAAATCATGAAGCAGACTGATGTTATTGAAATGAACATTTACAAGTAAAGATGTATGGATAGAGGGATACACTGTTGGCCACATTGTGAGTTACTACTGTTTCCACGGTGAGATAATTTCTATGCTTTGTTTTTATGGAAGGGGTTGTTTGTATTTTTTAATAGGGGAATAGGTTGTAAGAGGGAATGCTGGATATGATATAATCAGGTCTGGAGATGAGCTAGACTGGGGTGTACAACATGAAGCTCACAACAAATCAATAAAAAGTTTAAAAAGAGATAACGGCTAAGAAATTAAATTTATTAGATATAAATTGTCATTCTTTAGCAAATCTTTAGGACAATGGAATACTAGTCAAACTCTGCTTCTCAAGCTTCTGAATTTCTCAGAAAAAGTCAGCCTCATTTAGAAAAGAGATCCTGAAATTACCCACATATTCATCAAAATACAATAGATAAATGTTTTACTGTGCATGTGGAATAACACAAGGTAAAGTCAGTGATTTTCTTCTCTTCATACTACAGAATAGAATCAATAAGGTTCTCCGGAAAGATATGTTGTTTTCTTTCAAATAGTTGGCAGAGCAGAAGTTTGTTGTGATTTAATAGCTAGAGGATGTAACTAGTGAGAAAAACCAAAACTAAAGAAGAGAAAAGAGAAGGGCAGCAACCAAAGTGTCCCTAGGCTGAGATGATGATGTAGATTTTTGGCTCGTGTTGTAAATGCACAAATGTACATCGAAGTGTCTATAAACTACAAATGAAATAAAATAGACATAAGGCTTATATATGTGTATGTTCATCCCACTGAAGTCTCTTATGTGTACACATTTCCTACTGACTTTTCCATATAGTATCTTACATGAATATTTCAGTATTAAATAAGAAAAAAATGAAGGAACTGTCTAAAACTGAAAAGCAAATTTATCAAAAATTATTCTGTAGAATGAAGTTAGGTAATTCCACATTATATAAATAGATAAAGAATTATGTTCTTTTACAAAACTACGGTCTCCAAATAAACCACAAATAATTTATGCACATACAAGAAAAGATTTATCAAAAATACATTTAACAAGAGTAAACCATATACTATAAAAAACAGTATTTCAGTCTAACTTCTATGTACCAGCAGGTAGCAGGCCCTAAGGCCTAGATCTATGAAACCAAACTTTCTCAATACATCAAATTCTAAACAGAAACACTGAAGGAGACCCCAGGCAGAACTAAGCCCCAAACTTCCAATAAGACTCAGAAACCAGTGTTAATAGGTAAGAGATTCCCATAACCTGATAAGTAAGCTCAGATTTCCCCAGTTTATCCTTTCAGGAATTGACAGGTAATGAGTCCTTGTACCCCCTCCTTGGAATATTCACAGGTAAGTTTATCCTATATAATCAGTCCCAAGACCAAAGTTACACTAGTTCTGTCTAAGTCCTAGCCTCAAAACCACATAGAAATCTATGGCTATGCCCCGTTAATTATCCTGCACTAATGGAAAACAATGAAAATAACACACAAAAAAGTTTAGACAAATATATAAAAAGAATTATATCTTGTGTTAAAATATCCAAAGAATACATAAATGTACCACAAAGGAAAAAAAAACAGATATAAATACTGGAGGATGGGGAAGAGAACTTATTGAAAGCTGTATGCTAGGAATGACATGACTATCACAATAAAAAATGCATTAATGTATTGACTCACTGTGGTGGATTGAATATACTTGGCCTAGGGAGTGGCACTATTAGGAGGTGTGGCCTTGCTGGAGTAGGTGTAGTTTGTTGGAGGAAGTGTATCACTGTAGTAGTAGTCTTTAAGTCTTTAGAGTAGTCTTTGATACACTTCTCTTAGCTGACTGGAAGTAGTGGCCTTCACATGAAGATGTAGAACTCTCAGTTCCTCCTGGACCATGTCTGCCTGGATGCTGCCATGCTCCTTCCTTGATGATAATGGAATGAAGCTGTAAGCCAGCTCCAACTAAGTGTTGTCCTTATAAGAGTTGCCTTGGTCATGCTTTGTGTTCAGAGCAGTAAACCCTAACAAAAATACTCACACAAGACTTACGCAAGATCATGCCAACCTAATAGGTGCCTGGGCAGGGAAGATCATTCATTCATATTTGAGGTTCTTCTTGAAGTAGGTGACCAATATTAGCATTTCTATGATCCAAAAGATAGCCTTAGCATCATGCACATGCAGACAGCAATGACCAGGCTTAGTGGGGTACAAAAATTAAAAAATAAAGTGATCCTGAAAACAAGACTTTAGAAGAAATATGGATGGATCTAAAGTAAAAAATGGGAAGTATATATGATGATATTTCTTTTTCTACATATATGAAATACTCAAAACTAAAATGAAAGCTGAAAGCAATGATACAGAACTCCTAAGAGGTTTAACAAAGTTTAAATAATGAAATATGAAAAACAGCAAGATGGAGATACATAATAACTAATAAGCATTTTTATTTATTCATTAGGAAGAAATGATCTAAAATGAGACACTTAAGAAGTCTAGCAATTTGGCCCATTCATACCAGGGTTCCTGGGGTGAGACTTTTGATTAAGTTGTTGTTTGAGGAGGTCCCATGGAGATCTCTAAACAACCAAGACTGGCATCAGATAGGAGGTTGCTCTCTGAGAACTGACTGAGGGACTCCATTTTTGAGAACAACTTTTATTCAGCTCACTGAACACAGAAAGGATGGGCTGGTATGCCTTTATATTTATACTCTAGTTTCTTTGGCATGAGAAGATACTCTGCAGATTATTGAAAGAGAAACCTGGAAATTAACCCAGCTTCAAAACCCTCCACTTACAATATATCCTGCCTGAGAGATGTACTGGGACCATAGTGGCACAGAACACATTGGAGTGGTTAACCAATATTTGATTGAACTTGGGGGCCCAGACCACAAGAGAGATCTCATGCCCTATACTATCTATATAGACAGGAAACAAACGGACACTAGCTAGTCCAGACACTTTTGGTAGAAAAAAAAAGACTGGCAAAAAATAATAATAAAATGATTTAAAATGATGTTATGCTGTACTCAATAGATCTGTGACTTGTCCAGTTACCATCAAAGAGTATATATACACAATGGAGTACTATTCAGCCATTAGAAACAATGAATTCATGAAATTCGTAGAGAAATGGATAGAGCTGGAGAACATCATACTAAGTGAGGTAACCCAGTCTCAAAAGAATACCCATGGTATGCAGTCACTGATAAGTGGATAATAGCCTAGACTCTTGGGACACCAAAGACACAATCCACCTATCAAATGATATCTGACAAGAAGGAAGGAGTGGACACTGGTGCTGTAGGGGAATACCAGAACAGGGAAGTGGGAAGGGGTGGATGAGGGAACAGGGGAAGGGAAAAGGGCATGTGGGACCTTTGGGGAATGGGGAACCAGAAAAAGGGAAATGAAATGTAAATATAGAATATATCCAGTAAAAAATTTAAAAAAGACTTCATTCAGCTGCACAGAGGAGTGGTTAAAGATACTCAAAGCCAGATTATGTGAAAAGAGAGTGCAGATTGTAGGTATCCATTGGGTCCTTCCCCTTGAAGAAGGGAAACTCCAAAGAATACAGGGAGAGAAGATTCTAGGAGTCAGAGGTGATAAATGGCATGAAGAGAACATGGACCACTGAATTATCTAAGCTGGGTTAGTATGGGCTCGCAGAGACTAATTGACAAAAAAGCCTGAGTCTGCACCAGTTTCTCTGCATTTATGTTATGGCTATTAGCTATGTGCTATTTTGAAACTCCTCTTTGCCTATTCTTGAGACTGTTTTCTTCCTGTTTGGCTGACTTGACAAGCCTAGATATGAGGGCTTTCAAACTTTTATTTCATCTTTTGTTTGGTCCATCTGTCTGTCATCTCTTAAAGTCCTTTTCTCAAGGAAAATGGGGGAGAAGGTGTCTGTGGGAGAGGGAAGGTGGAAAAGAGCTAGAAGGAATCACTTTAAGGAAAGACAAATTGTGGTTGAGATGTATTGTGTAAGAGAAGAATCTATTTTCAAAGCAAACTAATAGTAAAAATGAATGAGTAAAAGTAGACCAGGCAAATGTTAACATCCTTACACAAACAGAGGAAAGGATTACAGGAATTCTCACTTAAGGAGACTGTATAGGAACCAATGCACCCTCACTTAAGTCCTCCTTCTTGAGCTTCCTGTGTGGGGTGAATTGTAACTTGCTTATTTTGAGCTGTTGGGCTAACATCTGCTTATTAGTGAGTGCATACCATGTGTGTTCTTTTGTGGTTGGTTTGCCTCGCTCAGGATAACACTTTCTAGTTCCATCCATTTGCCTAAGAATTTCATGAATTCATTGTTTTTAATAGCTGAATAGTACTCCATTGTGTATATATACCACAGTTTCTATATCTATCCACTGTTGAAGGACATGTGGGATCTTTCCAGCTTCTGGCTATTATAAATAAGGCAGCTATGAACATAGTAGAGCATGTGTCCTTATAACATGTAGGAACATCATCTAGTGCTCAGGAGTGGTATAACTGGGTCAACAGGTAGTACTATGTCTAATTTTCTGAGGAATCGCCAAACTGACTTCCAAAGTGGTTTTACCAACTTGCAATCCTACCAACAATGAAGAAGTGTTCCTTTTTCCTCACATCCTCTCCAGCATCTGCTGTCCCCTGAGTTTTTCGTCTTAGCCATTCTGACTGGTGTAAGGTGGAATCTCAGTGTTGTTTTTATCTGTATTTCACTGACAACTAAGGATGCTGAACATTTCTTTAGGTTTTTTAGAGCCATTTGAGTTTCCTCAGTTGAGAATTCCCTGTTTAGCTCTGTAACCCATTTTTTAATAGGGTTATTTGACTCTCTTGAGACTAACTTCTTGAGTTCTTTGTATACATTGTATATTAGCCCTCTATCAGATATAGGGTTTGTAAAGATCTTTTCCTAATTTGTTGGTTGCCATTTTGTCCTATTGACTGTGTCCTTTGCCTTACAGAAGCTTTGCCGTTTTATGAGGTTCCATTTGTCGATTCTTGTTCTTAGAGCAAAAGTCATTGGTGTCCTGTTCAGGACCTTTTCCCCTTTGCACATGTGTTCAAGATTCATCGCCACTTTCTCCTCTTTGGTTCCTCTAAGAAAGGGAACAAAATAATCATAGGAGCAATAATGGAGACAATGTGTGGAGCAGAGACTGAAGTAAAGGATACCAGGAGACTGCCCTACCTGCGGATCCATTCTATAAACAGTCACCAAACCCTAACACATTCATGTATGACAAGAAGTACATGCCAAAAGGAGCATGCTATGGTTGTCTACGGAGAGGCCTTGACAGAACCTAACAAATACAGAGGCAGATGCTAGCAACCAACTATTGGACTGGGCAGGGGGTCCCCAATGGAGGAGCTGGAGGATGGTCAAGAGTAGCTGAAGGAGTTTACAGTCCCATAGAAAGAACAATGATTTCTGCCACCAAGACACCCCAAAACTCTAGGGACTGAACCATCAACCAAAGGGGACACATGGTTCCAGCCAAAAATGTGGCAGAGGAAGGCCTTGTTGGGCATCAGTGGGAGGAATGATCCTTGGTCAGGTAAGGGCTCAACAAAGGCCCTAAAACAGGGAAACCGAGGTGGGGGGAGGTGTGTGTGAGTTGGGTGGAGGGGCATATACATGGAGGCAGGGGGAAAGATGAGGGAGAGGGGTTGGGGGGTCTTAGGGGAAGGGGAATATCAGGAAAGGTTTTACCATTGGCAATGCAAATGAAGATGATATTCAATTAAAAAAGGAGTGTATAAAGCAAAACAAAGAAATAATAAAGATAACATAAAAATGCATTGTGTATACTCAGTATTTATAATGTTATTCATTACATGATTCAAATATCACATTTCCACGAAGTAGTGACTGCATTAAAATAATTGGATAAATGCTAGTCTCACTATAACAAGAAAGAAGGTGACTAACCCCAGATTTTTCACCTGTCCTTCAACTCATCAAAAATCAGGAATTGAAGAAAACGATAGTAGAAATGTGTCCTTTGCTTAAAGAAAATGTTAAATCTAAAAATCTCCTGGCACAAAACATTCAAGAAGTCAGGGGCAGTGTGTAAAGACCAAATCCAAGTATAATAGAAGGAAGAAGGAAAAGAAATCAAGGTCAAGGGCACAGAAAGCATTTTCAACAAAATCATAGAAGAAAATTACCCTAACACAACAAAAGAGATGAGTATCAAAGAAAGAGTAGCATGCAGAACAATCCCACAGTGAAAAAGTTCACAAAATATATACTAATGGAAATCAGCAAAATAGTTAAGTGACACATGCCCTCCAATGCAATATTTTACTCCAAAAGAACAGCACAAAGAGGTGAGTTTTCCTATAGATGATGGAGTCCAATCAAAGATATCAGTCAGAGTATCTTTTGATAAGCAATGATGGAGCAACCAACAAATACACAATTCACATGTGGCCTTTCAGAAATTGACTCAAGATCATAAATGTGTAAGTTTTTAACATAAAATGTAACATATCCAATAATTAGACTAATATGTTCAGTAACCATTCCATGTATAAGTGCATATTCTTGAAATTAAACATGGAAAGTTTACTATTAAAATCACAAAGTGAACAAGGTAATCTAATGCACTTTAATCAACATTATTAGAATATTTAGTAGTGTAACACCAACTGAAGTGCCACACTTTACCTACATAGCCTAGAAAAAAAGAAAATTGAATATATTTAAGATGTGGCACAAAAAAAACATGAGTCATTATAAAATACACATAAAATAAATTCAAATATTCAGTATTGTGAAAGGTTATTAAATTACCATAGGTAAATCAATTACATATTGAAATAAATACCTCTCTAATAAATGATATAGTTACTATCAAAGATTTTTATACAAATCATACAGAAACTTGTACCATGTCTGTTTATATATTTGCATTGTTATATATGACCCTATGTCCAATGCAATGGCTAATAAAAGGAGGCAAAATGAAAAGACATGAGATGGATTAAAATTAGAAGTAAACATGATGTGTTCCTTTAAGAGAAAACTCAAATAACAAAACTGAAATTCTTCTTATTTATAAAATCAGTTGAAATTCAATTAAAATAACAGCAGGGAAAGGTAGGGACTTACTTTGTAAAGCAAACTGTTTAAGGAAAATAATATGGTAATCAGGACAATATGAAAAAGTAATGACACAAAGTAAATTTTAATATGTTAAAGAATAAAGCTGAATAATTAGGAAAAAATGTTACTATCACCCAAAAAGAAAGATCAAAAGATAAGACTCTCTGGGTATAGAAACACTGTACAAATTAAAAGTAATATTGAACGGTCACGGTAAGCCTCCATATTGCTACCAGGACAGGGCTAGAGAGGCCCAGGTAGACAGACTCCAGCCGGAGCTACCATTGCACGGATGGATCTGCCAGGCTCTCGTCACCAGCCAGGCCCAGCGTCGGTCTCTGCAGGACTTCTCCACGCCCTCTGGCCTTGCACCAAAGCACCTGGGAGCAGCCAGCTCGTGGTCCCTTAGAGTAGTGGTCACAGTAGGCCTCCATATTGCGACCAGGACACAGCTAGAGAGGCCCAGGTAGACAGACTCCAGCCAGGGCTACAATCATGCAGGTGGATCAGCCAGGCTCTTGCCACCAGGCAGGCCCAGGGCCGAGGCTCTGCGGGACTTCTCCATGCCATCCAGCCTTGCACCAAAGCAGCTGGGAGCAGCCTGCCAGCAGCCCCTTGGTAGGCCTCCATATTGCTACCAGGACAAAGCTAGAGAGGCCCAGGTAGACAGATTAAATCAGGGGCTACCATCACTCGGGAGGATCCTCCAGGCTCACCCCACTAACCAGGGCAAGGGCGACAGCTGGAGTGACATCTCCACACCCTCTGGCCTTGCACCAACTCGGTTGGGAACCGACCTCCCTGAGGTCCCCTCAGCACTGGCAGAGGCAGTCTCTATCTTGCAGCATAGTCACCAGTGTCAAAACAACAGGTGAGCCCAGCCTCGCAGGAGGTTCAAACACCAGCCAGTGACAACAAGGGCAACTAACACCAGAAATAACTAGATGGCAAAAGGAAAGCAAAAGGAACGTTACTAACAGAAATCAAGGCAGCATGACAGCATCTGAACCCAGTTCGCGGACAACAAGAAGCCCTGGATACCCCAACACACCAGAAAAACAAGACTTAGATCTAAAATCACTGGTCAGGATGCTGGTAGCAGAATACATAGATAAATCTCTTAAAGAAATACAGGAGAAAATGGACCGAAAGAAAGAAGCCTTTACAAGGCAGACACAAAAATCACTTAAAGAAATTCAGGAGAATATGGATGAAAAGCAGAAGCCAATAAGAAGGAAAGACTAAAATCACTTAAAGAAGTACAGAAGAATGTGGGTCAACAAGTAGAAGCTATGAAAGAGGAAACACAAAAATCTCTTAAAGAAATACATGAAAACATAATCAAGCAAGCAAAAGATCTGAGCATATCCATCCAGGTTCTAAAAACAGAAGTAGAAACAACTAAGAAATCGCAAAGGGAGACAACATTGGAGATAGAAAACCTTGGGAAGAAATCAGGGGCCATAGATGCAAATATCAACAATAGAATACAAGAGATAGAAGACAGAATCTCAGAAGCCAAAGATACCATAGGAACCATTGATTCAACAGTCAAAGAAAATACTAAATGCAAAAAGGTTGTAACTCAAAACATCCAGGAAATCCAGGACAAAATAAGAAGACAAAACCTAAGGATTATAGGTATAGACGAGAGAGAATTTTTACAAGTTTAAGGGCCAGCAAATATCTTCTACAAAATTATGGAAGAAAACTTCCCCAACCTAAAGAGAGAGATGCCTATGAATATACAAGAAGCATATAGAACTCCAAACAGACTGGACCAGAACAGAAATATATCCCGTCACATAATAATCAAAACTCCAAATGTACTAAACAAAGAAAGAATATTAAAAGCAGCAAGAGAAAAAGGCCAAGTAACATATAAAGGAAGACCTATCAGAATAACACCACACTTCTCACCTCAGACCATGAAAGCTAGAAGATACTGGGCAGATATCATGCAGACTCTAAGAGAACACAAACTTCAGCCAAAACTACTTTACCCAGCAAAACTCTCAATCGCCATAGATGGAGACAACAAGGTATTCCATGAAAAAAACAAATTTGCACATTATCTTTCCACAAATCCAGCCCTACAAAGGATAATAGGGGGAAAACACCAAGACAAGGAAGGAAACTACACCAGGGAAGAAGCAAGATAGAAACCTCCTCTTATCAAATCCAAAAGAAGTTAACCTCTCAAATATATAAAAAAAAATAATTTCAAAAATGTCGGGAGGTAATAATTACTATTCCTTAATATCTCTAAACATCAATGGACTCAATTCCCCAATAAAAAGACATAGATTAACAGAATGGATACAGAAACAGGACCCTACATTTTGCTGCATACAGGAAACGCATCTCAGTGTTGAAGACAAACACTGCCTTAGAGTAATAGGCTGGAAGACAATTTTACGAGCAAATGGTCTCAGGAAACAAGCTGGAGTAGCCATTATAATATCAGATAAAATTGACTTCCAACCTAAAGTCATCAAAAGAGACTCAGAAGGTCACTTCTTGTTGGTCAAAGGGAAAATCCACCAAGAAGAGCTCTCAATACTGAACATCTATGCTCCAAATGCAAGGGCACCCCCATTCGTAAAAGAAACCTTACTAAAGCTTAAAGCACACATTACACCTAACACAATAATTGTGGGTGACTTCAACACTCGACTCTCCTCAATGGACCGATCAGGTAAGCAGAAACAGGGACACAATGAAACAAACCAAAACTATGGAACAATTGGATTTGACAGATATATATATATATATATATATATATATATATATATATATATATATAACATTTCATCCTAAAGCTAAAGAATATACATTTTTCTCAGCACCGCATGGTACCTTCTCCAAAATTGATTATATAATTGGTCACAAGACAGAAGTCAACAAATACAAGAAGATCGAGCTAATCCCATGCCTCCTATCAGATCACCATGGAGTAAGCGTGGTCTTCAATATCAACAAAAACCACAGAAAGCCCACATACACTTGGAAACTGAACAATACTCTACTCAATGACACCTTGGTCAAGGAAGAAATAAAAAAAGAAATCAAAGACTTTAGAATTCAATGAAAATGAAGGTACAACCTACCCAAATCTATGGGACACAATGAAAGCAGTGCTAAGAGGAAAACTCATAGCTGTAAGTGCATCCAAAAAGAAACTGGAGAGAGCATAGACTAGCAGCTTAAGGGCATGCCTTAAAGCCCTGGAAGAAAAAGAAGTTAATTCACCAAGGAGGAGTAGAAGACAGGAAATCATCAAACCCAGGGCTGAAATCAATCAAGTAGAAACAAAGTAAAACCATGCAAAGAATCAACAAAAGAAGGAGCTGGTTCTTTGAGAAAATCAACAAGATAGATAAACCCTTAGCCAGAATAACCAAAGGACACAGAGACAGTATCCAAATTACCAAAATTAGAAATGAAAAGACAGAAATAACAAGAGAAACTGAGGAAATTCAAAAGATCATCAGATCCTACTACAAAGGTCTATACTCAACACAACTGGAGAATCTGGAGGAAATGGACAATTTCCTAGACAGATACCAAATACCAAAATTAAATCAGCATCAATTAGATCACCTAAATAGTCCCATAACCCCTAAAGAAATAGAAGGGGTTATAGAAAGCCTTCCAACCAAAAAAAGTACGGGACCAGATGGTTTTAGAGCAGAATTCTACCCGACCTTCAAAGAAGACTTAACACCAATACTCTTCAAACTATTTCACAAAGTAGAGATAGAAGGGACACTGCCCAACTCATTCTTTGAAGCCACAATTATGCTGATACCTAAACCACAAAAAAATCCAACAAAAAAAGAGAACTACAGGCTAATTTCCCTTATAAATATCGATGCAAAAATAATAAATACAATTCTTGCCAACCGAATTCAAGAGCACATCAAAACGATCATTCACCATGATCAAGCAGGCTTCATCCCAGTGATGCAGGGAAGGTTCAATATATAGAAATCCAACATTGTAATCCACTACATAAACAAACTAAAAGAAAAAAAAAACACATGGTCACCTAATTAGATGCTGAAAAAGCATTTGACAAAATTCAGCATCCTTTCATGCTAAAAGTCTTGGAAAGAGCAGGAATTCGAGCCCCATACCTATACATAGTAAAAGCAATCTACAGCAAACCAGTAGCCAACATCAAAATAAATGGAGAGAAACTTGAAGCAATCCCACTAAAATCAGGGACTAGACAAGGCTGCCCTCTCTCTCCATATCTTTTCAATATAGTACTTGAAGTTCTAGTGAGAGCAATTAGACAACATAAGGAAGTCAAAGGGATACAGATTGGAAAGGAAGAAGTCAAAGTATCATTATTTGCAGAAGATATGATAGTTTATTAAGCGACCAAAAAAACTCCACCAGAGAACTCTGACAGCTGATAAACAACTTCAGCAAAGTGGCTAGTTATAAAATCAACTCAAGCAAATCAGTAGCCTTCCTGTACTCAAAGGACAAGCAGGTTGAGAAAGAAGTTAGGGAAATAACACCCTTCACAATAGCCAAAAACAACATAAAGTACCTTCGTGTTACTCTAACCAAACAAGCGAAAGATCTGTATGACAGGAACTTTAAGTCCTTGAAGAAAGAAATCGAAGAAGACCTCAGAAGATGGAAAAATATTTCTTGCTCCTGGATTGGCAAGATCTATATAGTAAAAATGGCCATCTTGCCAAAAGCAGTCTATAGATTCAATACAATCCCCATCAAAATTCCAACTCAATTCTTCATAGATCTAGAAAGAGCAATTCTCAAATTCATCTGGAGCAACAAAAAACCCAGGATAGCTAAAATTATTCTCAACAATAAAAGGACTTCTGGGGGAATCAATATCCCTGACCTCAAGCAGTACTACAGAGCAATTGTGTTAAAAACTGCATGGTATTGGTACAGCAGCAGGCAAGTAGATCAATGGAATAGGATTGAAGACCCAGAAATGAACCCACAGACTTATGGTCACTTGATCTTTGATAAAGGAGCCACAACCATCCAGTGGAAAAAAGATAGCCTTTTCAACAAATGGTGCTGGTTCAACTGGAGGTCAACATGCAGAAGAATGTGAATCTACCCACTCTTATCTCCTTGTACTAAGATCAACTCCAAGTGGGTCAAGGACCTCCACATAACACCAGACACACTGAAACTATTAGAAAAGAAAATTGGGAAGACCCTGGAGGACATGGGCACAGCGGGAAAGTTCCTGAACAGAACACCAGTAGCTTACCCACTAAGATCAAGAATTGACAAATGGGACCTCATAAAATTACAAAGTTTCTGCAAGGCAAAGGACACTGTCAGAAGGACAAAATGGCAATCAACAAAGTGGGAAAAGGTCTTCACCAACCCCACATCCGACAGAGGGCTAATATCCAATATATACAAAGAACTCAAGAATTTAGACTCCAAAGAACCAAATAACCCTATCAAAAAATGGGGTACAGAGCTAAACAGAGAATTTTCACCAGAAAAATTTCAGATGGCCAAGAAACACCTTAAGAGATGTTCAACATCATTAGTCATCAGGGAAATGCAAATCAAAACAACCCTGAGATTCTACCTCACACCAGTCAGAGTGGCTAAGATTAAAAACTCAAGAGACAACAAGTGCTCGTGAGGGTGTGGAGAAAGAGGAACACTCCTCCACTGTTGGTGGGATTGCAAAATAGTAAAACCGCTCTGGAAATCAGTTTGGCGGTTCCTCAGAAAATTGGGCATGTCCCTTCCAGAGGACCCTGGCATACCACTCCTGGGCATATACCCAGAGGATTCCCCTGCATACAATAAAGACACATGCTCCACTATGTTTATAGCAGCCTTAGTTATAATAGCCATAAATTGGAAGGAGTCCAAATATCCCTCAAAGGAGGAATGGATAAAGAAAATGTGGTATATTTATACAATGGAGTACTACTCAGCAATTAAAAATAATGAATTCATGCAATTTGTAGGTAAATGGTTAGATTTGGAAAATATCATCTTAAGTGAGTTAACTCAATCATAAAAGAATACACATGAAATGCAATCACTGATAAGTGGATATTAATGAGCCAGAAGCCCTAAATACTCAAGGCACAATTAGCAAGTCAAATGATTCCCAAGAAGAAGAAAGGAGAGGACCCTGGGCCTGAAAAGATTGGATCCAGTTTTGTAGACCCAGAACAGAGAAATCTTGGGCGGGGGGAATGATTGGGGAATAGTTGGGGGGAGAGGAATTATGGGATGTATGGTGGGGGGCGGAAACTGGGAAAGGGGAGAGCCTAATACAGTATGTATAAAAAATAATTACACAAAAAGGTAATATTATTTTAAATTATAGAGGAAAGGAAACTGAATCATACTTGAAGGTATTATTTATGTGAGTTTGTATTTGTATTTATGTGAATAGGTATAGCTCCTATAGGATTATGTGTTTGAATGCTGGAACCATAAGGACTGTCACTTTTAGGAGAGATTGCCTTATTCAAGTGGGTATGGTCTTGCTGGAGGAAGTGTGTCACTGTAGGGGTGGTCTTTGAGGTCTTATATGTTCAAGCTATGCCCAGTTGAGCACACAGGCACACTGTCTTCTGCTATTTGTAGATCAAGATGTAAAACTCTCAGCTTTTCTCCAGCATTATGTATGCCTGTATGCCACCATGCCTCTCACATGACAACTGGTTAAACTTTTGAAAATATAAAACAGCCCCAATAAAAAGTTTTCATTTATAAGAGTTGTTCTGGTTTTGGTTTCTTTCCACAGCAATAGAAACCCTAAGAAATGCAATGTGTGTGCTCTATGTTTAATATTCTGTTTTTGGAAAAGCAAGAATATAAATGATATGTGTTAATCACACACTAAAAATTATGATTTTTTATTAAAAATATTTTAAGGAAATTAAAATTTTATATTTTCAACAAGTTGATTAATTTGTAGTAAGTTTTAAGATAAAAAAATTAAGAAAGTAAATAAATAACAATACTGATCCTAAGAGTTGTTTCCATTTTTATTAGGATGGAATGAAAACTTCTAAACTATCATTATGACATACTGGATAGCATATGTCCTAGATGATGCCATTTTTAAAGCATGAATTGGAAATTTACTCAATTTAAATAAGAATTTTCAAAAAAATCATTTTACCATTTTCTTGCTTGTGAATATAAAAGTGTGACATTTTATTGAAAATAACAGATTTATAAATTAGCTTTATTGTCATTTGAAATTGCATATAACATTCTAAGATTTTATTGCATGAAACTTCTACCACTGGATAAATATGTTTGTGGGTCTTTTGTGAGATTGCCTAGAACATAATTAGAAGAGACCCTTTCTAGTCCACATTTGAGAAATCAATATATTTTCCTGGATGTAGTCTTTGTTGGAGCTGCTCCAACATCTTCTCTGTGATGTGTGTTTGTCTGTCATGTTCAAGGTGGCTTCTACACTCACATCCCTGGTACCAGTGTTAGTATAGCTGGATGAGCTATGTGTAGAAAAATTTATTTTCCATGGTCTCTTCAAGTAGTTCCAGTGATCTGTCCAAGAGGTAGACCATCTCAAACAGACATGCAGTAGTATATTATATCTAGCTTCCTGCTCAGTAGTATACCAAAAACTCAGAGAAGTGGGAAGATACAAATATATTTACAATCTAATTCCTATGATACCAGAGTATAGCAATTCTGCCCTTTTGTTTTGTTTGCCTACATTTAAATACAACCCAGATTTAAGAAATTATAATTTAAAGTCTAAGTTTACATATGAAGATTGATAATGGAAACAAAATCTATACTTGGCCTAATATTTTAATTTAGTTAAAACAACAAAAAATCTTGTCATATTTTTAGTACACATTGAAAAATACTACTCTTATATATACCTAAGATCTAACATAAATGAATAAGCTCAGTTTTATATCATAGCTTATGAATACACTAATTCTGCTCTAATTCTGCATATATCAATAATACAATATGAGTAGGCCTATGGATACAAGCTCAGTGTCTTTAGTAGATATTGAAGTATGTGTTAAGTATTCTAGTATATCTTGCATGGTTTTTCATATAATATATGGAAACTATGTTATAAAATTCATGTTCTATATTAGTCAAATATAGTATATTTGAACATATTTGAATAATGAAGAGATGCTAACATACACATAAATTGATTTATCATTTTATCCTTTGCTTCCATGATAGAACTTTTAATTGACTATCATTGAGGTTTTTGTTGTTTTCCAGTTATGTTCAAGTAATTTCTTTGTAGAGATCTTAAGGTGTTCTACAATTCAGGTTGAAGAAAAAAGTTGAAAAAGATAAGATCATTCTAATATTCTTCCAAAGGAAAAGAGTTACAATTTCTGACACACAAAAAGGGCATCTAAATTAAAACCTAATTAATACCTAAATGAGAATCTGTCATATAAAGTCATTTTTCTATTTTTAGCACATCAAGAAATATCACAAAGTCAATTTACCAGTGGAAGGAAAGAGGATATGAAAGAAATGGGATGTGAAGCCTTTGATCCACCATTTTTGGTTGAGAAATCTGGTTCGGGAATAAAGAGAGTTCTGAGGAAGGCAGGCCCTGATCTCAGAAATATTGTCTTCTTTTGCCTGAGCCCAAAGTTAATGAAGTATCAACGTTAGTTCAAGTTTCTGTCTGTTCTTGTGATAAAACAGACTTGGAAATTCCAAGTAGTGTGAAAATTGTTGCAGAAAATGGGCAAATTGAGAATGTCATGGTTGTTGAGTGACCTAAAATCGTGGCTCAGACAAGGACAAGTCAAGCTGGGTGTCACAGTCTTACAGAAGGCAAATGAAGCATCATACTGACTACATCATACTGATATAGGCCATGTCAATCACAGCCTTCTGGGCTCTTGCAAGGAGTAGGACTAAAGATGGAGTACCAGCTGCATAATACACATGTTCTTAAGTAGACAGATTACATTAAATACCAATACAGCACACACGTACTGAGTTGGAAGGACTATTAGGGTTTCATAAATTGTTTCAATTTGTACTCTTAAACAGAGGGAATATTTATAAGTATTTTTTTAAATATAAAAGTTACTATGCACAGTTTTACCAAAAGATACTGAATATTAAGTTACATATGATGAATCATTATATGAAATAGGGCTGTAACTGGATTCATGTTCATAATTTTTAAATTAAATTAGTTTTCAGTATGTGTATGTGTGTTTGTGCGCATGTGTGTGTGTGTGTGTGTGTGTGTGTGTAATGCATACACTAGTGACATATCACCAGTGGCCAGAAGAGGGAGATAACTCTGGATTGGTTATTAAGGGCAGTATGAACTGTGCAACGTGACTATTGGGAAATCCACTCACAACAGTACTTTTAACCACTGAGCTAGCACCCTCAATTTTTGTCACGTACAAATGAGACTTTCTTTTTTTTTTCTTTTTTTTAATTGGATATATTCTATATTTACATTTCATTTTCCTTTTTTGGTTCCCCACCCTCCAAAGGTTCCACATGCCCTTTTCCCTCCCCCTGCTCCCTCATCCAACCCTTCCCACTTCCCTGTTCTGGTATTCCCCTACTCTGATGCTTTGATCATTTTCAGCACCAGTGTCCAATCCTTTCTTCTTGTCAAACATCATTTGGTATGTGAATTGTGTCTTTGGTGTCCCAAGATTCTAGGCTAATATCCACTTATCAGTGACTACATACCATGGATATTCTTTTGAGACTGGGTTACCTCACTTAGTATGATGTTCTCCTCAGTTTTAGAAAAGAAAAAAATCTGCACGTGGAAAAATATCTAAATAGGGTCTTACATGTTGCCTTTCTTTTAATACTAAACTGATTTTCCCTTTATCTTACTCTTCCCATTACATTTTCTTTTCTTTTTTTGTAAACTCCATTTTCTTTTTTTCTTTTTTTATTCTATATTCTTTCCCCTTTCCCAGTTCGCCCCCACCATATGTCCCAAAAGTCCCTCTCCCCTCCAACTATTCCCCAATCACCCCCCCCACCATTTCTCTGTTCTGATACTCTCTTACAAAACTGGATCCAATCTTTTCAGGCCCAGGGGCCTCTCTTTTCTTCTTGTTGGAAATCATTTGACTTGCTAAATGTGCCTTGAGTACTTAGGGCTTATGGGCTCATTAAATCAGTGATTGAGTTTCATGTGTATTCTTTTATGATTGGGTTAACTCGCTTAGGATGATATTTTCCAGATCTAACCATTTGCATACAAATTGCATGAATTCATTATTTTTAATTGCTGAGTAGTATTCCGTTGTATATATATACCACATTTTCTGTATCCATTCCTCCTTTGAGGGATATCTGGGCTCCTTCCAACTTCTGGCTATTATAAACAAGGCTGCTATGAACATGGTGGAGCATATGTCCCATAGTTCCTCTCCCCCCAACTATTCCCCAATCATTCCCCCTCCCCCACAGTTTCTCTACAAAACTGGATCCAATCTTTCCAGGACCAGGGTCCTCTCCTTTCTTCTTGCGAATCATTTGACTTGCTAATTTGACTGTGCCTTGAGTATTTAGGGCTTCTGGGCTCATTAATATCCACTTATCAGTGATTGCATTTCATGTGTATTCTTTTGTGATTGGGTTAGCTCACTCAGGATGATATTTTCCAGGTCTAACCATTTACCTACAAGTTGCATGAATTCATTATTTTTAATTGCTGAGTAGTATTCCATTGTATAAATATACAACATTTTTTGTATCCATTCCTCCTTTGAGGGATATTTGGACTCCTTCCAATTTATGGCTATTATAACTAAGGCTGCTATAAACATAGTGGAGCATGTGTTTTATTGTATGCAGGGGAATCCTCTGGGTATATGCCCAGGAGTGGTATGCCAGGGTCCTCTGGAAGTAACATGCCCAATTTTCTGAGGAACCACCACACTGATTTCCAGAGCGGTTTTACCATTTTGCAATCCCACCAACAGTGGAGGAGTTTTCCTCTTTCTCCACATCCTCGCCAGCATTTGTCCTCTCTTGAGTTTTTAATCTTAGCCATTCTGACTGGTGTGAGGTGGAATCTCAGGGATGTTTTGATTTGCATTTCGCTGATGACTAATGATGTTGAACATCTCTTAAGGTGTTTCTCAGCCATCCGAATTTCTTCTGGTGAAAATTCTTTGTTTAGCTCTGTGCCCCATTTTTTGATAGGGTTATTTGGTTCTTTGGGGTCTAACTTCTTGAGTTCTTTGTATATATTGGATATTAGCCCTCTGTCGGATGTGGGGTTGGTGAAGATCTTTTCCCACTTTGTTGGTTGTCGTTTTGTCTGTCTGACAGTGTCCTTTGCCTTGCAGAAACTTTGTAATATTATGAGGTCCCATTTGTCAATTCTTGATCTTAGTGCATAAGCTATTGGTGTACTGTTCAGGAATTTTCCCCCTGTGCCTATGGCCTCCAGGGTCTTCCCAAGTTTCTTTCCTAATAGTTTCAGTGTGTCTGGTTTTATGTGGAGGTCCTTGATCCACTTGGAGTTGATCTCAGTGCAAGGAAATAAGAGTGGGTCAATTCGCATTCTTCTGCATGTTGACCTCCAGTTGAACCAGCACCATTTGTTGAAAAGACTATCTTTTTTCCACTGGATGGTTGTGGCTCCTTTATCAAAGATCAAGTGACCATAAGTCTGTGGGTTAATTTCTGGGTCTTCAATCCTATTCCATTGATCTGTTTGCCTGTTGCTATACCAATACCATGCAGTTTTTAACACAATTGCTCTGTAGTACTGTTTAAGGTCAGGGATATTGATTCTCCCAGAAGTCCTTTTATTGTTGAGAATAGTTTTAGCTATCCTGGGTTTTTTGTTGCTCCAGATGAATTTGAGAATTGCTCTTTCTAGATCTATGAAGAATTGAGTTGGGATTTTGATAGGGATCGCATTGAATCTGTATATTGCTTTTGGTAAGATGGCCATTTTTACTATATTGATCCTGCCAATCCAGGAGCAAGAAATATTTTTCCATCTTCTGAGGTCTTCTTCGATTTCTTTCTTCAAGGACTTAAAGTTCCTGTCATACAGATCTTTCTCTTGTTTGGTTAGAGTTATGCCAAGGTACTTTATGTTGTTTGTGGCTATTGTGAAGTGTGTTATTTCCCTAACTTCTTTCTCAGCCTGCTTGTCCTTTGAGTACAAGAAGGCTACTGATTTACTTGAGTTAATTTTATAACCAGCCACTTTGCTGAAGTTGTTTATCAGCTGTAGAAGTTCTCTGGTGGAGTTTTTTGGGGCACTTAAGTAAACTATCATATAGTCTGCAAATAATGATAGTTTGACTTCTTCCTTTCCAATTTATATTCCTTTGACTTCCTTATGTTGTCTAATTGCTCTCGTTAGAACTTCAAGTACTATATTGAAAAGATATGGAGAGAGAGGCCAGCCTTGTGTAGTCCCTGATTTTAGTGGGATTGCTTCAAGTTTCTCTCCATTTATTTTGATGTTAGCTACTGGTTTGCTGTAGATTGCTTTTACTATGTTTAGGTATGGGCCTTGAATTCTGCTCTTTCCATGACTTTTAGCATGAAAGGATGCTGAATTTTGTCGAATGCTTTTTCAGCATCAAATGAGATGACCATGTGGTTTTTTTTTTTCTTTCAGTTTGTTTATGTAGTGGATTACATTGATGGATTTCCGTATGTTGAACCATCCCTGCATTCCTGGGATGAAGCCTACTTGATCATGGTGAATGATCATTTTGATGTGCTCTTGGATTCGGTTGGCGAGAATTTTATTTAGTATTTTTGCATCGATATTCATAAGAGAAATTGGCCTGTAGTTCTCTTTCTTTGTTGGATCTTTTTGTGGTTTAGGTATTACCGTAATTGTGGCTTCAAAGAATGAGTTGGGCAGTATCCCTTCTGTCTCTATTTTGTGGAATAGTTTGAAAAGTATTGGTGTTAGGTCTTCTTTGAAGGTCTGGTAGAATTCTGCACTAAAACCATCTGGTCCCATACTTTTCTTGGTTGGGAGGCTTTCTATAACCCCATCTATATCTTTAGGGGTTATGAGAATATTTAGCTGCTCTATTTGATGCTGATTTAATTTTGGTATTTGGTATCTATCTAGGAAATTGTCCATTTCCTCTAGATTCTCCAGTTGTTTTGAGTATAGACCTTTGTAGTAGGATCTGATGATCTTTTGAATTTCCTCAGTTTCTGTTGTTATGTCTCCCTTTTCATTTCTAATTTTGTTAATTTGGATGCTGTCTCTGTGTCCTTTGGTTAGTCTGGCTAGGGGTTTATCTATCTTGTTGATTTTCTCAAAGAACCAACTCCTGGGCTGGTTGATTCTTTGTATGGTTCTCTTTGTTTCTATTTGATTGATTTCAGCCCTGAGTTTGATGATTTCTTGCCTTCTACTCCTGCTGGGTGAATTAACTTGTTTTTCTTCCAGGGCTTTAAGGTGTGCCATTAAGCTGCTAGTGTATGCTCTCTCCAGTTTCTTTTCGGATGCACTTAGAGCTATGAGTTTTCCTCTTAGCACTGCTTTCATTGTGTCCCATAGATTTGGGTAGGTTGTACCTTTATTTTCATTGAATTCTAAAAAGTCTTTGATTTCTTTTTTTATTTCGTCCTTGACCAAGGTGTCATTGAGTAGAGTATTGATCAGTTTCCATGTGTATGTGAGCTTTCTGTTGTTTTTATTGCTATTGAAGACCACTCTTACTCCATGGTGATCTGATAGGAGGCATGGGATTAGCTCGATCTTCTTGTATTTGTTGACATCTGTCTTGTGACCAATTATATGGTCTATTTTGGAGAAGGTACCATGTGGAGCTGAGAAAAAGATATATTCTTTAGCTTTAGGATGAAATTATCTATATATATATATCTGTTAAATCCAATTGGTCCAGAGTTTCAATTAGTTTCACTGTGTCCCTGTTTAGTTTCTGCTTTCCTGACTGGTCCATTGTGGAGAGTGGAGTGTTGAAGTCACCCACAATTATTGTGTTCAGTGTAATGTGGGCTTTAAGCTTTAGTAAGGTTTCTTTTACGAATGAGGGTGCCCTTTCATTTGGAGCATAGATGTTCAGTATTGAGAGCTCTTCTTGGTGGATTTTCCCTTTGGCCAGCAAGAAGTGACCTTCTGAGTCTCTTTTGATGATTTTAGGTTGGAAGTCAATTTTATCTGATATTAGAATGGCTACTCCAGCTTGTTTCCTGAGACCATTTGCTTGTAAAATTGTCTTCCAGCCTTTTACTCTAAGGCAGTGTTTGTCTTTAACACTGAGGTGTGTTTCCTGTATGCAGCAAAATGTAGGGTCCTGTTTCCGTATCCAGTCTGTTAATCTATGTCTTTTTATTGGGGAATTGAGTCCATTGATGTTAAGAGATATTAAGGAATAGTAATTATTACCTCCAGACATTTTTGAAATTATATTTATTTATTTTATTTATTTTTTATATTCGAGAGGTTACCTTCTTTTGGGTTTGGTGAGAGGAGGTTTCTATCTTGCTTCTTCCCTGGTGTAGTTTCCGTCCTTGTCTTGGTGTTTTCCCCCTATTATCCTTTGTAGGGCTGGATTTGTGGAAAGATATCGTGCAAATTTGGTTTTGTCGTGGAATACCTTGATGTCTCCATCTATGGCGATTGAGAGCTTTGCTGGGTAAAGTAGTTTTGGCTGAAGTTTGTGTTCTCTTAGAGTTTGCATTATATCTCCCCAGGATCTTCTAGCTTTCATGGTCTCAGGTGAGAAGTCTGGTGTTATTCTGATAGGTCTTCCTTTATAAGTTACTTGGCCTTTTTCTCTTGCTGCCTTTAATATTCTTTCTTTGTTAAGTACATTTGGAGTTTTGATTATTTTGTGACAGGATGTATTTCTGTTCTGATCCAGTCTGTTTGTGGTTCTATATGCTTCTTGTATATTCATGGGCATCTCTCTCTTTAGGTTGGGGAAGTTTTCTTCCATAATTTTGTAGAAGATATTTGCTGGCCCTTTAACTTGTAAATCTTCATTCTCGTCTATACCTATAATCCTTAGGTTTGGTATTCTAATTGTGTCCTGGATTTCCTGGATGTTTTGGGTTACTGCCTTTTTGCATTTAGTATTTTCTTTGACTGTTGAATCAATGGTTCCTATGGTATCTTCGGCTTCTGATATTCTGTCTTCTATCTCTTGTATTCTATTGTTGATATTTGCATCTATGGACCCTGATTTCTTCCCAAGGTTTTCTATCTCCAATGTTGTCTCCCTCTGCGATTTCTTAGTTGTTTCTACTTCTGTTTTTAGTACCTGGATGGATGTGCTCAGATCTT
Source organism: Apodemus agrarius (assembly GCA_964023405.1). NCBI lineage: Eukaryota > Metazoa > Chordata > Mammalia > Rodentia > Muridae > Apodemus > Apodemus agrarius. Next base: position 16,639,371 of record OZ030013.1, read on the forward strand.
TTGCTTGCTTGATTGTGTTTCCATGTATTTCTTTAATAGATTTTTGTGCTTCCTCTTTCATAGCTTCTACTTATTGGCCCACGTTCTTCTGTATTTCTTTAAGTGATTTTTGTCTTTCTTCCTTATTGTCTTCTTCTTTTTGATCCATCTTCTCCTGCATTTCTTGAAGTGATTTTTGTATTTGCCTTGTAAATGCTTCTAACTTTTGATCCCTTTTCTCCTCTATTTCTTTATGAGATTTTTCTATGTGTACAACTACCAGCATCCTGACCAGTGATTTTATATCCAAGTCTTTTTTTTCTGGTATTTTGTGGTATCCAGGGCTTCCTATTGTTGGCGAACTGGGTTTGGATGCTGTCATGTTGCCCTGATTTCTGTTAGTGAAGTTTCTTCATTTACCTTTTGCCATCTGGTTATTTCTGGTGTTAGTTGACCTTGTTGTCACTGGCTGGTGTTTGAATCTCCTGTGAGGCTGGGCTTACCTGTTGTTTCTCTACTGGTGGTTATACGTGATTGCTGCTCAAAGGGATCACGAGCTGGCTGCCACCCGCTGACTTTGTGCATGGCCTGAGGTCTCCGGAAAGTGTTGGGGAGTGCAGCAGAGCCTCGGCAGGCGCTGCTGGGCCTGCCTAGTAGCGAGAGCCTAGCAGATCCCCCCACACGGTAGCCCCTGATGGAATCTGTCTAGCTGTGCCTTTCCATCTGTGTTCTGGTTGCAATATGGAGGCCTGCTGCTATTGCTGGTCCAGGGTCCTGGGGAGCTGGGTGGCTCCAGCTGCCTTGGTGCAAGGCCTAAGCTCGCAGGGACGTGCAGCAGAGCCTAGGCGCCTGGGCCGGCCTGGGGGCGAGAGCTTAGCAGATCCCCCTGCTCTAGCCCCAGACGGAGTCTCTACCTGCACCTTTCCAGCTGTGTCCTGGTTGCAATATGGAGGCCTGTCACTATTGCTGGTCCGGGGTCCTGGGGAGCTGGGTGGCTCTGGCTGCCTCGGTGCAAGGCCTAAGCTCGCAGGGACGTGCAGCAGAGCCTAGGTGCCTGGGCCCGCCTGGGGATGAGAGCTTAGCAGATCCCCCTGCTCTAGCCCCAGACGGAGTCTCTACCTGCACCTTTCCAGCTGTGTCCTGGTTGCAATATGGAGGCCTGCTGCTCTCATGCCCAATTTTCTGAGAAACCACCAGACTGATTTCCAGAGTAGTTGTACCATCGTGCAATCCCACCAACAGTGGAGGAGTGTTCCTCTTTCTCCACGTCCTCTCCAGCACCTGTTGTCTCTTGAGTTTTTAATCTTAGCCATTCTGAGTGGTGTGAGGTGGAATATCAGGGTTGTTTTGATTTGCATTTCCCTGATGACTAATGATGTTGAACATCTCTTAAGGTGCTTCTCAGCCATCTGAATTTCTTCTGGTGAAAATTCTTTGTTCAGCTCTGTACCCCATTTTTTGATAGGGTTATTTGGTTCTTTGGAGTCTAACTTCTTGAATTCTTTGTATATATTGGATATTAGCCCTCTGTTTTTTTCTTTTAGTTTCTTTATGTAGTGGATTACATTGATGGATTTCCATATATTGAACCATCCCTGCATCCCTGGGATGAAGCCTACTTGATCATGGTGAATGATCGTTTTGATGTGCTCTTGGATTTGGTTGGCATTCCCACTACTTTTTCAAAGCTGAAAAACATTTGATGATTTTAATCAATATCCTACAACAAACTTCTTAAAACCGACAGCCCTCAGGCTGACAGCATCATCCGGGAGTTTATTAAAACGAGAATTCTCAGGCAACCCTATATTTTGTTGGGGGAGTATCTCTGGAGCAAAAGAGCAATGTAAATTTTCACATGCTTTGCAAGTGAAAATTATGCTTGAAAATTTTAAGAGACGCTAAATTTCAGCTAAAATGCAATTTAATCTTAATTTCTCCATATTGCTTTTATGTTTTCCACAGTATGGTCTCCTCCAGCCTCAGCCATGTGTATGTAATTTGCCAAGGTACAAAAGTTAACTTTTAACATTCATTCTTTGACATTTCAAACATGTGACTATCCCTTGGCTGATTTAATTAACATTCTTCAAATTAGCCTGTGCTAACTAATTTGGGAGAAAATGCCAGGTGACTAATCTGTGTTGCCTCAGATGATATCTCTTTCTATTGCTTTTATGCTCCATGCAGTGTAAGTCTGTTATGTAAAGTTATCTTGGAAGGTCCTTACAACAAGGTTTCTTAGTAAGTACAATCTCTGTATGCTCTTTGTGTTATACCTTCCATTTTCTCAAGACACTCAAATCCCCTAATTGACTTCAACATTTCATTTAATACTTAACTTTTCCTGTGCTTTGGCAAAAAGATAAAACAATAAATTTATCCATACTTTATCTACTTCAACATTCCATTTTATTCACTTCCTACATTTTTGAAAGGCATACTTTTCCTGGATATCCCCATACATTTTAGAATACCTCAGCAATTCAAATGGTTTCTCTTCCTCCTTTTCTAAACGGTCTTCCTTTGTGTTTGTTTCATTTCTGAATAGTCTTCCTTTGTGTGTGTTTTTAGCATTTCCTACTTCTTGCTTTGGAGTAAAGGTACCAAGTGGATTTGTCCACCCTGTAGCTTTATGGATTATGTGCTGATTGTTATGTTTGTATTAATAACACCTATGAAAATGGACAGATTTTCTCAGTAATTAAGTGTATGAATAATACCTACATATAAGTTGTGAATCATAAAATATTATAAATTTATTAAATATGTTAAATGCATCAACATTTTTATTCTGAAATAATCAGCATACATGCAAATCTATAATTTATATTTCTTATTTGAAAGCATGTTAATTTTCCCCACTAGAAATGTAGCTGCTTAAAATGCCAGAGTAGGTTTGATTACACATGCAAAGTGCGATAACCAGTTATGCAGAAGGCACATGGCAAGCAAACTAGTCAATTCATGTGCAAGAATCTGTTTCTTGGGCAGTTATTTGCACTTGGTTGCATTTGAATTACAAAAGTATATGTGCTTCAGGATATAGATCTTTCAGGTTCAAAGCCAGCACACATTACCCTTGAGTTACAGGGTATGCCTTTCCGTAAATATATTTTCCTTCTGGGAACCAATATCCTGTCCAAGAAAATGGCAGAGAACTTTAGTATAACATTTACTGAAATTCAGTTTTGAAATAGGCATGTGGCTTCACACTATTATCTTGATTCCATGTGTCTTAGACCTAAACTGTTGAAAAGCTGATTCTTTCTGAATCTCAATGTGAATGCCAATATAAAATGTCCCGGGATTGAAGTTTTCTTGAAGGGTTTCTGAGAATGTGCATTTCTGTACTGTGTGTATGTATGCACATTAAAAACGGCAAACATTCTTAACTGACAAACATTCATGATTACTTTTCTAAATATTACATTATTAGACAGTTGATATCTAAAATAAAAATCATTCAAATATACTTAAATAATGAGATATGAGGTAAGTATAAGTCAGATTTTCTAGTCGTAGTCTGGGGAACTGACCACAGGGAGGTTTTCCTTACCTTCTTCCCTCTGATAGAACTATGGTGAAGCATTTGCTCCAGGGAGCCTGGAGACTCCACAGTCTTCTGTGATCAGTGGAGCGCAGGGAGGGAAGTCTTCCTGCTGCCCTTGGCACCAGGGAGCAGGGAGACTCCTCAGGCTTCTGCATATAACCCACCAGGTGGGAATGATATCCCAGCAGGCTTTCACTTTTTTTTTCATTTGCAACATGCCATTTAATGCCTTGCCATTTGCCTTATAAACCAATAAGGTAAATGATTAAGCTCTTTTGGAGGGACATTGCAGTCTACCATATTAAATTTTGGCTCTATTCCAGTGAACTTACATTTATGAATTCATATGTTCCTAGTGTAAATCCTTTCCACTAACATTTTCTTCCCTTAAAATTCAGCATCATCTCTCTTCCCTGACCTCTTCTTACATGAAAATCTCCAGACTCTCATTTGGAGAATAATGCAACTCTTATTTAATCAAAACTGCTTACCATGTATATATCATCTTATAAGTAATTGAGTCTTTTTATTGGTCTTGAACCAAAGAAGTGTGTTCTGGGATTATCCCATAGATCATCAATACTTCATTACCATCAACCTTCTTCAAAGAACATCATTGCTCTGTTCAATGATATAACTGGATTATTGTTCTCAGGCAAAATTGGAAGGTCCCATTCCACAGATTGCATGTATAATCTGGAATTATTTTTTTATTCGATATATTAGTTATTTACAGTTCAGATGATTTCCCATTTCCTGGATCCCCACTCCCAAAAGTCCCATATGGCCTTTTCCCTCCATCTGTTCCCCCATCCACCCCTTCCCACTTCCCTATTCTGGAATTCCCCTACTCTGATACATTGAGCCATTCCAGAAACAGGGGCCACTCCTTCTTTCTTCTTGGACATCATTTGGTAAGTGGTTTGTATCTTGGGTATTCCAAGAATTTAGGCTAATATCCACTTATCAGTGAGTGCATACCATGGGTATTCTTTTGAGACCAGGTTACCTCACTTAGTATAATGTTCTTCAGCTCCATCCATTTGTCTAAGAATTTTATGAATTCATTGTTTCTAAAGGCTGAGTAGTACTCCATTGTGAATATATACCATGTTTTTGTATCCATTCCTCTGTTGAGGAACATCTGGGTCATTTCCAGCTTCTGGATATTATAAATTGGGTTGCTATGAACAAAATGTAGCATGTATACTTATTACATGCTGGGGAATCCTCTGGGTATATGCCCAGGAGTGGTATAGCAGGGTCCTCTGGAAGTGTCATGCCCAGTTTTCTGAGGAACCACCAGACTGATTTCCAGAGTGATTGTATCATCTTGCAATCCCACCTGCAGTGAAGGAGTGTTCCTCTTTCTCCACATCCTTGCCAACATCTGCTGTCTCCTGAAATTTTTTTTTTATTTTTTTATCTTTTTTTTTTAAATTTTTTTATTTTCTATATTTTATGTTTACATTCCAAAGGCTTTCCCTTTCCCAGTTCCCACGCACCATAGTTCCCATAGTTCCTATCCCCCCCAACTGTTCCCCAATCATTCCCCCTCCCCCCTTGGTTTCTTTACTAAACTGGATGCAATCTTTACAGGCCCAGGGCCTTCTTCTTGGGAATCATTTGACTTGCTATTTGTGTCTTGAGTATTTAGGGCTTCTGGGCTCATTAATATCCACTTATCAGTGATTGCATTTCATGTGCATTCTTTTGTGATTGGGTTAGCTCACTCAGGATGATATTTTCCAGGTCTAACCATTTACCTACAAATTGCATGAATTCATTATTTTTAATTGCTGAGTAGTATTCCATTGTATAAATATACCACATTTTCTGTATCCATTCCTCCTTTGAGGGATATTTGGGCTCCTTCCAATTTCTGGCTATTATAAACAAGGCTGCTATAAACATAGTGGAGCATGTGTCCTTATTGCATGCAGGGGAATCCTCTGGGTATATGCCCAGGAGTGGTATGCCAGGGTCCTCTGGAAGTGAAATGCCCAATTTTCTGAGGAACCGCCAAACTGATTTCCAGAGCGGTTTTACCATTTTGCAATCCCACCAACAGTGGAGGAGTGTTCCTCTTTCTCCACATCCTCGCCAGCACTTGTTGTCTCTTGAGTTTTTAATCTTAGCCATTCTGACTGGTGTGAGGTGGAATCTCAGGGTTGTTTTGATTTGCATTTCCCTGATGACTAATGATGTTGAACATCTTTTAAGGTGTTTCTCGGCCATCCGAATTTCTTCTGGTAAAAATTCTTTGTTTAGCTCTGTGCCCCATTTTTTGATAGTGTTATTTGTTTCTTTGCGGTCTAACTTATTGAGTTCTTTGTATATATTGGATATTAGCCCTCTGTCGGATGTGGAGTTGGTGAAGATCTTTTCCCACTTTGTTGGTTGCCGTTTTGTCCTTCTGACAGTGTCCTTTGCTTTGCAGAAACTTTGTAATTTTATGAGGTCCCATTTGTCTATACTTGATCTTAGAGCATAAGCTATTGGTGTTCTGTTCAGGAACTTTTCCCCTGTGCCCAAGTCCTCCAGGCTGCCCTCTCTCTCCATATATTTTCAATATAGTACTTGAAGTTCTAGCAAGAGCAATTAGACAACATAAGGAAGTCAAAGGGATACAAATTGGAAAGGAAGAATTGAAACTATCATTATTTGCAGACGATATGATAGTTTACCTAAGCGACCCAAAAAACTCCACCAGAGAACTTCTACAGCTGATAAACAACTTCAGCAAAGTGGCAGGTTATAAAATTAACTCAAGCAAGTCAGTGGCCTTCTTGTACTCAAAGGACAAGCAGGCAGAGAAAGAAATTAGGGAAATAACACCCTTCACAATAGCCACAAACAACATAAAGTACCTTGGCATAACTCTAACCAAACAAGCGAAAGATCTGTACAACAGGAACTTCAAGTCCTTGAAGAAAGAAATCGAAGAAGACCTCAGAAGATGGAAAAATATTTCTTGCTCCTGGATTGGCAGGATCAATATAGTAAAAATGGCCATCTTGCCAAAAGCAATATACAGATTCAATGCGATCCCCATCAAAATCCCAACTCAATTCTTCATAGATCTAGAAAGAGCAATTCTCAAATTCATCTGGAGCAACAAAAAACCCAGGATAGCTAAAACTATTCTCAACAATAAAAGGACTTCTGGGGGAATCAATATCCCTGACCTCAAGCAGTACTACAGAGCAATTGTGTTAAAAACTGCATGGTATTGGTATAGCAACAGGCAAGCAGATCAGTGGAACAGGATTGAAGACCCAGAGGTTAACCCACAGACTTATGGTCACTTGATCTTTGATAAAGGAGCCACAACCATCTGGTGGAATAAAGATAGCCTTTTTAACAAATGGTGCTGGTTCAACTGGAAGTCAACATGCAGAAGAATGCGAATTGACCCACTCTTTTTTTTTTTTTTTTTAGAGTTTACTCTTTTTTTTTTAGTTATTTTTATTTTCTATATTCTATGTTTACATTTCAAAGGCTTTCCCCTTTCCCAGTTCCCACCCACCATAGTTCCCATAGTTCTTCTCCCCCCCAACTATTCCCCAATCATTCCCCCTCCCCCCTCGGTTTCTTTACTAAACTTGATGCAATCTTTACATGCCAAGGGTCCACTCCTTTCTTCTTCTTGGGAATCATTTGACTTGCTATTTGTGTCTTGAGTATTTAGTGCTTCTGGGCTCATTAATATCCACTTATCAGTGATTGCATTTCATGTGCATTCTTTTGTGATTGGGTTAGCTCACTCAGGATGATATTTTCCAGGTCTAACCATTTACCTACAAATTGCATGAATTCATTATTTTTAATTGCTGAGTAGTATTCCATTGTATAAATATACCACATTTTCTGTATCCATTCCTCCTTTGAGGGATATTTGGGCTCCTTCCAATTTCTGGCTATTATAAACAAGGCTGCTATGAACATAGTGGAGCATGTGTCTTTATTGCATGTAGGGGAATCCTCTGGGTATATGCCCAGGAGTGGTATGCCAGGGTCCTCTGGAAGTGACATGCCCAATTTTCTGAGGAACCGCCAAACTGATTTCCAGAGTGGTTTTACCATTTTGCAATCCCACCAACAGTGGAGGAGTGTTCCTCTTTCTCCACATCCTCGCCAGCACTTGTTCTCTCTTGAGTTTTTAATCTTAGCCATTCTGACTGGTGTGAGGTGGAATCTCAGGGTTGTTTTGATTTGCATTTCCCTGATGACTAATGATGTTGAACATCTCTTAAGGTGTTTCTCGGCCATCCGAATTTCTTCTGGTGAAAATTCTTTTTTTAGCTCTGTGACCCATTTTTTGATAGGGTTATTTGTTTCTTTGCGGTCTAACTTCTTGAGTTCTTTGTATATATTGGATATTAGCCCTCTGTCGGATGTGGGGTTGGTAAAGATCTTTTCCCACTTTGTTGGTTGCCGTTTTGTCCTTCGGAGAGTGTCCTTTGCTTTGCAGAAACTTTGTAATTTTATGAGGTCCCATTTGTCGATTCTTGATCTTAGTGCATATGTTATTGGTGTTCTGTTCAGGAACTTTTCCCCTGTGCCCAAGTCCTCCAGGGTCTTCCCAAGTTTCTTTTCTAATAGTTTCAGTGTGTCTGGTTTTATGTGGAGGTCCTTGATCCACTTGGAGTTGATCTTAGAGCAAAGAGATAAGAGTGGGTCAATTCGCATTCTTCTGCATGTTGACCTCCAGTTGAACCAGCACCATTTGTTGAAAAGACTATCTTTATTCCATCGGATGGTTGTGGCTCCTTTATCAAAAATCAAGTGACCATAAGTCTGTGGGTTAATTTCAGGGTCTTCAATCCTATTCCATTGATCTGTTTGCCTGTTGCTATACCAATACCATGCAGTTTTTAACACAATTGCTCTGTAGTACTGCTTGAAGTCAGGGATATTGATTCCCCCAGAAGTCCTTTTATTGTTGAGAATAGTTTTAGCTATCCTGGGTTTTTTGTTGCTCCAGATGAATTTGAGAATTGCTCTTTCTAGATCTATGAAGAATTGAGTTGGGATTTTGATGGGGATCGCATTGAATCTGTATATTGCTTTTGGCAAGATGGCCATTTTTACTATATTGATCCTGCCAATCCAGGAGCAAGAAATATTTTTCCATCTTCTGAGGTCTTCTTCGATTTCTTTCTTCAAGGACTTGAAGTTCCTGTTGTACAGATCTTTCGCTTGTTTGGTTAGAGTTACGCCAAGATATTTTATGTTGTTTGTGGCTATTGTGAAGGGTGTTATTTCCCTAATTTCTTTCTCAACCTTCTTGTCCTTTGAGTACAAGAAGGCCACTGACTTGCTTGAGTGAATTTTATAACCTGCCACTTTGCTGAAGTTGTTTATCAGCTGTAGAAGTTCTCTGGTGGAGTTTTTTGGGTCGCTTAGGTAAACTATCATATCGTCTGCAAATAATGATAGTTTCACTTCTTCCTTTCCAATTTGTATCCCTTTGACTTCCTTATGTTGTCTAATTGCTCTTGCTAGAACTTCAAGTACTATATTGAAAATATATGGAGAGAGAGGGCAGCCTTGTCTAGTCCCTGATTTTAGTGGGAATGCTTCAAGTTTCTCTCCATTTATTTTGATGTTGGCTACTGATTTGCTGTAGATTGCTTTTACTATGTTTAGGTATGGGCCTTGAATTCCTGCTCTTTCCAAGACTTTTAGCATGAAAGGATGCTGAATTTTGTCGAATGCTTTTTCAGCATCTAATGAGATGACCATGTGGTTTTTTTCTTTCAGTTTGTTTATGTTGTGGATTACATTGATGGATTTCCGTATATTGAACCATCCCTGCATCCCTGGGATGAAGCCTACTTGATCATGGTGGATGATCGTTTTGATGTGCTCTTGGATTCGGTTAGCAAGAATTTTATTTAGTATTTTTGCATCTATATTCATCAGAGAAATTGGCCTGAAGTTCTCTTTCTTTGTTGGATCTTTTTGTGGTTTAGGTATTAGCGTAATTGTGGCTTCGAAGAATGAGTTGGGCAGTGTCCCTTCTGTCTCTATTTTGTGGAATAGTTTGGAGAGTATTGGTGTAAAGTCTTCTTTGAAGGTCTGGTAGAATTCTGCACTAAAACCATCTGGTCCCGTACTTTTTATGGTTGGGAGGCTTTCTATAACCCCTTCTATTTCTTTAGGGGTTATGGGACTATTTAGCTGGTCTACTTGATGCTGATTTAATTTTGGTATTTGATATCTGTCTAGGAAATCGTCCATTTCCTCCAGATTCTCCAGTTGTTTTGAGTATAGACCTTTGTAGTAGGATCTGATGATCTTTTGAATTTCCTCAGTTTCTGTAGTTATGTCTCCCTTTTCATTTCTAATTTTGTTAATTTGTATACTGTCTCTGTGTCCTTTGGTTAGTCTGGCTAAGGGTTTATCTATCTTGTTGATTTTCTCAAAGAACCAGCTCCTGGTCTTGTTGATTCTTTGTATGGTTCCCTTTGTTTCTATTTGATTGATTTCAGCCCTGAGTTTGATGATTTCTTGTCTTCTACTCCTCCTGGGTGAATTAACTTGTTTTTCTTCCAGGGCTTTAAGGTGTGCCGTTAAGCTGCTAGTGTATGCTCTCTCCAGTTTCTTTTTGGATGCACTTAGAGCTATGAGTTTTCCTCTTAGCACTGCTTTCATTGTGTCCCATAGATTTGGGTAGGTTGTACCTTCATTTTCATTGAATTCTAAAAAGTCTTTGATTTCTTTTTTTATTTCTTCCTTGACCAAGGTGTCATTGAGTAGAGTATTGTTCAGTTTCCATGTGTATGTGGGCTTTCTGTTGTTTTTGTTGCTATTGAAGACCACTCTTACTCCATGGTGATCTGATAAGAGGCATGGGATTAACTCGATCTTCTTGTATTTGTTGACATCTGTCTTGTGACCGATTATATGGTCTATTTTGGAGAAGGTACCATGCGGTGCTGAGAAAAAGGTATATTCTTTAGCTTTAGGATGAAATGTTCTATATATATATCTGTTAAATCCAATTGGTCCAGAGTTTCAATTAGTTTCACTGTGTCCCTGTTTAGTTTCTGCTTTCCTGATCGGTCCATTGAGGAGAGTGGGGTGTTGAAGTCACCCACAATTATTGTGTTAGGTGTAATGTGTGCTTTAAGCTTTAGTAAGGTTTCTTTTACGAATGAGGGTGCCCTTGCATTTGGAGCATAGATGTTCAGTATTGAGAGCTCTTCCTGGTGGATTTTCCCTTTGGCCAGCAAGAAGTGACCTTCTGAGTCTCTTTGGATGATTTTAGGTTGAAAGTCAATTTTATCTGATATTAGAATGGCTACTCCAGCTTGTTTCCTGAGACCATTTGCTTGTAAAATTGTCCTCCAGCCTTTTACTCTAAGGTAGTGTTTGTCTTTAACACTGAGATGTGTTTCCTGTATGCAGCAAAATGTAGGGTCCTGTTTCCGTATCCAGTCTGTTAATCTATGTCTTTTTATTGGGGAATTGAGTCCATTGACGTTAAGAGATATTAAGGAATAATAATTATTACCTCCAGACATTTTTGAAATTATATTTATTTATCTTATTTATTTTTTATATTCGAGAGGTTATCTTCTTTTGGGTTTGATGAGAGGAGGTTTCTATCTTGCTTCTTCCCGGGTGTAGTTTCCGTCCTTGTCTTGGTGTTTTCCCCCTATTATCCTTTGTAGGGCTGGATTTGTGGAGAGATATCTTGCAAATTTGGTTTTGTCATGGAATACCTTGATGTCTCCATCAATGGCAATTGAGAGTTTTGCTGGGTAAAGTAGTTTTGGCTGAAGTTTGTGTTCTCTTAGAGTTTGCATGATATCTGCCCAGGATCTTCTAGCTTTCATGGTCTCAGGTGAGAAGTCTGGTGTTATTCTGATAGGTTTTCCTTTATATGTTACTTGGCCTTTTTCTCTTGCTGCCTTTAGTATTCTTTCTTTGTTTATTACATTTGGAGTTTTGATTATTATGTGACGGGATGTATTTCTGTTCTGGTCCAGTCTGTTTGGGGTTCTATAGGCTTCTTGTATATTCATGGGCATCTCTCTCCTTAGGTTGGGAAAGTTTTCTTCCATAATTTTATAGAAGATATTAGCTGGCCCTTTAACTTGTAAATCTTCACTCTCGTCTATACCTATAATCCTTAGGTTTGGTCTTCTCATAGTGTCTTGGATTTCCTGGATGTTTTGGGTTACCACCTTTTTGCAATTAGTATTTTCTTTGACTGTTGAATCAATGGTTCCTATGGTATCTTCGGCTTCTGAGATTCTGTCTTCTATCTCTTGTATTCTATTGTTGATACTTGCGTCTATGGCCCCTGATTTCTTCCCCAGGTTTTCTATCTCCAATGTTGTCTCCCTCTGTGATTTCTTAGTTGTTTCTACTTCTGTTTTTAGTATCTGGATGGATGTGCTCAGATCTTTCGCTTGCGTGATTGTGTTTTCATGAATTTCTTTAATAGATTTTTGTGCTTCCTCTTTCATAGCTTCTACTTGTTGGCCCACGTTCTTCTGTAGTTCTTTAAGTGACTTTTGTCTTTCTTCCTTATTGTCTTCTTCTCTTTGATCCATCTTCTCCTGCATTTCTTGAAGTGATTTTTGTATTTGCCTCGTAAGGCCTCTAACTTTTGATCCATTTTCTCCTCTATTTCTTTACGAGATTTTTCTATGTGTTCAGCTACCAGCATCCTGACCAGTGATTTTATATCCAAGTCTTGTTTTTCTGGTGTTTTAGGGTATCCAGGGATTCCTGTTGTTGGAGAACTGGGTTCAGATGTTGTCATGTTGCCTTGATTTTTGTTAGTAACATTCCTTCGTTTTCCTTTTGCCATCTGGTTATTTCTGATTTTAGTTGGCCTTGTTGTCAGTGGCTGGTGTTTGAATCTCCTGTGAGGTTGGGCTCACCTGTTGTTTCTCTATTGGTGAATATGTGTGACTGCTGCTTTAAGGGATCATAAGCTGGCTGCCACCCATGCGATTGTAGCCCCTGATGGAGTCTGTCTACCTGGGCTTCTCCACCTGTGTCCTGGTTGCAAGGAACTCCGAGAGCCTAGCAGATCCCCCGTGAGGGTAGCCCTGGAAGGGGTGTTTACCTGGGCCTTTCCAGCTATGTCCTGGTTGCAATATGGAGGCCCGTTGCTACCACTGGTCCAGGGGCCGGCGAGCTGGTTGCAGAATGCAGCCTCGGAGCTCACCAGAGGGCACGGGAATGTCCCACAGAGCCTGGGCCTTTCCAGCTGTGTCCTGGTTGCAATATGGAGGCCCGCCGCTACACCGCTGGTCCAGGGGCCGGCGAGCTGGTTGCAGAACGCAGCCTTGGTGCTCACCAGAGGGCTCGGGGATGTCCGAATTGACCCACTCTTATCTCTTTGCACTAAGATCAACTCCAAGTGGATCAAGGACCTCCACATAAAACCAGACACACTGAAACTATCTGAATTTTTTATCTTAGCCATTCTGACTGGTATGAGGTGAAATCTCAGGGTTGTTTTGATTTGCATTTCCCGAATGACTAATGATGTTGAACATTTCATAAGGTGCTTCTCAGCCATCTGAATTTCTTCAGGTGAAGAGTCTTTGTTTAGCTCTGTACCCCATTTTTGATAGGGCTATTTGGTTTTCTGGGGTCTAACTTCTTGAGTTCTTTGTATATATTGGATATTAGCCCTCTGTCAGATGTAGGGTTGTTGGAGACCTTTTTGAATTTGTTGTTTGCCGATTTGTCCTTTTGACATTGTCTTCTGCCTTACAAAAACTTTGTAATTTTATGAGGTCCCATTTGTCAATTCTTGATCTTAGAGCATAAGCTATTGGTGTTCTGTTCAGGAACTTTCCCCCTGTTCCGATATCCTCAAGGGTCTTCCCCAGTTTCTTTTCTATTAGTTTTAGTGTGTCTGCTTTTATGTGGAGGTCCTTGATCCACTTGGAGTTGAGCTTAGTACAAGGAGATGAGAGTGGATTAATTCGCATTCTTCTGCATGCTCACCTCCAGATGAGCCAGCACCATTTGTTGAAAAGGCTTTTTTCCCATTGGATGTTTTCAGCTCCATTGTGAAAGATCAAGTGGCCATAGATGCGTGGGTCCATTTCTGGGTCTTCAATACTATTTCATTGATCCACCTGCCTGTCCCTGTACCAATACCATGCAGTTTTTAACAATACTGCTGTGTAGTATTGCTTGAGGTCTGGGATACTGATTCCCACAGAAGTTCTTTTACTGTTGAAAATAGTTTTAGCTATCCTTGGTTTTTTGTTATTCCAGATGAATTTGAGAATTGCTCTTTCTAATGCTATGAAGAACTGAGTTGGAATTTTGATGAGGATTGCATTGAATCTGCATATTGCTTTTGGTAAGATGGCCATTTTAACTATATTAATCTTGCCAATCCATGAGCATGGAAGATTTTTCCATTTTCTGAGGTCTTCTTCTATTTCCTTCTTCAGAGACCTGAAGTTCTTGTCACACAAATCTTTTACTTGTTTTGTTAGAGTCACACCAAGATACTTTATATTGTTTGTGGCTATTATGAAGGGAATCATTTCCCTAAATCTTATTTATTTATTTATTTATTTATTTGTTTATTTATTTATTTATCTATTTATTTATTTTCTATATTCTTTGTTTACATTTGAATGCTTTCCCCTGTCTCAGTTCCCCCCACCATATGTCCCATAAGTCCTCTTCCCTCCACCCATTCCACAATCATCCCCTCCCATTTCTCAGTTCTGGTACACCCCTATGATACTGGATCAAATCTTTTCAGGACCAAGGCCCTTTCCTCCCTTCTTCTTGGGAATCATACGATTAGCTAATTCTGTCTTGAGTATTCAGAGCTTCTGGGCTAATTAATATCCACTTAAGAGTAATTGCATTTCATGTGTATTCTTTTTGTGATAGGGATAGCTCACTTAGGATGATATTTTTAAGTCCCAACCATTTGCCTACAAATTTCATGAATTCATTGTTTTTAATTGCTGAGTAGTATTCCATTGTAAAAATATACCACATTTTCTGTATCCATTCCTCCTTTGAGGGGTATCTGGGTTCTTTCCAGCTTCTGGCTATTAAAAATAAGGCTGCTATGAACATAGTGGAGCATGTGTCCTTGTTGTCTGCAGGGGTATCCTCTGTATATATGCCCAGGAGTGGTATGTCAGGGTCCTCTGGAAATGTCATGCCCAATTTTCTGAGGAACCACCAGACTGATTTCCATCTCAGCCTGCTTATCCTTTGAGTATAGGAAGGCTACTGATTTGCTTGAGCTGATTTTATAACCAGCCACTTGGCTGTAGTTTTTTATCAGCTGTAGGAGTTCTCTGGAGGAGTTTTTTTGGGTCACTTGAGTATACTATCATATCATCTGCAAATAGTGAGAGCTTGACTTCTTTCTTTCCAATTTGTATCCCTTTGACTTCTTTATGTTGTCCAATTGCTCTAGCTAGTACCTCAAGTACTATATTGAAAAGATATGAAGAGAGGGGGCAGCCTTGTCTAGTCTCTGATTTTAGTGGGATTGCTTCAAGTTTCTCTCCATTTAGTTTGATGTTGGCTACTGGTTGCTGTATATTGCTTTTACTGTGTTAGGTATGGGCCTTGAATTCCTTTTATTTCCAAGACTTTTAGCATGAAAGGATGCAGAATTTTGTCAAATGCTTTTGCAGCATCTAATGAAATGACCATGTGGTTTTTTTTCCTTTGAGTTTGTTATGTAGTGGACTGCATTGATGAATTTCCATATACTGAACCATCCCTGAATCCCTGGGATAAAGTCTACTTGATCATCATGAATCATTGTTTTGATGTGTTCTTGGATTCGGTTGACAAGAATTTTATTGAGTATTTTTGCATGGATGTTCATAAGGGAAATTGTTCTGAAGTTCTCTTTCTTAGTTGGATCTTTGCGTGATTTTGGTAGCAAAATTGTAGCTTCATAGAATGAGTTAGGTAGTGTTCCTTCTGTTTCTATTTTGTGGAATAGTTTGCAGAGTATTGGTGTTAGGTCTTCTTTGAAGGTCTGATAGAATTCTGCAATAAAATCATCTGGTCCTGTGCTTGTTTTGGTTGAGAGATTTTCTATGACCCCTTCTATTTCTTTAGGGGTTATGGGACTGTTTAGATGATTTATTTGATCCTGATTTAATTTTGTTATTTGCTATCTGTGTAGGAAATTGTCCATTTCCTTCAGATTCTCCATTTGTGTTGAATATAGACTTTTGTAGTATGATCAGATGATTTTTTGAATTTCCTCCTTTTCTGTTGTTATATCTCCCCTTTCATGTCTAATTTTGTTAATTTGGATACTGTCCCTGTGCCCTTTGGTTAGTCTGGCTAACGGTTTTCTATCTTGTTGATTTTCTCAAAGAACCAGCTCCTGGTTTTGTTGATTCTTTGTATGGTTTTCTTTGTTTCCACTTGATTGATTTCAGCCCTGAGATTGATGATTTCCAGTCTTCTACTCCTCCAGGGTGAATTAGGTTCTATTTGTCCAGAGATTTCAGGTGTCCCATTAATCTGCTAGTATATGCTCTCTCCTGTTTCTTTTTGGAGGCACTTGGGGCTATGAGTTTTCCTCTTAACACTTCTTTCATTATGTTCCATATATTTAGGTATGTTGTACCTTCATTTTAATTAAATTCTAAAAAGACTTTGATTTCTTTCTTGATTTCTTCATTGACTAAGGTATCATTGAATAGAGTATTGTTCAGCCTCCATGTATATGGGGGATTCCTCTTTTTTTTTTGTTTGTTTGTTTGTTTGTTTCTAGTGAAGACATTTTTTCTTCAGTGATCTGACAGAAGGCATGGGATTAGTTCAGTCTTATATTCGTTAAGGTATGTCTTGTCACCAATTATATAGTCGATTTTGGAGATGGTAGCATGAGATGCTAAGAAAAAGGTATATTCTTTTGCTTTAGGATGAAATGTTATATAAATATTAAATTCAATTGGCCCAAAGCTTCAATTAGTTTCCCTGTGTCCCTGTTTAGTTTCTGTTTTCCTGATTGGTCCATTGAGGAGAGTGGAGTGTTGAAGTCACCCACAATTATTGTGTTCGGTGCAATGTGTGCTTTGAAATTTAGTAAAGTTTCTTTTATGAATAAGGGTGGCCTTGCATCTGGAGCATAGATGTTCAGAATTGACAGTTCTTCTTGGTGAATTTTTCCTTTGACCAGCAAGAAATGTCCTTCCAAGTCTTTTTCGATGACTTTAGGTTGAAAGTCAATTTTATCTGATATTAGAATGGCTACTGTGCTCATTTCCAGAGACCATTTGCTTGTAAAATTGTATTCCAGGCTTTTGCTCCAAAGTAGTGTTTTTCTTTGACACTGAGGTATGTTTCCTGTATGCAACAAAGTGTGTAGGATCCTGTTTCCATATCCAGTCTGTTAGTCTATGTCTTTGTATTGGGGAATTTTCCATGATAATCTTCAATTCTAACATGTTTTTCTACATTTTTCTACAATTTTATCAGAAGTATTTTCCACGTTAATCCTCGATTCTATGATAAAATGTTTCTATCCCATATTTCAATTCATTTAGCAATGTTTTACATGTCTACTACTTTACTTCTTAATTTTCCATGAAAATTGTCAATTTTAACGTGTTTATCTGAAATATTTTCCATGCAAATCTTTAATTTTATCATAAAGTGTTTTTGCTTCCCTTTACTTCCCTTTTCAAGAAAAATAAAAAGAAAGAAAAGAACTATGGTGAAGCATGTGTATTAGCTTTGATGACAAAATTCAAGACTTTCATGATGGAAATTCTTACATATAACATTTGTTTCTTATAATCTCTCCGCCTCCTGCTTGATTCAGTACAAAGTAATGTATGCTGCATGATTGCAGAAGAGCAGGCATATGCAAAGTGGAAAGGAAATGAGAGCTGATTGCTGTCATTGTTATCTTATCTTCCACTCTGGAGAGTATTGGATAGTGCATCAGACAAATATCATGAGATAAAAAAAAAAAAAACAATGTGTTCTGTTTAATGAAGAGAAAGCAATTCCAATACTGCAGAGAACTCTGTATGAGTCAAGGGGGCTTCCGACTTTCACCATAAAGGAATCAGGGCTCAGGGGTTCTTATGAAACCATTGTTTCTTTTCTTTTTGTAGGAATCAATATAATCATCTCTCCATACATGTGCTTGAATCTAGATCCATTTCCACATTTTTCACTCCCTCTATAATACTTGATTTCTCATTTCTAACTTACAGTGAATGCAAAAAAATATGACCTCTGAGATTTCGGTTGATCAGCTGAGTTATAACTCCAGGAAGATATACTATTTCTAGTTAATGCACAATTCCTTAGAGTACAGCAGGCTTAAGACAGAATCTGATATCTTAGTATACTAAAGGATGTATACTCATTTAATGATGTCAGAGAACAAATCGTGCCTTCTTTTTTAAAAAGTAATTGTCTCAACCTCAAGCTTATAGAAAAGCAGGTAGGAAGACCCACATAGGACTGAAACGAATCTGTAAAAGTTCATCATTGGCTTCAGTTTTTCCAGGATCAGCATTTTCCACTGTAACTGCCCATAATACATTGTCACATTCAATATCCACTGCTGTTGACCTCTTCCTTCTGAGAGCTTTCTTTTGTTCTTTCCTTTCGTATTGAGATTCTGGTTGTCTGTATCTTAGTCTTTTCTTTTCTCAACAAACTTGTAATACAGAATTATCCAAGAATAGTATACTACATTACTATCTAGGAGAGTATTTCCTCCATAACATAAAGTACTACACATCTCTGTGTAAATGTGTGCCTCTTTAGCATCTGTTCTCATTATGCCAGGTGCTAATGTCACATCATTACACTTCGGCAGCTTCTCATCATCTTATGTGCTCTAGTCACTATGCCTTTACCTCTATTATGTGACTCAGGGCATTACACAGAGAAGATGTGTTTGTTTGTTCAGTGAATAAATGGAACTATTTGTGACCTTGTTATGATGACATTTGTGCCTGTGTGGATAAAAACATAGAGAACAGGTCAATGATGTACTTTATTTTTGTATTGTCATTTTTTTAAACAGTAGGCTTTCAGGTGCTTCTTTCTCTCATTGACTATAATCATATCTTGTTATTACACTATTGCTCCTGCTTGAAAGCTCTAATTGCCTGCCTTTTCTTTTCTGAGGACACTGTACTTATGCTAAAGCTAAAATCTTTATCTGCCTGTAGTTGGGTATGTGAAGCCTTGCTTAGGAAGAACTTGCTTTTACTTTGGTGTGTACAGGGCATCTGATTTTGTTCATTTTAATCAGACTACTTTCTACCTTAAGAGGGATGCTGATGTTACATGCTTCATGATACAGGTTAATTTCTTCCTACAGATATGCATAAATTCAATATTTCAGCTCTGTATTCCTTTGATGAGTGGATCAGCATACTCCCTCAAATTTGAGTATTATATTTAATTTCTTTGTGTAAGTATATTGGAAGGTACATTAGTAATACTGTGATATGATTTGTGTATCCCCAGTGAGAAATCTGATCTATTTTTACAATTATTGTTAATCAAAATGTCAATAACTTTTTACTGACATAAGCATAAAACTGCCTTATCAAGGACATAAATTGAAATTAATTATATCACCTAATATTCTATCACTTTAAGAGATCACACAAAATTTTATTGCTAAAATAGTGGTGTCTTCTATTTACTACAGGTCTAACCATACTCCATAATGCAACATGACACAAAAATCTACACACACACATGCACACACACATTATAACGATTCATTGTTAGAGCTAGTTTTCAGATGTATAACTTTAAATATATTTTGACATTTCATTTGAAACTAGATGTAAACAAACTAGTGTTTGTTTATAGTTTAGGCAAAGAATTGTTTCCTAATCCTAGTGTATAAGTAAAGTCCCAGTCTCATGTTGAGATTAATGAAAAAGCAGTTGTAAGATGTCATTTTAAAATGTATTTTAATATATGAAAGTATTGGAAGTGCTGGAATAAGTCACAATGTAACAATTTTGCAAAAGAGAGTACTACCAATATACGCTACTCTCAAGACAGAAATCTGCAGTCAATAGAAGTTAGAATATGGAGGCAGCTTGGCATCATTATTATCATATCCCAAAGCTAGATGTGTATCTGCTCTTTGGAAACCTAGGATAAGCTGGGCAATGGTAGCACATGCCTTTAATCCCAGCACTTGGGAGGCATATGCAGGCAGATTTCTGAGTTCAGGGTCTACAGAGTTAGTTTCAGGACAGCCAGGCTACACAGAGAAATCCTGTCTTGAAAAAAAAGAGAGAAAAAAGAAAAAGAAAAAGAGAAAAAAAGAAAAAGAAACCTAGGATAAGAAAGGATCAAATCATCAGTGTAGGAGAATACCAGAACAGGGAAGTGGGAAGGGTAGAATGGGGGAGCAGGGGGAGGGAAAGGGCATGTGGGACCTTTGGGATATGGGGAACCAGAAAAAGGGAAATGAAATGTAAAAATAGAATTATCCAATAAATAAAAATTTAAAAAAAAAAGAAACCTCTATATCCATAGTCACTAGTGTGGCCTTGTATTAGCTAACAGTGCTACTCATTGATTCTAGTCAAATGAAGGACTTAATTTTGCTTTATTTTTTAGCCTAACCTCTTAGCCTACCCTAAAAATCATCAGCAGATACTGATGCCATGGACAAAAGTATAAGATTTCTAAAAGGAATCAAAGGCTGGTTGGAGATTTTGTGAAATATTATTTATAATCAGCTGCTCCTGTGCAGAAATAGCTTGCCTTTGTTTTCTACTGGTTTGTGTCAAAATTAATTCAAGAGATGTGAAAGTGAATTTTTGAAAATAAAGAATACTAGAGAAGGACCATCATAATAATTATAATTAGTTTTTCATTGTAAATTATACTCTCAAAAACAAGTGCTGGTACACAGAGTCAAAGTGCAACCTGAAGCTAAACAAATCTTCAGGAAATAAAGCAATAAACTTTCAGTCATCCTGGTAGCTACTTATAAGTAAACACAACATTTGGTAATAGGCGTTTGCAATGAAAAACCTAAGAGACTAATTAATTGGTGAAGGCACCATTAGTCTGGAGTAATTATTGTCCAGTACTGGACAAAAAGAGATACTAAGCGAGAGGCACCTGTTAACGTACATGTATAAATGTGTGTGCATGTGCATGTGCGCATCTGTGCTCGTGTGTGTGTCTGCGTGTGTGTGTCTCTGTGTGTGTGCATGTGTGTGTGTGTGTGTGTGTGTGTGTGTGTGTATGGGAAAAACAATAATATGATCAAAATGAAATTGCAGAGCCCTTGAGATATCTTTATTAGTCAAGACACATGCCACCAATTGACATCCTGAATTTGGTCACTTGAAAAAGCATAGTGAAGAATAAAAGTAGAACTGGAAATCTAAGTTTGAGTTCTTACCTCCACTGATGCAATCTTACCCAGGAATCTATACAGACACATATAGACATGTGTGTGCATGTGTGCATACACACGCAGAAACACACACACACTAAATTCAAAACCAAGTTATTAAATTAAAAGTGGGAAAGGGGAAAGCCTTTGGAATGTAAACATAGAATATAGAAAATAAAATAAAATAAAAAAAGTAATCCATTTTCATTTCATTTAATATAAACACAAAGATCAGTATAAATAATCAAATATCATTCAATTCATCTTACTTTTAAAAATATAAAATATTCTAAGCAGTTATTTTTCAAGATAAAATCTTAGTTTTTTGGAATTTGTTCTATGGATATAATCACAAAAGTACAGAGGGGTTTAATTTGAAAAATAATTTTTAAAAGTAAAGCACAAGACTACATTTTTATCATAAACGCATAATATAATAATAATATAAATGTATAATGTAATAATATAAATGTATAAATGTATAATATAATAATATAAATTATTAATATATAATAAACCATATTATTAAATCACAAATGCCTTTGAATTAGGCAATAGAAAATATAATTTCATCAGCTAAACAGTGGCACATAATGAATGACATTTAAATATAGATAAAATATTATATTGCTTTCTTTTATTTTGTGACACCCATGCATATTATTATTCTGTTTCATTTTAGCTGAATCAAAACTACAAAGTGTTGCAAAATATTCCCTAATTCTGTATTGCTTTGGAAATTGCTATTATTTTTCTTGATCTAATTCTAATATTATGCCATAGCCTAAGAGCTGATATATATGACCTTTAATAAAGTTTTCTTTTAAATAAATAAGCATACACCAAAAGGGAAAACTGTCTTCCTTTGGAAGGGTTATCAATTATGTTCTATTTTAATATTACCTTATGACAACCCAAACATTTACCTTGCCTTTCTCTTGCTTTTATAGAGGTTAGACAACCAGAAGATTCAGGAAGTGAAAAGCAGATTGTTAGCTATGCTGCGGATAAGCAGAGGCATAGGAAGAAGGATCCATCCAGGATCACTAAGCTTTTGGAAGAAGGCAGTTGCTTTTCTTTGCAGCCCCTGTTTTCCACGTGACCTCCCTTCAGCTTCCATCATTTCATGTCATTGCAAGTATACCTCTTTCTTGCTGAGCCCTCCAGAAACCTCAAGCCCTGTGTATTCTTTTGCTCACTATCAGATCTTGCAGTCACACCAATGTGTCCTTTAGATATGCATTTTCTCTGTACTGCTCATGAACCTGGCCGCAATCATGCATCCTTAGATATGAGGGCACCCTGCAACGAAGACCTAGGAATAACTAATTATATTATAAACTATTTGTGTAGGTTAAGTATTCAAAAACTATGGATTACTTGGAAGTGGCTAGCAAGAAGAATAGTTGTGACTATCATTAGCTAAGTATCTGTAGTTTGTTTTTTTATATGCATTTAATTTGATACATTTGTGAATTTGATCGACTTTGAAAGATTTGTCAGTGTAAGAGATGAGTATAAGACTCATTTCAGGAGCTTATTTTTAATAGATTAAACTTTAATAACAGTGACTTATAGTTATGGACCTTTATATCTCAGAAAGTGATTTATGGTATTAAGAAATTTCATTCTTAGATCCCAGTAAAATTGATATAATAAAACAGACAAGTAAACTCTATTCTAAGACAGAGATGTTGTGTGAGTTGTAATATTTAATGAAAACTTTCCATTCCATTTTCACTTTTAATATTTTAATGTTTATGCTTATATGTATTCATGTTATGAAAAGTTGTTTAAAAATGGAAAACACATGATTTCTGGAAGACTATGTATGTGATAGAAAATTATATAAAATCCTCCTCAAGGTAAAAGGTGATATAAATAGATGAAAATTTATAAGAATGTCATCAAATTTTCCCATGAGATTGGGTGCAGATGCTAATTACCATATTTGAGACAAAAATATGAGTTACTTTAAACATCAGTTATTTTTAAGATTTTGCCGATATTTGAAAATAATTAAATGTTATTTATTTTTAGGAAGATAATTTGAATTACTTTGATACCTACAACACAAGTTGCATGAATATAAGTTCAACACAGAGCTGTAAGTCAAGAATGAACTCATGGGAAAGCACTTGTCAGCTTCACATTATGGTTTGGGTCACTGCCCCTTGACTCACACTACCGAGGTGGAACCATCTTGAATTACGGCTACCCAAACTCCAAACTTCTGATTTTATTGTTCGCTTGATCATCAGTGTAAGCATCAAACACATAGTTTGGCAAAATAACTAACAAAATAATGAAAATAGGAGTCTCCTACTTCGCTTCGCTAGCACAGAAGGAATCATCTAAACAAAAGGTAACATGAGAATAGCTTTTTCACATCTAAATTTTTTGAATTATTTTTCTAAATTATACTGTAGGGTCTTATAAAATTAAACTCTTGTATGAATTAAATATTTTAATTGATATTGCTCAAGAGCGGTTGTCAGGCATTCTTCAATTTTATGAACTGAATTTCCCAGTAAAGGCCTGCACCTATGTTGAAGATCACTTAAGGAAGACCTACACACTTTCCACATCTTTTTTGAGTCAGTTTGATTTGATGCTTTGTTTTGTTTGTTGTTGTTTTAATTGTTCTTTTATTTTTGCATTTTGTTTGGTTTAGTTTTTTGTTGTTGTTTGGTTGGTTTTAGTTATTTAATATAGGGTTTCTCTGCATAGGCCTGGATCTCCTGGAACTCATTTTGTAGACAAGGCTGTCCACAAACTCAGAGATCCCTGCTTCTGGCTCCAGAATGCTGGGATTAATCTAATGCAATACCGCTATCCAGCAGTTCTCCCAATCTATATCTGAGTTAATTTGTCTGATAAGAGAAAAAAATTTTTGCAACACACCCTCTGTTTTTAATTACTAATTATTTTAACAATTAATGCATGAGTACTGTGTCTACATCATTAGTGTTCCTGCCTCTCATTCTCCTCCTCCAACTCCTCGATCATCCCTCATGCTAAATTCAAGATTTGTCCTTTTAATTATTATTGTTTCATATATGCACATATGTGTGTGCATATGTGCATATATATGTATATATGTATATACATATATATATACACACACACATACACATAAAACCTACTAATATCATTTTCCTTTGCTCCTATGCACATATGTCCAGAATTCACACTTGGGACTGGATAACCTATGTTTATACTCATTCCACTATAAGACTGAGGCTCCATTTCTCATATTGAACATCTGGAGTTTCCCCTGTCCATATTGGCATGCCAACTAATGCTGCTACGATGCTCATTTAGTTTGCAGTCTTTTGTTTAAAGTTCATGGCTCTAGCTTCACAATCATATACAGACAATACTGTCTCACAGGGGACATCATGGTTTCCTGGCTTTTATGAAGTTTCTGCTCCGTTCTCTGTGATTTTCCCAGAGTCCTTATGTTTTTGTCTTATGTATATATTGGATGGGTTTACACACCTACATGTCACTAATTTTTGATTTTTGACTAGTTCCTGGTATCTGAAATTTTCTCTATCATTTCTATAAAATGCTTTTGATGAGTGATGGAAATTACACTTATTTATATATGGATAAGAATTCAGACTACAATTAGAAATCATATTGGCTTAGGGAAATGTCAGTAGAATATTCTCTTCTTGAGCCACAGGTAGTTGTATAGTTTAATAGCACTAGGCACCAATCTGTCCCTGGTAAGCAGACATTATATCTTATTTGGTGCTGCTTACTTCCAAGTTAAGGTGCAGCTAATGCAATATTGGGAATGTCTTCCATGCTTTCCTTTATTATGGTCTTCAAGTTTTACAGATGGGTGAGATTGTGGATATTTCTTTCCTTTGGCAAATTGCATAGAACCTCTTCATACTGTGAGGACCAGTGATCAGAAACAGAATATCTATGTCAATTCCATCCTTTCCCACAGAGCTTGCTCAGCCATGTTCTTTATTAACAGGTAGAAAAAATGGAAACAACATAAATGTTCCCATGGGCCTGGTGAGATGGCTCAGTGGTTAAGAGCACTGACTGTTCTTCTGAAGTTTTTGATTTCAAATTCCAGCAAACACATGGTGGCTCGCAACCATCCGTAATGAGATCTGACACCCTCTTCTGGTATGTCTAAAGATGGCTACAGTGTACTTACATATAATAATAAATCTTAAAAAATCTAAAACAAACAAACAAAAAAACAAAAGAAAAATAATGAATGTTCCTCAAGTGACAAATGAGTAATTAAAACATGAAACATACATGCAATGAAATTCTATTCATCTGTAAAGAACAACACAATAATGAATTTTACAGGTAAATGGAAGAAAATAAAACATATACTTAGTGAGGCAGACCTCACCTGGAAATGCAAATGGTACATGCTCTTCCTTATATGTGCATATAGTCTAAGTAAACCACTAGGTTCTGCCAACCCAAATGCTAATAAATTCATTAGAAGAAGTCTAAGTTTTATAGCAGAAATTACCAATTTTATTATAAGCCTCTTATCTGCTGCCTTCCAATGTAGTGGAAAAGTGAATCAATTTAAGATTACTCTTTGTTCTATAACTGCTACAAGTTGACATACCTCTAAGAAAATGATGATCGAAAGCTGAGAATCAGAAGGAACATGCCAGTCACACATCTTACTCCATGTGTTGTGACAATGTCACTATCATTCAAATTTGGTTTAGAACACATAATTCTTTTTATTGACATTAGACCTGTGTTATATATCATGTAGTAGTTGCCGCCAAGGGTGTATTTACTTATTTATTTGCAATCTTTGAGATTCTTATCAACATTTACCATATATCTTCCTGTAAACTACTAAAATTTTTCTGATGGAGTGAATCATGTCAACCTGCAGAAGTAAAAAAAAAAAAAAAAAAAGGAAGAGGAGGGAAGGAGGAGGAAGAAGAATGCCTGCCTTAGTTTGTTTGAAGGACAAATACAGGGCATGGGGAGGAATATCAGTTAACCAAACCATTTTAAACCAAACTTCATCTTGGTCTATGAACTTTAGTCCTTTTGTTTTAAAAGCAAAATGACTGTCTAGGGTATAACAAATGCAATGAATTAGGAAAAATGTCTCACTCTTTAGCATTTTCTACCAAATGGTTTCCTTAATCATTACATACTGACTAAGTCTAGCAGGGAAGTTAATGAAATCTAGTAAGAAATCTATAGCACTTGACCACAGTATCTTTAATCTTCCCCTTGGCTTCACTAAACTTTAGAAGGGAGTCCTTCTGATTCTCAGCTTTTGACTATCATTTTCTTAGAGCACTGGCATTAGAAATCTCAGAAATATGAATTCCTTATTTGCCCCATTTTGGATCTGCTTGGATAACAAAATCTTTTGCTAGTTTCAAGACTCGGGTGTGTATTAATCCATGACTTGGGAGCCATCACTCTGAAGTGAAAACACCTAGGATAATTTTTCACATCAGTTTTTCCTTTGTGGGAAGGTCAGTCTAGCTTCAATTGGCACTTTAATATAGTCATAAGAATGCTTCATTCTCTGATCTGACACAAGAGAACATCTGTGTCTCTCTTAAGTGAAAGAGGCCTCCTTTGCCTATTTATTTGTTTAGTGATATTTTTCTCTCTCAGAATTTTATTAGGTACAGTTTGGGTGAGAGAGAACCCTGAAATGTTTGTCCATCTCGTTCAAGATAAAGTTTAATGATAATTCTGCTGAGACAAATTTTCAGACAGGCAAAAACGCCAATGAATTCAGATTCAGAAAAAAAAACATTCACCTTAATCATAGTGTATAATGTACAATTTGTATATTCTAAAGCATCATGGTAAATATCATGCCTATTTAAGCATATGCATTTTCTTTTTACCTTAATGAAAAATACTATTAGAAATAATGACTGGAAGGGAGAAGCAATATTTACCAGCAATTTATTACCAAATTTATCTAATTTTGAAGAGCATAGTTTAATAGAAACATCAAAATATACTGTGAATATTGTTAGGTGTGTGTGCACAGTGCCAAGAATGATGACAGGTCTCTGCATGAGACCAGGAAGAAATGTACAAGACAGACATAGAAAACAGTGTCAACACATCTGGAATTCATATATAGACCTCTGTATAACTATACCTAATGGTATGCAGAAAGAAGATAGTGAATAGATAAGGGGCAGGAAGGACAGGTTGGAGGCAATTATGCTCTGTACAATGTGAATATATTTGATCTTTATTTAGTAAAACTTGATTCATGTGTGCATGTAGATCAATAAGTACACTCTTTCAATGATTCTAAATTAACTCCAACTCCAACATACATTCCTGAAGCCCTGGAGATGTACAAATTTTATGCTCACAGAAAATAACTATACTTGGTGTCTCCAGATGTAAACACAGATGTCTAGATGATGAGGACATGGAACAATGGATGGTGATGAAAGGAGAGACAACAGAGCCCTGGGACCCTGTCTGACCACCACCAGAAAAGCCAGCCTGAGCTTTGAAATGATTCACCTCCTCCTTCTCATTCCTCCCTTTCTTCCTGCAAATCATACCTTCATGAAGAATAGCTTTGTTTTGTTGTCTCTTTGCTTGTTGATAAGATATTTGTTACCTACATTGTCAGAGTAACAACATTGGGAATGAAGAAAAATGTAGTAATCAATTAATGTTTTCTGTTCTCTAACTTTTAGTGATATCCAGAGTATTGGTATTCAATTTACAGAAGGAAATAGATTTATAAATCTAGCCCTACATGACATGTAGAGAACTAACAAAAAATAATATCCTATTTTGTGTATGGAATGAATGTTGGAGGTTTGAAAGGACATAGAAATGATATGTTGAGATAATTGAAAAGCCCTATGCTGGGAAGGATCCTTCTTTTTGGAGCTTTCTCTCTTCTTTCTGAACTCAGCACTTAAAGCAGCAACTGCCTTGAAAAGTTATACATCAATTTCTTTGTAAAAAAGTCATGTAAGTTGGGTGCTTTTAGAACACCATGTAAATGGGATGATAAAAGACTTCAGAGAGGATTATAGAGTGCAAAGAAACAATTGCAACTGCTCCATTCAATTGTATAACAAGGTCGAAGATGCACTTTTAGGGAAACAAATCGAACAACCATTGTTTTAGCTTTCTCATGTCTCATAGTGCATTTTAAACATTAGAGGGATACTTCAAGGATTTCTATCCAGTCTGTTACAAAAATTAAGGGAAAGCAAGGTCCTTGAAAGCTATTGAGGCTTTCTCACCTCAAGTGGGCTCAACTCAAGTGATATCATTCTTGAAAACCACAGTCACTCAAGACTTCTATTCAGTAATTTTAAGAACCAGGATTGAGAAACTAAGCTTCACAGGGCTCAATGAGTTTTTCATCCTTGACTCATGACTGGACTAGATTTCTGGCACAAACCAATACCATTGGCACAAACCAATACCAGAGCATTTTGGGAACACCTGACTTCACGCTAATCTGATTGCAATCTAGAATGTGAATCAGTGCCTTCAGTCAGAAAATGTGGTATTACTGACAGAGGTCCTTGTTACCAGAGCTTTGATTGACCACTGTCCTTTTTTATTATCTGTACAGAAATGCTAAACAATAGTAAATGCTCAGGGAAGAATACAAATTACTGAAACTTGAACATCCAGGATTATGTCCACCTCCCCTTCCTGCTCTCTGAGAAGAGGTCTGGGATGCCATTAAAAATTTTAATTGAAAATCTATTTTTCAACGTGAAAACATTTACCCAGCCCATAAACAACAGAAGGCCCTTTATTTCCGTACAAAATAAATAGTAATTTCTCTATTTTCTTTCAGGTAAACAAGTCTTCCTATCTTAATTCAGAGAATTTCCTTTCAGAATTCATACTCCCAGTGTTACCAGGGAGCACAGGTTCTTTAATGATACATCTTAGTCTTGTAGTATAAATAATCATAAAATGGACTCAGAAGAAAACTTGCAAACAACCTTATTAGACATTGAGAGAAATTCATGTGGCAGACAAGATTGAGATCTCAGCTACTTCCAGGAAGTAGATACATAAAAGGAAGAAAATTGCTTTCCTAGTTAAATGTCAAAGAATAAAGAAAGCTAAGCTATTGCATGGCATACCAGGTGTCTTCAGAAAAATATTAGTAAGGAAGGATGTACAGGGTATATAGGCAGGCAGAATTCTAATTTTGGCATGTACCCAGAATAAAAGGGAGATGTTGGGCAAAGAAAACATGGAATTTCATGTTAGAACTCAGAAAAGTGGACAAACTTATCAGTGAGGATGCATTTATGAGGACTTGACACAAGCTAGAGTCATTAGAGAGAAGAAAGCAACACAATGAGAGCATATCTCCACACGATAGGGCTGTAGGACATTTTAGTAATTACTGACTGATGCAGAAGGATGTACCATTGTGCTTAGGACTGAGACAGTGTTGGTGGTCCTGGGTTCCTTACAAAAGGAACATGAGCAATCCTTGCTGAACAAGCAAGTAAATAGAACTTTCTGGTCTCAGTCTCTGCTCCTGCACTGTCTTCCTTCCCTGTTTGAGTCTCTGTCAAGATTTTCTTCAATAAGAACACAAATCTGTAAGTATAAACCAAATAAATCCTTTGTTCTCCAAGATGCTTTTGGTCATGATGTCTCATCACAGGATTTGTAACCCTAAGACATAGAGCAGTTTTCTCAAGGGAGAGACTATTGGTATGTAAAAGAATACTTATTCCTCCTATTCTCTTAAATATCTAGAGGAACATTATATTTCTTGAGGCTACAGTTCATAGAAATGTGTTTTGCTGTTCTTGTGATGATATTTCTATATGAATTCACTTATATGGGGAGAGAGAAGAGTATGTCTTTATGAATTTAAATTTTTTCATAGTTTAGAAATGCCATGACTCCACCCAGAAAAAAAACAACAACAGAACTCAGACCATATGATTTGGAGCATAAATCATGTAATGGTATAGATTTATAACTAAATGATAATATAAACATAATTTATGAGGAATCAGACATCCTCTAAGGGATCTAACAAAACTCTCCTAATTCTCCTTTTAATATGCTCTTCTAATATATAGCAATAGCAATGTTGATGGCCCCTCTTTTATATGGTGTATAACATTTTAAGTAAGGCAGTTATCTATTAAATCAACATATAATGAGTAAAACTGGAGGCAAGGTCCAACACTCACTGTGAAAAAGAAAAAGTTCATATCTCAAAATGATTTCTGTTCTACTTTCCTTCCATTGCTATGAAAAACATCATAGCCCAAGCAACACGAGTGAAGAAAAGGTTTGTTTAGCTTATACTTCCCTATCATTGTGCATCATTAAAGGAAGACATGACCAGAATTCAACCAGGAACCTGGGTATAGGAAATGAAGCAGAGACCAAGAGACACACTATCTTGCTTTCCTTGACATTTCTGGATACATTTCTTATGTATCCAGACACATGTGTTAAGGGTTGGCATTACCAAGATTCTGAACAATCTTACTGCCATTAGCAATCAAGAAAATTCCCGTAATTTTGACAGTAAAGTGGCAGACACTTGGTACTGAGCATCTATCACTATCTCTTGATTGTGATATAGAGTCACTGATCTTTTAGAAGTATGACCCCAGCATTAGAGTGGTGGCCTGTTTTACTACAAACCACCCTCTGGAAGAACTTATTTTAAATTTTTTGCTTAGTGATGATAGTGTACTAAACATAGCAAATCAATGAAAAACTACCCATATTCATATGGGTATTACTCACAACCACCAAAAGCTCATCCTCATTGTATCTTATTATTCCAGGCTATTTATTGATTGTCAATATAGAGAATCAATATCACTAAATAGACAAAATAGAAGTGATACTGTCCAAAAACAAAAAAAAAACATAAAATGACCAAAATAAGCAAAAAGCAAGCAAACAAACAAAAAAACCCAGAGCAATTAGTAGAAGGAACAGTTATGTTGACTTTAAATTTTCTTGTTAATGTCCATGATTTTTGTTGTGTGAAGAATATATAAAACTTGTTTAATTTTGATAGTTTAATTGTTTAAACAACAAAATGCTGTGTTAAGCCCTTACTTGATCTAATGTAAGTATCCAAATGAAAGTATGTCTAAGAGAAGAAGGGAAGGAGAGAGGAAGAGAGGAAGAGTGGGAGAGGGAGAGGGAGAGGGAGAGAGAGAGAGAGAGAGAGAGAGAGAGAGAGAGAGAGAGAGAGAGCCCATAGACATACAAGTCCACAGACCATTCTGTTGGAGGGATTTGTTGGAAGGGCCTCTTTCTTTCCTATAAGTGCTAAGTTGACAAGCAGATTTCACTGTGATTACTTCCAAGTCCAATAATATTTGATGGACTGTCTAAGCGAGCCTACGAAAAGAATTTCTTTTCAGATGGTACAAAAGGGCATGCTTCAAATATGCTTTCTTAAAGTGTGAGTGCACAAATCCGTATCATCAATGTGACTCAGGAAGAAAACACCTCAGTACTATGACAATAGCTGAATCTTTTTCTCTCCCTAGCACAATGTACACCAATACACTCTCATCTGTAACTGAAGTTTGAGGGCAAACACCCTGGCTCCATTAGCCCCACCTGAATAAACTCTGCTACTTGTTCAGAATACCAATTAAAGAGCCAAGGATGATGAGAGATTTAGTCAATGTGTAGATTGGGGTGGAGAATGAAGAGATTTACATATTCCAGATATGAGCAGCAAAATTAAGAATTTGGACAAGAGGCTGAAAATTTTTTATATGTAAGTCATCTGGTTTATTTTCTCAGCTCTGGTTCCTCAGGGTGAGTTAGAGAAGTTCCTGTTGCTTGAGGGGACAACAAACTGATAGTTGACAATGTCTCACACTTAGAGCGTGAGACATCATGGTCACTGCCTTTCCTGTTAGTTACTTTCTCCCTTGAGGCTCTGCTTTTTCTCAAGTCCAAAGTGACCACAAATGTAAGAAAATAACTGTTGGGTTTTATGTGATTTAGTGAGGCTTGTAGTACTACATTATACAAAGCTGACAATATAATACTTCAGATATTCTTATCCATGTATTTTCAGCCTGCAGGGAAAACGAAATGAGGTTTGTATCACTGATTTTTAGACAGCAATTTCTTTCATGATTACCCACTCACAAGTAAGCAGATGACAGTGAAGTCCATGTCCAGATTTCAAGAACGTACGAAAGTCATAAAGGCAGAAACTGTTATGAGACATTGAGGACTCATATACAAATAAGACATATATTCTTCCAGATGAAGGTTGGTTAGTCATGAAGACAGAAAATGGTGTGTGGAACATGACGGCCTATATAGTCTGTACAAGGACGACAAGTTCAGCACAAATGACTACAGATGGACATATATAGGCAGACTGGCCAAGGACAGGATGACAGTATTCATAAGTCTCACACAAAAGAAATCCTCTGACATCATTCTTTAATTTAGGGTTCTTCATTGTGTGGATTCATAACCCTACTCCATGTCTGATGTCATCTATGTTTTACTTAAATCATTCCATATCACATCAGCACCAGATTCTGTGAACATAAATGGGCCTATATTTCAAAATCTTGTGGGCCCTTGGAATGACTCAACATTTTTGACACTTTTAGTGCATTTATAAAGCACAGAACAAAACAATAGCTAGAACTCAGGAAGAAATCTGCATTTTCATCTCTACTTCTTTATTTTCTTTGCTAGCTTTTTAGTAATTGTTTTATTTTCAGGTATTAAGCAGTGTCTTAGTCAGGGTTTCTACTCCTGCACAAAACATCATGAGCAAAAAGCAAGTTGGGGAGGAAAGCGTTTATTCAGCTTACACTTCCACATTGCTATTCATCACCAAATGAAGTCAGGATTGGAACTAAAGCAGGTCAGGAAGCAAGAGCTGATGCAGAGATCATGGAGAGGTGTTACTTGCTTTCTTCCACTACTTTGCTCAGCTTGCTTTCTTATAGAACCCAGGACTGCCAGCCCAGGGATGGTACCACCCAAAATGTGCCTTCCTACCCTTGATTGCAAATTGAAAAAATGCCTAACATTTGGATCTCATGGAGGCATTACCTCAAGGGAGGCTCCTTTCTGTGATAACTCCAGCTTGTGTTAAGTTGACACACAAAATCAGTGAGTACAAGTAGTAACTTCATTGATTCATCTTTTGTGTGGTATTGGTGTGTGTGTGTGTGTCTGTGTGTGTGTGTGTGTGTGTGTGTCTGTGTGTCTGTGTCTGTGTGTGTGTGTGTGTGTGTGTGTGTGTTATGAAATTCTCTATAGATATAGTTGTTTAAATTCAAATACACCTATGGTGAATACATGCTTGCTTCTATCAAAAAAGTTAGTTTTTAAATATAATCAAAGACCACAAAGTGTGAAGAGGCATAGGCTATTTATTCAGAGAATTCAATAGAAAGGAAGGCAGTCACTTTTGCAGGGAAGCCATGAGAGACACCTGAAAGTGAAGAGTAATGAAAGGCTCCAGGTTTGCCATAATTGGGTTTTGTTGTCAGAGGGAATTTGGAGTCCAGTGAGATGTGAGACATCCAATATTGTTGGTTTAGAGAATGTATTTGGCTTTCCGTGGTTCACCCAGATTTAGACAGTGAAGAACAAAAAATTATAAAAGCTAGAAACTATTAAGAAAAAATATAACTGTTGGAGAATGGCTACTACAGACATTGAGATTTAATCTCAGAGCAGTTGGTACAAGGTAGTAGATGAGAGGTCTAATCTCATGTATGATGCAGCCTCTATCAGAATTATAATCAATCCCTCATAGTCTTTGGATCACACATCAGGATCATAAAAAAAAGCAGGATAGTAAAAAAGCAGACAACATTCTACACACCACACACACACACACACACACACACACACACACACGTTACACCCAAAGGGCATTTGAAACCCAATAATGATTTGCACTGCTTGTTGCTATAAACCTGTGAGCAGAACAATTTTACTAATTGCACACTTGTTTTGTTTTGCTTTCTTTCCTTTCAGCCTTTTTTTTTTAATCTTCTGTGTATGCTTCTCTATCTCTTTCTGTGTCTTTCTGTCTATATCTCTGTCTCTCTTCATCTCTGACTCTCTCCCTCCCTCCCCACTTCTCTCATAGGTAATTTTACTTTTATTTTAACATGGTTTCTCCCAAGTATGAGGTAAGATTTTGCATATTAATTCATACTGTCACTTAATCCCAAAAATGTTTTTACCATTAGGAAAAGATTTTAAAAGAGAATAGTATTAGTCTACTGTCTCTAAATGTCAATTAAAGATATCAAATTCATAGTGCTACATCTGGGGAAAAATGAGTAAGGTTTTCTTCTTTAGGACATTACTTAGTCTATATCCTCCTTTGTCTAAAGTCAGTCCCGGTTTTATGAAAATTGCTTCTATTTTTCAAATTTAAATATTACCCTTTGGATATCTAAATTTACTAGGAATATAAACCCTTGGAATTTAAAACTTTCATTCTGTGCTTCATCCCATCACATGTTCATCAAAATGTTATATGTACTTAACAAATAGTGAATGTTCACAGCTTCATGGAAAAAGACCAAGTAAAATATGAAAGTAGACCAATTAGAAAACTACCTGACATCTCAAAGGATGGTCCAAAAGCCAGAAAAGCATGACTAAATGTTCTACAAACTTTAAGAAATCACAAATTCCAGAAAATACTACAATACCAGAAAAAATATCCAATCACAGTAAACAAAAACAGACATTCTATAATAAAACCAAATTTAAACAATATTTATCTACAAACTGAGCCATAGAGAAGAACCTAGAAGGAAAACTCCAACCTAAAGATATTATCTATTCCCCCCAAAATAACAAGAAATAAATATTCCAGACCAGCATACAAAAAGAGAGGTAGCAAACATACAAACACACCCAGAATAAAATAAGAAGCATCAAAAACAGTGCCCATTAATATGTTTCAATAGTAACAGTCTCAGATCCCAAATTTACAAAAAAGTATGAAAATGGATGAAAAAACAGGATTAATTCTTTTGCCTCGTTCAAGAAATACACCTTAGAATCAAGGATAGACATCAGCTCTGGTAAAAAAAAAATATTCCATGAAAATGGCCCTAAGAAGAAAGGTAACATAGATGTTTTAATATCTAACAAATATACTTCAAACCAAAACTAATCAGAAGAGATAACAACAACAATAAAACAAAAACAAAAAATAATAAACGGTCATCTAAGGAAATATCTACCAGATGACAGTAGAATTCTGAACGTGTAGGTTACTAACACAAGAGCACACATGTTTGTAAAAGAAACACTTCAATACCTTAAATCACATATTGAAACTTAAATATTAAAAGCGGGAGAACATTAACATCCCATTCTCACTAAGAGTTAAGTCATCTAGGCAATAACTAAATTCAGAATTGAGAGAGCAGATATTATAAACCAAACAGACCCAATAAGTAGTTATAGAATATTTCACTCAAACACACAAAAAATAAAGCTTCATCTCAGATCCCCTTGAAACTATCCCCTAAACTGACCACATATCTCAACATACATCAAGCCTCAAAAAATAAAATTGAAATAATATTCCAAATCCTATACAAAAATCAAAACTAAATATGAACAATACCAGAAACAACACAAAGCTTTCAAACTCATAGAAATTGAACAAAGCAATACTCGTGAAAGAAAGAAAGAAGGAAAGAAAGAAAGAAAGAAAGAAAGGAAGGAAGGAAGGAAGGAAGGAAGAAAGAAAACAAAAAGTTGTAAAGGAAGAACTTAAAATTTTCAACAGTCTTCTAGAACTGAAAGAAAATGAACTCAACATTCATGAATTTATGGGTCACAATGAAGACTGTTAATTGCCTCTAAGAGACAAGTTAACAAAATGTCCCTACATTAAAAAAAAAGGAAAACTCTCCTACTAGTAACTTGACAGCACATATTAAAACTGTAGAACAAAAGAATAAGACATACCAAAAAGCAGTAGGGAGCAGGAAATAGTTAAACTCAGAGATGAAATCAATAAAACACACAACAACCACTACAAAAACCAAAGGTTAGTTCTTTGAAAAACATTTAGTATAAGACTGAGAAATTTTTAACTAAGTTAACTAAATCAGAAAGAATTTCTAAATTAACATTAGAATGAGAAGAAGGACATAACAACAGACACAAAGGAAATTGAAGAAATAATGACATATCTTTGAAGTTCATACTCTAGAAAATAGGAAACCCTAAAAGAAATGGATAATTTTCTTGCTACATACCAGTTATCAAAATTAAATCAAGGAAAGAAATGTAGTTTAAACAAACAATCCCAGTGAAATAAAATGTGTAATTAAGTCTTACAAACAAAAAGACCCAGGGACAGGGAGTTTTAGTACATAACTCTTCCAAACTTTCAAAGGGTTAGAGTAAATACTCCTCAAATTATTCCACCAAATAGAAATCAAAGGAGCATTGCCTAATTCATCTTATGGGGCCACAGTTGCCCTAGTACCAAAACAATATAAAGAACCGAAAATAAGGAGAACCACAGAACAATTTCATTTATGACCTTCACGTACAAAAATACACAATAAAATACAAACTGAATACAAGGACACATGAAAAAGATAGCCTGCCATGATCAAATAAGCTTCATCCCAGAGATGGAGGGATGGTTCAATATATGAAAATCAATAATTGTAGTCCATCATGTAAAAACAACAACAACAAACACCTTAAAGACAAAAACCATATGATCATCTCATTAAATGAATAAAAGGTCTTTGAGAAAATTCAGCACCCAATAATAGAAGTCAGGGAGAGATTGCAGATACAAGGGGCATATCTCAACATAATAAAGGTATTTTATTGAAAGCCAATAAGCAATGCCAACTTAAACAAATAGAAACAAATAATTTCACTAAAATCAAGAACAAGACAAAGTTGTTCATTGTCTTCATACCTATTCAATATAGTGCTTGAAGTTTTCCTAGAATAATAAGACAACTTAGGAGATCAAGGGATACTAATTGAAACAGAAGAAGTAAAAGTCCCTTTCTTACAGATGATGGACTATTATATATAAATGTCCTTTAAAACATTACTGGAAAACTCATATAGCTGAGTAACATTTTCTTTATTTTTTTATTTTTTATTTTCTCTATTCTTTGTTTACATTCCAAAGTCTTTCCCATTTCCCAGTTTCCCCCTCACCATATGTCCCATAAGTCCTCTTCCTTCTGCCCTTTCCCCACCATTTCTCTGTTCTGGTTTTCTCCTATAATACTGGGTCTAGTCTTTTCAGGACCAGGGTCCTCTCCTTCCTTCTTGGGAATCTTTTGATTTGCTAATTGTGCCTTGTGTATTCAGAGCTTCTGGGCTAATTAATATCCACTTATCAGTGATTGCACTTCATGTGTATTCTTCTTTGATTTGGTTACCTTACTTGGGATGGTATTTTCCAGTTCCAATCATTTGCCTAAAAATTTCAAGAATTCATTATTTTTAATTGCTGAGTAGTATTCCATTATATAAATATACCACATTTATCCATTCACCCTTTGAGGGACATATGGGTTCTTTCCAACTTCTGGTGATTATAAATAAGGCTACTATGAACATAGTGGAGAATGTGTCTTTCTTGCATGCAGGGGAGTCCTCTGGGTATATGCCCAGGACTGGTATGACAGGGTCCTCTGGAAGTGTCATGCCCAATTTTCTGAGGAACTGCCAGATTGATTTCCAGAGCAGTTGTAGCATCTTGCAATCCCACCAACAGTGGAGGAGTGTTCCTCTTTCTCCACATCCTCGCCAATACCTGTTGTCTCTTAAGTTTTTAATCTTAGCCATTCTGAATGGTGTGAGGTGGAATCTCAGGGTTGTTTTGATGTGCATTTCCCTGATGACTAATGATGTTGAACATCTCTTAAGGTGCTTCTCAGCCATCCAAATTTCTTCAGGTGAAAATTCTTTGTTTAGCTCTGTACCCTCCCCCTTTGTTTTCAGGTTTGTTTGTTTTAGTTTTAGTTTTTGTTTTTTGTTTGTTTGTTTGTTTAATTTTATTTTTATATTCTATATACTTTGTTTATATTCCAAAGGCTATCTGCTTTCCCAGTTCCCGCCTCACCATATGTCCCATAAGTCCTCTTACCCCCAGCCCATTCATTTCCCAGTCGCCCCCTCACCATTTCTCTGTTCTGGTACTCTCCTACAAAACTGGGTCCAGTCTTTTCAGGACCAGGGTCCTCTCCTTCTTTCTTCTTGGGAATCTTTTGATTTGCTAATTGTGCCTTGGGTATTCAGAGCTTCTGGAAGAGTTATTAGGTTCTCTGGGATATAACTTCCTGAGTTCTTTGTATATATTGTATATTAGCCTGCTGTCAGATGTGGGGTTGGTGAAGATATTTTCCCAATTAGTTGGATGCTGTTTTGTCCTTCTGATGGTGTCCTTGCCTTACAGAAACTTTGTAATTTTATGAGGTCCCATTTGTCAATTCTTGATCTTAGAAGATAAGCTAGCAGTGTTCTGTTCAGGAAATTTCCCCCTGTGCCCATGTCCTCCAGCGTCATCCCCAGATTCTTTTCTTTTAGTTTCAGTGTGTCTGGTTTTATGTGGAGGTCCTTGATCCACTTGGAGTTGATCTTAACACAAGGAGATGAGAGTGGATCAATTCACATTCTTCTGTATGTTGACCTCCAGTTGAACTAGAAGATAAATGCCAGAAAACCAAATAACCCTATCAAAAAATGGGGTACAGAGCTAAACAGCCACTTTGCTGAAGTTGTTTATCAGCTGTAGGAGTTCTCTGGTACAGTTTTTGGGTCACTTAGGTATACTATCATATCATCTGCAAATAATGATAGTTTGACTTCTTCCTTTCCAATTTGGATCCCTTTGACTTTCTTATGTTGTCTAATTGCTTTCACTAGAACTTCAAGTACTATATTGAAAAGATATGGAGAGAGAGGGCAGCCTTGTCTAGTCCCTGATTTTAGTGGGATTGCTTCAAGTTTCTCTCCATTTATTTTGATGTTGGCTACTGGATTGCTGTATATTGCTTCTACTATGTTTAAGTACGGGCCTTGAATTCCTGTTCTTTCCAAGACTTTTAGCATAAAAGGATGCTGAATTTTGTCAACTACTTTTTCAGCATCTAATGAAATGACCATGTAGTTTTTTTCTTTGAGTTTGTTTATGTAGTGGATTGCATTGATGGATTTCTGTATATTGAACCATCCCTGTATCGCTGGGATGAAGCCTACTTGATCATGGTGGATGATCACTTTGATGTGTTCTTGGATTCAGTTGGCAAGAATTTTAGTATTTTTGCATCACTATTCATAAGGGAAATTGGCCTGTAGTTCTCTTTCTTTGTTGGATCTTTGTATGGTTCTGGTATCAGCATAATTGTGGCTTCTTAGAATGAGTTGAGTAGTGTTCCTTCTGTTTCTATTTTGTGGAATAGTTTGAAGAGTATTGGTGTTGGGTCTTCTTTGAAGGTCTGATAGAATTCTCTACTAAAACCATCTGGTCCTGTCCTTTTTTTGATTGGGAGACTTTCTATGAACCCTCTATTTCTTAAGGGGTTATGGATTGTTTAGATGTTCTATTTGATCCTGATTTAATTTTGGTATTTGATCTGTCTAGGAAATTATCCATTTCCTCCAGATTCTCTAGTTGTGTTGAGTAAAGGCTTTTGTAGTATGATCTGATGATTTTTTAAATTTTCTCAGTTTGTTCTTATATCTCCCTTTTCATTTCTAATTTTGTTAATTTATATACTGTCTCTGTGCTCTTTGCTTATTCTAACTAAGGGTTTATCTATCTTGTTGATTTTTTCAAAGATCCACCTCCTGGTTTTGTTGATTTGTATATTTCTCTTCATTTCTACTTGATGGATTTTAGCCCTGAGTTTGATGATTTCCTGTCTTCTACTCCTCGGTGAATTAGATTCATTTTGTTCCAGGACTTTCAGGTGTGCCATTAAGCTGCTAGTGTATGTTCTCTCCAGCTTCTTTTGTAGGCACTCAGGGCTATGAGTTTTCCTATTAGCACTGCTTTCATTGTGTCCCATAGATTTGGGTAAGCTGTACCGTCATTTTCATTGAATTCTAAAAAGTCTTTGATTTCTTTCTTTATTTCTTCCTTGACAAAGGTATCATTGAGTAGAGTATTGTTCAGTTTCCATGTGTTTTTCTTGCTTTTAAAGACCCCTTTTACTCCATAATGGCCTGATAGGAGGCATGGGATTAGTTCAATCTTCTTATATTTGTTGAGGTCTGTCTTGTGACCAATTATATTATCGATTTCTGAGAAGGTACCATGAGTTGCTGAGAAAAAGGTATATTCTTTTGCTTTAGGATGAAATGTTACATATATATATATGTATATGCATGTGTATGTGTGTGTGTGTGTGTGTGTGTGTGTATGTATATATATATATATGTGTGTGTATATATATACACACACACACACACACACACACACACACACATATATATATATATGTATATGCATGTGTGTGTGTGTGTGTGTGTGTGTGTGTTTGTCTGTGTGTTAAATCCAATTGGTCCAAAGCTTTAATTAGTTTCACTGTGTCCCTGTTTAGTTTCTGATTTCCTGATTGGTCCATTGAGGAGAGTGGAACGTTGAAGTCACCCATAATTATTGTTTTAGGTGCAATGTGTGCTTTGAGGTTTAGTAAAGTTTCTTTTACGAATGATGGTGCCCTTGCATTTTGAGCATAGATGTTCAGAATTGAGAGTTCTTCTTGGTGGATTTTTCCTTTGACCAGGAAGAAATGTCCTTCTGAGTCTCTTTTGATGACTTTAGGTTGAAAGTCAATTTTATTTGATATTAGAATGGCTACTCCAGCATGTTTCCTGAGACCATTTGCTTGTAAAATTGTCTTCCAGCCTTTTATTCTATGGTAGTGTTTGTCTTTGACACTGAGGTGTGTTTCCTGTATCCAGCCAAATGTAGGGTCCTATTTAAGTATCCAGTCTGTTAGTCTATGTCTTTTTATTAGGGAATTGAGTCCACTGATATTAAGAGATATTAAGGAGTAGTGATTATTTCTTCTTGTAATTTTTGATGTTGTTTTTATGTTTGAAAGTTTTTCTTCTTTTGGGTTTGAGGAAAGGTTACTATCTTGCTTTTTCCAGGGTGTAGTTTCCTCCTTGTATTGGTGTTTTCCCCCTATTATCTTTTTTTAGGGTTGGGTTTGTGGACAGATATTGTGTAAATTTGGTTTGGTCATGGAATATCTTGGTTTCTCCCTCTATGGTGATTGAGAGTTTTGCTGGGTATAGTAGTTTTGGCTGGCATTTGTGTTCTCTTAGAGTCTGCATTATATCTGCCCAGGATCTTCTACCTTTCATGGTCTTATGTGAGAAGTCTGGTGTAATTCTGATAGGTCTTCCTTTATATGCTACTTGGCCTTTTTCTCTTACTGCCTTTAATATTCTCTCTTTGTTTAGTACATTTGATGTTTTGATTATTATGTGATGGGAGGTATTTCTGTTCTGGTCTAGTCTGTTTGGAGTTCTGTAGGCTTCTTGTATATTCATGGGAATCTCCCTCTTTAGGTTAAGGAAGTTTCCTTCCATAATTTTGTTGAAGATATTTGCTGGCCCTTTAAGTAGTAAATCTTTACTCACTTCTATACCTACAATCCTTTGGTTTGGACTTCTCATTATGTCCTGGATTTCCTGAATGTTTTGGGTTACAAGCTTTTTGTATTTCACATTTTCTTTGACTGTTTTGTCCATGGTTCCTATGGTATCTTCGGCATCTAAGATTCTTTCTTCTATCTGTTGTATTCTGTTGTTGATATTTGCATCTATGGCCCCTGATTTCTTACCTTTTTTTTTTTAATTTATTTTCTATATTCTTTGCTTACATTCCAAAGGCTTTCCCCTTTCCCAGTTCCCCCCTCACCATGTGTCCCATAAGTCCTCTTCCCCTGCCCCTGTCCATTCCCCAATCACCCCCCAACCCTTCCCCTGTTCTGGTGCTCTCCTGCAAAACTGAACCAGTCTTTTTGGGACCAGAGTCCTCTTCTTCCTTCTTCTTGGGAATCTTTTGATTTGCTAATTGTACCTTGAGTATTCAGAGCTTCTGGGCTCATTAATATCCACTTATCAGTGATTGCAATTCATGTGTATTCTTTTGTGATTGGGTTAACTCGCACAGGATGATATTTTCCAGATCCAACCATTTGCCTACAAATTGCATGAATTCATTATTTTTAATTGCTGGGTAGTATTCCATTGTATAAAGGTTTTCTATCTCCAAAATTGTCTCCCTTTTTGATTTCTTAGTTGTTTCTCCTTCTGTTTTTAGATCTTGTTGATTTTGCACATATCCTTCACTTGCTTGTTTTTGTTTTCATGTAATTCTTTGAGAGATTTTTATATTTCCTCTTTCATGACTTCTGCTTGTTGACCCAAGTTCTCCTGTATTTTTTTAAAGTGATTTTTGCATTTCTTCCCTATTGGCTTCTATATTTGGACCCATATTCTCCTGAATTTCTATAAATGATTTTTGTGCTTCCCTTGTAAGGGCTTCTAACTTTTGATCCATTTTATCTTGTATTTCTTTAAGAGGTTTATTTATGTCCTTCTTGTGTTCCTCTAATGGCATCCTGACCAGTGATTTTATATCCAAATCTTGTTTTTCTGGTGTGTTGGGGTATCCAGGACTTCCTGTTGCCAGAGAATTGGGTTTGCATGCTGCCATATTGCCTTGATTTCTGTTAGTAACGTTCCTACATTTGCCTTTTGCCATCTGGTTATCTCTGGTATTAGTTGGTCTTGTTGTCACTAGCTGGTGTTTGAACCTCCCATAAGCCTGTAAGGCTAATTCCGCACCTCTGGATGTCTGTGTTTCCCTGGCTGAGATTGCTGGTGTGCTACCTTCCTCTTGGGTGCCCCCCAAGCAATGCTACACTCAGGTTGTCTCTGTGACCCTGGTACTGCCTGTCTGCCCCAGGGTGCACAAATGGAGGATGCTGCAGGGACCTTATCCAAGTGCTGATCACTCTGCAGGGCAGATGACCCTCCCCCCCCCCCGACTAGGTTGGTGCCTGACTGGGTTGGCATACAGATGTACCACCAAGCTTCCCAGGCCCTGGCTACAGGCAAAAGCCTGGCAGGTTTC
Organism: Apodemus agrarius; assembly: GCA_964023405.1. Lineage (NCBI taxonomy): Eukaryota > Metazoa > Chordata > Mammalia > Rodentia > Muridae > Apodemus > Apodemus agrarius. Next base: position 16,682,460 of record OZ030013.1, read on the forward strand.
CACCCAAGCGATGTTAGGCTTGGACTATGTCTGCTTACCTGGGCTCTTCTGTTAGCTCGCTATGGTGAACTGGAGGCAAGATGGAGACAGCCGCTGTGAGTGCTGGGCAGGTCCACAGGGCAAACAACCCCTGATCAAGTTGGTGCCCGACTGGGTTTGTGTACAGATGGCCCACTGAGCTGCCCAGGCCCTGGCTATAGGCAAAAGCCTGGCAGGTTTCTACCCAAGAGATATTAGGCTTGGACGATGTCTGCTTACCTGTGCTCGTCTGTTAGTTCTCTATGGTGATGTGGAGGCAAGATCACTGGTTAACTTTTTTAGCGATATAGCTGAATACAAAATTAATGCACAAAAGTTGGTAGCTCTCCAAATACAAGGAACAAATGAATCAATGAAATGATACTTTTAACCATAGCTTCAAATAATATAAAATATCTTGTGGTAATTCTAATCAAGTGAGTGAAAGACTTGTGGGATGGACACTTTAAAATGTAAAAACTAATTGAAGAAGATATCAGAAGATGGGAATTTCTCCCATGTGACATATTGATATGATTAATACAGTAAGAATGCCTATCCTCCCAAAAGCATCTGAAGATTCAATGCTCTGTCTATATCAAATTTAAACACAATTCTTCACAGATCCAGAAAGAGCAATTATCACCTACAGATGCAAATGCAATGATGCAGGATATCTAAAACAATTAAAATACATATACTCTTGAATAATTCACATAGAATTTACTCAGATAATGAATGTATGTTCGTTAATGCTCTATTCACAATAGTCAGGAAAATAAAACAAAACAAACAAACACAAAAACTAGATATTTCTCCCATGTTGAGTAAAAATAAATAAAGTATAGGATATTTAAAGAATGGAGTATTACCCTTCAGAAAAAGATTAAATCATGAAATTTCAAGGTGAACAGTTGGAACTAGAAAAAAAAATCATCCTGAAGTAACTGAGAACAAGAAAAACAAAGATAATATATATTCCCTTACAAATATCTGTTAAGACTGTTGTTATGAAGCTACAATCTGTAGAACCCCAGAATTTAAGCCTAGAGTAAGGGACTACTTTGGAAAAAGATATAATTCTTTGATTAGAATTGGAAATAGAATAGTTTTCTATGAATTAACGGATGTACTTTAATGGAACATTCTCAGTTGGAAGGCAGAGGAATTAGGAGAGTAATGAGGGAATACAAGGAAAAATAGATGAAATTAAAGGCCATTCTTAGGGGTAAAATGCAAACCTAATCTTCCTCAAATGTATACATTTATGAAGGTGATCCAAATGAAATCATCAAATTCTGGAGGAGACAAAGCACCAACTGTCTATTCATGGTCATCACATGAAGATTCCAATACTGGAATTGGTTTACATGTAAGAGCATTGTTGGTCAAAAGGGTTTCATTGGAATTCCCAAACAACCAGGTTTTGCCAAGACTATAGAGGTTGCTCTCCACAAATTGACAGCAAGGCCTACACACTTCATTCGACACGGAGAATTTAAACTGGTACCTACATAAAGCCTTCTCCTTCATGTTCTAGTGTCTTTGGTATAGGAATGTACTCTGAGTGCTACCAAAACTCAAAGCAGTTTTCTCATATCATTTTTGGCATTGGGTGAGTTTCTTAATTTAAATACATAGAGAAAAATATTGTCTTTATGGGCCTAAGTGTTGGCTGAATGTGATGCTACATACACACGAAGGTAGATTATTGTCACAACAATCCACAATAGACCTTCCCTTTGTTCTTCAACTCAAAATTGGCAACTAAACTACCCTTCTTCCATCTCACTGTAAAGATCTGCTTGCTCCTCATTCTCAATACTTATCTTTATAGCTATTTAGGGAGTGGAGGAGAGAACTGTGTAAATTACAGCTAGTCATTATGGAAGATGAATGAAAATTGGGGATTATATGGCCAGAGGACATTGAATAAATAAAATAGCATAACTTTGTGTTGAGACTACAGAAATTACAGTCAGTGCTTTCTCTTTTCTGCTCTGGAAAAAAATATGCAAGCATTGCAGCTTTTCTACAAAGCCCTCAGGCTAAAGAGCAACTGCTAGCTAGCAAGCCAAATGCAAGTACAAAGAAATCCAAAGGAATTAAGATTTCACTATAGACGTGTACAAGTGCATCCAAGGTATCTAATTGCATAAGGAAATTGGTGCTGGAAATTTGATATTAATTTCTTGAGAATTGTTTCCTAGGATAATTGTTTTAGAATTGGAAACAATGTTAGTCATTACTTTCCCTATAGCAAAGCAGAATGCTGTTGTTGACATCTGTGTATTACACGGGGTAATTGTTCATAAACTTATCTGTGTTCATTATCAAAATCACTGCTTTTATTTCCAACACTCAAAGCTGACTTGAAAAACAGTAACCCAGTTAATAGTGAGTTACAATTCAATGTGCCACCAGAGCAGAGACATAATACTGAGTATCCAAGATGTCCCTTACAGAGGTGAAGCTGAGCCAAAAAGAATGGATTCAAACATTGGTTCCCAGGCCAGGTTAGATGCTTTTGCAGTATCATATTCAGAATAAAGAGCCAGGAATATTAGGAATGAATCAACTTTTGGCTAATTAGCAAGACCAGGTCTTACAGAAGAAGGAAGGAGAAAATATTGCATGAAAATAATATAATCGGCTCTTTGGACTAGTTACTAGCTTTTTAGGTGATCTAACTCATGTACCTCGGAAATAAATGTATACACTTGTCTGGAAAATCATTGAGAATGTGCATGTCTTAAGACATACCACTCTCAACTCATTGTATCTGTCCAATACTTGTTATGAATTTAGAAATTGATTAAATCTCCTAGCTTCTGTATAGAAGAAATTTAATCCAGCAAATTTTCTTTTCTGGCAAGTTTATATCCAAAGTATTTCTAGATCTCTATGAACTGACTGGAATACAGACACACCCTGGATTACAGTATGATCTGGCTGGAATACAGACGTGCCCTTAGCATGCACCTTTAATACCCAACGATGAAGGCAAGGTGAGTTATGCTTGAAAGTGTTTTCTAGTTGAAACACAGACAACATGATGCATCAGAGAAAAATATGACAGAATGAATCAGAGATAGGATACACCCAACTCACAGGAGAACTGCACAGGAAATAGAGGCTACCTAAGGGAAGTAAGAGGCTGGTGTGTGATGTGTGACAGTTTGCTAGCTAGAGAGCTAGCTAGAGAATGTGAAGGAACCAGATTAGACTATACTGTCAAAGTTAGTATGAGGCCAAGCAGAGCAATTCAGTCCGAAGCCAGAAGAAACTGGTTTGAATCAGTTAGACTGGGAGATTAGATTGTACAGAAGCTAGAAGCTTCAAGGTCTAGGACTAAGAATAGGTAGAACAAAGATGAAAATATTTTTGGCACAGTCAAAGACATGTATCCAAACAGCTTGGGTATGGCTTTCATCTCATCCATCAACTGAGGAAGGAAAAACATCATTTACACTTTTGAAATGCAGAAAAGACAAAATAATATCAAGAAAAAGAGACACTCCCATGACTGAGTAATGAATACACACACACACACACACACACACACACACACACACACACACAGAGATATGGTAAAACTGCCACATATTATATATATATATATATCTATATATATATATATATACAATATACATATAAATACATATAAAATACATATATATTTATATACTCACACACACATACACACACACACACAAATATTTATTTTTACATATAGGCTTTCCTGTTTGTGTCATACAATTTGTTCATCTTCATCATTACAATATGACTTCTATACAGCCTCTAGCTTTACTCTAGGAATCATTCCTCCAACATACACATTTACAATTTAGTATTCATTGGGTTCACAATATACTATTTACAACTGATCATATGACCATGCTCAAATAATTGGAAATTATTTTGTCAATTTCAAGGGCGGATGATTTAATACTTTGCAGAAAAAAAATAACACCTTCTACTGGCTTAGAGAAAGGAGGTCTCATTCACATCACTTTGAATAGTTATTTGTAAAATTTGAAGATGTTTGGAATAGATTAAAAAAAACTAAGTCTTTTATGTCAAGCTTGTTTCATGTTTTAAAAAAGTATGAAATATAAGTGTGAATATTTTTCTAGTCATATATTTTTGTTTTTGTTCTAAATAGAAGGAACTATGACAATTTGGATATATCAAATGAAAAAAACTAAAAGCAAACAAACAAAAAACATTCTACGGCTTTTCCCAGAGAGAAGATATACAGTGACGCATAGCCACCCTGACATTTGTGATTCCTTGTCTGGACATCTCCAAATGCCAGCTCACTTCCTTCAGGGTAGATTAGTGGTGCCACAGACTGTCCTATCGATGAATTCACAGAATGGCTTTGGCAGCTCAGTGTGCTATTTCTAGTTCTGATACTTTCTGCCAAAATGAGTTTGGAAAGGTACTTTTAAAAATAAACGATCTTATGCCTATGTGCAGATACATTTAAAATATAGAAAGATTATATGTTAAAAAGTAAGGGACACTTGATATCAATTTTTAATTCATACATAAACACAGATAAATTTATATTTTAAGCAATTTGTTCCACCATGTGTCAAATTTTCACAAGATTGCAGCATATAAATTGAAAGTTTTCTGGAAATACATGGCAAATTCGTGTACCAAACAACTGAAGATGAGAATGAAACTATTTGTATATAAATTTATTTTTATATTTTTGTTCCTTAATGTTAAAAATATTCTGATATTCTAAGACCATATCTGCTACTTGTTTTAAATTGTGATATTATAGGTTTTGAGTCACTGAAATGGGAACATCCATATTAGGAGAATAATGATTTAAAAAGTGAGTTGAAAGGAATTTTATGTTACTCATTCTATTTTGCCAGATATACAGAAGTTACTAGATAAAACCCACTGTATTTATAGTACAGTTTATTGATGAAAAGCTTAGTGTTTAAAAAGACATAGAAATATCAGTAGTACTGACATAGTTCATTGCATGAAAAATTCAGATTACCTTTAAGATCTTCATGTAACTAAACCAAAGTAGAATAATTGTGAGGAAATTGTACTAAGAATCCAAAGAAAATTAAGGATAACATTAAAATTTTCTCATGACTATTAATTTTTTGTACAGTAATTTTCAGTCATGTCAAGAGTTGAAAATTTACCTGTGTGAGTGTCATGCCAGGTGACAAACTATCAGACACTAGAAGGAATTCTTCATGAATCTCACTGATGTCAAATTTCTCATATAGCAAGTGAATTTATGACTTTCTATAGATGTGCTATCTGAGTTTGTGAAAAGTGAATTACACGTATTATCACAGGAGAGTGAGGCATTTTAATTATAAATTGCCCAATTGGGAAATGTCACCTATGTATGTGTAAGTGGATCAGTTTTTGCACATCATAGTCTTGATCAAGAACACACATACAAAAGAATCAAATGATAGTAAAACATTAATGTTTTAATTAAAAATAATTCTGTTAATATAGATATCTTTTCACTCAAGAGATTCAGATATTGTATTTAATAATCTTTGTGCTTATGCTTTACTGAGAACCTAGTAATTCCTTTATCAAAATAACATTAATAAAATTCTTCCATAACACATCTCCATATGAAAGATTTTATCACTTTATCAGTAGGCTACATGTTTATATTCTATCATTCAAACTATGTAATAGCTAAAATATATAAATACATTTTCTATTTGTAAATTTTAGATATTCAATGGAATGTAAATTAAGTGGTTTTTTAATTCTAGTTTAATCATTTTTATGAATTATATTCAGTTATATTTTTATAATTTTAGTGAAATAAAGTTGTAAAATACAAGTTATTTTCAATCAATGATGACCCAGTATTATATGTAGATGTATCTTGCCATGCATATATACATGTATATATGTATACATGATATCATCAGATTTTGAATAATTCACAGTTAAAAACAACATCAAAATACCCTGCCTTTAGATGTTGTATTTGATTAACACGCATCTAAAATTTTAAAATATGTTTAACAGACCCAAAGTGAGATTCAGCTCAAGGTGAGGTCCCAAGGCCTGACACTATTACTGAGGCTAAGGAGCACTCACAAAAAGGGACCTAGCATGACTTCACTCTGCAAGACCCAACAAGAAGCTTAAAGAGACAGATGCAGATATTTGAACCCAAGCAATGCACAGTAACAGCTGGCCCCTGTTGTTGAATTGGGGAAGGCTGAATGAAGCTGAGGGAGACCGTGTAGAAAGATGGGCTGTCTCAATTAATCTGGACTCCCAGGATCTCTCAAACACTGGACCACCAAACAGGTAGCATACACCAGCTGATATGAGGCCCCTAACACACATACAGTAGAGGACTGCTGGTTATGTGTTCTTTCATAGATGATGCACCTAACCCTAAAGAGAAGGGAGGCCCCAGGGAGTTTAGAGGTCAGGTGTTGTGATGGGTAGGAATATCCACATGGAGACAGGGGTAGATGAGGATGTGGAATAGTAGGAGGGTAGGCAAGGACTGGCAGGGTGTGGAATAAAATATGGAGTGTATAAAAATAATTAATTAATAAAAAAGGGAAAAAGCAAAAATAAAATAAAATTGTATTTTTGACAATTTTATACAATTTATATGCACAAATATATTACATGCTTTGACCAGATTACCTTTCCTTTCCTGTTCTCATTTATTTTGAGTTTTTCTAGTACATCTCCCACTGTAAATATCTGTCTACCACTGAAAATGTGAAATCATAGCAGGTGCTTCTGGGAAGCAATATACATATAGAATTGAGGCAGTTGGAGCCTGGGGCTTGCCTCAAGTTTGCCAAACATTGGATATGCAATACTAGCAAAAAGATTAATGGGACCATTATTTCAGTTCTTTGGTAGGATATTGTTAAAATATACTAGTTCTTTCTGACTCAAGGAAAAGTGAATAAGAAAACACCAAAAAAAAGATACATTTTAAGGTAGATAATATTTTTTCTTCTGAGAGAAAAATCAGCATATTTACACATATTTTACAGAGATATATGATTATTCAGGGCTGACCAATAGATGTCAACTTTGATAGCTCCATTCAGGATAATCTAGAACATCCTAAGGCAGCAGGCTGCTACACTATGGTATTAATAATACAGACTGAAGGTATTACAAAGCCAAACTGGACAACTACACCAGACTAACAATCTTTTTCAGATATTTAGCTGTAGGAAGAACAGAGTTTGAGCATTGTGCCGTTACTTGGTACAGAAGATCCTTGAGACCAGAGTCAGATACTCTGACCACCTGAGTTCAGAAAGAAGAACAAGAATACTGGTATTTTTTCATCAAAAAAGTTTGATATAAGGACAAGAAAACAGGGCAAACTGAATTAATTTAGACCCTACTTGAGTGCCTGAATTACTGGGGAATTTTTTTTGGACCTTGAATCAAAAATTACTTCTGATGAATGTAATAGAAATGACAGAAAAATGCAGGGTTTTCTTAAACAATAAATGGAAGAGATAAAATTTTAATCTTCTGAATACATGGTATGCCAGTAGGTCCTCATCTTATCAAGAATAATAATTCCCTTATTATTCTGAATTGCCTATAAATACTTCACTGCTTATTTGTACAAAAATGAATTTATTTCCTAACTTTGCCATAATCAGAATTTGAAATTTACTATTACTCCTAAAGGATTTCCTTAATTATAATCCTTTCCAGGAAAATGATGTTGAATAAGAGAGAGAGAAAACAAACACTTTAATTGCTGAATATTGGATAGGTTGGTCTACATGTATTGCTAAGATAAACATTTATAATGTCCTCCCTAAAGGTTTAAGTTTAATGTAAGTTATGCATGCATTTAATATCTTCAACATTAACTCTCTCGAACCTATGATAAACTTACTTTGATGCATACAGCTGCAATTACCGTAAAAATGGTACACTAATCTACTTTATGAGTGCAATAAGGCAAATCTTGTTCTCTGAAACTGTAATGTTTTCTTGACTCTGTATTTTTTTTAAGTTTATAGTTCATTTCCATGAGATAGTCCCTCTCTTGTCATTGATTGAGCAGAAGCAATAGGAGAGCTTCTCTAGTGGCAATAGTATTTATGGGAACTCCTCAAGTGTAATATATGGCCTTTTTCCTTTATGAATTATCAGAGAAAAGTATATATTGATTTTTAAGTTTAGGGTAATCTTTTTTTTTTAATTTTAAGTTAAAGCACTTTTTACAAACACGTGATTTTACAATGGTCTTGTAACAAAGCTGGTAATGCAGTCTCATTGAGACTCACTTTAACATCATGTCCTACTTTTTCTGCAGTTTTTAACAGTCACAGGAAATTCTATTCTCTTTCCCTTAAGTATTCTTTTTTTTAGTACATTTTTACTAAATGACACATAAGTATTTTGAGTGGTCATGAAGTCAGAAAAAAATCAGATAAGACAAATGGAAATTTCATACATCTAAGACATCTGTTTAATAATTAATACTTTGGATCCGGCGGCGGCGGCGGAACCAGGTACCCGAGACAGCCCGAGCTTAAGACCTTCGGGGACTCAGGCCTGGAGTGGGAGTTGGGCACAGAATAGCGGGTGCACTCTGCACTCGCGGGGCGGACCCCGAGCTCCCTGCAGGCAGCTGCCATATTGCCTGCAGCTTCCTGTCCAGCTGGTGGTGAGGAAGCCGGAGTCAGCCAGTGTGCCAGGTGCCCAGACCCAGCCGGAGGCCGAACCAGCCTCCCATCCAGCCAGTGGCAGGGAAGCTGGAAACCGGACCCAGCCAGCTTCCCAGCAGCCTGGGACCAGCAGGCAGAACCAGATAACTGAGATATCCCAACTTTAAGACCCCTGGGGAAACAGGATATCAGAAAGCAAACCCTGAGCAGGAGCAGTGCAGAGCAGCTGTCCAACAGGCGGAACCAAATACCTGGGATATCCTGAGTTTAAGACCTCGGGGGACTCAGGCCACCTGTCAGCAATCTGTGAGCAAGACCCCCGCAGGACAGTGATTCAGGTATCCCAGTCGCTGGGAAATAGCCTTACAACCCCACAGGAGGGTCAAGCACCAGCTAGTATCTACAGGACCAACTAACACCAGAGTTAACCAGATGGCAAAAGGCAAACAAACGTAAGATCACTACTAACAAAAATCAAGGCAATATGGCGGCATCCGAACCCAGTTCCCCAACAGCAATAAATATTGGACACCCCGAAACACCAGAAAAACAAGACTCAGATCTAAAATCACTGGTCAGGATGCTGATAGAGGAACGCTTAGATAAATCTCTTAAAGTAATACATGAGAAAATAGATCAAAAGCTAGAAGCGATTGCAAGACAAACACAATTAAATCCCAGATATCTCAACACACCAGAAAAACAAGACTCAGATCTAAAATCACTGGTAAAGATGCAGATTGAGGATCACTTAGATAAATTTCTTAAAGTAATAGAGGAGAAAATAGATCAAAAACTAGAAGCCCATACAAGGCAGACACAAAAATCACTTAAAGAAATCCAGGAGAATATAGAGCAAAAAATGAATCCCAATAAGGGGGAGAAACAAAAATCACCTAAAGAAATACAAGAGAACATGGGTCAACGAGTAGAAGTCATAAAGGAGGAAACACAAAAATCCCTTAAAGAATTACAGGAAAACACAAACAAGCAACTGAAAGATTTGAGCAAAACCATACAAAATCTAAAAACAGAAGTAGAAACAACTAAGCAATTGCAAAGGGAGACAATGTTGGAGATAGAAAACCTTGGGAAGAAATCAGGAGTCATAGATGCAAACATCAACAATAGAATACAAGAGATAGAAGACAGAATCTCAGATGCTGAAGATACCATAGGAACCATGGATTCAACAATTAAAGAAAATGCAAAATGCAAAAAGCTGGTAACCCAAAACATTCAGGAAATCCAGGACACAATGAGAAGACCAAACCTAAGGATTATAGGGATAGATGAGAATGAAGATCTACAACTTAAAGGGCCAGCAAATATCTTCTACAAAATTATGGAAGAAAATTTCCCCAACCTAAAGAGAGAGATGCCCATGAATATACAAGAAGCCTATAGAACCCCAAACAGACTGGACCAGAACAGAAATACTTCCCGTCACATAATAATCAAAACCCCAAATGTACTAAACAAAGAAAGAATATTAAAGGCAGTAAGAGAAAAAGGACAAGTAACATATAAAGGAAGACCTATCAGAATTACACCAGACTTCTCACCTGAGACCATGAAAGCTAGAAGATCCTGGGCAGACCTCATGCAGACCCTAAGAGAACACAAACTTCAGCCAAGACTACTATACCCAGCAAAACTCTCAATTGCCATAGATGGGGAAACCAAGATATTCCACGACAAAACCAAATTTGCAAGATACTTATCTACAAACCCAGCCCTACAAAGGATAATAGGGGAAAATACCAACACAAGGGGGGAAACAACACCCCAGAAGAAACAAGATAGAAACCCCATCTCATCCAACCCAAAAGAAGAGAACCACTCAAATACAAATAATAATAACAATTCCCAAAATGTCAGGAAGTAATAATTACTATTCCTTAATATCTCTTAATATCAATGGACTCAACTCCCCAATCAAAAGACACAGACTAACAGACTGGATACGGAAACAGGACCCTACATTTTGCTGCATACAGGAAACACATCTCAGTGTCAAAGACAAACACCACCTTAGAGTAAAAGGCTGGAAGACAGTTCTACAAGCAAATGGTCCCAGGAAACAAGCTGGAGTAGCCATTCTAATATCAGATAAAATCGATTTTCAACCTAAAGTCATCAAAAGAGACACAGAAGGTCACTTCCTGCTTGTCAAAGGGAAAATCCACCAAGAAGAAGTCTCAATACTGAACATCTATGCTCCAAATGCAAGGGCACCCTCATTCGTAAAAGAAACTTTACTAAAGCTTAAAGCACACATCGCACCAAACACAATGATTGTAGGTGACTTCAACACTCCACTCTCCTCAATGGACCGATCAGGAAAGCAGAAACTAAACAGGGACACAGTGAAACTAATTGAAGCTTTGGACCAATTGGATTTAACAGATATATATAGAACATTCCATCCTAAAACAAAAGAGTATACCTTTTTCTCAGCACCGCACGGTACCTTCTCAAAAATTGATCATATAATTGGTCACAAGACAGACCTCAACAAATACAAGAAGACCGAACTAATCCCATGTCTCCTATCGGATCACTATGGAGAAAAAGTGGTCTTCAATAGCAAGAAGAACAACAGAAAGCCCACATACACATGGAAACTGAACAATACTCTACTCAATGACACCCTGGTCAAGGAAGAAATAAAGAAAGAAATCAAAGACTTTTTAGACTTCAATGAAAATGAAGGTACGACCTACCCAAATCTCTGGGATACAATGAAAGCAGTGCTAAGAGGAAAACTCATAGCCCTGAGTGCCTCCAAAAAGAAACTGGAAAGAGCATACACTAGCAACTTAACAGCACACCTGAAGGTGCTGGAACAAAAAGAAGCTAACTCACCCAGGAGGAGTAGAAGAGAGGAAATCATCAAACTAAGGGCTGAAATCAATCAAGCAGAAACAAAGAGAACCATACAAAGAATCAACAAAACCAAGAGCTGGTTCTTCGAGAAAATCAACAAGATAGATAAACCCTTAGCTAGACTAACCAAAGGGCACAGAGATAGTATCCAAATTAACAAAATTAAAAATGAAAAGGGGGATATAACAACAGAAACTGAGGAAATTCAAAAGATCATCAGATCCTACTACAAAGGCCTATACTCAAAACAACTGGAGAATCTGGAGGAAATGGACAATTTCCTAGACAGGTACCAAATACCAAAATTAAATCAGCATCAAGTAGACCAGCTAAACAGTCCCATAACCCTTAAAGAAATAGAAGGGGTTATAGAAAGCCTCCCAACCAAAAAAAGTACGGGACCAGATGGTTTTAGTGCAGAATTCTACCAGACCTTCAAAGAAGACTTAACACCAATACTCTTCAAACTATTCCACAAAATAGAGACAGAAGGGACACTGCCCAACTCGTTCTTCGAAACCACAATTACACTGATACCTAAACCACAAAAAGATCCAACAAAGAAAGAGAACTACAGGCCAATTTCTCTTATGAATATAGATGGAAAAATACTAAATAAAATTCTTGCCAACCGAATCCAAGAGCATATAAAAACGATCATTCACCATGATCAAGTAGGCTTCATTCCAGGAATGCAGGGATGGTTCAATATACGGAAATCCATCAATGTAATCCACTACATAAACAAACTAAAAGAAAAAAACCACATGGTCATCTCATTAGATGCTGAAAAAGCATTTGACAAAATTCAGCATCCTTTCATGCTAAAAGTCTTGGAAAGAGCAGGAATTCAAGGCCCATACCTAAACATAGTAAAAGCAATCTACAGCAAACCAGTAGCCAACATCAAAATAAATGGAGAGAAACTTGAAGCAATTCCACTAAAATCAGGGACTAGACAAGGCTGTCCTCTCTCTCCATATCTTTTCAATATAGTACTTGAAGTTCTAGCGAGAGCAATCAGACAGCATAAGGAAGTCAAAGGGATACAAATTGGAAAGGAAGAAGTCAAAGTATCATTATTTGCAGATGATATGATAGTCTACTTAAGCGATCCAAAAAACTCCACCAGAGAACTTCTACAGCTGATAAACAACTTCAGCAATGTGGCTGGTTATAAAATTAACTCAAGCAAATCAGTAGCCTTCTTGTACTCAAAGGACAAGCAGGCTGAAAAAGAAGTTAAGGAAATAACACCCTTCACAATAGCCACAAACAACATAAAGTACCTTGGCGTAACACTAACCAAACAAGTGAAAGATCTGTATGACAGGAACTTCAAGTCCCTGAAGAAAGAAATCGAAGAAGACCTCAGGAGATGGAAAAATATTTCTTGCTCCTGGATTGGCAGGATCAATATAGTAAAAATGGCCATCTTGCCAAAAGCAATCTACAGATTCAATGCAATCCCCATCAAAATCCCAAATCAATTCTTCATAGAGCTAGAAAGAGCAATTCTCAAATTCATCTGGAGCAACAAAAAACCCAGGATAGCTAAAACTATTCTCAACAATAAAAGGACTTCTGGGGGAATCAATATCCCTGACCTCAAGCAGTACTACAGAGCAATTGTGTTAAAAACTGCATGGTATTGGTACAGCAACAGGCAGGTAGATCAATGGAATAGGATTGAAGACCCAGAAATGAACCCACAGACTTATGGTCACTTGATCTTTGATAAAGGAGCCACAACCATCCGGTGGAATAAAGATAGCCTTTTCAACAAATGGTGCTGGTTCAACTGGAGGTCAACATGCAGAAGAATGCGAATTGACCCACTCTTATCTCCTTGTACTAAGATCAATTCCAAGTGGATCAAGGACCTCCACATAAAACCAGACACACTGAAACTATTAGAAAAGAAACTTGGGAAGACCCTGGAGGACATGGGCACAGGGGGAAATTTCCTGAACAGAACACTGCTAGCTTATCTTCTAAGATCAAGAATTGACAAATGGGACCTCATAAAATTACAAAGTTTCTGTAAGGCAAAGGACACTGTCAGAAGGACAAAACGGCAACCAACAACGTGGGAAATGATCTTCACCAACCCCACATCCGACAGAGGGCTAATATCCAATATATACAAAGAACTCAAGAAGTTAGACCCCAAAGAACCAAATAACCCTATCAAAAAATGGGGTACAGAGCTAAACAAAGAATTTTCACCAGAAGAAATTCGGATGGCCGAGAAACACCTTAAGAGATGTTCAACATCATTAGTCATCAGGGAAATGCAAATCAAAACAATCCTGAGATTCCACCTCACTCCAGTCAGAATGGCTAAGATTAAAAACTCGAGAGACAACAAGTGCTGGCGAGGATGTGGAGAAAGAGGAAAACTCCTCCACTGTTGGTGGGATTGCAAAATGGTAAAACCACTCTGGAAATCAGTGTGGCGGTTCCTCAGAAAATTGGGCATGCCACTCCCAGAGGACCCTGGCATACAACTCCTGGGCATATACCCAGAGGATTCCTCTGCATACAACAAAGACACATGCTCCACTATGTTTATAGCAGCCTTGTTTATAATAGCCAGAAATTGGAAGGAGCCCAGATATCCCTCAAAGGAGGAATGGATACAGAAAATGTGGTATATTTATACAATGGAGTACTACTCAGCAATTAAAAATAATGAATTCATGCAATTTGTAGGTAAATGGTTAGATCTGGAAACTATCATCCTAAGTGAGCTAACCCAATCACAAAAGAATACACAGGAAATGCAATCACTGATAAGTGGATATTAATGAGCCCAGAAGCCCTAAATACTCAAGGCACAATTAGCAAGTCAAATGACTCTCAAGAAGAAAAAAAGGAGAGGACCCTGGGCCTGTAAAGATTGGATCCAGTATTGTAGACCCAGAACAGAGAAATCGTGGGGGGGGGGGGAAAGAGTGGGGAATAGCATGGGGGGAGAGGAATTATGGGACATATGGTGGGGGGGTAACTGGGAAAGGGGAAAGCCTTTGGAATGTAAACAAAGAATATAGAAAATTAAAAAAAAAATAAAAAAAAATAAAAAAAATAAAAACCATAAAACATAATTAATACTTTGAATCTTTAGTTGACTAAAAAGTAATAATATTCACTAGTAATTGTGACCCTAATATTGTGAAATTTTGGATAAGAGTGAACTTAGTCAAACTATGCATGGGTAAAAATTACATTATAAACATATATCATAGTAGAAGACATAAAACTGTTGAAGTCTATTTGGTAAGAAATTTAAAATCATTGGTGTAGAGGAATTCTTAATCCAACAATTTGGCTACTTGGATCACAACTGAAGACCTTCTTGGTCCGTGTAATCCTGCTTGAATGCAGATACAACCTTAGTATGCACCTTTAATCACTCTGGTTGGAATGCTTTAGTATATAACTAATCACAAAAATGAAAAGACTTCTAATTGAAAAGCA
This sequence comes from Apodemus agrarius, assembly GCA_964023405.1. Lineage (NCBI taxonomy): Eukaryota > Metazoa > Chordata > Mammalia > Rodentia > Muridae > Apodemus > Apodemus agrarius. The sequence continues at coordinate 16,697,540 of OZ030013.1, forward strand.
GACAAGGTGACATCAGAGTAAGATCTGACAGAATGTGTCAGAGACAGGATCCACCCAACTCTCAGGAGGAAAGCTTTTCCATATACAGTAACCAAACCTGAACTCTATGGTGAATGCAGGAAAGAGCTTGCTGACAGGAGCCTGATACAGCTGTCTCTTGAGAGGCTCGGCAAGAGCCTGACAAATTCAGAGGCAGATGCTCAAAGCCAACCATTGCACTGAGCTTGGGGGTCCCTGATAAAGGAATTGGAGAAGGGACTGAAGGAGATGAGGTTTGCAGCCCCCTCAAAGAGGGAGCGACAGTGTCAACCAGTCAGATCCCCCTGGAGCTCCTGGGGACTGGACCACTGTTGCATTCTGTAGCTGCCTGCAGCTACTGCTATCTCGGTTCCTGGAACAGAAGCTGAGGGATGGATGGGGAAGTGGGAAAACAAACTAGGGCCAGGAGGATAGTTTGCTGAACTAAGCCTAAATTTAATGGAAGTCAGACCATTTACCAGTTTGGGCGAGCCCCTCCTCCCAGAATACGGGGTGAGTTCAGAGGAACTGTTCTGGCTGTTCTTTGGCTCCACTCTCACCAGGTGGCCTGCTGGGAAAAGTCTGCCAGATCCTGGGATACTCCAGGTGGCAGATCCCAGATGAAAGCAGGAAACTGTATTGTTGTATAAGAACAAAAGGCCTGGGACTTTCAAGGGCTGAGAACTAATGATTAAAGCAGAGATTCAAAAGCCCAGCTAAATGCTGGGGGAGGGGAACAGACCAACAAACAAATACACATGGAGGGATCCCTGGCTCCAGCTGCATAAGTGTCAGAGGATGGACTTGTTGGACATCAGTGGGAGGAGCAGCCCTTGGGCCTGAGGGGATTGGATGCCCCATTGTAAGGGAATGCCAGGGTGGGAAGGCAGGGGTGGGAGCAACCTCATAGAGGCAAGGGGAGGGAGGATCCGATAGGAGGGTCTCCAGAGGGGAGACCTGGAAAGGAGATAACATTTGAAATGTAAATAAAGAAGATATTCAATATTAAAAGGAAAAAGCAGCAAGGGGATGCAAAAGGCATTTCTGTTCAGGCAGGTGAGTTCAGTGCAGTGGAGTCAGTCAGTTGGGACTTACTGCAGTGATGCAGTGCAGTGGAGTTGAGCTTGTTATTGAGTATAAGCTGTTCAGTGCAGATCTGCAGAGGCAGATGAGGCCAGATAATATAGAGGCAGAAGGTTAGAACAAATAGCCAGAGTTAGTTTGAGGCCAAGCAGAGAAATCCACGGAGAATCTGAGAGGAGCCCAGTTGAGTCAGTCACATTGGAAATGAGTCTGAGCCAGAACTGCAGAAGTTGAACCAACTAACCAGAGTTCAGAAAGAAATAGAAAGAGTAAGCTTATTAACCAACAAACTTCTGAGATGATAGTTGCACCAGTGAAATAAAATGAATATATACTTATTTATGTAAAATCTGGCAGTGATACATATGTATACATTTGTATGTTCTATACTTCCAGACCTTAATAAAATGTAATAGCTAATCTAAATTCATATTGCTTGAAGACTGATTGAGAATGTTTCTAAGCTTAATAAGTGAATTTAATCACTTGGTATCCAGAGTACTTGATTATTATTTTCAATACATCAGCTTCTCAAAGAGAATTAGGAAGCATTCCTTCAAGTTGAGGATATTAGCATACCGCCTTCTCAATTCAATTCTAAAAATAAGACACAATATTTTTAAGTGAAAAGATGTATCTATAACTAATATGTGCCAAATTATAGAGATTACTATTTCTTTTTTTAGTGTCTTTTTATTGGAAATATTCTATATTTACATTTCATTTCCCTTTTTCTGGTTCCCCGCCCCCCAAAGGTCCCACATGCCCTTTTCTCTCTCCCTGCTCCACCATCCACCCCTTCCCACTTCCCTGTTCTGGTATTCCCCTACACTGATGCTTTGATCCTTTCCAGAACCAGTGTCCAATCCTTCCTTTTTGTCGGACATCATTTGATATGTGAATTGTGTCTTTGGTGTCCCAAGAATCTAGGCTAATATCCACTTATCAGTGACTGCATACCATGGGTATTCTTTTGAGACTCACTTAGTATGATGTTCTCCAGCTCCATACATTCCTCTAAGAATTTCGTGAATTCATTGTTTCTAATGGCTGAATAGTATTCCATTGTGTATATATACCACATTTTTTGTATCCATTCCTACATTGAGGAACATCTGGGTTCTTTCCAGCTTCTGGCTATTATAAATAAGGCTGCTATGAACATAGTGGAGCATATATCCTTATTGCATGCTTGGGAATATTCTGGGTATAGTCACAGGAGTGGTATGACTGGGTCCTCCAGAAGTATCATGTCCAGTTTTCTGAGGAACCGCCAGACTGATTTGCAGAGTGGTTGTACCAGCTTGCAGTCCCACCAGCAGTGGAGGAGTTTCTCCACCTCCTTTCTCTTTCTCTTTCTCTACATCCTCGCCAACACTTGATGTCTCCTGAATTTTTTAATCTTAGCCATTCTGACTAGTGTGAGGTGAAATCTCAGTGTTGTTTTGATTTGCATTTCTCTAATGACTAATGATGTAGAACATTTTTTAAGGTGTTTCTCAGTCATCCGAATTTCTTCAGGTGAAAAGTCTTTGTTTAGCTCTGTACCCCATTTTTGGATAGGGTTATTTGGTTTTCTGGTGTGATGGTTTGTATATGATTGGCCCAGGAAGTGACGTCATTAGGAGGTTTGGCCTTGTTGGAGTAGGTATGTCACTGTGGGTGTGGGCTTAAAACCCTCACCCTGGCTGCCTGGAAGTCAGTCTTCTACTAGCTGCCTTCAGATGAAGATGTAGAACTCTCAGCTCCTTCTGTACCGTGCCTGCCTGGATGCTACCATGTTTCTGCCTTGATGACAAAGGACTGAACCTCTGAGCCTGTAAGCCAACCCCAATTAAATGTTGTCTTTTATAAAACTTGCATTGGTCATGGTGTCTGTTCACAGCAGTAAAACCCTAAGACAGAAGTTGGTACCAGGGACTGGGGTATTGCTGTGATAGGCCTGACCATGCTTTTGTTCTGAAGAATGTGGATTTTGGGACTTTGGATTTGGAAAGCCATGGAATCCTTTAAGTGGGGCTTAATGGGCCAGACTAGTAGGAATATGGAAGACAGTGGTGCTGAGGGACATTTGAACTGTGTAGGCCTGATGGCCCAAGAGGTTTCAGTGGAGAAGAACTTTAATATGTGACTGAGAGAATGTTTCTGTGATGTTTTGGTGAAGAACATAGCTGATTTTGCCATTGTCTGAAGAGACTGCCCAGGATTAAGGTAAAGATATTTATATTAATTGCATCTGCAAAGGAAGTCTCAAAGAAACCCAACAAAGACTTTGTTCTCTGTTTAAGTCTGATGAAGAGAATTTTGAAGCAACATAGCAAGCTGAGAAAGGAAAAGTACAAAATATATAGTTTGAGTATTAAAGGGACTCCAGGAAGTGAAATGGAGCTGAATTCAAGGATATTAAACTGAATTAAAGGAGTGGTGACCTTGGGGGCAAGATTCACCCAGTTAACTTTAGGTCCAGGCATGGTAGTACAAGCCTTTAATCCCAGGAGGCAAAGATAAGCAGATCTCTGAGGTCAAGGCCAGCCTAGAACAGAGCAAATTCTAGGTGAAGAAAAACATTAATCCAGGCTTGATGAACCACACCTTTAATCCCCGTGCTTAGGAGACAGGCCTGTAGATCTCTTGAGTTCAAAGTCAGTCTAAGGAGCAAGATTCAGGACAGCCAACTTAGGCAGTGAAGGAGCTGGGAAAAAGGAAGCTAGTGATAATGTAATAGAATAAGGGGGTCAATGTTCCAGCTCCTGCAAGCAGCAGAACTCAGCAGCTTCAGCCATGTGTCTCTGGCTTTATATTCAAGAGAAGGAGACTACTGAAACAATTGATGCTGGTTAGCTGGAGCTAAGAAATTAGTCGTGATTAAGAAAAGACCAGCATCACTGAGATGAAATATAGGAAGTATTTTCTGAGAGCACAAAGAAGCTGTATTCCTCATGTTACAGCTGTACTTGGTAACGTGTAAGAATCATCCAGGTAGTACTGGTTTTGAAGGCATGAAAGCACCATGAAGAACAGCTGAGGCTTGGTACTGTGAGAGGCCATGAAAGGCCATTGGTGAAAGTGTACCCTCAGTTGTAATTGCCAGCCCAGGACTGAAGGGGTCTTGCAAAGGAGTTGAGGCTTGGTACTATGAAGAGAGCCTATGAGAGGCTTTGGTGAATTATAGTTGCAGTGGAAGACCCTAGCATATTGGAGATGCCAGTACCATGGGATGACCACCAAGAACAGCAGTGGCAGTGGAGTGGATCAATCTGAACTTAGAGTGCTACAGAGGGCAGAGCTGGAGAAGTGACACCAGCTCTTTGGAGATACACAGAAGATCATGTGTGGATCTCAGACTTTGGAACAAGAAGCTGTAAAGCTGAAATTGACTTGGGGTACCCAAGATGTTAAAGATGCCAGGGTCACAGGATGCCTGCCAAGGAAAGCTGCTAACAGGGAGTGGAACAAGCCCAGGAGAAAGAACCTAGTTGCAGTCAACAAGGATGAAAAAGGAGTTGGATATCTGAAGACTGCTTTGCCATCAGACATGGAGATGCAGAGTTTGGACTTTGCCCAGCTGGTTTCCTGTCTTGCTTGGAGGATTACAGTTAAGTGATTGAGTGAATTTCAGAAGAGACCTTTGGACTTTTAACAGTGTGGAGACTGCTATAGACTAAAGGGACTTTTGAAGTTGGACTAAATGTATTTTGCATTATGATATGTTTAAGTATGGCCCCCATAGACTAATGTTTGAACAAGCCTATGGGGGACAGGGAGTGGAATGTGATGGTTTGTATATGATTGGCCCAGGAAATGACGTCATTAGGAGGTGTGGCCTTGTTGGAGTAGGTGTGTCACTGTGGGTGAGGGCTTAAAACCCTCACCCTGGCTGCCTGGAAGTCAGTCTTCTACTAGCGGCCTTCAGATGAAGATGTAGAACTCTCAGCTCCTTCTCTACCATGCCTGCCTGGATGCTACCATGTTTCTGCCTTGATGACAAAGGACTGAACCTCTGAGCCTGTAAGCCAACCCCAATTAAATGTTGTCTTTTATAAAACTTGCATTGGTCATGGTGTCTGTTCACAGCAGTAAAACCCTAACTAAGACATCTGGGGTCTAACTTCGTGAGTTCTTTGTATGCATTGGATATTAGCCCTCTGTCGGATGTGGGGTTAGTGAAGATCTTTGCCCAATTTGTTGGTTGCCGATTTGTCCTTTTGTCAGTGTCTTTTGCCTTAAAGAAACTATGTAATTTTATGAGGTCCCATTTGTCTATTCTTGATCTTAGAGCATAAGCAATTGGTGTTCTGTTCAGGAAATTTCACCCTGAGCCAATGTCCTCAAGGGTCTTCCCCAGTTTCTTTTCTATTAGTTTTAGTGTGTATGGTTTTATGTGGAGGTCCTTGATCCACTTGGAGTTGAGCTTAGTGCAAGGAGATAAGAGTGGATCAATTCTCATTCTTCTGCATGTTGACCTCCAATTGAGCCACTACCATTTTTTGAAACGGCTATTTTTTTTCAACTGGATGTTTTCAGCTCCTTTGTCGAAGATCAATTGGCCATAGATGTGTGAGTTCAATTCTGGGTCTTCAATCCTATTCCATTGATCCACTTCCCTGTCACTGTACCAATACCAGGTAGTTTTTAACACTACTGCTCTGTAGTATTGCTTGAGGTCCAGGATATTGATTACCCCAGAATTTCTTTTACTGTAGATGATAGGTTTAGCTATCCTGTTTGTTTTATTCCAGATGAATTTGAGAATTGCTCTTTCTAACTCTATGAAGAACTGAGTTGAGATTTTTATGGGGATTGTGTTGAATCTTTATATTGCTTTTGGCAAGATTGCCATTTTAGCTATATTAATCCTGCCAACCCACAAGCATGGAAGATTTTTCCATTTTCTGAGGTCTTCTTCAATTTCCTTCTTCAGAGACCTGAAGCTTTTTTCATATAAGTCTTTCACTTGTTTGGTTAGAGTCACACGAAGATACTTTATATTGTTTGTGGCTATTGTGAAGAGTGTCATTTCCTTAATTTCTTTCTCGCCCTGCTTATCCTTTGAGTACAAGAAGGCTACTGATTTGCTTGAGTTGATTTTATAACCAGCCACTTTGCTGAAGTTGTTTATCAGCAGTAGTAGTTCTCTGGTGGAGTTTTTTGGGTCACTTAAATATACTATCATACTATCTGTGAATAGTGATAGTTTGACTTCTTCCTTTCCTATTTGTATCCCTTTGACTTCCTTATGTTGTCGAATTGCTCTAGCTAGTACCTCAAATACTATATTGAAGAGATATGGTGAGAGGGGGCAGCCTTGTCTAGTCCCTGATTTTGCTTCAAGTTTCTCTCCATTTACTGTGATGTTGGCTACTGGTCTGCTGTAGAGTGATTTTACTATGTTTAGGTAAGGGCCTTGAATTCCTGTTCTTTCCAAGACTTTTAGCATGAAAGGATGCTGAATTTTGTCAAATGCCTTTTCAGCATCCAATGAGATGACCATGCGATTTTTTTTCTTTGAGTTTGTTTATGTAGTGGATTATGTTGATGGATTTTCATATATTGAACCATCCCCGCATCCCTGGGATGAAGCCAACTTGATCATGGTGAATTATCGTTTTGATGTGTTCTTGGATTTGGTTGGCAAGTATTTTATTTAGTATTTTTGCATCAATGTTCATAAGGGAGATTGGTCTGAAGTTCTCTTTCTTCGTTGGATCTTTGTGTGATTTTGGTATCAGGGTAATTGTGGCTTTGTAGAATGAGTTTCTATTTTATGTTTCTATTTTGTGGAATAGTTTGAAGAATATCGGCATTAGGTCTTCTTTGAAGGTCTGATACAATTCTGTACTAAAACTATCTGGTCTTGTGCTTTTTTTGGTTGGGAGACTTTCTATGACCCCTTCTATTTCTTTGGGGGTTATGGGTCTGTTTAGCAGAACTATTTGATCCTGATTTAATTTTGGTATTTGGTATCTGTCTAGGAAATTGTCCATTTCCTCCAGATTCTCCAGTTGTGTTGAGTATAGGCTTTTGTAGTAGGATCTGATGTTTTTTTTTTTTTTTAATTTCCTCAGCTTCTGTTGTTATATCTCCCTTTTCATTCCTAATTTTGTTACTTTGAATACTGTCTCTGTGCCCTTTGTTAAGTCTGGCTAGGGGTTTATCTATCTTGTTGATTTTCTCAAAGAACCAGCTCCTGGTTTTGTTGATTCTTTGTATGGTTCTCTTTGTTTCAACTTGATTGATTTCAGCCCTGAGTTTGATGATTTCCTGTCTTTTACTCCTGGGGGGGGGTGAAATAGCTTCTTTGTGTTTTAGAGCTTTCAGGTGTGCCATTAAGTTGCTAGTATATGCTCTCTCCTGTTTCTTTTTGGAGACACTCAGGGCTATGAGTTTTCCTCTTAGCACTGATTTCATTGTATCCCATAGATTTGAGTTTGTTGTGCCTTCATTTTCATTAAATTCTAGAGAGTCTTTGATTTCTTTATTTCTTCCTTGACTAAGGTATCATTGAGTAGAATATTGTATGCCTCTGAGATTCCTATTTCTTAAAAATAATGCTGAGCGTGAAATTCTTGCTATTGCTGTGATGTGATTGGTTTTTCAAAGAATTTGTCTTGCTGAGGTCCAGCATGAGTTTAGGAGAGGGTCCTTGTTGAGGTGTGCCACACTCCAGCAGAGCTGTAGTCATATTATTCTATGCCTGTCAACTATTTCATACTTCTGCTATAATATGCAGAGAATATATGGACCCTAGCTGCAATTAACAGAAAAAGCCATAGGTGTTTGTAACCACATAAATGTAATGAAGTACAATTCCAATTGATACTTGATTAGCCAAAATAAATAAAAAGAAAGCATATGTAGACATAGATGCCAAATTTGTAAATCATGAAATAGTTTTTGCATATATCCTATATTATGATAGTCAAAAGTAAACAATAAGGATTGGGGAGTTATTTTAGAAGTTAAGATCACTGCTGTTCTTCCAGAGACCCCCACTTTTGATTCCATCACCCACATACATCTCCGTGTTTCTCCAGTGCCTAGTCTTCTAATATTTTCTTTGAATCTTTTCAGTTAAGAGTCCTGGAAATGGTGTGTTTGTTTATATGGAGGTATTCATATTATAAAAATAATAAAATAAGCAAATCTACATTTTTAAAAAAGACTTGCAGATACACATCACTTAATTATACCAAGGGATTGTTAAAATTTGACGAATACATGCTATGAGGCTAAATTAGGATGAACAGAAGAGACTATCCCAGAACAAATACTCAAATCAGTTGGAAGGTGGCAATGACAAATTACAGAAATGGTTATTACCTTTGCTTGTTACTGTCATTTCAAATTCTTTATTTCTAACAAACAAAAGCTTTCAACAGTATTTTAATTGTTAATTATAAATATGCATGCACATTACTCAAATGACTTTCAAAAACAGAGTAACAATTATGGGAACAATAAAATGAAAGCTTAAGTATTTGAAGAAAATAATAATAGATTCTTGCCTTTAAATCACAATATTTATGAAACTACTCTACAAACTAAAATATCACAAAATATATTTTTTTATTTCACTGTTTCTCAAACACATCAAAAATACTTAGGAAGATGAAATTTCATTCATTCAAATATCACCTCCAGCTAAGTTCTCCCTAATTCCAGAAGGTAGGCCACACTATCTTTCTGGTCTCATGGTCCAGCAGCATCTCCTTTCATTTCTGTGAATCTTCTATAATCTAATGCTTCTGTGTTTTGTAATTTTGTGGGCTACTCTATGTGATACTGTTAGATTTAATTTGGTTAAAACAGGTCACATACACCCTTAATTGATTTTATGACCCAGGAATATTAGATCATAAACCACATTTTGGAAATGCCACATAACCCTGCCCTGACTCTCATCAGCTGAGACATTAAACTTTGTCAGTGTTTGGGAAGGACAATTGGAGAGACAGTTACAGGGCAATTTTAGTCTGGAAATAAATACATGGAGTGATTTCAGTTTGAAATAATCCTTCTAGTAACACTTTACAGAATTTACAGACAAGGAACAGTACTCATCATAGAAATAATGCATGTATAAGTTTGAATTTCTCCAAGAAAGATAAAAACAAAACAGATGATTTCAAAATATTGTGGCATTTTCTTAAAATTCTACACCTACAAAGGAAGAACACAAGTATCTGTTGTTCTTACCAAATACTCTAGGCCATGTAGCACATTCTATTTAGAACTGCATTTTCAAAAAGATATAGAATATTATCACTTTCAGAAGCCTGTCTTTGGAGCATGGTTAAATGTATGAGGGCATGGTCTTTAAACTCTAAATAAAATTAAGGAAACAACAAAATTGATCAAAAATGTTTTGTTATTGTAATCAATGTGTTTACACATGCACTCGTGTGTGTGTGTGTGTGTGTGTGTGTGTGTGTGTGTGTGTGTCTGTCTGTGTGTGTGTGTGTGTGTGTGTGTGTGTGTGTGTGTGTGTGTGTGATATTTAAGAATGCCTCTAGAACATAGTTTCAGGAAGAAGATTTTTAACTCAAAATCTTCCACAGTTTCTTTTCTATTTATGCCTATAATTGCTTTGCCAGAATATGTATTTATTTATTTCATGTAATTTTAATTTTACACACAGGTGTGTTTGTGTCTGTTCCCCATGGAAATCAGAAGAGGCTATCTGATCCCATTGGAATTTAAATATACATTATCTGAAGTCATTTTGAGAGTAGTGGGAATCAAACCCATGTCCTCTAATAAAGCAGCCGGTTCTTTTAACCACTGAGCACCTGAATATAATTCTTTTCTATTGAAAATTGGAGTACTATTTTAAGTGTGTGTGTGTGTGTGTGTGTGTGTGTGTGTGTGTGAGAGAGAGAGAGAGAGAGAGAGAGAGAAAGAGAGAGAGAAACAAGACTGAGAAGAACAAAAGAAAGCTTTGTTCAACTGAAGCTGCCCAACATGTGCTAGCAACAGAACTCAAGTCCTCTGAAAGACCAGCATGCTTTATTAACCCCTCAGAGAATATTTATCCACTCCCTCCTGATTATACTTCTAAGTCAAGAAAAAAATGATTTTAGAGCATAGGTGGCTAGGAATTTTTTTCTATATTCTTTGTTTACATTCCAAATGCATTCCCCTTTCCCGGTTCCCCCCTCCCCATAAGTCCCATAAGCCCTCTTCCCTCCGCCCATTCCCCAATCACCCCCCTCCCATTTCCCTGTCCTGTTATTCCCCTACAATGCTGGATCAAGCCATTCCAGGACCAGGGCCCTCTCCTTCCTTCTTTTTGGAAATCATTTGATGTTAATTTTGTCTTGAGTATTCAGAGCTTCTGGGTAATTAATATCCACTTATCAGTGATTGCATTCCATGTGTATTCTTTTGTGATTGGGTTACCTCACTTAGGATGATATTTTCCAGTTCCAACCATTTGCCTAAAAATTTCATGAATTCATTGTTTTTAATTGCTGAGTAGTATTCCATTGTGTAAATATACCACATTTTCTGTATCCATTCTTCCATTGAGGGACATCTGGATTCTTTCCAGCTTCTGGCTATTAAAATAAGGCTGCTATGAACATAGTGTGTCCTTACTGCATGCTGGAGAATCCTGTGGGTATATGCCCAGGAGTGGTATAGCAGGGTCCTCCGGAAGTGGCATGCCCAGTTTTCTGAGGCACTGCCATATTGATTTCCAGAGTGGTTGTACCAGCTTGCAAAACCACAAACAATGGAGGAGTGTTCCTCTTTCTCCACATCCTTGCCAATACCTCCTGTCTCCTGGGTTTTTGATCTTAGCCATTCTGACTGGTGTGAGGTGAAATCTCAGGGTTGTTTTGATTTGCATTTCCCTAATGATTAATGATGTTGAACATTTTTTTCTATATTCTTTGTTTACATTCCAAAGGCTTTCCCCTTTCCCAGTTCCCTCCCACCATACATCCCATAAGTCCTTTCCCCCCCCCCAACTATTCCCCAATCACCCCCCCATTTCTCTGTTCTGGATCTAGAAAACTGGATCCAATCTTTTCAGTCCCAGGGTCCTCTCCTTTCTTCTTCTTGGGAATCATTTGAATTACTAATTGTGCCATGAACATTTCTTAAGGCGGAATTTTTTATAGAAAGGTATAGCAAAGAAATTCTTAGGAAAGATTTTTTTTTAGGAAGATTCAGTCTTTCATTTCCTCTGAAACATAAATGAATCAAATAACAACTCAAACATTTCATATAATCAAGGTTAAATAGCAACATGGTATGAATAAAAACATTTTATGAAAGAAAATGGTTTAGATATAACATTTTAATATAATGTATCACTTGAAGTAGTAAAACATGAGATAATTGATTTATTTATACTCTCTACATATCACGCTGAACCACACAAGAAATTTCTACCTAAGATATTCTGTACCATCTCACCCTTGTTATTGCCACCATGATGATTTAAGTACTTGAGGCACCTAGGCATGGCTTGTATCTTACTCAGAGTTTCTATTCCTGCACAAAGCATCATGACCAAGAAGCAAGTTGGGGGGGTAAGTTTTTATTCAACTTATACTTCCACATTGCTGTTCATCACCAAAGGAATTCAGGACTGGAACTCAAGCAGGTCAGGAGACAAACTGATGGAGGGATGTCATTTATTAGCTTGTTTTCCTGGCTTGATCAGCTTGCTTTCTTATAGATCTCAAGACTACCATCCCATGGATGGCTCTCCCACCCATGATCACTAATTGAGAAAATTCCTTACAGCTGGATCTCAAGGAGGCATTTCCTCAAGGGAAGCTCTATTCTCTGTGATAACTCCAGCTTGTTTCAAGTTGACACACAGAACCAGACAATACAACTTCCTAGTCTTATTTTTTATGAATTAAAAGTGTTGCTATGAATCACATTAACTACTTGAAATAATTTTTATAAGCAATGATTGTCTCTATTTTTCTCTATATTCAAGTGAAAAGAGTAAAGAACTGGAAAGTTCATACTGTCTTTTCAATGCTGTGGATGTGAAAGGCATTACCAGAGAGGTGGTAGAAAGAACAGTGCACATGGTTTAGGAAGTCTATTTGATGATTAGGGAATTTGACTTCATTAGTCATGTGACAGACTTTGTTGAGGACTCACCCACCTATTCAGCATAGTGTTTCTCACATTCTCTTGATTCCAATACAGATACATGTGAATGACCTCACTACAGTGAATATCTGGTTCTATAAAGACTTCTTATACAATGCATATCTATGTCTTTTATTTAATTTTGAACATTCTTTAATTCTGTTGATAAGTTTGTAGCAGATTATAGTTAGGGCGCGTGTTTGTCTGGAACTCAGCCTGATCTTGTGATCAAAGATCTATCTCATCTACACCTAATAAGGAAAACAAAATCGCTTCCTGGACTCTCTCAGAAAAGAATCTTATGGCTTTCAAAGAAATTGAATTGAAGCTGCTTCTTAAACTGAAGCTACGTGGATTAAACATATTGTAATAAGGTGTGATTTGCCTTTATTATGAAATCAGAGAACTGTGATGAATAGATTCAGTCACTGAGAGTTAAGTGTATGATTCAGACTTTTCATTTGTGACTAGAAGACTGCGATCATGAATATATGGAGACCTCATTGTAAGGATTTAAGATGATGGGTTAACACTTTCATCCAAATCTAAAATGCTAGTGGCCTTTTGGCTTATGATTGATATTCATGTTAATATATGTACAACTTTTACTATTACTACTATGACTACTACTATGAACTACTACAACTAATATGGCTACTACTACTACTACTACTACTACTACTACTGCTACTACTACTAGAAACTATAAGGTACTCAGTATTGGGTTGTAAGAACTTTGAAGTCATTGAGTTCTTTGTAGTTCACAAACATTACTCTAGTGTACATATAGAGTATCTCAGAAGGGAATTTTGTTCATTTGTTAATTTGTTTGTTTCTTAGTTTTCACCAGCTTCCAAAGATGGGGAAAGGAAACTAGAAGGACCAGGATTCCACACTATAGACCACAAATGCCTCTTATTGTTCAAAATACATCCTAATACAAAATTAGTCATTAAATGTACATGTTCGTGCTTAATCAATTACATGAAATGTCTGTATCAATGTTCTTTTCAATTTTTTACACCACAGCTTATTGCCAAACGGATCCTGTGTTGTAAACTCTATAAAATGCAGAAGAATGCAGAGAGCAGCAAACACTTTTCAAACCAGGTTTATGAAAAATGAGACATTTGGCACTTTTTTTTCTGTGTACAGAAGGGATTAGATTTCCAGAGAATCATGTGCATGATTTCCTGAGACTAGTCTGCTCAAACATAACTTAACATTACAAACTAATTTTCTCCCTGAGTCTCCATTAAAATTAAGTCTCCAGAGGACATTGAGCTGCATGAGAGGATAAACAATGCCAAGCTCCAAACAAAAGAACTACCTATATCATATTTCCACATCTGTAAGTGAAATAAAGAATGAATTCAGGGAAGAAGGAAGGAATAGATAAAGGATGAATAAAAGCGGAGAGAAAGAGATAAGGAGACAGGCAGACAGAAAGACAGAAAGGCAGAAAGAGATAGAGACAGAGGGAGACAGACAGTGTGTGTGTGTGTGTGTGTGTGTGTGTGTGTGTGAGAGAGAGAGAGAGAGAGAGAGAGAGAGAGAGAGAGAGAGAGAGAACCATACAGAGTGCCCCTGAGTGATTTTTTTCTCTTGCATAGTATAATTATTCAAGGAAAGTTCAAAATGGAAGGATTGATTTTACTCATAGGTGGTAGTTACAACTTACCAGGGCAAAGAACTCTCAGCATCAGAGTCTACAGCAGGTAATCACTTTGGATCCTCACTCAGGAAGATGTAAATAAATTCTTGTGCTGAACTCACTTCTGCAGGTAACAAAGTTGAGCATTCTTGTCCAGACAATTTTGCCGCTCAGCGGGTGGGCTTCCTGACCATTATTAACTCAATTATGATAATTTTCTACCAAAGTCCCAGGTGATTATTGAGAATTGATATAAACTACTATATTCTCTGGCTCCTGATTTCATGGAGTGTGAATGTAATTCTGTACTTCAATTTTTTCAAATGTTTCTTTTAAACTTTGACTAGCCTCAAGTACTGTGATAATTTCTGCAGAGACTGGGAAGCACCAAGAGCTATCACTTCCAGCCACATATTTAAAAAGGGAACAAGCCACTCCTCTACAATAAATACACAATACTGGAAAAGTATGAATGGTAGTTGAGTGAAGTAAATGCAGGTTAGACTTTGGTTGCGGGTTTCTATGTATAGTCCTTTCTGGCTATGCCGCTGGTAGACCAGTTTGGTCTTGAACTCAGAAATCTGTCTGCTGTTTCCTCCCAAATTCTGGAATTAAAGGCATGTACAACCGAGCACAGCTTTGTTATTGTCTATATTCTTTAATATATAGGTATGCTCTGTAGAAACGTGACAGACATCTACTTATTGGTTTCATGTTAGTTTTGTTACAATTTAAAACCAATTGTACATAGGGGAGGCACAAATTCAAAGCTTCCTGTTACTGTGACTATTTTCTCCTCTAAGACTTCAATCATCATAATGGGTGTAGGGTTGTCACAGGCAGCATTTTGCCAAAATTCTGTGTGTAAGTTCTGTGTTTCTTATCATTCTATTCTCAAACATTTGAATTCTAGTACTTATTGTTGTGCAGAAATCTCAGTGTATGAAATCTGCAAACATTCTTAGGTAGCCGTAATTTTGGCTAACAGCTTTGTGCTTTTGTGCTTCTGGAGGGTTGTGCTCCCAGGCACCTGCCAGAGCCCTCTGGATTCTCTCTCTCTCTCTCTCTCTCTCTCTCTCTCTCTCTCTCTCTCTCTCTCTCTCTCTCTCAGCAACTTCTGTCCTTTGCTTGGGTGTAAATATCTGCATCTGACCCTTTCAGCTGATTGTTGGGTCTTTCAGAGGGCAGTCAGGATAGACCCCTTTTTGTGAGCACTCCAGAGCCTCAGTAATAATGATAGGTCTCGGCAGCTCCCTTTGATCTGGATCCAAATTTGGGCCTGTTGCTGGACCTCCTTTCTTGCTGTTAGTAAACATCCCCCTCTAGTACTCCTAAGCTAACATCTTTTTTTAAAAAAATCTATATTTTATCTCTGCTACCGCAAACACAACTGGGGAAGTAACCTATGTGTGGTGGGCCTTTGGGCCTGGTATTTCTTCTTCCCAGTAATTGCAATCTTGCCCCTTTCCTCTACTTTCCCCTATCCTGTTTCCTTGACTGCACAAATCTCCATCCTGCTTCAGTCTGTCTGCTCAGTCATTGGCCACTGGCTCTTTATTGATGATCAAAAACAATTGGGACAAGGACCTTCAGTGTTTGGACATGCAGAGACCCGATTTTGGGAGTCAGATTAATTCAAAGCCTTAGAACCGATCGCCAACATTCTTACAATCCGACGCCTGCTTCCCTCTACTTAGAGCAATTGGGGTATTTTGAATCGTTCCCTCATTCTATATTTTACCATGTTCTCAACTCCATATTTCTGCCCTTTAAGTGCGGCAAATTGCTAATCATCATGGAGCCACTCTTGTGTCTCTTCTATTTCAAAGACCAGGCAATCTTTGCATAAGGATCCCTAGAAATGCATATCATGCCTTCTGATATGTTTTTCTTTCTTTTTTCTTTCTTTTTTTTATTTTTTTTAATTTACATCTTTTTTTAAATTTTTTATTTTCTATATTCTATGTTTACATTCCAAAGGCTTTCCCCTTTCCCAGTTCCCCCCCACCATACATCCCATAATTCCTCTTCCCCCAACTATTCCCCAATCATTCCCCCTCCCACGATTTCCCTGTTCTGGGTCTACAAAACTGGATCCAATCTTTTCAGGCCCAGGGTCCTCTCCTTTCTTCTTCTTGGGAATCATTTGAATTGCTAATTGTGCCTTGAGTGTTTAGGGCTTCTGGGCTCATTAATATCCACTTATCAGTGATTGTATTTCATGTGTATTCTTTTGTGATTGGGTTAACTCACTTAGGATGATATTTTCCAGATCTAACCATTTACCTACAAATTGCATGAATTCATTATTTTTAATTGCTGAGTAGTATTCCATTGTATAAATATACCACATTTTCTGTATCCATTCCTCCTTTGAGGGATATTTGGGCTCCTTCCAATTTCTGGCTATTATAAACAAGGCTGTTATAAACATAGTGGAGCATGTGTCTTTATTGTATGCAGGAGAATCCTCTGGGTATATGCCCATGAGTGGTATGCCAGGGTCCTCTGGAAGTGACATGCCCAATTTTCTGAGGAACCGCCAAACTGATTTCCAGAGCGGTTTTACCATTTTGCAATCCCACCAACAGTGGAGGAGTGTTCCTCTTTCTCCACATCCTCGCCAGCACTTGTTGTCTCTTGAGTTTTTAATCTTTTTCTAGGGATTTACATGTGTTTCTATTATGGAGGACGCCAGTCTTGACGCATGTGCATCGGTCATTTAATCAAGGTCTTAAGATAATCCATGTCTCTCAGGCCATATACTCCACAAATTGAACATTTTTAACATTCAAAGATATCACAAAGAAAAAATGACTTCAATGGAAAGATGGTTACCACTTTCTGCTCTGATTCTTGACTTGGCAGAGGGAGTATTCTACAGAAGTTAAATAATATGTTCATGAGATTTAATACAGTTTCATTCTTTTTTCCATCTTAAAAAGAAATTATACTAAGATCATCCATCGTAAATGACAAGAATAAAAATAAATTTAATAAAAGAAGCGGAATTCTCTGAGTGACATTTGATCATACTTAGCTTGCTAAGATTTAGCCAGTGTAGTTAACTCCCCTTTCTCCATTAAATCTGATATTACCACAAAGACCTCTGCAAATTTTCCCTTCCCTATACCTATTTGAACAACATGTTTCTACATTATCCCTGAAACAATCAAAACTTTAGGTGGTTATAAATTTGAAATACCATCCTTTATCCAGTTCTACTAGCTTCATAATTTATATCAAAGACTATTACTACAGGAAACCTGGGGAGAAAAAATCCTTTTTCATGAACAAACTGACAGTATTATAAATTAGAGTCTAAAAATCTCCACTGTTTTCTTTAGGCTCATGGTCGTTTAAGGTTATCATGGTTCTCCAAGGAGTTTCTGTGTTTATGGGCCACTGGCAGTGCCTTTTGAAAGGGAAATATATTGTCAACATATATCTGAGACTCTCCACTGGCTCTGTATAAGTTCTCAGCTGACTCTTGTTCTGTCTGTTTGAAAACCCTCACTCTCCTGTTACTTTCAATTATACATATAATAGGTGTGGTGGAATCAGTGACTTGGTGAAGTCACAGATCTTATTTTATATGTTCTTATCTTCACAAGCATATTTCTAGGTATTTAATGTGTATTTACTTTGAATGATTAAAAGGTTTATTGATAGAATAATAGTGCTTGGGATTTGGGGGAATGTAATAAAGCAAAAATAATTTTTCTTTCATAATTTTAATATTTATTGCAAATATATTTTATATATTATTTTATAATTAACTTTGAATGGCTAAAAGATGTATTAATAGAATAATAGTGCTTAGAATTTGTGAGGAATAAAATAAAACAAAAGTATTTTTTCTTTCATAATTTCAATATTCATTGAAAATATAGTTTTTATATATTATTTTACAATTTTTAATTGGGAATAGGTTCTTCTCTGATACATCTTTACCAGTTTTCCCAAAACCATATCTTCTGTTAACAATAAGCCATTGAAATTTAAAATTTAGCATGTGTCTTTGCAAAAAACAAACTTAAATCTGATATTTTACTAATTTGAAAACATGTAATAAAAATTATTGGAATCACTTTTTAAAGTATTACTTGAGATTGATGATGATTTGATACTTGTTTAAAAATTTAGTCAAAATATAAATTAATTGTCTAGATATTAAAGTGAGCCAAAACAATATAGATTATATATCATTATATAATACTTGGTCTTTACATTTTTTTATTCGTTATTTTATTTATTTACTTTTCAGATGCTATCCCCCTTACCAGTTTCCCCTCTGAAAACTCCCTATCCCACCCCCTCCCACCTGATTCTATGAGGGTGCTCCCCTGCCCACCTACTGACTACTGAAAAATAATAGAAATTCTAAAATAATAGACAATTAAAGAGTAGCAATAATTTACCCTTAAACCTTAAAACATTTAACCTTTGGGTTCTTTATATCAAAATAGCCATAGTTCTCAAATGTTTCTTCTGCATAATGAGTCACATTTACTCATTTTTCTTTGGATGCTTAACATATTATTAGTCTATGCTGTTAGGCATACCCTTAAGAAGCAATGACCCTGAAAAGAAGGCAATCTGCATATGTTCACATTTGAAAATAAAAATAAGATTTGTAAGAATTAAGAAAAATTTTAGAAACCATGCAGTTTCTAGGATAACATCCTATTCCTGAAAACAACACCTACACAGGCCATGCAACATAGAGGAGAAGTTGAGCTGTCTACTACCTAGAACCAAAGGAGAAAGTCAACTTCAAATCAGCTACAAACCCTTGAATTTACAAACCTTCTGATGGCAACCTGCCTGCCCTATGTTCTGGTACAATAGCAGATCAAAGCTTGTGGAACTAATCAACCAATATCTGATTGGATTTAAAGCTCACTCCATAAGATGGAACCCATCCATTATACTGCTTCAATAGCTAAGAATCTGAGACTAGATGAGCTGCACATCTAGGGAAATATCAAATACTACTCTTCTGCTAAAGACATGTTTCAATAAAATGACTCCTAGTTCTGATATATTCACAGATTGGTATCTTGCTCAGCTCTCATCAGAGAAACATCTTCCTGTAGTAGATGGGAACAAATACTGAGACACACAGGTAGACATCACGTCCAGAGAGACCTTGGAATACTCAGTGCTAAATGGTACAACTCTGTCAAATCCCCCCTCTTAGGGTTATAAAAGTCAGAGAATGTAGAGGACACCAAGGAGACGAGGTCTTCTAAACAAGGCAGAACCCATACACATAGGTTGATCTAACAGAAACTGTGACAGCATGCACAGGATCTGGGTGTGGGCCAGATGGGATCCCAGCATTGTCACAGAAGTATATCCACAAATCCTATCTCTTCCCCAGAAGCTAGATCCAAGAGATAACTTGCTCCTGAGTCACTTTCAGTTGAGTCTCACTATATACAAACCAGTCTTAAAGGCTATCCCCATGCCCAGTAGTAGATGACCAACATAATGCAATCTCAAAGGCATTTTGAAAGTTCTTCATATGTTTTAACTTAATTTTTTCACCTTAGAGATCTTTTGCACATATATTATGGTTTCCTGTTTTGCCCTTTTATGGGATTTCTGTGTGGGTGAATTTGGAGTTTAAAAACAAAAAATCTACACTTAAAAACTATAAACATTTTGTTTGTTTTAAAACAATTTTTGCATTATTGCCTTATTTTTAATACTAATAAACAGCTCCTTTAGTACATTTTTGCTGATTTTAAATGACAATGATTTTCCTCACTCTTGATTATAGTTTCTATCAAAAGTAAGAGAAAAGATTTTGAATGAAAACAAATTGAGAAAAGTATGTACGTTTACAATTCTACTTCCTCAGAATATTTTATTCATGAAAAGTCTGTTTTTGTGCTACAAGATAAACCAAATGAAAGCTATTTAAATTTAGATTCCTTGTTCAGCACTCACTTTTGATATGCAATAATGTCTTCTAAAGTGCAATGAATGTTAATAATTGCGCACATAACAATCTGACCAGATGTTTACATTATATAGAAGGTAATATAAAATACCATGTGCTAATAGCACATGCACATAAAAATGACTCAAATAAGTGATGCTATCTACTTTGTGAAGAAAAAATATGTGTTCGTTAGGAACTTGGGAAGAGAGGGATGGAACCTTTGTCCTTAATAGTTTCTTAGAGGACATAAAATTTAAACAGCAGAAAAAATTTCTGAAAAACCGTCTTAAGTGAATAATAGCATTTTCTGTGTTTCTGTATTTGTGCCTTCATATACTGCATTCTTTATAACAAAGCAACTGCAAGCATATGACAAAGCATATTAATACTAAAGTAAGAACCGACGATGCATAACAAGAAACAGAAGCTCCATTAGAAATGTACAAAGGTCAGAGAACAACAGAATATATAATGAAAACAGTTCTATTTATAGAAGAAGCTTCTTGCTTAAGCAGACTTCTTTAACCTTCATTTGAGAAGGGAACAGTAGGTTTTCATTTTGTTAACCATCAGTATTTCTGGATGTAATCCATGTGCCAGGTACTATGCTTGATGTCGAAGAGGGAAAATAAAAGCTGAATAGAATGTGTCACCCTCCCTCAGAGAGCCCACAATAAAATGAGAGGCAGGTGTGAACAAATTATAGTAAATAAAATATGGCGAGTAGAGGTAGAGAGTAAGTATTATGAAAACACATAAAGACTCTGTAGGGGAAAAGCATCTAAAGTTAGTTTTAAATGTGAGTAGGAGTTTACCAGATGGGTCAGGGAAGAGGGCAATTTTCAGTGAAAGTAAACAGCTTAGACAACACAGGAAATGTGAGGAAACACATGCAAAATGATGAAAGATTTTTATTGAGGAAATTGCCTTTTGCTATGAGTGGAAAAGAAAATGTTTCCAAGGGACCAACTAGGATAGAGGCATAATGAGTCTGTACTCTAATGAATGAAACCTGATTTTCCATCCCAAGCCTTTTACCTTGGAACCACTCCTTTCGTCATGTTCATGACAATCATCATACCTGTACATCTTTACGGATTTGTATGATGTCCTTTTGTAGTTGATTATATAGCAGTTTTGGTTATTAAACATCTACACGGTAATCTCCCTAGAATCTAATATAACAATAGTTCAACTTGTTATTTATATTTTGTCCTTCAACTGAATCAAAGCAATCCATCCCTTAAACATATTTCAGCCCCAATTTTTTATCAATAATATCAATACAAGCTTTGCTTCCATTCTATATTCGTTGATACATAGCAATTTAATTTAGTAATTTAGAGGCTTAATAAACATTGTGAGATGAATGAAAAGGAAAAATTGTGTATGAACTTCTGGGTGGAAATAAACTATATGTCTACTAGCATGGCCTCCCCAAATAAAACACAGAAACTGAACAGATCAATGGCTATTTCTATTCTTTCTTTCTTTTTCTATTTTCAATTATTCGAGCATGTGAAATTCTTACATGTTATGCAAAAACAAGTAGAGGGCCTGATTTAGAACATGATCTTACAAAATCTAAATAATAGGTAATTTAGTTAAACAATCTAATGCACGAACCCTAAGACTAAGGTATTTGTCAAAACCTAGTATGAATTTTCATTGTCTAAAATTAAAATAGAAAAATGGGCAAACCAAAAATTGGTTATCTCTTACGCTATGTAGGAAATCATAATTATAAACAAAAACTGTCAAGATCAGAGCAAAAATCAATAAATATACTGATCCCTGAAATCTAAAACTGCAGAGCTTAGGACATATCGTTACTGACACAGCTTGCTTACTGTACTACTCTGGTAAAAATACTGTCTTTGTTAATTTAGATAAAAGACAGACATTATGAGAAGTTATCTGTTGATAACTATTTCATTTATCACCCTCTAACAATCTGAAACTCATGATTAGAGCTCCATTGCTATGGCCATCTCTTTCATATTTTCAAACTGAAAAGATGCATTACAATCCTCAAATCATATTAGAGCCTTGCAGATGCATTAAATATTTTGATATTTTTCTACTTCCATTGAAAAGTAATTGTTCCATTAGTTAGTACTTTAAAAAGCAAAATATTTCATGACTTATTTTTCAAAATGTGTTAAAGATATAGTTGATTCTAAGTAATAATTATCAAAAGCTCAGGAATTCCAAATTTGAAAAATATATATTTTACAGTTTCCCATACATTTATAACAATCATTCTCTTAGACACACCCTCACAGTGATTAACCATTCTCCTCTCTATCCTCTACAGTTTTTTAATGATGAATTTTAATGATGAAAGTAATTAAATGCACATGACCACATGGCCAGTGAACTAAGAACAATAAATTCTTTTCTCTCAGCAGAATGTTAACCAATTCTTTTGATTATGTGATTAATATTAGATAACTATATGACCCCCAATTGTCAGTGATGTAGCTTATCACTTGGTTGAGTGTAGTGAGTTTTGTTTTTGCACTAATGCAACTGTCCAATGCTTCTCAGCAACGTTTCCATCTAAGCAGTGATGCTGGCCTTCTGGACACTGCCACTTTACAATTCTGCTGTCTCCCAGAATTCTCCAGTGAATCTTCTACTGGATCTGATATGGAAGTGATATGTAAATTCTGAGTCAGAGAGGGGATGTGATCTTAACAGTATCATCTGCTAAAGTGAAGAAATACAGTATGGTTCATACCAATTGTGAAAAGCTTCCCTAATTGTTATTCAAAAATGTTATTCAAAAGGTAAAAACAGTTTTAAAGTATTATGTCCTCTTAGAAGGAAGCACAAAAGATATGTATTCTATTCATGATAAAAGTCAATTACTTTTTCTTTAAAAAGAAAAAAATGTATCTTTCAAATCTACCAACAATTAGATTTATAACT
Organism: Apodemus agrarius; assembly: GCA_964023405.1. NCBI lineage: Eukaryota > Metazoa > Chordata > Mammalia > Rodentia > Muridae > Apodemus > Apodemus agrarius. The sequence goes on from OZ030013.1 coordinate 16,720,300, forward strand.
GTCTATAACATGTTATTATTTTTAAATCTATAATATAACATGTTTTGAAGGCAAATTGGCAAATGATAGACCTTTTATTCCCTTGCATTCTACTCTGACAAGGTGTGAAAATCAAATTTTCTCATCCTTTAATGACTGTAATTAGTGTATTATGATTAATTGAAAGTAAAATGTCTTAGAACATCAACTTCTATGTGTTATTTTCAAGAAATAAGTTTTGACTTTCTTGCTGAATTTTATTTTCAGTAACACACACGAGAGTAGAGCAATTGTGTCTCTAGAAGTCCTGATATTCTAGCTTGGTTAAATCACAAGGCTCTTCATTTTGTGGTTTGAATTTTTTTTTTAAACATTTCTTTTTTTTTTTTTTTGTGGTTGAAAAGGTTACATTTCTTTTTTTTTAATTTTTTTTATTTTCTATATTCTATGTTTACATTCCAAAGGCTTTCCCCTTTCCCAATTACCCCCCACCATATGTCCCATAATTCCTCTCCCCCCCCTGCTATTCCCCACTCATCCCCCCCCCACGATTTCTCTGTTCTGGGTCTACAATACTGGATCCAATCTTTACAGGCCCAGGGTCCTCTCCATTCTTCTTCTTGGGAGTCATTTGACTTGCTAATTGTGTCTTGAGTATTTAGGGCTTCTGGGCTCATTAATATCCACTTATCAGTGATTTAAAACAATATATTCAGAGGCCAGTGGGTAGAGTCCCTTCGAGACAAGCCTGATGATGTGAGTGGGATCCTAGAGCTCACGTGGAACTCTGACAATCACACATGGCCTCCTTACTCTCCAGATTAGGTGCTCTTATCCATTCACACAAATACTTTCCTCAAAATACATACAAAAGGCTATAAATTGCCAGACCAAATAGTCTCAATTGAATCCCTAATTAGATTAAATCTACGTTTACTTGAATAAATTTTGGAACAGGTTAATTATTAATATGGATCTATACTGTGCAGTGTAGAAGTGTTAATGAAATTGTCTGAACACGATGAAGGGAAGATTTCCTCTAGAATTTTGAATCGATATGGTTTGTTGACATCATTCTTTTTTTTTTAATTATTTTTTTTATTGTATATATTTTATATTTACAATTCATTTCCCTTTTTCTGGTTCCCCACCCCCAAAGGTCCCACATGTCCTTTTCCCTCCCCCTGCTCCCGCATCCACCCCCTCCCACTTTACTGTTCTTGTACTCTCCCACAATGATGTTTTGGTCCATTCTAGCACCAGTGTCCACTCCTTTCTTCTTGTGAGACATCACTTGATATGTGATTTGTGTCTTTGGTGTTCTCAGCTTCTAGGCTAATGTCCACTTATCAGTGACTGTATACCATGGGTATTCTTTTGAGACTGGGTCACCTCACTTAGTATGACATTCTCCAGCTCCATCCATTTCTCTAAGAATTTCATGAATTCATTGTTTCTAATGGCTGTATAGTACTCCATTGTGTATATATACCACATTTTTTGTATCCATTCTTCTGTTGAGGGACATCTGGGTTCTTTCCAGCTTCTGGCTATTATATATAAAGCTGCTATGAACATAGTGGAGCATGTATCCTTATTGCATGCTGGTGAATCTTCTGGGTATATTCCCAGGAGTGGTATGGCTGGGTCCTCCGGAAGTATCATGCCCAGTTTTCTGAGGAACCGCCATACTGATTTCCAGAGTGGTTGTACCAGCTTGCATTCCCACCAGCAGTGGAGGAGTGTTCCTCTTTCTCCACATCCTCGCCAACACCTGATGTCTTCTGAGTTTTTAATCTTAGCCATTCTGACTGGTGTGAGGTGAAATCTCAGGGTTGTTTTAATTTGCATTTCCCTAATGACTAGTGATGTTGAACATTTTTTAAGGTGTTTCTCAGCCATCCGAATTTCTTCAGGTGAAAAGACTCTGTTTAGCTCTGTACCCCATTTTTGGATAGGGTTATTTGGTTTTCTGGGGTCTAACCTCTTGAGTTCTTTGTATACATTGGAGATTAGCCCTCTGTCGGATGTGGGGTTGGTGAAGATTTTTTCCCAATTTGTTGGTTGCCGATTTATCCTTTTGACAGTGTCTTTTGCCTTACAGAAACTTTGTAGTTTTATGAGGTCCCATTTGTCTATTCTTGCTCTTAGAGCATAAGCAATTGGTGTTCTGTTTTGACAAAATTCAGCATCCTTTCATGCTAAAGGTCCTAGAAAGAACAGGAATTCAAGGCCCATATCTAAACATAGTAAAAGCAATATACAGCAGACCAGTAGCCAACATTAAGGTAAACGGAGAAAAACTCGAAGCAATCCCTCTAAAATCAGGGACTAGACAAGGCTGTCCCCTCTCGCCATATCTCTTCAATATAGTACTTGAGGTACTAGCTAGAGCAATTCGACAACAGAGGGAAGTCAAAGGGATACAAATCGGAAAGGAAGAAGTCAAACTATCACTATTCGCAGATGATATGATAGTTTACTTAAGTGACCCAAAAACCTCCACCAGAGAACTCCTGCAACTGATAAACAACTTCAGCAAAGTGGCTGGCTATAAAATCAACTCAAGTAAATCAGTAGCCTTCCTATACGCAAAGGATAAGCAGGCCGAGAAAGAAATTAGGGAAATGACACCCTTCACAATAGCCACAAATGATATAAAGTATCTTGGAGTGACGCTAACCAAACATGTGAAAGATTTATACGACAAAAACTTCAGGTCTCTGAAGAGGGAAATTGAAGAAGACATCAGAAAATGGGAAAATCTTCCATGCTCGTGGGTTGGCAGGACTAATATAGTCAAAATGGCAATCTTGCCCAAAGCAATATACAGATTCAATGCAATTCCCATCAAAATCCCAACTCAGTTCTTCATAGAGCTAGAAAGAGCAATTCTCAAATTCATCTGGAATAACAAAAAACCCAGAATAGCTAAAACTATCATCAACAGCAAAAGAACTTCTGGGGGAATCAATATCCCGGACCTCAAGCAATATTACAGAGCAGTGGTATTAAAAACTGCATGGTATTGGTTCAGTGACAGGGAAGCGGATCAATGGAATAGGATCGAAGACCCAGAATTGAACCCACACATCTATGGCCAATTGATCTTCGACAAAGGAGCTGAAAACATCCAGTGGAAAAAAGATAGCCTTTTCAACAGATGGTGCTGGCTCAACTGGAGGTCAACATGCAGAAGAATGAGAATTGATCCACTCTTATCTCCTTGCACTAAGCTCAACTCCAAGTGGATCAAAGACCTCCACATAAAACCAGACACACTAAAACTAATAGAAAAGAAACTGGGGAAGACGCTTGAGGACATTGGCTCAGGGGAAAAATTCCTGAACAGGACATCATTCTTGAAATGCTCTTACTTGAGAGAAATTTATCGTCTTCTAACTTCTGAACTGCTCTTGGAAAAGACAAAATCACACCCTTTGATTATAGCTTATGGGAAAAATGAACCTGTTCTACAATGATCATGTCAGGAGCTTCCTGCTGACTAACTTGTTTCAAGATTTTCCTTTTGCATTTAGTTTTCCTCCATCTGAATATATATTTTATATAATATATAATTACATACCTATACATATAAATAATTACATGTGTATGCATACATATATACCATATATAATTACACATATATACATATATCATATAATTACATACTTATATATATATACATAGTTATTATATAGTACTTATATATGTATATATAAGTATGTAATATATTGTATGTATGTACATACTTATTAATATAGAGAATGTACATTCATACTTATATTACATACATATATATACACATACATATATGAGAGAGACAGAGACAGAGTTTTCTGAAGTTTGTGGGATCAGAGGCTTCTTATTTCACTATTATCTTACTTTTGAAATTTGTACTCATTTTATATTTATATATAAATATTTTGTATCATTTGAAATTACCTTTTATTTCCAAGCCATCATTTTTTTCTGTTTTGTATTTTAGTTATGCTTCTCCTAATTTGACCTTCAGCTCCATGTTAGCGTTACCCTCAGTAAAGCAGTTTCCCTGAGCTCTCTGTTCTACTGTTGGGTCCATTAAAAGCACTATGCATCAGTGTTAGTGTTTTTATTTCTTCTACTTTCTTTTGATTTTGTCATTTGCTAACATTAATCTATATGTAATCGCAACACTTTGAAAATGATTCACAAAGTACATGTAGTACATTGTCTGTGAGTGTATTTCAATAAGTTGAAAATCCACTCTTACTTGACAATAGTAGCAATAATTTATATGATTTAAACAGATGTCTAAAATTTACGATTTGAAATTTAGCTATTTGTACACAAATTATAGGTAGATATGGAGTGATAACTTAGCATTTGGAGGGGCTGTGAAATATTACAAAGATAGTGCAGAAATTGATATGACTTAAAGATAATATCAATTTGTTTTATTTTCAAAGTTACAATTTCTTACAATTGGAAGTAGAGTGTTGGCTTAAAGACATATCTATCATCAGTAAAATAGAATTATAATATTGAAGATATTTCTTGGCAAAATCTCAGGATGCTGAAACCGTTTGAAAGCATTAAACTTAAAAATAAATGGAGATTTATTTTCAATATTAAGAAACATTTTGGTTAATTTTGAGTTTCTCTGAATTTGGCAAAACTCACAATAAATTATATGGTCATATTTTCCATATTCTATATTACATAATTTATTACATGATTGTTACCATTGTCTTCACAGAATAATGAAAACTAGAAGAACAAATATTATAGATGCAGTTCACATTATGTGAAAACTATGGTAGTTGGGAAGAACAACGATGTTGGCCACCCAGATGCCCCAGGGCTCCCAGGGACTAAGCCATCAACCAGGGTGTACACATTTTTCCAGCCAAAAATGTGGCAGAGGAATGCCTTGTTGGGCATCAGTGGGAGGAGAGGTCCTTGGTCTTGTGAAGGTTCAATAAATGTCCCAACAAAGGAAAATCGAGGGGGGGGATATGTGGGACTGGGTTGGGTAGAGGGGCATATTCTTGGAGGCAGGGAGTAGGAGGAGAGACTAGGGGTTTTTGGGGATAGGGAAACTGGGAATGGGTATAACATTTGAAATATAAATGAAGAATATATATATATATATATGTATATATACATATATATACATATATATATATATCAAAACTATTTTAGAAAAAGATAAAATGTATTTATTATTTGTTATATTCTGGTATTTATGTGTTTCATTCTTTTATTACATTTTCAGTTTTGTTAGAATAATTATATCATATTCCTCCCTCCCTTCTTCATTCAATCACTCCTGTATATCCTTTCTCTCTTTTAAATTCATGTCCTCTTGTTTTTATTAATTATTCTATATACATACATACATACATATATACATTCATACATACACACAAAAATGCATACATAAACACACACACACACACACACACACACACACACACATATATATATACACAAACATACACATATATTTTTTTTAAACATATCAATGCAACCTGCTCCATGTTTGCAATCTTAATTTTATGAATGTTTTCAGGGCTAACAAATTGGATCACCAGTTGGTGTGCTTGTCCATGGAGAAGGCATGGCTTCTGCTCTCAGCAATCTCTTGGTGCTTGTAGTTTGTGTGTAGGTGAGAGCTGGTAAGCTTCCCTCCACTACCTCCACATACATTGATCCACTCAGCATGACTATTGCTGTCGCCCTTGTGTGGCTCATCCTTAAATAGTGAGTGAAAATTTATGAGTGTAGCTTCTGTTACTACTAGGAGACAAAAAAAAAATCACAATAATCTCCCCAGTCACTTGACTCTTACACTCCTCCCATCTTCTGTTCCACAATGCATGCCTTTTTATGAATGAATATTTCTCTCTCTTTTTTATTGGATAATTTATTTACATTTCAAATGTTTCCCCTTTCCAGGTTTCTCCTTCAACCCCCCTCTCCTATCCCCCTCCCCCTGCCTCTATAAGGGAGATCCCCCACTTACCCACCTATCCTCTCCTTCCTAGCATGACATTCCCCTACTCTGGGGTATCCAGCACCCTCAGGCCCAAGGGCATCTCCACCCACTGATGTCCAACAAGGCCATCCTCTGCCACATATGTGGATGGAGTCATGAGTCCCTCCATGTGTACTCTTTGATTGGTGGTCCAGTCACCAGGAGCTCTGGGGGGGGGTGTTCTAGGCAGTTGACACTGCTGCTCCCTCCATGGGACTGCAAAACCCTTCAGCTCCTTCAGTATTTTCTGCAACTCCTCAAGGACACCCTGTGCCCAGTGCACTGGTTGGCTGTAAGCATCCACCTCAGTATTTGTTAGACTCTGGCAACACGGACATTCTTTAAATGTACAAATCATATAAACTTAATCTGGAAAATATTTGAAAAGTCTTTCAGTTTTATAGGTCTAAAATACAATGTTTTGGCATTGATGATAGTAAGAATTGGCTTAGGTAGGGTTTTAAAACAGACAGAAAACAATGTGGTCATTATTAGGGCAATATTCCAGGAATTCTATTTTAAGTCAGTTGGAAGATTCCTTTTAAACTAATTTGGAAAGATAGAAACACTGAAGACATTGGTCCAATTTTATTAAAAGGGAAATAGAATTAAGAAAGCATTTACAAGTTGGGAATGACTTTTGAACAACTATAAGAACTCAGACCAACAGTAAAAAGTAGGAAGTAATTTATTATTGTAGCTTTTATGACAAAATGGACAGGTGAATTATTAACTGTAAGAGAAACTAGATGAAGAACTGTAAATAATTTTTTATAGTAAATCTAAAATGGAAGACCCTGGAGGACATGGGCACAGAGGGAATGTTTCTAAACAGAACACCAATAGCTTATGCACTAATATCAAGAATTGACAAATGGGACCTCATTAAATTGCAAAGATTCTATAAGGCAAAGGACACTGTCAGAAGGACAAAACAGCAACCAACAAATTGGGAAAAGATCTTCACCAACCCCACATCCAACAGAGGGCTAATATCCAATATATGCAAAGAACTCAAGAAGTTAGACCCCAAACTAAATAACCCTATCAAAAAATGGAGTACAGAGCTAAATAAAGAATTTTCACCAGACGAAATTAGAATGGCTGAGAAACACATTAAGAGATGTTCAACATCATTAGTCATCAGAGAAATGCAAATCAAAACAACCCTGAGATTCCACCTTACACCAGTAAGAATGGCTAAGATTAAAAACTCAAGAGACAGCTGGGCGTGGTGGCGCACACCTGTAATTCCAGAATTTAGGAGGCAGAAGCAAGGGGATTTCTGAGTTCGAGGCCAGCCTGGTCTACAGAGTGAGTTCCAGGACAGCCAGGACTACACAGAGAAACCCTGTCTCGGAAACAAACAAACAAACAAACAAACAAAACAAAAAATAACCATAAACTCAAGAGACAATAGGTGCTGGCACGGATGTGGAGAAAGAGGAACACTCCTCCTCTGTTGGTGGGATTGCAAGATGATACAGCCGCTCTGGAAATCAGTCTGGCGGTTCCTCAGAAAATTGGGTATGACACTTCCAGAGGACCCTGTCATACCACTCCTGGGCATATACCCAGAGGATTCCCCTGCATACAATAAAGACACATGCTCCACTAATTTTATAGCAGCCTTATTTATAATACCCAGAAGTTGGAAGGAGCTCAGACCTCCCTCAAAGGAGGAATGGATACAGAAAATGTGGTATATTTATACAATGGAATACTACTCAGCAATTAAAGATAATGAATTCATGCAATTTGTAGGCAAATGGTTAGATCTGGAAAATATCATCCTAAGTGAGTTAACCCAATCTCAAAAGAATACACATGAAATGCAATCACTGATAAGTGGATATTAATGAGCCCAAAAGCTCTGAATACTCAAGGAACAATCAGCAAATCAAAAGTTTCCCAAGAAGAAGGAAGGACAGGACCCTGGTCCTGAAAAGACTGGATCCAGTTTTGTAGGAGAATACCAGATCAGAGAAATGGTGGAGGGTGATTTGGAAAAGGGGGGGGGGAAATAACTTATGCGACATATGGTGAGGGGGGAACTGGGAAAGGAGAAAGCCTTTGGAATTTAAACAAAGAATGCAGAAAATTAAAAAAAAATCACACTTGAAGTGTAAAACAGATGAAAAAAATAGAAGCAAATACACCCAAGACGAATATACAGCAGAAAATAAACTCATGGCTGAAACCAACTAAATAGAAACAGAAAGAACTATACATAGAATCAACAATACCAGGAGCTGGTTCTTTGAAAAAAATCAACAAGATAGATAAACCCTTAGACAAACTAACCAGAAGACACAGAGATAGTACCCAAATCAGCAAAATCAGAAATGAAAAGGGAGTCATAACAACAGATATTGAGGAAATCCAAAAACAACAACAACAAAAAATCATCAGATCTTACTACAAAAACCTATATTCGACAAAAGAGGAAAACCTAGAAGAAATGGACAATTTTCTAGACAGATACCAGTTACCCAACTTAAATCAAGATCAGGTAAATGATTTAAACAATCCCAAAACCCCTAAAGAAATAGAAGCAGTCATTAATAATTTCCCAACCGAAAATAGCCCAGGACCAGATGGGTTCATGGCAGACTTATATCAGACCTTCGAAATAGACCTAATACCAATACTCTTCAAACTATTCCACAAAATAGAAACAGACCCTGGGAACCCAACTCGTTCTATGAAGCCACAATTATACCTACACCTAAACCTATCAAAGACCAAAGAGAACTTCAGACCAATTTGCCTTATGAACATTAATACAAAAATACTCAATAAAATTCTTGTCAACCGAATCAAAAAAAAAAGAATACTTAAATGAATATTAGCAATTTATTTCTTGTGATTTGCCCAGTGTCTCATAATACATATAGTTTGGAAATTTCTATAGAATAAACTTCAACAATACTATATCAGACTGAGGCCTGGAATGCTATTGTTTATTTTATCACCAAATCATTTAAGAAAATACACTGTAGGGGAGTAAGGAAAAATAATATTTTCTATCAAAAGGGCTGTGCCAACTTGCTATTTTCTTTTCCAAAATATCATGGTTGTTTTCACCACATTGAATACATTAATGTAGATGATTATAGATGTATACAAGAAAACTTAAAAGAACAGAGTTTCTTTTTTGTATTTAGATATTTTTATTGGATATTTCATTTATTTATACATCAAATGTTATCCCCTTTCCTGATTTCCCACCCAGAAGCCCTCTATTCTATCTCCCTTCCTCCTGCTTCTGTGATGGTGTGCCCCCACCCTCCTACCCACTCCTGCCTCCCCGTTCTCACATTCCCCTACACTGGGACTTCCAGGCTTCATGGGACAAAGGGCCTCTTCTCCTATTGATGCTGCACAAGGCCATCCTCTGCTATTATATGGCTGGAGCCATGGCTTCATCCATGAATACTCCTTAGTTGGTGGTGGTTTAGACCCTGGGAACTCTAGTTGGTTGATATTGTTAAGAGCAGAGTTTTTATAACATAACCTGGAGCTTCTTTATTATGACTCTGAAACTTTCCTCACCAACATGTGGCTGGGTCTAAACCATTTGCCTGACTTTCATCTTGATTTAACTCAAAGAACATGACACTTTTTTCTTCATTCTTACCTTTCAAGCAGTTGCTAAGATTTCTAGGTCATGTACCCTGGCATTTTCTTTCTTCTTCTTCTTCTTCTTCTTCTTCTTCTTCTTCTTCTTCTTCTTCTTCTTCTTCTTCTTCTTCTTCTTCTTCTTCTTTAGAAAAGTGAGTGATTTTTAATTATGCAATTTTAATAGATTTCCATAAATAATATGGCAATGGATGACTATTTGAAATGCAAATATGAGATCGAATATGCCCCATCCATATATTGAGTTAAAAGGGTGTTTTTACACTAAAAACTTTAAATTTAAAACTTTAATTTTTTTCCTTTTTTTAATTGGATATATTCTATATTTAGAATTCATTTCCCCTTTCCTGGTTCCCAACCCCCCAAAGGTCCCACATGCCCTTTTCCCTCCCCCTGCTCCCTCTTCCACCCCTTCCCTCTTCCCTGTTCTTGTATTCCCCTACACTGATGCTTTGATCCTTTCCAGCACCAGTGTCCACTCCTTTCCTCTTGTCAGACATCATTTGGTACGTGAATTGTGTCTTTGGTGTTGCAAGATTCTAGGCTAATATCCACTTCTCAGTGACTGCATACCATAGGTATTCTTTGAGACTGGGTTACCTCACTTAGTATGACGTTCTCCAGCTCCTTCCATTTCTCTAAGAATTTCATGAATTCATTGTTTCTAATGGCTGAATAGTACTCCATTGTCTAAATATATACCACATGTTTTGTATCCATTCCTCCATTGAGGGACATCTGGGTTCTTTCCAGCTTCTGGCTATTATAAATAAGGCTTCTATGAACATAGTGGAGCATGTATCCTTATTGCATCCTGGGTAATCTTTTGAGTATTTGCCCAGGAGTGGAATGGCTGGGTCCTCTGGAAGTATCATGTCCAGTTTTCTGAGGAACGGCCAGACTGATTTCCAGAGTGGTTGTACCAGCTTGGAGTCCCACCAGCAGTAGAGGAGTGTTCCTCTTTCTCCACATCCTCTCCAACACGTGATGTCTTCTGAGTTTTTGATCTTAGCCATTCTGACTGGTGTGAGGTGAAACTTCAGGGTTGTTTTGATTTGCATTTCTCTAATGACTAATGATGTTGAACATTTTTTAAGGTGTTTCTCAGCCATCTGAATGTTTTCAGGTGAAAAGTTTTGTTTAGCTCTGTACCCCACTTTTGGATAGGGTTATTTGGTTTTCTGGGGTCTAACTTCCTGAGTTCTTTGTATATATTGGATATTAGCCCTCTGTCGGATGTGGGGTTGGTGAAGATCTTTTCCCAATTTGTTGGTTGCCAATTTGTCCTTTTGACAGTGTCTTTTGCCCTACAGAAACTTTGTTGAATGTAGGCTTGGTGAAGATCTTTTCCCAATTTGTTGTTTGCAGTTTTGTCCCATTGACATTATCCTTTGTCTTACAGAACTTTGTAATTTTATGAGGTCCCATTTGTCTATCCTTGCTCTTAGAGCATAAGCAATTGGTGTTCTGTTCAGGAACTTTCCCCCTGAGCCAATGTCCTCAAGGGTCTTCCCCAGTTTCTTTTCTATTAGTTTTAGTGTGCGTGGTTGTATGTGGAAGTCCTTGATCCACTTGGAGTTGAGCTTAGTGCAAGAAGATAACAGTGAATCAATTCTCATTCTTCTGCATGTTGACCTCCAGTTGAGTCAGCACGATTTGTTGAAAAGGCTATCTTTTTTTCCACTGGATGTTTTCAGCTCCTTTGTCGAAGATCAATTGGCCATAGAAGTGTGGGTTCAATTCTGGGTCTTCGATCCTATTCCATTGATCCGCCTCCCTGTCACTGTACCAATACCATGCAGTTTTTAACACTACTGCTTTGTAGTATTGCTTGAGGTCTGGGATATTGATTCCCCAGAAGTTCTCTTACTATTGATGATATTTTTCACTATCGTGGGTGTTTGTTATTTCAGATGAATTTGAGAATTGCTCTTTCTAACTCTATAAAGAACTGAGTTGGGATTTTGATGGGAATTTGTATATTGCTTTTGGCAAGATTGTCATTTTACCTATATTAATCCTGCCAACCCATGAGCATGGAAGATTTTTCCATATTCTGATGTCTTCTTCAATTTCCTTCTTCAGAGACCTGAAGTTTTTGTCATATAAATCTTTCACTTGTTTGGTTAGAGTCACACCAATTTTCTTTTAAAATATAATTAATTTAACTTCTTAAACAAAAATCAAACAAACAAACAAAAATATATCCTTGCCTTTGACTGACTTTCAAACTTTTCTTACCTATCTATTCCTTGTGAATAATAATTAATAATATTGCTAGTACTAATATTACTAATAAAAGAATGCCTATACTTGCAACCCAGGTTGTATTAGAAACCCACTATTCATTTAGCTAATTTCATAATATTACTAAGATAAGAAATATTTGAGTGGAATTACCATTTATTGGTAGACATTTCCCTCCTAGAAGATGTGTATTATTAATTGACAATTTCAGTGTATGAGATACTTCCTTATTCCAGAGAGACACCCTAGATCTCTGAAGCAGCAGACTGTTACCATTACCCTTGGTAACCCAACATACCTACATAGTAAATCTGTATTTCAGAAGACAATTCACAGTTTGGCTGCAGGACAAAGAGAAATAAATCTCAAACTGACAGAACAATTTTTTCCCTGTCAGCTAGTTTTCATAGTGCTGTCTGGTGCTATGCTGAATACTAGGAGAGAAAAGATACCAATGATTTTGAAAAGCATTCTACCATCCTTGTTAAAATAATGACCAATCAGGCAAACATGCCCACTGGTTTTATACGGGCATGAATGTTAAGGAGTTACTAAATGTTTTCTGAATAGATATGAGGCCTGTTTTACAAGAGAAAATCTCATGTCAGGTGTTATAATCCAGATCAAATTCTATGGCTGGGAGGTCACAAACCATAATATAGAACATAATCCTACTAGCTTTTTAAATGGTCACATTGTCAAATTGCCTTCTAAATATATGTTTATATCTATAGATCTCTATTTTTCTAAACCTTGGTCAAATGAAATGTTTACAGTGTGTAGTACTCAACCTGGGCCTGTAAAATTGGATCCAGTTTTGTAGAGAAACCGTGGGGGGAGGGGGAATGATTGGGGAATAGTTGGGGGGAGAGGAATTATGGGACTATGGTGGGGGGGAACTGGGAAAGGGGAAAGCCTTTGGAATGTAAACATAGAATATAGAAAATAAAAATTAAAAAAAATACAAAAGAAGTGAAATTATGCGAACTGCTGAACATAAGATACTCAGTGCTCACTCACAAATGGCACACTGTTATCACTACCATGATCACCAAAGTTTCTGAGACTCTATAATTGAAGAAGAAACCTAAGAAATATAAGATCTACAGCATTTATCACTAGTGCTGTGAAACACTTTCTTGTTATGGCATGACTACCATAATCAGGAACTCACGGGAGCAATGGTTATATGTACAAGAACTGCATAATATCAAGCCAACCAAATTCTTGATAGGCGAGATTAACTCAGGTCCCATCCCTTATTGAGGAGCTCTGATAATTGGTAGGTTTTGTTCGGGGGAGAGATAAGTTTTGAGTATGGGGTTTCTGGTAGAATTCCCCTAGTGTGGTGATTGGGCCAACATCATGCACACATAGGCAGCATTACCTGAATTTAGCAGGTTATTAATAACAACAACAAAGACATGGAGGTTGTATCATAGTATGTTTGAAGGGAAATGACTGAGATATAACTATATTTAATTACATAACAGTATTAAATTTCCATGAATAAGAGAACAGCAAAATAATATTGATATTATTGGATACTCAATAGGAAATAAGAAAGACAGGAATTTAGAATATCAATCATTTTTTGTAGACATTAATGCCATTTTCTGTAGTTCAGGGGAGTTCGATGAGTATACTGACAGAAGCATTTGGGCAATCTGTCAACAGGCCAAAGAATACTGAAGGTCTGTGCCGTGACTCAGCTATACTGCTCCTTAGTATATAACAAATCCGTCCAACTCCTATTGAATCCCCACAAAACCAAGAAACTTGGATAAATATAAATATTGTGATCAATGCTGGTATTCCTAAATATTAGAAAGGATAGTTTTGTAGTAGCACACCTCTTCTATAATGGAAAAATAATAGTACAGAAAAAATGAGTACATTTAAATACTAAACGTGATGTGTTAAAACATTGAGTAAAGTACGGTATTCACAGAAGTTAATTACTGCATGACAGTTTCTATTGAAACACTGTTAAAACTTAAAATGAATGTTGGCGTAAAGTAAGTCTCCTGTTTCATTTTGGTTGGAGGGACCTGGAAATGAGAAATTTCTATAACTGTCTCCTGTTACAAAGGTGTATTCCTAAACACTGATTTATTCTATTATACAATATATCTTGTATTCCTTTATGAGTAATTTGAATACATAAAATATTAACTACTAGAACATTTACTTGCCATTGTCACAGACATAACTATCTAAGGTTTATTGTGTTAATTCTTGTTTGAATCACCTAAATCCATAATTCAGTAGGAGTTTTATCCTTTCAATTCAATTTCAGTTAGGGTCCAGAGTTCAAATGCCATTGAGTTTGAAACAACATAAATTTGTCTGTAATGTTAGAGCAACGCAAACCTAAATTTTCTTTCATACTGTAATTGAAATAAGGAAATTTGAAGGTTTTTTATATTAATTTGATAAAAAATAAACGGGAGGATTTGAAATTCCTTGGAAGCAAGTCAGAGGAGCAATGTGAATAGTGACAGATTTGATAGATAAGTTATGTAGTGAGTAACAGGTAAACACTGAAAGACTGTTTGGATTCCAGTGGGAATAATGTGAAGCCGATTTAAATTCCAGCAATTGAGATATATTGTAAAGGACTTGAGCACGTATTTTGGAGATAAGGAGGCATCCTAGAAACCTCTGCCAAGGAAAATGATATAACAGTACTTGTCTTAGTGAAGAAACAGACTCACAAGTTTAGAATCTAAAACCTGGAGATGAACAGGATGGTTATCATAATAGGCCTGGTTGATGCTAAAAGCCTGACCCAAGATCTCAACAAGAAGAAACTCTAGAAAAGCAAGCCATATAATTTTGATAAGGGCATGTGGGGAATGTGGGGGAATTTGGCTTGTGATCAGATGTGAGTGACAACTGGATGAAAGCAGATTAACTTTAATATTTCTAGCCTATGAGATGAGCAAGAAAAATTTTCATTATCAAACATGAAAATAGAAGAGGAACACCTTAGAGAGAAGCAAATGAATCCATACAGTGATATGAAAGCATTGTGAGGTAGTATGAGTAACACTAGAAAGTACAAGAAATTTAGGATGGCCATGGAGTCTATCTGCTGCCTATACTTCATCTTTGAAATAATAGGGTTAATATCCCAGAACTGTCCAGTCTTGTATGATCTTTGTTATTATAATTTACCAGTGTCTTCAAAATTATATTTTAGTTTATTTTGTGTATCTATTTTAAATACATACTCATTAAATAGAGATGTCTTCTCCCTAAAGCATGCAAGATGGTAATTGGCTCAAAGTAATTTGTTACCAGGTTTTTCATTAATTAACTTTCTGGGTATTTGATAGATACTATACAAGCCAGGATTCCATACTTGTGAATTTTATTCTTTTATAACAAATTTATAAAGTGTATCAACCAGTTCTTCAACTATATATCTTCAACTATATATAACAGTTTACAGAACGTATTTTACTTTTATCATAGCATATTGTGTTTTATAATTGGGGTTCAAAAACATTAACTATATTTGTAGCCAAATACTATTTACTTGTAAAAGATAGTAGATACTTTTTTTGTGGTTTTTTTGGATTTGGTTTTTTTGAGACAGGGTTTTTCTGTATAGCCCTGGCTGTCCTGGCACTCACTCTGTAGACCAGGCTGGCCTCAAACTCAGAAATCTGCCTGTCTCTGCCTCCCAGAGTGCTGGGATTACAGGTGTGTGCCGCCACCACCCCACTCAGATTCTAGATACTTAAATGATGTATATATTGACAATCTTCATGTTATGTATCAGCATTAGCATTTAGCTGTGTCTTTTCCCCTCAGTTTGATTCTGTTTCATCCTGTACACTAGAGTTGTGCTTTCTTGTGTGATTTACACACTTACTCTGGGTTTTGACTTGCAACATATTGTTAATCATTTTTTTCCCTGTGGTTCTTGCACATTGGTTAAGTTTCTGTGGATTTCTGCTGAATATGAATATATTAAATATCATTAAATATACTACTGGTTTTTAAAAAATCATGACCTTAATACAGGTAAAGCTGTTGCATTCCAAAGGTTTGGTATTATAAATTATATGTTGTTATTTTAAAATATGACTTCTATTTTATTTATCTGTCCTGGTAAATAAGTATTCACAAGTAAAAATTAAAAATTCAAATTTTACCAATTATGTGATTGGTGAGATAGCTTTCTGGTTAGAGATTAATATCTTATCTATACCTTCACCAGGCTCAAATATGGTACATATACATACAAAATGACATAACACAAATTACATATACATATATATCGAAAACATATGTATTAAAACACAGACATATATATGTGTACATATATATACATACATATATATATATCACTAAAAATAAAACAACAAGTAATTGGAATCTGAGGAGATATCCCTATAAGTAAAATAATTGCTGAGAAAACATAAAGAATCTGCGCTTGCATTTTACTCAATTGTGTTTTGCAAAAGCAAGGCCTTTGAGATGCAGAAAAAGAAGATCCCTAAAACTTGCTTATAATCTCTCCTAGCTGAATTTGTGAGCTCCAGGTTTGTGCAATGATCCTGTCTCAAAAATCAGTGTGATGGCATGCTTGAGGAAGACAGCTGATATTGACTTCTGGCATACACACACACACACACACACACACACACACACAGTACAACTACACACATAAAATGCATCATTTAATAATTAGCTGTAAGTCTGTGAGGGTAAGTGTGAGGGCATATTGGCTTGTGGTGAAGAAATCTAGAATTATACAGAAGAAAGAAAGGTTGCTACTCAAATCTATCTGGGAAATATTCTTTAAAATTTAAATACACGTTTGTGATGTCCCATGCTAAATAATACACTTGTCATCTTTACTATCAACACTTTGATTTTTACAACATCTCTTATCATTTAATTTTCTTTAAGGGAGGTAAACTTTCTCAAACCCCCAGGTTCATGCAGTCAGCTGTCTATAGTCTGAGATGCTTTTTTAATAGTTAAAGTCATACCATGTCACTCACCAACTGAAAAGACCCAGCAACTCTCTGCTAATTCTTAGTATTCTACAAAGACTGTATATCTCAGGTTCCCTGTTGCTACTCTTATCCATTTTTGTACAACACATTGTGAACTTGAGTAATATTCCCTTTGCACAGTGTTGTAATATTGACTTCTTGTCATTTATTATAACATGAACAATGGTTTACCATATCTTTTAAATTTGAAGATATCAAATTTATCCACTCATATTAGCACTTACACATACAATTATAAAAGTCCTAATTTGTAGCTTAAGATGAGTTACAAATTCTGACAACAATTAAGATAATTCAGTCAACATTATGTCTAAAATTAGTGTGCATGAGATCTGAGTGGCAGTCCTGAAGATATTTTGTAAAAAGCCATGGTATTGTTTTTTTTTTCCAAATGAATAACTGGCTCAAATTCATTCATTTTATGTACTTAAATGTTCCAATGTTTGACATTATTGGGTGAGTCATCTCAATATGACCAGTTTTATTTACTATGGTAGATATTTGGCACCAAAAAACTGTCAATTTATTAGACAGGAAGAAAACACATCTATTGATTATTTTATTTTCTACCACTATTGAATGCCTTTATATTAAAAATAAATGTATAGGTCCCATGAAGAAAGGGTTTGAAATGCAGGCTAGAACATTTAGCAAACATGCAATAATTTTGGAAAGTGAAACTGACAAAGGAATTAGAGTTCTATGGGAACAATCATATGAATCTATGTATTTTTCTGCTTTATAAAACTCAATCTTCTTTATACAGAAGAAAATCAAACTTTAAGACAGAGTTCTACACGAAAACAAAAGCCAGCTCTTTTTACAATGAACATTTTTACCTTATTCCCATATCACAATGTTAAATACAAAATTAAATTAACCATTTTCTCTTCATTGGTGCTCTAATGAACTGTTAACACTGCCAGGGTAATTTGTGACAGGGTTTCGTGTAAGCAACATTTTATTACTCCTACTTAAAACATAGTAATAATAGCAAGCCATTATACTTGCAGAGCTACTGCTTTCAGTAGAGAATCTCTAATTGTGATACATATTTTTTTTTACAAATCCTCATATTACCTACAGAAGCAAGGAAATATGATAACAGCATATCACTGACTGAAGAGTTTGACAGTACTCTGTGTTCTTTGCATGAATGGATGACTTAATTAGTCTCATTTACTGCAATCCATTTAAATTGGAAACAAAATAGGAACACCCAGCTGATATGTAGTGAACTGAGCCAAACAGGCATTGAGTCATAATGTATACTATTACAGCACAAGACTAAATAATGGAGCATTTATGTATACTGAATATGATTGTTGATAGAGATACTAAATGGTGCAAGCACAAATATTTTCCATTACTAGAATTTTTGTGTTGGCAATAGTGATAGAACATCAGTTTATCATGATATTGTGTAGCAATATTACTAATGTCTTACCCATTCTTCACTCCTTTCACTCCAGGTGTCTCTGTTTCTGTATGTAAAAGAGGCCTAGTTTATGCTAATGTTCACTTTTAGAAACCACAGGATAATACTGGGTTTCAATATTTGACTTGCACTTTGTCTGAGACACTGTATCTTAATGCCAGTCTCAGCACATACTAGGCTGGCTGGTGTATGAGCTTCGAGGTATTTTTGTGTTTCTATCACCTGATTGCATCCAGATTGGAATGAGGCATGAGGACTAACCCCAACTAGTTTTATATATTAATATATATATATATATATATATATATATATATAGCTTTATTTTAATTGATTTTTCTGTTCTGAATAATGAAAATTTGCACAAGTGTCAGCACATCAGTACAACACACAATCACATAAAGAGATGTTGTCATTGACCTTTCAACCTACAGACACACACGTTTCTAAATTTATATCAGTAAATTCCCAAATGACCTTTGTTTTGACAGCCATGCAGTTTATCAAAAGGAAAATAACTCAAAAGAACGATCCTGTCTTATAAAATTAGCAACCAAAGCATCATGACAATGCTGTATGATGTTATTGAAAGGAACTGTTAGGAATTTCTGTGGCTTGAATATGCCTTTCCAAATTGTCTCACAGGAAATATAGTTCTCTATACAACTGCATGGAGATTTCAAGCTTTGAGAACATGTTCTGGTCATGAAGTCTCTTCCCTCTTTCAAATACTGATATTCTTATACACCAAAGTTTATGGAACTGATTTCTTGCTTTTTTTTCTCCTACCATGTGAGAGATATCATTCAAGAAATACCAAACCTGTCCACTTACTAAGCTGGTGCCTCCCTCTTTATACAACAATGAGTAATGAATGCCTGCTCTGTCCAAATTAGAGTCTCTGCTACTAATTCATCAAAAGAAACCAATAATATGGAATATATAGGGTAACACAGCTTTGAAACAACACAATCAAAGGGACAGCTGCTACTACAACTTCTGGTTGTTTCTTATTGTATTGACTGATTGTGGTATATGTTTTATATTGATACATATCCAGTTTCTAAAGCAGCTCAGGTCAGCCACAAAAATCTGTGCACTGGGAGTTTGGAGCAGTATTTCTCAGAGGTTTAGAGGCTGTGGGGTCCTTGCTTTTATAACCACAGTTGGAAAGTACATTTGTGAGCAAAAAAAATGCTATACATTTATTTTTTTCTTTGAGTTTATTGGTAATGAAATAATCTAATATACTAGGTAGATCTTTTTGGAAAATTTATATGGAAAACAGTAGTCCCTTTTCTGTAAGAATGTATCTGAGATTATCAAACACCTGAACTAACACCAGCTTCTATCAAGTTTGTTTCCCCTATAGCTACATAGAGAAGTTTAATTTTTAAATTTGGCACAGGAAGAACATAATTTAATTTCAAGAATGATACTAATAACTGAGGAAAGCAAACCCCAACTTGTAAGACAAGCATTGAAACATCTTCCTAGGCATGCTGACCATATTTGATAGTAATTTGTAGTTCACGTGAAGTGAAAATCACCATGTCTCAATAAAATGAGTTAAAAATAGAGAGCTAAAAGTATTTCAATTGGATATATTGGATATTGGATACACTATTAAGAATGTATGGCTCCACCATCTTGGCTCCCCAATGGGCCAGACAGGCAACACCAAGTACAGAGAGATATCCAGAGTTTGACATCACTCAGGACACAGCCCTCCAGGCTTCTAACTGTGCTCAGGGAATGGCATATCTGCTAGTCATCATGTGCCAGGCCTGTCAGGGACGTTTGCCCTGCAGAGTGATCTGCATTTGAAAGGGGTCTCCACAATCTTGGCTCCCAGACAGACCAGACAGGCAGTGACAGGTACACAGAGATATCCTGAGTCTAACATCACTTGGGACACAGCCCTCCAATGTTCTGCCTGCACCCAGGGCCTGGGCAGCTCTGTGGGTCATCTGTGTGCCAGGTCTGCTGGGGAACATTTGACCTGCAGAGTGATCAGCATTTGGAGGGGTTCTCTGCCATCTTGGCTCCTGGACCAGCCTGGCGGGCAACACCAGATACACAGAGACAGCCCAAGTATAACATTGGTTGGGGCAGTGCACACCAGGGCTCCAAAGAAATCTAATACTAGGGTAGTCCATCAGCAATCTGTGCCAGGGGAAATCCAGTCATCCAGAGGTGTGGAAATAGCCTTACAGGCTCACAGGGGATTCAGGCACCAGCCAGTGACAATAGGACCAATTTACACTATAGATAACCAGATGACAAAAGGCAAACATCAGAATATTACTAATAGAAATCAAGGCAATATGACAGCATCTGAACCCAATTCTCCAACAATAGCAAGTCCTGGGTTCCCCAACACAACAAAAAACAAGAACTGGATTTAAATCACAGATCATGATTCTATTAGAGGATTATAAGAAGAAAATTAATAAATATCTTAAAGAAACACAGGAGAACATAAATCAAAAAGTAGAAATCCTTACAAAGGAAATACAAAAATCATTTAAAGAAATTCAGAATATGGGTAAACAGATAGAAGCCATTAAAGAGTAAATGCAAAAAACACTTAAGGAAATACAGGAAGACTTGGGTCAATAGGCAGAAGTCTTGAAAGAGGAAACACAAAAGTCTCTTAAAGAATTACAGGAAAACACAAATATACAAGTGAAGGAACTGAGCAAAATCATCCAGGATCTAAAAACAGAAGTAGAAACAACTTAGAGATCACAAAGGGAGACAATTTTGGAGATAAAAAACGTTGGGAAGAAATCAGGGTTCATAGATGCAAATATAAACAGCAGAACACAGGAGATAGAAGAAAGAATCTCAGATGGGGAATATAGCATAGAAAGCATTGACTCAACAAAGAAAATGCAATATGCAAAAAGCATGTAACCCAAAACATCCAGAAAATCCAGGACACATTGAGAAAACCAAACCTAAGGATTATAGGTATAGATGAGAGTGAAGATTTATAACTTGAAGGGCCATCAAATATCCAACAAAATTATGGAAGAAAACTTCCCTAACCATAAGGGAGAAATGCACATGAATCCTACAAGAAGCCTACAGAATTGCAAACAGACTAGACCAAAATATAAATACCCCCTGTCACAAAATAATCAAAACCACAAATATACTAAACAAAGAAAGAATATTAAAGGTAGTAAGAGAAAAATGCCAAGTAACATATAATCTTTAGAATTACAACAGACTTCTCACCAGAGACCATGAATGCTAGAAGATCCTGGGCAGATCTGATTCAGACTCTAGAGAACACAAATGCCAGCAAAGACTACTATACCCAGCAAAACTCTCAATCACCATAGATGGAGAAACTAAAATATTCCATGATAAAACCAAATTTATACAATATCTTTCCACAAACCCAACCCTGCAAAGGATAATAGGTGGAAAATGCCAATACAAGGAGGGGAACTACTCCCTGGAAAAGCAAGATAGTAACCTTCTTTCATCAAACCCAAAAGAAGATGACCATTCAAACATAAAAATAACATCAAAAATAACACTATTCCTAACACTAATCACTATTCCTTAATATCTCTTAACATCAATGGACTCAATTCCCCAATAAAAAGACATAGACTAACAGACTGGTTATGAAAACAGGACCCTACATTTTGCTGCATACAGGAAACATACCTCAGTGTCAAAGACAAACACTACCTCAGAGTAAAAGGCTGAAAAACAGTTTTACAAGCAAAGTGGTCTCAGGAAACAAGCCAGAGTATCCATTCTAATGTAAGATAAAATTGACTTCCAACCTAAAGTCATCAAAAGAGACATGGAAAGATACTTCTTATTGGTCAAAGGAAAAATCCACCAAGAAATCTCAATTCTGAACACCTATGCTCCAAATGCAAGGGCACCATCATTCATAAAAGAAACTTTACTAAAGCTCAAAGCACACATTGGACCTAACACAATAATTGTGGGTGACTTCAACACTCTATTCTCCTCAATGGACCGATCAGGAAAACAGAAATTAAACAGGACACAGTGAAACTAATTGAAGCTTTGGACCAATGGGATTTAACAGATATATAGAGAATATTGTATCCTAAAGCAAAAGAACATACCCTTTTCTCAGCACTTCCTGGTACCTTCTCCAAATCGACCATATAATTAGTCACAAGACAGACCTCAACAGATATAAGAAGACTGAAGTACTCCCATACCTCCTATCAGATCACTATGGAGTAAGAGTGGTCTTCAATAGCAACAAAAACATCAGAAAACCTACATACACAAGGAAGCTGAACAATAATCTACTCAATGATACCTCAAGGAAGAAATGAATAAGTAAAAGACTTTTTAGAATTTAATGAAAATGAAGGTACAACATACCAAAATTTATGGGACACAGTGCAAGTAGTGCTAAGGGAAAATCTCATAGCCCCGAGTGCCTCCAGAAAGAAACTGAAAAGAGCATACACCAGCAGCTTAATGGCACACCTGAACACCCTGGAACAAAAAGAATCTAATTCACCCAAGAAGAGTAGGAGACAGGAAATCATCAAACTCAGGGCTGAAATCAATCAAGAATAAACTAAGAGAACCATACAAAGAATCAACAAAACCAATAGCTGGTTCTTTGAGAAAAATCAACAAGATAGATAAACCCTTAGCCAGACTAATCAGAGGGCGCAGAGACAGTATCCAAATTAGCAAAATTAGAAATAAAAATGGAGATAGAACAACAGAAACCGAGGAAATTAAAAAAATCATCAGATCCTACTACAAAAAACAATACTCAACACAAGTGGAAAATCTGGAGGAAAAGGACAATTTCCTAGACAGATACTAAATACCAAAATTAAATCAGGATCAAATAGATGATGTAAACAGTCAGTCCCATAGCGCCTAAAGAAATAGAAGTGGTCATTGAAATTCTCCCAAGCAAAAAAAAAAAAAAAAAAAAAAAAAAAAAAAAAAAAAAAAAGCACAGGACCAGATGGTTTTAGTGCAGAATTCTATCAGACCTTTAAATAAGACATAACAGCAATACCCTATAAAGTCTTCCAAAAAATAGAAATAGAAGTAACACTACCCAATGCCTTCTATGAAGGCACAATTATGCTGATACCAAAACCACACAAACATCCAACAAAGAAAGGGAACTTCAGAACAATTTCCCTAATGAATATCAATGCAAAAATACTCAATAAAATTCTTGCCTGCCGAATCCAAGATCACATCAAAATGATCATTCAACCTGATCAAGTAGGCTTCATCCCAGTGGTGCAGGGATGGTTCAATAAACAGAAATCCATCAATGCAATGCACTACATAAACAAACTCAAAGAAAATAACCACATGGTCATTTCATTAGATGCTGAAAAAGCTTTTGACAAAATTCAGCATCCTTTCATGTTAAAGGTCTTGGAAAGAACAGGAATTCAAGACCCATAACTAAATATAGTAAAATCAATATACAGCAAACTAGTAGCCAACATCAAACTAAATAGAAAGAAAATTAAAGCAATCCCACTAAAATCAGGGACTAGACAAGGCTTTCCCCTTTCTCCATATCTTTTCAATATAGTACTTGAAGGTCTAGCTAGAGCAATTAGACAACATAAGGAAGTCACAGGGATACAAATTGGAAAGGAAGAAGTCAAACTATCATTATTTGCAGACGATATGATAGTTTACTTAAGCAACCCAAAAAACTCCACCAGAGAACTTCTACAGCTGATAAACAACTTCAGCAAAGTGGCCAGATATAAAATCAACTCAAGCAAATTGGTAGCCTTCCTATACTCAAAATATAAACAAGCTGAGAAAGAAATTAGGGAAATGACACCATTCACAATAGCCACAAACAATATAAAATATCTTGGTGTGACTCTAACCAAACAAGTGAAAGATCTGTATGACAAGAACTTCATATCTCTGAAGAAGGAAATTGAAGAAGTCTCAGAAAATGGAAAAATCTTCCATGCTCGTGGATTTGCAGTATTAATATAGTAAAAATGACCATCTTGCCAAAAGCAATATACAGATTCAATGAAATCTCCATCAAAATCCCAACTCAGTTCTTCATAGAGGTAGAAAGAGCAATTCTGAAATTCACCTGGAGTAACAAAAAACCAAGGATAGCTAAACCTCTTCTCAACAGTAAAAGAACTTTTGGGGGAATCAATATCCCAGACCTCAAGCAGTATTACAGAGCAATAGTGTTAAGAACTGCATGGTATTGGTACAGTGACAGGCAGGTAGATTAATGGAATAAAATTGAAGACCCCAAAATGAACCCACATACCTATGGTCACTTGATCTGCTACAAAGGAGCTAAAACCTTTCAGTGGTAAAAAGATAGCCTTTTCAACAAATGGTGCTGGTTCAACTAGAGGTCACCATGCAGAAGAATGCAAATTGATCCATTCTTATCTCCTTATACTAAGTTCAACTCCAAGTGGATGAAGGACCTCCACATAAAACCAGACACAATGAAACTAATAGAAAAGAAACTGGGAAAGACTCTTGAGGGCATGGGCACAGGGGGAAAGTTCCTGAACAGAATACCAATAGCTTATGCTCTAAGATCAAGAATTGACAAATGGGACTTCATAAAATTACAAAGTTTCTGTAAGGCAAAGGACACTGTCAATGGGACAAAACTGCAACCAACAAACTGGAAAAAGATCTTCACCAAGCCTACATTCAACAGAATGTAATAGCATCTATCTATCTATAGTTTATATATATATATATATATATATATATATATATACTCAAGAAGGTTGTCCCTAGAGAGCCAAATAACCCTATTAAAAATGGGGTACAGAGCTAAACAAAGAATTTTCACCTGAAGAATTTCAAATGGCTGAGAAACACCTTAAGAGATGTTCAACATCATCATTAGGGAAATGCAAATCAAAATAACCCTGAGATTTCACATCAAACCAGTCGGAATGGCTAAGGTTAAAAACTCAGAAGACAGCAGGTGTTGGCAAGGAAGTGGAGAAAGAGGTGGGATTGCAAGCAGGTACAACCACTCTGAAAATCAATCTGGCTGTTCCTCAGAAAACTGGGCATGACACTTCCAGAGGACCCTGATGTACCACTCCTGGGCATATGCCCAGAGGATTCCCCTACATGCAGTAAGGACACATGCTCCACTATGTTTATAGCAGCCTTGTTTATAATAGCCAGAAACTGGAAGGAGCCCAGATATCCCTCAAAGGAGGAATGGATACAGAAAATGTGGTATATTTACACAATTGAATACTATTCAACAATTAAAAACAATGAATTCATGAAACTCTTGGGCAAATGGTTGGAACTGGAAAATATCATCCGAAGTGAGGTAGCCCAATCACAAAACAACACACATGGAATGCAGTCACTGATAAGTGGATATTAGCCCAGAAGCTCTGAATACCCAAGTCACAATTAACTTATCAAATCATTCCCAAGAAGAAGGAAGGAGAGGGCCCTGGTCCTGGAAAGGTTTGATGCAGCATTGTAGGGGATTACCAGGACAGAAAAGTGTGAGAGGTTTGATTGGGGAATGGGCAGAGAAAAGAGGACTTATGGGACTTATGGGGAGGGGGGAACCGGGAAAGGGGAAATCATTTGGAATGTAAACAAAGAATGTAGAAAAAAATTTTAAAAAAATGTATGGGCTGTGGTGTTGTTCACTGGCCATGTTGGCTTAGATGCTGCAAGATTCTGGGTTTTCTCCCAACCACTTCAACAAAATAACCATCATTAAAGAGGTCACGGCCTAAGACATTTTAAAATGTTTATTCCTTGTATCTTCCTCCCAGGAACGTAATTATTCTTTTAAGAAAGTAGATAAGAAACTTTTGCAATGAAAATAGTCTAACAGTGTACAGTTGTTCCATTTTGTACTTCCTCTCAGTAGATGTGATATTGAAATCATGAGAATCTTATGAAATCTTCACTAGAACAGTCCCGTGTTACGAAAGTAGAACATGCTTGTGTCTCCTAGTAGACACTTGGCAGCATGACTTTGGTATGTTGGTAAGTCCGTGCATAGTACAAGTACTACTTTGTAGATTATCATTAGAAAATGTTCAAATAAGGGTGATGGTTTTAATGGAAGAGGCTTTAATGAATTGTTTCCTGTGAGTGGTATTGTTTGTGAGATAGGTGCCCTTGTTGGAAGCAGAGTATTACTCAGTGGAGTGCTTTAAGAGTTCAGCTTGCTCTCTGTGTGCCGCTTCCCATTTACTGTTTAAAGTATGACCTTATAGTATGATGTTCTAGCCCCAACCTGCCAGCTGGAAATCTACCCAGCTGGGATGAAGATGAAAGCACATCCCTTTGAAACTGTAAGCCCAAATTAACCTTCCTCTCTGTAGGTTGCATTATTCATGACGTTTTACCACAGCAAATGTAAAATAACTAATACAATATGCAACAGGAATACGGAAAAAAATGCTTAGCATAAAAAATAATGAGGGAATTTCAAATCAAATCACAGGTCCTCTTCATCCCAGTTAGTTTGACTACAATAAAAACCAAAAATAAAAATGTAGAAAAAAGTGAACTTGAGTGCACTGCTGATAGATGCGTAAATTAGCACGGCTATTATGGACAACATATGGAGATTCTTCACAAAATTAAAGTCAGAACTGCCACATGATCTAGCATACTGTGTATGTATTCAAAGGAAATTAAACCAATATGTCAAAGAGCTATCATTACCTTCATATTTGTTGCAGCATTATCTACAACAGCCAAGTATGAAAATGAACATAAGAATCTGTCATCCAATGAATAGGTAATAAAAATGTGAAATACTTTGTACAAATTTAATGCTGTTCATCCATTAAAATGAGCAAAGTTTTCTCATACTCTGCTAGAGATCACTGTAGTACTAAGTGACAGGAGCCAGCTATCTGAACCTTATCTCATTTGTTTGTAATCATAAAAGTCCAAATTAGACTGGGGTTCTCAATGATCAGAGAGAGTATCTAGGGAGGGTAAAAAGGGAGCACGATGTTCAAATTAAGTAAATTACAGTTCAGTAGGAATAAGTAGCAATGGTGATTTTATTGCCCAGCAGCTTGCCTGCAAATTACAGTGGTGTGTGTTTCAAAAGACCAGAAGAAAGAAGTTTGAATGTTGTCATAATGAAGAAAATAAACATATGAGTAGATAGACAAGTATTAGCTTGTTTATTATTTACACAACATATACATGTGTCAAAACATCATGGAACACACAAATTAGTACACACAATTTGTATTTTTATATAGCAGTTAAAATAAACTTAATTCAAAGCAGAGACAAAAAAATTATTTTTGGAGATTGGAAAGAAAGCACAGATACCAATGCATAGTGAAATATAGAATAAAGTGAATATTGGTATGACAATTCTGTGTAGTTTATGAGGTATAAAATATCTTGACTATGAGTAATTAATTAATATATCTCTGAGTGGATCAAAATTCTACCACTTTTTAAATTTCTGACTTAAAACTGATTATAAGTCTTTCTCTGCTTGATATTTAAGTTTTATTATTTGGCAGTGTTATTACTCAAAAGAACACTAAGTCTGAACAATGAAAATAATTACTAGCAGCTTTAAAGAAAAATTAAAATTTGACCAAAGAAATGAAACTTAATGCTTCAACTGTTGAGGCTTGAAACTTAAATTTTTTTATGTATTTAACTTCTTATATAAGTTACTTGCTTATGGTCATAAATCTTTATCCTTACATACATTTGAGTGTTACAAAAATCCAAACATTAAAAGAATAATTAATAAAATGAAGGTTTGACTAGACACTAACCACATTGGTTTTAACTGAAACTGCTTGCCCTCCTTAGCAGTCCCTCTAATGTATCTTCTGCTTAGAATCAAAGCTCTTGAAATAATTCAGGACTCATTTCCAGTCTAAATTCTGCTTTGTTTTTTTTGTTTTTGTTTTTGTTTTTGTTTTTTTAAGCACTCCTTACAATTATTTTCCTTTTTCAGTCATTATCCAATTTTAAAATCTGAAGTTGCGGTCTAAGATTTTCCCTGAATCATTTAATGTGGCTGCATAGTTTGAGCGGATGTATCACAGGTAAAGTAGAACGCTTTCATTGATCCTGTGTTATTGTTCAAGCAGTAGGCTCTGCTCGGTGTTGGGGGCACTGCAAAGGGTGCCGGGGACTGTATGCTTGTTTCGAGGTGTTGTGAGAATGTCTGACTTTACTTTTCAAAGAAACTGACAGAGGGACAGGATAGCAGTATCTGGAGCTTTTTTTTTAAAGTAACAATTATACCAATAACAGTAGTGCAAAATACAGATATTTTTGTTCCAGTAAGGCTACTGGCCGAGTAGCCAGTGGCAAGCAGGCAGTGTAATTATCACCAGAAAAGAAGGGCAGTAGGAACTGGAGGAAACTGAGACTTCTTACTAATCTGTAAGTCAAAAACAACCATACAAAATTAGATTGAAAATGAGCCAGTTAGGAATAACGTACAGATGATGATGGATTTCCCATTGCACTGTGTAAGATGAGAGAGGATTGAAGAAACCTGCAGAAGCTGTGTCAACGCTTCTCCCCAGCTCTCATTATAGGACTGTATCAATTACTAAAGAAATGTAATGTAAATCAGGATAACAGATACATTGATCATATAGATCTTGAAATAAATATATGTTCATTGGTTTATAATTTAATAGTATATGCCATGTTATTGTATTAGACTACACAAAATAAACACATCTCAATTTAAATTATTACAAAATATTTATTTTATCATACTTTTAAAGTAATGTCTGTTTCAACATGTTTTTTGATGTTTCTGGTCTCTTGGATTTAAAATTATAATAAACAATAAATGAATAATTGAGTGAATAAATACTAAACATATATTAGAGCCATCAGTAGAAAATAATATTTGGATGCATACTCAAAATTATCTCAGTGAATTTTAGTTGCATATGTTGTAGTATCCTGGTGAGGGCAGCAAATGACTCATCTTGAAGCCATTTGCCTTGGCTTTAGTTTTTCAAAAATTTTATTGGCAAATTATAAGTATGTATATTTAAGGAGTAGAAAATATCATTTTTGACATGCATGCTTAGAATGGTAGAGATAAACTATCTGTCCCTCACAAACATTTTTCTGGAGAATATATTTAAATTACTAAGTTAACAATTTAGCTGTTTTAAACTATGTAATGCATTGTCCATAACTAGAATCACCACACATGGCAGCAAAACTCAATAATGCTTCAGTGCTGGGGGAGCTGGGGGATGCTTCATCAGCTTAGGACGGTTTATATGCAGCCATGTGGATATGAGTTCATTTGACTTGCACCCAGATAAATAGCCAAGCAGGACTCTGACTACCAAGCAAAGTGTAAGACAGAGACAGATGGACAGACAGACAGACAGACAGACAGACAGACAGACAGAGGGATATCTCCACCTTCCTTGCTACAAGCCAAGCTCAAGTTACATTGAGAGGTTTGATCTCAAAGGGTTAGACATGAACGCAGGGCACTAATGTGGTACCCTGGCTGCTACCATCAGGAATACCCAGATGTGCATTCATTATACACTTCTATTTGGCCAGGATTGCTACTTTCTTCCTACCTTGTCATCACACAGTCTTAAATACTGAGCATTTCTCTGTACTTCTATGAGGAAAGTTCATAGTATTTGACATTCTGTCCCTGATGTATTTCCACTAACATGATTTTCTCTAAATTCATTTACACTACGAAAAATGAAAGTTTATTTCTTTTCATAGATTGTATAGTATTCTATTATGTCATGGTAATATGTATTAAATATTATGTCACATTTTTATCCACATTCACTGATGGATATAGAGATTATTGTCAACCTTTAGCTGCTGCAGATGTTGCTCCCAGGGAACTAGAGAATGCAGCTGCCTCTGCAATATACTATTTCATTTCCGTTGTATGCATACTCATACATGTTGGCTAGATCATAAGGCATTTTGTTTTTAGTATTTTTAGGAAACTCCTTATGTTTAAAGTGCAGATGCACGACTATACAAACTTCAAGATATCAGGAAAGCAGCTCATCAGTCCCAAGGCAGTATTTCCAGACAAAACAGCTGTAGCTTTCATCTTTGCAATCACTTCTCCATCATTGTCTTCTAAATCATGAGCCATGCTCTTGACTTCATCCATGTGTTCTTTACCAGCACACATGTACCACCAAAATATTCAAAAGAATCCCAGAAACTACTAACATTACTCTGAATATTAGAACACACTTAAAAATAAAATCTAGAAGGAATGTACATTCTTAGTGAGATGAAAATATCACAATAATTCAGTTATAGCATATGTTATTCATAATTTATTTTTGTTACAGTTCTTTGTCTTGAGTCTCAGGAACATTAAGTGTGTATTTCTCAATACATTTAATTGACACATGTAGTTATTTCTGATAATTAGTGGATAAATAGGAGCTCATAAAATGCTTTAAACGTTTTTATATACTTATTCACTGAAGTTCAATATATTTCTTACTCTCTAAATGAGCTATAAACATGTAGATAGTTTAATTGGTAGCATTTCTTTGGCAGATACTATATTGTTTTAACATTATGTACTATTTACTTAATGTATTGCTATATGAAAATACTATATATATATATATATATATTTCTTACAAAACGTGAGATTATTATTGACTTGAGGGTCAATAACACAACAACTTAGTGTATACAAGATTGTAGTTTACTGTATACTAATTAATTATTTAAAGTCATCATTATTTTATAATGAAAATTCACAATATATTTTGATCATATTATTTCACTCCACTACTCTGCCCAGATCCCCTACACAACTCCAACTTCATGTTCTCTCTCCAAGTAACAAACTAAAACAAAAGAGAAACAAACAAACAAATAAAACTGACTAAAATGAAAGGCAAAGAATAATGGTGGAGCTTGTTTTGTGTTGGGCAGCTACTCCTGGGCCTGGGACTCTCCTAGGAATGTGGATGATCTACCGAGTGTCACCCATTGGAAACCAATGACTGTTCCTTGGCCAACTGAGATCAATTGAGAACAGGTGCTTTTCCAGGGGTAAGATTGTTCACCTAAGCCTCTCTTTAGGGATTTTGAAACTAGCTGTTAAACAACAGGAAAGAAAATAAAATCGAACAAACATGAAAAAAACAAAACAAGTAAATAAGAATTGGTAATAGATATGCAAATTCAGGTAAAATTGGGTAAAGGGAATAAAAAGTTTCCAACTTGCATTTGCTTTCTACAATTACCAAAGTAGAAAAGACTGAAAATTTGAACATTTGTCTCAGTGCCCTTCTCTCTATCAACTTATCCCAGAATGTCTTCCTTCATATCAAAAATATATTTTGATATACATTCATAGCATCCACAGGTACTCCAAGTTAAATAGGCAAAACTGAATTTCAAATCACAAGACCCTAGACTGATCCTTGGCATTCTGGAATTTCTCCTAAAGTCTATGCTATTCACTCAGCATATCTATCTATATGAAAGACAATATTAAAATTACATACTCTGATCCCACACTTTTGAAAATGTTTGATTTCTTAAGGGGGGTTAGTTTTTGAATTATGACCTTATGCTGGATATTAACTCTCTATAAATAATTTACACCCAAAACTTGTTTTTCTGTTAACTGACGAAACAAACAAAAAAACACCACCAACCAAACAAACCAATTCTCATCTCATAATTCTCATTTGATTATCCATGGAGGTGGTATTTTAAAAGAAAGATAAAAGGAAGTTGTAGTTTGGTTATAAGGACAAAATATAACATGAGCTGGAGTAACTAGTAACATGCATAGACATCTCTTCTTTTTTTAATTTGCTACCCTTGCTGGCAGAATCTGAAATAATAATAAAAACCAACAATAGATTTTGATAAGCTGCAAGTAGTTTTACAAATATGGAATATAACTTCAACATAAGCATGCTAAGTAAAACAGCAAAATGATATTTTCTATTTTGTTGCAGAAACTGTAGTCTTTTGCTTCAGCTCAGGGGAAGTAATGTAAACTCCATTGCATGCCTCTGAGGACCTCATGCTCTGCATAGTGAGTCCAGATGAGATTTTTCTATTTTTCTATTTTCTATTTTTTCTCAAAAATGTGTTTAGGATTTCCTGATATTTTGTTATCTTATTGTATGTATTTCCTATAAACTACCTCAAATCCATTTTGGAACCAATTGCGCTATTAATTAATTGCTTAATTCTATGCAGCTGCACTGTGGCAGGCCTTCTGCCAGATATGGGAAATACACAGATAAACACAACACAACCCCATTTTGCAAGAGATTGAAAATTCAGCCACTGTGGTTCCTATTTTGTGGCATGTTTGACTATAGCATCTCTTCCACATTATCATATTTGATATACACACATGGGAAATTTTAAAAGTGCATTAGAAGTATGTTTACTCTTCGTGGGCACCGAATTGCAACAATTATTTTCTTTCACTAATAGATCCACTGGGAAGACCCAGCTAATGTGTAACAATGCCAAAGGGAAGAGATGTATTTCCTGGGAGATAGGTGGAATTCTAGCAAACCTGCTTTGAATTCTCTGCTGTGTCACTGGATTTTAATTTTTTTATGAAGCAAATCTCTCCATCATGATCTACATCTGACAGTCAGATATTTGTATACATAATTGACTCATTCTAAAAAAAAACAGTCTAGATATCAAATGGAAAAGAATGACAAAAAAGCAGAGTTAGTGAGCAGAGTGGAGTTTGACTGCATTTAGAGAAAGCTCATATGCAATTAGAATGTTGACTCCTCATGTATAAAAATAGTAAAAATATGTAGCTTGGAAACAGTCTAATGACTATTTACTAAATAATAATTATACAGGTTTGTATGTTCATAATTGAGTAATCATTCCTTCTATACTTCCTTATACTAAAATAAGGTCTAATAATATTTACATATCCTTCTTCTATCTGTGGTTTTTCCATTTACATGTGGATGCAGCTGCAATACAATTTACTGTTCTCTGGTTTGGCATCTTAAGTCTCAAACCTACTGGTGAATGTGGTGTCCCTATTGCTCAATAGAAATCTAGAGAGGTGGCACCAGCAGCAGTTTACTGATTTTGACGGTTTTATACACCAATCCTGAGGGAGGACAGTGTACATTGTGCAGAGACACACATAACACACAGTCCAAAGATTAAAAAAAAAAAAAGCAGGAGTCCAGGGAGGCAAAATCAGTAGCCGTAGAAAGAAATTACTGGGATGTGTACTTCTGCCTAAGAATAGGAATAGCAATAATTGTATTTCGGACCAGCATGCCATTGAATGAAAATGGAATAGTACATGACTGATGTAGATAAAGCAGCTACTACCGTCAGTGGTGGCCGCATTGCTCTGGGTGAGATTCAAACCTTGTCAGATCCAAAAAACTCACAGAAAGACTCCTGTGATATCGCAAGGCTCGAACAGCACAAGAAATTTGAGGACTTGTTTTGTATCCATGACTCAATGATTTTGAAGGTTCCTCTTTTACTGTAAATAATCATTAGTTATTAGATCTAGAAGAGTGAAGTATCTTCTGAAAGGGGTAGATCCCCTCTTACAAAAGTGTGGATTGATTCATGACCTTGGGAACAGAGAAGACCATGGGAACGGTGGAGCAGTGATTGTGAATCAAAGGCTAATAATGATACTGCTGCATCAAATTCCGTAATAAACTCATTCTGCTTATTCAGTATGGAGTCCTGGTATTAGTTCAAATCAAGAACAGGGACAGGAATGTTGTCAGCTTCCTTTAACACTGGTGGTGATTTCACTTTATAATGAAACTGAAAGTTGAATGCGTTGTCACATGTAGAAAGTTAATGTGATAAATACTTTGCAATTCTTTAAGGTTAATTTGCGGTTTCCAAATTTCTGGCAATCTAGACAACAAAAATACTTTTAAGAGGAGCACTAACATTAAATATCTATATTATAACGTGAGATTTTTGTTCATTTGTTTTGGTGGTTGTTGCTCTGATAAAACACCCTGACACCTTGGAGAACAATTCACGTGAGCTTATAGTTCTACAAAGTCCATCATAGCTGGGCAGCCTGTCAGTGTCAGAAAATGCCAGGCATAACTTCAGGAGCAGGAAGTTGAGAATTTACATCCTTCACACAATGAGGAGGCAGAGAGAGTGACTTGGAAGTACTAAGTCTCCCCTAAGCTAGCCCAGTGATGTAGTTCTAGCAAGGCTACAACCCTGAGGCCTCACAAACAGTACCACTAACCAGGAACCAAGTGGGTAAATACCTAAACCTAAGAGGGGACATTTCTCATCAAACTACTACACATGCATTATGTGGTTCAGTTGGCATCAATATAAAGCAAAGGTTTTTCATAATAAAATTTTTATATGAGGATAAACTACATATAGAAAATATCTATTAGAGATTCAATGTAAGTTCAAATAAGTCCCATAAAGGTTATATTATGTTTATAATGCTATGTAAAATGATTTCAGTATTTATTAAATAATAATGGAGTTGACAATTCTGAAATTAGAAAAATAGATAATTTTTCTGTAAAGATTCAGTGCTTAAATTAACAAGATCTGCTTCAAGTCTTATTTCATATACTCATATTTATTGGACATTGAATCAACACTTTGTGTTCTTAACTAAATTATATTACACAATAAACTTAGCTTAGAAAAGCATAGATTGGGAACAATCACCTTTATATTGTGTACTATACAAAACACTGTGATTCATACAGAGAAATTTCCTCCTCTTAATTTTTTGTGAAATTAATGATTTATTCTATATTTATTTTAGAAAAACACACTTTAGGATAATTCTGAAAAATTATTTTTTCAAATTGTTATTTGCCATTACTAATTCTGTTCAATCTTAAAAGTCTAATTTTATTCTATACAGAATAGATATATGCATCAAATCATCTTCAGGAGATAAACAAACATAATCCGCGATTCCTAAATCAGAATCATCTATTTTGTGAAAACTGTGTTGTTAGAGGCAGAATAAATGGTTCAGTTCCTAAGCAGTCTTACTTCTCATCCTGAGGGCCTAGGTCAGTTCTCAGTATCTTACCACAACCTCTAACATGAACACCAGGGGATCAAATGAACTATTCTGCTCTTTGCAATTACATAAACACACCTGGAATGTAGTCAGAGAGATAGTATATATACATGTAAATGCATTATGTAGTCTTTAAAGAGATATCACTAAGACATTGGTATAAAATAGGCTGGCAATATTAAAAAATAATTTATCATGTAAAATTGTGTCATGGAGAGTCAACTTCCATTTTTAGCTGTGAGTCTTATTGATCACCTCCGGCATCCATTTAGATACCAATGCTGTCTTTTATTAAGGAGGCATTCATCAACAGGCATAGGAAACAGTTGAGGGCCAGAGAGGCAGTACAGCAAAGACATTGCTTCAGGATTTTTTTTTCCCTGATTCACTTAAGCAAAATTGTCTTTTTTAAAGAAGACGTTTTCTACTCTACAAAGATTAGAACAGCAGTTTCCATGGCTTTTGATTGACACATTTGCAAATGCTGAAATCCTGAAAACTGAAGTAAAATTTGTAGAAGCAAGAGGCTGCATTTGGGTTGATTTCCTTTGAGATATCCCACTGGGATTTGACATTTGCTTTTGATTTTTTTGAGGCCACCTCTGTGACAAAATGTCATCAGGTATCTCCTAATGGTAGAGACATATTTCCTTTGACAGTGGGGACTATTTCACCAAATGCAAAAGACCAATTTTTATATGACAGTAGTGACTATTTCATCAGGTAGTTCACAAGGAATAACATGAGTCATGAA
Source organism: Apodemus agrarius (assembly GCA_964023405.1). Classification (NCBI taxonomy): domain Eukaryota; kingdom Metazoa; phylum Chordata; class Mammalia; order Rodentia; family Muridae; genus Apodemus; species Apodemus agrarius. The sequence continues at coordinate 16,756,510 of OZ030013.1, forward strand.
TATATGAATAATCTAGGGTATGTTCTATAAGAACAAAACACTTATTCTCAGAGGGAGAATTATCACTTATAAGAGGGACCATTGGCTTATTAATGCAGAACATTAGACAACACAATGAAGTATTCTTCCCAAAGAGTCACAGCAAATAAACAGATGTAGAGTGCATCTCTCACACAAAGTCTTCATGTACAACAGGTTCAGAAAAATGTACAAATAGGCTACTGTAGTCAGAAATGATAACTGGTATATTATACAAACACACATGTATAGTACATACATTATATATGAAGTTATATACTTGTTGATCTTCATTTCAAAGACATCCTTGCTTTATCTAGAAGCAATTGTTTTCTAACAAAAGGCAAAATTTGCCTGGGGGGAAACCCGCAAATCATATATTACCAATAATGATACAATGAATCATTTGATTTTTAAAATTTTTTTCACAGCATCTTTAATAAATTGATTACAATATTGAAAATATCAAATCTGCTATTTATTATCACAGCATACTTTTGGAATTAAGAAAAAGTAAATAAATGACTAGGTCAGGGAAGATTGTAGGAAATATTTTTCTTTTAATTAATATTAATACACATTTTAATTTGTAGAGAATATTTTGAAATTAATACAAATTTGACAAATTTAAGTTAATAGAGTAGTATTAAATGTTGGTTTTAATTTCGGGGGAACTGAGTACCCTCTAAGTGAAGCTAATTTTTAGTTAGGGAGAGGAAATTATATTGTAACTGCAGGATGTAACTGGCCTACTCTGTGAAATCTTCCATCTGAAGTCATGCATCTGGTTCAGCAGCCTTTTGTTATAGTGATATCATGAGCATCCAAAGATGAAGTACAAGTACCAAAATCTGTATATGAATATACCAAAGTCTATAAATAACAGGAACAGACAGGAAATTTGTTATGGACAATAACTCCAAATTGTCAGTGCCTTTCTAGAGATATCAAATTGTGCTGGGATACTTCAATAAAACTGTAAAAGCACTGTGGAATTTCCTTTATTTCTGCATTTGGCATTTTGGGGGAATTCTACCAAGCTTATTAAAATCACATATTTCCTCAATTAATTGATACCATTTTCAAGTGAGTAATTGGTGGTTGCACATCTAATTTCCTATCTGCCCTAATCTTTTTTCCCTTTTTCTTATTATTTTCTATATTTGTTTACATTCCAAAGGCTTTCCTCTTTCCAGTCCGCCCTCTCACCATATGTCCCATAAGTCCTCTTCCCCCCCATTCCCCAATCACCCCCCAACCATTTCTCTGTTCTGGTACTCTCCTACAAAACCGGATTTCGTCTTTTCCAGACCAGAGTCCTCTCCTTCCCTTTTCTTGGGAATCTTTTGCTTAGCTAATTGTGTCTTGAGTATTCAGAGCTTCTGGGCTCATTATTATCCACTTATCAGTGATTGCAATTCATGTGTATTCTTTTGTGATTGGGTTGACTCACTTAGGATGATATTTTCCAGATCCAACCATTTACCTACAAATTGCATGAATTCATTATTTTAATTGCTGAGTAGTATTCCATTGTATAAATATACCACATATTCCGTATCCTTTCCTCCGTTGAGGGACATCTGGGTTCTTTCCAACTTCTGGCTATTATAAATAAGGCTGATATGAACATAGTGGAGCATATGTCTTTATTGAATGCAGGGGGATCCTCTGGGTATATGCCCAGGAGTGGTATGACAGGGTCCTCTGTAAGTGTCATGCCCAATTTTCTGAGGAACCGTCATATTTCTAGAGCAGTTGGACCATCTTGCAATCCCACCAACAATGGAGGAGAGTTCCTCTTTCTCCACATCCTCGCCAGTACCTGCTGTCTCTTGAGTTTTTAATCTTAGCCATTCTGACTGGTATGAGGTGGAATCTCAGGGTTGTTTTGATTTGCATTTCCCTGATGCCTAATGATGTTGAACATCTTTTAAGGTGTTTCTCAGCCATCCTAATTTCTTCTGGTGAAAATTCTTTGTTTAGCTCTGTACCTCATTTTTTGAGAGGGTTATTTGGTTCTTTGAGGTCTAACTTCTTGAGTTCGTTTTATATATTGGATATTAGCCCTCTGTCGGATGTAGGGTTGGTGAAGATCATTTCCCACTTTGTTGGTTGCCGTTTTGTCCTTCTGACAGTGTCCTTTGCCTTACAGAAACTCTGTAATTTTATGAGGTCCCATTTGTCAATTCTTGATCTTAGAGCATAAGCTATTGGTGTTCTGTTCAGGAACTTTCCCCCTGTGCCCATGTCCTCCAGGGTCTTCCCCAATTTCTTTTTTATTAGTTTCAGTGTGTCTGGTTTTATGTGGAGGTCCTTGATCCACTTGGAGTTGATCTTAGTGCAAGGAGATAAGAGTGGGTCAATTTGCATTCTTCTGCATGTCGACCTCCAGTTGAACCAGCACCATTTGCTGAAAAGGCTATCTTTTTTCCATTGGATGGTTGTAGCTCCTTTATCAAAGATCAAGTGACCATATCTCTGTGGGTTCATTTCTGGGTCTTCAATTCTATTCCATTGACCTACTTGCCTGTCTATGTACCAATACCATGCAGTTTTTAACACAATTGCTCTGTAGTACTGCTTGAGGTCAGGGATATTGATTTCCCCAGAAGTCCTTTTATTGTTGAGAATAGTTTTAGCTATCCTGTTTTTTTTGTTACTCCAAATGAATTTGAGAATTGCTTGTTCTAGATCTATGAGAAATTGATTTGGGATTTTGATGGGGATTGCATTGAATCTGTAGATTGCTTTTGGCAAGATGGCCATTTTTACTCTATTGATCCTGCCAATCCAAGAGCATGAAATATTTTTCCATTTCCTGAGATCTTCGATTTCTTTCTCCAAGGACTTGAAGTTCCTGTCATACAGATCTTTCACTTGTTTGATTAGAGTCATGCCAAGATACTTTATATTGTTTGTGGCTATTGTGAAGTGTGTTATTTCCCTAACTTCTTTCTCAGCCTGCTTGTCCTTTGAGTACAGGAAGGCTACTGATTTGCTTCAGTTGATATAAACAGCCACTTAAGTTGTTTATTGGCTGTAGGAGTTCTCTGGTGGAGTTTTTTGGGTCACTTACATATACTATCATATTATCTGCAAATAATGATAGTTTGAGTTCTTCCTTTCCAATTTGTATCCCTTTGACTTTTTTATGTTGTCTAATTGCTCTCACTAGAACTTCAAGTACTATATTGAAAGATATGGAGAGAGAGGGCAGCCTTGTCTAGTCCCTGATTTTAGTGGGATTGCTTTCAAGTTTATTTTGATGTTGGCTACTGGTTTGGTGTATATTACTTTTATTATATTTAGGTATGGGCCTTGAATTCCTGTTCTTTCCAGAACTTTTAGCATGAAAGGATGCTGAATTTTGTCAAATGCTTTTTCTGCATCTAATGAGATGACCATGTGGTTTTTTTCTTTTAGTTTGTTTATGTAGTGGATTACATTGATGGATTTCCATATATTGAACCATCCCTGCATCCCTGGGATGAAGCCTACTTGATCATGGTGAATGATCGTTTTAATGTGCTCTTGGATTTGGTTGGCAAGAATTTTATTTAGTATTTTTGCATCGATATTCATAAGAGAAATTGGCCTGTAGTTCTCTTTCTTTGTTGGCTCTTTGTGTGGTTTTGGTATCAGCACAATTGTGGCTTCATAGAATGAATTGGGCAGTGTTCCTACTGTTTCTATTTTGTGGAATAGTTTGAAGAGTATTGGTATTAGATCTTCTTTGAAGGTCTGATAGAAGTCTGCACTAAAACCATCTGATCCCATACTTTTTTTGGTTGGGAGGCTTTCTATAATGCCTTCTATTTCCCTAGGGGTTATGGGACTGTTTAGATGATCTAATTGATCCTGATTTAATTTTGGTATTTGATATCTGTCTAGGAAATTGTCCATTTCCTCCAGATTCTCCAGTTGTGTTGAGTATAGACTTTTGTAGTAGAATCTGATGATCTTTTGAATTTCCTCAGTCTCTGTTGTTATATCCCCCTTTTCCTTTCTAATTTTATTAATTTGAATACTGTCTCTGTGCCCTTTGGTTAGTCTGGCTAAGGGTTTATCTATCTTGTTGGTTTTCTCAAAGAACCAGGTCCTGGTTTTGTTGATTCTTTGTATGGATTTCTTTGTTTCTATTTGATTGATTTCAGCCCTTAGTTTAATGATTTCCTGTCTTGTACTCCTCCTAGGTGAATTAGGTTCTTTTTGTTCTAGGGCTTTCAGGTGTGTCTTTAATCTGCTAGTGTATTCTCTCTCCAGTTTCTTTCTGGAGGCACTCAGGGCTATGAGTTTTCCTCTTTAGCATTACTTTCATTGTGTCCCAAAGATTTGGGTAGGTTGTACCTTCATTTTCATTGAATTCTAAAAAGTCTTTAATTTTTTTCTTTATTTCTTCCTTGACCAGGTGTCATTGAGTAGAGTGTTGTTCAATTTCCATTTGTATGTGGGCTTTCTGTTGTTTTTCTTGCTTTTGAAGACCACTTTTATTCCATACTAATCTGATATGAAGCAAGGGATTAGTCCTATCTTCTTGTATTTGTTGACATCTTTCTTGTGACCAATTATATGATCGATTTTGGAGAAGGTACCCTGTGGTGCTGAGAAAAAGGTATTTTCTTTTGCTTTAAGATGAAATGTTCTCTCTCTCTCTCTCTCTCTCTCTCTCTATATATATATATATATATATATATATATATATATATATATATATATGTTAAATCCAATTGGTCCAAAGCTTTAATTAGTTTCACTGTGTCTCTGTTTAATTTCTGGTTTCCTGATCGGTCCATTGAGGATAGTGGAATGTTGAAGTCACCCACAATTAGTGTGTTAGGTGCAATGTGTGCTTTAAGCTTTAGTAAAGTTTCTTTCATGAATGAGGGTGCCCTTGCATTTGGAGCATGGATGTTCAGTATTGAGAGTTCTTGGTGGATTTTCCCTTTGACCAGCAAGTAGTGACATTCTGTGTCTCTTTTGATGACTTTAGGTTGAAAGTCAATTTTATCTGATATTAGAGTGGCTACTCTGGCTTGTTTCCTGAAACCATTTGCTTGTAAAATTGTCTTCCAGCCTTTTACTCTAAGGTAGTGTTTTTCTTTGACACTGAGATGTGTTTCCTGTATGCAGCAAATTGTAGGGTCCTGTTTCCGTATCCAGTCTGTTAGTCTATGTCTTTTTATTGGGGAATTGAATCCATTGATGTTAAGAGATATTAAGGAATAATCACTATTACTACCTGACATTTTTGAAATTATTTTTTATATTTGAGTGGCTATCTTCTTTTGTGTTTGATGAGAGGAGGTTTCTATCTTGCTTCTTCTGGGGTATAGTTTTCCTCCTTGTGTTGCTGTTTTTCCCCTATTATCCTTTGTAGGACTGGTTTTGTGGAAAGATAGCATGCAAATTTGTTTTTTTCATGGAATACCTTGGTTTCCCCATCTATGGTGATTGAGAATTTTGCTGGGTATAGTAGTTTTGGCTGAAATTTGTGTTCTCTTAGAGTCTGCATTATATCTGTCCAGGATCTTCTAGCTTTCATGGTCTCTGGTGAGAAGTCTGGTGTAATTCTAATAGGTCTTCCTTTATTGTTACTTGGCCTTTTTCTCTTACTGCCTTTAATATTCTTTCTTTGTTTAGTACATTTGGGGTTTTGATTATTATGTGATGGGATGTATTTCTGTTCTAGTCCAGTCTGTTTGGAGTTCTGTAGGCTTCTTGTATATTCATGGGCATCTCTCTGTTTAGGTTGGGGAAGTTTTCCATAATTTTGTAGAAGATATTTGCTGGCCCTTTAATTTGTAAATCTTCCCTCTCATCTATACCTATAATCCTTAAGTTTGGTCTTCTCATTGTGTCCTGGATTTCTTGGATGTTTTGGGTTACAAGCTTGTTGCATTTAGCATTATCTTTGATTGCTGTGTCCCTGGTACCTATGGTATCTTCGACATCTGAGATTCTGTCTTCTATCTCTTGTATGCTATTGTTGATACTTGCATCTATGGCCACTGATTTCTTCCCAAGGTTTTCTATCTCCAAAGTTGTCTCCCTTTGAGATTTCTTAGTTTTTTCTACTTCTGTTTTTAGATCCTGGATGGTTTTGCTCAGATCTTTTCCTTGCTTGTTTGTGATTTCATGTAATTCTTTAAGAGATTTTTGTGTTTCCTCTTTCATGACTACTACTTGCTGACCCACATTCTCCTGTATTTCTTTAAGTGACTTTTGTATTTCCCCATTATTGGCTTCTGCTTTTTGATCCATATTCTCCTGAATTTCTTTAAGTGATTTTTGTGTTTGCCTTGTAAGGGCTTCAAACTTTTAATCAATTTTCTCCTGTATTTTTTAAAGAGATTTATCCATGTTTTCTGCTATCAGCATCCTTACCAATGATTTTATATCTGTATCTTGATTATCTGGTGTGTTGGGGTAACCGGGGCTTTCTGCTGTAGGGGAACTGGGTTCGGATACTGCCATGCTGCCTTGATTTCTGCTAGTAAAGTTTCTATGTTTGCCTTTTGCCATTTGTTTATTTCTGGACTTAGTTGGTCTTGTTATTACTGGTTGGTGTTTAAAGCTCCTCAGAGCCTGGAGTTTGGTGCTGCTGTCCTAGAGGCCGTCTGTGCTCCTGAGGCAGAAACTGTAAGGTTTCCACCACTGGGCTCTGAATTACCTCCTCTGCTCTATCTAAGGGAGCTCCTGCAGGTCAGACATTCTCCAGCCTGCACAGGCAGCAGTAATGCTGCCCAGCTCCCTTGTGCAGAAGGCACCCAGGCAGGCTATACCCTGGGAAATCCTTCCCTCTGGTGCCCAATGTACCTTGCTGGGTTACCCGCTCAAAGATGGTGGCTGGTCTCAGGGCTTTGTCTAACCACAGGATTCCCTGCAGGCCTGGGGCTTCCTGGCTGGGCTACTGAAGCCTAGGCAGAGGCTCTCCCAGTCTGCAGGGCTCTGTCTGGTTGAGCTGTTCTCCCCAGGATAGTGTCAGACCTCGGAGCTCTGTCTCACTGTGGACTCTCTGTGGATCTGAAGCTCCCCCCTGCTCGTTGGGCTGCAGGGTCCAAGATGGTGCAGATCCCTGCCCTACTCTTAATTTTAAAATTAAGTTGGCAATATTTGGAGGCTGTACTATTACTTTTAATCAAGTAAAATCTCAAAAATAAACAATACAAATTAGTGAGAATTATAAATGAACACATTCAATAAAAGTAAATTCATCTAGATTGAGAGAATAGGAAATAAATTTTGAATCCCACAGCCTTTACTCTTTATTAGTTAAAATTTCATACAATCATATAGTGTGTTTTGATCAAATCCACTCTCTGATCCTTTCCCCACTGTTGGCTCCATTGTCATCCCTCTCATCACTTTGTCCTCCCTGATACTTTGGCTCTGTTTATGACTCAATGAATCTACTCAGCACTCCCAGTGTGCTATTTAGCAATTTTGTCGAACATAAAAGCTTCCTTTTGAAGGAAAGTTTAAGACAGGTTGTTCTAAGGAAAAGTGAAAGCATTGAGTCTTGCAAGAAATGCTTGCTAAGATGTAGTATTGTTTTTCCTGACTTTCCTCAATCTTTATTTATTTATTTTATTTATTTATTTATTTATTTATTTATTTATATGTACTTAATGTTTTTATTGGATATATTCTTTTTTTACATTTCATTTCCCTTTTCCTGGTTCCCCCCACCCACAAAGATCCCATATGCTCTTTTCCCTCCCCCTGTTCCCCCATCCTCCCCTTCCCAAATCCCTGTTCTAGTATTCTCCTACACTGATGCATTGGCCTTTCCAGATCCAGGGTCCACTCCTTCCTTCTTCTCAGACATCATTTGGTATGTGGATTGTGTCTTTGGCGTTCCAAGATTCTAGTCTAATATCCATTTATCAGTGAGTGCATACCATGGGTATTCTTTTGAGAATGGTTTACCTCACTTAGTATGATGTCCTCCAGCTCCAACCATTTGTCTAATAATTTCATAAATTCATTGCTCCTAATGGCTGAATAGTACTCCATTGTATATATATACCACATTTTTGTATCCATTCCTCCGTTGAGGGACATCTGGGTTTTTTCCCAGCTTCTGGGTATTATAAATAAGGCTGCTATGAACATAGTGGAGCATATATCTTTGTTACATGCTGGGGAATCCTCTGGGTATATTCCGAGGAGTGGTATAGCAGGGTCCTCCAGAAATGTCGTGCCAAGTTTTCTGAGAAACAACCAGGCTGATTTCCAGAGTAGTAGTGCAAGCTTGCAATCCCACCAGCAGAGGAAGAATGTTCCTCTTTCTCTATATCCCCACCAACACCTGCTGTCTCCTGAGTTTTTAGTCTTGGCCATTTTGACTGGTGTAAGGTGAAATCTCAGGGATGTTTTGATTGCCATTTCCCTAATGATTAATTATTTTAAACAGTTCTTAAGGTGCTTCTCAGCCTTGTGAAGTTCTTAAGGTGAAAATTCTTTGTTTAGCTCTGTACCGCATTTTATAATAGGGTTATTTGGTTTTTTGGGGTCTAACTTCTTTTTTTTTGATTTTTTTTATTGAATATATTCTATATTTACAATTCATTTCCCTTTTTCTGGTTCCCCACCCCCAAAGGTCCCACATGTCCTTTTTCCTCCCCCTGCTCCCGCATCCACCCCCTCCCACTTTACTGTTCTTGTACTCTCCCACAATGATGTTTTGGTCCATTCTAGCACCAGTGTCCACTCCTTTCTTCTTGTGAGACATCACTTGATATGTGATTTGTGTCTTTGGTGTTCCAAGCTTCTAGGCTAATATCCACTTATCAGTGACTGTATACCATGGGTATTCTTTTGAGACTGGGTCACCTCACTTAGTATGACATTCTCCAGCTCCATCCATTTCTCTAAGAATTTCATGAATTCATTGTTTCTGATGGCTGAATAGTACTCCATTGTGTATATATACCACATTTTTTTGTATCCATTCCTCTGTTGAGGGACATCTGGGTTCTTTCCAGCTTCTGGCTATTATATATAAGGCTGCTATGAACATAGTGGAGCATGTATCCTTATTGCATGCTGGTGAATCTTCTGGGTATATTCCCAGGAGTGGTATGGCTGGGTCCTCTGGAAGTATCACGCCCAGGTTTCTGAGGAACCGCCAGACTGATTTCCAGAGTGGTTGTACCAGCTTGCATTCCCACCAGCAGTGGAGGAGTGTTCCTCTTTCTCCACATCCTCGCCACCACCTGATGTCTTCTGAGTTTTTAATCTTAGCCATTCTGACTGGTGTGAAGTGAAATCTCAGGGTTGTTTTAATTTGCATTTCCCTAATGACTAGTGATGTTGAACATTTTTTAAGGTGTTTCTCAGCCATCCGAATTTCTTCAGGTGAAAAGTCTCTGTTTAGCTCTGTACCCCATTTTTGGATAGGGTTATTTGGTTTTCTGGGGTCTAACCTCTTGAGTTCTTTGTATACATTGGAGATTAGCCCTCTGTCGGGTGTGGGGTTGGTGAAGATTTTTTCCCAATTTGTTGGTTGCCGATTTATCCTTTTGACAGTGTCTTTTGCCTTACAGAAACTTTGTAGTTTTATGAGGTCCCAATTGTCTATTCTTGTTCTTAGAGTATAAGCAATTGGTGTTCTGTTCAGGAATTTTTCCCCTGAGCCGATGTCTTCAAGGGTCTTCCCCAGTTTCTTTTCTATTAGTTTTAGTGTGTCTGGTTTTATGTGGAGATCCTTGATCCACTTGGAGTTGAGTTTAGTGCAAGGAGATAAGAGTGGATCAATTCTCATTCTTCTGCATGTTGACTTCCAGTTGAGCCAGCACCATCTGTGGAAAAGGCTATCTTTTTTCCACTGGATGTTTTCAGCTCCTTTGTCGAAGATCAATTGGCCATAGATGTGTGGGTTCAATTCTGGGTCTTCGATCCTATTCCATTGATCCGCTTCCCTGTCACTGAACCAATACCATGCAGTTTTTAATACCACTGCTCTGTAATATTGCTTGAGGTCTGGGATATTGATTCCCCCAGAAGTTCTTTTGCTGTTGATGATAGTTTTAGCTATCCTGGGTTTTTTGTTATTCCAGATGAATTTGAGAATTGCTCTTTCTAGCTCTATGAAGAACTGAGTTGGGATTTTGATGGGGATTGCATTGAATCTGTATATTGCTTTGGGCATGATTGCCATTTTGACTATATTAGTCCTGCCAACCCACGAGCATGGAAGATTTTCCCATTTTCTGATGTCTTCTTCAATTTCCCTCTTCAGAGACCTGAAGTTTTTGTTGTATAAATCTTTCACATGTTTGGTTAGCGTCACTCCAAGATACTTTATATCATTTGTGGCTATTGTGAAGGGTGTCATTTTCCTAATTTCTTTCTCGGCCTGCTTATCCTTCGCGTATAGGAAGGCTACTGATTTACTTGAGTTAATTTTATAGCCAGCCACTTTGCTGAAGTTGTTTATCAGTTGCAGGAGTTCTCTGGTGGAGGTTTTTGGGTCACTTAAGTAAACTATCATATCATCTGCAAATAGTGATAGTTTGACTTCTTCCTTTCCGATTTGTATCCCTTTGACTTCCCTCTGTTGTCGAATTGCTCTAGCTAGTACCTCAAGTACTATATTGAAGAGATATGGTGAGAGGGGACAGCCTTGTCTAGTCCCTGATTTTAGAGGGATTGCTTCGAGTTTTTCTCTGTTTACCTTGATGTTGGCTACTGGTCTGCTGTATATTGCTTTTACTATGTTTAGATATGGGCCTTGAATTCCTGTTCTTTCTAGGACCTTTAGCATGAAAGGATGCTGAATTTTGTCAAATGCTTTTTCAGCATCTAATGAGATGACCATGTGGTTTTTTTCTTTGAGTTTGTTTATGTAGTGGATTACGTTGATGGATTTCCGTATATTGAACCATCCCTGCATCCCTGGGATGAAGCCAACTTGATCATGGTGAATGATCGTTTTGATGTGTTCTTGGATTTGGTTGGCAAGTATTTTGTTTAGTATTTTTGCATCGATATTCATAAGAGAAATTGGCCTCTAGTTCTCTTTCTTAGTTGGATCTTTGTGTGGTTTTTTGGTATCAGGGTAACTGTGGCTTCATAGAATGAGTTGGGTAGTGTTCCTTCTGTTTCTATTTTGTGGAATAATTTGAAGAGTATCGGTATCAGGACTTCTTTGAAGGTCTGATAGAATTCTGCACTAAAACCGTCTGGTCCTGTGCTCTTTTTGGTTGGAAGACTGTCTATGACCCCTTCTATTTCTTTGGGGTTATGGGTCTGTTTAGACGATCTATTTGATCCTGGTTTAATTTTGGTATTTGGTAACTGTCGAGGAAATTGTCCATTTCCTCCAGATTCTCCAGTTGTGTTGAGTATAGGTTTTTGTAGTAGGATCTGATGATTTTTTGAATTTCCTCAGTTTCTGTTGTTATATCTCCCTTTTCATTTCTAATTTTGTTAATTTAAATACTGTCTCTGTGCCCTTTAGTAAGTCTGGCTAGGGGTTTATCTATCTTGTTGATCTTCTCAAAGAACCAGCTCCTGGTTTTGTTGATTCTTTGTATGGTTCTCTTTGTTTCAACTTGATTGATTTCAGCCCTGAGTTTGATGATTTCCTGTCTTCTACTCCTCCTGGGTGAAATTGCTTCTTTTTGTTCCAGAGCTTTCAAGTGCGCCATTAAGTTGCTAGTATATGCTCTCTCCTGTTTCTTTTTGGAGACACTCAGGGCTATGAGTTTTCCTCTAAGCACTGCTTTCATTGTGTCCCATAGATTTGGGTATGTTGTGCCTTCATTTTCATTCAGTCCTAAGAATTCTTTGATTTCTTTCTTTATTTCTTCCTGGACTAAGTTATCATTGAGTAGAATATTGTTCAGCCTCCAAGCATATGGGGATTTTCTGTTGTTTTTGTTGCTATTGAAGAACACTCTTACTCCATGGTGATCTGATAAGAGGCATGGGATTAGTTCGATCTTTTTATATTTGTTGAGATCTGTCTTGTGTCCAATTATATGGTCGATTTTGGAGAAGGTACCATGAGGGGCTGAGAAAAAGGTATAGTCTTTTGCTTTAGGGTGAAATGTTCTATATATATCTGTTAAATCCAATTGCTCCAAAGTTTCGATGAGTTTCTCCGTGTCTCTGTTTAGTTTCTGTTTTCCTGGTCGGTCCACTGTAGATAGTGGAGTATTGAGGTCCCCCACAATCATTGCGTTATGTGCAATGTGTGCTTTGAGCTTTAGTAAGGTTTCTTTTACAAATGAGGGTGCCCTTACATTTGGAGCGTAGATGTTTAGAATTGTGAGTTCCTCTTGGTGGATTCTTCCTTGGGGTCTAACTTCTTGAGTTGTTTGTATGTATTAGATATTAGCCTTCTGTTGGATGGAGGGTTGGTGAAGATCTTTTCCCAATTTGTTTGATGCTGTTTTGTTCTATTGACAGTTTCCTTTGCCTTACAGAAATTTTGTAATTTTATGAGGTCCCATTTGTCAATTCTTGATCTTAGTGCATAAGCTATTGGTGTTCTGTTCAGGAACTTTCCCCCTGTGCCCCTGTCCTCAAGGGTCTTCCCCAATTTCTTTTCTATTAGTTTCAGTGTGTCTGGCTTTATGTGGAGGAGTGATCACTCTGTCGGATATAAAATCAACTCAAGCAAATCAGTAGTCTTCCTATACTCTAAAGATAAACAGGCTGAGAACAAAATTAGGGAAATGACACCCTTCACAATAGCCACAAACAATATAAAGTATGTTGGTGTGATTCTAACCAAACAAGTGAAAGATCTGTATAACAAGAACTTCAGGTCTCTGAAGAAGGAAATTGAAGAAGTCCTCAGAAAATGGAAAAATCTTCCATTCTCTTGGATTGGCAGGATTAATAAAGTTAAAATGGCCATGTTGCCAAAGGCAATATACAGATTCAATGCAATCCCCATCAAAATCCCAACTCAGTTCTTCATAGAGGTAGAAAAAGCCATTCTCAAATTCATCTGGAATAACAAAAATCCCAAGAGAGCTAAAACTATTCTCAACAGTAAAAGAACTTCTGGGGGAATCAGTATCCCAGACCTCAAGCAATACTACAGAGCAATAGTGTTAAAAACTGCATGGTATTGGTACAGTGACAGGCAGATGGATCAATGTAATAGGATTGAAGACCCAGAAGTGAATCCACACACCTTTGGTCAATTACTCTTCGACAAAGGAGCTTAAAAATCCATCGGGGAAAAAAAGATAGACTTTTCAACAAATGGTGCTGGTCCAATTGGAGGTCAGCATACAGAACTATGTGAATTGATCCATTCTTATCTCCTGTACTATGCTCACTAAACTATTAATGATACTCTATTATTTCTGCAGACAGGAGCCTAGCATAATTGTCCTCTTAGGTGTTCCAACCATCAATTGACTCATAAGTATGCAGAGACTCACAGTGAAACAGTGAATGGAGCTTGGGGACTCTTAGGGAAGAGCTGAGGGAAGGATTACAGCACCTAAGGGATGTAAAGTGCATTAAAATAATAAGTAAATAAGTAAATAAATAAATAAATAAATAAATATACTTTGGTTATACTGGCCAGCTTCCGGGGAACTCCACAGGAAGACTAATAGAGTCAACTAATGTTGAACCTTGAGGATTTCCGTGACTGAATCACCAACCAAAGACCATATACTCTGGAACTCAGTCTCCTGCATATATGTAGCAGATATGCAGCTTTGTCTGCATGTGAAATCCAAACAACAAGAGGAGAAGCTATCCAAAAGTAGTTTCCTGTCCGTGGAGTATGTTCTGGCTGGGTAGCTTTGTCTGTCCTCAATGGGAGAGGATATCTGTAGCCCCTCAAAGTCTTGATGTTCCAGGGTTGGAGAATACACATGGAGGCCTCCACCCTCCTAGAGGTGAAGAGGAAGGGATTGAGAGGAGGGTCTGTGGGAGGGAACACCAGGAGGGGAGGCCGTGAATGGGATGTAAAGTGAGTTAAAATAATAAATAAATAAATAAATAAATAAATAAATAAATAAATAAATATGCTTTGGTTATAATGGCCAAGATACTACTTTTGTAATAATCATTCCTGTATTACAAAAGTGCTATCTGAATAATTTTTTGATGATTTAATTGATAATAGAATTATTACATTGTATGAATTTTTAAAGTGCTGAAAGAAAATTGTCTACTGTGTATATTGACTACTAGAAAGTGAAGCCAGGTCAGGGTTTCATGAGAAGCTGGAAACATTGAGTCATTCTGCTCATATTTTAGGTCTAACTTAGGCAAGAAGGAAAAACATTCTTTTGAAGGAGTCTGGAAAGTAACCAGAATTTCTAGAAAGAGCAAAAACCTATAGATTTGGTTTTATAATCAGAATGTACTGAAACCACAACATAGGCATAGACTGCTGAAGGTGCTGCCCTTGATCTGATCATTGACAGAACAAGCAGATTTGGTCAACACTAGCAACACACACACACACACACACACACACACACACAAACACAAACACACACACACACACATTTGTGACACTTCGCCACCACTGTCCTAGATACCTCATAGGGCTGCAACCAGCTATGACCACCAGGCTATCCAGTTTATCCTTCACCTCATAAAGCCTAATTTCCAAATCCAAACAGTTGAATGTAATTATCTAGCCCAAGTTATATGACATTCCTTAGAAACTGTGAGATTTAGGCAACAAATATTTCATGTTTTTAGCTTTCAAGACCAGAATACAGCTTGCTTAGAAACAAGAATTATAACGTTGGGAAATGACCAGTCCTCAATTGAAGAAAATTGACCTATAAGAAACCTGTATATGAAAGTATTATTCCTGGCTATGGAACTGTGTGCTTTCCTCTATTCTAGCCACTGTGATGACATATTTCCACAATCCAAGAGTTCCCATAAATGTAAGAACTGATGTTTCCAAGTAAACACAAAACCATTTTTCTCCTCAAATACATTTAATTAGCACTTATTTGAATTTTCAAAATATGCATTGTCATTTTTTTAGATTTATTTATTTATTTATTTCATGTATGTGAGTACACTGTTGGTGTTTTCAGACACACAAGAAGAGTACATTGGATCCCATTACAGATAGTAGTGAGCTACCATGTGGTTGCTGGGAATTGAACCCAGGACCTCTGGAAGAGCAGTCAGTGCTTTTAACCACTGAGCCATCTCTCCAGCCCTCAATCCCCATTTTTGTGATATAATATAAAAATTAATATGGATATAAAATATTTTAGTAAAGAGTTATAATCATGTTCAACCCTTTTATGACCACTTTGTGTCTGATTTAATAGTCAAAAACAAATGATTCATAGGTTAATTCATTTCCCAAATCTATAGTTTGTGGATTTACTGTGCTGAGTTACCTAACACTGTAATAGTCAGTACTCAGTTTATCACTCCCATTGTTTAATTCTAAAATATAAATGTACACCATAATGCCAGGCATTCAGTATTTGGTGGCCAGTCTGTAGAGTTGTTACAATTGGTTTAGGTATTTTGCTAGGGGTTCAAGATATGAGAGCTTGGCTTCTTGTTCCTTTTTCAAATCCTTGACTATCCTATCACAGATCCAAAAAATTTGGAAATGTAAGCCAAAGGAACTCTTTATTCTAGAAGTGGCCTTAATCATGGTGAGAGCCAGTAGAAAAATAACTAAGACACTTAATACTGCCCAATTTCACTATTGTATTCAGAGGACATAAGACTTTATGTGCCTAGTAATCAAAAAAGGAGTAGACATGAAAAGATAGAGGGCTGAATTTCAGTCTTCCAAAATGATATCATCTCTTGAAAAGCAAATCCTTCAGACAATATTTCTAAGTGAGAGAATTAACATTTTGCCTTTTGGATATATCAAAGATAAATGGGCTAATGTGGTGACTTGACTAGAGAAGACTTTAAACCAGAATCATGCCTTTAAAGTTCATAATAATATATGAACTTCTATAATGTATCCGATAAATTATTGAAAGTTGTACTGAAGCTGTTTAAGTAAAAGTAATATATCAGAAGAGGATTCATACTAATACCTCGAACAAATATATTTTAAGTAACAATAAACAGTATTAGCAGATATTTAGTGAAATATCAAACATATCAACAGTATTTATCAAAATATGAATAAAGTTACTTATAAATATTTTTGACAAATTTGTTAACACCCTTTAGTTAGCAATTTTATCTCTATGAGTTCATAATAAGAAAACAATAAGGATCAGAATACCTTAAATAAAAAAGTAGTGTGTGGCTTTATTTAGAAGACTAAAATTTCAGAACAAATTATATATCAAATTTTGCAAAATTAATTAAATGAATTATTTCATGTCATTCAAAGCAATTCAGCTTCTAAGCTATTATCATAGAGAGCATTTATCAATACCAAATCATTTACAGATAAGTACACAAAAGATATTTTTAAAGTTTATTTGTATATTAGAACCCAGAATCTCTGGTTTTGTTACAAATTTTCTTTTCATGTACAGTGGTTTCTTAAAGTTTTAATTCCCATTTTTATTTGTTATTTGTTATTATTTATACATGTTTTATTTATCTCAGTGTGTGTGCATGTGTGTCCATGCAAGTGTGTGCATGTGTGTGTGTGTGTGTGTGTGTGTGTGTGTGCTTTGCACGTAAGATGGGATAACTTAGACTTTTTTCACTCTTCATATCACTCTGGTCTCACCAATTGAACTCATATCCTCATTTTGTGGCTGGAAACTTTTGACTATCTATCCATCCCCAAGCATCTCAAAATCAGTTTATTAGCTTTGTCTTCCAAAGTTACAATTTCATTAGCCAATTACTATTTTTAACTTAATATAAAAATATGTAAAATTTTTATTTCAGAGGGAAATAAAAAGAATAGATGATGAGGGGTGAAATAATCACAACATTGAGTAAATAAATATAAAACTACAAGGCATTTGGACGGTTTGATCACACATAAAATTTCACGTCCATGTTTTCAATAGCAATCAAGAAATTTTTTGCGAGCTAACCAAGGTGGTACTTGGTAATCCTAGCATTCTATTGGCTAAAACAGAAGGAACATTAGCTAGTTGCTTATTTGTTCTACACAGACTTGCCTTAATGTACCACAAATGCCAGAAACCCTACCTCCACATGGAGAACCCTGCCTCAAAAAACTAACAAACTAAGTATTTTTTATCTACTATTAAAAAATTAATATTTTTGATATAATTTGTTTTCAAAGATACATTTGTATTATTCTATACTTTTTTGTAGAGAATATTTATCATAATTAGTTTAATCTTCATATATTCTTACTAAATTTAATTATTTATCTGCCATACTGGCTGTAACCACACTCATCTCTGAGAGTATAAGGTTACTAAATATTTACAGAGGATAATATTGAATTTAATCTCATGAAATATCAAAATTAGAAGCTCTGATTGCAATCTTTCTAATGTGAGCAGTGATTTGAGGAG
Source organism: Apodemus agrarius (assembly GCA_964023405.1). Lineage (NCBI taxonomy): Eukaryota > Metazoa > Chordata > Mammalia > Rodentia > Muridae > Apodemus > Apodemus agrarius. The sequence goes on from OZ030013.1 coordinate 16,773,975, forward strand.
CAACAGTCAGAAAGAACATTAGGAAGGGTCCAATATTAATAGCATTATCAATACTTGTAGGTTATCTACATTTTGTTCATTTTAATAAAGTTAAATTTGTTCTTTAGGTCTCTTCACATAAAGGACTATTTGCTAAGTCAAATTAGAATGTAAGTCCTTGGCAAAGGTGTGATAGTATGTGACCACAATGAACATTGCTTCTACTAAATAGACAGCATGTTGGTTTGGTTGTTGTTGTTATTGTTGTTATTGTTCAGTGGCTTGCCCATTTCTGTCAATCACATTCTGGACATGGACCTTATATTTTCATGGTGTCCTGTGGGAGAATGATGGTTTAGATCTCCGTTCTACTAATTATATTGAAACGGAACAGTTTTTGTTCCATTTATCTTCTCTACTCTAGAATTCTCAGTTGCATAGAATTTCCTAGGTTAATTGTATGATTGGTAGAAGGTGTTTCTTATGCCTGTCCACACTAATTTAGTAATATAAAGGAAAAATGAGAAACACCAAGAAAGAGTGCCCTTCCCCACACAGACACATAAGCATGCTTATAAAAAAAATGGTTTGCTTACTTTTCATTCCTTTGTCTTCCCAAATTGCAGACTTGTTTGCCTATTTGATTTTATACAAATTATTGGCAAGCATGTACATTTGTTAAGGTTGACAGGATTGAAAGAAAAATGTTATTAAGTCACCTTTGCTTCAGCTAAAGGAAAAATGGCAGCTCAGGCCTTTAATCTTTCATCCCAACACTCAGGAGGCAGAGACAGGCAGTCTCTGTGTTCAAGTCCAGTCTGTACAGAGAAATTCCGGGACAGCCAGGGATACACAGAGAAAGCTAGTCTAAAAACTAAGCAAATTAATTAAAGAAAAAGCAAAAGGAGAAAATATACTTGATATATTTTGTAACTTTTTGTAATGGGAAAAAAAATGTCACCTCTAATAAAAGTCTGTGAAACTGACTACCATGAAAAACCTGAATTTTAAAAAAGAATATGAAGCCACTGCATTTTATGAGTTTTAGGTCTGGGTAACTTGAAGATCCTCTCCTTGGGAAACCTCTAAACATTTGTCTTCAGAGCCTTGTTGACCCTGAGTGAGCTGGAGAGTAGATACAGGCACCCAGACATAGACTAGGAGTTCAACTCTTTCCTCTCCGAATGCAACTTGTTACTTACTGACATGTATTTTAAATTCACGTATGATCTGGTGTGGACACATTGTCCAGATGTGTGTGTGTGTGTGTGTGTGTGTGTGTGTCTGTGTGTGTGTGTGTGCCTGTGACAGTATGCATGTATGGTAGCTTAGTACCTGTTCATCAAACTGTTTATAAAAGCCTCCACAATCTGGGAATTTCATCTTGTCCCCTTCCCTCGTGTTCTGAATGTCATGGCAAGCTTTCTAGTCTGAAATCAAAGAACTTAAACCATGCATTGTGTTTTCATCCTGCAGACTTAAATAACATTCAAGAAATGCCATCAGAAAAACCTAACTTTATCACCAAATTGAATAAAAATCTATAAAAACTTTAAAATGGAAAAGTCTATGCCTCAGGTGTATACCTGGAAACAAACATTCTCTACCAAATTGTGATATTATGTAATATATATATGTATACTATATATATATATATATATATATATATATATTCAGAATAGCCACTTTCAGTGTGCAAAAATAAAATAGAGGTTCCAAAGGCATCAAACGATATAAAACGCTGTACCGCAGAGAAGGCAGAAACACATTTAAAGCACCGATGAAAATGGCGTGCAATATAATTACCTCAAACTGCCGTTCGCTTGACACCCTGACACTAATTTTATTCAAGCCATTGGGAAATAAATGCTTTAAAAGCCGTACTTTCGGAACGCTAGAGCTCGCGGGGGCTGTGAGGTCTTTAAGGAAAGGAAAGGGTAAAGTTTCTAGCACGCAAAAAGAATTAAATAATCAATTTAAAAGAAGCTTCTATGTAGATCGACAGCCTTTAATACCCACGTTTTTAACGCTTGCCCTATACGTGGATTGTTTTTTTCTTTCTTTCAGCATTCCCTCACCAGATGGATTTTTGCTACTGCAGATCAGCAGAGGGTGTCAGATCTTTCAGAGTGCACCAGGCTGGAACCAGCAGAGCCTCTTAGCAACTCCCCCCTCCTCCCCTTTCTCGCGCTCTCTTCCTCCCTCAGACAACTCGCTCCCCCTCTCTCCTCCCCCCTCCACGTAATTCCGAAAGAGCAGAAGAAAGAGAAGGAGAACAAGCAAAGAAGATCTAGTAAGCGCCGGCCGGAGCAGAGAAAAAACGGGCTGAAGACGACCAAAGGGGAGAAAAGGAACAGGATGGACATCCACAAAACGCAGTGATTGCGGAAATTTTCCAGCGCCATTGGCTGGGCAGTGTGTCTTTTGGGCGGGCGTGATTTCAGCACCGGGGGCACTGGACAGCACCTCGGGGGTACTTCTGGGCAACCTGCAACCGAGACAAGAACTCCGCCAGCTGCCTGGACCACGGAAGTCGCCGAAAGCCCTGCTTTGTATCAGAGAGGCAAGGTCAGTCCGACGCACAGCCATCACAGGCAGTGCGCCTGTACTACGCTGCAAACCTGCTTGTTTCTAACATGCACTTGCTTCTAATTGCTAATTGTTCCCTTCCTGGTTAGTGCGAACCTCTAAACATGATTCTGTAAGGGTGCGTTTCCTTTTAATTTTACAGGTATATATTTAACTTATTTTGGTTATTTTTAACGGGTTGAGGGGGAGTAGTTTGCTTTCTCTCTCTTTCTCTTTACTTTCCACCCCCCCTTTTCTGCTTGCCTTGCACTATGTGCCTGGATAGTTTGTGGATATAATTATTGACTGGCGTCTGGGCTATTGCAGTACGGGGGGGTTAGGGAGGAAGGAATCCACCCCCACCCCCCCAAACCCTTCTTTTCTCTTTCTCTGGGATCGGACATTGGAGCACTAAATGAACTTGAATTGTGTCTGTGGCGAGCAGGATGGTTGCTGTTACTTTGTGATGAGATCTGGGATGAATTGCTCGCTTTAAAAATGCTGCTTTGGATTCTGTTGCTGGAGACGTCTCTTTGTTTTGCCGCTGGAAACGTTACAGGGGACGTTTGTAAAGAGAAGATCTGTTCTTGCAATGAGATAGAAGGGGACTTACACGTAGACTGTGAAAAAAAGGGCTTCACAAGTCTGCAGCGCTTCACCGCCCCGACTTCCCAGTTCTACCATTTATTTCTGCATGGCAATTCCCTCACTCGACTTTTCCCTAATGAGTTCGCTAACTTTTATAATGCGGTTAGTTTGCATATGGAAAACAATGGCTTGCATGAAATCGTTCCGGGGGCATTTCTGGGGCTGCAGCTGGTGAAACGGCTGCATATCAACAACAACAAGATCAAGTCTTTTCGAAAGCAGACTTTTTTGGGGCTGGACGATCTGGAATACCTCCAGGCTGATTTTAATTTATTACGGGATATAGACCCGGGGGCCTTCCAGGACTTGAACAAGTTGGAAGTCCTCATTTTAAACGACAATCTCATCAGCACCCTACCTGCTAATGTATTCCAGTATGTTCCCATCACCCACCTCGACCTCCGAGGAAACAGGCTGAAAACACTGCCCTATGAGGAGGTTTTGGAGCAGATCCCTGGCATTGCTGAGATCCTGCTAGAGGATAACCCTTGGGACTGCACCTGTGATCTGCTCTCCCTGAAGGAATGGCTGGAGAACATTCCCAAAAACGCCCTAATCGGCCGAGTGGTCTGCGAAGCCCCCACCAGGCTCCAGGGTAAAGACCTCAATGAAACCACGGAACAGGACCTGTGTCCTTTAAAAAACAGAGTGGATTCTAGTCTCCCGGCTCCCCCTGCCCAGGAAGAGACCTTCGCTCCTGGCCCTCTGCCAACTCCTTTCAAGACAAATGGGCAGGACGAGCATGCTACCCCAGGGGCTGTTCCAAATGGAGGTACAAAGATCCCGGGCAATTGGCAGCTCAAAATCAAACCCACGCCACCGATAGCAACTGGGAGCGCCAGAAACAAACCCCCAGTGCATGGCTTGCCCTGCCCCGGGGGCTGCAGCTGTGACCACATCCCAGGCTCAGGCTTAAAGATGAACTGTAACAACCGGAACGTGAGCAGCTTGGCTGATTTGAAGCCTAAGCTTTCCAACGTGCAGGAGCTTTTCCTTCGAGATAACAAGATCCACAGCATCCGAAAATCACACTTTGTGGATTACAAGAACCTCATTCTGTTGGATCTGGGCAACAACAACATCGCAAACATAGAGAACAACACTTTCAAGAACCTTTTGGACCTCAGGTGGCTGTACATGGATAGTAACTACCTGGACACTCTGTCCCGGGAGAAATTTGCTGGGCTGCAGAACCTGGAGTATCTGAACGTGGAGTACAACGCGATTCAGCTCATTCTCCCCGGTACTTTCAACGCCATGCCCAAACTGAGGATTCTTATTCTCAACAACAACTTGCTGAGGTCCCTACCCGTGGACGTTTTTGCTGGGGTCTCCCTGTCTAAGCTCAGCCTGCACAATAATTACTTCATGTACCTCCCAGTGGCAGGGGTGCTGGACCAGTTAACCTCCATTATCCAGATAGACCTGCATGGCAACCCCTGGGAGTGCTCCTGCACCATTGTGCCTTTCAAGCAATGGGCAGAACGCCTGGGCTCCGAGGTGCTGATGAGCGACCTCAAGTGTGAGACGCCGGTGAACTTCTTTAGGAAGGATTTCATGCTGCTCTCCAATGACGAGATCTGCCCCCAGCTGTATGCGAGGATCTCGCCCACGTTAACTTCGCACAGTAAAAACAGCACTGGGTTGGCGGAGACCGGGACACACTCCAACTCCTACCTAGACACCAGCAGGGTGTCCATCTCCGTGTTGGTCCCGGGACTGCTGCTGGTGTTCGTCACCTCCGCCTTCACCGTAGTGGGCATGCTCGTGTTTATCCTGAGGAACCGAAAGCGGTCCAAGAGAAGGGATGCCAATTCCTCTGCGTCCGAAATTAATTCCCTCCAGACAGTCTGTGACTCTTCCTACTGGCACAATGGGCCTTACAATGCAGACGGGTCCCATAGGGTGTATGATTGCGGCTCTCACTCACTCTCAGACTAAGCCCCCGACCCTAAAGCGGGAGAAGTGCAGGAAGACGATCCATCGTCCCCTGCCGCCTGCATCGCGGAGGGAGCAGGAGAACATTGACCCAGATCTAGCGTGTCACAAGCACCGATGGACATGAGTAAATAAATAACTGTGAACTCACTAAACTAAGAGGCTCTGGCCCTTAAGCGCCTATCTGAAAACAAAGAGCAGACTGTGGAGCTGCTAGTCAGCGAGCTAGCTCTTTTGCTCTGAGCTCCTTTTGACTCAACGCCCAGCATGGGGCCTGCCAGAAGAATTGAGCCCCCTTGCTCTGAGCCAAAGGTCCCCTGGGGCTGGCTGCAGTGACTCTATACATATATACATATATCACATCTATATAGAGAAATAGATATCTATTTTTCCCCTGTGGATAGCCCGAAGATGGCTCCCTGATGGTTATGCAGGGATGAGCAGTTGCACGAAGGCATGAATGTATTGTAAATAAAGAACTTTGACTCCTGACAAGAACAAAAACAACAAACAGCGCTGCATGGCTCGCATGGAATCCACACGCTCCAGGGACTATGACCCCCCTCCCCCAACCCCACCGCCCCACTGCGACTGGAGACGCTGTCACAGCACCTATCCTCTTCCCTGATAAGTCCCATCGTATCAAACTTTCTATAAACAAAATACAGTATAATCAGAAAGTGCCATTTCGCCCTTATTTGTGATTGGTAGGCAGTTCAGAGCGTATGTTTACTGTGAAAAAAAAATGTAAAGGTTTATTTAAGACATTTGCATGGCCAATCCTCAGTCCATTTTATGAGTTAACAATGTATTTTGTTGAGCAAAGTTTTAAGGGTTGTTTTGGATTCTTTTCCTTTGATGGTGATGTTTGATTTTATTTTAGTTTCTGAGGGGGAATATTTTTCTATACATATCCAATAATGCCTTCCATCTGAATGTAAAATAAGTACCCATGATTTCTATTATAGTACCAGTGTAATTATTTAAGAAAAAAGATTCTGGGGCAGTTAAGCATGACCAATTAATGTCACTCTAGTGCTTAGGCTGCGATCCTATGGTAGCAATTGTGTGCTGGTAAAAATCTTACTTATAAAGTAGGAACAAAGAACCGAGGAAGCACGTGAAACTTACTAATTCTATTCGAGGATTTTATAATGGCATATTTTTTCAGTATTAAAGTGAAAATGTTTTCAAATCTGGGTCCTTACATTTTTCCAGCTTCCTATTTGGATTTATTGTGGAAGGGGTGGGGGAGGGGAACGGTTGGGGGGGTCCCCTTCTGGAGCTACAGAAAGGCTCTCTCCTTAATCACTAAATCATTCACTAGCTCTTCTCACAGTCTCCCATCCAACACCCACCCCCAACACCCTTGACTTTACTGCTTTCCACTGCCCATAAAGTACAGTCTTACCCTAACATTCTGCCTTCTCCTAATGCGGCAGCGAATCCCTTTATTAATACTGGAAATCCCTCGCTGCTGTTTCTGTGGTGCTGCCCACACTGCAGATATATTGGAGATGTTAGGATAGATTTGATTTAATTGACTCTGTCTAGATCGGTCTCATTAAACAGAGGGGGATTTCATTGGTCAGCATTCCTTCATGAAAGACAGCTTTAATGACTGGTGTTTGAGATGCTGCTGGCATTTTGAATTCAACATCTGCTGAAAACGGTAAAACTAATTAGTGGCCACCCACCCTCCGCCCCAGCAACTACATATTGAAAATTGTTGAAGTACTCATCTTTATGGAAATCAATCATTATCTTAAAAAAAAAAAGTGTTTCACTCTTATACCAATTTCTGGTTATGGTCCAATAATTACCAAGGGAAAGCAGTGAACTATTTGAATTTTACCGACCAATGTAATTCTGGTCTGAATCAGAGGCCCTAGGGGATTCTAAGTAACTCCATTTCATCAGCAGTTAGGTTACAAACCACACATATTGATGGGGTTTGCATTCCACCACACATCTACTCCTGAGAAGTGTGTCAAAGACAGGAGACCACAGATTGAAATTGCAGAATTAAAAGCCAGCTCAGTAAAAGCCCCCAGGAGTGGGTGTAACTAGATGTACCAGTTAGAATTCATATTCTAAAAAGAACAGTGATGTTGTGAAGTGTGTATTATTTATCTTAACACTTTTAAAATAAAATCTTAATTATACACAGTGACTGTTCCTAAGGGCATCTATTACCTTTTTTATTCTTGATCCTTTTGTTTGTGGACTGCATTTCATAATGATAAAATGGAAAATGATTGTCCTCTGGCAATTGATCTTGGTTTACTTTTCATTTATTTTTTATATGAAAGCTTTAACATTTTTATGGAAAGAAAAACTGTATTTTTGGTAAACACCTAACAGATTCTTTCATGGTGGAAAAAAATGGAGAAGGAGATGGGTCATCTCTCTTCTGATGTTAAGAAAGAAAAAAAGAAAAAAAAATGCAAGGCAGATTTAGAACTCTCTCCTATAAATGGTGGCATTTATTGAGAAATATCTACTGAAGTTTTAAAGTTGATCAATATTTAGGGAAGTCAAGAACAGGAATGTGTCACAGAAACAGTACACAGTGAAACATGTTTTTCTTTAAACCTATGTAAAATTAAGTTAAAACAGCCAAATTAGCAGAATAATACTTTTAATGAATTTTTGGAGTCTTTCTTTGCCAAATATGCTGGTTAAACATTCATTTAAGTTTCAAGATCACGGGGTGACTTTCTAAAATATTGCTATTTCCATTATACAGATGAGACCACTGAGTGCACAGGAAATTAAATCATATATGGTAAAATGTAGGATGCCATTTAATTCAATTTCCTTCATACTTCAAAACCTCGCTTTATATGGAACATTCATCATACCAACATCGTAAAAATTGTTAAAATGCTAAGCTATAAACGTGTTACTATAAAACAGATTGAGAATGAGCTTGGAACTTCCAAATTATAATCTTGGTGGCCCTTTATCTTTTTCAGTTTATCTATCACAAAAGTACCTTTCCTCAAATTCGGTGGAGCTAAATTTGTTCTTCTCATTAGAATAAAAAAAGAAAAAGGAAAAAAAAACATAAAAAAAGATGAGTGCATCATAGGATATGTACTTACACCAGTGAATACATATTATACTTACATTAACTCCAATCTTATCAAAGCTGCCAGAATCTTAATAATTACTGCTATACATGAATACCTATAGAGAAAAAATGTCATATGGTTTTATACAGACAATAATTTATTATGAGTAACTATGAGTAAGTGTGCTTTATTGACTTTAATAGAGCATCACTACCACAATTTAATTTATATAAATATGTTTAGTATATTTTTATGGCACTACATATAAGTAACAGAACATAATACACATGGTATCTCATAAATGTTTTGTAGGAAGTGCTTTGTATCTTTGCTATCTCTTTATACAAAATGCTCATATGAGTGTAATTTTCACATGAATAGTGTAAATATCCCACGTTTAGTTAAATCATATGTTAACTCATGAGAGTTAACATGATGACTCATTAATGAGCTTTTGATTGTGACAAATGGGAAGGAAGAGAAAACCAGCCAGAATATCTTACATGGATACATTGTTTTAAAGTAATTTTTGGTTACTCTGGTTGCTGCTGTAGTTAGGAGCATGGTAGAAGTTAAACTGTTTCCATAGATATTAATGCTTCATATGTTTGCGTATTTTAACATTAACACAGTACAGTTTCTTTTTCTACCTATTCGTACTAGGTGTAACTGTCACCAATATCAGGAACTGCTAATTTTATATTGGTCATTCTAAAGTCAATATGTTAAATTGGCTCTAAGATTTTCATAAATCTTAGTAGAGAGAAAGAGAAGGTGGGAATGGAAATTTGAAAGGGTCAATGTGGAAGTGTCTGTTGTTAATAGGATTGTAGAATGTTAACTACAGTGGCTTCTATTTCAGTGCTCTTTTTTTGGATCAAAAATTTTTTATTGGATATATTCTATATTTAAATTTCATTTCCCTTTTTTTGGTTCCCCACCCCCCAAGGGTCCCACATGCCTTTTTCCCTCCCCCTGCTCCCTCATCCACCCCTTCCCACTTCCCTGTTCTGGTATTCCCCTACACTGATGCTTTGATCTTTTCCAGCACCAGTGTCCATTCCTTTCTTCTTGTCAGACATCATTTGGTATGTGAATTGTGTCTTTGGTGTCCCAAGATTCTAGGCTAATATCCACTTATCAGTGACTGCATACCAAGGGTATTCTTTTGAGACTGGGTTACCTCACTTAGTATGATGTTCTCCAGCTCCATCCATTTCTCTAAGAATTTCATGAATTCATTGTTTCTAATGGCTGAATAGTATTCCATTGCTCCACTATGTTCATAGCAGCCTTATTTATAATAGCCAGAAGCTGGAAAGAATCCAGATGTCCCTGAACGGAGGAATGGATACAAAAATGTGGTATATATATTTCAGTGCTCTTGATCGCTTCTATATACATATTTTTTTTGGAAATGTTTACTTGAAGAAAATGATATTAATTATGCTAATGATTTAGTTTCAGCATTAATTGAGATTTGGTTTATCTTTATTTTGTTTTGTTTTTTTCAAAGTTTAATCTAATATATTTCTAAGGCTAGATTCAATATGATATCAATACATTTAAGAAAAGCATACCCAAATATTTAATATAAAGTTTACCCTAAATATTTGAACAAAAGAGAGCTAAATTAATCACATCTTATGTGTTTTCCCTATCACTTTTTAAAATCCTGTATCCTTGCTAAAAGCTATATTTAAATATCACATGCAGGACAAGACATTTTCTTGTTGGTACTGAAACTTAAAGCATTACCATTAAATTGATTCTATGACAGCACCCACTAGAAATGCAGAAACATAAAAAGATGTATCGACCCTACTCCATGGTATCAACATTTCATTGGATTTCAGAAACAAAATTGGAAAAGTTAAGGTAATGATGACTTAATTAAGTGTCCAAAATTTATACTTTTCAGATGAAATGGGCCTCTGAAGACATAATCTTGGGATTTCTTTAAATCTTTAAAGCTCAGTCAAGAGCAAACTTTCCACTGCAGTAGACCAACAGTTTGAGTTTACTGGCTTAGACTTTAACTTTTTTTTTTTTTTACTGCATCTACTTTTAAAATAGATTGATCAGACTGTATATTGACATGAAACTGAATTTCATTTTTGCTTTATACAAAATTTGCTGGGGAATAATTTAAGAGTTTCAAATGTGTTTACTTGTTAAAGATGAGCAATGAGTTGGCAATGTTGTCTGTGTACTTGCTGTATAACAACATGGAATACTTTGCTGTCACACAAGATTAGATCCCAGATCTCCCAAAGATACTAATATGCAGATCCTCAAGTCTTCGAAAAAAATGGTAAAAGTTTTGAATAGAATCTATGCTTATTTCCTACAGAGTCACCTGGACATTATATTTAAGACCCAATGCAATGTACATAGCCTATACATAACTATCAGTATTTGTTATTTTGTAAGCCACTATAAAACAGTCTGCATGTGTTTATTACAGAAACATTTTCTTTGATATTGATAAGGTTGGTTTTGAAATTCCAGGTTCCAGTGAACATCCTGCATCAGACTTGTGGCAGGTAGTAGAGGTGTTCATCTCAGATGAAATTTTGTTTGTGTGTGTGTGTGTGTGTGTGTGTGTGCGCGCGCTCGCGCGCGCGTACATGTGCAAGCGCGTGTGTGCGCACCCATGTGTGCTCCATTGCACAAGCTCACTCATGTCTGAAGTGGATGTACTTACTGTGTGAGCATGTAGCAACTTCAAGATAATGTTAGGTATCTTCCTCAGCTGCTTCTCCATGGTTTTTTGTTTTTGTTTTTGTTTTTTGTTTTTTGTTTTTTGTTTTTTTTGAGACAGGGTCTCTCATTGTACCCAGATCTTACAATTTTATCTAAGGAGTGATTGCTATAGATTGACTGAGACTCTCCTATTTACATCTTCCAATGCTGAGTTATAGGCCCACACCAACTTGTTCCGTGGTTGTGGATGATGGTACAGCTTGCACTTTTTCTGCTGATCAATTTCCATAGCCTAAGAGGACATACATTTGAAAGTACATATTTTAAGTTTTCTGTTTGTTGGATTTTCCTAGAGATAATTTTACTGTAGGTTGTTTTTCTAGTCTTGAGCAGTCTGTGACATATAAGGATAATATATATTCATCATTGGAATAAGAATATTATACATCACTGGCAGTGTGTAATACTAGTAGAATATCTTGTGTAGTAATTTAGGTCTTTAGCCATTGCAATAATTTTTATCAACTATTATACACTAAATTAAAAGTTTCAAAACAATGCTTCAAATGAAAAATATTTACCATTATTGTCATTTCTTCTTTAATATATAAATAGTGTTAACATTGTATACCCTACTTCAGAATTTTGAAGGGATACAGTATTTTCAGTCTTAAGTAAATGACACATAATTTTTCAATTTTTATTATTTGAGAAATGAGATTTTACATTTTATCCCTGAAAAATATATTATATTATTAGTTTAGAAATAATGGCATTCTTCATTAGAGTTTCATAATTTCCATGTAGAAATAGATTCAGGAAGTTTAATATACAGTTGTATATATATACCAAAGCTAAACATTTTTATTCTATTTATTTTTTAATAAAATTTAATTTTCACTTATGTAATAGTAACCTTCAGTTGTTCAAGTTCAATGGTTTTACAACCAGGGAACTGTAAGCAGAGCTGTGAATTTGCTCACTTTCATGTCTTTTTGTATTTGGTGTAGTCTAGTCTTTTCTTAGAAGATGAATAAAATTAAAAAAACATGCTTGGATAAAACATATTGACAGGAAAATTCAATATATAGTGAAAAATAGAAGTGCCTCAAATACAAATGATATATTGCATATCTGTTTACAAAGAAATAGTGTTGGTTACCTATAAAGAGACAGGAAAGGAGCAGAATCACCACTGAACATGGTTCTGCCCATATTCCTTGACAATTATTATGTACTTCTCATATCTACTCTTATTTCAACATTCCAAAATTATTTATGAAATGAGAACAAAATCCACTGAATTTTTATCCATATGCAATTGGAATATTAAGCATGCATACAAAAAAATGATCACTACTTACATAAATAGGATTATAAATTAACAGTTGAATAAAAACGTGCCCACAGCTATGCAATATACTATCATCCAGACAGCTTTGATTTTTCAAGGATTTGATACTAAATGGGTAGGATTAAACTTTTGTATAATGAAAAGCATGAAACACCCTTTAAAATCATGTGCTGATTTACAGTTGTTTAATTTTTTAGGTAATCTGCCTCAGTCATGAATCCAGAGAACTTAAAATCATTGTGCTTATTTGAGATTGGAGATTTTGTAGGATTACATATCAAATGATAAAGGGCATATTTGTTGTCACTAATTCAAATGTTAGTGCTACCAACCTTCCTGAAGTTTTTAAATAATGGCTACACATTGGTCTAAATGTGTATCAAAATGTATCAAAGGGATTGAAATTACTACCACATTAAGTGGTTTGAAATTCCCCTAATTTTTTGATGAACATTTTTTTTGCTTATGCCTCATACAGGCTTCAAAAAGAGAGTTAACTCTTAATATAGTGGTCATAAAATTATATTTTTCATTTCATTTTTAGCAGAACTTTGACTAGGGGGATGGTGCTTGTATTTTTATGCATAACAATGAAAACTCTAGCAACTAGTAACTATGATTCCTATGTTTGGAAGAGTCAGATATTAAGACAAACAAGAAGATGCTTCAAATAGGGTACTGTAATTCATGATGTTGTATCATGTGTATCATAAGGAAAGAGTATTGAAGTTAAGAAACTAGAAATGTCTAGAAATGACAGTAAGATGTAAGAATTCAATTACACATTATGGAATTCTAACATAGCTCAAAATTTATAAGATGAGATTAAGTAGAATAGCAGGTTAGACCAATTTTAAATATTATTTGTTGATCAGAGGCCAGTACAAGTACTTCTCAAGCATGTTGCAATGTGAAATTTTTTTACATGGATAGCTTATATTGTAACTATTTAATTCTTCATTTAGATACCTATTGACTACTTTATAAGTGGAAACAAACTTTTATTTTTAAACATGGAATTTTATAGAGAAATATGCTAACTGAGTATAATATTTATTAAGAAGATACATTTCAATCCACATTTATGTGAGCCTTTTTATCATGGTGTAGAGATATGTTCAATGGAACATTTATAAATAAAGTGACTTTCTAAAGTAGTAAGTGATATGTCTAATTCAAAGCATTTTTAAATAGGTAGCATAATTTTAAGAAAGATACAGCTTCAGTATAAGAAAGAAATGAAGTTTGGAAGAAAACAGTGTTTCATTGATTCAACAGGTTCTAGTGATCATTTATTTTAGTAGATTTCCAAGAAAGGGATTAGAAAGCTAACTAAAGTACAGAAGATTGTTAATCATATGAAGTTACCTTTGATAAAGAATTGGAGAAAACACAGTGAAAGATAGTTGATGTAGATAAGAAACAATGGTGACAAAGGACAGTGAGGAAGGTGGGATGTCATTTCTAAGAGTAGTTAAGAAAGATTTTCCTGGAAAAATGATTGATTAGCAGAGTAGGAAATGGTAAAAATTTGATTTGCATTTGGAGATACACTAAGAGAAAGCCTAGAGAATAAATCATGAAAGTCAGACCAGGCTATAGGATAAATAGATGTAGTACATTTAAAGAATCGAGAGAATTTCCCAATGACTAAAATATAGACACAGAGATACAGAGTTTCAGATACCCAAAGAGGGGCCAGAAACCAGATAATGTATCCTAAACCAAAAAGGGAGATTAGGATTTATTTAACATACAATAGAAAATCTAAATGTTCAAGCAATATCATCTAAGTACTATGCTTAGTCATGATGTACCATTGAGTGACTAAACCACAAGCATAGTGACAACATGTTACTGTAGAATGTGAGAATGTGTGTGGTATCTGTGAGCATAATAGTAATCGCAACCTAGATGAAAGTGGATAGTTTCTCAACTTGGTGGAATGTCTACAAAAGAAAGAAAAGGATTCCGAGGGAATTGCCTTTTTACTTCATCAAGCAATTTTAAATTTTCGGCTTTTCTCGGGAAAGAAAAATGGGAGGCAACAGATTCTGCATTATAGAGTCAGACATTGTGGTGAATAATTGGCATTGTTGCTGACAGGAAATGACTTTGTTGTTGTCTTTGCCTTTGTATGGTCTGTGGAACATGTGGATGAAGACTGCAGTTTGGGGAAAAAAAACACTAAAATTGAACATTACGCCATTTTCATGATTATTTTGTACATGAGTTCAACCACAAGGTTGAACTCAATCAGTATATAATACCTTCAGGGTAGATTTAGTCAAAGCTAAAAGTAACCTATTTTATACACAACAGGTGAAGAAAAAGTATTCAGTGTGACATACTTGTGTATGGTATAAGTCATATAAACAAAGCAATATATTTTCTGAAAATCAACTAGAACGAAATAACGACATGAGACATACAAATGGTATATGTTATAAAGGTCAAATACAAGATCTAAATGGACATGCTTAGTCACATTATACGAAAAAACTATGGTAATCGGTTTTAAGAATGAAGTATACTTTTTTTTCGTTAAAAGCAATGAAACACTTCTTTCTTTTTTCTTTTAGAGAAAGATTTCTGGCAATGAAAAGTTAACTTTAGCAATCAATATTAAAAAATATCATATTGACCGGGCGGTGGTGGTGCACGCCTTTAATCGCAGCACTTGGGAGGCAGGCGAATTTCTGAGTTACAGGCCAGCCTGGTCTACACAGTGAGTTCCAGGACAGCCAGGGCTACACAGAGAAACTCTGTCTCAAAAAAACAAAAAAAGAAAGAAAGAAAGAAAGAAAGAAAGAAAGAGAGAGAGAGAGAGAGAGAGGGAGGGAGGGAGGGAGGGAGGGAGGGAGGGAGGGAGGGAGGGAGGAATGAAGGAAGGAAGGAAAGAAATATTGTATTTATTGGCTAGGAGTGAAGATTGGAATTGGTTTTAGGGGATTTTTATTTTCACTGCACATTTAAAAAAGTCCGTGGTTTCACCGTTTCTGCTACACAGCATAATGGTATTTAGCTCAAATTTTAAGTGGGCAACAGTACTTGGAAAAGTCTGATTTCTTCCTGGAAATATTGAGCATCTCTTCAGTTCATGATCATTAAGCTCCACCCCCACCCCCACCCCACACCTTAACAACTGAACTGTAATTGACAGTAATTTGGGAAGAAATTTGAAAGGAATTTTCGCTTGCATGTTGATACTGTTGAAACCCAAGTGTTAGGGCTAGACATGTTACAAAGATAATTCCATTCTTCGCTGCAAATTTTTCATCTCCCAAAACTTCTAATTTGTTTCCATTTCTTCCATATAGGTGTGGCATTATATTGTAGTATTTATTATCTTAACAGAAGTTAAATCTTCATGAGATTGCTACTCTGTTCAGACAACACATCCTCGGATGCTTCAGAATTCAAAAATCTTGAATAGTTTTTAGGAAACCATTAAATAAAAGCAAACAATCAATCAAACAAATCACCTGTTCTCAGAAGTCTTTGTCTCTTATGTTTTCCACTAACCTGCTTTATGATCTTAGAAAGACCCCTCTATTATCTTAAACAAAGCCCTTAATTCTAATGAACCTTTACTTCCATACAAAATAGTAACAATGAGATAGAATTAAATAAAAGTGTTTTTATAGAGATCCTTCTAAAAATTTTCCTAATCTTTATAGTTTAATAATCATAATCTTGCATAACATAAAGCTATTGTGTACATAGGCATATGGTATGAGTGTGCAAAAAGTCAGGCAAGAAAAACTTATTTATACTGACAAAATAAAAATGTATTAGAGCTAAGAAATTGAATTTTATATGACTTTGTGTGTTAAGGTATCATTATTGTTTGTTTTAGAGACAAGATTTATTTGCATAACATTAGCTGTCCTGGAACTCACTCTGTAGACTAGTTTGCCTTGCACTCATAGAGATCCATCTGCTTTTTGAGTGTTAGGATTAGAGGCATGCCCCATCACATTCTGGCTAACATACCATTTTTAATCTTTATTATTTCACCATTTAGTATATCATTAATCCTTTGCTTACACACAGCATAAAATAGAGCAATAAGATGGTTTCAGTCCCTGGGAGGTAGTTTGTAGATCAGAACTTGATAAACTCTAAGCTATGTTAATAAAGCTGATATTGGACTTTCATTATATACTCAAAACATTT
The DNA here is from genome assembly GCA_964023405.1 of Apodemus agrarius. Taxonomy (NCBI): domain Eukaryota; kingdom Metazoa; phylum Chordata; class Mammalia; order Rodentia; family Muridae; genus Apodemus; species Apodemus agrarius. Next base: position 16,790,424 of record OZ030013.1, read on the forward strand.
GCTTTATTCAGTACCATTTTAATTAAATATTTTGCTACTCAATTCATCAATTATATTAAAATTGCTATTAGGTTTAACATAATATAATCATTAGTATACACAATTTGTATTAATGACAAAAATCATAGAAGATTCATACTATCTGGATCATTTATTGTAGAATGTTCTGATACCAAGGATTCTTGGAGTTTTAGAGATTGAATTTCTTCTCTAGAATAAAACAGTTTTAATTTTTCCAAGCTTCATAATTATCAGATTTGTGACTTTGATCCATTTAGTGGACTTGATCCATATTTGCAAATTGATCCCATGAATTCTTACATATAAAATGTAATTGACAGAAATAATACTTGACTATTTGAGAGATGATACCAATGACTATTAGGGCTACTTGCTCACTATATTATACACATACATGTATGTTATACCAATCAAACCTGAAAACATGTGCAACACCCATGGAGCACAAAAATTGATCGAATTTCTACAAGTGACTTTCAGAATATGTCTTAAACAAATATCATGCAATTGAATTACCTCTTAATGTAAATATGAATGTGATTATGTCCTGGTTGAATTACAACAATTATTGTGTTTGGTTAGCTGTACAAACTATTTTAGTTTTCCCAGATATAACATAAATACATATGTGTGTTTGTATAATATTACTTCTGAAATACTATTGATAGCTCTTGCCATGAACACTTCTCACACTGATTTTAAAAGTTAGTAAGAATAAATTGTCAGAATGTTCTCTCGTTCCCACTTTACTATTTACTTAGCCTGTTTCGACTATGCTGTTCACAGTGTTGGGTCTGGTTCCTTGTGCAGTGGCTCAAAAGATACTGGAATTGTTCTATCAAAGCATATATTTTGACTCAAACCCTTTAAGAGAGTCTGCATGAGTAACTTCCATTGTATGTTTTCAGATATAACTTTACATATCCTGGAGAAAAAAATATTCTGGCCAGATGAGAAGTGTACATTTCCCACATCTTTGACATCACAGTCCATTGCTTTCCTGTGTTCCATACCACCTTGACATGTTTCTGTTCCCAGGACACTTGTTTAGCCCTGGCAGAATAGAAAATATACTTGCCTGATATAATTACAAGAAAACAAAATCACATCTCAGTAACACTTAAAGCAGACTAAAATTATAAGCTCAGTAATGAATCTGAAAGAAGGTAAGAATATGTGACAAAATAATAACATGGGGCTGCTGCCTTTATTTTTATGGATTTTCAGCATTTCTCAGTCTAATTGTGTGTCATTTAGCATGAATACCTTGGCCTTTCTTCAATTGTGCCATCTGTTGAAGCACAGGATCACATCCCTCCATCCTGACCGAATGTTTCAGAATAGCTCATTCCTTGAGAAATATAGAACACTCTAGAGGACCAATTTTTGCTATTAATCCAGAAAGGGAAAATTCTTCCAGTTTCTCAGTTTTATCGGAATATTGACTGGCCATCATAGCCAATATTTTAAAACAGGCATTTTATTCAAAACTAACCTATTCCAAGGTATCTGCAATGAATTCTCTTCCATGTATGAAGATCACAAAACTAGTAAATATATTATAACAAATGATATAGTAAGCTGTAACATTAATAGGCAGGTTTTAATCTGTTATGGAGTTACTTTTTAAAGGGATTTAAAGTTATTTTTCTTTAATTTAGTGTTTTAAAATAGATTGAACTTTTTACTGAGAACCTATAAAATAAAACCTTACTCTTACTTGTTACAATGTTCTTAAATCAAGAAACTTCTAAGTGGCAAAGCATTTACTTTCCACTTAGTTTTAAAATAAAAACTATAGCTATGTTGACAGTAACAGGTAGGCATATTTGTACATTGGAGTGTTGAGGCATAATGAACACTTTACCTTCTTCCTATATGACTCTCTTAGGTATCTAATTTCCTCTTATAGTGTTTAAAATAAAAGAAAATCTTTATGTCAGTGGAATGAATGGTATTTGTAAATCTCTTATCGTTCTTGTTTGAAATCTGTTCAGACAGTGACGAAACAGTAATCAGTGCAGTGTACTCTATATTTCATTCAAATGCTTAACAAGTACAAACATGATATTTTTTAATAAATACTTTCTATTTTCTATTTTCTATAAGGTTAATCAATGGTAGCTAGTTATTAGGGAAATTAAACTTTTGATCACCTGTTAGCAACATTGTTGCTGTTGAAAAATAGGGATACCTTTACAAAATGAGAGTTACATGTAATATTGTAATAGTGTTCAAACTTGACAAAATATTTTACAAACTTCAATTTACATATTATTTTATAATATTATTAGTATAACAAGGGCAGACTGTTTATCCGTTTAAGCAATCCTTCCAACAATGAGCTATATTCCTTTCACAAAAGTTTAAAAAGGAATGATGGAGCTTCTCCAGAATATTTTATATATACGTAAAACATAACTCCCTGTAGTCTATAAATAGTATCAACAGGATTGCTGTGAATGAGGACAGTGGTAGAGCAAACCTGTCCTGAGAATTTGGTTTTTTATGTCTAGTGGATCAATGACAAGAGAATAACATATTTTCATAGCTTGGTTGCAGAACAAAATGAGACATTAAGCTTTAAAGGCATATAATAAAATTGTGGATTCCTAAATGAATATTATATTACTCTAAAATATAGAACAAATATATTTGCAAGCAAACTTAAGTTTTCTGGATTTCTTGATATATAACCTTTCATTAAATATTAAGTAGGAATTAGTAGTTTCTATTAAAGTCAATAAAATTTTATCTCAGTTGTATTATGCATCAAGGAATTAGTTACTCAGTATAAATTGTGCATTTTTATAATATTTTATAATTTTTGTAGTCTTTTTTTGTAAAACTCGACATAGTTTTAAACATAGATAATTACTAATCACTTTAAAAGCATCAGAAAGCTTAAATTTGAAAAATTATTTTATTCCTAGAAAATCTTAGGGATTTGACTTAGGCAAACTGATTACTTTGTGTCTTTTATTCAATTTCTGTAATTTAGGTTAAAAAGCAAATGCTAGTTTCCCAAATATTGGAACAGAAGCTCTATGAGTATTTATTGAAAGCTTAACCTTTTCATTCTTAAAGGAACACTGTTGGATTTATGTCAGTAATCCACTTAGAATGCTTTAGCGGATTCACATACACAGCTCTATCGAGTTATATTTTTCCCTGATCAATAGGAAGAAACTTTTCCTTTTGGGGAGAAAAAAAATCTCTGTTTTTTTAACTTTCTACAAATTAAATGACACAGAAGAGTATTTAATGTACTTAGCTAATTTTTTTAGTCATCCAGTGAGACATTGAAAGGTGTAGACTTATGATACCACCTAGTCCATTGATGTCCTAGGGAAATAAAAGAAAAGTTAACTGTGAGAGAAAAATCTAGCCATACTTCCTCATTATTGCTATGTCTATGAGGGGTATCAACACTCTAATGTGTGTGGTGAGGATCAAAAGAACTAATGTGAACCAAATAATGAACCCCCATTGCCTTTTCTTTGTAAACACAGCATGAGTCTTTCCATTCCTGTCCTGTAATGTGGCTGACACCACTTGGAGACAAAATTAAATGTGATCTTGACCCTGGCTGTGCAGCAGGAATGTTGCTGCAGTGATCAGTTCTTCTTTCCATATGTATATTCTGGAATCTGGCAGCAAATGACAGAAGGAGAATTTCATCATTTTGGCCCAGTACACTAAGAAAAGCCTGTGACTATTATCCGACTGTTCATGGAGAGAGAAACTGAGTATCTGTTACTTGGAGACAAGAAAATATTGTGTAAATTGTACCATTTGATTCCATGGGTCTATGATTTTAAATCATAGCTCTCAAATATTTTAATATTTCCCATATCTTATTTAGAGGTGTTTGTTGTAGTGGTCATGTTTAGTCTGTAAAATACATACTTGAGTTCTGTTACAAAAAATTTACTCAGCTATATTTTGGGAGCTGTTTTTCTTCAGTATTGTGTACATGATATATCTTATTTAATAATCACAATGAACCTGAGGCCAAAAAAAATTGCTTCAGAAAATAGCTATAAATATTTTATCACTAATTACATTCCTTTGTTTAAGGCAATCTGAAAAGCAGGCTCTATAAACTTGTGTGAATAGCTTAGCAGGCCTCTAGACACTTCTACACTCTAGCTCAGAGAATAAAGAAATTACCAGCTAAAGTGAGGCAGCATCACATTGAATAAATTATGATACTCAAAACTATGCACAAGGTTAAAATACATCACCCCAATACATTAGTCAGGAAACCTGCAAAGTTAATGAGAATCCTCAGTTTGACTAATTGTTGGCATTAAGAAGGAAATTTCAAGGTCTATTAAGAAGGAAAATGAAAATTCAAGTGGATATGTAACTTGGTGTGTGTAGTGGAGGCTGGCAAGGACAGAGAGAAAAGGTGATGAACAAAAAGAGCAGAATAAACCTAAGTAGATATAAAAACCAAATCCTATGTTGTGGTGAAGAAGCAGGCATGAGTACCCCTGATAACTTACTCTAAGTTCAGAAAATTAGCATTATTTAGAATGATATGCCTATGTTGGCTTAATCTGATAACAGAGACAAATATTCACCTGTCTTTGATATTTTTCTACTAGTTTTATATCACAAATAGAAAATCTAGGAACTTCCATTTGAGTAACAAGTAACAATATGTATATATTTAATTTTATTTATTACTTACAAATATTTCTGCAAGTTATAATTATAGGCAGCCATTATACACTAGTGTTTTTAATTTTATGCTACTGCCAAACAGTTAGGTTCTCATTGTTTTAATTTATATATCATGCTTAGTGCATTAGAACACTGAAATGAATATTAACTTTGATACTTGTCAATTCAAGATATATACTTTTCTTAAGGTTAAAACAGTTGTTTTGCATTTTTATCTCTAAACAAAATGAACTGATCTATATTGTATATGTTGTGTATGATTGGTCAATATGATTATAGAAAATGTCATACTCTGATTTTCACAGGTAGTTGTAGAGATTTATGGAGATAAATGTTATCCTCTTGCAAATCAGTACATGAGAACTTCTCTTCCTTTTTTTAAAATTTTTATTTTCTATATTCTATGTTTACATTCCAAAGGCTTTCCCCTTTCCCAGTTCCCCCCCACCATACATCCTATAATTCCTCTCCCCCCAACTATTCCTCAATCATTCCCCCTCCCACCAAGGTTTCTCTACAAAACTGGATCCAATCTTTACAGGCCCAGGGTCCTCTCCTTTCTTCTTGTTGGGTATCATTTGACTTGCTAATTGTGCCTTGAGTATTTAGGGCTTCTAGGCTCATTAATATCCACTTATTAGTGATTGCATTTCATGTGTATTCCTTTGTGATTGGGTTAACTCACTCAGGATGATATTTTCCAGGTCTAACCATTTGCCTACAAATTGCATGAATTCATTATTTTTAATTGCTGAGTAGTATTCCATTGTATAAATATACCACATTTTCTTTATCCATTCCTCCTTTGAGGGATATTTGGGCTCCTTCCAATTTCTGGCTATTATAAACAAGGCTGCTATAAACATAGTGGAGCATGTGTCTTTATTGTATGCAGGGGAATCCTCTGGGTATATGCCTAGGAGTGGTATGCCAGGGTCCTCTGGAAGTGGCATGCCCAATTTTCCGAGGAACTGCCAAACTGATTTCCAGAGCGGTTTTACCATTTTGCAATCCTACCAACAGAACTTCTCTTCTTTACAGAACATTATAACATGAATTCAATGCCTTTAATGGTACTTTACTAACCTTAGTACCTCTGTTTACCAAAGTGAGGGAAAATATGGAAAGATGGGTCATATAATCCTATGTTTCGTAGATATGTATGTTGATTTCATGGTCTTCAAATATTTGGGCTTTTCTCAAGTGCTGAAAATACTTTTGCTGGTGAGGCAAATTAATGCCTTAAATGTTGAATATAGTCTTATAATTAAGACAATTCAGTTTCTTTTTCTTTTTTTACATTCTTTTTTTGAAAAGCATGTTCTTTATTGAAAAAGAAAATAAAATAATATATGATAAAATTGAAGACTTACATGGAAAACATTTCAGATAAAATAGAAGAGATATATGGCAAAACATGTTAAAATTGACAATTTTTGTGGAAAATTAAAGAGTAAAGTGATAGACATAAAAAACATTGCTAAGTTAATTGAAAAAGGAAGTAGAAACATTTTATGATAGAATTGAAGATTTACATGGAAAATAGTTCTGATAAAATTGTGGAAAAATGTAGAAAAGATGGTAAAATTGAAGGTTATGATGGAAAGTTTTATATAGATACAATAATGGTAGGCAATAAAGTATTCCTAAGTTGATTGAACATGGAATTATAAACATTGTCTGATAAAGATGAAGATTTAAATGGAAAGTATTTCTTTTTTTATTTGATACATTCTTTATTTATGTTTCAAATGATTTCTCCTTTCCAGGATTCCCCCCTCCCAAAAGTCCCAAAAACCCTCTTACCTCCCCTTTTCCCCAATCAACCCGTCCCCCTTCCCTATCCTGATATTTCCCTACACTATTGCACTGAGCCTTTCTAGGACCAGGGGTCTCTCCTTCCTTCTTTTTGGGCATCATTTGATATGTGAATTGTTTCCTGGGTATTCCAAGCTTCTGGGCTAATATCCACGTATCAGTGAGTGCATACCATATGACTTCTTTTGTGATTGGGTCACCTCACTCAGGAAGACATTCTCCAGTTCTTCCCATTTGTGTAAGAATTTCATGAATTCATTGTTTTTAATAGCTGAAGAGTATACCATCATGCAAATATACCACATTTTCTGTGTCCATTCTTGTGTTGAGGGCTATCTGGGTTATTTCCAGCTTCTTGTTATTATAAATAGGGTTTCTATGAACATAGTGGAGCATGTATCGTTATTATATGCTGGGGAATTCTCTGGGTATATGCCCAAAAGTGGTATAGCTGGGTCCTCCAGTAGTATTATGCCCAGTTTTCTGAGGAACCACCAGACTGATTTCCACAGTTGTACCAGGTTGCAACCCCACCAGTAGTGGAGGAGTGTTACCTTTCTCCACATCCTTGCTAGCACCTGTTTTCTCCTGAGATTTGATCTTAGCCATTCTGATTGGTGTGAGGTGAAATCTCAGGTTTGTTTTGATTAGCATTTCCCTGATGACTAAGGATTTTGAACATTTCTTTAAGTGTTTCTCAGACAATCAATATTCCTCAAGTGAAAATTCATTGTTTAGCTCTATACCCCATTTTTAATAGGGTTATTTGGCTCTCTTTAGTCTATCTTCTTGAATTCTTTGTATATCTTGGATATTAGCCTTCTGTCAGATATAGGGTGGATAATGATCTTTTCCCAATTTGTTGGTTACCATTTTGTCCTTTTGACAGTGTTCTTTGCCTTACAGAAACTTTGTAATTTTATGAGGTCCTATTTGTCAGTTCTTGATCTTAGAGCATAAGCTATTACTGTTCAGTTCAGGAACTTTTCCTCTGTGCCCATGTCCTCAGTGTTCTTCCCTATTTCTTTTCTATTAGTTTGTCAAGTTTTATGTGGAGGTCCTTGATCCACTTGGATTTGAGCTTAATACAAGGAGATAAGAATGGATCGATTTTGCATTCTTCTGCATGCTGACCTCCAGTTGAACCAGCACCATTTGTTGAAAAGGCTATCTTTTTTCCACTAGATGTTTTCTGCTCCTTTGTCAAAGATCAAGTGATCATAGGTGTGTGGGTTCATTTCTGGGTCTTCAGTTCTATTCCAGTGATCTACCTGCCTGTCACTGTACCAATACCATGCAGTTTTTAACACTATTGCTCTGTAGTACTGCTTGAGGTTGGGGATATTGGTTCCACCAAAAGTTCTTTTACTGTTGAGAAGAATTTCAGCTATCTTGGATTTTTTGTTATTCCAGATGAATTTGAGAATTGCTCTTTCTAAGTCTTTGAAGAATTGAGTTGGGATTTTGATGGGGATTGCATTGAATCTGTTCATTGCTTTTGGGAAGATGGCCATTTTCACTATATTAATCCTGCCAATCCAAGAGCATGGAAGATTTTTCCATCTTCTGAGATATTCTTTGATTGATTTCTTTCTTCAAAGACTTGAAGTTCCTGTCACACAGATCTTTCACATGTTTCTTTAGAGTCACACCAAGATACTTTATGTTGTTTGTGGCTATTGTGAAGGGTGTCATTTCCCTAATTTCTTTCTCCTCCTGTTTATCCTTTGAGTATAGGAAGGCTAATGATTTGATTGAATTGACTTTATATCTAGCCACATTGCTGAAGTTGTTTATCAGCTGTAGGAGTTCTCTGGTGGAGGTTTTGGGTCGTTTAAGTATCCTATCATATTATTTGCAAATAGTGATAATTTGACTTCTTCTTTTCCAGTTTGTATCCCCTTGACCTCTTTTTGTTGTCTAATTGCTGTAGCTAGAAATTCAAGTACTATATTAAATAAATATGGAGAGAGAGGGTAGCCTTATCTGGTCCCTCATTTTAGTGGGATTGCTTCAAGTTTCTCTCCATTCAGTTTGATGTTGGCTACTGGTTTGCTGTATATTGCTTTTACTATGTTTAGGTATGGGCCTTGAATTCATGTTCTTTCCAAGACTTTTAGCATTAAAGGATGCTGAATTTTGTCAAAAGCTTTTTCAGCATCTAATGAAATAACCATGTGTTTTTTTCTTTGAGTTTGTTTATACAGTGGAATACATTGATGGATTTCTGTTTATTGAACCATCCCTGCATCCCTGGGATGAAGCCTTCATGATCATGTTGCATGATTGTTTTGATGTGTTCTTGGAATCAGTTGGCAAGAATTTTATTGAGTATTTTTGCATCGATATTCATAAGGGAAATTGGTCTGAAGTTCTCTTTCCTTGATGCATTTTTGTGTGGTTTTGATGTCATCGAAATTGTAGCTTCATAGAATGAATTGTGTAGGGTTCCTTCTTTTTCTATTTTGGAATAGTTTGAAGAGTGTTGCTGTGATGTCTTCTTTGAAGGTCTGATAGAATTCTGCACTAAAGCCATGTGCTTTTTCTGGCAGGGAGATTGTCAATGACCACTTCTATTTCTTTAGGGGTTATGGGTTAGTTTTGAAGGTCTATGTTATCCTTTTTAAACTTTGGTACTTAGTATATGTCTAGGAAATTGTCCATTTCATCCAGATTTTCCAGTCATGTTGAGTATAGGCTTTTGTAGTAGGTTCTGATAATTTTTTGAATTTCCTAAGTTTCTGTTGTTATATCTCCATTTTCATTTCTGATTTTGTTAATTTGGATACTGTCTCTATGCCCTCTGATTATTTTGGCTAAAGGTTTATCTATCTTGTTGATTTTCTCAAAGAACCAGCTCCTGGTTTTGTTGATTCTTTGTATAGGTTTTTTCTGTTTCAACTTGGTTGATTTCAGCCTGGAGTTTGATGATTTCCTGCCTTCTACTCTTCTTGGGTGAATTAGCTTCTTTCTGTTCTAAAGCTCTCAGGTGTGCTATTTAGCTACTATTGTATACTCTCTCCAGCTTCTTTTTGTAGGCACTCAGAGCTATGAGTTTTCCTCTTAGCACTGCTTTCATTGTGTCTCATAAATTTAGATATGTAATTCCTTCATTTTCATTAAATTCTAAACAGGTTTTGATTTCTTTCCTTATTTCTTCCTTGACCAAGGCATCATTGAGTAGAACATTGGTCAGTTTCCAAGTGTATGTCAACTTTCTGTTGTTTTTGTTGCTATTGAAGACTAGCCTTACTCCATAGTGATCTGATAGGAAGCGTGGAATTAGTTTGATCTTCTTATATCTATTGAAGTATGTTTTGTGGCCAATTCTATGGTCAGTTTTGGAGAAAGTACCGTGAGGTGCTGAGAAGAAAGTATATTCTTTTGATTGAGGATGAAATATTCTATAGATATATATTAAATCCATTTGGTCCAAAACTTCGGTTAGTTTCACTCTGTCCTGTTTAGTTTGTGTTTCGCTGATCTGTCCATTGATGAGAGTGGGGTGTTTAAGACATCCAGAATTATTACGTGGGGTGTGATGTGTGCTTTAAGCTTTAGTAAAGTTTCTTTCACAAATGAGGGTGCACTTGTATTTGAAGCACAGATGTTCAGAATTGAGAGTTCTTCCTGGTAGATTTTTCCTTTGATGAGTATAAAGTGTCCTTCCGTGGCTTTTTTGATGACTTTTTGATTGAAAGTCTATTTTATTGAATATTGGAATGGCTACTCCAGCTTGTTTCCTGCAACTGTTTGCTTGGAAAACTGTTTTCCAGCCTTTTACTCTGAGGTAGTGTTTCTCTTTGACACTGAGATGTGTTTCCTGTATGCAGCAAAATGTTGAATCTTGCTTATGTATCCAGTCTGTTAGTCTATGTCTTTTTATTGGGGAATTGAGTCCATTGATGTTAAGAGATATTAAGGAATAGTGATTGTTGCTTCCTGCTATTTTTGATGTAATTTTTATAATTGTGTGGTTATCTTCTTTTGAGTTTGTTGAAAGAAGATTAATTTCTTGCTTTTTCTAGTATGTAGTTTCCCTCCTTTTGTTGGTGTTTTCCATTCATCATCCTTTGAAGTGCTGGATTTGTGGAAAGATAATGTGTAAATTTGTTTTTGTCATGATATACCTTGGTTTCTCCATCTATGGTAATTGAGAGATTTGATGGATACAGCAATCTGGGTTGGCATTTGTGTTCCCTTAGGGTCTGCATGACATCTGCCCAGGCTCTTCTGGCTTTCATAGTCTTTGGTGAGAAGTCTGGTATAATTCTCATACCTTTATACTTGACTTTTTCCCCTACTTCTTTTAATATTCTTTCTTTGTTTAGTACATTTGGTGTTTTAATTATTATGTGATGGGAGTAATTTCATTTCTGGTCAAATGTATTTGGAGTTCTGTAGGCTTCTTGTATTTTGATGGGCATCTCTTTCTATAGGCTAGGGAAGTTTTCTTATATAATTTTGTTGAACATATTTGCTGGCCCTTTAGGTTGGAAATCTTCACTCTCTTCTATACCTATTATCCTTAGGGTTGGTCTTCTCATTTTCTCTTGGATATCCTGGATATTTTGGGTCAGGAGCTTTTTGCATTTTTTATTTTCTTTGACAGTTGAATCATTGCTTTCTATGGTATCTTCTGCATCTGAGATTCTCTCTTCTATCTCTTATATTCTGTTGTCGATGCTTGGATCCATGATTCCTGTCTTCTTTCCTAGGTTTTCTATGTCTGAAGTTGTCTCCCTTTATGGTTTCATTATTGTTTCTATCTCCTTCTTTATATACTGGATGGCTTTGTTCAATTCCTTCACCTGTTTTGTTGCGTTTTTCTTTAGTTCTACAAGGGCTTCCCCCTTTTTAATTGTGTTCTCCTGAATTTCTTTAAGGGAGCTATTTATGTCCTTTTTGAAGCCCCCCCCCCCCGAAGCTCTCCATCAGCATCATGACCTGTGATTTTAAATCCAAGTCTTGCTTTCCTGGTGTGTTGGGTATCCAGAACTTGCTGTTGTGGGGGAATTCGGTTCAGGAAGTACCATATTGCCTTCATTTCTGTTAGCAAAGTTCCTTTGTTTGCCTTTTGCCATCTGGTTATCTCGTGTTATTTGGTCCTGCTGTCGCTAGCTTGTGCTTGACCCTCCTGTTTGCCTGCAAGCCTATCTCAGAAACCCTAGGTGACCTGCTTTCCCATGGCACAAATTGCTGTGGTGCTGCTGAGTTCCTGGATGCATGAGAGTCCTGGCGGGTGTGTGTGTGTGTGTGTGTGTGTGTGTGTGTGTCCCAAGGCATACTCTACTCTGGTAATCCCTGCCTAACAGTCTGTCCCTCTCTACTGTCACAGAAGCAAAGATGGTGGAGGCCTTACCTCTGAAAGCAGGATTCCCTCTAACCACAGGACTCCCTGCAAGTCAGATGCTTCCTTGCAAGATACTTGCCCAGACAGCTGTGTGACTGCCCAGCTCCTACATGTAGGTGGAACCCAGGCAGGTTGTGTTCTGAGCCATCTTTCACTCTGGTGTTCCCTGCATACCTGACTGTGCTGGCTGCTTGGTCTCAGAAACAAAGATAGTGGCGACCTCAGACCACAGGGCTCCCTCTAACCAGGCTGAAAATTTCAAGAAATATAAAAGACTCTATTCTTAAATGTTTTCTGTCACAGATACTCATTGGAGGACACATATGAAAACACTAAAAGGATAGTTTAAAGTACAGCTAGATTCCTGGGAAACATCTTAAACTTCTTGATATTCTAAACATGTGGCAATTCCTATTAAAAAATATCATTCTTCATATGTATTGGTATGTGAAGACTCACATGGGAATGGGCTGAGTAAAAGATCCTCGAGGTGGCTCAGTCATTAAGGGTCCTGAGTTCAATTCCCAGCAATCATATGATGGCTCACAATCATCTGTAATGGGTTACAATGCTCTCTTCTGGTATGTTTGAAGATAGTGACGGTATACTTACACAGATAGAATAGATAAAAATAAATATCCTTCTAGCTGAGCAGTGGTGGTGTATGCCTTTAATTCCAGTACTTGGAAGGCAGAGGCAGGTGGATTTCTGAGTTTGAAGCCATTCTGGTCTACAGAATGAGTCCCAGGACAGCCAGGGTTACACAGAGAAACCCTTACTCTAAAAACCAAAAAAAAAAAAAAAAAAAAAAAAAAATCTCATCTAAAAAGGGGATCACATAGAAGAAATATATTTTAATAGATATGTGGAATGGATGGACTCTGGTAATTAATTAGAAGTGTGAATGAGGGAATTGCATCTAAAACTTAATTTTAAGGTATATCAACTTATGTGGCATGGGACATTTGAACAGAGAAGTGTTTAAGAGTTTTCAGGGTGTAAGTTTCAAGTTGGAGACTGGTTCAATGATTTTTCCACTCTTACAAATTTTCACTTTCCGTGGTTTGAGTAACCTAAAATCAAATCAGGCTTTAAATATCCAGTAGAAAATTCCAGAAATAAACCATTTGTTAGACTTGACTTACTGTGCCACTTCAAGCACGTAATGCAGTCAGTACTACTTTATTCTATTCTGCCTGGATGTGGAACACTCATTTCTCCAGTGTTTCTGTGCTGTGCATATTATCTGCTATTACATAAATAGTCATCTTGGTTACTGGATCTACAATGGGCTATCTCTGTGATTCTGTTTATGCTACTCTCTGTTTACTGACACTTACAAAGCCAGAGAGAAAAGTGAGAACAAGATACTGGGTTATAAGCATTGCAAATAATATTGGGATCTATTTAGCAATTTTACAAAACATAGGAGAAAAATGAGAGGAAGGGAAATTTTTTGCTGGGGGCTTGGGAAGATACCCATCTATGGTTGAAGTTAACAGAGTCCATACAGAATAGAAGGGTGAGGGATTGGTTGTGGTTGAGAAAAAGGGATGTAAAACAGAACTTTGAGAATATGACTAAGCAAATGGGCTTAAGATCCATGGATGTTGTGTTAAAGAAATTTAACTGACTCCTGTATTGGTATCAAAGTGCAATCAAGATTAGTTGTTAAATAAATGAGCACAGAAGGAAAGACAATGCAGTATTTTTAACATGATGCTCAGTTCCAGCCAGCTGTTGCCATGGGAAATTGAGCCATTGGATTGCCAGATTGTTTATTCTTTCAAAATCAGCCAGAATTCTGGTTTATTTATTGGAAGTGATTTCAACTATATATAACAGTGCATCTAAAAATAATATTTAAGCCCAATTGAGACAGTTTATTGTTCATAAATTAGTTGAGAAAAATAGTCCTATGCTGAGATGTCAGATCTTTTTCTCCAAAGCTATAGGCAGATGCTTTCCATCTACCTCACTGATCTACTCTCACAAGGGTCAGGTATTGTTGCTGTAGGTTAATATGTCAGTGCAGCAAAGAGAATGTGAATTGGTTATTTAAATAACAACATTTAACACATAATACACGTAGATTAAAAGTCATAAAACAATATTTGTTTTTAAAAATTGAATGCTCTTTTCTCATTAAATATTTTACTATTATGGTAATAGAATGGCTATCAGAGGATTCATTCATAATCTTATATAAGATGCTTAACTGTATGTTAATCAATGTCTTTAACATCTGTTCACCTTTCAACTCATCAATCTATGTATGCATGTGTGTATGTATGTATGCATGCATGAATATATGTATGTATGTATGTGTGTCATCTATCTCTATGCATGTTAATTTTATTTTTAATTGTGAAAAAATTAATCACATGTACACTTTAAGTCCCAATTTTTGTAGACTCTCATTTTAGGACTTACTGGATATTATTCAGCACTACTAGAAAATGCAAATGAAGAATGTGCTCATAATCTAAGATGGAAGGATATTGTGGTTTCATGTCCCCATTTAGAATAAGCAAAAAGAGAGAACAAAAGAATTACTACTACAACTATCTGCTTTCTCAGATACAGGTGATTCAAATATTAAAATTATATATTAAAAGAATCAGCATTTTGTGAGTGAAGAGGTGTCCATTTACTTTTTACATGAAGGGTCAAAAGCATTTATTTAAAAGTATGCAAACATTTTTACATTGATACAAACTACGAATGAGAGAATGTAATTATAAATATACACTTTGGAATTATAGACTATCATAGAAATAATTATCAACATAAAAATCATCCAGGTTTCACAGCAGCAGGTTCAGATACAAAAGAGTGAGGTTGGAACAAAATTTTGAGGAAACTGCTCAAGTACAGATGAATGTTTAAGACTGAGTTCAGGTTGCAGATAAGTGGGAAGGAGTGAAAGTCTGGGTCTGAGCATGGCAGCCATGCTCTGTGCAAAGGCACAGCAAATCATTATGCAGTGCCATTTATAAGCAGTGGCATCCTGTAAAGGGAGCCAGATGCTGGAGGGTCACATATTGAGAAGACACATAATGGCTGTATGTGACAAAGGTAGATTCTTTTGTGTTTTGAAAATTAAACAAGGTTATGAACACAGAAAGTAAATCAAATTGAAAGCACCGTTCTTCCTGATTTGGGATAAATGAAAGTATAATAAATATCAAAGGATAGTATGGAGGAAGACTTCAAATATCACATTTAATAGGCTATTAGCTGATCATTATGCCTGACCTATAAACTGGAATAACCAAATTCGATGGAAAAGATAGAATGATTTCTCTGTTGAAGAAGAGTGAGCCTCAGTAGTGTTGCTCTCAATAAGTCGTAGTTTTCAGGAAGATGATTCCTTGCTAAGACAATGTTAATAATTAATTTGTTGCTTTTGAGTCAAGGTGCATATTAAATATAAAATAAAGTCAAAGAAAATGATGAAATTACAGAAAAATCAGAGAAATATATCAGATTCCTAATATGTTTAATGAAAGCCTAAGCTATATATATATATGTTTGTATAAATTGTATATGGTCTCTCTCTCTCTCTCTCTCTCTCTCTCTCTCTCTCTCTCTCTCTGTGTGTGTGTGTGTGTGTGTGTGTGTGTGTGTGTGTGTGTGTTTTAAGCTTTTTAAATGCAGAGGCAGGCAGTTTTCTGAGTTCGAGGCCAGCCTGGTCTACGGAATGAGTTCCAGGACAGTCAGGGCTACACAGTGAAACCCTGTCTCAAAAAAACAAAAACCAAAAACCAAAAACCAAAAAAAGAAAAAATAAAATAAAATAAAAAAAATAAAATAAAATAAAAAGCTTTGGAAATGCTATTCCAGGTATATTTTTGATGTTCTATGAAGCAATGAGTAATGTAATGAGTTTTAGATGTACTATTTGGAAAGAAATATTTGGTAGCTAATATTATGATCAAAACAAAAGAGGAAAAGATGGGGAATAGTTCAGGAGTCATGTGCAAGTGTGAATAATTCTGATGATAGCGCCTTCTGTAATATGAAGAACTGATTTAGGAGATGAGCTTCTACAATAAGAAAAATGAAAATGAAAGAAGATTCCAGGTGAAATTATGTGTTATATGAGCCAGAGCACTTACTCTGTAATATGAATGCCTGATTGAACTCAAATAGAAGCACAGTTCTAAGGTATTATATTCTCCAAGATATGTAAAGGCAGTTTAGTTTCTTTATAACAGACTAGTTGTATCTGGTTATACATAGAAACATGTTTTAGTGATTAGTATAACAAAACCTGGGTGTAGGTAAGTGAGGAATACATATTCTTGGGTGTCAGGAAGCAGAGGATAGGAAGACAGAAAGACCCTGCTCGTTGAAGTAGCAGAAACTTTAATTCAAACTTTACAGTTGCCACCTAATCTCCCCAAATGAAACCATTTACATCTTATATTCATATGACTCAACTTTGTAAGCCATGTTTGTGTTTGCCCACCAGCATAATAAGATATGGAGATGCATAGAACTGATGTATTTGCTCAGCAATTGTTGAATTATTACAGTTAATATTAAAGGCATTTATAACAGGGCAGATGCCTAATTCATATCATTTATAAATTCTCTTATTTCTTGCAAAGATATGACTGGATGTTATATATATGCATGTAGAATTGTTTTTCAAGTACTGCCTGATAGAGTTGTTATACTTCCTTTGTTTATTAATCAGAAACTATTCTAGAAAGTAGCCAAGGTCTTTATTTACAATGATTTATGAGTCAATAAATAATATTATTTTTTATATATAAATAGTATAACCTAAATGTATGTGTTGATCTATGACTATCCACAAAATGAAATTTCTGAATAAGCTTTCAGAGGTCATATATGAATTTTTGTCCTTAACTGAGTTGAAGTTTTGTAGATATTGAGATAGTAGGAGTAATGCTGGTGGAATATTTTAAAATAAAATTAATTGGTAATGCAGGGAATTTCACAGATTCATAATATACTTAATGAAAGCCTAAGCTACACTTGGAATTAAATGTACTTTTGTTTAAATTTTATATGGGCTTTCTCCTTCTGAACATAAGAATACCTAAAATTTATCTCTCTTTAAGCTAATAGAGTGGGAAAAGATGAATAACATTTTTCTTAGTAAGCATGAGGTAGCCAGCATGAACAGATATTGAATATCTCAGCAAAATAGCAGTCAACAGCCAGCTTTGGTAAAATTATTCTGACCTAAGTGGATATAGTAGTTTATGAGTTTAATACCATAACTCAGGAGGGAGAGATATGGAGAATGTGTATGAGATCATTCTTTTCTGCATATCGAGTTTCAGACCAAGAAAGACTGCAGTGTGAGTTCTTTTTCTCAAATTATTTTGCGCAATCACATTAGTTTTTTTTGTAGTTAAAGTAACTCATTTTAAGCTGTCCTTTATTTGTTAATAATTATAACCAGTGTTAAAATGCAATTGTTCATACTTTTCTTTGTATAATGCAAATGGTTATACTAATTGCAAAATACTTAGCAACATGACTATTGCAAGAAAATATTTGGTGAAAGAATTTCTTACTAATGAAAGCCATCTAGCTGTATATTCCCTGTACATGTATACATTCCCTAGAATCCTAATGTTAAATAACTTTTCTTAGCTGCCCACATGTATAGGAAGGCTTAGCTTTATTCTTTAAGGGTTTTTTATTCTGAACAAAGTCTATTAGCAGACTTTTTTTAAGCAGTCATTTTTAACATACCAATGCACTTTGAGATTCCTCCAATCTGTTTCATGGAACAATATAATTGCTTACATAGAGTCCATGGCCATCCCTATTATTAAATACATTCTACATTAACTCCAATGCCTTGGGTATGGTCTATATTTGTTTCTCTTAAGGTACTTCATTGAGTTACGTTCTATAGAAATAAGAATGAACAAATGCATTTGCAAAAGTGCCCTCAATAATGCTGTAGGTTGTGACATAGTGCTTCTTAACTGTGTCTGTCAAATGATGGAAATTTGCAGGAGGGGGTAGTAAATTAGAATAAAAAAGAATATATTTTCACTATTACAACAGAAATTTCTTTTTTTTTGTCAAGAGTCTGTCAAGAGGAAAATTTAGACAGTTCAGTTTAATTTATTCACTAATAAGTTTAAATTAGTACCTGTTTTACATATGAGTCAACTAGTTATAAATTTAGACTGAACTTAAAAACTGACATATGTAGTAACAGTTTGTCATAGACACAAAGGATGAATGCCTAGGTAAGATTACCACAGAGACAATATAACAATGTTTATGTATTGTAAAAGAACCTGACCTAGTTTCAATTTTCCGAAGCTCTGCCAGGTAGAGGAGTGACAGGATTCCTGGTGTGTAGAAGATTTCTGTCAGCACTGCAAATCATTAGAACTCTCCAAGTCTGAAACACGCATAGGCAAATCTGCACCTTTGTGAAATTATTTCTCTTATCTCATAAAAACATAAATGCATGTATAAAACTGATGGTGTCATTTAAATACATTTCCCTAAATATATTAATTTATGAACAGTCAAGTGAATGATTACCAAAATGAGTCACCTTTAGAAATAAATCATGGGAATCAAAACTGTTATTTAAGATATTAATATGCTTTAAAACAACATGCTGTCCTGAAGAAGGCTATCACATGGGTTTTGCTCACATAGCCACTGTGCCCACTGTTTATTATTTAACTATGACAGAAATAGTGGATCAGCAACTATTTATAGTTGCAGTTTTATAAACACTGGATGAGTAGTAGTCGAAAACTATTCAAATGTATTAATTTCTAAGAAACATAATTTTATGTGATGTCTTTTCTAGTAGACAATATTATGTATAGAATATTTTGACATTATTTTCAAACACCTCTTGGAAGATTTTACTTCACTTTCCAAGAAAAAAGGAAATCTATCTCTAGAAATATTGCTCCTATTGCTAATGGTTTTTTGCTTTGTATTATCTACTACATAATTTTGTAGTTTTTTTTAGCATATTACTAAATATGCTAGAACTGTTAAATAGAACCCCTATTTAATAGCCTACTTACAAAAATGGTTTGAGAAAATAAAGGTATCATTTTATTAATTTCAATTTTCAATTAGATCATATTATAAAAATTTAAGTATTATCATGTTGCCTAGATAAAATCAAATTATTTTAAGGAAATTTTGAAAGAAATTTACTTTTATAAAATGAGATTAGTTTTTATAGTTTTATTAACAGTTTACATTATATAAAATTCAAAATATTTAATTTTAATTATTCTAAACTAGAACAGAAATATCCTTTATACATAAGTCTATATGGATATATTTGTGTGTGTTTGTGTGTGTGTGTGTGTGTGTGTGCACACGTGCACACACGTGTGTTTGTGATTGAAACACAAAGAAAATTAGGAGTGTATATTTGTATCACAGGAAATCACTTGCACTTGTTCTCATGTGATTGGAAGGAATGAAAAACCACACAGGTTAAATTAATCTATTACTAAAAGCTGAGTAACTAGAAAAGAAATTCCATTATTTGCTATACTTACAGACAGGCAAATCAAGTGTTGAATTGCTTCTCACATGAGACCTTGATGGAAAGGCGCTGGCTTCCTATCCTAGCCATAAATCCTACACCTTTAGTCACATATTTCCCAGTTTATTCATTTAATTCCACATTTTATTTCTTATGTTCTCCATCAAAATAATCACAGAATTTAGTGGTCAACATCATCAACAAAGAAATTGGTCTGTGGGGCACGACTGAGAAAGGCTAACTTTTATTTATTGGGGCCTTGGTTATGGATACACTATGCAGCCTTGATCTTTAATGTCTGATAAGCATTACCTAAAATAATTTAGTGAATGTGCTCCAAAACTCTCAACAGTCTCACAAGGCTGGTAAGAGTTTGTCAGTATAGGCAAGGAGAGAGCTGCACGTAGTCTAGCCTGGCTGAAGATGAGATTACTATTACAGCCTCTGAAAGAATCAACAGACTGAAGACAAACAAGACATGGAAAGAAAGCAAGCCCCAGAATGCACTACATGGCTTATTTGAAATTTCAAATGTTGTACATAAAAGCAACTAGAGTTGCATTTTATACAAAAATTGGAGGTTGTGTATTCAACAGGTATGTAATGGAATAATGGAAACAAAAAGCAAAGCCAAGTAAGCAAGCTGTGATAAATGTTTTATTAATTCTTCTATGTATTACATTTCAAATGTTGTCTCCCTTCCTGATCCCCTCTCTATCAACCCTGCCCCATTCCCCCTCCCCTTCATCTCTAAGTGAGTGTTCCCCCAACCACCCACCCTCCCACTCCCACCTCACCACTCTATCATCCCCCTTCTCTCAGTCATCAAGCCTCCACCCCCTCTGGCTGACACCCAAGGCAGTTTTCTGTTACATACATAGTAGGAACAACGGACCATCCCATGTAAACTCTTTGGTTAGAGACTTAGTTGCAGGGAGCTCTAAGGGATCCAGCTAGTTTATTCTGTTGTTCTTCCTTGGAGTTGCAATCTCCTTGGGCTCCTTCAGTCCTTCCCCTAAACCTTCCATTGGGGTCCCCAGGCTGTCCGTATGTCCAACGGCTGGGTGTAGTATCTTCATCTGTCTCAGTCAGGTGCTAGCAAGTCAATTTTCTTTAAATAGTTCAACTTTGAACAATACTAGTCTTGGTCACAGTCCTACTGCTGTGAAGACACCATAATCAAGACATCTCTTATAAGAGAAAGAATTTAGTTGAGTGTTTGTCTACAGTTTCAGAGGTTTATTCTGGCCCATTATCATTATTACCATGGGGATATGAGCATAGCAGCATGCATAGAGGTGGAGGAGTGGCTGAGAGCTGTACATTTTGATTTGTAGGCAGGAAGAGAGAGAGGGATTGGACCTGCCGTGGTATTGTGAAACCACAAGCCCATCTCCAGTGACATACTTCCTCCAAAAAAGCCACAACCTCCTAATTGTCCTGAAACAGTTCTACTCCCTGGTTACTAAGCATTCAAATATGTGAGCCTTTGGAACATTAATATTCAAACCACCATGACAGATTTATTGGCACCACAGGAACAAAAATATGTCCAGGAAAGAATGCCACACGAAGGAGCCTGCTTAGGGCTGGGCAGACAGCTCTACTGGTAACCTGAATATAAGAATTCACTTCCCAGTATCCACACCATGAGGCATACAACTACCTGCAATGCTTGATCCAGGAAATCTGGAGATCTCTTCTGAACTCTGCTGGTACCTTCACATGTGTGACATACGGACTTAGAGCCCGGAATCCACATACATATAAATAAAAATAATTCAAATATTTTTTCTTACAAAACTGAGCCCTTATGTTAATGGTATTCTTAAATGCTTGTATTTTTATATATTACTCAAACAATACACCATGTGTTACTGTTCTTTCATGAGATAAGTGATTACCAATCTTATTCTCATTTGGAAAGCTCAGTTTATTAAAAATTTCTTTGTCATTAGTATCATATTTCATTCTGTTTATGCATAAATGAATGTTTTACAAGGATATTAATGTTCAAAATTAGTAGCATGTTTTAAATGTGTACACTAGGTTAGGTTTTTGTGTATGTGTGTCTTTGAAGCCTATGCTTTTGTGTGTGAGAACCCATGTGAGGGAGCTTCAAAGTGTTTGTGGAGGTCAGAAGGCATCTCTTGCGTTAGCTTTTCTTTCCTCCTGGTTTGAGATGGGCTCTTCCATTATCGAATGCTGCATCTGATGCTGCACCCAATGCAGCTCAGCTGTCCTGTTAAGTTCCTGTGAATTGTCTCATTTCTCTCTTCCATTGACCTATGTGTCACTGGAGTTACTGACAACATTGTCCCAATGGGTTGTACCTGTGTCCTGGAGATCTGAACTCAGGTCCATTGCAAGACATTCACATCTGTGTTGCCTCACTAACTCAAGGGCTATGAGACTTTGAGTGCAGAAAATCAGATGAATTTATATATTAACTGCAGTATACTTTTTAAATAATACTACTAATGCTAATAGAAACTAACTTTCTCTATACTTATTCTCAAGATATTGTGGAGGATTACATAGACAAGCCATCTACATGTTACTCTACAAATACAAATAGCTTCTTGTTCTCAAGTGTTTCTCTCTGTGCACAAATACTTCTCATCTCTCTATGTGTATATGACAGGTTCACATCAATATTAAAATCTTCATCTTATACTAACTACATACATTTACTTCACCATACTGATGATATCTAGCCAATTTTTGACAGTTTGATGCCCAAAATTATACACAAATTTTAGATTATTACTAAGAAAACAATGTAGCCTAGTATTTGACCTAGTGAATATCCAAATTAAATCAAGAATGTTGACTGCGAAACTGAAATAGAACTTCAAATTTGAGATTATAAAGGTTTACAACAGAAATGTATGTATGAATAAATGGATTGATAAATAATATGTACAATATTTTCGGCCCATGAATGTTCATTTAGTTTTTCTTCTAAGGGTAGTAATGTGTATAGACCTTTAATATTTAGCAAGATTGCTTTTTCCATTTTCTAATAGAGATCTACTCTTCTTGTGTTATGCTTACTGTATACTGACTATTCTGTCATTTGTCTTGTGTGCTCTTATCTGCACTTTACTTTGGGATCAATTTCAATGACAAGGTTATGCATGAAACAAGAGCAAATACACTGGCCTCTATGTTTATTGAGGCTGTAATTTTCTAGGTCATACATGTGTGATATAAAAGAGAGATTTGTTAGTAACAAGCTTTTACATTTATAGACTATATTTCCTTATCCACTTCTTGGAACTGAATAATTCTAACTTAATTGTCCTCTCTAAATCAGATTTACTGCAGTTATTTCCTTTGCAGCATTTCAAGAATAACCATATTATTCTCCAAGGGAATATGTAATGGAGTCTTTTAGCTTGGGTACTTCCTCCAGGGCTACTTGCAGAGATCAACTGGGAAAAAAGCATTAGCCAACTTCAAATGTCCTCAAGATAGCACTTTTTCCAAAGTCTTAACCAGCACTCTACATTTTAGACAAGATGATTTGTCTTACTCAACAGAAAACTGCTTGTTTTTATAATTTCCTCCTAAAATAATACAGTTCCTCTTTTTTGGTTTTTAATAATACGACACTTGCAATATTCTGCTATGGTAATACTGTCCTTTCCCGATCTCGCAACCAGAATGATGCTTTAGTTTTCTGTCTACTGTTGTCATCAGTTTTTTGTAATTTTCCTTTAATCTTCATAACTTGCTTTCCTTGTTTGAGTTTGATGTGTTATTCTTCGTTTTTTAATGATGTATTAGATAGGTCTCACACATGTTCTTCACTGCTAAAATATTTGACTAGTCCAATACTATTTTCTTCACCAAGCTCCTAAAACGGTTACTTTAAAATTTACTAGAGAAAATCACATTATTAATTTTTAATTCATACTGATGCCCTTCCCTAAATGTAACATTTGAGAGAGGTAAACATTTATGTCTTCTATAGGCATTTTCAGTTACTTCCCTTTATTTCAATATCTGTACTTCACTTTCTTGCTCAGTGACAATGACTCTACTGCCACTTTACTATTTCTCATTTGTATAAGGCATTTTCTCTGCTTTTGTTAGATGCCAAGCTACTTCTCTCTTCCTTCCAAGTTCACTGTCTTGACACTCTCCTCAGATCTGATAAGACAGAGTATCTTCTGGCCAAGGAAGGTGGTGAATATCTGTTGCCTGTGTGTATTTTTGGTAGAGTTGACATACCCTGGGGTGTCTCAGAACATCTACATATGTTACAGGGCCTCTTAGGACTTTGCCCTTCTTTTCTCTCTGAGACATTGCCATCCTGAGTTATTCAGACTGGATCCAGTCATATTATTTTCTTTATTTTTATCTAATTCCTATTCCTTCACACACACACACACACACACACACACACACACACACACACACACAAACACACACACATACACACAAATGCACACACACACAACCACACACACACACAACCACACACACACACAACCACACACTCTTGAATTGGACCTTCCAAACTCAAACCAGCCCTGGAAAACAATAATAATTTAATATCTCACACTCTATTTGAAATGTTCTGGCCTCCTGGTCTAATTTTCTAATTTTGGCTCTACCCAAACATTCAAGTTTTGTCAGCGTCTATGTATTTTGAAATTTACTTTCTATCAGATCAGATCAGCTGAAACTTTTAATCATGTCTCATTTTACTTAAAAACATGCGAACATACACTTCTTCCCACATTACATGAACAATATCCCATCCCTGAAGTTGTGTCCTCAATTCTTATGCCATAGCATTATTTTCATCTGAACAGTTTATATTCTATTTATTTTAATTATTATACTGATTTCACCATAAAATTATCAAGAATTTATGAAGTGTTTATTGATTTACCTCTAGCTTCTTAATTAGTTCAGAGTCTGCAAATGACATCAAATTATTAATGGGAAGATTACATTTTTATAACCCAATATTGCCAACAATTCTGTGAAGATTTAAGGGTAGGTTGGTGAAAAAAATTGTGAGTTTGTTTACTAATTAAAGTATATTTTATATTCTTCAGTTGAATTCTTTTTTCAGATATGTTAATAAAGGGAAGCAAGATATATGACAGCTTTCTGGGATTCATATTTGTGAGCAAATCAGCATGGTCACAATACTGGAAGCTTTACTGAAAGTAAATTGAAAATAGGAGCGATTTTGAAGTCCTCGTTTATCTGTACTCAAATCCTACATCCTTACCTGCAGAAGAAATGCAGTGTCTGCTTTTCACGTCTCTATCACAGTAACAAATACCTGTCTGTCAACTGATAAAGATAAAGGGTATTCTGATTCTGTTAAAGACATAGGTCCCAGATTAAGCAAATCTACTCCTACTCCCTAGTAGGAGTACAAGACAATAAAAGCTGCTGCTGGACAAACAATATCATTATCCTCATACTATCCATCAGGCTAAGGAGGGTTGTGGAGTATTACTAATCCATCACATTCTTAAAGGCAAAAAATTCTCTGTAGGGTTCATCTGTCATTCTCCAACAGCACCTCTCTGACAAGGAAACCTCGAACCTGTGAGACTTGGGAGGATATCTTTCTATCTATCTATCTATCTATCTATCTATCTATCTATCTATCTATCTATTATCTACCTACCAATCATGTTTTATATTATTAGAAACAATTTTTAACATTAAATATATTTTGACTGCATTATTCCACTCCCTCAAGTATTTCTAGATCCTTATGTATCCTCACTTGTGCCATTTGGCTTGTTAACGTTCTTGACTTCTGTGGATTGTATCCTGGGTATTCAGTACGTTTTGTCTAATATCCACTTATTAGTGAATACATGACATGCATGTTCTTTGGGGTCTGAGTTAACTCACTCAGCATGCTCTTTGCTAGTTCTACCCATTTCTCTGGGAAATTCACGATTTCCTCATTCTTAATAACTGAATGGTATAACATTACGTAAATTATCCACATTTTCTGTATCCATTCCTCTGTTGTGGGACATTTGGGTTGTTTCTGGCTTCTGGCTGTCATGAATAATGCCTCTACAAACATAGTGGAGCATGTGGCCATGTGGTATGGTGGGGAATACCCAGGAGTGGTATAGCTGGATCTTCAGGTAGATCAATTTCCAATTTTCTGAGAAACCTTCAGATTTATTTCCAGAGTGGTTGTGTCAGTGTGCAATCCCACCAGCAATGGAGGAGTGTTTCTTTTTCTCCATATCCTCGCCAACATGTGCTGTCACCTGTGTTTTTTGATCGTTGCCATTCTGGTTGGTGCAAAGTGGAAATGCTTTTATAACCTTTCAAAGGAGGAGCATTGAGAATCCTGAAAGTTTCTGGATCTTCCTGAGAGTTCAGAGTTGATAACTTCCTGAGCAATGGAAGTTTTATTATTTTTAGAGTCCTTAAGAACTTCATTAAGGACACTATATCTCATTTTGGAAGAAATTTCTAAAGTACAATACTAAAAATTTAATGATTCTCCAACATAATAATCACTGTTCAAGGCCACAAAATAGGCTGCATGGACCAACTGATACTCTGGAAACACTATCTCCAGTAGAAATTTGTTAGGTCAGATTTGAATTCATGAGGACAGAGTCCATGAAAACAACAACACAAAACTATAGCAATATTTCAAGATAAGTTCTGAGAGTTTATATTTGAGAATCATGTGTGTAAATTATTTATACTCTCAATAGTCTATATATTTGTGACTCTCGAATCATCAACACATATGAAAGATAAATAAATTGTGTTACAAAGAAACATCACAGAGGAAAAGTTCCGATGCATCAATTTTAGACATGTTTTAAAGAGTGAAAATGAAAATAACTTTCTTCGTACTTGCCTTTACGTTTGCCACAGAAGTCAGGAGAATTACCTATCATTTATGTATGTAGCCCAGGTATCCATTCCCAGGAAAATGTCCTGCTGTTCTGAGTGTGGTAAATGCTGGTTCATATTAGATGCCTGTGGAGCTGATGGCCTACATGTTACCTTGATCAGAGACTCCTGAGCTTCATTGAGCTCTTTGATAGTGCAATAAATGCCACCTGACACTTCATAAGCATTCGGCAAACATCTCTATTGTTTGATTCATCCCCAAGAAATGACTTTAGTGTGAAGTACAGCAGAGTTTATAACTCTAGTATAACTACTTGACTCATACAAACAGTTTTTTTTTAAATAGTCAATGAAAACCGAGAGTGCAAAGGGCTGGCTATTATACTTTTAAGTTTTACAAAAACAATAGATTTTATGACCATGTAAATGTACTTTAATTTATAAAACTATACTGTATGTCTTTAGAAAATATTAAAAAATGTATTTTTCAGTTTTAAAGCAATCTCTCTTGACCTGATTTATTCCGTTAGTGTTTGATATTTTCTTCTCTCAATGTCTTTCTTCTACTACAAATAGTTACGATAGTGGGAATCTATATAGTCATCCTGAATAGATGTAAAGGTTTTTTGTAGGATTTGTTTTATTCTCTCTAAAAGAATGTGTATCTATAGAATGTGAGTGAACTCACACCCTATACCCACACTACACACACACACATACACACACACAGACACACACATAATATCTTTATATAAATGTTCATAGAGCTGACATAACATTTTTATAATTTTATTCTTTTCTAGTTCTCATGCAGAGGCCAGAGATTAACATAGTTATCCTATTGGAATGATCTTCATTTTATTTGATGAGCCACAGTCCTTGAACCTTGAGTTTGCTCATTCTCCTGGTATAGATAACTGCTGTTACAGAGATTCTGTCTCTACATCATGAAATGAAAGGCAAGATCCTATGCCTGCTTGGCTCTTATGTGTGCTCACTGCTCCAAACTCACACATAGTGTGCTTTCCTATGTGCCATTTTGTCTGCCCCTGTTTCTTCAACCACTTCAAACAATGGTCAAAATATTTTATCAGTTACATAATTGATAATATAGGTACAGCTTAATTATATATTTGTATCATCAAAATTCTTTCAATTTAGCTTTATTGCATATCCATGTTTGATTGTGTATTTCTTGATTTCTCAAGGAAAAAAAAGCAGTTGCTATACAGCTTTGAATATACTATTGCTTTAAACTATGAAATTTGTAAAACTGCCTTTCATGAGTTCTATTTGGTGTTCATAATGAAACTAATGAAAATATGGGCTCTGAGGAAACCTCTTTTGAATTCTATCTTATTTTTTCAATAACTAGGGAAAAAACATGATTTCCAATAAGTTCTGTGACCATTAAATTAGGAAAGTGAGAAATAAAGGGGATTGCTACTTTCAAACATTCGTTGTACCATCAATATTATGGTACTATACCAAACATTACAGTGAGGGATACTAGGAGAGTGTGGCTAAAAGTTAGTGGTTATTGTGGAGAGTGGGTGCATGTAAGGAAACTCCCCTGAAAAAGAGACACTTCCAAGTAGAAATAAATATGTTAAAGAACATGATTAGAAAAATGCTCCAAATAAATATTTTAAAACCAGCAATGTTTTATTAGCCATTCCACTCAGAAACATACATTATTTGTGAATACAAAGAAATAAGTAATCTTACTTAACTAAGACTTACAGATGATGCAATCAAGAAAAGATAGAAAGAAAAAACTGAGAATAATTGAATTAAAGATTTTACTTCTAAGTCCATCTACCACAAGGAAAATAGTTTCCCAGGTGCTGAGCCTTTTAAATAGATGAGAAAATATATGATTTGGGAGTATAAGGAATGATAAATTTTATTGTAGTCTCAAAATCAGTAAAATGTAAGTCATTGCTCATTTTTAGAAAATTATACACTATCAGGAAGCAAGATTAATTACTAAATTTAGATTTCTTGATGTTTACAATAGATATATTTTTACAAGAAACAGAAAACATATTTTTGTATGTTCTTTTATTATGTCCATCTGACTATTTTTTTAAAGTCTCAATTTGTTATATAACTATGAAAGTAAAGATTCATGGCCTGAAATCCAATTAGTTTCCTATACAAGCTCTATTTCTGAATATGTACTTAGGATTTCCTGTTCAATGCATAACAGTTAACCAGATCTTCTCAAACTAGACTTCCCAGCATATTTAGAACCACATATTTCAGATAATACAAAATGTCCTACATCCACTTCAGTTTAGTCATCATTTACAGAGCTTTTTTTTTTTTCACAAGAAAAGAGATCTGAAGATTGTTTTGTTTCCAAGAGACGGAGCAGGAGGTTTGCAAATCCTTCTCTGAGAGAAAAAGTCTAGCATCTGATTTTATCACAAGACTAAGCAGCCAAGTTAGGATTGTTGAAGCAAAGTAGAAAGTTAGTAGGTATTTGAGAACTCAACTGTGTAGGAATTTGATCTCACAATTGTATTTTTAATACAGGTAGATAAAAACCTAAATCACATTTATTTACTTCTTCAGGAGAAATGTTGGCATACAGTGAGTTCTATGCCAATCAAACAGGCTCGGGATACATACTCACGATAGATACACCACCAAGATGGTGGGAAGATTCATCATCATTTCGAGGAGCAATGCTCCACAGTATTAACAAAGTGCCTTTCTCACCACTCATGCACAGGATGTGGTGACTTCATCTGCATAGAAATGATACTCACTGCAGTGGCTCTGCCCTGGGCAGGGGCTGGCTTGGGAAAGAATAGTGACATATAAACATCACAGTTACTGAAGCATTCAAAGACTGCAAAGTACATAAAGCGCTTTAAGGAAAAAACAAAGCAGGATCTTAAGGGACAGAGGAGTGTTACTGATGCCTGAAAATTCCAGAGGCTGACTGAGGAACCTGACGCAGAATTTGGAGTAGTAGCTTTTTGTATACTTGTAAAAGGTACAGCAACAGGTACAATAAGAGGGCAATTTCTAGTGCAGGCGCTTGGCTTGTTTGGCTTTAATGTTTTTTCGTTAAAATTTATTGCATACATCACCTTTAGCTCAGGAAAATATTATTTCAGTGATTAATAGCTTCCTGAGCATTCTAAATCCATGAAGGAGTCAGAGGATCTTTTCAATAGCATCTATGGTGCTAAGTAACAAGACAGAAAGAAGTGTTCACAATTACTGAGAGTACAAATTGACTGTGCTTGTTGTGACTTTCAAGGCTATAAAATGTATTGACCTGTAGAATCACCACCTAAAGGGAGTGTATAAAGCCCATTAATACTATTACAAGAACAAGAGGTAGAAAGGCACTTTGGAGAAAATAAAAATATATGAAGAGGATAGTTATCTTCATATGCTTTTAACTCTCTTCAGTTAATATGTGAGTTTATCGTAGTACTTCTTATCTACTATGGACACTTCACTGTGTTGATCTGCCTTTTGAGTATGTTGAAGTAGGCTAGGAATCAATATATTTTTTATCACTCTCATTTTAAAATCTCAATTGTTTTCAGGAGCTCTTCCCAATTAAAATATTAATTTTGTAATAATTATATGCTTTAAAAATTCACTACCATCATTGGTATAACTCATCACAAAAGGAGGCTGGCAGTGGAATTTCTAAAATAGTTGGATTTTGTAACGGCTAGGTTTGTGTCAACTTGACACAAGCTAGATTCATCTCAGAGGAAAGAACATCGACTAAGCAAATGTCTCCGTACTGAAGGGGTTTGTAACCCCATAGGAAGAAAAACAATATCAGCTAATCAGACTTCCTCAGAGATCCTAGGGACTAAGCCACCAAACAAGGTATATACATGGCTCTAGCTGCATATGTAGCAGACGTCCTTGTCAGGCATCAGTGGAAGGAGAGGCCCTTGGGGCAAGATTTCCAGTGTAGCAGAATTTGAGAGTGGGGAGGTAGGAGGGCATAGGTAGAGAAACACCCTCGTAAATGCAGGGAAGAGGGGAGGATAGGATAGGGGGTTTCCAGGATGGCAGGAAATCGGGAAAGGCGATAACATCTGAAATGTAAGTAAAGAAAATATTCAATAATAAAACAAAAAGAAAGAAAGAAAGAAAGAAAGAAACAAAGAAACAAAGAAACAAAGAAAGAAACAAAGAAAGAAAGGAAAGAAAGTGTCTCCATCAGATTGGAATACAGGCAAGCATTTACAGCTATTTCTTAATTAGTGATTGATGGGAGAGAGCCCAACCCATGTGCCTGGGGCCTTCCCAGGCTGTTAAACTAGGATTTATAAAAAGGCAGCCTGAGAAAGTTGTAAGGAGCCGGGCAATAAAGAACACTCTTCTATGGCCCTGCATCAGTTCCTGCCTCCTGCCCTGTGTGAGTTCCCGCCCTGACTTCCGTTGATGACATATAGTGCTATGAAAGTATAAATATACATATATCTCTTCCTCCTCAGGTTGGCTCGGTCGTGGTACCTCTAACAGTCACTCTACATAAACTTGAAATGTAGCTGCCTTATGTTTGGGAACCTGGAATTAACTCAGAGAATAATTTAATGCCATCATTCATTGTTGTCTCAAGAGATTTTATTGTATCCAGAAGCTAAGAACAAACAGGTGATAGAGTTTTCTTAAGTTTCTTAAGTTTTGCAATAATCTGACCTACATAATATTTTATACTACATAAAGGATTGACATATTTTTAGTACATTGGAATAAAAATTAGTTAGTAATAATAGTATAAAAACTTGGTAAGAAATAACATTTACTCTTTGAATAAGAATGGTTTATGAAATTGTCAATTCAGAGATATTTAACCAGTAAACTTATTATCTTTATATTCCATTGGCAAAAAACTTGAAGAAAATAAAGACTTTTATAAATTGTAATTCTGAGTTTTAAACAAAGCTTATTATGATCTCTCTAATAGCCCTTGCTTTCAATATTCCTATAATTGCTTTAGATTTCTTTATATTAGTGTCCTCAAAGATAAGTCACACATATTGTATCATAAAATCTTTTCAACAGTGTTATTAGTGTACACTATTTTTTCAATGTATAAGAATTCCAAGGCTTATGCATGGTACTAAATTAAGTCTTTACAAAGTAGAAGAGCTTAGATTAGACTCCAAGTTATCTATATAACATTGTTTTTTCTTCACACAATACTACTGAGAATCAGCTTTGATTTACTTGTAATATTTGTTGTCACTCTATATTGCTAAAAATATGAGAACATTTCTACGGCCACTTATATTTCAGCCTTTTAGTAAAGTACACACAATTTAGCTTTTTTTTTTTTACTTTTCTCATAAACTTTCATTATATTTCCCCACCAAGTAATTTTAGTAACAATGAAACAGTTTGAGTGTGAATGGAAAAAAGATTTAAACATCAACTGTGACAGATTATTTGTAAGTTAATTCTAGTTGAAATCTTGATATCTTAGATAATAATTTTTATTTTCAAGGTAATGATTGAAAATAAGATATGGATTAGTTATTGCTTCATTTAATTTAAAATAAGGAGTAACAAGGAGTTCATCATGTTCTGAAACCAAAATATGAACACATGCTTTCAAAATATTGGCATAAGTTGAAAGAAAATAAATGAAGATAGGAAAGCTGTTGAGGTAAACATTGTCATTTGCTCAAAGGAGCCTTGATGACCTACAGTGAACTATACTTCTCATTAAAGATACACAGATGACTATTTTTCTTTACAGTAGAGCACAATTATCATAGTTTTAAATTTTAAATGCCAACTTTCATAAGAGCAATATTGCATGTGGAATTATCATGCCAAATTTGTAATCTTGCCTCAATTTCTGTGCTGGAATTGCTGGTGTTCCTCACTGCACTTGCCATTAACAATTGAATTCTAAAGGACATTACTTGTCTACCTAGGTGCTGGCTAACACTGTTCTTGACAGAAACCAAAGGAAGGAATAGGCAGAAGTTCTTGTTTTGTGAATTTTAAGGCACACAGAACACAGAAGCTATGCACTACCTAAGATCACATCAGTTCCTCCATTTTATACCAAATGCTGGAGACTGTCCATGTTCCT
This sequence comes from Apodemus agrarius, assembly GCA_964023405.1. Taxonomy (NCBI): domain Eukaryota; kingdom Metazoa; phylum Chordata; class Mammalia; order Rodentia; family Muridae; genus Apodemus; species Apodemus agrarius. The sequence continues at coordinate 16,822,806 of OZ030013.1, forward strand.
AATGTAGTTTTGAAAGGAAAATAACTGTATGTGGATCTTTACCTCTTCCTAATTACATCTTCAATATCAAACTCTAGTTTTGAAATACTGTTTTTGTTAATCTTGGAGAATTAAATACATGCATACAATAATGTATACATATTTTTTGAATCTTGAGGAATGTAATCCATGTATATAAATGTTTACGGGTTCCCATTTTCCTCTCTAATTCTGACCTCCAACGCCACTCAGATTCTTCACCCTCTCCTTTCAACTTTCCAGACTCTATTTTTAGTTCACTGAGTTTAACTAGTGCTACCAGCATATGCATAGTTTAGGGCCATCTAACATGAAAAATGTATCAGAGACCACAGTTCTGACAAACAAAAACATGGAAAAAGAAGTAAACCAACTTGACTATCATTCATCAGCTTCTAACTTTCTGAGACCACACCTACCCATGGCAGAATTTCCACTGGATTGGTTTTGTGGAAGAAACGGAAGACACAATGAACCTTTGTATTCACTGGTGCTGTCATAGTTAAAAAAAATTCAGCATCAAGGCAGCTTTTATTAACTTCTGGCTTGTACAACCTCTGCTCCTCCTCTTTTTCCTCTTCCTCTTCCTCCTCTACATCACTGATATATGACATTTTATGGTGAGTGTGATATAGATATACCACTTAGAAATGTATTTATGGTGGTTTGAATGAGAATGACTGTAGAGTTTTAGGTTTCAATATTTGGTCCATATTTGGTGAAACTATTTCTGATGGATTAGTAGTTGTGGTCTTTTGTTGGAGGAATTGTGTTACTAGGAATGGACTTTAAGGTTTTAATAAACTCTTTAAGTTCCTTCTCTGACTCCTGCCTATGACTCCATATTCATATATATGGAGGACTTCCCTGTATTTCCCAGTCTAGTGTCCAATTCACTCACTCCACTCCTACTTTAGCTTCTCCAGCATTAATACTACAAATACATGTCACCAGTGATGCCATAGATATCTTATTATAATGTTTGTCGGCTCATTGTTTTATCTATTCTATGCTATTTTTAATTATCATTGTTAGCTATTTACTGTTTCATATCTATAACTTTAAAATTACCATAGATACTATAAAACTATATTAGCATTTATTGGGTCAGAATGGAGAAAATAAGCCAGAACACCTTTATTTTAGGGAAAATGATGAAAATCATAGAAAAAAAACAAATGAATAAAAATAAAACCCAAAAGGAGGTACCTCGCATTGTCTTTTATTTGTACTGGATGCAACTAAATTAAGGGAATATTTGTCTTCGAGAGAACATATTATAGAAATTTTCAAAAGGCTTTTGGTCTTTATTAGGATAGCCACGGTAAGATTTTATTTTCCTTGAAGAATTCCCATCATCCTATTAATAAAACCTTCATAGTTATACATGCTATATAAATTCAAAGAACTCGGGATTTATTTGCTATGTAGACACCATTGTTTGTGGAGGACTCACCGGTAACCTCACTTTGCATCCTTCTTAAATTTATTTTATGTTTGCAACAAGATGTTCCCAGGTCTACAGGTAGGAATCTAAAGAACTTCAGAGTTCAGATTCCTTCAATTTTCAGACCAAATCACACTAAATAGTGATTGCTGAACAATCTGGGCTAAAACCAGAACATTCATTGTTTTAGCAATTCTGATTATGTTTTTCTTCTGCTACTACATGACTTTTCTCTGATTTTTGTAAACGACAAAGCACCATAGAGTCTCTGTCTTTTCTTCAGTCTGGGCCACTCTTAGGCTCCCAAAGTAGTGCCTCCATGAAAGCAAAAGCATCCCACCACCTCTGACATCTTCATCTAGCTCCTCAGGCTACAATGCTCTTCATAAACTCGCTGAAGCAAAATAAGAGCTTCACAGACTTTCAAGGAAAACACCAATGTGTTTTGTTGGCAGCTGCGCTCATGGCTGGAATACCCTTGATCAACTTGACCTTTGTGAAATGTCTTTTTCTGTAGAGGACAGGAATTAGAAATTATCATTTCTGTCATTGTGAACAAACCAGGGCTGCTTAGCTTTCAAATGTAATGAAAATAATACTAGATTTGGGTGGACTTTGTTTGGATTCTACTTCTTCAGGGTCAAAACACAAATTGCTATCTTTCTAAAGCTTACTGATTTTTCACTAACTCTTTCAAGGCTTTAATGTAGTATTAATTGATTGGGCTACATTGCTAATTAAGTGAAAAATCTCTCAGTGATTTGTACACTCTTAGTATTGGAAATATATATTGCTTGACTTTGTTTCTGTTTTCTATTACATTATTACATATGTTTCTGAGTTAATAGATTAATATTTTTCTAAGTATTAATATGTGTTATTTTTTTATTTCTATGGATGGAACTGAAATAGAACCAAACTAAATGTTCAATGTGTTCTTAATGAATGTATGAGTACTCTATCTGCATGTATACTTGCATACTAGGAGAGGGCAACAGATCCCACTACAAATGGTTGAGAGCCACCATGTGGTTGCTGGGAATTGAACTCAGGACCTCTAGAAGAGCAGTCGGTGCTCTTAACCGCTGAGCCATCTCTCCAGCCCCAGTGAGTCACTTAAATGATCAATGCTTATTTCTCCTATAAATGAGGAGCTTTTTGTCAATGTTTTTCACTTTATATCGTTTAAAATTTGTCTTGAGTTGTAATGAAAAGGCATTCTTTTAAGAAAAAGCTGAAGGAAATATTTCTTTTTTGGGCTTCTATCATCTAAAAGGCAAAAAAAAAAAAAAAAAAAAGAAAGAAAAAGAAAATTATAAAGTCCAGGGTGTCATGCATGCAGAGAATTGGCTTAGCAAATATAACCAAGCAAACAATCACTACATTTACTCCACACCCTGGAGAAAGCACCAGTTTTCCAGAGTCAAAGCAACTCAGTTTCTGCAAAACAAAGAGCAGCAGCAAACAGAAAATGTTATAATTGAAGTGGGAAATTATCTGTTCCTGATTTAGGGAACACTTTTTGATAATATGAATCTAAAAATTACGAATGAAATCAAAGCATCAAAGTTTGTGTGTGTGTGTGTGTGTGTGTGTGTGTGTGTGTATGCATGCGTGCGCGCGTGCGCACGCGTGTTCGCATGTGCGTGCATGTGTGCACGTGTGGACCTGAGTTATTATTTTACTCTCAGTATTCTTTTCTTCAGGTATAGCCTGAAATTATTGCTTCATTTTTAAATTAGTTTTGTATTATTATTGCAAATAGTTTTGCTCTATGAAGTTTTCACTTGTGTCAGAAGATATTCAAGGACATAGAGGTCAAGAGATATTAGATAGGGAGAGCCAGTGATATGTGGCATTTCATGATTTGCATTTTTATTATTCATAAAGAAGCATACATAATGATTATATACCTAATAGTTAGAAATGTAAATTGATGTGCTCTTTTCTATGGAAAAAATTAAAAGGCTATTTTCTCCAAATCGCATCAAGAATGAATAATTCTCAATTACCAATTTAAAATTAATACTTTTTAAGGAAGAAGAAATAGAAGGTGAGTTGTAAATATGAGTATACAGTTTTGAGACTATGTAAGAGGTCAGGTGAATATATAGTAACTAAGGAAGAAGTTTTATATGCGCTTTAAACAGATTTATTTTTATTTTTGGTTTTTTGAGTCAGGTTCTCTGTGTAGTCCTAGCTGTACTGCAACTCACTCTGCAGACCAGGCTGGCCTCGAACTCAGAAATCCACCTGCCTCTGCCTCCCAAGTGCTGGGATTACAGGCATGTGCCACCACGCCTGGCTTCAGATTTATTTTTATACCAAATAAATTTTGTTTCTCCATTCCAAACTTTATCCCATCATGTTAATGAAAGTTCATATCGAAGCCGTATCTTGAGAATGGATAGCAAAAGAACCACTGGGGGTAGATGGATAAATTTATACTTAAGGTGATGATCTAATATTAAAATAAACCAATGCCTTCATCTAAATTCTGATCACAGTTGTGTTGCACTATCCATCAGAACACTTTGGAAAGACGACATCTCTAATTTAAATAGACATTTCTTAGCTTCAGGCTGTCACTTTACTAAATGTCTAGTACCAACCAGATAAGAACAGTCTCTGAGAATTTATGTGTGCATAGATCCTGAGGATTTAGAGGGCCTTGCTCTTGTCGTGACCTCCAGTCCTCAGGCTCTTAAACTTTTTGTTCCTTCTCTTCCACAGAGTTTCCTGAGCACTTAGAGGAGAGATTGAATAAAAACTTCATGCTTAGGACTGAGATTTTCAAGGTCCCTCACTCTCTGCATAATGTCTGACTGTGGGTCTCTGTGCTTGGTCCCGTCTGAGGCAGGAAGAATGCTCCCCTTGGCTGAGCAACACACTGATTTGAGTATAGGGGAATATCATCAGGAGCCATTTTATTGGTATATTTGCTTGTTTTTAGAGGTGGTATTTGGATTTAACCAACCTAGCTTGCTAAGCTATCTAGTTTTGGGTTCTTGGTCATAGAGTGTCAAGTATGGATCCCATCTCATAGAGTAGACTTTAAGGAAATTGAGATATTGGTTCCTTCCTCCTACAAGGTTTATGCCACCATTTTTTTAAAAATTTATTTACATTCCAATTGTTGCTCCCGCTTGCAGGTACCCCCCTCCAAGAATTCTTCACCTTATCTTCATCTCCTGTTTGACTCTGAGAGGGTTTTTCTCCTCCAGTCCCTCCACCCCCACCACTGTACCCATTTATCCCCAATTCACCCACTCAACTCAGGCTCTACACATCCCCCCTTCCTGGGGCATGAGGTTTAAACAGTATTAGGTATATCTTCTCCCAGACAAGGCAGTCCTCTGCCACATATATGATAGGGGCACGGACTAGCCCATGATTGGTCTTTGGTTGGTGGCTTAGTCTCGCAGAGTTTCCAGCAACGGGGTTACCTGACACTGCTGGTCTTCCTATGGGTTTGTCATCCCCTTAGGCTGCTGCAATCTTTCACCTAACTCTTCTGTAGGGGCCCCAGAACTCAGTGCAGTGGCTGGTATAAGTATCTGCACGTGTCTCAATGAGCTGCAGGTAGAGCATCTTAGAGGACAGCCACACCAACTAGGCTCCTGTCTACAAGCACAACATGGCATTTCCAGTCAGGATAGCATTGCAGATGAAAGGTTTCCCTTGGCATTTACGTTTCTCCGTTGGTAACTATTGTAAAGGTGCTAACATGTAGGCAGCAGTTGGACTTCGCCGTGTTCAGTTTGTTGTGTGGGTGTGGTCCTCACCAGCGGAACCTTGTTGTCAGTTTGTGGAGAACAAAATTAATTTTGAAAGCAGCCTAGCTCATTTGGGGTTTCCCATGGAACCCCACTGGCCAAAAAGTTGACAAGATTTATGAGTAATAGATTTTAGAAGGGCCACTTACATGATCAGAAGCAGAGTCAAACAGAAAATGAAAACAAGAATTGCATGCTAACATTTTCATTTTGCTTTCATTCCAAGTGGACACTGGTGGGGGCTGGGGCAACAAGGAGATATAACTAAGTTAACAAGTAAAATCCTGTATTAATAAGAAACATTTCAAAGAAATGTTATACAAGGTAACCCTTGCTTTTATTGTTTCAGTTTTCTGAATACCAAATTCTCCACCCCTGAAAATCATTTGCTTTGATATTCACAAGTTTTTTACCTTTCACCCTGATCTGGCTTGCAGCCAACAGACAACTCAGAACTGTTCCTGACATTTATTTTAAAACGTTCCCTTGTCTGCTGGTACATTTGCAGACCTATGACTCAAGCTTAAGCTTTGGAAAGATCAAATTACACTGCTCACTTGTGTCTGGCTGGAGTCCTCCGCTCTTAGCACAACATTTCAGATTGAGAAGGTGCTCACTCATAAGTAGAAAAGATGAAATATAGGGAATACTTCTCCAGGCATAATGTTATCATTTTATAAATAAGCAGAAAGTTGCTAATTGCTTGTCTTCTTCATCACATTTTAACCCTTCTACAAAACACCATTTCTTCTTATATCCTTGTACCTCAAAGCACTCAGTATTGTAATATGCAAAGATGTGTAGCTGAACTGAGGTAAGGGAATTTGATCACAAATGATAGATACAGCTACAGTGTACATAAATATAAAAAACAAAAATCAGAAGAATCAAAGAATTCAATACAGAGTAGTAATTTTTCTTTTAATTTCACATTTCTTTAGATCTCATACAAATTCGCAATAGAACTGATGTGTAAAGTGAACTTTAGTAAAATTACAGTATTTTTAAATTATGATTGTGTATTTAACTACAGTCTATTGTCTTATAGAAGCATGTTATTATAATCGCCCTCAGCACAGAATTTTTCTAAAAGTATAAGTACTAAACAATACTACCTGGAAGTGTGTATATGTGCATGTGTGTGCGTGTGCGTGTGCGTGTGTGTGCGTGCGTGCGTGCGTGCGTGCATGCGTGCGTGCGTGTGTGTGTGTGTGTGTGTGTGTGTGTGTGTGTGTTTGAGAGACATTTCTGTGTGGTGGAGATACAAAACAGTAAATACATGCACGCACACATACAACATTGCAGGCACATAGAAATGTTAGAGATATATATGTGCATTATGAGAGGTAAAATAATACTGTTTTAAGATTTAAGTAACAAAATGATAAAGTTGATGGTTTCTATTCCACAAAAATCATAAAATAATTGATGTAACTAAACCATAAATCAGTATATTTTAGATAGGATATTTTTCCAGCAGAAAGGAAATAAATGCTGCATGTTTGTGAACGTGCCTCCATACTTGATTTTGAAAGACTTTTCATGTAAATATGGAACTTATACATTTCAGGACATTCAGTTCATCACCATTTTGTTTTAAACATGACTAACTAGATTATGACCAAAGAAGTAAGACAGTCTCCTTATAAAATGTCTTCATTAATGTAGGTATATACTGATATATGTATATACACATGAAAGGAATTGAGTGTCCCATAGTATTTGTATTTTTAAAATTTTATCTTGAGTTCACTACTCTATGGAAATAAGATATCTGAGAATTAAAATATTTATGAATCATATTTTGTTAAAGAGAGTTCTACTTCTCAGATCTATATTTTTCTTTCAATGTAGAATGTTATTAATGAAAAATGTTAATTGATAAATGAGCTTATATTAGTATCTGCTTCTAATTTACTCAACAAAGAAAAAGCTTTGTTTTAAATTCCCTACTGGAAATTCCTATTATGTGTACTGTTGATATATAAGTACTGCTTTATTTGGTATAGAATAATTACTAAAAAGCCTTTGCAGTTATTCTATAGTACTAAATGTTATGTTTTATATTTTATAATGCTTTTTTAAGCTAATTTACTATTGCTTTCCATTGCTACAACAAATAGTCAGAAAACATTTTGCTGCATCCTGGCACTGGCTGCAGGGCTGTGACTTATGAATATGCTAATAAGATTGCATTCAGTATTGGCAGAAATTCAGGACTCATACACAATTATTGTCCTGGCAGTCCTTAGTGTTATCATACCAACAGTGACAAGGAATATTTAGGTTAATTAATGCAAGATTTAGCTTTTTGAATTGGGATGTAGAACAATTTCAATTTATCAATCAGGATATTTTAGTTATTAATATAATTTTTATTAATATTATTAGACTACTTGACAGAAGTTTCTAGCAGTAATTTCTATGTTTCTATAGTTAGGTTTCTCAATGTTTATTTCCTCTTCACTATTTGTTCTATAAGTAAGGCCTAGAAAGATTTTATTCCACATTTCAAAGCAACATTGGATGCCAGAAGCTTTTCTCATCCATTTGCATACATTATTCTTACAGTGAACCTAATGTTTAATGGACTCTCTCTCTGGAGTTGCAGGTGATACAGATTTTAAAGCAATGTTTTTCTCAAATGATTTAGCTCCCCTCTAGCTGTTTTTTTGTTTGTTTGTTTGTTGTTTTCTTTAGTTTTTTTTTTCAGAACAAAATTAATTCTTGTAAATCTCTTGATTATCCAGTGTTGGAATCCTCTTTCAAATGAAAACCTTATCAATCTTCAAGCCTTTATTCCTCTTTTAAACGGATGAGTTAAGATGGTTTCCATGAAGCAAAAGAGTGACTTATTGAAAAGTTCTAAAGCCAAATTGTCTCAAATCTAAAGCATTCTACTTGACCTTGAGCAGTTCCACAGGATGCTGCGGCCCCTCCTGTGTTCTAGGGATCTGCTGCTGTTGCTGTTAGTCTTACGTCAACACATGTTCATAAGCTTAGGCTTCTAAACTTCACTAATATATTATTGACATTTTATTCAAAAAATGGTAAATCTTACCACTTGATAAGTACCTTAGCTTTCTCTTTTGGCGCCATGCCAACACACAGACTCATCATTCAAATCTGAGACCACTTGTCTTTGAAATGGAATGTAATAAAAATTAAGGATGCATCTATTAAGGCTAAAATGGATTTCTTCGTTCAGTCTAAGACATCACTAGGCAGAAACTGTTATGGCGTGTTTTCGGTATTAGTAAGGCTTTAAAGTAATAGAGAATGAAATGTGCATTTGCGTTTTATCATCACAAATATATTAAGAGAGAATATTTTATGCCTATAACTTTTTGTTATGTTAATTTCAATGAATAACTTCTAAATAATTTCATCACCACTAACATAATAGCATGCACATTTGACAAGCTTTCCTTGTTTTATCCACGCCAATCAGAAGGATTGAGTAATTTATTTATTTAGTGATTTATTAGTCTTTAGTGATTTATTATTTATTTAGTGATTTATTAGATAAATTCTGATTTATTAGTCAGAAGATTATTGCCAAATTCTTTGTCTGCTTTAAGAAATATACTATTGCTCTGACAGGTCTTTCTATGTCTGTGATTGTCCAAGTTTTCCAGCAAATCTTTGATATATTCAGTCATAATCTGAATGTGGACATAGCAATATGCTTTATTCCATCATAGACTTCGACCTCTGATGGTTTTAAAAGAAGACAGTCCTTACAGTAAGCTATAGAAAATAAACAAGGACAAATGAACAATTGTGTGTGCAGCACATATCCACTCTATACGCCATAACAGTCTTTATTCTCTGCTTTCATCAACACTGAAGACAGCATTGGTGATGTCAAGTTGCACTGTTCATTAATTATTTTGAACAGTAAAATAGTTTTAAATGATTGAGAGGAGCAATCAGGAATGGATGTGAAAGTCTTACCTCACAATCCTAGCTTATTAATAAGTAATGTCAAAATTCACTACAATGTTAATGTTTGGATGAGTTACAGTTCTATAAACTGGTCCATGTAATGCCCAGAACTAAACCAAGAAATAACTATAAAATATATTTTTAGGTTTTTAACTTATTATATTTATGGCTAATTCATTTTTCTCAATTCAGCCTTATTTATAGTAAAGGAGGAAGTATAGTAAAGTAAAGGAAGAAGAAGAAGAAGAAGGAGGAGGAGGAGGAGGAGGAGGAGGAGGAGGAGGAGAAGAAGAAGAAGAAGAAGAAGAAGAAGAAGAAGAAGAAGAAGAAGAAGAAGAAGAAGAAGAAGAGAAAGCCAGAGATAGAGAGAGGAGACACACACTGGAAGGAAGTGATAGAAGAAGTGATCATATTACTCAAAATTAATAAATATGGCTTTCAATGAACTAGTCTTAGATAATAAATGGAGATGAGACAGTCAAGAGTGATTCACACCTACTTTTGAAGTTATTTCCAAATAGTTAATTTTGACCTTGTCTTATTGTGCATTTGTATATATGTGTATGTGTGTTTGTGTGGGCAGGAGGGAGGGTGTGTACTGCAAATGTGTGCACATAAGTATATGATCTCAGGATTAATCTCAAGTATCTTATTCCAACATTCAGGCTCTTAAACCTTAACCCACAGCTAATCAACTCAGTTATTGTAGGTAACCAACTCTCTCTAGAGATCTTGTGTCTGCATTCTTTTTTTTCTACATTCTTTGTTTACATTCCAGATGTTTTCTGCTTTCCTGGTTACCCCCTCACCATATGTCTCATAAGCCCTCTTTCCTCCACCCATTCCCCAATCACCGCCCTCCCATTTCTCTGTCCTGGTACTCCCCTACAATGCTGGTTCAAGCTTTTCCAGGACCAGGGCCCTCTCCTTCCTTCTTCTTGGGACTCATTTGATATGCCAATTGTGTCTTGAGTATTCAGAGCTTCTGGGCTAATTAATATCCACTTATCAGTGATTGCATTCCATGCATAGTCTTTTGTGATTGTGTTACCTCACTAAGGATGATATTTTTCAGTTCCAACCATTTGCCTACAAATTTCATGAATTCATTGTTTTTAATTGCTGAATAGTATTCCATTGTGTAAATATACCACATTTTCTGTATCCATTCCTCCATTGAGGGACATCTGGGCTCTACCAGCTTCTGACTATCATAAATAAGGCTGCTATGAACATAGTAGAGCATGTGTCCTTGCTGCATAATGGGAAATCCTCTGGGTATATGCTCAGGAGTGGTATAGCAGGGTACTCTGGAAGTGTCATGCCCAGTTTTCTGAGGAACCACCACAGTGATTTCCAGAGTGGTTGTACCATCAAGCAATACCACCAGCAGTGGAGGAGTGTTCCTGTTTCTCCACATCCTTGCCAATACCTGCTGTCTCCTGAGTTTTTTATCTAAGCCATTCTGACTGGTGTGAGGTGAAATCTCAGGGTTGTTTTGATTTGCATTTCCCTAATGACTAATGGTGTTGAACATTTCTTAAGGTGCTTCTCAGCCATCAGAATATCTTCAGATGAAAATTCTTTGCTTACCTCTGCACCCAATGTTTTAATAGGGTTATTTGGTTCTCTGGGGTCTAACTTCTTGAGTTCTTTGTATATATTGGATATTAGCCCTCTGTCAGATGTAGGGTTGGTGAAGATCTTTTCCCAATTTGTAGGTTGCTGTTTTGTCCTTTTGATGTTGTGCTTTGCCTTACAGAAACTTTGTAATTTTATGAGGTCCCATTTGTCATTCTCAATCTTAGAGCATAAGCTATTGGTGTTCAGTTCAGGAACTTTTCCCCTGTGCCCATGTCCTCAAGGGTCTTCCCCAGTTTCTTTTCTATTAGTTTCAGTGTGTCTGGTTTTATGTGGAGGTCCTTGATCCACTTGGAGTTGCGCTTAGTACGAGGATATAAGAATAGATTCTCTTGTGTCTCCATTTTTCCGCACTGAGATTTCAAAGACTCAATCATGCCCCCGCAATTGTTGTATGGTGTAGGGAAATAAGACCCACTTATCAAGTTATATGTGAGTCATTTATACCTTAATAATCCGTCCAGTCTGTTGGTATGATGACTTAAAAAATGTATACCTCATAGAACAGACAAATATTTAACAGATTTTTATAGAATTTGTAACAAATTGATTTAAAGAATAAGGGTTAGGGGAAAGGTCATTATTAACTGTTGCCCTTCTCACACATTCTCTCTCTCTCTCTCTCTCTCTCTCTCTCTCTCTGAATACCTGTCCCTTTCTTATTTTCTCAGATAGATTCTCTTGTAATCGAATCTGGGCTGAAATGTGCTGCTTGTCTGAGGATGTCTTTCAATTCCAGATTCCTATTCATTTTTCTGCCACAAGCAAATACTTTTACATCTATCTTTTCCTTTTTTACAGTTGTACTTAACAAAATAGCCATATCCCTTTGGTAATGGATCTAACAGAAAGTTTGAAACAGTATATTATTTATATAAATAGACAAGATTAAAATTTAACTTTTAATAGCTTGATCCATTAGCTATAAGGATATCTGCTACATTTATAAAGCGAAATTTATGATGGCTGAAAGGATTTTTACTGATTGTGTGGATAATGGTTCAATAATCTACCTCATAGTTTTCAAGTATAAAGTTTTAAATTAAGTTCTATAAGCACTTTATGTGGTAGGAATAGTTGAGCTCATTAGGTCAAAATATGTTGCAGACAAAATTATACTTTGAAACAATATTTATAAGTAAATAATATCAGACCGAAGTAGACACTGCAAAAATTCAAACAACTCAAGTGTTTTGTTTCCTAATATAAACCCAAACTAAAGGGAATATGTCATCTAAAACTCATCAAGGTTATCATTGCATGCGATTTTGAATATTCTCAGTTTGTGATTTTCTTTCTATATGGGCTTCCAGATTTGTTTTATGAATTACTATATAGCATTTTCTGCCTATGGATTTTTCATACCCAAGTCATTTTATGAAATCCATAGCTACTTTTCAGCTAGAAAGGAACATGTTCAGTGCCAGTTTACAGCCATACAGTTCAAAAGTCAAATGCTTGATTAAAAAAAAGAGCCAAATTCAATTTAAGTATCTTTTCCCTAATTCAGGCATTCTGTCAGCACTATGAGTGTCTCATTCGAAATGTTATTGAGTTATGTGGACTGATTTATAATCTTGTAGTGTGAAAACAAAGGCCAGTAAAGTTTGCTTTCTTCTTTAGATCATTATAGTGAAAATGACTTTGTCTTGAAATATATAAATACCATTCATTTTTGTCAGAACAGAATTGGATTTGATAATATTTTAATTACCTACAAAATGGTAAGGATATATGGAAAACATATTTGTAGATTCCCGAAGATGTTGGTTTCTCATATTAGAAATTCTCTCATTGAGAATACAGTGTAGAATGCTGGTTTTATGAATGCATACTTAATTCTTTAATCGGCCTCCTGTTCGTATTTTTTTTTATCCCATTTTGAATTTAGCCTGTAATATTTGGCAAACATCTCATCTCTGTGGGAGAAGAGGAACCTTTACATATTGCTTATTAGGAAACTGCCTTTAGCCTTTAATAGGCTCCTAATGCTGCCCTATTAAGCTTGGCACATATGACAGTCAGATTTCTCATCATTTTCAAGGGATTAGTTCCTTAAGAAGTCAATTATTTGGCTCTTTACTTCTCCTTTTTCATTAAACTTTCCAACTGCTGCATAGTGGCACAAAGAGGTCTTTGTCAACTGCTTAGAAGAACTATTTGTCAATTGTCTTGCTTCAAGGACCGCCTCCTTTGTCTGTGTTCTTCCCCAGATCCAGAAAGCACCTCAACAAAGAGGAAAACCGAAGGGAAAAAATATGCAATTTTTATTCACTGAGCATTTCATTCCGGATAGAAAAGTTTTCTAACTGTGTATTTATTGTAAAACTTACTTTATTTAAATGACAAGTAAAGGATAATTCTATGGATTTACATTGGTGACATGCAGAGAGAGGAGACACTTAAATGTAGAACACTGTAAAAATGAAACAGAGTAGGAGCTGGGGAGATGGCTCAGTGGTTAAGAGCACCAATTGCTCTTCCGAAGGTCCTGGGTTCAAATCCCAGCAACCACATGGTGGCTCACAACCAACTGTAATGAGGTCTGACACCTTCTTCTGGTGTGTCTGAGGACAGCTACAGTGTACTTACATATAATAATAAATAAATCTTTTAAAAAAGAATGAAAAGGAGCAGTGTTCTAGTTCTGATGAAATGATAGTGTCTGCCATGGGGCAAAAATGAAACAGAGACACTGAGTTTCCAGTTCAGTCTCTGCAGAAATCAGATAAGAAATTGGTGATTGTTCTGGAAGTTGGTAAAACCTAAGGTATTTTTATACTATATTAACTACGGTATGTCTTTTATAGGTGAAAAAATTGTACCAGAGAAATGAAGTAATTGCTTGTGGCAAGTGTCCACTAACCACAAGGTTAGATTAGCATATTGTGAAGAGGATGAACATGTGAACATGTTACAGTAAGACTAGGCACAAGTCTTATTTCAATACAAGTCTTATTTCAAAACATGCCTTTTGTTTTCTAGTTGATTTTCTTTGCTTTGAATGAAGCTATACATATTGCCTATGCAACCCTATTCTAAGTCTGCTATAACTGGCTTATCTATACTCTTTTGTGGTCTTCAAACCCCTAATAAATCTATTTATAAAGACCACTCACCAAGCCTAGATATGTGTGTGAGCTAGGTCCTCTAAATATCTGTTATCTCTGTGTAGCTTGTTCTTCTGGAACTCTAACGGTGGGCGTGGGGTTGCTCACTGACTCTATTGCCTGCCTCTGAGACACCTTCCCTCATTCTGAGTTGCTTCCTTCAGTATTGAAATAAGACTTGTGCCTAGTCTTACTGTAACTTGACATGGTATGTTCAGTAGCTACCTAGAGGAGGTTTGTTCTTTCCTGGAGGAGCAAAGATGCGTGGGGTTTGGAGAGGGGCTGAGAGCAGTTGAAGGAAGGGAATCTGCAGTCAGGTTGTAATGTCTAAGGGATAATTAATTGATTAATTAAACAAATAAATAGATTTGAGAAAAAAGTCTCATTTAAATATGGTCGAGTAACTACATTCTTAAAACAAAAGCTTGCCTATTCCTTGTATTTGATGTATTTTATTTATTAATTATTATTATTAAATTTTTTTACAGTCAAGACTTTATCTTCCTCCTAGTCCACTCTCTGACTATTCCCACATTCCACACTTCCTCACCCTCAACCCTACCCTATTTCCAAGCTGATGTCTCAATTCCCCCACCAGACTTTCCCACTCCCTGAGGCCCATAGTCTCTCCAGAGTAAGGTGCATCTTCTCTGACTGGTCCACACCAGCAATCTTCTGCTATATATTTGTTGGAGGCCTCATATCAGCTAGTGTATGCTGCCTGGTTGGTGATCCAGGGTTTGAGAGATTCCTGGGGTCCAGGTTAGTTGAAACTGCTGGTCTTCTTATAGGGTTTGCCTTCCTCCTCACCTTTTCCCAGCATTTTCCTAGTTCAAACACAGGGGTCAACAGCTTCTGTCCATTGTTTGGGTGCAAATATCTGCATCTGACACTTTGAGCTGCTTGTTGGGTCTTCCGGAGTGCAGTCATGATAGGTCCCTTTTTGTGATAGTTCTATAGCCTCAGTAATAGTGTCAGGCCTTGGACTCTTCCTCCTGAGCTGGTTCCCTCTTTGAATCTGTCACTGGACCTCCGTTTCATCAGGTTCCTCTCCGTTTTTGTTCCTGCATTTCTTTCAGACAGGAAGAATTCTGGGTCAGATTTTTTTTTTTTTTTACTGTGGGAGGCAACCCCACTCCCTGTCTTTCTACTGGAGGTGGACTCAATAAGTTCCCTCACCCCACTGTAGAGCGCTTCATCCAAGGACCCTCCCTTTGAGTTCTGAGAGTCTCTCCCCTCCCAGGTCTCTGGTACATCGTGAATTTTGCAGCAAAATGGATGGAACTAGAAAATATCATCCCAAGTGAAGTAACTCAGACCCAAAAGGACATGCATGGTATGCACTCACTAATAAGTGGATATTAGATAAAAAATTACAGAATTCCCAGGATACAATCCACAGAACTCAAGAAGGTTAGTAAGCCTAAGGGCCAAGTGAGGACCCCTCAACTCCACTTGGGAGGGAGAAGAAAAGCACAGTCCTGATGAGGAGGGAAGGGCAGGAGGGACCTGAGTGAGGAAGGTACCAGGGAGGGGAAGAGGGAAACATGATCAAGTATTGTGAGGAGGGGGGCAGAGGCCTGGCAGGACAGCACTGAGGCCCTGAGAGCCAAGAGAAAGAGTCAAACCTCCAGGGAGGATGTATTTGGTTTGCTTGTTTGATTGTTTGTTTATTTCCTTCTCTATCTTTGTTTCAAAGGCACATGACGTAATTTTTATCGGTTTATACTTGAGTCTACTGCTTATCTGACAGTATCAGTACCAGAATTAAGTAGCTGAAGGTACAATGTATAAAGCTACACATATTTGGCATGTGCCTGTTTAAAGGAAATCCATTTGCTTCTCTAGGAATGCACAAGAACTATTTTGCACAGTAATAACACAATGAGTTTTTAAAAGAAATGGATGAGATAAAATCATACAGGATGCATGTGATGCTACACTTACTGGAATTATGTTTTCAAATGAAAGCAAATGCTCTCAAGGAGAAGTAAAGTGTTTCCCCCTGGTTACAAAATGTATTGAGTGATGCTTTTTTTGTGTGTGCTTACTCTTTTTATAAATTAATTTTCTTTCTTAATTTATTCTTTAGTAGATCCAGGAGAATTCAGATGGCTTTCATGAGCCAACCTGTTCCAAGATGCTAGAGAAACCACTCTGAGAGTGGAGAGGAACTTTTGTGAAACAAAACAAAAACGGTTTATTGAAATTACAATTAACCTTGAATCGCTCTCCTTTTTAGCTATACAGAAAACACAGTTTGCCTTGGGAAAACATCCTTCTTTACACTCAGTGCTGTCCTCAAAACATTTCTACACCGAGGGACAGTAATTTCAGGATACCCTCCTTATGTTTATGTAGGGATGTCTGTCTTTACAGGACTCACCATCGGTGGGGCAGTGCACATGTTATCCAGAGATTTCAAGGTCTTTCATAGATGTGCATGAAATGTCAGTGAGACACACTCATCTTCATTGTCAAGCATACTGTATGTGTGTTTCCATAGACTCGAACCTACTGTGTGATGTCACATACATTAAATGCTTGTTGATTTGTTTCTAATTGTATTCAATTCATAGTTTCTCAGAATAGTCATACAAGAGATTCCATGATTTTCATAATAAAAGAAAACACTGCTTATAAATATGAGCTGTGGCTGCAGTTTAAAGCTTGCGCCTGTTTCCTGTTGATCTGCAACTTTATGTAGAGTCTGTAATTTAAAGACATTCATTAGAAGATTTCATTAGTTTTCTTTTACAAGTCATGCATTTCTTTATACACAGTGGCTAGAACAGAGAAGAAGCAGACAGTGTTTACAAGTTGATTTTTCTGAACTTGGGGATTTTAGGAAAGTTTATATAGAGACAAGGGAGGGCAGCTGGGAAGGATAACAAGGAGAAAATAGAAAGGGATGGTGTAATTTTATTTCACTTAGAGACATATAAACAAAATGGTTAAGGGCCATCCTCAGCTACTTCTATATTAGTACACACCTACCCATATATACTTTTTTCTGATACTTGACATATAAATTTACTAGTTATCTCAAAGTATTGACTATCAAATCATGGGTGAAGATGACAATGAAGGGTAATTGTTCAAAGGACAACTAGGAAGAAAAACAGTTGTAATGAATTTCATATTTATTTTATATGTAGACTGCTCCATTACTGTCTTTCACAGATATTGGACAAGATAGTTTTGTTAAATGGAATGAGACATATTAGGCCCAACTTCTCTGAGCCAGCGTGATAATTATTAGCTTGATGGGTAGGAAACTACACACCATGTTCCAGTGTAAATTGCAACAACAACAATAATAAAAATACATTTATTTAAAGGACAAAAGTTTAATGAAATGTTTTGACATATTTGATGAATTATGAGTTTTGTTCCTTAATCTATTTTCTTGTTTTTAAAGGTATTTCAACCTAAAAATTTACATAATCCTTGGAATATGCACTACTAGAAATGACCTACATTTTATACTATAATGCAAATTTGTTTATTTAAAACCTTGTTGTGATCTATCATAGCTCTCTATAGTTGAGAAACATAATTTACTTACATGTGAATCAGCTTATCATTTTTTTTTATCACAGCTGAATCAGAATGACTTCCAAGTATTTTTGTAAGGATAACACATTGGTAAATTATGCACTGTATTTCTCTATGATAGCTTAGGAAGATATGACTAATTCTGGTAGTGGCAAAATACAAAACACGCAGCTATTATCAGACATTTTTAAAATCTAGAAACATGACAAAACCTTATAATTTGGATTATTATTAATACAAATATAAAGTACTATTATTAAGTCATGCAAATTTATCTTTATATTAGATGTAGATAATGCATTTTTGCATATGTATTTCTAAGCTTTGCTATCATTCTTGGTCATATCCCTGACTTATCTGTGACTCCACTTATAGGTATAAAATCTTACACAAATACAAGTAATCATTTCATAAAATTCTATCCTTGTTCTCAGAAGTTTTTTACCCAATAATGAATTTTGACAATTTGCTCTACCTCTATAGATTAGCATACATCTATAAGACTGCATTATTCTTTAACAATAAATTGGAAAATATTTAATTAATAATGTAATTCATTATCATAGGATACAGTTTATTTAATACTTTAGTCTCAGAGCAGAAATGGCCTATTGTTTCCTAAGGCATACAGAGAAAGTGGAATGGATCATCTTCATCAGAATATCTAGTGTCATAAAACAGGCATGTACCCCACACCTTTGTACTGTTGTTGCAATTCGGTGTGACCGACATCCAAGCAGAAGTCTGTAAGCATTTCCTGTCTTTTGTTTCAAACACTGAGACAGAAAAGAACTGCGTGAGCTTGTACAGGTGCCTGTGAAGCACATCCTGAAGTATGAAAGGGAAAAATGAAGAAAGTCAGAAGCAGAGACTAGGGAATCCATCCTACTTTACTTTGCAGATACTGAAATATCTAAGTGACAGTGTGAGCTGGCTGGTGATGACCATTTTTTTCATACTAAGATTAATCTCTGTCTTCTCGTAACTTATACTTTGGGAATTCATAGAAACTACTCATGGTTATCTGAACTGAAGCAAATAAAAATGACATCATAAAAGCCTGTGGATTGTAATGGTTACCAAATTTCTAAATTTCATTCTAAGCCACAAATAAAATAATTTATTATGTATTTTAAAAATCAGGTTACTCAGGAAAAAAAATTTAATGGAAATATAATTTGTTTCTTTTTTATTATAATTATTCTTTAATCAGTTTTTACAGTCCAGTCGTTATCCCCCTCCAGGCCTACCCTCAGACAGTTCTTCATCCAGGTTCCTCCTTCCCAGTCTCCAAGAGAATGTCCCCACCCCCCAACCTCACCAGGCTTCCCTACTATTCTGGTGCCTTAAACCTCTCTGGAGTTAAGTGCTTCTTCTCTCACTGAGGCCAGACCAGGCAGTCCTTTGTCATACATGTCTCCGGGCCTCATATCAGCTAGTATAAATAACATCTTCACCTACTTCCAACCACTTTTGAATGTTAAAAAAAAAAGATCTGTTCTTTCTTTCTTTAACTGTGTTCTCTCCCCTACTGTGCATATGTGGGTATGAAGTGAGTGAAAGTATCATTTTGAACATCAGAAATTCTTGATGGTGTTTACATTCTCTGGAGAAGAACGCCCCTAAGCAATGTGGTATGTGCTAAATTAGAAGGTATTTGTCAAGTGAGAGATGAGAATTGGGGTCAGCTTGGCAGAGCCCCGGACTCGCCTTGGGTTGTAGGAAAACAGTTAACCAATGGGAAGTGCACACGCGGTGATGTGATGTTCATGATGTACAAGCCGTATTGTGAAGTTCATAGTGTGCAGGCAGCAATGCGATGCTCGTGAGGCAGTAAGGAAGAAATTATGAAATCCAAGGGCTACTGAAGGAAATAGCACACTATGACAATGACAGAGATCTGTTTCTTCGGACTGTCAATCAGCAAAGTAATGGGAAAGCCTAAAATAGTACAGGATAAATTAGGAATGTGTATATTCCTAAGTCGATAATTTGTGTGTTGTCAAATCAGACCTTCGTTAATGCTTTCTATAGAGTGATTAAAATTTCCAGTTACTCTTCCCCAATGACTGCGGCATCTCAGTGAACTCTACCCCTGTCTTACTGAGCCTTATTCCTTCGAAGCTCTGTTTAACATGCTATTATTGATAAGTACCATGGATTGTGGACTCAGTGCCTTTTTTTTTTTTTTTGCGTCCATTATTGTTTTGTTTGGTTGATGGTCATAGGTGTTAAATTCATGACTTCTATTAAAATCCAGTTGCTGGTCTACAGCTAGCCTATGCTGATCTCAGGGCTAGAGAAAAACAAAGAACAACAGATGCTCATGAGTGTTAAGAAATTTTACATTAAATGCCAATTACAGCTCTTGAGAGTGTCCTTTCATATTGAATATCATTTTTCTTCTTCACAAACTCCATTTCTGACTTTTTGCTTTACCCAAGTCCCTTTTGCCTCAGTGAGTTATATGGCTTTTTTCCCTGGGAGCTATGTGTATTTCTTCTATATATGTTAACCCCAATCACTTATGCAGATACTGACAATGAAGATACACCTTCCCAGTGTCCTTATCCTGATGCAATTTTTCATATTTTATTATATATAGCTTAAAAATTAGAATACAGATGATCTCTTGTTTGCTGGTGGTAGAATAAATGCCATTTTCTTCCAACTTGTAATTGAATAACTTGTTATTTTGTTATATCCCATACATATTAGTTATTATTTACAAACATTACTTACTGGATAAAGGAAAACTAGTGATGACTTATTTTCTATGATTCAATTACAAAAGGTATATAAAACTCTTTGGCACAGTGCAAAGCATACATTAGTCATGTAAAATATAATATCTGACACATTTAACAATACATTTTCCTATTTTCTTTTTAAATGAAAGCATATAAAATATTGAAAATGTCATCTTATACTCAGCAGGTAAATTATATAGCAGTCACCCATGAGTTTAGCACTTGTTTTATCTATCTATCTATCTATCTATCTATCTATCTATCTATCTATCTATTTGTTTTATTTATTGATTGACTGGTTGTTTGATTTTGATGGTGTTCAGATATTTTGTTCTCTATGGATGCACCAATATCTCTTCCTTACTGTAGGAAACACATTAAGTAGAGCAATTTCATTTTTAAATCACTTGCATAGCTTATTGTCCTAGTGGTAATTTTAATGTTCTTATTTTCATATTGTACTTTTAATGAATTTGGTCTAGAATTTAATAGATAAAAACAAACTATGCTACCCAATCATACAGCGAAAGGCCTTGAAAAAATAAAATGAAATAATTAATATCAAGCAATTAAATTATATTTTTAGAACTTTGAAAATAATTGAATGAATAGAAAACTAATTATTGTGTTACAAAATATATCACTCATATTTATGTTGACACATTTGTGAAAAAGAATTTTTACCCTAAAATGATATATGTTATGTTTCACTGTACATGAAAGTAAGATATATTGTGATAGTTTAAGTATATTTGTGGTAATGGTAAACAATAGATTTTCCTTAGTAATTAGATGATTATATTTGTTATAACAAAATACACTGTTTGATATTTTATAAATAAAATAAATTTACTTCTGATAGTCCTGTCTTATAAGAAGTTCAAAGTCAGGGACAAAGCAAATATAGATAGGTAGATAGATAGATAGATAGATAGATAGATAGATAGATAGATAGATAGATAAGATAGATAGATATGCATGTTGTGCTCAAGCTATTTAAGGAGACTATTATCTATCTATCTATCTATCTATCTATCTATCTATCTATCTATCTATCTATCAATCTATCATATAGACATTGATTTACCTTAATTCTGTCTCTCACGTTTTCTCGCTAGCCTTCTCGCTCCTGCTTTTCTTGTTTCTCTTGCTGTCTTTAAGAAGGGGTATCTCTGTGTAGCTTGGGATAGCCTTGAACTCCTTACCACCTTTGTCAATCTTTTGATAGCAGGAATTTCAGGCATGTAGCATCATGCTACCTTCCTGAATCAATTTTCTAGCATATATTGTGAAAATTGTTTCTCAATAACGTATAAAGGGATCACTGAATGAAATCGTAGCATATCTTTTCAAGTGATGATGTGTAATTTACTTAATGCTACATAAGAAAATCTTTTAAACAGCATTGCAATAATCATATATGATAAGTAAGTATTTATTAAAAGTATATATTTTCTACTGTAATTACTGGGTTCATAGGAATTCAATTTTTTTATAATGCTAGTAAATACTTTTACAGAGTATCTACAAAACATGATCATACTGCTAGCAATGTACATACTTCTTGGCTCATACATATACTTCTTTAGGGGATCACATAAAACAAAATTTAAGTATACTGAATTGCTTACCTGATTAGACATATAAAGATAGAATCAAATGGTTAGGTTCTTTTTCCATGAATATTGAGAAGACCTTGAAAAACTAGGGCTGTTTCATCATTGCTGCCACCAGAATAATGCCAGACATATCTTACACGTTCAGTAATCATTATCATTATGAATTGAAGAAATATAAAGCTTCAAGAATAGCTAATCTTCAGGAGATATAGTGGAGAAATGCAAATTTCAAATAATAACAGGGAACATTAAAACTGAATATGGCACAGCATATGTATTGAAGGTTAGGAAATGCCTGAGTTACAGACAGACATTGACAATTTAATTACAGTGACCAGAGTTATCTGACAGCAGCTTTTGACGAATTAAGAAAAGATTGCTAGTGAACATAAGTCCCTCACCTGAAAATATCCCAGATATTGTCAAATCAGGCCATCAGCAGTTATTAGAAGACTCTCTTCTGAAGTAAATTAATTGTAGAGATGTAAGTAGGGAAACAACACCTATAGTCAGGGGTTTAACTTATTTTGATAGTTATATCTCCTTAACTGTGTTAACTCTTTAAAGCACACAGCCTTTAAGATGTTATATATATATATATATATATATATATATACATATATATATGTATATATATATATATATATAGATATATTATCATAGATATGTAGTATAAAATAAAAGTTTTGTTCAGTAGATAGATGATGAGGATAGAGAGATGATAGATGATAAGAGATAGATAATCGATGACTAGATAGATAGATAGATAGATAGATAGATAGATAGATAGATAGATAGATGATAGAAAGATTAGACAGATATAGATAGGTAGAAATAGATGATAGAGATATATGTACACACTCTGCTTTTGTTTTGTTTTTATTAGTTTTAGAAAAATTCTTTTCATATCAATATTATTTTGATAATTGTTGATGCAAGGTGCCAAGGATATTTTAAATAGATTAACACAAAGTTTTAATTTGCCACATTGACTTTGATGTGAGTTAGTCCATCTCACTTTTGTAAGTTTTGTTTCATTGAAAAGAAATCCGATTTCAGTACAAAGCAATGCAATTCAAGTACAGATACCTGAGATATTTATAAACTACCTGGCATGAAGAAAGGTCTATTATATTATAAAATATAATTTTATATATATACACACATATATATGCACACATATATGTATAGATGTATATATATATACACACACACACACACACACACACATATATATATATATATATATATATATATATATATATATATATTAAGCATCTCTCCAAATGCTATCGATTTGGGTAATTCATTAGCTGCCTGTTTTATTTCTGTATCAAAACATAGATTCTAATCACAGATCTTATACCTAAGTGTCTAAGTTAATGTGATAACAGTATAAAATAAAATACCAAAGGAAATTTAAACTTGAAAAAGAGTTATACTTTTACTTCTGCTTTAAATGTTTTGATTCAATCTATTTTTATTGTATTTATATTATTTTATAATTATATATTCTTACCAATTAAATTAAGCATATTGCATGTTCTGTCTTCCACATCTAACTATTGCTTAGTTCATGTAAGAATCTCAGAATTATTAGCATTCCTTTATAGAAATAATGGAGAAGCTTTATACAAGTTTATTGAGGACTAAAGTGAATAATAGTCCTGCTTGAGGAAAAGAAATGGGTAACAAAGAATTTTTGTCCAGTTTAGTTCATTATGGATGATAAGATTTGGCAAATAATTTTCTCCCAGTCTTACAATCATGTAGCCTTTTGCTCCCAATAACCTAACAAAGACCATTTATTATTATCATGGTATTACTGATGGGAGTTGAAATGTGGAAATGTTCAGGACTACTCATAAGTTCCACATTCATATGATGCACTTGGTGTTTGTAGCACATAATATAGCTTCAGTTTATGCTTATAATACATAAAGGTTGAAAGCCACTTGATTGCTGTGGTACCCTTGTGTTCAGAAAGTTTCTTAATCACCATTTTGGAGGACTTTTGTTGTATGTGTACATCTTCATATAAAACTCCTCTCTATTTTTGTGGAATAATTTTATGTTATTTCATATCTCTTTATTAACTTAAGACTTTAGTCAGAGAATAAAATATCATCTCAATTACAATGGCAGTTGATCACCATTCAGTTTTTAAAGAATAATAGGATTAGCCCAGATGTTTTCATTGAAATTTAAGTATGTCACTTTAAAAGAAATAGAAAAAAAGATATACTCATTTAATGTACCAATAGACCATGGGCATCCCTATGTTTTGAATGGAGCAGACATTAGAGAAAACTGTTACATTTGTCCATTAGAACTTCATGACTTAAAGATGTAGAACAACAGGGACTCCACCATAGTTTTTAAATACTATTGGGCTACCCTTTTATACTACAGACATTAGCTCTGTAATACACAATGGACAGAGATAGCCTAGCCCATCTTAAACACCACCACCACCACCACCACCACCACCAACAACAACAACAACAACAACAACAACAACAAAGGAAGGTCCCAGGACTTCAGATCAGTGACTCCAAAAAGAAAGCTCGGCACTCTTAACTTTTAGCAAAAAATGTAACTCAAGATATTTTGAGAGAAGACACGAACTACCTAAATTGAAGTAATTGATGCAATAATAGAGAAATTAAAGCTGACTAGAAGCAGATAAGATCCTAACTGAAAGCCTCTATTCCAACATGATTTTTTGCACTAAGAATGATTACTTGAGCTAAGGAATGTTATCATATGTTTCCCATTAATTAGTGAAATACCAAAGACAGGAAGAACATGGATAATTAGATCTATCAAGAGGCAGAGAAATGGAAAAAGAAATTTATAAGATGAAAGACGTGAAATGACTGAAATCCCGAGGCTCCTAGGGCTGGGCTAGGTTCAGCTGATAGCAAAAAATTAAGGATAAGGGAAGAGCTAAAGAACTGCAGACTGAATTACCATCATCTCATCCACTGCCAAATGTGCATAAAAAATAAAAATAAAAGAAAAAATTTACCCCAGATTTCATTTGTGGAAAGGGCCTGGTTGTGACTCAGAGTTTTCCAAAACTCTTCCTGGGATAGACAGAGAATTTCCAATTGGGCCCAACAATTGCATCTGACATTTTGCAGAATGATAGCACACAGATAATGCTTAAGTACAGCTTTGGAAAGCGGAGGTGGAGGCAAGCTGAGTAAGGGCCTAAATGCTACAATTTTGGTAGCGACAGCAAGAATACATGGTGGGATTGAAACATGTGGGTGGATATTCTCACAAAAAGGGAGCAATCAAGCTATAGGATTGAGAATCATCAATTGATCCAAGGATAGAGTGATATGCACCCATAACCCTAAAATTTAGGAGACAGAGCTGGGAGCAAGAGGATTGAGTATTAGGAAGTCAAAATTACCCTGGAAGCAAATAATCATAAATATTTAGGAAAGAGTTTGACAACAAATTTTTATAAGAAAAATACACATCAAGTTTATTCAACAAAATGGAAGTGGCCTATATTCTCTGGAGTAATAGCTTTTTAACCAGTCTTACAGATCCAGTATACAACCTACCATACTAGTCATGTTCCTCTTGCAAAACTGGCCATATCTTGTCTAACAAAATGGCTTTCTAATTAAATCATTGATGATGTTTCTCCTCCCACAGCACTATGAAAAGTAGCTAAGAGAGACCCCTTCTTTCACAGTGGGAGCTCAATTCCTTTATGCTTTGCAGAGAAGAATGAAGCACTTTTATTAGTGGGATTGTAACATCATCTATTGAGTATTCAAGAGTAATGGTAATAGATTGCCATGTTTTGTGTTCTCTGGGGTATTCCTGACGAATAAATCATAGGAATGCATCCCTTATCTGTCATTGTGTTTCTGGGAGCAGCAGTCTCCATTCATATAGGTTATCTCCATCTAAACTTTGTAAAATTATATTTTATTTTTATGCTAAAAGTATATACATTCACATTACTTTATGATTATAATTATGATTATGATTATAATTATTATGGTTATTAGCCAAGAGAGCTCAGGAGGTTATACGTGTCGCCTCTATAGAATGTTAGTAATTCAATGTAATTCACTTACTCACATAGTAGTTTGCATTGAAGCCATGTATACACCATCAACAAAAATAGAACCAGTAGGTTGTTTATATGTATTTGTGCACATGCTTGCACACATACACACACACATACACACACACATATATGCATGCACACACACGCACGTGCATGTGCACACACACACACACACACACAAATGTAACAAATATAATTGAAGAAAAAGAGACTACCAATTGGGAATGGGGAGGGATGATTCTTAGGATAGCTGGAAGGAACTAGGAGAAGGAATGGGAGGAGAGGGAGGGAGGAAGGGATATAATTTAAATGTTATTGAAACACTTAAATTTCATGCATAAAAATAAAATGCAATTACTGAAAACTTTTTGGTTATATGCCAAGTATAAATAAACAAACAAATTTTTATGAGAAAAATACACATCAGTATACAAAGTCAAATACTCATGACAATGTAAATGCTTGAACTCATATACAAACAAGAGAAATTGACAAATCTGTTTCAATAACCTAACAATCAAATAAACATCATACATTAAATTTATCTGGAACATAATCTATGCTGTATGCTCATCCCCAAATATCCTCAGTTAACAGACTTTATCAATCTTGATTCATTAAAATATAATTTTCTGAACTTGTAATTCTAGAAATTCTTAAATTGCAATTGAATGCTAGATATTTATGTATTTCAGGATTATTTAGAAACTTTAATATATTTTATATATTTCAGGTTTGTTAAAGAGTTAAAGAACTTTGTTAAAGAAAAATAAATTCTCATTTACATTTTAGTTTTTAAAAATATATGACTATAAACTTTAAATTCTTATGTTTAGAAAGCAGTTTTAAGTAAATAATTTAATTTTGTTTATTTATAATGTCTAAAATGTTTAGTCATGGCTTTTCGCCATTTTGAAAATGGCTTATTTTCCTAATACTGAAATATGTCAATGTGTGAAATGACAGCTTCCTAACTTCTTGAACTGCAATAAAGATGTAGCTGATTTCAATGACCACAAGAAATAGACGATGAATTATAACAGTGAGCTGAGGCATGTCTGCAGGCTTGACATTGTTCTAGTCATAGAATATCCATCATTCTCAAAAATCCTGGGTACACAAGGGACAGATTCCCAAGAAATTACACTCCCTAAATGTTTTTCTCACTTTTTTTTTTAGTTATTTTTATTTTCTATATTCTATGTTTACATTTCAAAGGCTTTCCCCTTTCCCAGTTCCCACCCACCATAGTTCCCATAGTTCTTCTCCCCCCCAACTATTCCCCAATCATTCCCCCTCCCCCCTAGGTTCCTTTACTAAACTGGATGCAATCTTTACATGCCCAGGGTCCTCTCCTTTCTTCTTCTTGGGAATCATTTGACTTGCTATTTGTGTCTTGAGTATTTAGTGCTTCTGGGCTCATTAATATCCACTTATCAGTGATTGCATTTCATGTGCATTCTTTTGTGATTGGGTTAGCTCACTCAGGATGATATTTTCCAGGTCTAACCATTTACCTACAAATTGCATGAATTCATTATTTTTAATTGCTGAGTAGTATTCCATTGTATAAATATACCACATTTTCTGTATCCATTCCTCCTTTGAGGGATATTTGGGCTCCTTCCAATTTCTGGCTATTATAAACAAGGCTGCTATAAACATAGTGGAGCATGTGTCTTTATTGCATGTAGGGGAATCCTCTGGGTATATGCCCAGGAGTGGTATGGCAGGGTCCTCTGGAAGTGACATGCCCAATTTTCTGAGGAACCACCAAACTGATTTCCAGAGTGGTTTTACCATTTTGCAATCCCACCAACAGTGGAGGAGTGTTCCTCTTTCTCCACATCCTCGCCAGCACTTGTTGTCTCTTGAGTTTTTAATCTTAGCCATTCTGACTGGTGTGAGGTGGAATCTCAGGGTTGTTTTGATTTGCATTTCCCTGATGACTAATGATGTTGAACATCTCTTAAGGTGTTTCTCGGCCATCCGAATTTCTTCTGGTGAAAATTCTTTGTTTAGCTCTGTGCCCCATTTTTTGATAGGGTTATTTGTTTCTTTGCGGTCTAACTTCTTGAGTTCTTTGTATATATTGGATATTAGCCCTCTGTTGGATGTGGGGTTGGTAAAGATCTTTTCCCACTTTGTTGGTTGCCGTTTTGTCCTTTGGACAGTGTCCTTTGCTTTGCAGAAACTTTGTAATTTTATGAGGTCCCATTTGTCGATTCTTGATCTTAGTGCGTACGCTATTGGTGTTCTGTTCAGGAACTTTTCCCCTGTGCCCAAGTCCTCCAGGGTCTTCCCAAGTTTCTTTTCTAATAGTTTCAGTGTGTCTGGTTTTATGTGGAGGTCCTTGATCCACTTGGAGTTGATCTTAGAGCAAAGAGATAAGAGTGGGTCAATTCTCATTCTTCTGCATGTTGACCTCCAGTTGAACCAGCACCATTTGTTGAAAAGGCTATCTTTATTCCATCGGATGGTTGTGGCTCCTTTATCAAAGATCAAGTGACCATAAGTCTGTGGGTTAATTTCAGGGTCTTCAATCCTGTTCCATTGATCTGTTTGCCTGTTGCTATACCAATACCATGCAGTTTTTAACACAATTGCTCTGTAGTACTGCTTGAAGTCAGGGATATTGATTCCCCCAGAAGTCCTTTTATTGTTGAGAATAGTTTTAGCTATCCTGGGTTTTTTGTTGCTCCAGATGAATTTGAGAATTGCTCTTTCTAGATCTATGAAGAATTGAGTTGGGATTTTGATGGGGATTGCATTGAATCTGTATATTGCTTTTGGCAAGATGGCCATTTTTACTATATTGATCCTGCCAATCCAGGAGCAAGAAATATTTTTCCATCTTCTGAGGTCTTCTTCGATTTCTTTCTTCAGGGACTTGAAGTTCCTGTTGTACAGATCTTTCGCTTGTGTGGTTAGAGTTACGCCAAGATACTTTATGTTGTTTGTGGCTATTGTGAAGGGTGTTATTTCCCTAATTTCTTTCTCTGCCTGCTTGTCCTTTGAGTACAAGAAGGCCACTGACTTGCTTGAGTTAATTTTATAACCTGCCACTTTGCTGAAGTTGTTTATCAGCTGTAGAAGTTCTCTGGTGGAGTTTTTTGGGTCGCTTAGGTAAACTATCATATCGTCTGCAAATAATGATAGTTTCACTTCTTCCTTTCCAATTTGTATCCCTTTGACTTCCTTATGTTGTCTAATTGCTCTTGCTAGAACTTCAAGTACTATATTGAAAAGATATGGAGAGAGAGGGCAGCCTTGTCTAGTCCCTGATTTTAGTGGGAATGCTTCAAGTTTCTCTCCATTTATTTTGATGTTGGCTACTGGTTTGCTGTAGATTGCTTTTACTATGTTTAGGTATGGGCCTTGAATTCCTGCTCTTTCCAAGACTTTTAGCATGAAAGGATGCTGAATTTTGTCGAATGCTTTTTCAGCATCTAATGAGATGACCATGTGGTTTTTTTCTTTCAGTTTGTTTATGTAGTGGATTACATTGATGGATTTCCGTATATTGAACCATCCCTGCATCCCTGGGATGAAGCCTACTTGATCATGGTGGATGATCGTTTTGATGTGCTCTTGGATTCGGTTAGCAAGAATTTTATTTAGTATTTTTGCATCTATATTCATCAGAGAAATTGGCCTGAAGTTCTCTTTCTTTGTTGGATCTTTTTGTGGTTTAGGTATTAGCGTAATTGTGGCTTCGAAGAATGAGTTGGGCAGTGTCCCTTCTGTCTCTATTTTGTGGAATAGTTTGGAGAGTATTGGTGTTAAGTCTTCTTTGAAGGTCTGGTAGAATTCTGCACTAAAACCATCTGGTCCCGTACTTTTTTTGATTGGGAGGCTTTCTATAACCCCTTCTATTTCTTTAGGGGTTATGGGACTATTTAGCTGGTCTACTTGATGCTGATTTAATTTTGGTATTTGATATCTGTCTAGGAAATCGTCCATTTCCTCCAGATTCTCCAGTTGTTTTGAGTATAGACCTTTGTAGTAGGATCTGATGATCTTTTGAATTTCCTCAGTTTCTGTTGTTATGTCTCCCTTTTCATTTCTAATTTTGTTAATTTGTATACTGTCTCTGTGTCCTTTGGTTAGTCTGGCTAAGGGTTTATCTATCTTGTTGATTTTCTCAAAGAACCAGCTCCTGGTCTTGTTGATTCTTTGTATGGTTCTCTTTGTTTCTATTTGATTGATTTCAGCCCTGAGTTTGATGATTTCTTGTCTTCTACTCCTCCTGGGTGAATTAACTTGTTTTTCTTCCAGGGCTTTAAGGTGTGCCATTAAGCTGCTAGTGTATGCTCTCTCCAGTTTCTTTTTGGATGCACTTAGAGCTATGAGTTTTCCTCTTAGCACTGCTTTCATTGTGTCCCATAGATTTGGGTAGGTTGTACCTTCATTTTCATTGAATTCTAAAAAGTCTTTTATTTCTTTTTTTATTTCTTCCTTGACCAAGGTGTCATTGAGTAGAGTATTGTTCAGTTTCCATGTGTATGTGGGCTTTCTGTTGTTTTTGTTGCTATTGAAGACCACTCTTACTCCATGGTGATCTGATAAGAGGCATGGGATTAGCTCGATCTTCTTGTATTTGTTGACATCTGTCTTGTGACCGATTATATGGTCTATTTTGGAGAAGGTACCATGCGGTGCTGAGAAAAAGGTATATTCTTTAGCTTTAGGATGAAATGTTCTATATATATCTGTTAAATCCAATTGGTCCAGAGTTTCAATTAGTTTCACTGTGTCCCGGTTTAGTTTCTGCTTTCCTGATCGGTCCATTGAGGAGAGTGGGGTGTTGAAGTCACCCACAATTATTGTGTTAGGTGTAATGTGTGCTTTAAGCTTTAGTAAGGTTTCTTTTACGAAGGAGGGTGCCCTTGCATTTGGAGCATAGATGTTCAGTATTGAGAGCTCTTCCTGGTGGATTTTCCCTTTGGCCAGCAAGAAGTGACCTTCTGAGTCTCTTTGGATTATTTTAGGTTGAAAGTCAATTTTATCTGATATTAGAATGGCTACTCCAGCTTGTTTCCTGAGACCATTTGCTTGTAAAATTGTCCTCCAGCCTTTTACTCTAAGGTAGTGTTTGTCTTTAACACTGAGATGTGTTTCCTGTATGCAGCAAAATGTAGGGTCCTGTTTCCGTATCCAGTCTGTTAATCTATGTCTTTTTATTGGGGAATTGAGTCCATTGACGTTAAGAGATATTAAGGAATAGTAATTATTACCTCCAGACATTTTTGAAATTATATTTATTTATCTTATTTATTTTTTATATTCGAGAGGTTATCTTCTTTTGGGTTTGATGAGAGGAGGTTTCTATCTTGCTTCTTCCCGGGTGTAGTTTCCGTCCTTGTCTTGGTGTTTTCCCCCTATTATCCTTTGTAGGGCTGGATTTGTGGAGAGATATCTTGCAAATTTGGTTTTGTCATGGAATACCTTGATGTCTCCATCAATGGCAATTGAGAGTTTTGCTGGGTAAAGTAGTTTTGGCTGAAGTTTGTG
The DNA here is from genome assembly GCA_964023405.1 of Apodemus agrarius. Classification (NCBI taxonomy): domain Eukaryota; kingdom Metazoa; phylum Chordata; class Mammalia; order Rodentia; family Muridae; genus Apodemus; species Apodemus agrarius. The sequence goes on from OZ030013.1 coordinate 16,854,286, forward strand.
TTCTCTTAGAGTTTGCATGATATCTGCCCAGGATCTTCTAGCTTTCATGGTCTCAGGTGAGAAGTCTGGTGTTATTCTGATAGGTTTTCCTTTATATGTTACTTGGCCTTTTTCTCTTGCTGCCTTTAGTATTCTTTCTTTGTTTATTACATTTGGAGTTTTGATTATTATGTGACGGGATGTATTTCTGTTCTAGTCCAGTCTGTTTGGGGTTCTATAGGCTTCTTGTATATTCATGGGCATCTCTCTCCTTAGGTTGGGGAAGTTTTCTTCCATAATTTTATAGAAGATATTAGCTGGCCCTTTAACTTGTAAATCTTCACTCTCGTCTATACCTATAATCCTTAGGTTTGGTCTTCTCATAGTGTCTTGGATTTCCTGGATGTTTTGGGTTACCACCTTTTTGCATTTAGTATTTTCTTTGACTGTTGAATCAATGGTTCCTATGTTATCTTCGGCTTCTGAGATTCTGTCTTCTATCTCTTGTATTCTATTGTTGATACTTGCGTCTATGGCCCCTGATTTCTTCCCCAGGTTTTCTATCTCCAATGTTGTCTCCCTCTGTGATTTCTTAGTTGTTTCTACTTCTGTTTTTAGTATCTGGATGGATGTGCTCAGATCTTTCGCTTGCTTGATTGTGTTTTCATGTATTTCTTTAATAGATTTTTGTGCTTCCTCTTTCATAGCTTCTACTTGTTGGCCCATGTTCTTCTGTAGTTCTTTAAGTGACTTTTGTCTTTCTTCCTTATTGTCTTCTTCTCTTTGATCCATCTTCTCCTGCATTTCTTGAAGTAATTTTTGTATTTGCCTCGTAAAGGCTTCTAACTTTTGATCCATTTTCTCCTCTATTTCTTTACGAGATTTTTCTATGTGTTCAGCTACCAGCATCCTGACCAGTGATTTTATATCCAAGTCTTGTTTTTCTGGTGTTTTAGGGTATCCAGGGATTCCTGTTGTTGGAGAACTGGGTTCAGATGCTGTCATGTTGCCTTGATTTTTGTTAGTAACGTTCCTTCGTTTTCCTTTTGCCATCTGGTTATTTCTGGTTTTAGTTGGCCTTGTTGTCAGTGGCTGGTGTTTGAATCTCCTGTGAGGCTGGGCTCACCTGTTGTTTTTCTATTGGTGAATATGTGTGACTGCTGCTTTAAGGGATCATAAGCTGGCTGCCACCCATGCGATTGTAGCCCCTGTTGGAGTCTGTCTACCTGGGCTTCTCCAGCTGTGTCCTGGTTGCAAGGAACTCCGAGAGCCTAGCAGATCCCCCGTGAGGGTAGCCCTGGAAGGGGTGTTTACCTGGGCCTTTCCAGCTGTGTCCTGGTTGCAATATGGAGGCCCGCCGCTACACCGCTGGTCTAGGGGCCGGCGAGCTGGTTGCAGAACGCAGCTTAGGTGCTCACCCGAGGGCGGGGATGTCCCACAGAGCCTGGGCCTTTCCAGCTGTGTCCTGGTTGTGATATGGAGGCCCGCCGCTACACCGCTGGTCTAGGGGCCGGCGAGCTGGTTGCAGAACGCAGCCTATGTGCTCACCCGAGGGCGGGGATGTCCCACAGATCCTGGGCCTTTCCAGCTGTGTCCTGGTTGCAATATGGAGGCCCGCCGCTACACCGCTGGTCCAGGGGCCGGCGAGCTGGTTGCAGAAGCAGCCTTGGTGCTCACCAGAGGGCTCGGGGATGTCCCACAGAGCCTAGGCGGGACTCCCCCTGCTTGGCTCCGAGACCCTAGCAGATACCCCCGTGAGTGTAGCCCTGGAAGGGGTGTTTACCTGGGCCTTTCCAGCTGTGTCCTGGTTGCAATATGGAGGCCCGCCGCTACACCGCTGGTCCAGGGGCCGGCGAGCTGGTTGCAGAAGCCTTTCTCACTTTTAATGACAAATATATTGTATTTCTGTAGTAAGTTAAAGTCATACATCACAAATGTATTCAGAAATCTTCAGTTCATGCATGAAATGATTCCATACTTTTAGAGAGTATATGAGGAAAGAAATCATTATCCTCTGTATATCTGTATGAAACTGGCTAGGAACAAACTTAATTAAAATATTAAAATAGTAATAAAAATAAAGAAGAAGAAGGAGGAGAGCAAGAGGAGGAGAAGGAGAAGAAAGAAAGAAAGAAAGAAAGAAAGAAAGAAAGAAAGAAAGAAAGAAAGGAAGCAAGCCCTCGGGGACCACCATGGGCTACAGAGTGAAACTCTGTCTCTGTCTAAAAGCAATCAACAAATAACATAATGAATGATTAGAGATTCCCAATTGATTTCTGTAAAATTTTAAGAAGTCTAGAGTAAAATTAACAAATAAGATGTGCTAATTATAATATTAGCAGAGAAGTCTGAAACATGAACAAGAATATGTTTTCATACTTTCTTCATATATTTTAGAATATAGTAAACTTGATGAGATTTATGAGCAACAAGAGTCAGGACAAAAAAATCTTAAAAGCCTTTTTGAGCACTGAACAGTCAAGACATTTTTTAATGCAGGATTTTCCTTGTGTAACATAGGACTCTGGGTAATGTTCAAGTCACAGAGGAGAAGGAACATGTTGAAAGGTACAAATTACAATGTCTTTTTCTGGCCTAAGAATGTTAAGTTCTCCAAGGGAATAAATGAAAAAGAGGAAACAACTATTTAAATGCAATGCCCATTCAGAATATTAAGTACACAAGGAACATTCTTTCATGCACTCATTGACTTCAAGCAACATTCATACAATCTCATTGTTGAGCATGTAAGAAGAACAAAACTCCACCAAATTTCAGATCCTCTATTGATTCACTTGGGAAACTGCCAGGAAAAAGAATATTGTGTTTTAATATTAGTGTATGCATTTTCTTGATGTTACATGTAAAATGCTATTGTTACAGTAATAACACTGGACTTTGGAGACAAGGTGTACCCACTCAGTAAATAAAGCAGTTGTTATGCAAGCATGATGCATAGAGGTCAGAAACCTATGACCATTTAAAAGTGAGTTCTAGAGTTAGTTTGAGATTCTACCTCTTTTCTATTTCTCAAATGATCTAAAGCAGAGATGCAAAATTATTATTATATAATACCATCATCTTCAATCAAAGAAAAATATCACTGTGTTCTTGTCATAATAGGCCAAGTAGCATGATCAAAGATATAAGCACAAAAGTCTTGAGAATTTTGAAAAGTACCCAATAGTTTTGAAAAATATTTCTATCAGGTGTGCACATGAGTGCTCATGCACTTGGGTGTACACTTGTTTGCTGATGTACATATGTATGCATGTAGGTGTCTGGAGGCCCATATACATTTTATATTTCTGTTCTGTTGGTGGAGTTCTGTCCTTTCATGCTCGACAGTAAGATTGTATGAATGTTGGTTGAAGTCAGTGAGTGTGTGACAGAGTGTTCCATGCATACTAAATAATAATAAAGTGGAGAGAGATTATGATACTTGGTCTATTACAATAGGAACATAATGGTATTTTTTTCGATCAAAGATGACTCCATTGTATAATGATAACAATTCATCTTCACTTCAGAAAATTTGAGGAATAGGAAAGTTACCACTGTGAAGGAGAAAGTCCTTCAGTGCTTGGATCTGCAGAAATGGGAAGACAGAGAATGGCTCCACAAAATGTGTAGTCACCTCAGCCCCAAACCTGTGAATTCTATCAGACAAATTTGTGGAGGCCAGGCAGTGGTGGTACATCACTCTGATCCCATCACTCCAGAGGTAGAGGCAGGCAACACTGAATTCAAGACCAGCCTGTTATAGAGAGCAAATTCCAGGAAAGCCAGGGCTACAGAAACTCTGTCTTGAAAAATACAAAACAACAAAATTGTAGATGAAATTGAAGTCATGACCTTAGATAAAGAGTGTATCTTAAATTGCTAGGATAATTAAATCACTTATCCTGGGTTGATTAAATTAATTATTGAGACCAGACAAATGTTTGTAGCACCATGAAGGAAGGGCAGCAGTACAATAGAAAAGACATTGAACAGATTCAGCTCCTGTGTGGAGGTGGCCTGCTATGTATGAGAATTAAGATTGGAAAGGATGACATGAAAATAGTGTTGTATATGCCTGAAATATGTGTAAGACAGTTGACACGTATATGGAGGAAAGATGGCCCTTACAACCCATAGCTTGCATGGAATCTAGAACCTCAGTAACAGGAGCCAAGATCACCCAAAATAGACAAAGTTTGACCAAAGTGTGACCCATTCTCTAGAGCTTTTGGTATGTGAGGCCTCCTCAATGACACTGATATTGGGTTTCTGGGACACTACAATAAAACTAAAAATGGTTAACCTTTATACTACAGAGGCTAACTACCCAGCAGTTTTTAAGACAAAAAATCTAATTTCTTACAACAGAAAATGGAACACAGCAGCAGAGAAGTCTCAAAGAAATGTTTACACTTAAAAAATAAAAATTAGTGACATGCTTGAAATATGCATAAACGTGTTATAACTATATAAGAACTAATACCAATTTAAACATAGCAACAAACAATGAGTGTTAAACTCATTGCTCAGTATCCACATAATCGGTGTGATCAGAGAGGTAGATTGGAGTAAGGAAATGGTTGCTGCTTGTGTCTACTTAGATCTATACATCATTTGATTTCTGCACTAATGAACCTGGGAAATAGCCTTACCTGATCCCGAAAGCTTCTTTCCTGGAGATAGTTAAATTTAAAACTCAGACAATTTTATCTTGTTAATAAAACTACTCAATTCATCCATTTTTCTTTCTGTTTTTGTATTAATACACCATTTTATTAAATCATGGATCTACAGATTGGTGTCTACCATATTTTTATTACATGCAATATGCATTGATTATAATCTTTCTCCAACCAAAGTCTTCATATTCCCTTCACAACTCCCTCCTTATAGTCTCTCCATTTCCCTCTCCCTTACTCTATCTCTCTCTCTCTCTCTCTCTCTCCCTCCCTCTCTCTCAAAACGAATTACACAAAAATATTTGAAAAGAAAACTAACAAGACAAAGACCAAAAAAAAAAAACCCAAAGAAAAAAACAAAAAACAAACAAACAAACAAAAAAAAAACCAACCAGAAATCACTGAGACAAAAATCATATCCATTTTGTATTTGGCTATGGTGCATAGTGTGTGAGAACCATACTGATTTTCTCTTTGCCAGAAAGTATATATTACAAAATGCTTCTTGACTAAAGGTGGAACCTCTTATCTATATCCTCCACTGAGTTCTGGAACTTTCTCTGGATTAACTCTATGCAGCTCTTGGGCATGCTGTCATAGTTTCTGCAAGTTCACTTGTATAGCAGTCCCATTCAGTTTGAAAGGTGCTATTTTCTGGGAGCTATCCACTGCATCTTATCGTACACAATCCTTCTGCCTTTTCTTCTACATATATTCCTGAGCCTTGAAGGGAGGAGATTATCTTAGACAGGGTAGAGTCTTCACGAGTGTCTCACTCTGTATATTGTACTGTTGTGGATCTCTCTAGAATATTTACACAATGAAATACTATTTGGCTGCTTAGAAAATTATCATTGTGCTGTAGATGATAGATGGATCTAATCATTATGCTTAGCATAACCCATACTCAAAAAGACAAATATGCATGTTTTCTCTTCTATGTGGAATGTTAGCTTTTCAGCTTTATGTATTTTCAAGGCACATAATTGCAGAGGTTAGGTAATTAAGGGATATTGAGAAGGAATGTTCTTCCCAGATAGGGTGGAGGGATGTTATAATGTGATAAAAGGGAAGCTAGATTGGGAAATTTAAACAAGGAGTTTAATGGTAAGACTGGGTAAAGGACAGGATATGGGGAATGAGAATTAACACTAAAGGACTTTTGGTATCCCCACATTAAAATATACAAATGCAGAAGCTTCCTAAAATGTAAATAGAGTGACCATGTAATGGTGGGGAATAATCCATCAATTAGACATTTTAAACAATCAGGTAAAATCTCCTGTGCATGGAATGGGATACATACTGTTGAGCCTTTGGCCAAGGGAGTACCATACTCCTCCCCAAACATTATAGGGTATTGGCAAAACTATTCATTATTCTCTAACTAAGCTTCAATTTATTATTAATGTTATTATTTTCAGTTATTAATGAGAATAATTTCTGTATTTGAAATGATCAACAAGCAATCAATATTTCAAGTATTACCAGAGTGATTTAAATATTACAAATAACTATTATGGTCTATTTCTTTTATATGTAAAAGCTAAAAGGAACAAATATTCCACAGATCATATTTAACTTAATTTAAAATCATATAATAACTTATAATCTTAGAAGCAACTCTAGAGATAGGAGAAATAATATGTTAAAGAATGTATTACTGATTTGAATGTTCAAGTTGGAACCCATTAGGGCCACTTAGGAGGGACGTGAGAAAGTCAAAGCCTGTCAATATCTGCTGCAATGCTTAGCATAATTACTTTGTATTTCTATATTTTGGAATAGTGCTAGAAGCACACATCCTTGTCTTTGCTATTCAAACTGATTTACTTTCAGTGTTTCTGTTGGCATTGCTTAGATTCAAAGCTATTTCTTAGTTTCTCCATTGCCACTGATAATGAGATAACCAGAAAAAAAAAAGGGAAAATCCCAAGTTCTTTCTATGATATTGTTAAAAAATAACATATAAAATGTTTTTAACCAGCAATTTGAAATATGAATCTATCTTAACCTGTAAGCAATATAAGATAAGGACACAAATGTTGTGACAAAAAAGATTAGAATTTCAATGTTGTTTTTATAAATACTTAAACATAAACTAGTTTTTTTTATTGGATATATTCTATATTTACAATTCATTTCCCTTTTTCTGGTTCCCCACCCCCAAAGGTCCCACATGTCCTTTTCCCTCCCCCTGCTCTCTCATCTACCCCCTCCCACCTAGTTTTATTAACTGAAATAATAAAAATAAATGGAATATTTTAGACAATGACAGCTACTCTAGATGATTGAATTTATGTAGCTGTGCTAATGGTTTCATGCGTCATAGTTAAGGCATTCAACATGTAATAAATGTATAATCATCTCAAATAATATTTAGCTGTAGGAGGAGTATCTGGGTCATTTAAATCACAAACTAAAATGTTAATATCCCTGATTATAATGAAAAACACTTTGTTAAGAAGAGAACGTCAGTTTCAGCTTTAAATCAGTAGTAAGACACAAAACTTGGATGTTGTTTCTGTACAGAAGGCAAGGAAAGCAACACAGTTAAGCACAAGAGTCAGATTAACCAAATTATTAATCCTCCCTGATTAAATTTAATATTATGTATCATGAATACAGTTCTGATTCGCTGGCATTTAAAAATCTATTAAAGCAGTATGTAATGAGCAAAATAGAAGAGTAACACATTTATTTGTAGGAAATAAGTCATTTAAACATTGGTAATTATGTAATATGAGTTTAGCAAAATAGTCAATGTTCATAGGATAAATACTAAACAAAAATTATACTGAGAAAAACCCCAATTAGGTTCATATTCCTTAGTAATTTTACTAAAGGCAAATGTTTATTTAACATTTAAGTCACATTTTTCAAAGTTCTTCTAGCACATCTGAGATGCCATGAAAAAATATTGAAAAGATTAAATGTACTTTCTAATAAAAGTCAGAGGTAGCAGGACAAAGTACCAAAGGCTATATATTGAATTGGTATTTGTGGTAAACACACACACACACACACACACACACACACACAGAGAGAGAGAGAGAGAGAGAGAGAGAGAGAACTTATTTGTTTTTTACCACTAAATTTCAATGATCAGTTAGCAAATAAAACTGTTTCTGTGAAAATACATGTGATTAGTATACTTTCTAAAACATCTGGTTCTGTTTGAGTCATTTGAAAAGACTTAATATTTATGACTGAGGTATCCCTTAGAAGAATAAGGTTTCAAATTTTGCCATTTTTCAGCTTGCTGTCATTTAAATTTCAAGAAATTTCAGAAGTGACAGTCATATAGGTATTATGAATTTAACATAAGAGATGAATATTATGTAAGGATAGCTCTTGGGGGATGTACTATTTTTATATTTGAAAATAACTTCATATTCCTTTTCATCTCACTATCAGATTTTCTTTAGAGCACTGAATATACTCTGTGATTCTTTTCTTTTGTGTATAAAATTCCTGTTAGTGTCTTAAGCATTACCAATGAAAATATGTGTCTGCTAAATAAATATTAAGTATATAATATATTCCTTCCCATCCACTCTTATGTTTTCTCGCTTTCTGTCATGCTCAGTCTTCTATATCTGTCCTTCCTCAGATTAATAATTTCGATTTGGTTTGTATTCACCAATTTTAATCATGGCTACTTGCAGGATTGTTTGGGAAAATCTGTTGGAGCATAGTGGTGTAGCTAATGGTAAAATTGAAGATAGTGACTCCCACTTTCTCTTAATCTATAAGTATTTATTTATTTTATATACAATATTTAATTTGCATACTATATAATTTATATATTATATATCTGGTTTATATATTATAAGTAATAAATCCTGAATTTATGCTAATTACTTGAAAATGTAGGATAATAGCGTGTTCAAATACCAATAATAAACTAAAATACAGAAGAAAATCATAAAAGGAAGAAAATTTGCTTTGAAAGTGGTGAGTGTAGAACTCCAGAACAAGAGTAAGATAGAGGATTTGTTTTGTGTCAGAGTGATGGTGGTGGTGGTCAGTAGTTCAAAAGATCTATAGACTCTTTGCAGTCAAATAATGGACATCTCTGAGAGCGACTGGGAATGACCCTTACAATTACAATCCTACATTATTTTAGCCATGAATAGGAATGCAAGAGGTATGTGGAATGTAACTAAGGTGAAGGAGGCCACCTTCGATCCATATATCCTTAAAATTGTACAGACCATATTGCTAACAGCAAATGCCCATTCCAGTCTACTACCACTAAGAACAGAGACAGCAGAGCTTGTCAAAATCCATTAGGAACTACTATGATTTCTAAGCTTGAAACAGATTACAGTTACTTGTTTTTTTTTTTTTCTTTAATGGCTTCTTTCCATGTAATTCTGTAATGCTTTGTGCTGGTCCTCTCAATCTTGTCTTAGCTATCTACAGAATAGCATACATAGAAAAGTGGTTTGTGATCCACTTACTATCATATTCTAACAGAAGAATATCTAAATCTTCTCACAAGAAGTTATAATCAAACAATAACTCCAGTGTCCCCATATGGTTTCATTTTTTGGTAACGCCATGGAATTGCAGAAGAATGACACTTCTCTTTATGAAACTGTCTTAGTCAGGGTTTCTATTCCTGCACAAAACATCATGACCAAGAAGCAAGTTAGGAAAGAGCTTATTCAGCTTATATTTCCATATCGCTAAAGGAAGTCAGGACTGGAACTCAGGCAGGTCAGGAAGCACAAGCTGATGTAGGGATCTTGATGGTATTTTACTTCCTGACTGGATTCCCCTGGCTTTTTCAGCTTGCTTTCTTATAGAACCAAAGCCTACCAGCCCAGAGATGGTACCACCCACAAACCCTCCCCCTTGATCACTATTTGAGAAAATGTCTTACAGCTGGATCTCATGGAAGCCTTTTCTCACCTGAAGCTCCTTTCCCTGTAATTACTCCAGCTTGTGTCAAGTTGACACAAAACCGGTCAGTACAATTGACACCTTGTCAACTTGACACAAAAACACATCACTATTAAGCCTCAACCCTTGCTTTCTTATTCATTTCTAAGATCTAAATAACTTGAAAAATCCCACAGTCTTTGCAAATTCTTAAAATTTCAATCCCTTTAAAACATCCAATCTCTTTTAAAATTCAACAAATTGGGAAAAGATCTTCACCAACCCTACAGAGGGCTAATATCCAATATATACAAAGAACTCAAGAAGTTAGACCAGAAAACCAAATAACCCTATTAAAAATGGGGTACAGAGCTAAACGAAGAATTTTCACCTGAAGAACTTTGCAAGGCTGAGAAGCACCTTAAGAAATGTTCAACATCATTAGTCATTAGGGAAATGTAAATCAAAACAACCCTGAAATTTCACCTCAGACCAGTCAGAATCGCTAAGATTAAAAACTCAGGAGACATCAGGTATTGGCGAGGATGTAGAGAATGAGGATCACCCCTCCACTGCTGGTGGGATTGCAAACTGGTACAACCACTCTGGAAATCAGTCTGGCGGTTCCTCAGAAAACTGGGCATAACATTTCCAGGAAGACCCTGTTATACCACTCCAGGGCATATACCCAAACGATTCTCGGACTTGCAAAAGGACACATGCTCCACTATGTTCATAGCAGCTTTATTTATAATAGCCAGAAGCTGGAAAGAACCCAAATGTCCCTCAATGGAGAAATGGATACAGAAAATGTGGTCTATTTACACAACGGAATACTACTCAGCAATTAAAAACAACAAATTCATGAAATTCTTAGGCAAATGGTTGGAACTGGAAAATATCATACTAAGTGAGGTAACTTATTCACAAAAGAACACACATGAAATGCAATCATTGATAAGTGGATATTAGCCCAGAAGCTCAGAATATCCAAAACACAACCCACATATCAAATCATTCCCAAGAAGAAGGAAGAAGAGGGCCCGGGTCCTGGGAAGGCTTGATGCAGCATTGTAGGGGATTGCCAGAACAGAGGAGTGGGAGGGGGTTGATTGGAGAATGGGTGGAGGGAAGAGGACTTATGGGACTTAGGGGGAGGGGAGAACCGGGAAAGGGAAAATCATTTGGAATGTAAACAAAGAATATAGAAAATAAAAAACATCAAAGTCTTATAATTTGAAGTCTCTTATCTGTGGGCTCCACTAAAATACTTTCTTCAAGAAGGAAAAATATCAGGGCAGTCAGAATCAAAATCAAACTCCAACTCCAACTGTCCAATGTCTGGGATTCATGAAAGAACTCTGGCTTCCTCCAAGGGTTTGAGTCACTTCTCCAGTTCTGTTCTTTGTAGCATACTCCTTGTCTTCTAGGCTCCAGGTGCTTGTACTTAACTGCTGCTGCTGTCCTTGATGGTCATCTCATGGTACTGGAATGCCTTCAAAACCAGTACCACCTGGATGACTCTTACACATTGCCAAATCCTGCTGCAGCATGAGGTACAACTTTGACTATCTTTAGAATGCAGCCTCTTTGTGCTCTCAGAAGATTTCACCTCAATGAAATCTGCTGGTCTCTTCTTAATCACTGCTAATTTCTTAGTTCCAGCTAACCAGCATCAATAGTCCTAGTAACACAAAGGTTTCACTTTAGTAGTTCTGGTATCTTTTTAATCACAGCTGATTCTTCAGCTCCAACTAACCAAAACCACTGAATCTTCACAATCAAAATGGCAACAGCCCTGATAAGAGTAATCTTCCATCTGAAATTTCACAAGCCAGGCTTCCATTTTCTGCACTGTTCTCAACATTAGATTCCAAGCTCCTACAGACCATCACACAGAACTCTTATCATTCAATGCTTCTTGTAGCCCAAAGATCCAAAGTCCTTCCACAGTCCTCCCCAAAACATACTCAGGTTGACAAAGAATACCCCATGAAGTTGTCTATTTCATTGTAGTGGCTATTCTTGGTTGTCAACTTGACTATATCTGGAATGAACTACAATCCAGAGTTGGAAGGCTCACCTGTGACCCTAAACTGGAGGCTGAGAGATACAAGCTTCTGACCTGGATCTTGACATGGAGATCTTGAGGCATAGTGGCTATGAATCCCAGAAGATTAAGACAGGGAGATCTCTGAGTTCAAGGTCATCTGGGACAAAGCAAGTCCCAGATCCAGGCTTGGTTGCACATACATTTAATCTGGACCACACCTTCTGCTGGAAACCTACTAAGGACATAGAAAGAAGGGAGATTTGCTCTTTTCTTCTCCTGCTTGCCTTGTGGAACTGATCAACTGCTAGATCCTTGGAGTTCCATTCACAGCTGCTGCTGCTCATTGTTGGGGAGTTGGACTATAGACTGTATGTCGTCAACAAATTCCCTTACTATATAGAGACTACCTATAAGTTCTGTGAATTTAGAGACCCTGACTAATACAGATACTTAATTTTTTTTTAACTATGGCTTGGTTTAAAATCTCTAAGAATGAAAATATTGATATACTTGTATTATAGCTATATTCATAATCTTGTTATAAAAACTTTGAGATCTTTGAGGACTTAAAGTTTCTGAATAATATGTAACCAAGAATAGACAAATGGATACAAGAAATATTACCTGTTTGTTAACTGTCCTGTTTCAGTTGAGTAGACGATTCGATTCGTCAATGCCACTCTTAATTCATCAGACAAGAAATGTGACATTTCTAGTTATAGAGAGATTCCGAATGATTGGCTCTGGCTCCAATATCAGAATCAAATTTTCACGGGCAAGTACTTGAAGTGATACTAGGATTCCTTTGGAAGATAGTTGCAAAACACAAAATCTCCAATCAATTCAAGAAACAGAGATTTCTAAAAGAAATGAGAAATGTAAACTTCATCGTTTTTATTGTGTCTTTTTGCTGGGTATTTTTGAGTCTGTAGTCCACACTGGTAAAATCCAATTGATTTTAGTCTCTATCCTGTCTGATGCTTTTTCTACTATTTGGCTTTGAACAGATATTATATACACATGATTAATCTAGTTTTATTATATTTTTAAATGTTACTTAAATTTTATTTGAACAGGTAAATAAAATAAAAGACAAGACATTATTTTCATTTGTCCACAGATTTTATTTTAATGAAATTTCATTGCTGTTAATATTTCTTTTCTAAGAAGTGTAAGATTCACTCACTCACTTGCTTATTTAAAACAGATTCTTTTTCACTAATACAATCCACTCTGGCTAGTTTCCCCTCCCGTCGCTTCTCCAGTCTTCCTTCCACATGTGCCCAGCTATTTTTAAAGTAATACACAACTCTTCTACAAAGGTATATGTAAATTCCTAATTTCATATATACTTAAAATCACGCGCGCGCGCGCGCACACACACACACACACACACACACCACACACACACACACATTATCTTTATCTACTTATATATTTTTCTATGTGTTTGTGAGCAAACATTTCATAGTGTGCATTTGGAAATCAGAATATGATCTACAGGAGTTCTTTTTCGCTTGTCCATGCAGATTCATTTGGTTAAATTCTGTTTGTCAGGGTAAGCAACAGGTACATAGATTTCTTAAGCCATCTTATTTACTTCCTATTTTTCTTTTCTTTTTGTTTGTTTTGACAGTTAATAGAGGAGCAAATTTATTTTTGGCATCAACTTAGATCCTACCACAGCATGGCATTTTATTTATTTTTTTGGATATTTTATTGATTTACATTTTAAATGTTATCCCCTTTCCCAATTTCACCCCCAGAAAACCCCTATTACATCCCTCCTTCTCCTGCTTCTATGAGGGTGCTCCCCCACTCACCCACCCACTGCTGCCTCTTGGCCCTTGAATTACTCTACACTAGTGCATCGAGCCTTCACAGCACCAAGATGCTCTTCTCCCATTAATGCCTGACAAGGTCATCCACTGCTATGTATGTGACTGGAGCCATGGGCCCCTTCATTTATACTCCTTGGTTGGTAGTTTAGACTCTGGGAGCTCTGTTTGGTTGATAATGTTGTTCTTCATATGGGGTTGCAAACCCCTTCATCTCCTTCAGTCCTTTCTCTAACTTCTCCATTGGGGACCCAGTGATCTGTTCAATGTTTGGCTATGAGCTTCTGCCTCTGTATTTGTCAGACTCTGGCAGAGTCACTCAGGAGACAGTTATATCAGGCCCCTGTCAGCAGGGACTTCTTGGCATCCACAGGCCATTCAAGACTGCACCACCTGGGGACCCATCCCATATTATCACGTATTTTTAAATCTTCAAACTTAGTATATCTACGCTGTAGTCCATAGTATCATTTCTTCTCTTCATTCCAAAATAGTAAACTGAAAATTTTCTGATATATAATGGGAAAAGCTACCTCTTTCCTTTGCCTGTTGAAAATTTCTGCTAGGTTAGGTGAATAAATTTTAAGTGGAATACTGGACATCTTAGCCTTTAGAAAGTATCATTATTTCTAATAATAATTTTCTAAAAATATCTAAAAATAATTTTCTCTGACATGACTAGTAGATAAAATTCTGAATTTAGAAATTACATGTGTTCTTCTCAGTGATTTGTATACATAATTTTCTGCCTACAAGAAGTGCAAGGACAAATATGGAGCACAGACTGAAGAATGGTCAACCAATGACTGACCAAACTTGAGACCAATACCATAGGAAAGAACCAGTCCTTGTCACCATTAATGATATTCTATTATTCTTGAAGACAGGAGCATGACATACTCTGAGAGGCTCCACTCAGCAGATGACTGAAACACATGCAAAGATCCATAGAGAAGCACAAGATGGAGACCAGGAGTAGATGAGTTGGGAGAAGGATTGATGAACCAGGAGTGCACTAAGACTGCTGAATAAGATGAACAGACTCAACCAACCTGGACTCTTGTGTGATCCCAGAGACTCAACCACCAATCAAAAAGCATACTTTGGCTGGACCCAGATCTCAACCCCCACATATGTATCTTGGTCTTCATGTGGGTCCCCCAAAAAATGAAGCTGAGGCTGTCTCTGACTCTGTTGTCTACCTTTGGACCTTGTTCTCTTAACTGGGCTGCCTTGTTTGGCCTCAGTGAAAAAGTCTGTACCCAGTCTTTTAGTCACTTGATGTGTCAGGTTAGGTTGTTACTCAGCAGTGTTCTCCTGTTTCTCAGAGGAGAAGGAGAGGGCTGATGGGGGAAGTGGCTATGTGGATGGGAGACTTGGGGGGCTGCACTCAATATATAAAGTAAATATTCATATAAATCAATGGAAAAAAGAAAATAAGCATATTAAACTAAATTTTTTTACACAAGGGAAATTCAGCGTTTTTTTTTCTAAAAATATTTTGTAGATTTTGAGAATTTCTAACCGAACACTATTTGCATAATTTCTGTGGCTTTCCCTCCTCCCAATAGCTCCTTTCTCAAACCTCTCAGTCATATTCATGACATTTTCGTATTTAATATTGTCATACACACAAAGACACACTTCACACACACAATGTGCTCAGACATGTTAGTACTGGTTATATGAGGACATCTTTAGTTGTGTCCTGTAAGTCCCTATAAAGGGGACTCATGCCTGGAGAAGACGAATTTCCTCTTCCCGGGGAGCCACAAGTCAGCACTCATGACTATAGTTCTTCATATGGAAGTAGTGTTGAAAGTTACCTGGTCCACTTGGGATTCAACTAGTGTTGCCACTGTCATTGTTCAACCCTTGTTTGGACAACTACAGTGGTAAGATTTCATAGAATCCCTGTATCATCTAGAAAACACTATCTCATAGCAAACATGCTCATCCTCTGATTCTCACAATCTTTCTCCATCTGCCATGATGTTCTCAAGCTTTATATGTAGGAACTTTACTGTAGATTGTGTGGTTGGAGCTAGCCATCCGATTTGGCTCTTGTCTCATTTTATCCAGTTGTGTGTGTGTGTGTGTGTGTGTGTGTGTATGTGTGTGTGTGTGTGTAATGGCCTCTGTCCACTATAAAAAGAGGCTTTTATTCTGAGGGCTTATAGAAACACTTATTTGTGGATGTAAACATGGGTACTTAGAATAGAATGCTTTTGGGATTTAAACTGTTTGGGTTATTGGCAACAGTAAATTTTCTTACAGGGTTAATGGCCTTACCAGCTATGAATAGTTGATAGTTGGATAAATTGACAGTTTTAGGCATAAATTTTCTCCTATTGAGTAGATGGAAGTCCGATTTGGTAACTGGTGTTTGCCTCTAAGACAAAAGGACCACTAGTTCACACTGGGCACATCTTCTCAAGCTGGTTGTAATTTTTCTCTGTGACTTTATAGCTAAGCAAAGCTTTTAATGGCTTTTGATGTGAAAGCAGTTTGCATAGCACCTTCTGATATGCTGACGGCTAGTCCTCAGGGAGGAGGCTTCCAAATAAATTCTGGCTTTAGTTTTCCAAGTCGAGAACTACACATTCCTTCCATGAGCATTCATATGTTTTATTTATCTTAGATGTACAAATATTTTGTCAGGCACATTGATTTTTAAATCATATATGCCATAACCTTGAAAACTAGATAGATTGTAAATTTGACATTCAGATTCTAGGATCTTGAGAACATTATTTAACATTATCTTGCCTCATTATCGTCTTTTAGAAATAATATAAATAGAAAATTAATACTTCAAAACTGAGGTTCAGGGAACAGGAAATAACTAGAGCTTCACTGTAAGCTGTTACTCTGTAAACTGTGAAAATCTTATGACATGCCCATATTATTTTCCAGTTCCCTCTTCCTAAAAGGCTGTCAGATTTTACATGTGCTTCTCTAATTTGTTCTCTTTGTTGTGTTGTGTTTGCAATTGTATGGGTGGCAGAAGTCAGAGCCATATTTCAACAGCTTAATTTTTTAGTGAGTTTCTTAATGAACTCTCTTCCCATGAAGGAAGAGGCAAAGCCTCAAACCCTTTCATTTTTATTTTCAGTTAAATATATCATAATACTTCAAAAGTAGAATATGGCAGTTTATGGTATTAAGTGATTATCAGTGGGTAGAAAGAAAATCAGGCATGAGGGAAGTTCCAATCAATATGAAAGAGGACAGAAAAGAAAACAGGAACTATAAGCATATACAATCTTTATAATTTGTTTATTATATTCATACTTTGGTTAATTTAGAACTTTGATCACAATGATATGAAAGCTTCATTTCATATGGCTCTCCTGTACTCTCTCCAAGAAACTCTTTTCCTTTCCTTTCTTTTCTAATTTGTCTCTTGTTGTTGTTGTTGTTGCTGTTGTTGTTGTTGGACAATGATACCAAATGCTCCACACCTGCTACTGAATGCTCTGTAACTGGACTATATCCCCAGGCCTGAAGATTTAAAACGATGAAATCAACTATCTAAATACTTCCTCTTTTACTCTCCATCTTGGTTAACTAGAGAATCATATTTATTTCTTTTTATTTTCACCATCAAATTTTTATCTCTTTTATTTTTAAGGGAATTTCAATATAAACTTCCTGAGAACATTATACTGGCGAAAGAAATGTTGAGATTCAACTCAACAACTTGGTGAAAATGCAGTCAGATTTGTTTTCTACAGATAACATGGAAACCTCAAAAATATTACTCTTATAAAACTATAGTCATTATATTTATATTAATTCTGAGATAATTTTTATCAACAACAAGTAAGTACTAGATTATAGGCCATTTTTCTATCTTTGATATGTATTATGACAGAAAATATAATAAAAATTGTATTAAAGAATACATTAGTCATTTTTATGTCTCCAGAAATAATTCTTAAGGTACAAAGGTGCTAGAGAGATAATTCTAGTGTTAAGATGGCTTGCTTTAGCGGACTTGAGTTTCTTTCAAAAACCATATCAAATGGTTGCTACCCAGAACTTCAGCAATGGGAAATCTGAGGTCTTCTTAGATATTTTGGTAACTGTACTCATGTGCACATACATCCACATAGATTCATACCATATATATAATTTACAATAAAAAGTAAAAACTGATTACCTTATTCTATCCCTGAAAAAACTAAACATTAAAAATAAATAAATAAATAAATAACTTATTTATTTATTTAACTTACTGACTTAAATTAAATTAAATTTATTTATGTATCAAGTCCAGGCTTTACTATGTAACCTTTGTTATCACAGAAATCACTATTTAGATTAAGTTGTCCTCAAATTTGCAGAAATCTACATATCTTTCTCTCGCTTTTGCTGGGATTAAAGGCATGTGACATCACACCGTTGTATCTTTTATTTTATTTTTTCATAGGTATTTAATCAATCACAACATTTTTAAAGACAGAGTATGCTGTGTTTATAAGGAAATTGTACTCCCCAATTCCTGTTCAAATTGAATAAGCATCATTCATTTCTTTATTTCATTCATTAGTTTTCTCAAACTCTTATGATTCACTTTTATTTAAGCTCATTATTATTTGATATTTGATTTAACTTCAATTTTATTTCTTATTGTTTTGAGAACTTTGGACATGAATACACTTATATGATTTATGTCATTCTGTCATTCTAATTCTCTATCTTCATATTCTCTCACTCTGTCTCTCAAATTACTTCTTCCTATTAGCCACCGTTTTTAATCTATGCATCTATACTTGTGTGTGTGCATGTGTGTTTCTTTCTTTATTCACGTATTTATTTATTAATATACATAATCCACTAACTTCTCAACTGGTGGCCACCTACATGTGGGCATATGGATGATAAGCTGAATGTGAAAACACATTAAGGACCATATCTCTGCAGGATTTACTACTAAGCCACAGGCATCCGGATCCTCTGGTTCTTGCAATCTTTCTGCTCCCTTTTTCATAATTTCTGAATTTTAGCTTTTGGGCTGTAGTATAGATGAATTGAGTCCAGGAGCACCAAGGTCACTTATTTTTGCATCCTGGACAGTTGTGTGTCAGAAATTATTCTTCCTGATGACTAGCTCACATAGTATCAGAAGGTTCTATGCAATTTTTCAAGAAAGAAAAAGAAAATCAACAATCCTACCCAGTTTTCAAACCTACAATCCACAAGGAGTTATCTTTGATGGTGTGGGAGCCAATCATCATTGTAGCATTCAGTATTCACAGCTGGGTAAGATTGGAGATTACTTTTCACATCTTGTCCTGTAAATGTAACTTCCAGGACAATGAAAGTTAACTAGATAGAGTAAAGATTCCAGATGACTTCCAACTTGAGTTCTCCGAGTTCTATAACTTAAGTATGTGGTTTCTTCAGTAATGGGGTCTTTTTATCAAATTCCCAGGGGTTATCAAGGTTACTGGCTAATGGTAATTGGAAATGTTTACAGATCCTTATGACACCACTTGCCAACCACTCCCACCCCACCCCACCCCACCCCCAAAAAAGACAACTAATTCCTGGCACTGTGATTTTGCTGTTGTTACTGTTAGTTTGCTTTTTCTAGACATGTTTTCTCTATGCAGCCTAATCTGGCCTTGAACTCAGAGATCTTCCTGCCTCTGCTTCCTAAGTACTGGGATTAAAGGCATATGCCACCACTCCAGCCTTGATAGTGTGTCTATTTGTTATCGTGTGGTATGTAGAAAAGGCATTTGCTAACTAATATAAGGTAACTACATTGAGATTCCTTTTCCAAAAAGATTTCTTTCTCTTTTAGTTAGGGTTTTTATTGCTGGGACAAAATACCTTGATCAAAGTAATTTGGGAAAGAAAGGGTTTGTTTGCCTTCTGCTTTTACATTACAGTTCATCATCAAATGAAGTTAGGATGGGAACTAAAACAGGGCAGGAACCTGGGTGCAGAAGCAGGTGCAGGGGCCATAGAGGAAACACTGTTTATTGGCTTGCTCTTTATAACTTGCTCAATCTGCTTTCTTTTGGAACTCAGGACTGCCAGCCCAGACATGGCACCTCTCACAACGGTCTGGACCCTCCTCTATTAATCACTAATTAATAAAATGTCCTAAAGGCTTCTCTACACACCAATATTATGTAGGCATTTTTAATTGTGATTCCCTCCTTTCAGATAACTTTATCTTATGTCATAAAACTATCCAGCATATTTCTATTATTTTGGTTATTTATAGGGGTATCTGTCTGTATGTGTCTTTATGTACATAAATGTGGGTGTCTGAAGGGGCAAGAAGTGTCAGATCTCCTGGACCCAGTGCTAAGGGCAGTAGGGAGCTGTGTGGTACGGGTCTTGGAAGTTGAACTGAGGTCCTCTGGAAGTGCAGAAAGCACTCTTTGCTTTGGTGTCAGCTGCCTAATCCCTATGTGTACATGTCTATTCATGTATTTTAGGAAATTTCTACAATAACTTTCCATCTGATCATTATCCTCCTCTCTTCACCATCTAATATGCTTTCCTATCCGCTCCCCAATTTAACCCATGCTAAGCCATTAATCTCCTTTACGGATTTATAGCTATGAACATAAGGTGGGAAGCATAGGACTATCATAAATTCAAGGAACAGAAAGTCCCAGAAGAGAAAGAAGAGGAAAACAAATAAAGTCTTCCCTGCCCCCTAGGTAAATAGCAACTGATAGCCGACTGCTGCTCTGAGAGGGAAAATTAGCTTTTTAAGGGGTGTAGCCCCTAGGGAGTTGAATACCACCCAGTGAAGAGGACAATGCCAAATTGTGCTTGATGGGATTTAAAAATAAAACTCACTCCAGTGGGATGAGAAATGGGGCTAGATCTGGGAGGGGGGCAGAGGTGAACATGACCAAGTACATCGGAAGGACTTACCGAAGAACTAATAAAAATGTGGGGGGGGAATATCACATGGCTTACATGAATTATTCAAAACTCTCAAAGGGAACTTTTAAATTAGTTTAAGTTTAACCACTACAGTGAATGTGCCAGTTCTTCTTACACTGAGTCTTGCTAATTAAAATTTCAAAATGAGCAATTTCTCACCAGTTTCGCAAAGTTTGTTCCAAGTTTCTGTTTCAGGGGCTGGTACAGTGAAATGGAAGCTGCAAAACTTGGATTCACATCTATCCCTTGTCATCATTGAGCACATCGACACCATATCAAAAGTGTCTCAAAGAACAGTGACTGTCAGGCTTTCCTATCTTTAAGATTTATGGAACAATTAACAGGGAATGCATGTGCATGTATATCCCACCTATAGTACAAGAAGTTAATTCATGCTTAAATATTTAAATAAATTGTGTCATAAAATTGTGTCTAAGGATTGAGTGAATTATAAGTAAAGAAAAATTCCATACATGAACCATACAAATAAACTAAATGAAAACACAGTAAAATAACTCACTAAAAATAGCAGTCTAGTTGTCATTAAATTCACCAAAGGTTAAAGATATTCCAAATATGAAGCGGCATTGTAATTCTCATTAGTAATTTGACTAATGAAAATCCAGCATTGTTTCTGTTTGCTTTAAATATTTATGCCTCCATTAAAAATTGTCATATGTAGCACTGTGCAAAGCTATTAACATTTCAGTCTTAGTTTCTTACCTGCTTTCATTCTGCAGATAAGATTCTGAAGGCAAATGTACAACTTATTCCAGGTCTGTCTGGATATATTGATGGTATGAAATGCATAAAAATTAGACACGTCTTCAAATTAAAATTATACACGAATGAATTATACCTCAACTGTTAGTTGAGGCCCAGCTTCTGAGTAACTTGTTTGCAGCTCTAAGTTTCCATCCTAGCTTGCCTGGCCTTTATTGTAGGGATCATCTTGACTTATGTCTTCAGGGTTCAAGAGATTAAACTTTATTATGATGCTTCAAATGAAGCTTTGGTATAAGCCCTTCTATTTGCTGAATTTATGTATTTATCTTGCTGGTAAATATAATTTATCAAGATTAAGTTAGACATAAATGGCATGTAACACTGATATAAATGATGCAGTTGATTATGTAAGTACACTGCTCCATAAATACTGATGAAAGTATATGTTATTAAATCAATAGTGAGTCAGTGAATCTTGAGCTTGTCCAAGGTAAGAAAATAGAAATGAGCAAATTGTTTTCTGCTCACTGTTATTTTGCTACCTTGTGAGCTTTCTATTAATTTAGAAAAATATATGTAACATAAAATTTAGTGCAATTGAGTTCACTAAAATGTGGAAACTTTCTTATTTGAAATAATTTGAATTTTAACTCTGGGTATGAAGTTTAAAGGATTTGTTCTGTTATTTTAAATTATGTCTATCATATAGAATGTGTCTATATGTAGGTGTGCATAGTGCCCACATGAGCATAGTGTCCACTGGAGGTCCAAGGCTTTGATTTCCTGAAGCTGTAGATATAGGTAATTGGGAGAAGTCTAGCATGATGCTGGAAACTGAAATCAGGGTCTCTGTCAGAAGAGTAGGCACACTTAATCACTGAGTCATTTCTCAAGCCCTCTTTTGTTGTATTTCCATCAAAGCAAACGTGATATTTTGATTAATTTACTGGTCATTAATAAGTTGATTACACTTACTGGTCATTAAAAAATATCCTGTAAAATTTATCTCACAGGCCTCTTCACGGTGAATTTAATTTCATGTTTTTGCTTAACAACAAGAAAAGGAAGATGAGAAAATTTATCTTCTGCATATTTAGCTTAGGGTAGTTTCTGCTGGTATATATATAAAAAAGGACAGTTCAAAGAACTATTTAAGTTCAAGGGCATATTTGACCAGGTATAATTAATACTGTCAGAAGATTAATTTCATTAGTTTAAAAGGCAGTCCAATGGAAAGTATGCATAGACAGAAGATACAGTTTTCAGGAGAAAATTCTAAGCTTGTAAGTAAGAAGAAATGGAGTGTTGGGATTAGGGGAAATGAATACAGACTATACATAAAGTGAAAAGATGTAAATTTAACTGTCGAGGTACAACAGGAGTGAATGAACAAGGAAGTAGAGCATTCTGATCTGCAGGTTCTCACAAAGCCTAAACAGAACCTGGCTATTAAAAGAGACTTTGTCTCGAGTACTTAGAAGTATGACAACTGTATGAGTATGTAAATTGCTGCTGTTTGGCTTGCTTAGTGGGCATTAGTGAGGCATACAGCAAAGGAGAGCAGAAACAATGAACAGACAGAGATTCTGCTTCTATAATGGTCCGTTTATCTCATTACTACAGGTGTTATAAAAGGATATTTCTCATGTTAATACTGCAATGAAATCTTTACCTTAATCAAATGTATGCTCTGGGGAAATGCAAGGTTTTCTCCTACCTCCATAACATATTATTTCATGTGAATCTCACCGGAATGAAGGCTATTTCAAATAGCTTTAGAAATCCAAACAAGCAAGTTTACTATATTCAAATATTAATTGGTCGAAAAATTATTAAAAATTCAATTTGAAATGTTATTGGTTTAGGAAAGTGACAGCCATGGATTATGCCCTAGGGGTCTTTAACAGTCAGTTACTGGGTAGACCTTACGTCCAATTAGATAGCTCTAGGTTAGCCCCAAACTAAAAGCAGCAATATTTCACTCTTAGAAATACATTACCATACTAAGCTGAAGACTTGGGGACTCTCAGATGGAACCATCAATTAAAGAGCATACACGACCTGGACCTTAGGCTCTTTGGACATAAGTAGCAGATGGGCAGTTTGGTCTTCAGGAGAGTAGCAAACAATTGGAGGCTGGGGCTTACTCTGACTTTGTTGCTTGCCTGTCGAATCCAATCTCCTAATTTGTCTGGTGAAAAAGGATCCTGGTAATAATGTTCCACTTACCCCACAACAAGTGTAATATCCTGTCTCTCTTTGTGGGAGAGGATTTATTAAGACCTGCAGTGACTTGAGATGCCAGGGTGGGTTGGTTCCCTAGGAGAGACCTCCCCCTTCTCAGAGGTTAAGGGGAGGCAGCCATAGGGATGGGGGAAGTGGGGATTAATCTAAATGTAAAGTGACTAAATAAATTACTAGGGAAAAAAGATATATTTTTTCCAGGATAGTGTTCATTGTCTCTAGCCCTCAAAGCTAGGTACTAGGCCTGTTATTTATTCTTTCTTAGTAGTTTTCTTAGCATCAGGTAGTCCTCAAGGAGAAGGACTTCCAGAATTGGGCCCAGTTGTATTCTACTAGAATGAAAACTGGCAACTTCAGGAGGTAGGAGGTGGGGGGGGGTACCCTCTAGAATGTACCAGAGATCTGGGAGGTGCGAGAATTTCAGGACTCAAAGAGAAGGAACTTAAATGAAATGCCCTACAGTAGGGGAGGGAATTTGTAGAGCCCATCTCCAGCAGCAAGTGAGGGATGGGGTTGCCATCCCACAGTCCATGGCTCTGACCCAGAATTGTTCCTGTCCGAAGAGACTGCAGGGACAAAAATGGAAAGCATGAGAGAAAGGAGGTCCAGTGACAGGCCCAAGTTGGAATCCGGCTCAAGGGGAGGAGGCCCATGGCCCTGCCATTGTTACTCATGGCTGTGGTAAGCTTGCAGACAGCATGGCTTCCCTCTGAGAGGCCCAACAATCAGCTGAAAGAGTCTGATGCAGATACTAGCAATGGGCAAAAGGCTGGAGACCCCTGTAGTTGAATTAGGGAAAAGCTGGAAGAAGCTGAGGAGGAGGATGGCCCCATTGGAAGAATAGCAGTCTCAGCTGAACTGGACCCTCTAGATCGTTCAGACACTGAGCCGCCAACCAGATAGCATATATACAGCAGGGGACTGCCCAGTCTGCCTTCAGTGATAAAATATGCCTCTAAAGATATTGAGGCCCCTTGTGGGGTGCCCTGGTGAGAAGGGGTTGGGGAGTTGGGGGCTTGGTGAGGGTTGGGGTTGGGGACATCCTCATGGAGATGGGTGGGGGAGGGGAAGGAGGTATGGGATGGGGAACAGTTGGGGCAAATCAGGAGGGAGGTGAAGACTGGAGTGTAAAATGGTTTAAAGAATATTTTTAAAGGGGGTTTTATCTCTAGTAAGGAGTCTTATCTTCAAGTTTTGGGAGGTAACCAAGGGTAATATCTATTGTCAGTATTATTTTGATAGTCTGTTAGATTTCCCAATGCCAACATATGAAGGTAGGTCTACTTTGCCTGGCATTGAGGGGTTTTATAAATTTTATGACTCTTTGGGGTAAAGGAACATTATCAGCAGACAGGTATAGCTACAATATCTATCTATCTATCTATCTATCTATCTATCTATCTATCATCTATCACTTATCTATCTATATCTAGCAAATGTACATTTATAATTATTTGTGAGTGATATGTATGTAAATGATACTTAACATACAATGTATATAGTTTTTAGTAAGCTTATAAAATTGTTATTTTTTTTAAAACAGGCTTAGTGTTATGTTTCATTCTCATTCTGTACTATTCTCCCTTTTTTCCTGTTAAAATCTACCCTTTATTTTCTGCTTCTCCTTTTAATATCTGTGTCCTATTTATCAGTGTCTAGATATAAAAATAGATCACATTTGCAATTCAGAAATGCATTTCATTTGCAGTATATAGTAATGTAAGTGTTATTGCCAATTTAGACGTGAACATTTTGCTATGAGTTATATACATATGTGTATATATATATGTTCATGTGTCTATGCATGCATTATGTGTACATGGAAGTTTGTGTATCTATGTGTTTTGTGTATGTATGTCTGTGCTCTTTCCTTTTAAAAGTTTAGCACAATTACATAAAGCTAAGCTGGCAAGAAGACTGTTCTTGTAGGAGTAGAATGTGGTAAATGAGAGATATGAGGGGGCATTTTAATGTCATGTGGGCACAGGACAAAATAGAATTAAAAATATTCCATAGTGGTAGACACATTAGTCATTTTTGCTTTTTAAAGGGAGGACAAGGTTTAAATATCACAGGAATAATCTCAAGACTGAGGTAGCTGGGAAGATTTCTAGTTGAGTGTTAGTTCACATGATTATATGTATATATATTCCTCATGTTTTCTAAGCCAGAAAATTAACTTTAGATTAAGCAGTACCTTCAGACTAATTTAGATGATTTTCTAAAACTGAGTAATACGTTGTTTTGTTTGTCACAAGAAACCGTACAATATAAAATTATACTGCATTTTCCAAAGCTACTTCCATTACACGCATAAAGGCAGCTATAACTAGACCACATTATTGTGAACAATTTAAAATACATGCTTCAAAGCACAAAATAAGACATCAGTTTTCACCGAAATGAGATGACAATACTTCATAATAAGAAGATGAGAATACAATTTTAAGGGAGGCTACTTTTAAAGCACAAATTGTAACCCACTGATGAGAGAGCATCCGCCAGTTAAGATATTTCGCTGCTCTTTCAGAGGACAAGAGTTTGTTTCCAGCACCCATGTCAGCAGGTTGACAGCTATCTGTAACTTCAGCCCCAAGGGATCTAAAGACTTCTTTGCAGCACTGTGGGCAGCCACTCACACATACGCAAACTGAAACAAAAGCATAATATTAAAAATAATGAACTCATGCAATTTGTAGGTAAATGGTTAGATCTGGAAAATATCATCCTAAGTGAGCTAACCCAATCACAAAAGAATACACATGAAATGCAATCACTCATAAGTGGATATTAATGAGCCCAGAAGCCCTAAATACTCAAGACACAATTAGCAAGTCAAATGACTTCCAAGAAGAAGAATGGAGAGGACCCTGGGCCTGTAAAGATTGGATCCAGTATTGTAGACCCAGAACAGAGAAATCCTGTGTGTGTGGGGGAATGAGTGGGGAATAGCAGGGGGTGGAGAGGAATTATGGGACATATGGTGGGGGGGTAATTGGGAAAGGGGAAAACCTTTGGAATGTAAACATAGAATATAGAAAATAAAAAACAAAAAAAAATAAAAAAAATAAAAAAAGTAAAAAAATAACAACTATTTCCATATGTTTCTGTAGTCCAAGCAGTTTTTGATGAGTATGAATTTTTTAGAGTACAGATAATATACAGATAATAAATATAATTATCATTTTAATCAAAACTGGTAAGAATATAATTATCCTGTAGTAAATTCATACCATCTAATTGTTTCACTATCTATTATCATTAGTTTTGTTATTACAAGCCATGTGTATTTGTGTGTGTGTGTGTGTGTGTGTGTGTGTGTGTAGTGTAGTGTAGTATATGCTGTGTATATGCATGCAGGTAATAGAGGCTGGAAGCCAATACAGGGTGCTTTCTTCTGTTCCTTTTCAGCCTCATTTCTTTAAGCAGGATTTCTCGGTAAATCTGAAGCTTACCATTTTGGTAAGCTTCTATCATCTATCCCTCAGCACTGAGACCAGAGGCAGACTGCAGTGTCAAGAAAATTTATGTGGGTGCTGGATAGATAAATCCAGATATTCATGCATGCATTAAAAGTAGTTTACCAGCTGGGCGTGGTGGTGCATGCCTGTAATCCCAGCACTTGGGAGGCAGAGGCAGGCGGATTTCTGATTTCGAGGCCAGCTTGGTCTACAGAGTGAGTTCCAGGACAGCCAGGACTACACAGAGAAACCCTGTCTCGGAAAAAAAAAAAGTAGTTTACCTATCAATTCTACCCAGCGCCCATCATTACAATAAGCACAAAATATTTATGACTGGCTATGTTTAAATGACTTGCTGCATAATGGACTACTTGGGGGAAAGGTCATTGTGTCATAAATATACTTAATTATAAAATTCATTTTGTACAGAAATCTCTAGATGTCTTTAATTCTACCATTTCATAAGCCATTAACAAGTGTTGCCATTCAGTGGAGACTTGAACTAAACGCAGTAATTAAATTTTTTTGAATCCTACTTATGAATTCCTAATAGAGGCCATAATACTATTTATCTGTGCATATATATATATATATATATATATATATATATATACTTTATATTTATACCATATATATATATATATATATATATATATATATAAACATATATATTGTGGCTTTTACATACCTAAAATTGTAATCATGGGGCTAACGTTGTAGAAAGACTTGGTAGAAAGATGCCATAAAACAAGCAAACAAGGCCTGCAGCTTCCCGCCCAGCTGGTGGTGGGGAAGCCGGAGGGTCACCCAGCGTGCCAGGTGCTCAGAACCATCCGGCGGCGGCGGCAGAACCAGGTACCCGAGACAGCCCAAGCTTAAAACCTTCGGGGACTCAGGCCTGGAGTGGGAGTTGGGCACAGAATAGCGGGTACACTCTGCACTCGCGCGGCGGACCCCGAGCTCCCTGCAGGCAGCTGCCATATTGCCTGCAGCTTCCCGCCCAGCTGGTGGTGGGGAAGCCGGAGGGTCACCCAGCGTGCCAGGTGCTCAGAACCATCCGGCGGCGGCGGCAGAACCAGGTACCCGAGACAGCCCGAGCTTAAGACCTTCGGGGACTCAGGCCTGGAGTGGGAATTGGGTACAAAATAGCTGGTGCACTCTGCACTCGCGCGCGGGGCGGACCCCGAGCTCCCTGCAGGCAGCTGCCATATTGCCTGCAGCTTCCCGTCCAGCTGGTGGTGAGGAAGCCAGAGTCAGCCAGTGTGCCAGGTACCCAGACCCAGCCGGAGGCCGAACCAGCCTCCCATCCAGCCAGTGGCAGGGAAGCTGGAAACCGGACCCAGCCAGCTTCCCAGCAGCTTGGGACCAGCAGGCGGAACCAGATAACTGAGATATCCCATCTTTAAGACCCCTGGGGAAACAGGATATCAGACAGCGAACCCTTAGCAGGAGCAGTGCAGAGCAGCCGCCCAACAGGCAGAACCAAATACCTGGGATATCCTGAGGTTAAGACCTCGGGGGACTCAGGCCACCCGTCAGCAATCTGTGAGCAAGAGCCCCGCAGGACAGTGATTCAGGTATCCCAGTCACTGGGAAATAGCCTTACAACCCCACAGGAGGGTCAAGCACCAGCTAGTATCTACAGGACCAACTAACACCAGAGTTAACCAGATGGCAAAAGGCAAACGTAAGATCGCTACTAACAAAAATCAAGGCAATATGGCGGCATCCGAACCCAGTTCCCCAACAGCAATAAATATTGGATACCCCGAAACACCAGAAAAACAAGACTCAGATCTAAAATCACTGGTCAGGATGCTGATAGAAGAACACTTAGATAAATCTCTTAAAGTAATACATGAGAAAATAGATCAAAAGCTAGAAGCCTTTGCAAGACAAACACAATTAAATCCCAGATATCTCAACACACCAGAAAAACAAGACTCAGATCTAAAATCACTGGTAAAGATGCAGATTGAGGATCACTTAGATAAATTTCTTAAAGTAATAGAGGAGAAAATAGATCAAAAACTAGAAGCCCATACAAGACAGACACAAAAATCACTTAAAGAAATCCAGGAGAATATAGAGCAAAAAGTGAATCCCAATACGGGGGAGAAACAAAAATCACCCAAAGAAATACAAGAGAACATGGGTCAACGAGTAGAAGTCATAAAGGAGGAAACACAAAAATCCCTTAAAGAATTACAGGAAAACACAAACAAGCAACTGAAAGATCTGAGCAAAACCATACAAAATCTAAAAACAGAAGTAGAAACAACTAAGCAATCGCAAAGGGAGACAATGTTGGAGATAGAAAACCTTGGGAAGAAATCAGGAGTCATAGATGCAAATATCAACAATAGAATACAAGAGATAGAAGACAGAATCTCAGATGCTGAAGATACCATAGGAACCATGGATTCAACAATTAAAGAAAATGCAAAATGCAAAAAGCTGGTAACCCAAAACATTCAGGAAATCCAGGACACAATGAGAAGACCAAACCTAAGGATTATAGGGATAGATGAGAATGAAGATCTACAACTTAAAGGGCCAGCAAATATCTTCTACAAAATTATGGAAGAAAATTTCCCCAACCTAAAGAGAGAGATGCCCATGAATATACAAGAAGCCTATAGAACCCCAAATAGACTGGACCAGAACAGAAATACTTCCCGTCACATAATAGTCAAAACCCCAAATGTACTAAACAAAGAAAGAATATTAAAAGCAGTAAGAGAAAAAGGACAAGTAACATACAAAGGAAGACCTATCAGAATTACACCAGACTTCTCACCTGAGACCATGAAAGCTAGAAGATCCTGGGCAGACCTTATGCAGACCCTAAGAGAACACAAACTTCAGCCAAGACTACTATACCCAGCGAAACTCTCAATTGCCATAGATGGGGAAACCAAGATATTCCACGACAAAACCAAATTTGCAAGATACTTATCTACAAACCCAGCCCTACAAAGGATAATAGGGGAAAAATACCAACACAAGGGGGGAAACAACACCCCAGAAGAAACAAGATAGAAACCCCATCTCATCCAACCCAAAAGAAGAGAACCACTCAAATACAAATAATAATAACAATTCCCAAAATGTCAGGAAGTAATAATTACTATTCCTTAATATCTCTAAATATCAATGGACTCAATTCCCCAATCAAAAGACACAGACTAACAGACTGGATACGGAAACAGGACCCTACATTTTGCTGCATACAGGAAACACATCTCAGTGTCAAAGACAAACACCACCTTAGAGTAAAAGGCTGGAAGACAGTTCTACAAGCAAATGGTCCCAGGAAACAAGCTGGAGTAGCCATTCTAATATCAGATAAAATCGACTTTCAACCTAAAGTCATCAAAAGAGACACAGAAGGTCACTTCCTGCTTGTCAAAGGGAAAATCCACCAAGAAGAATTCTCAATACTGAACATCTATGCACCAAATGCAAGGGCACCCTCATTCATAAAAGAAACTTTACTAAAGCTTAAAGCACACATCGCACCTAACACAATGATTGTAGGTGACTTCAACACTCCACTCTCCTCAATGGACCGATCAGGAAAGCAGAAACTAAACAGGGACACAGTGAAACTAATTGAAGCTATGGACCAATTGGATTTAACAGATATATATAGAACATTCCATCCTAAAACAAAAGAGTATACCTTTTTCTCAGCACCGCACGGTACCTTCTCAAAAATTGATCATATAATTGGTCACAAGACAGACCTCAACAAATACAAGAAGACCGAACTAATCCCATGTCTCCTATCGGATCACTATGGAGTAAAAGTGGTCTTCAATAGCAAGAAGAACTACAGAAAGCCCACATACACATGGAAACTGAACAATACTCTACTCAATGACACCCTGGTCAAGGAAGAAATAAAGAAAGAAATCAAAGACTTTTTAGACTTCAATGAAAATGAAGGTACGACCTACCCAAATCTCTGGGATACAATGAAAGCAGTGCTAAGAGGAAAACTCATAGCCCTGAGTGCCTCCAAAAAGAAACTGGAAAGAGCATACACTAGCAACTTAACAGCACACCTGAAGGCGCTGGAACAAAAAGAAGCTAACTCACCCAGGAGGAGTAGAAGAGAGGAAATCATCAAACTAAGGGCTGAAATCAATCAAGCAGAAACAAAGAGAACCATACAAAGAATCAACAAAACCAAGAGCTGGTTCTTCGAGAAAATCAACAAGATAGATAAACCCTTAGCTAGACTAACCAAAGGGCACAGAGATAGTATCCAAATTAACAAAATTAAAAATGAAAAGGGGGATATAACAACAGAAACAGAGGAAATTCAAAAGATCATCAGATCCTACTACAAAGGCCTATACTCAAAACAACTGGAGAATCTGGAGGAAATGGACAATTTCCTAGACAGATACCAAATACCAAAATTAAATCAGCATCAAGTAGACCAGCTAAACATTCCCATAACCCTTAAAGAAATAGAAGGGGTTATAGAAAGCCTCCCAACCAAAAAAAGTACGGGACCAGATGGTTTTAGTGCAGAATTCTACCAGACCTTCAAAGAAGACTTAACACCAATACTCTTCAAACTATTCCACAAAATAGAGACAGAAGGGACACTGCCCAACTCATTCTTCGAAACCACAATTACGCTGATACCTAAACCACAAAAAGATCCAACAAAGAAAGAGAACTACAGGCCAATTTCTCTTATGAATATAGATGCAAAAATACTAAATAAAATTCTTGCCAACCGAATCCAAGAGCATATCAAAACGATCATTCACCATGATCAAGTAGGCTTCATTCCAGGAATGCAGGGATGGTTCAATATACGGAAATCCATCAATGTAATCCACTACATAAACAAACTAAAAGAAAAAAACCACATGGTCATCTCATTAGATGCTGAAAAAGCATTTGACAAAATTCAGCATCCTTTCATGCTAAAAGTCTTGGAAAGAGCAGGAATTCAAGGCCCATACCTAAACATAGTAAAAGCAATCTACAGCAAACCAGTAGCCAACATCAAAATAAATGGAGAGAAACTTGAAGCAATTCCACTAAAATCAGGGACTAGACAAGGCTGTCCTCTCTCTCCATATCTTTTCAATATAGTACTTGAAGTTCTAGCGAGAGCAATCAGACAACATAAGGAAGTCAAAGGGATACAAATTGGAAAGGAAGAAGTCAAAGTATCATTATTTGCAGATGATATGATAGTCTACTTAAGCGATCCAAAAAACTCCACCAGAGAACTTCTACAGCTGATAAACAACTTCAGCAACGTGGCTGGTTATAAAATTAACTCAAGCAAATCAGTAGCCTTCTTGTACTCAAAGGACAAGCAGGCTGAGAAAGAAGTTAGGGAAATAACACCCTTCACAATAGCCACAAACAACATAAAGTACCTTGGCGTAACTCTAACCAAACAAAGTGAAAGATCTGTATGACAGGAACTTCAAGTCCCTGAAGAAAGAAATCGAAGAAGACCTCAGGAGATGGAAAAATATTTCTTGCTCCTGGATTGGCAGGATCAATATAGTAAAAATGGCCATCTTGCCAAAAGCAATCTACAGATTCAATGCAATCCCCATCAAAATCCCAAATCAATTCTTCATAGATCTAGAAAGAGCAATTCTCAAATTCATCTGGAGCAACAAAAAACCTAGGATAGCTAAAACTATTCTCAACAATAAAAGGACTTCTGGGGGAATCAATATCCCTGACCTCAAGCAGTACTACAGAGCAATTGTGTTAAAAACTGCATGGTATTGGTACAGCAACAGGCAGGTAGATCAATGGAATAGGATTGAAGACCCAGAAATTAACCCACAGACTTATGGTCATTTGATCTTTGATAAAGGAGCCACAACCATCCGGTGGAAAAAAGATAGCCTTTTCAACAAATGGTGCTGGTTCAACTGGAGGTCAACATGCAGAAGAATGCGAATTGACCCACTCTTATCTCCTTGTACTAAGATCAACTCCAAATGGATCAAGGACCTCCACATAAAACCAGACACACTGAAACTATTAGAAAAGAAACTTGGGAAGACCCTGGAGGACATGGGCACAGGGGTAAAGTTCCTGAACAGAACACCAATAGCTTATGCTCTAAGATCAAGAATGGACAAATGGGACCTCATAAAATTACAAAGTTTCTGTAAGGCAAAGGACACTGTCAGAAAGACAAAACGGCAACCAACAACGTGGAAAATGATCTTCACCAACCCCACATCCGACAGAGGGCTAATATCCAATATATACAAAGAACTCAAGAAGTTAGACCCCAAAGAACCAAATAACCCTATCAAAAAATGGGGCACAGAGCTAAACAAAGAATTTTCACCAGAAGAAATTCGGATGGCCGAGAAACACCTTAAGAGATGTTCAACATCATTAGTCATCAGGGAAATGCAAATCAAAACAACCCTGAGATTCCACCTCACTCCAGTCAGAATGGCTAAGATTAAAAACTCGAGAGACAACAAGTGCTGGCGAGGATGTGGAGAAAGAGGAACACTCCTCCACTGTTGGTGGGATTGCAAAATGGTAAAACCACTCTGGAAATCAGTGTGGCGGTTCCTCAGAAAATTGGGCATGCCACTCCCAGAGGACCCTGGCATACCACTCCTGGGCATATACCCAGAGGATTCCCCTGCATACAACAAAGACACATGCTCCACTATGTTTATAGCAGCCTTGTTTATAATAGCCAGAAATTGGAAGGAGCCCAGATATCCCTCAAAGGAGGAATGGATACAGAAAATGTGGTATATTTATACAATGGAGTACTACTCAGCAATTAAAAATAATGAATTCATGCAATTTGTAGGTAAATGGTTAGATCTGGAAACTATCATCCTAAGTGAGCTAACCCAATCACAAAAGAATACACACGAAATGCAATCACTGATAAGTGGATATTAATGAGCCCAGAAGCCCTAAATACTCAAGGCACAATTAGCAAGTCAAATGACTCTCAAGAAGAAAAAAAGGAGAGAACCCTGGGCCTGTAAAGATTGGATCCAGTATTGTAGACCCAGAACAGAGAAATCGTGGGGGGGGGGGAAGAGTGGGGAATAGCATGGGGGGGAGAGGAATTATGGGACATATGGTGGGGGGTACCTGGGAAAGGGGAAAGCCTTTGGAATGTAAACAAAGAATATAGAAAATAAAAAAAAAACAAGAAAAAAAAAACAAGCAAACAAAAAAATACACAAGGGGCAATACTCATGATTTTGAGTTCACACAACTGGTACTGTAGATGTATTATAGAAACAACAAAGAGCTAAGGTTAAAGATGAGGAAGTTTGAGTTCAACTTTTAGATCATGAGCAAGTGTGCAAATCAGTGAATACAAACACAATGTGCAGGACGGGTCCTGCTGGGCAGTGATTTGGTCACTGAGGTATGGGATTAGTGTTCGCAGTACTGGGTTTTCATCTTGCCTTGGTTCATCGCCCTTCCAATATCCCATTCCTCCTTGTTGAAACAGAAGTTTGCATCCTGTGCAATTAAGTGTGGGCACTGTGTAAATCGCTTTTTATTTTAAAATGATAAAATTAAGAGATTGCCTTGGGTCTCTAAGGAGACTTTGTACTTAATTTTAAACTTTGTTGAAAATATTAAAGTTGAACTAAATACATATTGCATTATGATATAGTTAAAAGGTTCCCTCTTGCCTCAGGCATTTCAATATCTAGTCCCCAGATGGTGGTGCTGTTTGGGGAAGTGTGGTTAGTGCAGCTGTGGCAGAAGAATTATATCAATGTGGACTGTATTTTTTTATTAGATATTTGATTTATTTATATTTCAAATTGTATTCCCTTTTTGCATTATCCCTCTGAAAATCTCCTATCCCATTCCCCCTCCCCCTGATCATTCCACCCTCCATAATTTCCTGACTTGCATTCCCCTATTCTGGGGAACTGAGCCTTCATAGCACCAATGGACTCTCCTCTCATTGATGTCTAAAATGGTCATCTTCTGCTACATAAATACTTAGCTGGAGCCATGGATCCTTCCATGTGTACTCTATGGTTGGTGGTTAAGTCCCTGGGCGATCTGGGGGTACTGGTTGGTACATATTATTGTTTCTCCAGCAGGGTTACAAAGCTTTTCAGATCCTTG
Source organism: Apodemus agrarius (assembly GCA_964023405.1). Lineage (NCBI taxonomy): Eukaryota > Metazoa > Chordata > Mammalia > Rodentia > Muridae > Apodemus > Apodemus agrarius. The sequence continues at coordinate 16,889,219 of OZ030013.1, forward strand.
GGTCCTTTCTCTAGCTGCTCCATTGGGGATCCGATGTTTATTCTATTGGTTGGCGGTGAGCCATGGGTACTTTGATCCACTTTCCAATAAGGATCCACACTTTGGTCTTCCTTCTTCTTGAATTTTACATGGTCTGTGTGTTGTATCTTGGGTATTCCAAGCTTTTGGGCTAATATCTACTTATCAGTACACCATGTGTGTTTTTTGTGATTGGGTTTTAAACAATGTGACATGCTTTGAATTTACACTATATACTTGTGGTTAAATATGTGAGCTCTTACTACTTTTCTCCTATTTTTACTGCGCTCCCCAATTAAGGACATGCTTCTATGCCCAAATAAATGCTAGTCTACTGAAATGAAAGCCAACAGAAACATGAACTTCCATAATTTGTCTTGTTCATGACATTTTATGACAGCAACACAATAGTAATCAATACAGCCATAGAAGGTATTATTGAAGTATGGTCATGATTCACTAGAAATTATTGAATGTGGCAAAATCAAGGAATATGGCAACATGGCCCATGTGATATATTTCATATGATTAATTCCACAAACCAAGAAAGGTGAAGAACAATAATATTTAACAAAAATGAATGAACTGTGTTAGGAAGAGTAAATTTCAAAACCACGTGTTTATCAAAGGACATTAAAGTATCAGTGGGATGCAACAAAAAATGTAACACATGTGACAGGGAATTTCAAGATTCCTATACTGCAAAGCAATGCACATTGTCTCAAAGGAAAATACTTGTTTAGTACAAAAAATAAAAATGTTTTGTGGCTTCTTCCTTAAACCTGAATGCTAATATTTATTGAGAGTTCAGCAGGGTAATTATCACAAACCACTGTGAATGTCTGAGAGGAAGCTTTTGGATCTGTGTAATTGCAATTGGAGGACCCTTCCTAATGGGAACAAGGCCAACCCAATGGCTGGGGTCGTGGACTGGACTAAAATGAGAAGGTTAGTGGGTGACCATCAGCATTCATCTCCCATTGCTTCCTGATTGCTGATGTAATGTGAGCATGTAATATAATGTCTTCAATTTCTGCCACTATGACCATTCAACTAAAAGAGACAGTCCATCAGGAGATAGACATCATTAATGTACATTTTGGAAATTAACAAAACATGATACATGGAATTTTAGTCTTAGCCACTGTGAAATAATATTAGGGATGGTAGGGGAGATTTAGTTTGAATGACACAATTGGCTGTCAATTTTTATTCATGTGATGCTGAATATGAGTATTATTTTGATGTAACTAAACTCAAACTATATTATGAGTGTGTGTTTTCCTTCTACACTTGGGATTATAAAATTATTAACTAATTTCTGTCTTTCTTATCCTTATTTCAAACCATCCCATATTCCTAACCTTGTTCTCTTTCCAATTCATGGTGTACTTTTGAAAAATAGTTTTTATTGTATCACTATACATATAGGTATATGTACATACACATATATCATTTTCAGTGTATACATAATGTTATTATTATGTATATGCTCAGGCTGACCAATTGATAGTGGATAACTAGTATGCTGTCCCTAGAGCAGATTATTTTCCTCTCTGTCAGCATTCTTTAGTTTTCTGTAATTCTGTAATTATTTAAGTTTGAGGCCTCTTGAGCTGAACATTCTCAATTCACTGCTTTCTCTCTTGTAGAGAACTTTCTGAACTCTAAACTTACTATATCAAGACATTTACACTACTAATTATGAGGGCATAATAAGTGAAAAAGTAAAATGATTTCACTCTTTCACACTGTGATGGTTTGTCTATGCTTAGCCCAGGGAATGGAACTATTTGGAGGTGCAGCCTTATTGGAGTAGGTGTGTGAATGTAGGCTTGGAATTTAATTCCCTAGTCCTAGCTGCCTGGAAGTCACTCTTCCACTTGCAACCTTCAGATGAAGGTCTAGTACTCTCAGCTCCTCCTTCACCATGCCTGCCTGGATGCTGCCATGTTCCCACATTGATGACAATGGACAGATCCTTTGAACCTGTAAGACAGCCTCAAATATATATTGTCCTTTATAAGACTTGCTTTGGTCATGGTGTCCACAGAAGTAAAACCCTACCTAAGACACATACATTTTTGTCATTGTCTCTATTGTTTCTTTCATAAGATATTTCTTATTTAAGTTAAATGACCTTTCCCTCTATTCTTTTTCTTCCTTTTGTGGCATCTTTAGGATCTTCTGCCAAAATATCCACTTAATCTTATTCTTCCTTACATCAGATCAAAGTTAATATGTATCCCTCTATATTTTGCCTTGGTGTTTCAGTGTGAAGTAGGAATTTGTGGAAAATTTTCTGTTTGTGTACTCTCAAAATTCATACGTCATTATCATATTATAATATGTTCTCTAAGTTTAAATTCCAGAGGTATCTCAAAAACTGCAAGTTATGCTTGTAATCCCAGCACTCAGAGGCAGAGGCAAGTAGATCTCTGAGTTTGATCCCAGGCTAGTCTACAGACAAAGGTCCAGGGCAGTCAGGGATACATAGAGAAACCCTGTCTCAAAAATCAGAAAATTTCTCTCTTATATTTCTTTCAAAAGAGTACAATTGCAGATGATTACACCTGTGGTCTAAAATTGTTAAATTTAGAGAAGTAGAATAAAATTGTGATTTCGAAAAGATAGAAAAATCGCTGATTGGAATGATGTTGCTCAAAGGAGGCAAAAAAAAATCATTACAAAAAGGAGTAATTTTAAGAGATGTATTATGTTGCACAGGTTTTTCTAGGAGACATTAATAGTCATTTATTCAACCATTAATGATTGAGGTGACATACAACCAACAAAGAGAAGCGATCCTTCTTTGGTAAACCAATAGGTGTATTGGGGTTGCTTAGAGGACTTTGTACTACCCACTTGTACCTTTACTTGTGCTAGGAACTCTCATTCATTTTGTAGATGATTTTTGGGCATATGCATCATTGGTGAGTTGTGAAAGTGTCACTTGTTTAGTTTCATGTATTCTCTGGGAGAGAAAGTGACATTGTTGTAGCCCTAATCCTCTTGAGTTTCCTTAAGCTCATAAGTCCTCTCAGTTTCATAAGCCTCAGGAGCTTGTTCACTTCCTCTACGAGACATCAGTAGTCTTGATCTGAGATTCCCATATTGGTGAAATATGCTGCCATGTTTCTAATCAGTGATTAAGCAAAAATGAATGGTTCTTAATGTTTTTTATAATTTTTATTCTATATTCTTTGTTTACATTCCAAAGATTTCAAAGGCTTTCCCCTTTCCCAATCCCCCTCCCCACCATATGTCCCATAAGTCCTCTCCCACCCAACTATTCCCCAATCACCCCCCCCACCATTTCTCTGTTCTGGTACTCTCCTACAAAACTGCATCCAATTTTTTCAGGCCCAGGGTCCTCTCCTTTCTTCTTCTTGGGAATTATTTGACTTGCTAATTGTGCCTTAAGTATTCAGGGCTTCTGGGCTCATTAATATCCACTTATCAGTGATTGCACTTCATGTGTATTCTTTTGTGATTGGGTTAACTCACTTAGGATGATATTTTCCAGATCTAACCATTTGCCTACAAATTGCATGAGTTCATTATTTTTAATTGCTGAGTAGTATTCCATTGTATAAATATACCACATTTTCTGTATCCATTCCTCCTTTGAGGGATATCTGGGCTCCTTCCAACTTCTGGCTAATGTTTTTATAATGACCTTATGTAGGAAAAAAATCCTTATTTAGAAAATTTCTTATATAGGAAACAAAACAAAACCAACAATCAAATAACCCTAGATAGAGATTCTAAGGTAGTTATGAATGCCTCCCTTTCTCATGTACAGTAAGCACACAATTTACTTTCTTTGTACTTGCTTTGTTTAGAATCTGGGAGAATATAAGCAGAAATTTGTTATTTACCAGTCCAAGTCTCCATCTCTCTTCCTCTTCATATAGAAAGTCAACTTTGGACACATTAAAGAACCTGGGTTTCTGATACTAACATTAGTGTTGACAACATTGTGGTAGCTCAAGTACTAGGCACCCTGACAAAATCTGCATTCTATGATTAAAATTTATTCAAACAAATAACTCTGTCATCAACAAGGTTAAAGATTAATGAGTTCTACTAATGAAAGTTTGTAAGTTGACTCTTTGGAAGAATCATGTGTGCGCACAGACACACACACACACACACACACACACACACACACCTTGAAGTTAAACACAGGAGAATTCAAGCATGAAGTTCTATTACTGATACTATGACCCTCTGCCAGAAAAGGGGGCACTTCATATATTTCACCCAGCACTGAAACACCTGGTTTCACGTTCTATTGAGACTCAGAATTTTAACAAAAGGGAATTTGTTTGTGAGTTTCTGTTTATTTGGAATAAGAATTCTTGAGGCTGGCTGCTTCAGCATCTTGCTGTATCAACTCCAAAAAGTCAGATAGTTTTATTTGTTAGTAATTAGAATATTTATTTTGTTCGGTTAAAGTAGATGTTATTGATAAAAAACATGATAATTGTTATTTTACAGTTGCTACAACTAGCTTTTTTGAATTTCTTTAATGAATTAGCACATATTAACATTAATTAATATTAAGAGCAGTACTCTATTTTAAAATTTTACTTTTGTTTGTATTGTAGTTAATAACTATGAGTATGCATTATAACTGTTGATATTGCACAGTCGGAATTTGCTGTACATGATGGATCTTATATTTGTCACAGATGCTAATGGTATAATTTTAAGGTAGTGAGCTATAATGTTTTAGTAATAGTAGGATAAGGAAACTTATTTTCTATGTATCCACACCCTTCTTTTATGATCATCAGGTTCATTACTGAAGCTAAAGTGTATTTCTCTATTAAAAGAAAGTTATATACAGTGCAAAACAACCAACTTTGAAATGTTTCTAGTATCTCCATCATGAAGATGAACTACTTAAGGAATAAACAAAAGACCAGGAGATGGTAGCTGGAGAGAAGGTTGAAGAATGCAAAGCAGAGGCTTTCATCCACTATAGAGATGATAGGAAGCAGGCTTTCCACATTCCAGGAGATAGCAAGCATTCACACTTAGTGTGCAATGGACAACAGTAAGTACCCACTTATATGTAACAAAGACAGTAAAGCTTAGTCAAGGAGAATGCTTGTCTTTCCCTAAATTTGAATCATTGCTCAAAGGCATGAAAAAAAGAAAAAGAAATAGAAGAAAAGGAGTATGCAATGATAAAGACAGTTGCAACACACACAGTGCAGACACCAGAACAATGATCAATTAAGCCTGACACAGGAAAGATGAATTAGGCATGAGATTAGAATAGTAAATTGGCCTTAAACCTGAAAGTTTTATAAAAATTTCCTTTAGATATATGATGGTATGAATATGATCTGAATATACCGTATTTTTTTCACATTGTTTGGTAAGGAGGACAATATGAAAATATAATCATAGTGTTGATAATAATGTGAATTTTTCTTATTTGCATTTTTCACAAGATAATGAGTCTTGTTGCCCGTTTTTGCCTAATGATTTCCAAAATGTGGTCTACAGCATCAACCAGGAATGATTTCAGAGCTTGAATGAAATCCATGTTCTCAGGTTCCAAACAAACACAAAATCTGAAACTTGAGCAATGTGTTATGGGTTAACATAAGCATCTCAACATTTTTGCATATTTTGTTAGTATAAGGCATTTCTATATGATATACGAATCATATAAATTATATTATAAATTAAAATCATCCTAAACATTTATATTATTAGTAATTATTTGATGGAGCTTATTAATAAAATAAGCTATTTAATACATTCTATTAAATGTTTTAGATTGTTATGAGCCATATCTATAAAATATAAGCATAGATGTCTACTTGGTTTAATAACTCCTTAACAGAGGAGCTAGAGAGAAGGCTCAGTGGTTAAGAGCACTGAAGGTCCTGAGTTCAAATTTCAGAACCCACAACCACCCGTAATGAGATCTGATGCCTGCTTCTGGGGTGTCTGAAGGCAGCTACAGTGTACTTACATAATAAATTAATAACTCCTTAACGGTTATAATCTGACCCTATTGACCCAATACATTATTTTATTGCTTCTAAATTTATTTATTTATTTATTTATTTATTTATTTGTTTGTTTGTTTTCATTTTTTGATACTGGGTTTCACTGTATATCCTGGCTGCCCTTGATCTCCCTGTAGACCAGGGTGGCCTCAAACTCAGAAATCTGCCTGCCTCTGCCTCCCAAGTACTGGTATTAAAGGCATGCACCACTACTGCCCAGCACTCAAATTTAATTCTAAGTATATAGAAGTTAGTTTAGTAAAACAACTAAATTTGGATTAATCCTTAATAATACATGTCTTATCCTGATATCAACTATTGAAACATTATAATCTGTATAACTATCTACAAACACCTTTAAGTTAAAACCACATAAATTCACTTTAAATCACTGCACTTAAATATTTTTATATAACAAAGCTTATAGAACTATCCAACTAATATCTGACTTGTCTTAAGGTCCACTCCATGAGATGAAAACTATTTCTGATGTTGATTTGTAAATCAAGAACCTGAGGTACCTAAGACAAATCCAAATGGTGAAATAGTGCTGATAAGTGTGTGTATCAGAAATACACAAAAATAAATAAATAAATAAATAAATAAAGAAAGAAAGAAAGAAAGAAAGAACAACAACAACAACAACAAAAAGCATAGTAATAAAGTAACTTGTAATGACATTTTGCTGTACAAATAAATTGTTGGCTTATTTACCCATCATCAGAGACATTTCCTTCTACTGATGGGAACAAATACATATATCCACAGCCAGATATAATGCAAAAAATGAGAGACATTAAAATACTCAGTTCTAAATGGAAGGTGTTCATAGAACCCATTATTTCAAGGGTCAAGATACCCCACAGAAGAGGAAGCAGAACACATGAAAGAGCCACAGGGGATGGGAAACACAAGAAAACAAGGCCCTCTAAATCATTAAGAGCAAAGCTCATATGAACTCTCAACCCTGAAGCAGCATGAACAAGGCCTACCTTGCTGTGAACATATAAATTCCAGCATCCTGTTTAGTATTTCTATGTGATTACTCAGTATGTATAAACAACTGTTCTCTGGATCTTGTACTTTCTTGTGGGCCTTTTCCTTCTGTTTTTGTTGTTGTTTTGTTGGTTGGTTGGTTGGTTTTCCAGTTCCAATGTGTTAATTTTGTTTTGTATTAGTACATTTTATTTCCCTTAGAGGTCTGTGATTTTCCCTCTAAAGAGAGACTGAAAAGGATCAGATCATGATGGGATAGATGTTAGGAAGAAGTGGGAGGAATAGAGGATGAAGAAACCATTATCAGAATATATAATGTAACAAAAATCTACTTTCAATAAAAGGAGAAAAAAGTATTTGAATATAATACATAAAAAGTTGCTTTCTTCATGCTGTAGCCATTTTACATCTTAGTAAAGAAATGCACAAGCCCATCTGATTTCTAATTAAATTGCAGCCTGACTCAACCTACTCTAAAGCTCAATTATAGATGTATAAAGATGCATTTGCTCTGTTAGAAAGTCAAACATACAGCCCTGTTTAAACGCTAAAGATAATAAAAGCAGTTCTCATAATGTAAAGCATTTCTACATTGTATTTTGAAAGATATTGTTGAAAAAATTAAACACATTTATACTCGTACCTCTAGAGTACATAAATATAGTTCTCCCCAAAATAGCTATCCAGCACAAAAGATATTGTTGACTCTTTGCCAATGCCTACAATATTGCCACATATTCTTTTGCATATGGGATTTGACATAACTCTTGCACTTTTAACATGGATTTTAAAAGGAAGTAACATCACTGCATTTTTATATAACTGTATAATGCTAAAAATACAGTATTTATAATTTAAACAAAGGGATGCTAAGAACATGTGATATCTGAAGTTGGTGGACTTGAGCCAGCAGAGTACTGCAACAAGTAATTCATTTTAACAGCCTGAACAAGCACGCCTTTCATGGAAGAACACTCTCTCACTATCTTAAGCCTCCTTCTCTCTCCCCAAAACATCCCATATGTGACATTTGCATTGACTTCATCAGCTTCAAATTGCAACATCATGAATTTTAGCATGCAGTCTGTACTCTTTCATCCACAGCCAGGTTGGAATTGAATTAGTATATACTAAATTATTAAACATAGAGGAGTATGAGAGAAAATTCCAAGAAAACACTAATACCAAAACAGTCACTATAATCAGTGAAAAGAATATTTTCCAAACAACTGCCTATGAATATCTACACTGTTAAAACATTTTACACTAATATATATAGTGATATTTCACTTTTATGTTAAATTTATATATTATATGTCATATGATGTTAAATATATAGATAGAATTTTATATGCATACATAAGTATACATACCATCATATCTTGCTACAAGTCTATTTATAATGATAAAACAAAATCAATCTTAACAAATAATTAACTTTCTGATAATAACATGAAAAATAACTTTTCTAGATATTTGAAATATATGATTGTTTTCTATCATCATTATCTTAAGGACTCACTAACCAATATCTCATTGTCTTTTTTCCTCTATATTTCATTTCTATGGAGGTTTTAGTTTTTACATTCCATGTTTGAGTGATATACTGCAGTGTTTAACCTTCAATGCCTGGTTTATTTCACCTAATGACCTCCAAGCCTTTTCACATTGCTTCAGATAAAATTGTATAGTTCAGTTTATGATACCATGGCATTCAATTGAATATATGTCTTATGTATGATTTATTCATGAGATCTTAACATTTTTGGTTGTTTCTTAACCAGTGAGAATAATATTGTAGCAAAACAGCACAAAGATGAAATTAGCATGATTTTACTTTTGGAAATGAATTTTGCTGGGTCACCCTGGATTTTTAATTTTAAATGTTTATTTCTTTAAAGCAAAGTTGGAGCCTATTAAAAATGTTTGAATATAGACTCTGTAGTGGGAAAGGGGAATATTGGAAAAGGGATAAGTGTGGATGGGATGTTAAGTATGGATTTGAATGTTCATGTACAGAACATTAGGGACCAGAGGAAAAATGATGAATACTAAACATTTAGACAAAAACATATGGAAATCTATTATTTTATAAGCTTCCTAAAAATAAAATAAATAATAAAATAAAACAAACATAATTGGATTTACAGACACAGGGGGGAGTGTAAGGCTCTTCCCAGAATCCACAGCTTATTCAACAAAATCCCAGTGCTAGATGTTGAATACTGGCCTTCAAGTTGTTTGTCAGGGAGTCCCAGGGTCCCACAGGACAATACAGGCTACTGCCATTGTTGTTTGTTATCCACAGACTTGATGGTGTGATACCATCATTAACAGCACCACAAACACTCTCAATGTGGAACACTAGTTGCCTTGGGTGAAAGATGGAAAGACTATGTGAGCACTTAATGGAGCCACTCCCTCTACCTATAGTCTTCCATCTGCCTGTGAGAACAAAATGGCTGACGTTTCGGTGCACAGCACAAGATGAGGATATTTACAAGACATGTCTGGAGTCTAGTGCCTATTCTCTGGAAGCAACCACCATGACTCCTGGACTCCTAAGCATACTCAGACCAGCCTATCTTCTCCAAAGATTAGAAGCCCAGAACATCATCCTACTTCTGCTGAAGACCTAGGGCTGCTCTAATGTTTGCAGGACTGGCAACTGTTCTGTAGACTCATCATGGAAATGCAATGGATGGATTGTGGGGTGTCTGCCCACAAAATGAGCTCACAGTATCCTTTCCTGAGAACATGGACTCTATTTGAAACAGTGGTGACTGGCTGTTGCTGTCACCCTTCACCTGGTTGTCCAGTTAATTAGTCACTAGGCTCAGTGGAAGGGATTAGATTATCACCTCCTGGAATTCACAACTGAGAACAAAAACTGTTGGTCTGAAAGTCACTAAGAGTCGGAATCTTAAATTGTAAGCTCAGGAGCTGTAGAGGACTAAAGAGAGAAGACAGATACTCTAAATGCAACAGTTAACAATGTACCACCAAGTGAAAGTGTTTACTGGTAGCTTCATAGCTCCTAATTCTAGTTCCTTCTTGAAACCAGAAATGCTTCTGCCTTTAGAGTCTATAAAATTCTGCTACAACTGAGCACATCTCCTCTATTTCTTAAAGCACTCAAGAGTGTCTTATTTAAAATTAAAGAATTCTTCATACAATTAGGAAGCAAAGATATTTTGCAAGATAGTTTCAGATCAAACTATAAGATTTATTTTGTAACCTGTGAAATAGAGGTGCATCATTGAATTAATTTGCAATTACATACATGATATTTCCTGCGTGATTTTCTGAAAATATTGGCTATTCTTTAATTTGTGCTCTCATGGTTGGTTGGTTGGTTGGCTGGTGGTGAGACAAGATTACTACATGCTGCACAGGCTTGGCATGGGTTATTTTCCCATCTTGGCCTCTTGTGTACTGGGAGAATTGGTATTCCACAATGGATTTCTTAACATCTTTGTTGAAAAATCAGGCAATTATAGATGTATGAAGATTACTTTAAGTTACTCTATTCTGTTCCATAGGGATATGTTCCTAATTTTAGAGCAATACCCTGGTGTTTTGATTACTGCAGCAATGCATTACATCTCAAAGTCAGATACAATCAGAAAATCTTTGCTTCCTTTTCCATTAGTGTAAGACTATTTTAGATACACAGGTCTTTTGTGGTTCTCTGGAGATTATAGCAGTGGTTGTCCATTCTGTAAAGAATGCCATTGGTATTATGATGTGTTCTGCATTGTATTTGCTAATCTCAATGAGTAGTAGAAAGACTGTGATGATTTATTTCTAAAAGTATGAACACAGTGTTTTTCAATTTGCCTGAATGGAAAACAAAATTACATGGAAATTCTAGCCGCATGAAAAATGCCATTTGATAGAATTTATCAATCTTTAATCTTGAAACCCCTCAACAAATAAGGTATACAGAGACAATCAACATACAAAAGTCAGCAACTAGTATGATAGGGAGTTATATTGAAGAACACTTTCTCCAAAATCTTAAAAAAGATCAAGATTCAGAAAAACTTTAATTAGAAAAGTAGAAAAAATCTAAAATAAGATCTAAATCAGAAGAGGAGACCAATCTCTGCTGATTACACACATACAGAAACCCCAAGGTTCTACCAGCAATGGTTTATAATTAATATTTTTCTAAATGCATTAAATAGGATGAATGCAGTAAAAATATCCTATGATACAAAATAAGCACATCTTAATTAGTACCCTGATCTAATTAGAAAAAAGTTGAATTATCTCCAAGAAACTAAGAAATAAATTTTCTTCAAAGGACCTATAATAAACCCCATAAACATTAAATTTAACTACTACTGAAATTTCTCATAATGAATTAGGGAAAATATTGAAGAATAAAGATTGATAGTGTTTTCTAAACTTATCATACATTAACACAAATTATGTATGTTTCTTTTATTTCTTAAAATGAAAAATCAAACCATTTACCTTGACTTGATATAAATTAATATGGTTTAGTCAAAATAATAGAGAGAAGAGTGAAACTCCGAGCCCTATTTCATCAATCTGAATGTAGATATGGTAATCAATAATTTCTCAGATTACGGTACCTACAGATGCTAGAAACTAGCTAATGTTCTGCAAGGAACAAATATTTTTAAGCCTGAGTGGAAATATAATTAATATTTTTTAACAACGAAAATAATTTGAAGTGTTTTTTTCAAAAAATTCAACAATAATAATTAAGTAAAAATGTGTAAGCTTAACCTATACTTTGAATTAAGTGTAAGTCTTTGCATATTATGAACATATACATCTGGATATATGCATATATATGTTATATATAAATGCATATTATATAAGTTTTAGGTCAATTATAACTGAACAATTAAAATGTTAAATGTATATTTTCATAACAAGTAACTTTCAAAACAAATGATGGAATTAAATTACATAATTGATAAAATTAAATTTCCTCCTCTATCTTAGAAAACTCAAGACATAATATTTTTGCAGAAGTCAGTGATAAGCAAAATAAAAATCATCCATCTGTCATCTAATTGTTTTTAAATTTCTTCAGCTTTCAACATGCAGTATTTACATTTGAGACTGGTTCATCTTTTCTATTTTTTATAAGTGAGAAATAATTAATTATGAATATTTATATGTTTTTAATTAGTAGAAAATAGTCAAAAGCTTGTAGATTCATATAGTACAATGAATGCTTAATGAACATTTTATATTGACTGTGCTCCTCTTTGTGCCTATCATGATAAGGGTGGAGCACTTTCTAATTATTTTGTATCAAGATAGCCCTAATAATACCTGAGCAGAACAATTTTAAGGAAAAGGAAAAGATTTATTTGAGCTCATGATTTCAGAGAATTCTTTCCATAGTTCTTTTGTCCTGTAACCTTGAGCAGGATATCATGGTGGAAGAAATGTGCTACATGGTTCAACTGAACCTAGACTGGATGTTTCACTATAGTTCTATTATTTATAAGATCTCAAAGTTTCTTCCCCTTATATGAGTAGTGGAAATACTCTTAAGATTTTTTATTTTAAATTTTTAGAAGGAAATTTTCTATGTGTGTTTGTGTGTGTATGTGTGTGTGCATGTGTGTTTAAAGAATTTCTACTACTATCTTCATGATATAGATTTTTAAATATAGAACATCTCTTCTTGTAATACCACAGTCATGATAAATATAGAACAAATAATTTTCCGATCATAATTATCATGGAGTAGCTTAAAATTGTATAACATTTTTGTATGTCATTCACCTGTAAATTTTCTGAAGCGATATGATTAAGCTAGCAGAAGAGTAAATTAATGAATATATTAGTTTAGAAGCCATTAGTTAATTTATCATTTCAGCTACGCTGCAAAACAAATCAGAGTATCTTCAAGGGTTTTAATTATTTAGTTAAATATGGTTTTAAACTAAACTCCTTTTCTGCCTGTGTTGAAAATAGACTACAGATGATCATATTTCCATAGACTTCACAACATAAGCTTCCTTGGGTTTGAAATAAGTCTGTGAGGTTGCCAAGTATAAAGTTTATAACTGCTGTTATTTTGGAATATAAAGAGTTATGAAAATCTAAATGTTTTACAAAGTTAAAAAGTATTTTTTTGCTCACTTATAACTCAGAAATCACTAAAGTCATTCTGCTAAACATGCCAAGGAGTGCTTCGTGCCATATGCCAGCACAATCTTATTAAATTGCTGTGATTCACGTGCACATTGTCAAACACATATGAACATTGGATGCCAAAGACTGAAAATAGGCTCTTCCTCTCTCACAGAAGCTAGAATTGTGACCATGACCTCATTTGAAGAAGTCACATGCTCTGTGTCTAGCAGTATTTTTACCCCAGTATTAGTTCTGTTCTGTGCAAGTATTTTTCTTCACACTTCTTATATTCTCTATGTGTTCCCACTGTGTCCTTACACTGAGCACTGATGCAGTAACCAAAAAAGTATATAATTTAAGTGTCTGGACATTTCCAGCTACTGTAATACATTCCTTCATCTCTGAAGGAATAGTGTGAAACAATTATAATAGTGGATGAAATGCAAAGTATATCAGATCAGTTTTAGCTATCATGTAATTATGTATTTGATATTTAATACCAATAATTGCTATTAACTGGATGCATGACAATTTAGGACTTTTGTTAATGTCCTGAATTCTTAAAATGACTGGATTTATCAGTCAATTCCACTTTCCTTTGTGATATTTACCAGCTTAATCATTTAATTTGGTCCTGCATACCATAGTTTCTATGTGTGGATGTTCATTAAATTTATTTTTACAAAATTTCAGAGAATAGTCTAAGCCCTTACAATGAGGAAAAGAATTGTATATTTTTCACTAGTGCTGTGAACCAAGAATGGAATTTCTAATTTGACCAGTCTGAAATATTTAAAGCTATGCACTCTGTTCCAAAGAATGATTTTTAAGCTTCTCCTGCATTCTGTGTTGAAAAGCTAGCTGTGAGTTGAAGAAGACAGGAACAGGGAGCTACTGTCTTTTTCTGAGCTGTGCATATTGTTTTAGGATATGACCAAATGCTTTACGATATGTGATGCTTATCCCAATCCTTTTTTGGTTCAACATTTCCTCTTAATATGCACTACGTCACCGATTCATGCCATTACTTCCAGGTTCTCCCATTGGTATAATGTGAACCTTTGCTTTTAAATTTTAAAATTTCTTTCACTTGTCACAGTCAAGCTGTGTTATAGCAACTTGGTTTTGCCTGCTTCTTTATTCAGAAGGCAACGATCTTAAGTATTGGATTCTCTGTGATCCTACTACCAAAGAAACCCAGTATATGTTCAATATACTGTTAAAGGCAAAATATATTTTCTTTGCTGAGATATGCAAGATCATAAAGTTCACCTAGGTGGGTTACCAGTTAGTTCTATTATAATGATATTAAACATCATCCATCACTTTTAACTATGGAGGAAGAACAAAAAAAGAATATTGAGGCAAAGGACCTACATAACACCTTTTTATCGAACTATCTAGGGTTAGACAGGGCTTTGAGTGATGTTTTAAAACATGTCAGGTGACTGGAGTGGTTATTGCATTTATTTACAAAGTCAGCAAACACCAGTAAGTTGAATTCTGGTTAGGGTCACAATATCCTAGAAACTGAACTTTTGGGTCACAAAGTAGAGATTTTTTTCTTTATCTGAGCCCAGGACTGCATTTGATAACATATAAATGTTATCAAATTCCAACATGATATGTGATTCACCTGTTATTTTAATTCCTCAAACAAAATGTTTTACAGAAACATCTGAATTTTACTTGGACATACATCTATGTTCTTCCTCTATCTGTAAAACAGGCAATGGTTTTTAATGGGTTGTTTTAGTTCTATTCACTTTCCTTCTAGAGTAATTAAGTATCAAGTTTCTATTCACTTAAAGCATAAAATAAGTCTTCCCTCTTCTACTTCAAAGCCTATCCAGTAATTGAATAAGGTAATGTTACAGTTACCTTTTCAAAGTTCACTTTTAAATTCCTCTCACCATATGTTGTTCATCCTACAATTAGTGTGGCTTTCAACAGTGTAGATCTATGGACCGCTGAGATGGATGGATAGATGGCTCAGCAGTTAAGAGTTTTCCTTGCAGAAGTGAACCTGCATCCTGGCTTCCACATGGTAACTCACAACCATCCCTAATTCGTGTTGCAAGGGCTACAACACCTGCTTCTGACTTTCAGGTGCAACAGACTCATACAGTCCATATATGCAAGCAAAACACTTATGCACGTATAATAAGTGCATCTTAAGTGTTTTTTAATAATTCTAGTTATCTATTTCCAGGAGTTTAAGAACATTCATCTAACTCTCTTTATATAAAATTAAAACAAATATTTATTGTAGATGCATAGTGAAGTATTGAATACTCAAATAAAACCCATATGTAACTCATCTAATCCTTTTCTCATTTGCCAATATTATCTCTGCCTTTTCAAACTGTTCCATATCTTTACAGTATATTCAAACATACGCACCCTTTATTGTGTTAAGGTATAATCTACTTTGTTTTATGGATCCATTTTTAAAAATCAAGTTGTGTTAGTGTGAAAGAAAATAGTGGGTTAAAAATTTGGAGGAAGAAATGTTTTTAATGTCTTTAGGGCACCGACTTCTGTTTTTCTCATGAGAGACAGGTGGCTATGCTGATGCAGAGAGTTCTGTCTCTTTTCTCCCTTGAGATCCGTACATTCACTTAAAAGCAGAATGTTGACTGATAATTGGAAATATTCCAAAGGTTCAATTATGTCCTCTGCATAAAAGGGAAACCTCTTAGCACATGTTGCCTTTTTGGAAGCCAAGAAGATTTAGTCCTGTACAGTCAATTTGTTATAGGCAATTGCCTTTTTCTATTAGGGATTATATGACTACATATCTTTTGACCTAATGGAAAACTTATTCCCATTACTATTTTATATACTGAATAATATATTGTAAACCTAGAACATGTCATATTTTGTACCTCCCCTTGTGTGTCATGCATATATACAAAATCATGATTTTGATTTATTTTTTTAGGAATTAGATCCCATCCCTACCCCTAAGTAAGCTTATTTAAAAACTACCTTCAGTGCATTTGAGTGTTTTGATAGTTGATCAGCACTATCAAAAAATGTAATTTATCAAATAGTATGGTTCAGTTCCAATGTGAACAGAGCCAAAAATAAAATAAAAATATGTCTTTTAATGTATTCTCTTCCAAATTTTAAAAATCTGTCATTTAACATTATCAGGATGTGATTTTCTTTCTTTGTTTTTTTATTCGATATATTCTTTATTTACATTTCAAATGATTTCCCCTTTCCAGAAACCCCCATCCCCCAAATTCCCATAAGCTATCTTCCCTCCCCCTGTTCCCCAATCAACCCCTTCCTACTTCCCTATCCTGGTATTCCCCTACACTGTTGCACTGAACCTTTCTAGGACCAGGGGCCTCCCCTTCCTTCTTCTTGGGCATCATTTGATATGTGAATTGTTTCCTGGGTATTCCACATTTCTGTGCTAATATCCACTTATGAGTGAGTGCATACCATGTGTGTTCTTTCGTGATTGGGTCACCTCACTCAGGATGACTTTCTCCAATTCCCCCCACTTGCCTAAGAATTTTATGAATTCATTGTTTATAATAGCTGAGTAGTATTCCATAGTGTAAATATACCACATTTTCTGTATCCATTCCTCTGTAGAGGGACATCTGGGTTCTTTCCAGCTTCTGGCTATTATAAATAGGGCTTCTGTGAACATAGTGGAGCATGTGTCCTTATTATATGCTGGGGAATCCTCTAGGTATATGACCAGGAGTGGTGTAGCAGGGTCCTCTGGTAATATGTCCAGTTTTCTGAGGAACCGCCAGACTGATTTCCAGAGTGGTTGTACCAGCTTGCAACCCCACAAGCAGTGGAGGAGTTTTCTTCATTCTCTAGATCCTCTCTAGCACCTGTTTTCTCCTGAGTTTTTCATCTTAGCCATTCTGATTGGTATGAAGTGAAATCTCAGGGTTGTTTTGATTTGAATTTCCCTGATAACTAAGGGTGTTGTACATTTCTTTTGATGTTTCTCAGCCATTCAATATTCCTCAGGTGAAAATTCTTTGTTTAGCTCTGTACCCCATTTTTTTAATAGGGCATAGAATAAAAGTTCATATCAAAGAAACTTTCTATTGTATTAAAGCCATATAAGTCACACAGATCTGTAATTTTATAATAAATGATGAAGAACTTGAGCCTGAGAGGACTACATTTTATTATGTATTAAAATCATACTAAGATAGTGTAATTTATATAGGATGTATCTTTTAAAACTCTTGTATTTGACTTTGATGCAAATATGGTTATTTGATCAACCACACTAATTTTTTCAATTTCTCTAAGCAGGCTTATCAAATCTCAGTGAATGGCTTAATAAACTATGAAGTAATCACTCATAGAAGTGATACACTTAATTAGTAAACGATCATTCCTGAAAACTCCAGTGTACTCTTCTACTGGATTAAATGGATTCAAGTGGAACAAATAACCATGTACCATGTGGCTGTATCAGCCACATTACAACTAAGCATTGAGTTGGGAGTAGCAGATAAGAGACAGAGGAGTGATAATTGCACAGTGAGTGAACTAGTAAGACTTTTTTCAAGCATATATAAGCTAGAGTCATCTGTGAAGAATTAGGAAAAAAAAACAAGAAAAAGCAAAAACAAACACAAACACAAATAAAAAAAAAACATGACTTCATGAGAATGCCTGAAAGCAAATTTGTAGAACATATTTATTGGATATTTTCTTTATTTACATTTCAAATGTTATCCCCTTTCCCAGATCTCCCCCTGTCCAAAGCACAATCCCATACCCCCTCTCCCTGCTTCTGTGAGGGTGCTCACCCACCCACCCACCAACTCCCTTCTTTCTGCCCTAGCATTCACTTACACTGGGGCATCAAGCATTCACAGGACCTAAGGTCTCTCCTCCCATTGACTCCCCCTCTGCTGCATATGCAGCTGCAGTCACGGATCCATCCATGTGTACTCCTTGGTTGGTGGTTTAGTCTCTGGGAGCTCTGGGGGACCTGGTTGGTTGATATTATTGTTCTTCCTTTCGGGTTGTTAGCCCATTAAGCTCCTTCAGTCCTTTCTCTAACTCCTCCATTGGGGACCCCATGCTCAGTCCAATGGTTAACTGCAAGCATCCACCTCTGTATTTGTAAGTCTCTGGCAGAGCCTCTCATGAGGCAGCTGCATCAGGCTCTTGTCAGCAAGCACTTCTTGGCATCCATAATAGTATCTGGGTTTGGTGACTTTATATGGGATGGATCCCCAGGTGGGGCAGTCTTTGGATGGTTGTTCCTTCAGTCTCTGCTTCACATTTTGTTTCTGTATTTCGTCCCATGAGTATTTTGGTCATCCTTCTAAAGAAGACCTAATCATCCACACTTTGCTCTTCCTTCTCCTTGACCTTTGTGTGGTCTCTGAATTGTTTCTTGGATATTCCATGCTTTTGGGCTAATATCCACTTATCACTGATTGCATAGCTTGTGTGTTCTTTTGTGACCTGGTTACCTCAACTCAGGATGACATTTTCTAGTTGCATCTATGTGCCTAACATACTCAATGCAATCCCCATCAAAATTTCAACTCAATTCTTCATAGAGTTAGGAAGAGCAATTTGCAAATTCATTTGGAATAACAAAAAGACCCAAAATAATGAAAACTATTCTCAACAGTAAAAGAACTTCTGGGAGAATCACCATCCCTGACCTCAAGGTGTATTACAAAGCAATAGTAATAAAAACTGCATGGTATTGGTACAGAGACTGACAGATAGATCAATGGAATAGAATTGAAGACCCAGAGATGAACCCACACACCTATGGTCACATGATCTTTGACAAAGGAGCTAAAACTATACAGTGGAAAAAAAGACAGCATTTTCAACAAATGATGCTGGCTCAACTGGTGGTAAGCTTATATAATAATGCAAATTGATCCATTCTTAACTTCTTGTACAAAGCTCAAGTCCACGTACATCAAGGACATCCACATAAAACGAGACAAAATGAAACTAATAGAAAAGGAAGTAGGGAAGAACTGCGAACACATGGGCATAGGGGGAAAGTTCCTGAACAGAACACCAATGGCTTATTCTCTAAGATCAAGAATCTACAAATGATACCTCATAAAATTGCAAAGCTTCTATAAGGCAAAGGACACTGTCAATAGGATAAAATGGCATCCAACAGATTGGAATATGATCTTTATCAATCTTAGGTCTGATAGAGGGCTATTATCCAATTTATACAAAGGACTCAAGAAGTTAGACTACAGAGAATCAAATAACCCTATTAAAAATGGGGTACAGAGTTAAACAAAGAATTCTCAACTGAGGAATATTGAATGGCTGAGAAGCACCTAAAGAAATGTTCAACATTCTTAGTCATTAGTGAAAATACAAATCAAAACAACCCTGAGATTCCACTTCACACTAGTCAGAATGGCTAAGATAAAAAACTCAGGTGACGGCAAATGCTGACAAGGATGTGGAGAAAGAGGAACACTCCTCAATTTTTGGTGGGATTGCAAGCTGATATAGTCACTCTAGAAATCAGTCTAGCAGTTTCTCAGAAAATTGGACACATCACTACCTGAGGATCCAGCTATACCACTCTTGGGCATATACCCAGAAGATGATTCAACACATAACAAGGATACATGCTCCACTATGTTTACAGCATCCTTATTTATGATAACCAGAAGCTGGAAAGAACCCAGGTGTCCTTCAACAGAGTAATGGATACAGAATATTTGGTACATTTACACAATGGTGTACAGCTCATCTATTTAAAACAATGACTTCATCAAATTCTTAGACAATTTCTTGATTAAATGTTTTAAGTGAAATGGCATAATCTACTGTGGTCAATGCCACTTCTGGGCAGGAGATTTTGGGTGGTACAGGGA
This sequence comes from Apodemus agrarius, assembly GCA_964023405.1. NCBI lineage: Eukaryota > Metazoa > Chordata > Mammalia > Rodentia > Muridae > Apodemus > Apodemus agrarius. Next base: position 16,909,275 of record OZ030013.1, read on the forward strand.
ATCATCTCAAATAGTTTCATTCAAAATTTTTCCTAACTAAAGGAAATGCAGGGGGAAAAAAGACATGAAGCAGAGACTGAAGGAAAGACCATTCAAAGACTGCCTGCCACACTTTGTGATCCATCCTATCTGCAGAAACCAACCCCAACATGATTACTGATGCCAAGATGTGCTTGCAGACAGGATCCTGTTATGGCTTTCCTCTGAGAGGCTCTGCCAGCACTTGACTAAAACAGATGCAGGTCCTCACAGCTAACCATTAGATTGAGATTGGGGACTCCAAAAGGAAGACTTAGGGAAGGACTGAAAGAGATGAAGGGGATTGCAACTCCATAGGAAGAACAATGGTATCAACAAAAAGAACCCCTCAGCTCCCAGGGACTAAATAAACTGCCAACCAAAGAAGATACATGAGCTGGTCCATGGATCCAGCTACATATGTAGCAGAGGATTGCCTTATCTGGCATCAATAGGAGGGGAGGCCTTATGTCCTATGGAGACTTGAAACCCCAGAGAAGTAGTATGATAGAGGGGTTAGATGGAGGTGGATGGATAGGTGGAGGAGAGCCCTCTTAGGTGCTAAGGTGAGGAAGGATGGAGGAGAAGGGAGGAGGGAGGATGGAGCAGGGATTGTCAAGGGGACACTTGGAAGGTGTCACCATTTGAAATGTAAATAAATAAAATAATTAAAAATGAAAGAAGGAATGAAGGAAAGAAGGAAGAAAGGAAGAAAGGAGAGAAAAAGAAAGGAACAAAGAAAGAAACAAAACAGTAACCCAGGAAGTTAGTTAACAACATTTCTCCATAATCTGTACGTCCAATCCTGAGTCCAGTTTTCTGCCCTGCCTTAAATTTCTGCTTTGGCTTCCTTTATTCCTGTGACTGAGAACTATAAATCAAATAAATGTTTCCTTCCCACAGTTGTTTTTTATCATGGTGTTTATCTCAGCAATGAAATGCCAGACTAAGAAATTGACTTAGGAAGTAAATGTTGAATTGTATTGAAGTTGTGAAAGACTTGCTAGGATACTAGAGAGTCATAATCTCAGAGCAAAATATAGAGCTTCAAAAATAAATACACCCATCCATGGTGTGATGGTTTGTATATGATTGGCCCAGGAAGTGACCTCATTAGGAGGTGTGGCCTTGTTGGAGTAGGTGTGTCAATGTGGGTATGGGCTTAAAACCCTCACCCTGGCTGCCTGGAAGTCAGTCTTCTACTAGCAGCTTTCAGATGAAGAGATAGAACTCTCAGCTCCTCCTGCACCATGCCTGCCTGGATGCTACCATGTTTCTGCCTTGATGACAAAGGACTGAACCTCTGAGCCTGTAAGCCAACCCCAATTAAATGTTGTCTTTTCTAAAACTTGCATTGGTCATGGTGTCTGTTCACAGCAGTAAAACCCTAACTAAGACAGAAGTTGGTACCAGGGACTGGGGTATTGCTGTGATAGGCCTGACCATGCTTTTGTTCGGAAGAATGTGGATTTTGGGACTTTGGATTTGGAAAGCCATGGAATTCTTTAAGTGGGGCTTAATGGGCCAGACTAGTAGGAATATGGAAGACAGTGGTGCTGAGGGACATTTGGACTATGTAGGCCTGACGGCCCAAGAAGTTTCAGTGGACAAGAACTTTAATATGTGGCTGAGAGACTGTTTTTGTGATGTTTTGGTAAAGAACATGGCTGTTTTTTGCCATTGTCTGAAGAGACTGCCTAGTACTAAGGTAAAGAGATTTATATTAATTGCATCTGCAAAGGAAGTCTCAAAAAAGCCCAACAAAGACTTTGTTCTCTGGTTAAGTCTGATAAAGAGGATTTTGAACCAACATAGCAAGCTGAGAAAGGAAAAGTACAAAATATATAGTTTGAGTATTAAAGGGACTCCAGGAAGTGAAATGGAGCTGAATTCAAGGATATTGAATTAAAGGAGTGGCGACCTTGGGGCAAGATTCCACCCAGGTAACTTTAGGTCCAGGCATGGTAGTACAAGCCTTTAATCCCAGGAAGCAAAGATAAGCAGATCTCTGAGTTCAAGGCCAGCCTAGAACAGAGTAAATTCTAGGTGAAGAAAAACTTTAATCCAGGCTTGGTGGACCACACCTTTAATCCCAGTGCTTAGGGGACAGGCATGCAGATCTCTTGAGTTCCAAGTCAGTCTAAGGAGCAAGATTCAGGACAGCCAACTTAGGCAGTGAAGGAGCTGGGAAAAAGGAAGCTAGTGATAATGTTCCAGCTCCTGCAAGCAGCAGAACTCAGCAGCTTCAGCCATGTGTCTCTGGCTTTATATTCAAGAGAAAAAGGAGACTACTGAAACAATTGATGCTGGTTGGCTGGAGCTAAGAAATTAGTGGTGATTAAGAAAAGACCAGCATCACTGAGGTGAAATATGGGAAGTGTTTTCTGGGAGCACAAAGAAGCTGTATTCCAGAGATAGCCAAGTGTTCCTCATGCTGCAGCTGTACTTGGTAATGTGTAAGAATCATCCAGGTGGTACTGGTTTTGAAGGCATGAAGGCATCATGAAGGACAGCTGAGGCTTGGTACTGTGAGAGGCCATGGAAGGCCATTGGTGAAAGTGTACCCTCAGTTATAATTGACAGCCCAGGACTGCAGGGGTCATGCAAAGGAGTTGAGACTTGGTACCATGAAGAGAGCCTATGAGAGGCTTTGGTGAAGCATAGTTGCAGTGGAAGACTCTAGCATATTGGAGATGCTAGTACCATGGGATGACCACCAAGAACAGCAGTGGCAGTGGAGTGGATCAATCTGAACTTAGAGTGCTACAGAGGGCAGAGCTGGAGAAGTGACACCAGCTCTTTGGAGATACACAGAAGATCATGTGTGGATCTCAGACTTTGGAACAAGAAGCTGAAATTGACTTGGGGTACCCAAGATGTTTAAGATGCCAGGGTCACAGGATACCTGCCAAGGAAAGCTGTTAACAGGGAGTGGAACAAGCCCAGGAGAAAGAACCTAGTTGCAGTCAACAAGGATGAAAAAGGAGTTGGATATCTGAAGACTGCTTTGCCATCAGACATGGAGATGCAGAGTTTGGACTTTGCCCAGCTGGTTTCCTGTCTTGCTTGGAGGATTACAGTTAAGTGATTGAGTGAATCTCAGAAGAGACCTTGAACTTTGGACTTTTAACAGTGTGGAGACTGCTATAGACTAAAGGGACTTTTGAAGTTGGACTAAATGTATTTTGCATTGTGCTATGTTTAAGTATGGCCCCCCATAGACTAATGTTTGAACAAGCCTATGGGGGCCAGGGAGTAGAATGTGATGGTTTGTATATGATTGGCCCAGGAAGTGACCTCATTAGGAGGTGTGGCCTTGTTGGAGTAGGTGTGTCAATGTGGGTGTGGGCTTAAAACCCTCACCCTGGCTGCCTGGAAGTCAGTCTTCTACTAGCAGCTTTCAGATGAAGAGATAGAACCCTCAGCTCCTCCTGCACCATGCCTGCCTGGATGCTACCATGTTTCTGCCTTGATGACAAAGGACTGAACCTCTGAGCCTGTAAGCCAACCCCAATTAAATGTTGTCTCTTATAAAACTTGCATTGGTCATGGTGTCTGTTCACAGCAGTAAAACCCTAACTAAGACACATGGTTTATTAAATCCTGATATGTTAATTTGAATTACTTTAAAAAAAATAGAAAATGATTTATAATGATATTTATAGGAGCTCTTACATTGTTGTGACTATATTATGTTGTTCATATTATAAATATTTAATATTTCTCACTTAAAATTATATTTGTTACAAATATTAAATTATGCTTTTTAAGACAACTACATAGAAGATGTATTTCTGGAATCCTTGCTACATTTGTTTGCCTCCCATTTTAAATAATTGTTTTGTTTGAATAAGGATTGAAAATCCCGAAACAACCTTACTGTATGTATAATTTTTAAAATAATCTATTTTAATCTTGTATCCGAAGTAAAAAGTTTGCTGTCATTCAGCACTAAATTGCTTTGAAGGTAATTTGTTTGACTTCCTGAGAGTCTTTGTTTTTTACCTTTTATAACTGGCAGGTTTTTTTGGCTTTTAAAAATGGTGTATGACTTTAGAATATTGGTGAAATTTTATTTAGCACTTCAGATTAATTTCAAGTACTTCTTTGGATTCTTACTTCAATAGAATTGAGCAGTCATCAAAAACATCTTTCTCCTTGCATTACATTGCACCCTGGAACAGGATAATAGAAAGTCTACAGTTGTTTTGTACTTTTTCTTTATTTTTTGTACAATTTTTCAAATTTTATGATTTCTATGTTTTGTTTTACTTACAGTTTGAGGTAGAAGTTTATTGAGGTAGAAGCTCAATAAATAGTCAATTCTTTTATACTATATCCTTTTAAAGATTTATGTCTATGTGTGTGGGTGTGAATACGAGTGAGAATATGAATACTAGTGAGAGTGGAGTGCAGAGATGTTGGATCACCATGTCTCTGGAGTTACAGATATAACTGAATGACTCAATATAATTAAACAAACTTCTATGTAGTAGACACTGAAGCAAGCAATAGCTTCTTTACATTCCTATCATCAGCACCATGTTGTTTGAATTATTCTCATCCACTGAAGCATTTGATAATACTATCAATACACACAGCCATGTATATACATACATACACACACATATTTAAAAAAACACAATTAAAAGCATTACCAGTTATTTACAACTCTACATTATATTTATAAGTTCTATAAACCACTTTGCATTTACATTTTGTGATCTAAATGGATATATTTATATCCTTTTCACCTTCCTATCTTGGGAGTATTCAGTTTTTCCTGTGCCACATAGATAGTACTTACATATAATTTTTTTGTGTAATACTTACGTATAAAATGTTGTTTAATTTTTTTTTACTGTTTTATTTAAAAACCATTTTGTATATGTTTATATAGGGAGATTATTTAGAATAAAATAAATAAAAAGAAAGTTATTTACAAAAGTAGTTCATGTTAGAAAATAAATTAAACAATAACCCTAGTTTGTCTTTTCTGTTGAACAGAAACAATTTACAAATATGCTGTAAGATAATTCCATGACTTATCATATGACTTTATTATTAGTCAGAATCTTTAATGGTTCCTCATGGGGGGGGATGATTGGGGAATAGTTGGGGGGAGAGGAATTATGGGACATATGGTAGGGGGGAACTGGGAAAGGGGAAAGCCTTTGGAATGTAAACATAGATTATAGAAAATAAAAATTTAAATAAAAAAAGGAAAAAAAAAGAAAATAAAACCTATGTGAAGCTGAGCTTAATTACTAAAGCATCAGAAAAATCTTTCCTAACTGCCACCCACATATGCTTTTATATTTCTTTTCTTGCTTCTTTCCCGATCTTTATACATTTCTTTCCTTGCCTCTTTTCCTGATCAAATGTATATGTCTCTAGTAAGTACAGGTATAGGACACATTTTGTAGCAATTTTCTCTTTCAATCTGGTTTACTCGAAAAATAAAATAACAGTTTGATGGAGAAGAGTGAAGAAGCATGTTGATATTGAGAAGGCTAGGATGACTCCCTAACAGGCTTCAAATGGGCAGTTCAGGAGAGGAGCCCTGAATCTCTGTTTCCAGAAACTGGGCAAGACCAGGCAAGTCTGGGCTTCAGAAACTGTAGCAAGGCAAGGACAATGGGGCCAGCAGCAGTTTCCTGACTTCCTCAGCTACCTCCTTGGCAACACTTTCCAGTCTTTCCACCAAGTTTTCAGACCTCATGCCCAGGTAATGGAATTTTCTTAGAATAGATCAAGATAAAGCTCATCTACCCTGGAATCCCATGATATGCTTTAAATCAGGCCTGCAAGTTCACCTGATTGTCTATCTTGGTAACGGGAGACCCCAGCATGCTAGACTTCTGCAGGATAAAACACTCTTTGCATTCACATACTATTTGGTTCTGGGCTCTCATTCTTTGGTGAATCATGGACCCTAGCAATATCTAAGCATCCTAGATGATGGGGATTGTCACTCAGAGGCTGTCAATATAGTCTATGGCAACATTCAAAAAGACTATGAGCACCAAGAAGTCAAACCTTTGGACATACAAATGAGCCATATCTGAGAACTGTATTCATGGGTGTGCGAGTAGATATATTTCACAATGTAATCTAGAGTATACTAGCAAATGTGTGCATACTAATGTACTAATATATTCAATGAATCTTCAGATGAAGATGAATATATTATGGTTATCCCAATGAGAACATCCTTTATTGAGGAATATTACTTAATTACAGGCCTCAAATGCACTTAATGAATTATTGCAGTCTTCCTGAGAATTATGCAAGATTTTAGGCTAATTACATAATGTGCTCCACATGTTGATGTGACCCTTTTAATTAGTTGCAGAGCTATTTAATGTAAAAGTCAATATGAATCTACTGATAAAACATTTATCTTGAAGCACTACTAATTTTCAGGTAGAAAAACCTCCAAAGTCATGTGGGGGAAGGATCAAACCTTATAGACACGTTCATGTGTCTATGTTACTTGCTGGTTTCTTTTGTATGGTTTGTCCTCCTGAGTTCTAATATCTTCATTTTTTACCATTCTGATATGAACTAGGACACAATGTATGGCTTTTTCTCTTAGTAATATGCTGCATATGTAGAAATTATCTTGCTAACTGGAATTTTAAATGGAATAATAATATTTAATAGCAATCAGGCATTATTCGACTGGGACACTCATTTGATTGCTTCAGTAGTAAGCAAAAGCATATCTCATCTTTAGGGACCCTAGTTTCCCCAAAGCGAGCCAGAGGACTAGAGGTACAGAAAGAAACTCAGGTCAGTGCCCTCTTTGCAAGCACTTGGTTTAATTCTCCCAGAGACAGATCTAGCAGTTTACTTTTCTTATACATTTAAACACAGTAGAACTTGTATCCTGTGACCTTTACAATAACAGTGAATTCTGTGAATTCTATGAGCTCATGGCTAGGATAGTGAGGAAGAATCTGTGGAAGAATAAGCAGAGATTCGATTGCTGGAAGGTGTAAAATTCACAGTGCCTCTTTCACAGGGATGTGCTTTATTCATTAAGGGACTAGGGCACTGACAATGAAGCAGGGAGAGAGGGAAAAGGTGGAGTTTGGTTCCTAATAGAATAACAAAGAATCGTCAGGCTGATTGATCACTTTTCACTCTGGCATTTCAGGTTACTAAATGTCATTCATTTCCTTTGAGTGAGGAAAATTGGCCCAAGTAATTGACAATCCTGTTATCTCTGGTACTTATTCTAAACTATGTTTTCTACACCCATGTATGGGGACTGGACTGGCACTGCAGTGTTTCTAGTAAGCAGATGCTGACTAAAGCTGCTGGCATCCAGCCCAGAAATATTAGCACCTTTGATTTCTTGTTGTGTCCCCACTGGCGGGTGTCTTTTGATCCTTGAGGTGTCTTATGCCTTTTAAAACATGGAACCTTTTAATCACATTGAGTTCAGGACCTCTGATTGTGATATGGCACACACAGTGAGGGTGTTTGACAAATTACAGGAAGATAACAACCCATTTAACAATCTCCTCAGACAGTAACAGTAATAGAACATAGGTTTTCATTCCTTTAATGATCTGAACTGTGTTGAGTCAAGATTAAAGGCTTAGTGGAATGTAAAAATGTATATTCCAAGTGACCTGATAAAGCAATCTAAAATAGCATGCCCTAATTTCCAAATATTCTATTCCATTCAATCCATCCTGGCATTTTATTTACAAAAAGTGCTCACAAGTTTACTTGATTTTGTTCAGTACAAAGTAATTGTCAGAAAAATTTCACTTCAGTGAATTTATTTTACCTAAATATACAATGATCTCTATTAAGAACAACAATTACTGTGTATTATAAAACACATAGAACTTATTAACAACATTCTTCCATACCCAAAGCTGTAAAAGGATATGATTTTAAGTGTTAGGATTCTTCTAAGCATTTCTAGTCATAGAAACTTTACATTCCTTGTGTGCTAACATTTAAAAATTAAAATGTACTTCATTAGTTGTCTAATGTCATAGGAAAATTGATTATCTTCAACATTTCGACACATTTGAAATATTCAATAGGCATATCTCCATTGTTTTCTTGACATTGTACCTGAAAAGTTTCTATTTCTCTTACTCTCCCATTGATGACTGACAAGGACATCCTCTGCTACAAATGCAGCTGGAGCCATGTGTACCCCTTGGTTGATGGCTTTGCCCTGGGAGCTCTGTGGGGTCTGATTGGTTGATATTGTTGTTCTTCCTATAAGGTTACAAACCTCTTCAGCTCCCTTAGTCCTTTCTTTAACTCCTCCAGTGGGAAACCCTCACTCAGTCCAAGGGTTGGCTGCAAGTATCTGCATCTGTATTTTTAAGGCTCTGGCAAAGCCTCTCAGAAGACAGCCATATCAGGCTCCTTTAGGCAAGCATTTCTTGATATCCATAATAGTGTCAGGGTTTGGTGACTGTTTATGGGATGAATATTGGACAGTCTCTGAATGGCCTTCCTTCAGTCTGTGCTGCATTTTTGCTCCTGTAAGTATTTTGTTCCCTTTCTCAGAGGAACCAAAGCACCCACACTTTGGTCTTCCTTCTTGATCTTCATGTGGTCTGTGAATTGTATTTTGGGTATTCAGAGCTTTGGTGCTAATATCCACTTATCAGTGAGTGCATACCATGTGTGTTCTTTTGTGACTGTGTTATCTCAGTCAGGATGATATTTTCTAGTTCCATCCATTTGCCTAAGAATTTCATGAAGTCATTGCTTTTAATAGCTGAGTAGTACTCCATTGTGTAAATGTACCACATTTTCTGTATCCATTCCTCTGTTGAAGAACTTCTGGGTTCTTTACAGCTTCTGGCTATTATAAATAAGGCTGCTAGAAAATAAGAGTAGCATTGTCTAGAGTTCAAGAATCTAGTTAATACTTATTGACTTAAATTGTTCACATCCTTTTACATTACTGTAGTAATGCCATATTCTGATTATTTTGGCTGCATATATTAGGAAAGTAAGGAAAATTATGATTAAGTAATCATTGGAGTTTAAGACTCTTCAAAGCTTTCCAAATATTTATATTCAAGGACACAAAAGATGGGTAGTAGAAGAATCAAGGTTGTTAGGGAAAATGGAGATATCTTTTTTCTATCATTTTGAGCACTCAATGTCAATGTAGTTTCAAAAGTTTATATATGCTTGTATAAATACTTATTCCACAATAATTTTTATTTGGCTCCATAATCAGAATTTTATTAAAATATTAATTGTTTTTCATTTGATTCTTGTGTTTTTCCATAGTCTAGAAAGATAAATACATAATGAACAGATAGATAAATAAATAATTAGTTAGACAACTATTGAATTTCATATGGGCTTAATAGGATGAATATATAGAATAGTGCAAGATTGAGAAAATTTTTGTCCATATTTTTTATAAATAGTTTATAAATATAATACTTTTCAGTAGAAAAAAATTTAATCTAAGTTTTGATTGTAATGGCTAACTTATTTTTATTGAATCTTAAATTATTAAATATAGAGTAGTCTATTTGTGATCACAAGAGTAACACATTCCAGCTCAGGGTAGAACTTTATAAAAAGGCTATTTAGCTTAGGCTGAATGGAAGTTTGAATAACTCACCCATTGGATCTTCTATGCATGATACATTTCTAGACACTGAATTCTATTAGTTCATCACCAGACACTTGGCTTTCAACAGAGAAATGAAGGTATTAGAGGAAATGACTTTCCTTTTCTCTTTTATTAAAAATATTTTATTTGAATATATAGACGAGTGATATATTTATAGGACATCACCAACTCCTTTGTCTGCTCCCATGTGTCTCTCAATTCTGTCTGAAATACATAATCTTACTTCAAAATTATTTCAAATATGCATATAAATATATAGATGCATATTATAACTATATAGATGTAAATGCACTGTGTTCATTTAATGATACTCTTGTACATAGGCATTTAGGACTGACCACTTTGTGGTCAACTTGTACAACTAATGAGAAAACTTGTCTTTCAGAAAGGCCAGTATTTCCTCTCAACTGTTATTTCCACTAACTGCTTGTAGCTCTTTCTGTAGAGCTGAGGCTCTGTGAACGCCTCTCCTTCCCGTTTGTATACCAATCCATGCTGCTGCTGCTCAAGTATTTTAAAGGCAACTGCAGTGGTGAGATTTTATGGGTGCTGCTTCCCTGCATTTTCCTTTTTGCATAATGTTCTCTGAGCCTTTTTATAAAGGTTACCAATGGGACTTAAAAATCTCTCAGGGGAATCCAAGAAACTTTAAAAACTATATAAGCTAGTGTTCCTGTCCATGAACAATATAAGTTAGCATTCTTGTCCTTGAACAATATAATAAGGTAGTCTACTGTCCTTGATTGCTTCTAAGATATTTTAGGTAGGGCTCTACTGTTGAGGATACCACACAGAAGTCAGCCATGTGCTCTTAGAGAAATTGAGATAGGTATGACCTAGACGCTTTGTCAACGATGTCTGTTTATCAATGCACAGGAGCTGCCATCCAATCTGCCAAAGTAGAAGAAAAAAGGGTCTTTTTTAAAAAACACTTTTGATAAATTTAGATTCAGGAGTACTTTTCTTTAAACATTCTGTAGGCTACAATGATTGCTAATAAAGAGATTTCACGTCACTTGATCTGTAAGTTATACCTGGCAAGTCTATGTTATTTCTGTTCTTTTATTTCTTTCTTTTGGGGATTTGACAGGGCTAATCACATTGATTGATAGGTGGTAAAAGAGACTGCTGTGAAAACTGCCTCAGAGCAGTGTGCTGCTGATGAAAATGAGTCAATTTATGATTTTTAAATAAAAAACGGAATAACTTTAGTATTAGTAGACACATAGATTTCAGGGCACATTATAATAAGGCTTCTATTTGTACTGATACCAGTTAACAGTTAAGCTCAATTTCAAATGCCATGAGCATTTTCTGTGAAAAGAGAAAATAAGACTTTAAAGGCCAGGAAAAGTTATCTCCCATTCTTATTCTTTAGGCTTTTGTTAAAATAAAAATGCAAAACTTATATGAATGGATACCAGTGGTTACATGGCAAATTTTATATTTTTATTCTTGGATACATGTATTTTTAAACTTTTGTTCAGTTTCCTTGATGATAAAATTATGTCCACAAAATGCCAATAAGAAGGCATAATTCTCAGTCTTTAATTAGTACTTTTAAAAATTACCTATGTCTGTTTTGAGAGTATAATAAATAAAAAATTTGAAATGCAGTAAGTTTTAGAGCAAGAGATAATGAAAACACTTATGTCCTAACAGAGTGCATCCATGCACTCTACAGGGTATACATAGAATTCATTATGGTAAGTTTGTGAGTATTTGTTTCTCAATCAACAGCATCCAACACAAGGCCTGAAACAAAAGAGATGCTCAAACCAAAATTGTTTAAATGTGTAGATATAAATTTTTTGATCATCATTTCTGTTTGGAAAAATAATAAAGGAAATTGTGTGAAATGTGCTCACAAATGTATTGTTATTCTAGCTTTCCTCAGCGCAGGTAACTTCCCAGTGGAACCTAGAAGAAAAAGAGAAATGGAAGGGCTTCTGCTTCTTATGTAACTGCTTTTGCTTACTAGAGTAGCATACACAAACATACATATTATATATATTTTATATATATATAATATATGTGTGTGTATTTGAAACTATACATAAAAACATTCTGTTTATAGATAATTTATTTTCTTTTTTTTAAATTTTTTTTATTTTCTTTATTCTATGTTTACATTCCAAAGGCTTTCCCCTTTCCCAGTTCCCACCCACCATAGTTCCCATAGTTCCTCTACCCCCCCCAACTGTTCCCCAATCATTCCCCCTCCCCCCTCGGTTTCTTTACTAAACTGGATGCAATCTATACAGGCCCAGGGTCCTCTCCTTTCTTCTTCTTGGGAATCATTTGACTTGCTATTTGTGTCTTGAGTATTTAGGGCTTCTGGGCTCATTTTCTACTTTATTGCTTTTAAAATATTTATCAATAGAAAATTTACTATAAAATCTATAAAACTTACTGACAATAATGTAAGTTCAGAATAAATCATCACGTGGATGTTAACTTTTTCAACTTAAGTATTTCTGATTATTTATGTTTCTCTTGTGTTATAAAACCTGCAGAGAGATGGGGATCTTAAATAAATCAGACTGTATCATCAGAATAAAAATTATCACATATAAACAGATATACACAATAAAGGGTCACTTGGGCAGCACTGTAGTGAGGAAAGTGATGTGTTTCTACTTTAATTTTATATATTTCTTAATTTTGTAGATTTATTTCTATGTAATTAGCTGTTTAAATTAACAAAGGAAATGGAAACATAACATTTTGTGTGAATATGATTATAATAGTGATGTGGCTGTATTTCAGAAATTCTACTAAAATCCATTGTTGATTTTCATTATTTTTGATTTATTATTTACAAGAATCCATCTTAATACAGTGGTTTGTTAATAAGAAAACAAATATCCAACACAAGTTTATAAAAAAAGTGAAAAGAAAAAGCAGATGCAAAAGAAATTTTAGAAGACATAAAAAGTTCCATTTAGAGGGCAATTTGCTGCTCCATTTGGATCAGCCCACACCTGCACTTGTAGTTAATGTAGCTGCATGGGAAGGACATGCACCTTCCCATGATGTCATTAACTTATTAACTTAAAAGTTCTTCTCTCTGTAAAAAGTGAAGGAGACAGTTGTTCTGAAACTAATGTTCAATTTTCATATTTAAAATAAAAAAACAGTACATTTCACATAGAGATAAATAATAGTACTAACTTTCCTGGTGATGATAGTAGAAATAAACAAAAAGATAAGTGCTGTGTTGTGAGTGAAATTAAATCAATTTTTTATATGAAACAGCTGAACTTTCTATTACAACAGCTGCTTTCAACTGTTGGTTTCAACAATGTATTCTACTCACTATATGTAATAAAAATGAAAATTGAAAAATTTATTAGAGTAATATTAGATGAGAACAAATTTCATTAGGAAATGCAAACAAAAATATCTCCATGTTACTGACCTATAAAATATTATGTAGTAATGGAAAAATTATTCTAATGGATATGCAAATCAAACAGAAATTTTCGGTCTTTATTTGGCAGAGAATGAGATATATTGTGAAAAAAAATCAGTCTGTTTCTATATCTTCTGATGCAAATGCAAACACATACAGAATATATGTGTCTACTGTTGTGATAATAAAAATAGAAATAGGCATGAGACTATGTTCTATGGTGGTGTGGGGAAGGGAATGCCTCAGTGGGTCCATGCCCAGATATTCCTTCCCACTGAGGGACTAGACACAGAATGGTATAACATAGAATAGAGTTTATTTAGCGCATGGGGAGGGGAGCTAAGGGGGTAGTAGAGGCAGAGAAAGGCAGGGAGAAGTAAAGAGTAGAGAAGCAAAGGCCGGACATGACCACATAGAGAGAGGGGGGAAGGAAGGGGAGAGAGAAGAGCCCAAGAGGGGGCAAGAGAGAGATGAGGGACAAGAAGCCCCTTTTATAATGCGCCAGACCTACTTGACTGTTGCCAGGTAACTGTAGAGATAGGCATACCTGGTGGTTGTCAGGTAGCTGTGGGGTAAAACATAGACAGAATCCTAATATTCTCCCATTTTGGTTTCATTAAAAAAGAATAAAAAATGAAAGAGGTGATGGGGAAGTAGGAATAGGGTCATTGTCTTGATATCTGGTTGCTTCATGCTGACATTGGGGGTGACGTGTCTCTGGGGAACCTAGAGAAATGGTATGGGGAATCTTTCTTTAGTTTTAGGACAGTTGGTTGTTTCGTTCCTGACCAGGGTCTGTGGAGCCATCTGAGGATAGGTCAGAAGAACAGGTCCAGTAGAGACTGTCTGTGTCTGAGAGGAGATTGGAGCATCTGAAGTTTGCTTCTCTGGAGTTGTCCTAATGTAGCAAGGCTTTGACTTGACAAGATGTAGAAACATATTATTATAGGTAGATAATAAGATTAAGTATTCGGGAGAAAGAAAAAATTTCTTAACGTGCACATTTGAATGCCACCCTTCAGAATAGGTGGTAAGTGAACAGATGTACTTACCTGGATGGAGCCTATTTGGTCCATGAGAGGTAGATCTGCGTAAGTTTCCTGTAGCTAACAAGTCTATGAAAGAGATAACAACTTGAGTTAACCACATGAATAGTCTTTAAGATAAGCTTTTTGTGGAGCAGAAGGAACAAGATTAAAAAGTTGGATCATATAGTGGAATATTTATTATTAGAGTTAGTCAAATTTATAGGAAATCAGATATTAGGAGAGTGGTGTAGCAAGAAGAGGAAATATGAAGAATTTAATTAATGGAAACAGAGATTAGGTAAGGAGATAACTGTCTAGCTGTCAATGTTGTCAGAAGTCTGAGGAGTAAACAGTAATTTAACAGTTACATTATTTAAAAAATGACAAAGTCAAGGAGCCAACAGTTCTCTGTGGTCTCCACAGCAACTTGGACTGTCAGTCTGGCTTTCAACCATAGGGAATGCAGGGATTTTTCTCTGTGAAATGGGCACGCATAACATAAGAAATGGTTTACCTTGGTTTAGCTAAGACATTTGACTCAAGAATATCTGGTGTTCTTCACTGATTATCATTTCACACACAATCAAGGCAGCATCCTGAAGCACTGTCCACATCTTCTGACACCTCATGGGAGAAACTGTTAGAGACTTTTGGGAGTTCTGTCTGTTATAAATTTAATAACTGTCTTAGTCAGGGTTTCTATTCCTGCACAAACATCATGACCAAGAAGCAAGTTGGGGAAGAAAGGGTTTATTCAGCTTATACTTCCACACTGCTGTTCATCACCAAAGGAAGTCAGGACAGGAACTCAAGCAGAGCAAGAAGCAGGAGCCGATGCAGAGGCCATGGAGGGATGTTACTTACTGGCTTGCTTCCCCTGGCTTGCTCAGCCTGCTCTCTTATAGAACCCAAGAATACCAGCCCAGAGAGGGTACCACCCACAAGGGGCCCTCCCCACTTGATCACTATTTGAGAAAATGCCACACAGCTAGATCTCATGGAGGCACTTCCCCAACTGAAGCTCCTTTTCCTATGATAACTCCAGCCTGTGTCAAGTTGACACAAAAAACCAGCCAGTACAATAACTAACAAACTTCTAACAGGATTGAGGACTATGGTTATAACTGAATAGAATTTAGTGACAGTAGTAACAATCATATGAGGACAGGAGAAGAAAGAGAATCTTAGGGAACTGACAGGTTGTATAGGTAGAGAAAAGTACATTGTTGTATTAGGAAAGAGACCAGAATAAGAAAACTGGCATCAGTGGCATAAGATCATGGTGACAGAAAATGAGTTTGTCTAGGCAGGTTTAGGCCTGTGACATGAACTGAGTACCAGCATGCAAGCCATGAGAACAAGCCATGAGAATAGGCCAGAGCTGTGGGAGCTCAGATAGGTAAGCATTTGGGCCTTTTTCATTTACGAGACTGCTGGCAGTATGTGTGAAAATCCCTTAAAATATAAGATTGAAGACAACTTAGCACCCATTGTGTGTGTGTATGTGTGTGCAGGGGTTACTATACAATTTGTATTCGAGTCCCAGAGGATTGTCCAGTAGCATGGGTACAGCTAAGCTAGAAATTCAGGTTGTCACTAAAAATTTCCATGGGCCATGGCAGCGATGATTCCAGGAATCATCAGAAAGCAATTCAACCTGGTCCACGAATTTTCCATGGCTGCAAGAGCCCAAGGGATTTATGAACTGCTTTCAGGAACCCAAGGGCCTCTATGTCGTAACTTCTAGGTCAGCTGGAGGCTGGTCAGAAGGACCATGGGCTGTGAAATGTCCACCTCTCAGTCTCCAGAAAAAAGCTGGCCAGGCCCTATTGAGAAAATTGGGGGCCCTCATGCTGACTGGAGAAAATCCTTATCAATCAATATGGCAGTGTGTGTTTGTGAGGTTCCGCAGTCTGGTAGAAGAAAATGTGGAACTGAGGGGTTCTTTTGGGTCTGTTTGACTGTGTCAAATCTAGCAGACAGGGACTCTGGCAGGTTGCAAGGGGCAAGGACCCACTTTTTAGGCTGAAAACTGGAAGCAGAGCTAAGGCGCAGAACGGGAAGGGCGCAAGTGAAAAGAAAAAGACGATTAGACAAACATCACAACATGTCTCCAGCCAGTGTTGAGGCTCAAGGGCTTTAATTTTTCTAGCCAGCTTTTGTAAGTATTCTAGGTGCGAACAGAGCAATGGTCCAGGCCTGGCCTGGAATTCTCAGCCATAAGAATGAAACTGTATCTAAGGAGAGGGAAATTTTACCCAACAGAAAAAGTCCTAAAACGAGGGTCAGTGAAGAACTGAATGTCTCCCATCCTCAAGGTCAGCACAGGGGTAGCTCCAAGCTCAGGAACTCTCCCCTGCGACCATGGAGATGGGAAGGGATGGGGACTCATCAGTTCCTGGCTAGTGAGCATGGATCCCTTGTGGGAGCTGAGATGGTGTTTCTAGATCGCAGTCCCAAGGCACCAATGCTGTCATCATAAAAAGAGAAAACTGCATAAGACTATGTTCTATGGTGGTGTGGGAGAAGGGGGTGCCTCAGTGGGCCCATGCCCAGGCATCCCTTCCCCCTGAGGAACCAGACACACCATGGATCAGTACAGAATAGAGTTTATTCAGGGCATGGGGAGGGGAAATAAGGGGGTAGTAAAGGCAGAGACAGGCAGAGAGAAGGAGAGAGTATGGAAGCATGACCACGTGGAAAGAGGAGGAGGGGAATGGAGGAGAGAAGAGCCCAAGAGGAGGCAAGAGAGAGAAGAGAGTAAGAGTCAAGAGGGGAAGGAGAGAGAGAGAGGGAGAGAGGAGGGAGGGAGGGAGGGAGGGGGAGGGAGGGAGGGAGAGAGAGAGAGAGAGAGAGAGAGAGAGAGAGAGAGAGAGAGAGAGAGAGAAAGCCCTTTTCATAGTGGGCCAGACATACTTGGCTGTTGCCAAGAAACCGTAGGGAGGGGCATACCTGGTTGTTGCCAGGTAGCTGTGGGATAAATTTTAGACATAATATGAGCATATATGGCAAACATAATCTCCAGTGTCTATATCTACTTAAAACGAATGGTGAATATTTTGAGTAATGGAGCTTCATATAGAACACAAACAAGGCTACAGAATGTAACTTATTTTGTTGCTGATTTGTCATTCAAAATGAGGTGGATGTCAATTATTTATTTTATTTTTCTTGATATAGGATTGAATATATAGTCATGATCAGTCTTGAACTCATTAAATGGCCCACTCTGGCTTTGAGTCATGCATACTGCTAACTCTATGTCCCATATTCTGGATTTAAAGGTATATACCACCATGTCTAGCTTTATGATTAAGTATGAACATTCATTTTCAAAGATGTTTTCTAATGTAAAAAAATCTATTAAGGTTAAATATTTTAAATTAATATGTTGACAAAATTTTATTTTATATAGTGTCCTATTATTATAAATTTATCTTAAAATATATTTATGATAACAAGCTTATAATATAGAAGATAAGATCAAAAATATTAATATGCCAGAGAAACTATAGCTATAAGATAGTTTTATGTGTATTATTCTTATAAGCATTTGCACACAAATATTTTTCATTTCACAACTGAATATTGTATGATACCCAAATAAGTGGTGACCCTAAAATCTTCTTTTTAACTGGATCTTCGGGTGAATAATTACCAAAATAAGTCACTTATCTTCAAAACAAGTGTTACCTCTTTAATGAAAGCTTTGTTTCGAGTGTAAATGTGAATAGATAAATCAATCATGTAGTATAACATAAAAAGAGAGAGAAAAATAGTCCCCTAGTGGGAAGTAAATGCAAAAGAACTAAAGAATTTAACATTCCATGTCAGTGCAATATAATGATTTTCATTTGAACATAGGAGAAATTAAAGGAATGTCCTCCCAAAAAAAAAACATGACTGCAGTCAACACTCCCAATTCCCAAACGATAAATTCATCTATAAATTGAACATGAGGATGCATTCTACAGATCCAAAAAATTTAAGCTTATACACTCTACTGTTCTCTGTGCCATATCACAGATGTAACTGCTTGATTATTTATCACCTATATAATTTTGTGCGTTTCTCTGTGTGCATGAATTTATGTCTTGCAAACACCTGATACAACCATGTATTATTGATACATATGAAAATATTCCTAAACGAGTAGGAAAGATACTTTGTTCACTATATATTATTTATCTGCTCTGGTTTTTGTAATATTGTGTCTGAAATCAGAAATAACTAAATATGTCAAACAACATATAGATAGAATTTTCAAATTTCCTTATTTGGGAAGTTTGTATAAGGATAAATTAGAACATACTCCTATGACTCTCACATGCATGTAGAATATTCTAGATAAATCAATATATAAAATTATTAGCAACGTTTTGTGATACTGTAGAAACTATTTGCAGTGCTTACATCTTTAATTATTGGTTTATCAAATAACTTCTGTCAGACAAATGGGATTAGAAATGTCATGCATCTTCCACATACTATCTTGAATTAATTTTAGAAAAGCATTTGCTTCTATCATATTGGCTGTTCAATGAATTAAGTATAACAGATAGAAATCTAAGTCTATATTTCCATAAAAAGAAATATGAGGAAAGAAAACAGACAACACATAGCTCTGTGGAAATATTTGTGGAGAAAAGGTGTTCAAGCTGAGTTGATATTTTCTAGGGTACAAGTAATCAATGAAAAGGGCACTGGTAGTGAACACAACTTCAGTAACTGGCTGTTTGTAACACGTTTTGTCATGTCTTAAGATTTATTTAGTTTTAGATTTCCTGAAGATTCTTCTCTCTAGTTTCTGGTAGAGAATGATCATATTTGAATTGTCTGTAGAGCATAAAAACTTTGAAACTTTTGTTTGTGTTAACTGATATGCTGACACATAGATCATGTACTTTGATCACCTTCTAAAATTTTCTTATATAAATTTAATTCAATTTGTGCATTGGTAATATCATTGCCTCTGAGTTTCAGTTCCTTCACTGGGTATTGCAATGATAAAGTTTGATTTAAATTTAGGTAAGAGAGTAAGGAGAAATTATAAATGTAGACCATTTCATGTCATAGACTAAAGTGTCATGCAATTGTCTCTTTTATTGTGAGTTCCTCACTTTATCTTAAAATATTTTACAAGTTCTTAACATTATTAATCATATTGTTGACTTTTGTAGAATTCCAAGCTGTTGGATCTCACATTAAATATGGTGACTTTTCGGAAAAATTTATTACTGTTTTTTTCTTCAACGTGTGCTGATTCTTTTTCCACAAATAGGATTTGATAATTCATACCAACCACATAAAGTAAGCTGACTCAATATAAATAAAATAAAAAATTTAGCTTTCATTTTGTTATTTTGTGTCTAACATTCTGTTTGCTCTTCCTAAAACAGATATTTTCCTTATTGTACATATAGTTACCAAATGTTATGAAATTTAGTAAGTTGCCCAATGTTTTAAAATATAAATTTATTCCTTGGTAATAATTCCTTTCATATATGTACATAATACATTCTGTTCATATTCATCTATCCTATTCTTTCTTATCTTCTGGTTCACTTTCTAAAACCCTCCCTTTCCTTTCCTTTCCTTTCCTTTCCTTTCCTTTCCTTTCCTTTCCTTTCCTTTCCTTTCCTTTCCTTTCCTTCCCTTCCCTTCCCTTCCCTTTCCTTTCCTTTCCTTTCCTTTCCTTTCCTGCATCCACTCAATTTTCATTTGTTTATTTTTGTTCTTGCTTTGTGGATTACTGTGTTTATCAAGGGCACCCAGCATAAGTATGGGTGTTAAATTATAAAGTGGCTTCTCTCAGCAATGATGACCCATAGACCTTTCTACCAACTATGACTATACACTCTCTTAAACTTGTACAAACCCTTTAGGCAATTACATCTGATGAGTTCTGCTGATGGGGCCATGTCAGCCTCATAAGAAAATGTTTCATTGAGCTATTGACAGATTCGTATTTATCCTGCTCTCTTTTTTGTTTGTTTGTGTGCTTAAGTTTTTGAGCTTGAACAGGGTGACGTGGTGTCTCATTTAAATTTAAACACTCAATATTTACACTTGCTCTGCATGTTGACAAAACAGGTGTCTCTGCATTACCATGTTCTTCCACCACAACTGAGGGCAGACCTAGTCTAGGGTGATAAAAATTAGGATGCAGCTTGACAACATGGTTATTTAGCAAATCTGCTCTGGAAGTCTTTCTGTCTTAATTGCATCTGTTAGATTCGTATTCATTTAAATGTCTACATTCATGCACCACATTTAACATTCATTTTTCTGGGAATTGTTCGCTCATTTTATGCTTTGATCCAACCAAAAATAAAAAAGCAATATATTTACTATTCTTCCATGTAACAACCTCTCAGTTTAATTTAATCCTATTTCTTAAATTATCTCTCTGTGTTACTATGAACACTGAAATTAAGTTAAAATGTAAAATCAGCCTTCTAACTAACATACACCAAACAGTACATAGATAGAGAAAAGTAATAATGGATTTTTTCATAAAGTCAATTTACACTATAATTGTATTCATGTATTTCTAATTAATGAAAACAAACTGGATTTATGTGGAGAGCAGAATATGGTCATAGAAAGTAAAAGAATAGTGTGTATTGCTTACTATTATATAAAATTCTGAGTTTGTGTAAGCTGCAAGGTAATCCAATGGACTTATTTCAAAGGGAATTTTAAAGGATAATTTACATCAAGAGTGAAGTCGTAAGGTTGGACACATACAAATTCAATGATAAATATTTGTTATGACAAATGACAAGACAGTGACATTCAGTCTGTAACAAACAAAATGAAGCAGTCCCTGCTTATTGAAAGCTCAGTTGCATGACTATATATAATTACGACACAAAAAATTTCTGTCTGTTAAATTCTTTCTGGATTGGCTTGATTATACTCACTCTTAAGCAATCTGCAATCTATTCAGGATCATTGTAGATATATCAGATTTGATTGTTTTAATTATAACTCTGTGCTTCATGTAACAACTCCATTTCCTTTTCTGTAATGGAGAATCTAATAGCTTGTGTGAACTTTCTCTCCTTCTGCCTCCCAGTATGCCTCTGCCCCTACCACTCACATATTCATACACAGAGAATCAACTCCTAGATAGGCATGCCTCTCAACAAAATTGTACTTTCTTTCAACTTATGCTTCTTGAAATATGCGCACAATATAAATTCAAAGTTAAAACTTGTTCCTCTGTTTATTCTCTTCCATGGTTTTATCAGAAAGTAATTTCATTTTAAGCTTCATTATTTTTCCTGGTCTCTAAATGCCATGTAGTATATTTCCTTCATATGTTCTTGGTGATCTAGAAGATTAAATTGAATTGGATGCCGATGGTTGAAAATGCATCATAAAGGGGAGAGTGTTATAAATTTAATTTAGTTATTTAACGTAGACTCTTGTCTTGTTCCACATTACTGCCCTCAAAATGGACTTTTGTAAAATCCATTCTGATTATATTTAGATCTGATACTTCTGTTAAGAATGTTGGGGTGAAGTTAGCAATTTCCACTATATAAATTGCTTACATTTATAGTTAAAACCAATAGCCTCATCAATATATTGAGTGTTGTTATTTTTATTTATACTTTTTAAACTTTGTTATTGATCAGAGCCACCTTCAGATCTTTCTGAAACTGTTAACTGAGTCCCACCTACAGAGCTCCTGATTGACTCTCCTTTTTGATGAGGGCATTTGAAAGCAACCAGGTATCTCTGACTTTAACATGAATAACATTTGCATGGCTTCCTCCTATATAAAACTGCATTAGCTTTAAAGGCAGCACAGTCTGAGATCTACCATTTTTGAAATAGTGTTTCCAAGTAACTCACCCCAAACTTATCCTCAGTGGTATCAAAATCAAAAAGCAAGGGACCTGGTCTTATATAATGAATCTTCATAGAAAGTTCCAAATATGCAGAAAGTGAGCTATTTGTTTTTTATCACCATTACCTGCTTTCATTATCCTTTCACTTTCCTGAAGGCTTCTTCTCAAGAAGTCCTCTTCCTCGTCCTCCTCCTGGTCCTTGTCCTCCTCCTGGTCCTCGTCCTCCTCCTCCTCGTCCTCCTCCGCCTCCTCCCCTCCTCCCCTCCTCCTCTTCCTCCTCTTCCTCTTCCTCCGTGCTTCTTGTTTGAGTGTGATAAACTGACTACTACCAGAGTTGCTTTCTTTTTTAAATGTTTTATTGAATATATTCGTTATTCACATGTTTTACACAAATTCATTTACATAAATGTTATACCCTTTTCAGGTTTCCCCCCTTCCCAGAAAACTCCCTGCCTCCAAGAAGATACCCCTCCGCCCAATCCACTCCCACCTACCCCCTCTCTATTTCCCCACTCTGAGGCATCTCATCTATCAAGCCTTCATAGTACCAAGGACCTCTCCTCCCAATGATGCCGGACAAGCCATTCCTCTGCCACAATTGTGGCTGGAATCATGTGTACCCCTTGGTTGATGGCTTAGTCCCTAGGAGCCCTCGGGGGTTTGTTGGTCAACATGGGCTTGCAAACCCCTTCAGCTCCTCCAGTCCTCCCTCCAACTCCCCCACTGGGGACCCAGCACTCAGTCCAATGGTTGGCTGCTAGCATCTGCCTCTGTATCTGTATGGCTCTGGCAGGGTCTCTCAGGAGACAGCCATAACAGACTCCTTTGGCAAGCACTTCTTGTCATCCATAATAGTATCTTTGTTTGGTGACTGTTTATAGGATGAATCCCCAAGTAGGCATTCTCTGGGTGGCCTTTCTTTCAGTCTCTGCTCCACATTTTGTCTCCATAATTGCTCCTGTGAGTATTTTGTTCCCTTTCTCAGAAAAACCAAAAGCACTCACATTTTGGTCTTCCTTCTTGAGCTTCCAGTGATCTGTGAATTGTATCTTGTTTATTCTGAGGTTTTGTTCTAACGTCCACTTATTAGTGAGTACATACAATTTATGTTCTTTTGTGATCGGGTTACTTCACTCAGGATGGCACTTTCTTTTTATTTACTGGATATATTCTATATTTATATTTCATTTCCCCTTTTCTGGTTCCCTACCCACTAAGGTCCCACATACCCTTTTCCCTCCCCCTGTTTCCCCATCCACCCCTTCCCACTTCCCTGTTCTGGTATTCCCCTACACTGATGCTTTGAGCCTTTCCAGAACCAGGGTCCACTCCTTCCTTCTTGTCGGACATCATTTGGTAAGTGGATTGTGTCTTTGGTGTCCCAAGGTTCTAGGCTGATATCCACTTATCAGTGAGTGCATACAATGGGTATTCTTTAGAGACTGGGTTACCTCACTTAGTATGATGTTCTCCAGCTCCATCCATTTCTCTAAGAATTTCATGAATTCATTGTTTCTAATGGCTGAATAGTATTCCATTGTGTATATATACCACATTTTTTGTATCCATTCCTACATTGAGGGACATCTGGGTTCTTTCCAGCTTCTAGCTATTATAAATAAGGCTGCTATGAACATAGTGGAGCATGTATCCTTATTGCATGCTGGGAATCTTCTGGGTATATGCCCAGGAGTGGTATGGCAAGGTCCTCCAGAAGTATCGTGTCCAGTTTTCTGAGAGGATGGCACTTTCTAGTTCCTAAGTCATGTGCCTCAGAATTTCATGAATTTATTGTTTTAATAGCTGAGTAGTATTTCATTGTGTAAATATACTACATTTTCTGTATTCATTCCTCTGTTGAAGGACATCTGGGTTCTTTCCAGGGTCTGGCTATTATAAATAAAGCTGCTATGAACATAATGGAGAATAGAGTTGCTTTCATGAGCTTGGTGAGGAAGTGGATTATGGAACCAGGAGCCACTTTTAGGTAGCTATGCAGCTAAAGGAAATGATACCTGCTCTCCCAGGAACTTGTAACTACTTTAATGGTTTGAATAAGAATGCCCCCTGACCCTCCACAGGTTCATGCATTTAAATGTTTGGTTCCCAGTTGGTGGATTGTTTGCTAACTTAGTTACTCCTTTAGAAGTGTGTCTTTATTACAGGTGGGCTTTCAGGCCACCAAAAGCCCAGGCCATGTCTAAGTTAGCTCTCAGCTGCTGCTGCTACCCCTTGCCTGTCTGCCTGCTGGCATATTTCCTGTCATGAATTTGTAAACAAATCCTAATTAAGTGCTTTCTTTTATAAATTGCCTTGGTCATGCTTTGGTCATGGTGTCTTCCTTCATAGCAATTGAGAAGAAATGAAATGAGAGGAGAGGAAAAGAAAGGAAAGGAAAGGAAAGGAAAGGAAAGGAAAGGAAAGGAAAGGAAAGGAAAGGAAAGGAAAGGAAAGGAAAGGAAAGGAAAGAAGAGCACACAGTGGTTGGATTATATAGGGAAGAACAGCCCTGCAACCTTGGTTGGAGTGGTTTAGGTAAAGGGTGGGGATGGCAACCATAGGGCCCTGTAACAGGTAGGGACTGAGGAATGATGGGAAATATAGCAACCAGTGGCTGCTTTGTTATGCTAAATAGGCATCTCTTTCATTAGTCTGGTTTGCAACCTTAAAAGTACCAGCTAAAGATATATAGAAAATAGAGTTGTGCTCTAACTTGATTTATATTATATTAGGATATTTTAAATTGTTTATAAAATATTACAGGAGAAAACATTCCTTAGAATCCTGCTCTAAATTCTTCATTAGTCATTCCTCCAACTGTTATAGGTAATATTAAACTGTTTTCATGTTTGCAAATACATACAAAATTAAATCCTCTTTTATAATAGCTATGAAAATTGAAATGATCATAGCTATAAAACGGTCTTCAGTTATCATATTTCTTATTAATATGAGAACATTTAAAAACATAGAAGATTATAAGCTAGAAAACAGAAAATTGAAGCTTTTCCTATTATATCTGCATTTTGGATTTTATTTCTTCATTTGTTTTGTGATATTACTAGGGTTTATATTATATACTTTATTTTAAATTTAGCTCATATAGTCTTGTAATTTTTTAATAAGTATTTGTATAAAATACTTTGAGCTAGGACTTCTAATCCTCCTGTTGCATCTACCATTTCATGTGGCAAATTATAGTTTTAATAGCAATTACTTTCTTCAAATCTACTTTGTTAGCTTCTTTTGGTAGGAAGTCAGAAACGTGTGCTTCTTACTCATTTGTAGAAGTATTTGATTTAAACAATAGCTTATAGCTAATATTTTCATGAACATTTACTCTACACATGCAACATTGATGATACATGCTATTATGTAACTAGGAAGCTCTAGAAGAAGGAGAAACCACAGCATTACAGAAGTAACTTTGTGTCCTTTCTGCCTACCACTAGCAGGCTTTCTATTTGACTAGTTCAGGGTATATTCAAATGCACTTGAGGAGCATATTTATTTGGTGTGTTGTATTTATATTTGAAGATCCAGCTTCTCTCAGTGGAATGTATACACATTTTTCCTAAAGAAATTACTCTTTTTGTCATTTGAAACACAAACTAATATCTGCATTAAAATACCAGTTTCAGTTGCTTACAGTTATTAGTCAAAGTTTCATACAAAAATAATGATTTTGAAAGTGGAAATGTTTTTCCAGTATTTAGAAAATAAATATTGTTCTATATGAACAGAACATAGAGTGAAAGATAAGTCAACCAAATCATATTTATTATACACATATATATCCAAACCACTAGAAATACTTAAAAAAGGAAGTTCCTCAAATTTTTAGAATAGTGCATTCTAAATTACTAAGCATACTATTCTATATGTATTCTAGATAAATCAATTCTATACTATGCATATTTCTAGCAGATACAAAATGAAACAAGTACCAGTTTTGATATGAGAGACACAAATCCTCATTTTTCATTCCTTGTTATTTGGTAGTACAAAATTCTTAAAACTGTTAATGTCTCTAAGATGTATTTTTCAGAATTCTATATGACATATTGGGCCCAAACTAAACTAATAAATATTCCTACTGCTAATAATAGTAAATAAAATAAAATAAAATCATATATATGTGCTTACAAATGGGACATGTATTGAAAATTACTGAATGAAAAATTATCTGCAGCTTGTGATATATATATATACATATATATATGTATGTATTTGTTCAATGTCACAAAAACAGAAATAAAACATTGCTATGCAAATGAGGTCACAGTCAACAGCCCTGTACTCAGTCAGTAGGGCTAGGACTTTTTCTAGCATGGTAAATGCCATCTTCCTAGTTCCTAATTTTCACTTTTGATTGCATTTTTCTATCACTCTAAATGCAACTCACATGAAGATAATCATGTATAATACATTGTGAATAATGAATAACATTATTATGATTACAACAGGATTTATATATAATGTAAATGATCAATTTGGAAAGTAGAAAATGAGTACTTTTCAAACCTCATAATCTAGCTTGAAAATAAAATGATAGTAATAAAATTTGGTAAACAACCTTTATTGCAGATTAATTTGAATATTTCTTTGAATATATTCAAAGTATATCTTAACATTTTTAGATAAATACTATCTAATAAAATGTGTATGTTTACTGAACTTGACATTGTCATATATATGATACATATTTACAAATAAGCCCCAGTATGTAGTTTAACTTTTTAATTACATTTTCCACATAATTAAAATATGTTTATATGTATAAACTGGTTGTCATGATCAACTCTTTTCTATCATGGAACTGGAGATATTATTAAATATCCTCTCTTTTTTTGTCAAAATTAATGTAGGAAGTACAGTTATGTAAAATAACATCTAGATACTTAAAAAAGCTAAAGTGAAAAACAGTATTATTTTTAATCATGATGTAATAAGATCTAAAATTTATTGACTTTTAATTGATACTTTTAAAGAAAGTAATTTTAATTTCTACCCATTTGTACTACAAACCATGACCATTTGCATGTCTTCTCTTAATAGATATCTGTTTGATTCTTTAGCCCAGTTATGGGTTATATAGGTTATTTAGGTTAGTATTTTTTTAATGTAGGAATTCCTTTATTTTACCCGTAATCCCTGTACTTTAAGGTGACATGAAAACAATGCCCATTGGTAGCTCTCTTGACTTTCTCCATCACTTGCTTTCTTCCACACAGTAACTGTCCCTAGTAAGATAAATGGCACAGAACAAGGAGCAAGAATAACATTCTAGTATAAGCATATTAGACAAATGTTTTGGAAGTGCTTTCCCATCGCTATCTCAGTTGTCTCCTTTGAAGACTAAAAGGAACACCTTTTACCCATAGAAGCATATTCTATACATACCAGAGGTAAGCAACTCAGAAGAACCATGCATGAAGAAGAGCCAGAGAATATAAATGACCTGTATGTTTTTACTATCTAACCATTGAGTTAGTTTGGCTGAAAAGTTATTCTCATTTTTTTTTTACAGTTAAGGAAGAAGCTGTCATAATTTTCAAGATAATTCTGATAAATAAAGTACATCATTTCTACCTCGTATAAGTTAAACTGAAGGAGATATGCACAATGTCCTGGTGTGTTCCCTTGGACTACTGTGAATTACGGGAGTCATTAAAACTCAAACCATCTTCTTCCTCTCCTGTGTCTCCCCATTCCCTTTATCTGCACCTGTCTCTTTCTTACGGCATTCATATTATGAATACTTATGAAGTAATACGTAGAGTCTCTGAATGTCATTGTTGTCTAGTAAATAAAATCTCTAGTCTTTGGTTGGCAAATATTTAATCATAGTATTCTGTTGCACTGAGTGAATCAATATCTCCATTATCTTTTTAGGCCAATAAGATGACATTTTGAACCATTATGTTTAATCATACCAGAATGTTTAGAGAATTTTACTTTAGAGGTTTCATAAATATTTGAATTTTCAGTTATTTAAGTTTTATTAAAATTCTAAGGATACATGCTCCACTATGTTCATAGCAGCCTTATATATAATAGCCAGAAGCTGGAAAGAAACCAGATGTCCCTCAACGGAGGAATGGATACAAAAAATGTGGTATATATACACAATGGAGTACTATTCAGCCATTAGAAACAATGAATTCATGAAATTCTTAGAGAAATGGATGGAGCTGGAGAATATCATACTAAGTGAGGTGACCCAGTCTCAAAAGAACACCCGTGGTATACAGTCACTGATAAGTGGATATTAGCCTAGAATCTTGGAACACCAAAGACATAAATCACATACCAAGTGATGTCTGACAAGAAGAAAGGAGTGGACACTGGTGCTAGAATGGACCAAAGCATCATTGTGGGGGAGTACAAGAACAGGAAAATGGGAGGGGGTGGATGAGGGAGCAGGGGGAGGGGAAAGGGCATGTGGGACCTTTGGAGGTGGGGAACCAGAAAAAGGGAAATGAATTGTAAATATAGAATATATACAATAAAAAAAAATGTGGATGGCAAGCCCGAGGGGGGGGGAAATTCTATTAATAAATAGAAACTTTTCTATGTCAATTTTTTTATCTTAGAAACAAAAATTCATTAGAATCTTTTTCTCTGGAACATCTTTCAACTGAAACACATTAAAATGTGTTCTTACAGTATATGTCTTAGTGGTTACATATGTTGCTGCCAGCAGCTACAAATGAACCAGATACCTGGAAAAGAACCCTGGAAATGCATGGAAAGGCGGTGAAAAGAACGAGGGCCAGGGCAGCATTTGCCAGTCGAGGCCGAAGTTTTTAGTGGAAGTTAGACCATATAACAGCTTGGGCAAGCCCCTCTCCCCCCAGACTCTGGGCAAGTGATCTGGAGTTGGCTCCACTGTCAGATGGTGGCCTGCTGGAATCAGGAAACTGCAGGCCTGATAGATCTGTGGAAGCTCAGAGTGGCAGCTAGCAGTGGCTCTCAGGTGAAAGCAGAAAGCTGTATTATTCTATTAAGAACAAATGCCAGGAATTTCACAGGCTGAGAATTGATGATCAAAGCAGAGATTCGAAAGCCCAGCTCAAATGCTGGGGGAGGGGAACAAATATACACAGGAAGAAATTTTTCTTAATAAGTAGAAAGTAGATTTTAATAGTTGTTTCAATAACTGAAATTCTAAAAAGTAATTATAGAAAATATATTACATACTTAATTTAATGATGGCAATGTCCTTCTACCAGTTATAAGGAATACATTTTGTAATGTTTGTACTGATCGTTTTGATATTATATATTTTGGCCATATTCTTCCTTTCTCCAGCTCCTTTCAAATCCTCCCTAAAACTTCATACCCTCCTACCTTCATTCTTTCTCCAGCAGTGTTTAAATTATCTCTCAATCCTATTCATGTTATCTGAGGAGGTAAGTTTCTAGTTGTGTAACAACTTTATTTGTCCATATTCCATCAGAAATTAAGTGCTGTCTTCAGCAATATGGATGCATGGGCATTATTAAGGTTTTAGAAATCTAGAAAACTCTTGGTTTATAACATTTGGAGGACAGTAACTCTTCCTATGGAGATCCATCCCCTTCAGGGCCTCCAGTCCCAGTTCCTCCCAGTCTTCCATGAGTCCTCAAGCTTGAGGCTCCAAGGCTTCACAATATTTTGTTTTTATTAGATATATTCATTATTTATATTTCAAATGTTGTCCCATTTCCTGGTCCCCCAATGAAAATCCCATAGCCCATTGCCCCTCCCCCTGTTCCCCAATCAACCCACTCACACTTCCCTGTCCTGGTATTCCTCTACATTGCAGCATCGAGCTTTGCCAGGACCAAGGACCTCTCCTCCCTTTGATTTCCAACAAGTCCATCCTCTGCTGCCTATGTGTCTAGAGCCATGGGTAACTCCATGGGTACTCTTTGGTTGGTGGTTAAGTCCCTGGGAGCTCTGGGTGTACTGGGTGGCTCATTTTGTTGTTCCTTTTATGACTCTGCAAGCCCCTTCAGCTCCTTGGGTCCTTTCTCTAGCTCCTCCACTGTGGACTCTGTGCTCAGTTCAAAGACTGGCTGACAGTGTTCCCCTCTGTATTTGTCATGTACTATCAGAGTCTCCCTGGTGACAGCTATAACAGGCTTCGGTCAGCAAGCACTTGTGGACA
Source organism: Apodemus agrarius (assembly GCA_964023405.1). Lineage (NCBI taxonomy): Eukaryota > Metazoa > Chordata > Mammalia > Rodentia > Muridae > Apodemus > Apodemus agrarius. The sequence continues at coordinate 16,939,393 of OZ030013.1, forward strand.
TCCGCAATAATGTCTGGGTTTTGTAACTGTATATGGGATGGATTCCTATGTGACACAGTCTCTGTCTGGATAGTCTTTCTCTCAGACTCTGCTCCACACTTTGGCTCTGTATCTCCTTCTGTGGGTATTTTTCCCCCTTTTAAGAAGGACCAGAGTATCTATACTTTGTTCTTCCTTCTTCTTGAGCTTCATTTGATCTGTGACATGTGTCTTGGGTAGTCCAAGCTTATGGGCTAATATCCACTTAGTGAGTACATACTGTTTGTGTGTGTTCTTTTATGATTGGGTTACCTCACTCAGGATGATATTTTCCAGTTCCACCCGTTTGCCTAAAAATTTCATGAATTCATTGATTTTAATAGCTGAGTAGTATTCCACTGTGTAAATATAACACATTTTCTCTATCCATTCCTCTTTTGAGGGGCATCTGGGTTCTTTCCAGTTTTTGGCTATTATAAATAAGGTTGCTATGAACACAGCAGAGCATGTGTCCTTATTACATCCTGGATAATCCGGTAGTATTATGCCCAATTTTCTAAGGAACCGCCAAACTGATTTGCAGAGTGGTTGTACCAGATTACAATCCCACCAGCAGTGGAGGAGTGTTCCTCTTTCTCCACATCCTCAAGGTCTCAAGACACTATTATTGATGCTATAGTGTGCTTAACCACAGGAGCCTTGCATGGCTACCCTCCGAGAGCCCTGACAAGCAGCTGAAAGAGTAAGATGTAGATACTTAGACCCAATCAATGGACAGAAGCCTGGGAACCTTGTGGTTGAATTAGGGAAATGCTGAAAGAAGTTGAGGAGGAGGGTGATATCATAGGAAAACCAGCAGTCTCAACTAACCAGGCAGCATATACTATCTGATTTGAGGCTCCTGACACATACTAGGAGAGGACTGTCTGGTCTGGCATTAGTGAGAGAAGACATACCTAATACTTGAGAGACTTGAGGCCTGAGGGAGTGGGGAGGTCTAGTGGGGTAGGGTGGGGACATCCTCTTGTAGACTAGGAGGAATTGTTTGAGGGTAGACCTGAAGGGGATAAAAACTAGACTATACCCCCAGGGCTCCAAGGGACTAAACCAACAACCAAAGAGTTGGTGGAAGGAAACCATGGCTCCAGAATCATATGTAGCAGAAGCTGAGCATTTCAGACATCAATGAGAGGAGAGGCCATTGGTCCTGTGAAGGCTCCACTTCTCAGAATAGGGGAATGCAAGTCAGGAAATTGGGGGTGGTGGTGAGCAGGGTAATGGGGGTTGGGATAAGAAGTTTTCAGAGGGATAACTTGGAAAGTGGATACCATTTGAAATGTGAATAAAGTAAATATCTAATTAAAAAAAAGATCTTGGCACAGACTAATGCCTGGCAACTCTCTAGAAGCAAGGCCAGGTGCTCATGCAGGGCAGAGTAAATTTGCCAATGAGAAGGTAGTCAGAAGAAGATGTCCTGGGATCTCACATTATGACAAAGTAGAGATTCTAAACCAAGGCAGCAAATCCCAGCACGTTACATGGTAAAAATAGAAGGAATGAACTTGAATTGTATGGCAATGATGCCAAACCTTTAACGTCATTTAAGCTGGGTGAAAGTGGTTCAGCTTCAATCTTGCACTCCAGTCTTCAAAGTTATGCTCTCAGTCTACCTGGCAAGGTACCATAAGGTTCCAGACTACAGCCTACATGTCCAACCAGACCAACTGTAAGGAAAGAAGGAAAAAAATTTGGAAAGTTAAACTGGTTCCATCTGTATTGAAGCCATTTGAAAATAGCATCATCATATATAATGAAGAGCCCTAATACATGAATGGGAATGGTATACCTCATGAAAACATGCAGGAAAAATTCATTTGTTGCATGAAAGCCATTTGCTGTTATGCTGGTATGAGCAAAAATGGTTCCCATAGACTCATAGGGAGTGGCCTTATTAGAGGTGTGCCCTTATTGGAGGAAGCCTGTTACTGCAGAGTGGGCTTTGAGGCTTCAGAAGCTTAAGCCAGGCCTAGAGGCTCAATGTCTCTTCCTACTGCCTGGGGATGCAGATGTAGGAATCTCAGCTACCTCTCCCACACCATGTCTGCCTGCACGCCTCCATAATTCCTGCCAAGAAGATAATGGTCTAAGTCACTGAACTGTAACCCAGAGCCAATTCAGTGTTTTTCCTTTATAAGAATTGCCATGGGTCATGGTCTCTACACAATAGAAACCTGAACTAAGACAGATGTCTACACAATATAGCCATCATGCGAGAAGAGAAAAAAACCAAAGTCAAAGAAATCATAGAGGTAACCTTGTGACACTGAGTTTCAAAACTATACCATTCTTCTGTGATTTAAATAAAAAAGTGAAAGATTAAATAATAATAATAATAATAATAATAATAATAATAATAATAACAATAAGTGTTCCGAAGCTCTATCCAATGTTTGGCTGTGGGTATCTGCAGTTGTTTGAGTCAGTTGCAGGTTGGAACCTCTCAGAGGATAACATGATCCTTTCTGGAAGCATAAAAATATACCATTAATAGTGCTATGGATTGGTTCTTGTCCATGGGATGGGTCTCAAGTTGGGCCAGTTATTGGTTGGCCATTTTGTCAGTCAGGTCAGTCAGTCTCTGCTCCCTCCCTGTGCCTGAACTTCTTGCTGTCTACAGGATAAATTTTGGGTTGAAAGTTTTGTGGGTAGATTGATGCCTATATTGCTTCACTAGGATTTATGCCTGACTACAAGAGGTAGCCTGTTCAGGTTCCATATCCCTATTGTAGTGAGTCACAGCTAATGTCACCACCATTGATTCTTTTGTGCCTCCCTTATCCTGGGTCTCTGTCTCTTTCAAATGACCCCTTACCACCACCACCTCAACCCGGTCATTTGTAGATTTACATTCAATTTTATGGCCATCTGGCTATCCTTCCTCTCCCTCCCCATACCTGATTCTACCCCACTACCTCCCCATGTCTCCCCTCTCCCAGTTCCCTCATCCACCCCACACTTATGAGTATTTTATCCCCTCTTCTACACTGATTCAAGCTTCCTCACTTGTGTCTACTTTCTTGTTTAACTACTTTGTGTCTGCAGAGTATAGCATGATACCTGTATTTTACAACTAATATCCATTTATAAGTGATTATATATGTCCTTTTAGTACTGAGTGACCTCATTCTAGATGATATTCTCAAGTTCCATCCAGTTGCCTGCAAATTTCATGTCTTTATATTTCATGCCTGAATACTATTTCATTGTGTAGATGTACCACACATCTTTATCCATTTTTTATCTGGGTTGTTTCCACTTTCTGGCTATGATGACTAAAGCTGCTGTGAACATAACTGAGCAACTATATCTAAAATGGTAAAACATGTTTTGGGTATATGCTCAGGAGTAGTAGAGCTGTTTCTTGAGGTAGAACTATTTCCTGTTTTCTGAGAAACTTCAAAATTGATTTCCACAGTGGTTATAAAAGTTTGCACTCCCATCAGCAATGAAGAAGCGTTCCCGTGCTCCGCATCCCCTCACAGCCTATGCTATCTCTTGAGTTTTTGATTGTAGCCTTTCTGATGGGTATAAGATGGACCCTCAGAGCTGTTTTGATTTGCATTTCCTTCATGATTAAGGACTTTTTGGACACTTTTATGTGATTCTCAGCAATTTGAAAGTCCCCTGTTAAGAATTCTCTGTTTAGATCTGTAACCCCCTTTCAAATTGGGTAATTTGTGTTGTTGTATAACTTCTTGAGTTCTTTGTAGATTTTGCATAATATCCCTCTGTCAAGTGTAGGGTTGGTAAAGGTTCTTTTCAAATCTGAAGGCTGACAATTCATCCTATTAATAGTATCCTTTGTCTCCTTTTTCTTTACAAATTTTGTTTATTTGGATACTGCTTCTCAGTCTCTTGGTTAGTTTACAGAAGATTTGCAGTTTCATGAGGTGTTATGTATCAATTATTGAACTTAGAGCCTATTCAATTGGTGTTCTCTTCAGGAAATTGTCTTCTCTACCAATAAGCTCAAGTTTATTTTCCACTTTCTCTATGAGAGTTAGTGTATCTAATTTTATGTTGAGGTCCTTGGACTTGAGTTTTGTGCAGAGTGATAAATATGGATCTATTTTCATTCTTTACATATAGACATTTAACAGCATTTGTTGAAAATACTTTCATTTTTCCATTGTATGATCTTGACTTCTTAAATAAAATCGAGTGTCCATAGGTGTATAGGTTTGCTTCTTGGTAAATATAATCAGTTTGACTATATTGATCCACATGTCTGTTTCTGTACCAAAACTGAAATTGTTAAAATCATTATTGCTCTGTAGTACACTTGAGGTCAGTGGTGGGGCCCCCTGTATGGTTCAGGCTTTTGATGTAAGATCTATTGATTCTTTGAATTTCCTTGGTCTTTTCAGTTATGTCTCCTTTTTCTTTACAAATTTTGTTTATTTGGATACTGCCTCTCAGTCTCTTGGTTAGTTTACCTAAGAATCTGTCATGTGGATTTTGTCAAAGAACCAGCTATTGATTTTGCTGATTCTTTGCATTGATTTCTTTGTTTCTAAGTGATTGGTTTAAACCATGATTTTGATTATTTGCTACCCTTTAATCCTCTTTGGTATGCTTGCCTGCTTCTTCTTTTCTGTCTCCTTCCCTTTCTTCTTCTTCTCTTTCTCCTCCTCCTCGTCCTCTTTCTTCTTCTTCTCCTTCTTCTTCTTCTTCTTCTTCTTCTTCTTCTTCTTCTTCTTCTTCTTCTTCTTCTTCTTCTTCTTCTTCTCTTCTTCCTTTTCTTTGTTTTAGTTTTCATAGAGCTTTGTGGTATGCTATCAAATTACTGATATAAGAAGTTTCTAATTTCTTAATCAAGGAAGCTAGTGCTATGAACTTTCTTTAGTTCACTGCCTCTTTGTGAAGCACTGTTTCATAGTGCCTCACAAATTTGGGTATGCTGTGTCTTCATTTTCATTGAATTTTACAAGGTCTTTAATTTCTTTCTTTCTTTATACCCAAACCCAGAGATTGTAAAGTAAAGAGGTCTTCAGTTTCCATGAGTACGTAGACTTTCTTGTGTTTCTGTTGTTGAAGTCCAGCTTTAATCCATGGTAGTCTGATAAGATACAAAACAACTGTATTGTCAATTTTGGAGAAGGATCTATAAGATGATAAGAAGGCATTTTCTTTTGTGTTTGGGTGAGATTTTATGTCTGTCATTTGTCTCATAATGTCTTTTAGTTTCATTATTTTTTCATTATATTAGATTTGTCTGGATGTCTTGTCTATTAGTAAGAGTGGGGTATTAAAATCTCCCATTATTTTTGTATGTGGTTAGATGTGTGAGTGAATCTTCAGTAGGATTTCTTTTATAAATGTAGGTCCCTTAGTGTTTGGAGCATAGATATTTAGAATTGAGATATCACCTTGGTTGGTTTTTCCTTTGATGAGTATGAAGTGTCCTTCTCTGTCTCTGTAGTGAGTTAGCTGTGCATTGGAAGTGTCATATTGACCTGTCTTTTGTTTTTTGTGTTCTTTTGAGGAGCTTTAGACCTCTGGATGGTTTTAGTCCCTTGATGCTCTTGTTGTAGGTATTGGGAGAGGGTAGTGACCCTTGATGATCCTGGGATGATAGGCTTTTGGTTAGTATCATTGTGGCTGATAATGGTTATTGACTTGCAGTTCTATATGGTTCAGGATCCCCAGTCTGATAAAGTAGGGTAGAGCACAGTCAGATGGAGGTCAACCTGGGCTAGCAGGCTAATTGGGGCAGTTTGCCTTGGTCCAGAGGGCTCAAAGAGCAGGAAAAATGGGTGGAGAAAGGGAAGTGTCCCTATATGGTTCAGGAGTCTGATAGAGGTGGAGGAGAGGTGATTGATCAGAGAATGGAGATCTCTTTGGGATAGGATAGCAGGCTACTCAGGACAGCTTGACTTGCTTAGAGGGTACATACAGCCTGCAGGGAAGATGAATAGAGAAAAGAAAGCTTACCTGTGTGGTCCAGGAGTCTGATGAGTTTAATTTCCTTAAAAGGTTTAAGTTTTCAGAGTAATAAATACTCTATCACATTTAGTTTGTTTAAATGGCAATTACTTTTGTATTTTTTTATTTACAATGTTATTAACCCTTCATTATTTAATTTACCAATAATTTTAATCTCTTCCAAAGATAAGAGCCCTTTGATTTCTTGCCTATCTCCCATTCCCTCACTTTTGCCCTTGCTGTTTAATAATCTATTTTCCACCTTCACCGATTTACATATTTCGAATATTTCATATTAATGGGATCATATGTGTACCATCTGCATTTTTAATATAGTTTATTTGAAGTTCATATTGAACCTCTTTTTTTTAAAAGAGGGAAAACCTTAGTTGTATATCATGTTTTCTTCCTAGTTTGAAACATTCCCCAAACACCTTTTCAGTTTTGAAAGTTTAGTTTTTCTAACACACTGAAAATCTCTTCAAAGGTGAAAAGGCAAATAAATGTAAGCCGTGTACCCCATCAATGAAGTGAGTTGGAGTTCTTATCCTTTACTTCATCCCTCTCTATGGTTCAGTAGCTATTTTGTATGATCTGTGAAATGAAGGTGCTGTCTGGGCTCTGTCTGTCACAGTCACCTGCCAGCAACCATTATGGAGTGCACAAAAAGTGCATAAATTCCTTTTATCATGCGGTGGAAGTTTGCAGTACAGATGAAACCTTTCTCTGTCAGGTAATTCATTGCTCATACCGAAGAACACAATTTAAAGGGCCTGTGGAAATGCAAAGTGATCTTAATGTAGATCTAAGACTTTTAAGCAGAAGAAAAATGATGAGCTACTTTAACCTCCTTCAGAAACTTAATACATAAATCAATCTCACGGTTTTAAATAAATGGGAGAATGTATGGAAGATAAATCAAAGAGCCAGATAAGCACCCCATAGTCGCTAGAATATATCTTCAGATTCAAGAGGGCGTATCTTCAGCAAAGTCCATTCCCTAGTATCTAATTTATGTTAAATGCTCTTAATGTCATACAAAGTCCTAATGTTTGCAGTGAAAATGCATAGCACACACAGTGAAGGGTTTTTTTTTTATCAATATCCAGTTTATATTCATCTTTAAGCAACTGATCTCCATAAGATAAGAGATAAACTGAAAGTACCTTGGACTTCAAAGGTGTCAAAATTTTAAATTAGAGTCTATGTAGGGATCCTGTGATTCAGTTTGATTCATTATTAAGATTACATGAAAGAAAACAGTGAAAGATGCTGCTCTAATAACTCATTAATTTGAATCTGGGGGCACTGATTCTAAATTTAACTGTAGTAATATAAAAGTAATATTGTTATACTTACTAAATAATTCACTAAGATCCACAGCTAGAAGGAATGTCTGGATGTATCCAAGAGATGCTCCACTTATAAAAAAAAAGGAATATTAAAATTATAGATCACAGATGACCTACATGTATTAAAAATCTATATTTTACAATGACTGATATATTTAGGAGTTGTGTAGCTTAAGATAATAGCATAGGATAATAGCATATGGTTTGTAATGGGCAAATATCTAATTATATTCCCAGTCCATAGATCAAAGCTGGTAATGTATGGGCATAGGATTACCTTGCAGGTAAAAGGTATTTAATGTTTATTGGAGTAGATTTCAATAATTGCTTTCCTAAGAGGTTTCTTGTCCATGTCATATCTAAATGACAGTGTTTAAAGGAACTTTTTTCCCTTTGTCATGTATATTATGTTCTTGTTATTTTCTGTGATGTTTCTTGTTCTCTGCACAAAGGGTGATATAGAACCAAGGGCAAAAATCTCAATTATTCTCAATATTTTGACCACAGAGAAGTTCATAGCATCCACTTGTTCTCAACAGTTGGACCATAAATGAGTCTTTCTATTATCCATCATGCTCCGAAAAAGGAGTCTCTGCCACAGGTTAACAATGGCATTAGTCTATGGAAATAAGCATATATATTTAGAAAAATTAATATATTTACTTATCTAGATATTCAATAGCTAACATCACAAAGGTATTCACTTAAAAGTAAACAATATTACCACAGTTGTAGTTGTTTCTTTTGGTTTTGTTTTTTGTTTTTTTGTTTTTTTGTTTTTTGTTTTGTTTGTTTGTTTGTTTGTTTGTTTTTGGTTGTTTTCGAGACAGGATTTCTCTGTGTAGCTCTGGCTGTCCTGGAACTCACTTTGTAGACCAGGCTGGCCTCGAACTCAGAAATCTGCCTGCCTCTGCCTCCCAAGTGCTGGGATTAAAGGCCTGTGCCACCACCGCCCTGGTTTTGTTTTGTTTAGTTAGTTTTTGTTTTGTTTTTGAGTCAATTATGACGCACAGCAAACAACTACTGCCATGTTCTGGCTGACACATTTTATGTACATGGTTTTACAGAATCCTGACTTAAGCACCATTAAAAACATAGAGGAATGCACTGATAATTAGTGCTGGTAACAGGGAACCGTGACCAACTTGTGAGAACACTAAATCACATAACACACATTATTTTACAAGCTATAATTTCTAATTTTATATGATTTACACAAGACCTGAGTAAAGATGTAAACACTCATGTTTCTTGCTATTCAATAAAAGTCACTGCTTATTGTAACTAAATTTTCAATGATATGCAGAAAGATTTTGAATCTATAAAACCTAACTATTTGCAATTATTTATAGTTTATAATCACCTATGGATATTCAATTTCTATAAATATTTTAAGAAAATTACAATTCAACAAATTTACCATGTATAATGGTATTTGGTATGCATTTTAAAACTCATAGAATTAATATTTATAACATGCTAAGCAGTTTCAGTAGTCCATTATTATGGATGTAATAAAAGCTTTTATTATTTAATATCTTTCATGAAGTATCATATCATAGGATTAATATTTTTCTGAGTTCAACTGCTAAATACACCCTATTGTATGTAAGAGAGAACTGTGAAGTATTGAAGAGTTTCAGATTCTGTGGGTAATTGCATAGCCAAGTACTATTTCTCACAGGTCTAACTGCCTTGGAAAAGGACATGAATTTTTTTTTAGAAGAAAGATTATAATTTAAGTTACAGGATTTTTTTCCTTTTTTAATGGATATTTTATGTATTTACATTTCAAATGTAATTCCCCTTTCTTGTTTTCCCCTCCAGAACCCCATTCTCCATCCTCCCTCCCTCTGCTCCTATGAGGATGCTTTCCCTCCAAACCATCCAATCCCACTTCATGAAGCTAAATGTATTTCCAATGGAGTAATAAGACTTTTAAACTATAATATTTATGACTATAGAGTCATATTTTGTAAATATCTTTCAACGGCTTCCATCATACATGAAGCATGAAATTTTAACTAAGGACTTCAGCCAAACCTTTTAAAAATAACAAAGGATCATAAGATAAACCTGTGCTTTGTTAATGCTCTGCACTTTATAGCCTTTAAGAAAATCAAATGACACTGAATTATGTTTCACAAGCCCTCTTTGTATTTTCTCGGTTTCCACACATGATGGTGTCAGGTACTACCAATACTACTGAAAAACTATGCATCTCACATTCATATTTCCTGTAGCTCTGTTAGATCATATTTTAAAGCTTCCCATAGTCGTAATGACTCAAAACCAAGCCTGATACTTTGTTGCCATTTTGAATATATCCAGTATTACCAATTCAAGCTCATTTCTCATCAGTCTTATGTTCTCTTGGATAGATTACAGGATTATTTTTTAACAAATGTCAAACACATTTTAATGACAACTTATTTACTCCATAGAGACTTCTCAGGAATCCCTGTGTTCAGTTAGAGTCAGAGGTAAGGGAAAAGATAAATAAGCTTGGAAAAGGAATCTCAATTCTCTTTATTTTGAGAATAAATATTAGCTTACACCAAACATTAAAGCAACCTTACCATGTTAGGAAGAAGTCTTCTTGGACTTCCTTATAATATCTTCAAAATTTTTTGAACTTTTCAGAATCTTTTAAAATTAAGTTATGAAAATCATAATGCCAGACAAGTAATGAGAAATGAATGTTTTTGTGTCAACAGTTGTAAATGAAGTTATTATTTATCATAGCAATTGCTATGATACATATGGAAAAAAGATGAAACTGTGTATGTGTATGATATATATGTATATATATATACATACATACATATATATGTATGTATATATATATATATATATATATATATATATATAGAGAGAGAGAGAGAGAGAGAGAGAGAGAGATCTGTTAACCACCAAGAAAATCTTGGATGGCTACACATCTCACAACTTTTATAGATGAAGACATTAAACAGTAGAGCCAACCTAAGCCATGACTGACAAAAGAATACAGCCATTTTGGTGGTGAAGTAAACTTGGTGAAGGTATTACATTATTTGTGAATTTTTTTACTTTACTTTTCTCTATTCTCAATAGGTATTGTAAAATGTATGCAATTAAGAATTCAACACCCAATGAAAGTTTAAACACAGAAAAGGACTTTTAATATAAATTAGTTATTAATATTATTTGAAAGCTGTTTTCTCATTGCCATCTTCTTGCTTTTAGAGAACGAGCAGATTGGCTACACAATTTAGATGATCACTAACTTTATAAGCTACAAATATCTGTAGAATAGGGGTTGCTTTTATTTAAAAGGGAATAAAGTAAACAATTGAGGCAACATGACTGTTTGCAAAAAAAGATTACCAAATGAAATAAATAAATTTTATAAAGTTAGAGAAAAAATGCATCAGATTTCCTAATCACATATGAACATTAATGGAAAGACAAATTAATGTTGACCCAAATAGTTAATTCATAAAAGTAAATGAAATATAAATCTCAGAGAAATGGGATAGCGTTTTCTAGAAAATGGTAGAAATGATAGACCATGTTTACACTCTTTAAAAATAGATATATGAAGTAGACAATGTGTTGGTTTTGGATAATTGTTAGCTGTGTCAATGGCTGGTGCACAGATACAATTGAAAATTGTCTGTTGAAAGGTGAAATAAGTTCAGATTTCACAGGGGAATATGCTTTATATGCTGCTCCTAGATTTGACTTTCACATTGTTTAATTGTAATCTCTTTTTAAACTAACTAATTAATTAATTAATTTTTACTTTCTATATTCTTTGTTTACATTCCAAATGATTTCCCCTTTCCCGGTTCCCCCCTACCCATAAGTCTCATAAGCCCTCTTCCCTCAGCCCATTCTCCAATTATCCCCTCCCATTTCTCCTGGTACTCCCCTAGAATGCTGCATCAAGCCTTTCCAGGACCAGGGCCCTCTCCTTCCTTCTTCTTGGGAATAATTTGATATGTTAATTGTGTCTTGAGTATTCAGAGCTTCTGGGCTAATGTGGCATATTTACACAAGGGATTACTACTCAGCAATCAAAAACAATGAATTCATGATATTTTTAGGCAAATGGCTGAAACTGGAAAATATCATCCTAAGTGAGGTAACCCAATCACAAAAAAATACACATGGAATGCAGGCACTGATAAGTAGTCTCTTTTAAGATAGAATTTACGTATTATTTTAAGTTGTCATCAATAAAGTGCTTGATAGTATACAGAGATACCTGAATTGAATAGAAAATCATATTTGTAAACAACTTTAACCCATGCCTAAGTAATTGGGAAGGTGCAATGCAGTATAAAATGAAATTATATCCCTGACATTAATGCATCTTTTTGTACTCTCTGTGCACCAATCTTGCAATATTGTTGATGACAAGCATACTTTTTCTACTGTTATTATGGAAATTTTTCCCCTAGCAAATTCCAGTTATTGCTCATAACTATTTTTATAGGGAGAGTCCAAGGGCTGACATAATTTCTGCTGCAATCTAACTGAAAAAAAATAGAAGCAAATCTCTCTCTCCCATTTTCTAATTGTACACTAGTTATTCATTTAGAGTAATTGAATTTTTTACTCATCGTCTAAATAATTAACACTATGAGACAAATCTTACTGTTGGCTGCACCCAAACTAATCTACCCCTAATACACTGTAGAGAAATATGTCATCAAATCTGCATAGTGATGATGCACTCTAATAAAATAATTAAAAATTATACCACTGCCTAAAACCGTGATATCTTTGTGTGAAATATGCTATTTGGAAAAAATAACATTAAAAGCCTTCTTTAATAATTTCATCTGTAAAATGAATAACTCATAAAATTCATTGTTATATCTGTTAAAATACTTTTAATGTTGATAATATGTTTCATTGCTTAGAATAGATGCAAAATCATGTTGAATTCCCAAAATATTTTATGATGATTAATACGAATGTTTCCAATGAGAAATGAACGACTGCTCTGTTCATTCTTGACAAGAGCAATAAATATAGGTGGTTTTGAATATGAAGGAAATTTTCAAAAAAAAGTTATAATATGAAACATGCTCACCTAACAAAAAATTCTTCCTTGTTTAAAATTAAACACAGTACAAAATAAAATGTTTTCAAAAATTAAACTTTGCAAAACACATAAATTGAGAACAGCAAAAGCAGGTTGGATATACAACTGTAGGTATATACTGGGTTTCCCAATATTTATTGAAAATAACATGTATTAACAAATTTCATTGCCTGCAACATTGACATATATTCTGGATATAAAAAATAAGGAGATAAAATTATCTTATGAGATTCTAACAGCATGTTTTAAGAGATATTGACACAAACAGAATAAAGTAATCTGTCACAGTAAATCTAAACAGAGGGTGATGAAATACTTCAGAGGGCACTTCCATTTTTCTCTGGTTTTCCTTTACAATAACTGATTTTTTGTGGGTTTCTTTTTTTCAGTTCAGACTATCCTTGCTTAAGAAATCCACATTGCAAATGAACTGTTGAACCCCAACTCCATAAACGAATCCTTATATTTTTACATCCAATTTTGTATAATATAACTTCTGTAATAGGTCTTTTAATTCTACAAATATTGACACATTGAGCCTGGTTTTTGAAAGCTGTGATTATAAACTGGAGACATGTTAGCCTCCAAGTGTCGACAACTGTGCAGTTCCAACAATGATGGCAAGCCACAGAAGATAACGACATCATGGACCTATGCCCTAACCCGGGAGTCTAAGAAGCTGGAAAAGATATGTGTGCCCAGTGTGGGAGATGACAACATCCAGGGGTAAGTCAGATAATAGTCCTTGGCATGTGCTAAAGTGAGTGGGATCCTTCAGAGATGCGTGTCCCTTAAGCCATTATATTCCTTTTCTATATTCCCATGATTTAAAATTTTCATAGATTTACTTCTATAGATTAAAAACTAAACCTACTTTGAAGTAAAACACGTGTCTATAAAGATCTGTATGCCATCCTTATCATGACTAGCATCTACATTATTAAACTAACCACAATGCTATAAATGCCATACATTGACCTTACTGACTTAATGACAATTTACAATGATTCCATATATTTACTTCACAATTTAGAAAAAAAATGCGTATGGTCTATTTTTTGTGATATAAGTTTTGACTAGGAAGTTATCATTCCTAGTTTACAAAACCACTCCATTGTGAATCCTACTTTTGTGATTATTTATTTACTGTATTGTGATGCCTGACATCACACGCAGTGCTGCACATAGCTGTTGTCCTTCTGAGTCTTACTCTGCCTGAAAGTTACAAGTTTAAACTACCCTTACATTTGTCTCCTTCACCTGGAAAACGATCTTGAATGTCTTTTTATGCTTCTTGTTGAATGTCTAGTAGAAAATGTCTAGAATAAAGCAACAAACACTGAGGTATTTATGTGCTCCATACTGAAGCTAATTATCCTTGTTTACCATATTAGTTATTAGAAACTCCATCTCTTTATTTGGTCATTTCTAAATTGGTAGGAAATGTTTTATTTTCTCTAATGTCTTTCATATCTATATACTAACTTTATTTTCTTTACACTTAAAAATAAAATCAATCTGAAATATTTTTATTATATGCATTATTATTCCTTTATGGTTAATATTTAAAAACATAATTTTTTGACAACATTTTCTGTGTTGCTGTTGTTATTGTAACTTACTTCCATCAAGGTAATATGAAGAAGTTTGGAGGGAAGAAATAATAAAGGAAAATGAAAATTATGTCATAATCTCAAAAAATAAAGTGACTATTTTAAAATGGATGGTAAGTTTGCTCAACTCTAGCTCAAATTTTCCCAGAACATCATTTTTGCTTCTTTTAGTAAAGGCCAGGACAGCATCTTTGCAAGACTGATGAAACCTAGTGACTGGACAGAAGGAATAGTTGGTGGTGCTCACAAGTACTTTTCTCCCAGCCTGTCATTCTATCAACGACCAGCAACATATGGGTTTGAAGATTGCCCTGAGAAAATAAAGTCCCTTGGATAATAAAGGTTTAATAAAGGTTTAATTTTTCTACAAATTAATCATCTTTCTTATTCTCTCTCTCTCTCTCTCTCTCTCTCTCTCTCTCTCTCTCTCTCTCTCCCTATCTTTCTATATCAGCTCACATATACCTCTTTATGCTATATTTCAAATTCCAGGCCTCCTCTTTTGTTGTCATTGCATGAATATTTTTATTCTCCTAGGCATTGCTTTATTTGAGGAATCACTTTGAGTGGAATGTGAAAACTCAGTTTGGATGTAAGCTGGTAAGATCAAAGATAATAAATGTTTGCTGTTTTGCAGATCCCTTGAATTAACAGACTAAGTCTGTGTATTTGCCTGAAATCATAGTCTTGCACGAGGAAAGTTCTGTGGTGGAGTGTTTTCACAGCAGTTTGTAGCTTGGTTCAATACAAAATTGCTAGATCCAAGGAGATAAATCATACCTTTGCTTTAAGTTTTCTTTCTTGTTGATAAATTTCACTTCAATTGTCTTAGAAAAATATTTCTATAGTAATTATTCTTTGAGAATCTATGTATGAAGATCCAGACATAAAATAACAGTTCATTCAAGTTTTCTCTTTAATAATATTTGCTATCACTTCTACATCTTTTCAAATTCTGCTTCTTGGGTTTGCTTTGCTTCTCCTTTGTGAAGAGAGAGTATTTTTCCTTGTTACCTATGCACTTCTTTCCAGTGCCTTCAAGTATCTGAATAGTTTAGTTCTTCATTATTGATCAAGATATCATTGACCCCAGCATGCAGACAGATGCATGACTCCTCTCTTATATTATTATTTCTGGTATACTTTATACAATGTACTTTTATCATATCCCATGCCCTCTCTCAACTTCTCCCAGAGCTACTTATATTTCCATAACCATATTGAGTCCTATTTTAAAAAAAAAGGAAGAGGGAGAGAAAGGAAGGAAAAAAGACACAAAGAAAAGAAAAAATAAAACAATACAACAATAAATCTATGAAGAAATACAGATAGAAAAAATATGCTAAGGATAATGTTGCTCCCTGTTCACATACTCATGGGTGTATGGACACATATTTCTCCATTTCAACATACCCTGTGTAATGTGTTTTTCTGTCTCTGCTAAGAACCTAGCATTTATCATGCTGTTAGGAGTGATCTATTTATGTATAAGTTAGATATTCTCTTGTCACCAGAAAGATGTACTTAGCAGGTAGCAAAATTCATCATCTATAGATCCTTGACCAATCTCTGTATTACTAAAAAGGAAAGTGAACTAGACTTAGAATTAATTGAATATAGATTCATTAAAAATGAATAAATATTCTGCAATGGGAAACTGTTATAAAATTAATATTCTTTATATTACTATGACATGAGATTTTCATTTTTACTGTAATATGAGTCAAATCTATAGTCATACATATAATTAAAAATCATGTTTTTGTTTGTTTATTTTTCCAATGGCATGAATCTATATGAGTTTATTGTCATTTCAACTTCAAAACACCTTATTTATTAAGATTTACAAGAATTATGTAACTTTTATTCACTTGACATTATTTAATCAGTCTCTGTGTTTACTAAGGCCTCTTAATTAGGAGGCATTTTGAACATTTTACAGAAGTCACCATTTGAACCCAATTAGTAAAAATATTATGCTAAGTGGAAATATAGTACTTACATAGATAGAATTATATTTAACTCATTATGAAATGTGATATTTACTTAAATATTTATTCACTATTATTATACATGTATGTGTGAGTACCTGCATGTATGTTTGTGTACCATGTCATGCCTGGTGCCTAAGTAGGCTCAAGGAGGGTATTTGATCCCCAGAAACTGGCATCAAGAAAGTTGTGAGCTCACTGGGTATTTGTTCCAGTTTTGAGGCAAATACTTATTAGATCGGAGCAGTTTAAAGAAAACAAGGTCTCACCACCAACAGAATTCAGAGAGAGGGAGAGAGCATGAGAAATTCCCATTGAAAAGCTTCCCAACGTGTTGCATAAATAAAGGTCGGGTTTGTTGAAGCTTCAAAAAAAAAAAAAAAAAAAAAAAGAAAGAAAGTTGTGAGCTGCTGGTATGGGAACTAGTAATGGAACATAGGTCCTTTGCAATACAGTAAAAGTGACATTAATTTTTAATATTTTGTAACAAAATCTTGCTTGTTTATATGTAATTTTGTAAGGCAGAGTGGTAAGTATTCATCAAATGTTATTGAAATAAAGAATACAATGTTTTGATATTATTAATCAATAGAAAATATGCATGATCCAAGTCGCAAAATAATTTATAATAGGTAAAATGACTCAATAAGTTAAAGGTGGTTTTTATTATTAGGTCCTTTTTGATTTTTTTTTTTAGTCATTCATTTTCTAGTTCAAAATGAAACAATATACATGAGTTTCACATTGTCATGGTCTATAGATAGCATCATATAAAGAAAGTTTCACACTTCAGAAAGACCATTTAAATAACAGGAACACCAGCAGGACACTTGGTGAAGACAGGTGGATGATAAAAAAATATATATCATAGCATGGTAATGTATTCTTCTTTTGAACCCAGACGTGGTAGTTGAAAATAACAGTGTGAGTCTTCAGTGTACCATATATAATGAGTTTTTTTTAAAAAAAGAAATCAGTAATATGGATAACATACAAACATTATAAAAATAAACCATCATTTTAGAAATATATTTATAAAAATATAATTTATAAAGATATACTTTGTATGCTCAAAGTTACATAAGGGAATAAATACTTATTTTAAAATATGTTTCATAAGAGAGTCTTATTTTAAAATCTTCCTGTGAATGATGTGTATAAATGTAGTGATACATAATACATTAAATTAAATTTGGTTAGTGAATACTTGTTTAACATTAGAACAGATTGCTGTTTATGAAACAAGGAGCAATATTGAGAATATTTTTTTTTAATTTTCCAGTCTACTGAACTGCCATTTAAAATGCTATCAATGTATAGAAAGAAAAAATGTCTTTAAAAACTACAACTGGTAAAGAACACAAGACGCCCTCCACCACCACCTTTTAGAGCAACGCTATTGACTGATCAACACCTGAAAGAGATTAATAAAAGCTGCAATATTCACTAAAATCTATAGGTTACATTCAGGTAAAGATAGTGTTCATGTGTTTATGGCAATGTTTACTTTCCAGAGCTATCTCTAAAAAAATGACATTGTGTTTAGCAGAATGTGACCTGCAGGACCCATAGGTTTTAAGGTGCTTGAGTGGCATGGTAGCATTCAAATTATGCTTTATTGAAGGAGCACCTCAGCATCATCATTGAGAACCTGACATCAGGAAGACGAAGATCCTAGATGTTAAAGTATTGTAGTCTCTACCTGTCTTTCTACTGAACCTAAAAGGTGGAGTTAGCATAGATGCTGATGAGTGAAGACATCAAACAATTTTCCAGACAGAGAAAATGTGTGGCTGGTTGAAGGTTGCCGTGTATTTACCAGCTGTGGGAAGGCTGGTTGTGAGAACCAGTGCTCTGCCACTGCATGTTCAGGTTTACAAATAAGTTTTTGTCATCTCTTCCCAACACTTTCCAATGACACCACATAAATTATTTAAAATTTGCTGGAGTGAGACTCATTACATCACACTTCCAGAAAGCACCATAAACCTGTTATTGCTTCTTGATGGGCAATTTATTAAGGATTCAATGATTCATTAGATATCTTCTCTTTGGATAATGGGGATTTTCTAAGACTTCTTAAATTTGTGTGAGGTTAATAGAAAATACACTTGTCAAAGTTTCTGAAAATTTTAATTTCTTAAAATGTTCATTCCCATCAAAAGACAAATAAATAAAATTGGGATAGAGCCACTGCAGACTAAAAGCCATTAAAAATGAGCTATGTTACTATCTGCAAAGTTGATGGATCATAGCTTAAGTGAAAATATTCATGGCTCAATTTCATAAATTTAATGTGTCATATGTGGGATATAGATTTAAAACAGTAACTGCAGACTGTAGAGCAGTAGGGAGGCTATTTGACTTGGGAAATGTGAGAAAATTGAGGGGGAAAGAAGAGCAGAAAGGAGAAAATAAATATGATTAAAGCATATAAAAAGTACAAATGCAAACGCCATGGTTAATTGATCACTTCTGTACAATTAATGTAGGCTAATAAGACATAAATTAAAAATAAAAGAATATATGTCTAAGAAAATTCTCATCCAAATTATTGAGGCTGACTTGTACCAAAAGACAGCAATATGCTTCTTGATGACAGCCAGTAGCAGAGTTACCATGGGTTGAGTTGATGATCGATAGGTTATCATGGCTTAACTACTCCATTTTACAATTCTAGAATAGGGATGCTTTCAACAAGTCCTGCCAAATGTCTTGTACACCACGTCACATTTTCTGATAACATGATAAAATGCTTTGACATAGAATATTCGAAAGGAAGGCTTATTTTGCAAAATTTTGTATAACACTTCCAATGTACAGGCCATTCCTGTGTATTCAAGGAGACCAGAATTAGAAGCAGCTATCTACTTGACATATACCATGAGAAAGAAGAGAGTAATGATTATTGGGGCTTAACTGTCTTTCACCTTTTCTTGCAGTCTAGGACTCTACCACATGCAACTGTGTCACCAACTCTTAGGGTGTAACTCCCACCTTAATGAATCTAAACTGTATAATTCACCACTAGCAGGAGAGAGACTGACTTAATCCAGATTATCTCTATCAAGTGTCCCTAGAGGCTTGTCTCAGGTAATTCAAAGGTTTCCTAAATTGATAACCAATGGTAACGATCGCATCTTCAACTGTTGTTTACCTCTTGGGTTAGATTTTGTAATATATTATTGTGTATGAAGAGATACTAAATATAGATACAATTTGTACATAGGTCAGCAGAAGAGGCCCATAGTACATGTTCTTTCAGAATTAAGTTTCCAGACTCTTGGAGCAATTGCTGGGAGTGGACAATGAGAGAATAAGAAGTGTACCAATTAGAAAGAATGCAGAGATAAAAATTAAATGTGGAAAGAAAAAAATTAAATGTGTATTCAATAGTTCTTAGTTTTGAGATACTTTCAAATTCACTCACCATCTATCTGTGCTGAATTTTAAATCTACACAATGATTGTCCTCCCTTTTTATTATAGATCTCATGTAATACAAATACCACATGGAAGCCAAGCCATTGGTATTAACAAGAATTTAAAAATTATCATGATTTTTATTTATTAAGTGACTAATGAATACTAAAAGAATAATAGCATATCTAGAATGCTTAAGAAAAGAATGTATGTGAATAAGGTAAAAAATAATTCATTAATTAATGAAAGATTGTTTACAATAAAAGCAGTATTTTCTGATTTAGAATCATACATTGCAAATGACTCACTGGACCAGGGGCTACAAATGATGAGAGAAAAAAGACTTCATGTAGTATCTTGCCTCATTTATAGTAATGCTATGTGCATAAAGAACTTCTTAAAATGATCCACAAAGCAAATGATATTTCAATAGTAAATATCACAGAGACCAAAGGAAATATAAATTTAATTCAGAATTGTTCAATAAAGGTCAGTAGGAAGTAGGCAGGGAAAAAAAAGAACAACATTAAAGGACAGGAATTTTCAATAATTTCCTCATCAGAAAGGTCAAAGTTATTTCTCTATTGTTTAAACATGGTAGCACAAGAGAACATGCACTCTCCCACACAATCACTTTACAGTTTTCAGTTAAAAAATGAAGAAGATTTAAAGGACAGAAAGCCTCGCAGTAGTGAGTTTTGTAAGCTGTGTGTACTACTTTCCTTCACCATTGTAATTAAAACTTACAAAAATAAAGAATTCAACAAAATGGTAAAGTTGAGATTTCGTTATATCCTTTTTGATTCAGAGAATATCTCCTCTCACTTGCCCATTATAATCCTGTAGCCAGGTGTATCAAAATCATATGGACAGACAGGTGTGATCATTTTATCTTTACAAATCTATAAAAATGAGAAAAGTATGTGCAATTCAAACAAAACTGTAGGATTCAGACCAACCAAATATCACAAACTTATCTGGAAATGTCATGAGCACAATTTCTCAGAGGCTGACAGGAATTTCTCCTTCTGCTCCTTCTGCTTGCATTATAGTATGCAATGAGTCTCAAAAACTGATTAGTTAAATTACACAAAAGATTATCATGTTAGGTTACTAACATCACAGAAGACACAACTGTCCTCTGTACTCAAAATGTTTGTGTCATAGTAAAGAGTGATTATGTCCTAAAAATAGCTTACCATTCTGGAGGGCAGAGATATCTGAGTGGAGAGTATAGATATGATTATCATTTACAGGTTGTTCTCTTTGAAAACGGGAATATGATTTAAATGTTAAATATAGAAAGAATGGCATTTTGTTTAAAGACAAGAAATTGTTTCTCACGTCTGTTTTTCATAGGAAAGTAAAGTTTATATGTGTTAGACAAGAAAGGAAGAGAGAAGACATAAAGTCAGTTTCTGTGTCATTTTTATGTTTTCAGCCGACATTGAGAATCAATTCTTTTGGCAGAACTATAAGAACAATACTAATTATGAATTGCAATTCTCATGAATTTGAAAACAAATACTCAAAAAAACTTTATGTTGTAATATTTTAGTGAAAATCATGCTGTGGCCTGTCTGAAGAAAATAAGTACAAAATTGCAAACATGTTTGTAGAAAGATTCTGATTCTAGAAACAATAACAAAACAAACTTTAAAAATATGGTCAGTATAAAATTATTTCTTAAGCTGAGATTACACCTCACACCAGTCAGAATGACTAAGATCAAAAACTCAGGTAATAGCAGGTGCAGGCAAGGATGTGGAGAAAGAGGAACACTCCTCCACTGCTGGTGGGATTGCAAGTTGGTAAAACCACTCTGGAAATCAGTTTGGAGAAAATCAGAAAATTGGAAATCATACTAGCAGAGACCCCAGCTATACCACTCCTGAGCATATACCCAGAAGATTCTCCAACATGTAATAAAGACACATGTTCCAATATGTTCATAGCAACCTTATTTATAATACCCAGAAACTGGAAAGAATCCCGCTGTCCCTCAACAGAGTAATGGATACAGAAATTGTAGTATAATTGCACAATGGAATACGACTCAGCTATTAAAAACAATGAATTCATGAAATTCTTAGGCAAATGGGTGGAACTAGTAAATATCATCCTGAGTGAGGTAACTCGATCACAAAAGAACACACATGGTATGCACTCACTGATAAGTGGATATTAGCCCAGAAGCTTTGAGTTCCCAAGATACAATTCACAGACCAAAGGAAGCTCAAGCAGAGAATGGCCCCATTGGTCATCAAAGGGAGAGGCCCTGAGAAGGCTGGATACCCCAGTATAGGGGAATGGCAGGACAGAGAAGGGGAAGTGGGTGTGTTGGTGATTAGGGGGGGGAGGGATGAGGGATGAGATAGGATGTTTTTGTAGGAGAAACCAGGAAACGGGATATTTGAAATGTAAATTAAGAAAATATCTAATAAAAAAGAATATTGGTTAAGAAGATGAGAGGTTTTTTTTGTTTTTATTTTTATTGGATATTTTATTTATTTACATTACAAATGTTATCTCCTTTTCCAGTTTCACTTCCAGAAACCCTCTATCCCATCCCCCCTACCCCTGTTACTAAGAAGGTACTCCCCACCACCCACTCCCACCTCCCCACCCTGGCATTTTCATATATGTATATATATATATACATACATATACACACACATTATACATACAATATACGTACATAATATATATTATGTACGAATATTGCTGGTGTATATGCACAGAGTAGGGTATGCATATTTTATGATGCATATCAAGAGTTCACAGGCAATCTGTAGAACTTCATTGTCTTCTACTATGTGAATTCCTTTTTATTTATTTAATTTTTATATATTTATTTGTTTACATTGCATCCTGAATACAGCTTCTCTTCCCACCTCTCCTCCCAGTCCCTCCCTTTCACCTACTCTGCCACCTTGCTTTCTCTTCAAGGAAGGAGAGATCTCCCATTCCTATCAACATTCCTTGGCATTCCTTGTGCAGTAGCACAAGGTACAATTTCTTCCACTGAGGCCAGCCAACAATACCCAGTTAGGGGAAAGGGATCCAAATTGATGCAACAGAGTCAGAGACCCTCTCTGCTCCAGTTGTTATGAATCTCATGAAGATTAAGCTACACATCTGTTATATATATGCAAGGGCCTACGTCTATCCCACGTATGCTTTTTAGCTAATGTTTCAGTCTCTGAGAACCACTCTGCTCAGGTTAGTTGATGCTGTAGGTTTTCTTGTAGTATTCTTAACCCTCAGTGCATCTTCGATTCCTCATGCGAATCTTATGGTTTACTTGTGGGTCTCTACAACTGCCTCCATTAGGGGCTGGGAGAAGCCTCCTCAGATAACAATTAAGCTAGGAATAGACATAAAGTACAGGATAAACATGCTACTATCCACAGACCCAAAGAAATCAAGGGAAATCCAAAGCAGGATGTTTGACTCTCACTGAAAGGGGAAATAAACATCTAGGTAGATGGAAACCATTAGTAGTGTCAAGGGTGGGTTCTTTCTCATCTCGTCAGTCTTATGTTTGTCTAGTCATTGATTGGTTATTCCTTTGACTTCTGCTCCATCTTTATTCTGAACATCTTTTAGAGTGGACAAATTGTGGGTCAAACGTTTTATTGGTGGGTAAAGGCTTCCATTGGTAGTCTTACCTGGTTACAGGTGGTGGCCATTTCAAGTTCCATATCCCCTATAGCTAGAAGTCTTAGCTTGTGTTATCCTCATAGATTCCTGGGACTTTCTTTGGTCCTAGGTTTCTAACTCATCCCAGAGATGCACCCCACACCCACCAATCCCAACTCTCTCTTTACCAGTTCTCTCACCTACTACCTTTGTCATAGCTGATCCCTACTTTTCCCCTCCCCATCTCTCTACCATCCAGTTTTCTCTATCCATCTACCTAGACATTTATTTCCCCTTCCAGTGAGAGTCAAACATCCTGCTTCGGGTTTTCCTTCTTACTAGGTTTCTTTGGGTGTGTGGGTTGTAGCATGTTTATTCTGTACTTTATGTCGATAATAATGAGTACATACTACATGTGTCTTTCTGGGTGTGGGTTACTTCACTCAAGATGATATTTTTGACTTCCATTCATTTGCATCCAAATCATGTAGAGCCCTTGTTTTTAATAGCCAAGTAGTATTCCATTGTATAAAGGTGTCACAACTTAGCCATTCTTCACTTGGATATCAAGGTTGTTTCAAGTTTCCAGCTATTAATGAAAAACCTGCTATGGAGCAAGTGTCCTTGTGGTAAGGTTGATCATCTTTTACAAATAAGCCCAGGAGTGTAGAACTAGTCCCCTGTTTTCTGAGAAACTACCAGATTGATTTCCAAAGTTGTTGAACAAGTTTGCACTCCCACCAGCAAAGGAAGGGGTTCCACTTGTTCCATATCTTGGCGGCATGAGCTATAACTTGAGTTCCTGATCTTATCCATTCTGATGAGTATAAGGTGGAAACACAGAGTAGTTATGATTTGCATTTCCTGGATGACTGTTAAAAATTTATTTTTTCTTTTTCTAATTAATTAATTATTTTTTAATTTTTATTTTCTATATTCTATGTTTACATTCCAAAGGCTTTCCCCTTTCCCAGTTCCCACCCACCATACTTCCCATAGTTCCTCTCCCCCCCCCAACTATTCCCCAATCATTCCCCCTCCCCCCTCGGTTTCTTTACTAAACTGGATGCAATCTTTACAGGCCCAGGGTCCTCTCCTTTCTTTTTCTTGGGAATCATTTGACTAATTTTTTATACTCCATATTTTATTCTTCCATCCCTGCCCACCCTCCAACTGTTCCACATCCCATACATCCTCCCCATCCCCCTGTTTCCACTTTGATGTCCCCACCTCTCACCCCACCTGACCTCTAAACTGTCTGGGGCCTCCAATCTCTTGAGGGTTAGGTACATAATGAATGAACACAGACCTGCAGTTCCTCTACTCTATTTGTGTTGGGGGCCTCATATATGCTAGTGCATGCTGCCTGTTTGGTGATCCAATGTCTGAGAGATCTCATAGGTCCAGATTGAGACTGCTGGTCCTCCTACAGGATTGCCCTTCTCCTCAGCTTCCTTCATCCTTCCCTAATTCAACAACAGGGGGTCAGCTTTTAAGTGCTTCTCCACCATTCCAGATTATTTTGTTGATAATTCTCTGTTTAAATCTGTACCCCACATTTTAATTGAGCTATGTGGATTTTTGTCATCTACTATCATTAGTTCTTTGTATATTATGGATATTAGCCCTCTGTTGAATATAGGATTATGGAAGAACTTTTCCCATTCTTTAGGCTGACATTTTTTCCTCTTGATGGTTTCCTTTGCCTCACAAAACCTTTTCAGTCTCATGAGGTCACTATAAATTAAAGGGAGTTGCAGAGGGCCATCAGGCTTGATAGGCAAGCTGCTTGACTAATGGGCTTTAGTTTCTCCAATTCAACATTATATATTTTGTAGGAAACACACTAATTATTAATTATATTTTATTTTCAGTTATATTCATCAATAGGAAAAATCTACAATATTAAACAGGAATATCAAATTATTTAAAAAGAGACAACTAGCAGTGTTGATCTCTCATTCCAGAGAAAAATGTCTGTATGTGTGTGTGTGTGTGTGTGTGTGTGTGTGTAAGAGAGAGAGGGAGGGGAGGGGGAAAGGAGGGAAAAGGAGAGGATGAGGGAGAGAGAATGCACATCCAGGAGGTTTACAATGAGTCCAAAATATCTGGAGAGTTTTCTGTTTATAGAAATACTGGAGAAAGAAGACTACTTTGTAGCAGAAACTCTACAGAAATAAGGACTGATGGCCATCAGGTATGGAAAGTTAGCATATCAATAGAATCTGATTTTAATAACAGCACTGTGAAATGCTAAATAAAAATGGGAATTCAGAATATTTCAAAAATGTTTTAGTTGACTCTCATAAAGCCATTGTCTCCTTGGACTCAGTACATACCATGTTCCTTTAATGTATAGGAGAGGATATCTTACAAAGATTTTTCTAGATAGTAGAACCTCAGAACACAAATCCAATAGTACAGGCTGATATGATTTTATTATTTTAAATATAGTCTGCATTTTCAGAATAACATTTCAATAAACAATAACATTGTGTTATGTAATTTATTTTTAATATTTGTAGAAAAGGTCTAATGAAATGAGACTGAACAACACTAGAATCACTGAGGTGTCTTCTTCATTTGCTATGTATAGTAACCTATGCACTTATTTCTTGATCCTGATCAGACACTTCTGTACTTCAAATGCAGTTCAATTTCTTGACATTCCAAGCCTCGGAATCAACATATACAAGGTCATTGACATATGGCAAGTGGGTCAATGAGATATAGGGAGCATGTAAATTGTGAGATAAGAAAGATAATCAGTGTAAGAAATTTATAACATACCAATATGTAAAACATGAAAAACTAAACATGCTCACAAAAATACAGTAAAATTAAAAATGAGGAAAAAAGAAATAGGATATGGCTTAATGACATCAAATGAAGTAATAGGACATGTTCAGCTTTACGATTAGGAACATCTTGCTGACCTTCATCATGAGAGCATTTTTTGTTTGTTTTTTGGGTTATTTTTTTAGCCTAGTATTGAAAGCAGAAGCCTTGTTTCAGGGGGCTGAATAGTGAATAAGAGAATCAAATGTGGACAAGGAGAATAAAAGGTTTTTTTTTTGAGAATCATGAATATAAAATGGAAGAGAGTAACTTTGAAGTGGTTAAAGAATGAGAGGTTTGTGCTAGAGTATCAAAGCCATTTTTATCTTCTGCCTAAAGATCTTTCAAGTATATTTAAGTATGCGTATTGCTGTACATTGAATCACAGTAAGGATTACTCTTTGTGTTATAAAAAGTGGTCTTTGATAACACTCTTTTACTCCTGTGATTCTTATTCATGGTTAAAATGAATAAGAATATTTTATGTTATATCTATCCATTGAGAGTGAGTTATAACACTGTAGAATATTTGGAATTATTTATTTTGAGGATGAAAATGGATCTCTTAGCATAATAATCATTTTCCTGATTTTTGTTTGTTTATTTGTTTTATGTTTTGAGACAGGATTTTTCTGTATAACAACAGCTCTGCCTGTCTTGTAACATGACACGATTAGGTGGCCCGCAAACACACAGAGATTTGCCTGCTTCTGCCACTCAAGTACTGGGGTTAAAGCCATTTGCTACTACGCCAAGCTCATAATCTTTTTGAAACCCAATTTTTGTATGGCTTACTGTGAAATATAAATGATATGTCGGACATTTCATTGTCAAACAGCATTGGCGTTGAGAAATAGCTGCTGATACACAGACATAGCCATGAGACTGTAAATACACAGCACTGATACTTAAGTGAGTAATGACATACATATATGTCTGCACATCAACAATGAGTTTAATTGTATCTCTGATAAGACTCATAGCTTCTCTTTTCCTGGACTGCTCCAAGTATACCTTTCAACAACTGCCCATCTATATACTAACTAATAAGCTTTAGTAACACATGTACTTGAGTTTTAAGCAACCTCTAAGTGCCTTACATTTCTCTGGATGTATTAAATTCTGAAATATAAAGATGGTGGAAGTATGAATAAATATACTGATGAGAAAAAATATTTTGTCTAATTGTGTAAAGGTTTTTTATTATCAAGGAAGAGTAATCAATCACATACACATATGCTATATTTGATTAGCTTCAAGGAGATATCTACTGCAACCGTGCAGTTTCCATTCCACCTAGTTATTAAAGTGTTCTAACAATGACTGTTTTACACACTTAGAAAACTGACTTTCAGAATAGTAAATGACCTTGTGGGAGATCACCATCCAGCAAGAAGACAGCATAAGTCTGAATTCTGCTTTATTTTTCTCTTGCATCCATTTTTCTTAAAAAGTTTATCTCACTCTTTTTCTAATCATTTTTTTCAGGCTGTAAACTTAACAAATATATATATATATATATATATATATATATATATATAATGAAAAATGTGTCTCACTCTCTGTTTTAAATACAAACGGAAAGAGAAGTCACACATGTAGGAAAACTAAGTAAACCATGTTTCATGGATCAAGTTGCTGTGAGAAAAGGTAATGTACACCTGAGCCATTACAAATCACTTGAACATGTGAAGCTACAGATCATGGGGTGGAGATATGGGCTCCATGTCTTGAATTTTGTGTTACTGGTTGTAGTTATTTTATTTCAGCACCCAGCCTCTTTACACAATATTATGTTGCCACTCTATTTAAGGGGAAAGTATTTTCAGTAGGGAAGAGTGTAAAGGAATGTGTACCTCACTAATCAAAAGGGAAATAACGAAAGCATTAAATCTGTCCTGCCATTTCTTCTAAATAACAATGCACTCTATGGTGACACCTTAAATGACATCCTAAAAGCTACAATATCTGGAAAGGTCTTTACAATGTACAACACTCAAGCACAACATTGTAAACCAATTATTTCATTAACTGTGCTGCTATTGTATGTAGGACAGGTTTTCTTTTGTGAGTACACAAAGATGCAGATTCTTTGCTGTAATAATAGAAGCAGGGTATGAATAGACCTTTATGTACCAGCAGTTTTGAAAGTGTTAGCAAATAAGAGGTAAATGATAAAGGGGCATTGATGTCAGATTATTGTGTGAAGTATAAAGAAAGCTTCTGGATTTCTTTTTACTGTCATAGTACCTGTCAAAATCAAATGGGAAGCTAGGATTCAATCTATTTTTAATATAAATTATAAAACAGTAAATATGATTCTGACCTTTCCACTTTTATGTGTGGAGATTATAGAGGATTTAGTTATAAGATATAATTTATATAGTTTTTCATTTATGCTGTAAAGGTATAAGCAGGGCTATTTTTAAAGACAAAATCCACAGAGCCACCTTCTAAGAATCGTCCCATTCTTATCATAAGGCATAGCAACATGAGACTGAATGTAGCTTCCTCCAGGTAATGTTCTATTTATGAATACAGAACTTCCTGAAAGGTGCCAGGGGTACCTAGTTTGGACATGTGAATCAAAGTGGCATAGAGATTGATTTGGTTTTGACAGATTGAGATGCTAACAAGCAATTCTGATCAAATCAGTGACCAGCAGTGAGTCACTGAGAGGCCAGTGTGTCACCTCCCCTCTAAAGCTTGGGAAATATGATGCTTAGGAGAATCAGATAAATGATGCTTATCCCGTGGTTAGAAATTGTGGAAATATAGATCAAAAGTTAAATTAAAGCAATATTCTTGAAAATAGGATAAAAGGGATTTCAAATAGTACTCATTTTGAAGTGATTATTTACTTTTATGAAACTGGACACAAAATCAAAGCTAAAGCTGCATTCTCTGTTAAAAACTATGACTGCATGTATATAAATTAACATGTATTTTAGTTAGTATTTATGTTTTGTAATATACACAGAGTCCGATTCCTGAGCACACATACACACCTGCAAGCTCACTGCATACCGAATAAGAGAAGAAACACATAATCACCAGAACTGTCATGGATAGAGCTGATATTATTTTATTAAACTTTTTAAGGATTCCATGCTTTTTATAATACAGCTTTCAAGTTATTCAATAAGAAATTACATGGTTTTAAAACCAAGGAAAACTATATTTCTTTTGGAATTGTCTTGCAAGTTCAACCTTTGAAGGCAGAAATCTCAGCTTCTTCAGATCCATAAGCTATTTGGACAATGGACAAATTTAAAAGCAATATTTTTGGTACTTAATCCTTACAAGGAAACACATTACAATGGATGTTTCTAGTCAACATTAAAGATAACTGTGGTAAAATTTGCAGCCATGGCCGGGCGGTGGTGGCACATGCCTTTAATCCCAGTACTTGGGAGGCAGAGGCAGGTGATTTCTGAGTTTGAGTCTTGCCTGGTCTACAGAGTAAGTTCCAGGACAGCCAGGGCTACACAGAGAAACCTTGTCTCAAACAAAGAAACAAACAAACAAACAAACATTTGCAGTCATAAATTCTAATATTTGATAAGAATTTTGTATATAAATGTTCTCTTTTCTGAGTTTATTATTTAAAAATGTGACAGTTGCAATTTTTTTTTACATTCAACTTTATTTTACATGCAACTGACTCTTACTTCAGCAAATCCCTAGTTTTAATGAATATTTCAAAACATTTTTCACTTCCCTCATCTCCTCTTTCAATCCCTGCTTTGTTAAAAACTCCTGGAGTAAGAAAATGCTTTGGAAAAAATAGAGTTTGTAATTTTCATTTTCTCAAAGTAATTTCTTCATTTCCACACTAGACATAATCAGGGAGCAAAATTAAAAATACAAAAATACAGGCAAAAGAAATCGAAAGTGAGGAGCACCATGCAGCGAGAGCCACTTTCATCAGAGATTCATCGTGAAGCAAATTAAGTGGTAGTGCACAATTTCCTGAAATTTAAGCAGGCCAATTTATCATCATATTTTTAAGATATCATTTTCTCTTTACCATTTTAAGTCATACAGACCACATCCTCTTTGTATTATTCAAATGAAAGTATCCCCATCAAACATTTCCAATATCTGGCTCATCAAACATTTTCCGATATCTTTAAATGGTTTACCTAGCCATAAATGTGCAAAAACCTACTTCAATTTTTTTTCTGACTTAAATATAAAAATAACTAACAGTAGCAAATTTTTAAAATTTGTTTATCTTATAATATTATATGTGAATACACTCTGTGCATGGAGAGCAAAATGAACCCAAAGCTAGGACAATAGTACCAGCTCAAAAACTATGTGTAAGAAGGAAAAACTTTGGACACGCATTGTAGCACCAGTATATATAATGCTTCATCACTGTAGATGATATATTCGTCTAGATTTTTAAAATGCGCTTAATATCCACGTGTTTTACTAGAATTTGCCTCACCTTTCCCGAAAAGCCACCTGTAAGAACATTTGGAACAAACATTTCATCCAGCATCTCCCTGTGCCAAGTCCTTTGGCAGCAAGCATGTACAGTCTCAGCAATTTCAGCATTTTTATATACCCCACCCAGACACATTTGAGGATGAGCTGAGGAATCATTCTCAAGTGATCCTCTAAATTTCCAGTTCATGACATTTAAAAACAAAGGCATCCAGCCTGGAGGAGGTAACTAAACTTCCAATTTTTCTCTTATCATCAAGGATGCTCAGTCAGCTGCAGGGAGGGCAGTATGGTATGTCCGTCTTGCTTGGTCAGCAATAACTTTTTGGTGATAAAATAAAAGACTCAGTTTTCTGCTATCGAGGGATATTTGCCCCCAAATGTAAAATGTATAATCAAGAGTTTTTCAACTAAGATAGACAAAATGTTCTTCTTTAAAAATAATATTTTAAGTAGAAAATGACGAGAAGAAAATAAACACAGAGGGGCTCACATAAACAAACAAATGTGTATGTTATCAAGATAAACATGTGCATGGCAATAGTTTCATGGAAAACTTTCTTCTGTCTCAAAACTTTTAAATTTGCACTTAGTGTATGTTTGCGTCAGGGTGTGTGTGTGTGTGTATGTGTGTGTGTGTGTGTGTGTGTGTGTGTGCCCACGCGTGCATGTGTGTTTATATCTATATATGTGAGCAATCTGTGGAGAGCCAGAGGAGGGTTTTCTGGAATTGGCTCGCTTCCTCTATCAAGGTATATTTTTATTGGTGTGTTTTACATATATGAACTGACATGTCACAAGATTTTAGCATTGCTTTCAAGCATCTGTTATCTCATTTCCCCTGTTAGTATCATTTCTGTTCATTAACTCCTTCATTTTCTCTGATTATCTTCTAACGTTTCATTCTTAAAACAAGGATAACATACTATAATTGTTCTCTTGATGTTTAATTACAAGAAAGAGCTTAATCAGTACAGCAGACACATCTTATATTTCAGAGTCACACATTAACTTTCAGCAAGATATTCTTGCCAAAGACCTTGTATTGCTCGTGGTTTAATTTTCCTGAAGCCCAATTCACTGTCACTGTTTGTTATGTAATAGAGCTTCTAAAAACACTTGGCAAGATCTGCTTGCTTTGCCTTGAGCTAGTATGAATTTGCTTCTTTTTCTTTCCTTAAGAACATACAATTGCTAGGGAAAGTTAATGAACAATTCAGTAGCAATTTGCTTTAGCAGAAGAAGACAATAAAGGGATACAGGAAAAGTAAAGGGATCAGAAAACAAAGGTGAATGGTTACAAAATGGTTGAAGAACTTACACAAGTAAAACCAGATACTGTTGCATTAGACAAGCATATAGTCTGGCTTAAATATTCTGGAATCCCTTCCTAGGCCTTTACAGAGACAGTAATTAGATTTTAATAGGTACTTCAATGACTTTCAGTAGCTTGAGGACATGAGAATCAGTAACAAGTAAAATCAATAATTTTATAGATTTAGTACTCTCAAGGAATTAAGTAAAGAAATAACAAGGGGAATTTAAGGTTCATATATGACAAATACTTGGGCTTATGAAAACTGGGAGGAATTACATTCAAATGGTCTGCCCATACGACCCATTATTGCAGTAATGGTTCACTTTTACATGTCTTCAGATCATCAGATGAGACATAAGAGTCTCTAGGAGGAAACATGAGTATTTAGGCCACATTCTCATTCAACTGACTTGTTGCCACGGCCCTCTTGAGCCTGTTTTATAATTTACATTCTTTATTTTCTTGCTTATTCACCTTATATCCAGTTCACTGCCCCTGTCCAGTCACCTTTTCCCACAAACCTTCTGCCCACCGCCAGCATTCCTCTAGGTGGTTGGGGTAGGGGAGGCTGGCTATGCACCCCATAGTGGAACTTTATCCCATTGAGAGGCTAAGTGCTTCCTTTTACACTGAGATCAGACAATGCAGCCCACTAACTAGAACATACCCCATGCACAGAAAATAGCTTTTGGAATAGCCCCTTGTCTAGTTGTTCAGGACCCACATGGAGAACAAGCTGCACATCTGGTACATATGAGCGAGGAGGCCTTTGACCCAGCCCAGGTATGGTCTTGAGTTGGTGGTTCAGACTCTGAAAGCCCTCAGGGTCCAGGTTAATGGACTCTGTTGGTGTTCCAGTGGAGTTTCTATCCCCTTCAGGACCCCCAATATGGTACCATGTTATATTCCACAGACCTAAAGAAGCTAAATAAAAAGGAAGGCCAAAGCAGTGCAGCTTTAATCTCACTTAGAAGGGAGAATAAAATTGTCTTAAGAGGTAGATGGAAAGACAGAAGTGGTAGGAAAGGGTAATGGGGTGAGGAATGAGGGATTCAGGATCAGTTGTGGGAAGCACAGGAGAGATGGCTAGACAGCCATGACAAAGAATGGAAATCTTCAACTTAGTGGGAAGAGGTGAGGGGCATCTCCAGGACAAGATATAGAACTGGCATCAGGGAGGAGCCCAAGAATCAATGGAGGTGACCTTAGCTGTGACTCATAACATTGGTGATATGGAACTTGAAGAGGCCACCTCCTATAGCCAGTCAGGAACCCTGGTGGAGTGCTAGAGACACCAACCCACCTACAGAACTTTCAACCCAATATATATCCTGTCTACAAGTAATGCAGGGACAGGGGATGGAGCAGATACTGAGGGAATGAACAACCAATAACAGACACAACTTGAGACCCATTCCATGGGCAAGCACCAATCTTTAACACTATTAATGATACTTTGTTATGCTAGAAGACAGGTGCATGCTGTCCTCTGAACCTCCATACAGTAGCTGACTCAGACAGATACAGACACCCACAGCCAAACAGTGGATGGAGCTTGGGGATTCGTATGGAAGAATAGGAGTCTAATTTTTTTGTACATGACTTTCATTACATCTGAGCAGTGCCTTGCATATTTACAAATGTATTTTTAAGGGACAGACAATATTGCATATATTTACTTAGTCTATGAAAACCCTGTATACTGCATCATGGCTGTTATCTTCACGAGGTCACAAGAGTAGCTACAGAAAGGGGATAACTAGGGTCAAAATATCTTCATTTTCTGGAGAATCAAGTCCATGGTGTCATCATTATTTTAGTGTGAGATTAGGAAAATTAGGTCTTCTGGTACCTTTCTCATTCATTAGGAAGCAGTCAGTCACCAATGAGCAAGAGCAAATCAGGTAATAGCACTAAAACTGAAAATGATGTAAGTGATGAAAGAACTTCATTCTTCAACTGACACATAATATTATGGCTTACTGATAGAGGCTAGATAAAGGTATTGGTCTTCCAATCTCACTGCTTCCATTGGTTTGAGAGGTTCAAGTACTGAAGTAGATGCATAACTTGTCACATCAGTAGGAAAGTCACACAGCAGGCAGCAAACACACACACACACACACACTCTCTCTCTCTCTCTCTCTCTCTCTCTCTATATATATATATGTATATGTATATGTATGTATATATACATATATATATATATACATATATGATAGGGAAGTTACAGTAATATATCTTAAAGAAAAAATGGAGAGGTTGCTTTAATATTATGATGAAGCTTACATGGTATTTTGTTGTTGTATAACAAATCTCAGTTGCTTGATTTTAACAAGGAAGTCTGAAGTCAGATGCTGGGGTGAAAGTCTGCTAGTTCAGAGAGGCAGAAAGAGCCCTCAGCTGACCTACCTCCTCAGCGGATGTCTCACCAGCAGTGTCCCCCTTTCTTTCTGTTTCAAAAGCCTACCACCAACTAGGTAGCATACACCAGCTGATATGAGGACCCTGACACACAGAGAGAGACAAAGCACCTAACTCTCCAGAGACTCGAGGCCTCAGGGAGGTGGGAGGTATGGTGGGCGGTGGGAGTGAGGACATCCTCTTGGAGACAAGGGAGGCAGAATGCGATGAGGAATTGTCAGAGGGTGGAGTAGGAGGGGGATTGTAAAAAACATTAAATAATAATAATAATAACAAAAACAACAATAAAGCCCTCCTTCACACTCAATGTTGCTCCCTTCTACTTCTTGTGAATCTGTCTATAGAGGATCATGACTCCTTCTTACTCCCTCTGGTTTCTTCTCTTCTTGTCAGATGGTTGTTTGCCCTTCATCATGATATACAGTTGACTTTATCTAATCCTGCCTCTTGGAATATGGTTGATTCTTTTTACTCCTGATTACAATATTCAATCAGAGAGTCGTTGGATTAAAGGTGTGTGCTAAGACTGAGCCACACAACACCTTAATACTTATCCAGGAAATAATAGAACTACGATTTTCACAGTGTGAACACATATCCTGCAAAACTAATTTTAGTTGTAGATGAAGTCAGATACAAGCAGTCAAGTTTATATCTTGCAAAGGAGGTTTCCTCACATTTCACATCATTGGATCCTTGTGTAACCATAGTGTCATGTTCTTGAATATTCGGGGACTCATTTTTTATATTCTGAGACAAAGACACATCTTTGATACAGAAAAGAGGGTCCTTACTTGCAAGTTCCTAGGGCTAATGAATAATATCTACAAACTAGACTAACAGGATATCTAGTGGAAGGGAAAACCAAACATACTTCTTGTGAATTAGTACCATTTTGGAGTTGCTGACTTGATACAATCCATTGTAGAAAGGACAGCTGTAAGTCTTGGCCTTTATAGTTGGAAACAGTTAACCTGATGGCCTTGGCTACTATGTAACACAAAAGTACATTGAAAAGATAGAAAGCAGAACACCAATATTAAAGGCATCTGTTTAATCAAAAAGAAAGTCATATGGGAGAGCTCCTGTATTTGAAGATATTAATTGGTTAAACTCACAATATTGGCTTATTGCACATTATTCTCTAAATCACAACTCTCTTCTGCATGGGGAAAGTAGTTCAAATACAGTTGAGGTAAGAATCACCCTACACTCTTTCAGATACTTTATAGGATCAATGATGTTAACAGTTCTTTGAGGGACAATGTATATGCTTTGACCTGTTTAGTTTCCTTGATTTGTGCAGTTCTAGTCATGCACAAATTTTTGCTTGTTTGGTTTCTTGGTTTGGTTTGGTTGGTTGGTTGAGTGGTTGTTTTGTTTGGTTTTGGGGTTTTGTTGTTTTGTTTTCACTAAAATCACCGCTAAAGTGTAAGGCAAAAAGTATTAGCTTATTGATTGTGAAAAGACCTGAGCAAACACCCCTATTGTGTCACAGTTGTCATGTCTGTGATAAAACACCATGACCAAAAGAAACGTGGGAAAGAAAATGATTTATTTCAACTTATGTTTCCATATCATAGTCCTTAATAAGAAAATCAGAACACGAAGTCAGGGTGAAACCTGGAGACAGGAACCGAAGCAGAGGGCATAGAGGCATTCAGTGGACTGGGCTGCTTAGCTTGATATTTTTATAGTGCTTGTGACCCTCAGTGCAGGGTGGTACTGTATACAGCCAGCTGGTCCCTTCTACATCAACTACCAATCAAGAACATGCACTCTAGGCTTGCTAACAGGTCAATTTGGTTGAGACATTTCTCAATTCAGCTTCCTCATAAAACTGTCTGCAGACACCAAACCACAACACTAATGCTGATGCCAAGATGTCTTTGCTGACAGGAGCCTGGTATAACTGTCCCCTGAGAGGATCTGATAGTACCTGACTAATCCAGATGCAGATACAGCCAACCATCAGACTGAGCCCAGGCACCTCAATGGGAGAATTAGGGGAAAGAATGAAGGAGATGAAGGGAATTGCAACCCCATAAGAACAACGGTATCAACTAACTGGACCACCCAAAGCTCCCAAGGACTAAACCACCAACGAGAGTACACATGGAGGGAGCAATGGCTCCAGCCGCATATGTAGGAGAGGATGAT
The DNA here is from genome assembly GCA_964023405.1 of Apodemus agrarius. Classification (NCBI taxonomy): domain Eukaryota; kingdom Metazoa; phylum Chordata; class Mammalia; order Rodentia; family Muridae; genus Apodemus; species Apodemus agrarius. The sequence goes on from OZ030013.1 coordinate 16,975,667, forward strand.
CTCATCTGGCATCCGTGGGAGGAGAGACCATGAGTTCTGTGGAGGCTTGATGCTCCAGAGAAGAGGGATGTTAGAGTGGTGAGGTGGGAGTAGATAGGTGGGTGTAGAAACACCCTCACAGAAACAAGTAGGAGTGGACATGAGACATGGGGCTTGTGTAAGAGAACCACATGTGGTAGACAGCATTTGAAATATAAATAAATTCAATAACCAATCAAAAATGTCTCTATCAGGCAAAAGAGTCAGCCAACTCCACTCACTGATTCTTTTGCTTGAGACAATTTTGTTTTTTATTAGATTGCCTCACCTAGCATTGAATGTGAATTTATGCCTAGTCTTTTTGCATCTTGTTGTGACATGTTCCCTTAATATCACTGGGGGGCCTCCTCTTTTCTGAAGGGAAACAAAGGGTCAGCAGACTCATGGAGACAGGAGCTTAGCTGAGAGAAGGGGACAGATGGAATATATGGTATGAATACATGTATTGTATGAGCTGAATAAGAAAAAGAAAAAAATAGGCAGTGGTGGCACACCCTCTTAATCCAAGCCCTTGGGAGGCAGAGGCAGGCAGATTTCTGAGTTTAAGGCTGGCCTGGTCTACAAAGTGTACCCAGGACAGCCAGGGGTACATAAAGAAGCCCTGTCTCAGAAAAGAAAAAAGAAAAAAGAAAGAAAAAAACCTTAAAAATGTTATAGGATTGAGTTTATCATATTCTGTTTAGTCATGAAAATCTTTAATGTCATACTTGTTTTCTCTTAGCTTTTGTTCTATTATACTAAATATAATTAAACAACTCTAAGAACACTGACACATCAGTATATTTCAACTACAGTATAGGCAATGCTGGTCTAAAATATCTACACAGAAGAATTTTGACTTCTCATTTCCTATTAAAATAATAATAAATATTATTCCTAAACCCATAACTTGAAGGATTATACTAATTCCAAATTGAAGAACTGTAGTGTCCAAGAATATTGATTTTTTAAAATCAGGTCCATATTTCAATGCTAAAGCTTAAGGGATGAGTTGTATTTCAAAATGAGGTGTATATATTTTAAATTCATCATCAACAAGTTTAATTATTTGTAAGGTTATTTTATTTCTTGGGAAAGTCAAATCATTTGGGGAATAAGTTTCCAAGTGTTAGGACAGAAAAATGCCCTTACCTTTAATATAAGGAAGAACAAGGAGCTCAATCCGTTAGCTTCATGAGCAGTACATATCACTGTACTATCTGAACTCAAAGTTTACCTCATGCTCTACAGACACTACATAAGACATTATTCCAGTCATTTAAAGAAAACGATGCAACAGGGATGTGTATATCAGTTTTTAATTTCTGTAATAAGATATAGCAATGATAACTTTCTTCCAATAAAAATGTGGCCTCTGGCCGAGCTGAAAAAAAAAAAAGAATAAATACAGGCAAAAAATAATGCTAACTCATGTCATTTGGCATAAAAGAGCCAGCGCACCTCGGTTTTAGGTCAACTTTGCAAACCTGTATGCTGAACAATGGAACTTTTTCCTCACAGACATTCATTTTTTTTTCACAAATGCAGTGACCTATAGTTCCATTTTCACAGACAATCCTATTATTGAGCAATCCATCTGCCTTTGGAATAATTATTAAATACAAGTTTCTTTATCAGTATATTGAGTTCTTTGGGCTAAGTCATCCTGGTTCTGTGAAAACTGACCCCAATATTGCTGTCAAAGAGAAACCCAGGTCTTTTGTTTCAGTGATTCAAAGCCAACTTTCTTCCTTCCTCCATTGCCTAAAACACTTCCACACTAACACATAGGTGAGGCTTAGTAATAGTTCCTGACATTTACTTTTGTAATACCTGTGTAATGTCTAAGAACTGAAATATTTGTGAGATATTGTCCCTAAAGTTGGATTCAGCCTCCTTACTATTAATGATAATCCTTACTATTTGGCCTCTTCCAATATGGAACTACACTATCTCCATTTGGTTGTGTCCCCAATATCAACAAAGAAATTTATTTACCTGCAGTTGTGAGAGTGTGTCTGAGAATTTAGATATTGTCTTTGTTTTGTTTCTCTTGGGCATTGTTTATTATAGGTTCTTTGGAGCACTCATTTGCTTATTTGACTTTACTTAGTCAAAATCATTTTAATATCACAGTTGTACTAAGCTTTAGGCATGATGCTGTGTAGTATATGGTATGGTGGTTCTGATACAGAATAGTTTAATAATTATTTTCTTACATTCAGAAAATTGATAGGTCATTTCTATTTCCTCTAGGTGAAATCCTGGATCTAGAACATCTGTTTGCAGATATTGATATGTTCAGCCTGATGCAACTTACATTATTTTTCTCTCTGAATTTATGTTTCTATGGACTAGAAAAAATATGCAATTATTCTGGCAAAAAGGGTATAAAATCTATGTCATTTTTTTATCTTACCACTTGAGTCCTGGTAGGTCTTGAATTTAGTCTGTATATATATATATATGCAAATGTGGTGGTCTGAGATTTCTCTGAGGAATAACAATGGCTAGCCAGTCATTAATCTTAGTGTCTTAGACTATCTTTGAATACTCCTTTTACATAAAGAAGAATAATATACACTTGAATTACACTTATAAAGTTCATCCATAGCTAGCCATGATTTAATGTCACGCTCAATTAATGGGATTTATAATCTTGCTGTATTTGCACATAAAACTTATTATCATGCCACTGTACCTTCCTCTCCATCTACACATCCTGACTCAGGTACGCCAGAGTATTTCATCCAATTAGATTTCTTCTCAAAGTTATGGAAATGTGTCAGACTCTATTTCTTCTAATTGTTAAAATTATTGCATATAAACCTTACTAACATGTGATATATTCTCATTTACTTGTGTACCAATACAGCGGGAACTGGCAATTTGCAAAGTGTGTGAGCTATATGTAAGTGCACAGAGATGAACAGATGTAGGATAAGAATTTTCTGACTCTTCTGGAAGAACTGTTGATAATTGTCTTTGCGGCCAAACCATATTGATATCTTTAGATTTCATAACAAATTCATGATCCTTAAAATATGTGTGCCTTTTACTTCACCTTTCTTGAGTTGGAGCTCTCTCAGAAAATATACCAGGTTTTCAAGTAAACTGGTGAAAATAACATTTCGGGGAGGGGATGTGAAATAATGACTGTATAAGAAGGAAAACAAAACATTTTAAACAAAAACAACCTTTTGGAATGGGAGCCTGGTTTGGAGCTTTAGTACACTTTCTGTTCTTCCAGAGACCTGATTTCTAGCACTAGAGACCACATCAGGTCACCAACATTCCCCTGAAACCCCAGTTACAGACCGTCCAGTCCTTTCCATATTAATAAATTGTGCAAAAGTTTAACACTGTTCTTTTCCTGAAGAATATTGGCCACATAAGTCTTATTTACAGACAACTTTATAGGTAACAAATATTGGATTTACCATCTCCAGAGTTTTATGCAGAAACTGATACAGCACCTTGGGTAGACTGTGGCATTTAGGATCTAGCTTTCTCTGACCCCTCAGTGGTGGTGTTATTTATCCACAGAGTCAGGCCTGATTTTTTCTTTCTTTTTTTTTATTAGATATTTGCTTTATTTACATTTCAAATGGTATCCTCTTTCCACATTAACCCACCAAAAATCCCTATCCCATCTCCCCTCACCCTGCATATGCCACCCACCCCCCAATTTCCTGACTAGCACTCCTCTATTCTGGGAAACCAAGCCTTCACAGGATCAATGGCCTCCCCACTCATTGATGTCTAAAATGGTCATCTTCTGCTACATATGTTGCTGGAGCCTGATTTTTAAATTATTTATTTTATTTAGATATTATTATATGATTATATTATATATAATCCTTGCTTTCCTCCCATCAGACACTGATGCAAACTTTGGAAGTTCTATAACATAGAGCGAGCTACAGCTACTGACTTCAAGGGTGTAGATGACACATTTTGCTGTTGGAGAATACAAAAAGACTGCTTTGTCTTATTTGATTTCACAAAGCCACCATGCAAACCATCACATCCCAAAATGTAATTTCTCATTATGAAACAATAACCAAAGTTTGTTTGATATTTTTAGTTTAATAAAAACAGAAGAAAATTAATTTTGTTTCTGATATTGTAAATTACAGAAAATATGAATAAGACAGAGCAAATAAAGATGCTGAGAGTCATGAAAGAATAGAAAATAAATGTAATTACCTATCATGATCAGTGCTTTTTATATTTTCTTCCTTTCCCTGCCTTGAATGAATAGTTGGCATCCAAAGAAGAGAATTATCAAGATCATTTTTAAGAAAATACATATAAGGTTTTTATAAAGTACTTAAGGAAATAATAAGACTAAAAGACACATTCAAGTCCATGGTAAGGAGCCACCTGAAAGAAAAGGTTAAATAATGTATACCTAATATCTGGAAATATCCTGCCAGTACAGGTCTATCTCCTTGGCACTTATCTTGTCATTTAATAATCTTCACAACATGTGATAAATTGGGCATAGTGCTCTTGATATTTAGGATATTTGAAGGCATAGTAAAAAGACTAGAGAGGGAGAGGAAGAAAAAGAAAGGCAGGCAACAGGGAGCCAAGACTTCTCTGGAAGAGCAGGAGGAAATATTGGACACTGCAGTAGGAGAGAAATCCAAATACTGAGGTGCTCATGTGTACAATGAATGTATGTACACATACACATGCACACACATGCACATGCACAAGCACATACACTGGGAGAGGCAGACAAAGATATAGGAGAGAGAGAGAGAGAGAGAGAGAGAGAGAGAGAGAGAGAGAGAAATGAAAGAAGAAAGATTTCTATGTGTCAATATTCTATGCTGCTAAAATAATTTGAATCTTCACTTAATTAAAGAGTTATTGTTGAAAGCTGTCTTATCAGAAGATCTTTGTACTTAGAGAACATATTGCTTTAGTATTAAATTGTGAAATTTTAATTCATTCTGCATACCCATTTAGATTCTCCAGATCTGGCTGTCTCACCTCTCTTTTCTTCCCTCCACTCCTCCTGCTTTTCTATTGCTTTAGTCTCTTCCTTATTGCTCACCTTGTGCACAGCTTCTAGAGAGCTGGCATGAATTAACACACCCTTGTCTCTTCCTCAGACTTAAATGTTTTAAACAAATTTACCAAGATCGATATGGTTCCAGGAAAGATAAATTGAGACAATATTAACATGAAAAATATTCCATTCATATCAATGTTAAATATCAAACTATCTGTTGTATTTAAAAATTGAAAATAGCATACATTTTCATATGAATGGAGATGGTATATGTGATACAAATGTGAGTGGAAGTATCCAGCTACCTAGAACTTCCTCAATTGCAGTCTACCCTGCTTACATGTTTTTTTAACATTTCTACTCTCTTTCTCTTGAGTTACCTATGGCATCATTTTCTTTTTCTTCCTTTTTTGTGAATTCAATTGCCCTGCCTTCTGCAAGACTTTCTCCCTGAGGTTCTAGCAACAAGATGTCTTTCTCTTTTCTAAAGGTTAATGTCCCTTACAGCATCACATGCCTTACTCCTTAGAGACGATGATCACCTAGGTAAGAAAATCATTATGGCTTCAAATCTTAGTCCTGAGACCTTAGCCAATTGTTTAAACTCTCTCTCATTAGGTTACTTTATTGGAACCACTGTTGGATATAGCTCTATAGCCATCAATCACATAGGACCAGGCCCTGAGTGTTCTGGCTGGTCTCCACCCCCACAAGTGTAGGGGAGGAGTTAAAGATGAGGAGAGGTATACATTTTGTTGGGTCATACTTAGCAAGAGCCATATCTTTTGGGGCTGTATTGGCAGAATTTAGAGCATGAACTTCCTCCAGGGATAATGTTCTCAGGGAGGAGGGACATTTTATCTCCTTTCAGGAGGTTGAAGGGGGTCAAAAGGTGCTTGTAGGAAGGGGAAGCCAGGGCTGAAGCCAACTGAGGTTGCCTAGAAAGCTTTGGAGGGAGGCAAGAGTCAATTTTTGAGTGAAGGAAAGGGGTTGTATTAAGGTGAGGGAGATCTCTGTTCTTACAACTGTAATGTGTAGAATAAGTTGGGTTTTGTGAGGGGCTATTTTACATCCTAGTGCCCATAAGGAAGGTATTAGCTGGTCCTTAACTTGGGAGGGGGAGGAGGAAGAGTCTGCCCATACTAATATATCATCCACATAATGGTAGACATTGAGTCCTTATTCTGAATGGGGCTTTAATGTAGTGGCTACAGCCTCCTGACAAATGTTTGGACTGTTAGCCATTCCCTGTGGGAGGGTAGTCCATTCATATTGTGAGGCTGGGCCAGAGTTGTTAGTGGAAGGTACTGAGAATGCAAAGTGTTCACAGTCTCAGGGGTGGAGAGGGATGGGAAAAATCAGACTTTTATATCTATTGCTAATAGGGGAACATTGGCAAGGATGGCTGAGATGTAGGGTAGCCTTCTGTGGGGAGCCCCAGACTTACATCGTCTTGTTAATTACCCTCAGATCTTATAATAATCTCCACCCCCAAGATATATATATAAAACACAGGGGTATTCCATGGATTGTGGGAGGTGTAGAGATGTTGTAGCAACAGCTGTTTTTCTACTAGCTATGTGAGGGCTCTAAGGTCTTTTGATAGAAGCCACTGCAGGACCCAGATGGCTTCATCAGAGCATTAATCAAGGCAGGGAATAATAAATCTAACAGTGGCCCCTAGAACTGGGGGTGAAGGTTTTGAGGGTCCCCTTGAGTATTATTTTTTATAGGTAATGTTCTTTATTGTAATATGGTCTCTTTGTGTTTGGATGGTAAGAACCACCTCCAAAGCTTGCAAAATATCTCTTCCTAGAAGATTGGTAGTTATTTGAGCCACCAGGAGGCATATAAGGCCAGTGGCCCCATTTGGTTCTTCCCACTTGTAAGCCCATTGAATAATGAATATGTGAGAGGTACTCCCTATGCCTATGAGCTGGGTCCCAGGGACAAGTTGTCAGCCATGTGGGCTCTCTTGCTGTCTTAAAATTGTCCTGTTGGCTCCAGTATTGATAAAGCACTTGAAAGGTTTATTGTCTATTTTAATGGTTAATTTTGGATGGGAGCCTTCTGAGATGTTAGACATCCATAAGGCTTCTAAGAGAGTAGCAGTCTCTTTTATTGTGAGGGCTGAGGGATGTCATTTCTGTCTGGAGTTTAAAGGTTCCAGAGACCTACCATCCTTATCATATATAGCAGTGAAGTGGTACAGTATCTTTTCCAGTGGATACATGGGGACAGACTGTCTTAGGGAGATTAGAATCTCTTAGGGGAAGGGAGTTTTGTGGGCATTAATTAGGAGGATTAGAATCTCTTAAGGGGAGGGAGTTCTGTGGGTATTCCTTCCTCCAATGTCCTGCCTCCCCACATTTGAAGCAGATTCCTTCTGTTTTTACTGTTGCTACAAATGCCTGAGCCACTGATATAATTTGGTGTGATGCAGTTCCTATATCTAGGGTTGCTGCAATTCAGCTAAAATGATGTTCCTCCTGGAGACCCTAGCAAGCTAGTCTGGATTCAGAAGTCATACCTCCCCATACAATGTTTCTAAGAAGAAGGTCTTTAGATGTGGGATTGGGGATTTTCCTTTTTAGGCTTTATTTTAGTTCTAAGAATAAAATCAGATAGGGATTCTCCAGGCTTTTGATGGAGGGAGAGCAGGGAAAATACAGGGTCTTGTGACCCTGAGAGTGGAGTGAGCTTATCCCAACTTCCTCTTTTGGATGAGGCAATAATTGAAAGGGAAAATAAAATGATGGGCCCAAACCATGTGTCTCCTGCCAAACACATATTCATAACTGTCAATATTACTAAGCTATAGTAATAATCATTAGATTTTTTTTTTGCTTAGGCTGAGATGGGACATTAACTTACATTGGCAGAATATTCAGAAGATAACCTTGACTGACCTGTGGTCAACACCAGTCATATCATTACAAATATGGACATCTACTGGATTTTAAGCAATTTCCCAGGAGCAAGCAATATCAGAAGACATTTAAGTTATTACCAAGAGACAAAAGATCAACAAAATCTCCTTAGTTTGGATTCTGATACATTACCTCTGCTTCAATTACACATCTCACTAACAAAGAATACAGCTTGCAGCCTGCAATAACAAGCTAGATAATCCAATTCACTAGAAAGGAAGTTAAATAGCTTTTTATACACTGAGTCTGTTGTTTTTTGTTGTGTGCTTGGTCTTTTGAAACAAAATCTCCAAAAGATTCCTGGACCATGATCCTCCAAGCAGATTGGGGATTTCTGCATACAATAATGATATGTAGCATATTAGGTTTCCCCCAAAACAATCTAGAAGCTTTTTTCTGAGAATCAACTTGAATATTACACAAAAAACTTGGGTTTCCTTTTGCTTGATCCAGAACCACCTTTTCAAAATACATTAGGTTCAATTACTTGTTCTACAAAAGCTTCCACATATCCAGGGATACCAAATTGTGAACCAAATCTTCATTGCTTATTTTTTTAACAGACTTTTCCCCGACACACACAAATTAAAAACTTACCAAGAAAACTAAAATCTTTCCCTTTGCCCTATCATCTACAGGTCCTGAATGTCTGACCAGTGTTCTTAATTTATATTTGCTATGCAGTAAAGAGATAAATGATTGGAAGAACCAGGCTTTGCTCTCAAAAGAGATAATTCATAACACCCTACAGAAATATAGTGCACTAAATTAATTAGCAATCTAGTTTTAAAATCCATACTATTTTGGATTAAATGGCAGAAGACTAAATAAGATACAAACTAACCAGAATATGTGATAGCAGCTAACCATTATAGAATTTGAAATAAACCTTTCAGAGAAAAAAATCTATGTTCCAGTTAATATAATTTCTCAGATAGGAAGAAAATATGTGGATCTGAGTGGGCGGTGAGTTGGGAAACATTTGGTAGGAGATGGAGGAGGGGAAACTAATCAGAATATATTATATGAAATTATTCAAATATCAATAAAAGTATTATTTCCAGGATAAGTAAAGACCTAAGGGGTTCTGTTTTTCCTTGTGAGAGCCTAGTTTATGGCTGTCTACTAGTAGTATTTGCACAGTAACTGGGAGGAACTAAGCAAAATGGGCCTGTGGGCCAACATTCAATGCTGTAAGATATAAGGATTCCCCTACTACATGAAGCTTAGTAATAGTTAATCTCTGCTTTTCTTTCTCTCTCTCCCTGACTATATTTAAACATATATTTATTGACAAGGTGATTACTAATTTTTATTTTTATTTTAGTTAAGAAATAGAAAGATGTTAACGAAAATGTAGAAGTCAGTTTTCAATATTTCAAGTGAAACAGTGGTTTGAAGTCCATAATAGTTAAACTGGTGATTGATAGCCAGCAAATTAATTTAGTGACTAGTAAAATGTAAAATGGCATTGGCATATTTCTACTTCTTGTAATACTGGGAAACAGATTTTTGTTTGTTTATTTGTTTTTTGTTGTTGTTGTTGTTTTTTCGAGACAGGGTTTCTCTGTGTAGCCCTGGCTGTCCTGGAATTCATTCTGTAGAACAGACTTGCCCCAAACTCAGAAATCTGCCTGCCTCTGCCTCCCAAGTGCTGGGATTAAAGGTATACACCACCAGTGCCTGGTGGAAACAGATTTTTGTAGAATTATCATTACGAAGTGATCCTTTTGGGTATCTGTGTCTTTCTCTTATGTGTATTGAAAGAATTTTATAGTAGTCTGGTTTCTCTTCCCATTTTTGAAATCCTACATCATGCATCCCGATTCTACTAAATTACCCAAATATTCAGCTGTGTTATCTTAAGAATAACAGACATACGATTCAGTAATGTTTAAAGATCTGAATTAAAATACATATAAAAACACATTGAGATGAAAACTTGCCTACTAACTAAAGCTAATTATGTGCATCCCAAGTTAATAACTAGTTTAGCTGTTGTTTGAAACATCATGGGTTGCAACAACAAAACATTCTGTCCTGCTAACTAGGGATTAAAGAATAGCTATACTTAAACACACACACACACACACACACACACACACACACACACACATGTTGAGATATTGTGATTTTTATTGGTCATTTTATTTATTGAAATTTCAAGTGTTATCTGAATTCCCAGTTTCCTCTGAACACACCCCCTGTCTCCTCCCCTCTCCTGCTCCCTTGCTTCTATGAGGGTACTCCACCACCCATTCACCCACTCCTGCCTCACTGCCCTAGTATTCCCCTATGCTGGTGCATAGAGCCTTCCCACTACCAAGAGTTTCTTCTGTCAGTGATAGCAGATAAGGCCATCCTATGCTATGTATGCAGCTGGAGCCCTCCATGTGTATGTCTTGCGGTGTAAAATGATGAATTCCTACTGATGGTAATTATTAGAAATGGCTGTAGTTGGTGGTGGTTTAGTTGCTGTGAGCTTTGGGGTGTCTGGATGGTTGATGTTCTTCCTATGGGTTGCAAACTCCTTCAGCTCCTTCAGTTCTTTCCCTAACTCCAGCATTGGGGACCCTGTGCTCAGTATGATGGTTGGCTGTGAGCATCCTCATCTATATTGGTCAGGTTCTGACAAAGCCTATGTGGAGACAGCTATATCAGGCTCCCATCCACAAGCACTTCTTGGCATCAGCAATATTCTTAAGAAAATGACAAAAGCTTTAGTTTTCACAAAGTTAGGAATATTTAAAGTATTTTTTACAGTTTTACATTACCTATTCCTAGTTGTATAATCTTTCTTCCCTATAAATAACAAGCAGCAATATTTCTTCTATAATTAGTAGATGTTAAATGTACAGTCTTTGGATAAAAGAACATATTGTAAGCATAATGATTACATATAACTTAAATGTATTTGCTTTTACTATATACAATATATGTTATATTTAAATATGAAATAGTATAATATCATCTACTATGAACATATGATATTACTTATATAAACACTATGCCATATTTGCACATGTAAGATGGTAACATATACTACCATGGTTAACCAGGATGGAGAGGTCATGACAAAAATCTGTGAATCATAGCAGTTCAATTTTGAGGTGAAAAATCTGTTTTTGCCTATAACTTTGTCTTTTACAGCCATTTCTGATAATTTCCATCAGTAGAAATACATCATTTTACACCATAAGACATACCTGGCTTCATGTATATATGAACCAGTATTTTTATTTCTTGTTTATTTTATATTTTATTGAGAATATACTTTTGATAATATATATTCTTATTATGGTTTCTTCTCCCTCTACTCTTGTTTCCTCCATACCTTCCCTACCATCTAGATTTACCCTCTTCTGTGTTTCAATTAGAAAGCAAAGTGGAATGTAAAGTAATAAAATAAATTAAAATAAAAACTAAAGAGAGCAATAGGAATAAGACAGAAGAAAATGAATGCCAGAAATGACAGAAAATAGAAATATAGACACAGATCCCTATTCATTCTCACTCTTAGGAATCTTATGAGATAATACAAGAGTGGAAGCCAAAAGATATATAAATAACCTGTAGGTAATGATGATGATGATGGTGGTGGTGATGGTGATGGTGATGATGATGATGATGATGATGATGATGATGATGAACGTGACAATGATGATGATATAGTAGTAGTAAAATTGTGAAGAAAAATAAAATAAATAAAAATATCCATGATGTAACATTATGAGACAATGAACCTCCAAAGATGCAGTAAATTCAGTGTCTGTTCCCCCACCACATGCAGCCTACCCTTAAGAGAAATATAATTGTGCAGTGAGATTCCCTTGGAGAAAACCAATCTTTCTTTTCTGTGGAGTTATCAATTGAATAAATCCTCTGGTTTGGGAAGGGGAAATATGTTCATTCTTCTTTTAGCTCTAGGATCCAATCTAGAGCAGGGTCTAGGTGTGCCGTTTCAGTCTTTGTAATTTCATATATACATTAGTCCTGCTGATTTTAGAATCTCTTACTTTCTTTTTTTTTAATGGATATTATATTTACATTTCAAATGTTATCCCCTTTCCCAGTTTCTCCTCCAGAAATCCCCTATCCTGTCCTCCTTACCCCTCCTTCTATTAGGGTGATCATCTTCCACTCCTGCCTCTCCACCCACTCCTGCCTCCCCACCCTGCCATTCCCTTACACCAGGGCATCCAGCCTCTTATGACAAGGGCATTTCCTCCCATTGATGTCTATGATGGTCATACTTTTCTTCAAATGTGGATGAAGCCATAGGTCCCTCCATGTGTACTCTTGGGTTAGTGGTTTAGTCCCTGGGAGCTGTGTGTGGGGGTGTGGGGGGGTTCTGGTTGGTTGATATTGTTGCTCTTCCTATGGGGTTGCAAACCCCATTAGCTCCTTCAGTCCCACTCCAACTCCTCCATTGGGGACCCTGTGCTCAGTTCAATGGATGGCTGCAAGCATCCACCTCTGTATTTTCAGGATCTGGCAGAGCCTCTCAGGAAACAGTCACATCAGGCTTCTGAAAGCAAGCACTTCCTTGCATCTGTGTCTGGGTTTGGTGACTGTATATGGGATGGATCCCCAGGTGGAGCAGTCTCTGGATGGCCTTTCCTTCAGTCTCTGCTCCATACTTTGTCTCCATATTTGCTCCCTTGAGTATTTTGTTCCCCATTCTAAGAAGATCTGAAGATCCCCACTTCGATCTTCCTTCTTCTTGAGCTTTATGTGGTTTTGGGTATTTTGAGGTTATATCTTGGGTATTCTGAGCTTCTGTGCTAACATCCACTAATCAGTGAGCACATTCCATGTGTGTTCTTTTGTGACTGGGTGACTTCACTCAGGATGACATTTTTTTAGTTCTACCCATTTACCTAAGAATTTCATGAATTCATTGTTTTTAATAGCTGAGTAGTGTTCCATTATGTAAATGTGACACATTTTCTGTATCCATTCCTTTGTTGAAGGACCTCTGGGTTCTTTCCAGCTTCTGGCTGTCATAAACAAGGTTGCTATGAACACAGTGGAGTATGTGTCCTAGTTAGAAGGCCTTACTTTTTTGTGTTCTCTTTCCCATTGGTTCATACTCTTCTACCTCAGCCATTTGAGGAGGGCTTTGATTGATCTATCCCTGGTAGGACTGAATATTCTGAAGTCTCTTTCTCTTTGCATATTGTCCAGTTATAGATCTCTGTGTTCCTTCCCATTTGAGTCAGAAGGGAGGTTTTCTGTTGAAGTCTGAACAATGCACTTATATATGAATATAGCATAATGTCATTAGAAATCATTTTGGTTGCTATGATTGTACTTTGCCCTAGGTCCCTGGACTATATAATTTTAGGATCTCAACCAAGTAACATTGGGTATGGGTTCCAGCTCAAGTATTTAGACTTAAATCAAGGAAGATATTGTTTGGTTGGTTATTGCCACAAGCTTTACACAAGTGTATTTGCTGGCAAGACACTATTTTTGACCTAACAGCTGTATCTGAGTTGGTGTTTATATTTCCGCATTGGTCTTATGTAGAGTACCCACCCATATCAGGAACACTATGGTATAGGAGTCAAAGGTCTAAGTAGGCAGAAGTTCAGATTCTTCAGGTTCACTAAGTTGTGCAGGTATAAATATCAGCAAAAGGGCTCAGCCATCATCTTGTGGAGCTTATAGCCTTTGCAAAAGTGTTGGTTGTTTGACAGACCCTTTGGCCAATAATCGGATTACATGTAAGTCACTTCCAGTATTGAAAATTCATTTAGTGATAAGAGATGTCAAGTAGGGCCTCTGGGTCTCCTGTTGCTTGGCAATTTAATTTATAGTACCATTATATGTATATGATTCAGGAAATGTCTACTGAATTAGGTTTCCATAGTACATGTTATGGCTGTTAAACTTGGCTGACTCTCCCCTTATTCCTACATGTCCTCTGCTGCCTCCCATTTCTCTCGATCTTCCCGACATAATCATTCATTCATCTATAATTATTATATTTCCCATGTCTAGGTTAATCTGTCCCTCCACATTAGATTCTTACCAAACACTTCTGTGATTTTATAGATTTTAGGATGCTTATCTTTGTTTTACTACCATTCACTTATAAGTAAATATATACATTTATTCTTCTGGGTTTGGCTTACTTCACCTAGAAAATTCTCTTTCTAGTTTTATACATTTACTTGCAAATTTCATCATTTCAGTTTTAAATGGCAGAGTGATATCTCAATGTGCAAATATTCCATATTTTCTCTGTCCTTTACTTCATCAAGGTATCCAGGCAGTTTCTAGTTTCTGGCTATTGCAAATAAAGGTACTAAAACAATGGCTGAGCAATTGCGTCTGTAGTAGGATGAACGATATTTTTGGTATATGTCCAAGAGTGGGATAGCTGGATATTGGGACAGATCAATTATCTTTCCTAGGAAGTACCACACCAATATTCATAGTGTATGTACAAATTTGTAATTCCACATGCAATGGATGAATTCACACTATTTCCAGAATATACTGCCTGTTTTATTGATCTTGGCTATTCTCACTGGTTTAAAAAGAAATATAAACATTGTTTTTATTTGCATTTTTGATGATACCTTTCCATGATTCTGGATCATTAATGTGTTCTCTATCCAGAATTCTATCTTTAAAAATGTACTTCATATTTAATCATTATTTTTTGTCCTGAAAATCAGTGACTTTATATTTTATATGCTTTTTATATTTGAGGTCCTTATATTTTAGATATCAGTATGGTCTCACATGTATGGTTGATAAAATTGTTTTCCTATCCAATAGGCTGCATTTTTAAACAAATTGCGTTATTCTTTGCTATACATAAGATTATTAGCTTCACAATGTCCAATTTATTACTTGTTGATCTTAGTGTAAATAGTAATAGTATTCTATGAAGGAAGATTTTTCTGTGCCAGTGAGTTAAAGGTCATTTCCCACTTTCATTGTTTTTAATCAAGGTTAATGTATGTGATCTTATGTCAAGGTCTTTGATCCATTTGAGGTTGAGTTTTATACAGGATGAAAAGTATGAATATATTTGGGGTATTCTACATGCAGTCATACAGTTCGATCAACATCATTTCTTGAAGATGCTTATTTCTGGTGCATTTTTCTGGTCTCTTTGTCACAAATCAAGTGATTAAATGGGTATGGTTATATGTATGTGTATTCAATTTGATTCCATTTTCAATATGTCTGTTTTTTGTGCCAGTTCAATGATCGTAGCATTATTATAGCTCTGTAGTACAACTTGAAATTGGGTCTGATGTTCCCTCAACAGTTCTTTTAGTATTCAGAATTGTCTTAGCTATCCTAGGATTTTTATGTTTCCATATGAAGATCAGAAATGTCCCTTCACTATCTGTGAAGAATCATGGTGGAACTTTGATGAGGACTGTATTGAATCTGTAGACCCTCTTTGGAAGAATGACCATTTCTATAATATTAATGCTACAGATCCATGAGCCTATAAAATCTTTCTATCTTCAGATATGTTCTTTGTTTTATTTTTTTCTTTAATGTCTTAATATTTTCATCCATCAAGTCTTTTTTTAAATTTTTTATTGGATATATTCTATATTTACATTTCATTTCCCTTTTTCTGGTTCCCTGCCTCCCAAAGGTCCCACATGCCCTTTTCCCTCCCCCTGATCCCCCATCCACCCCTTCCCACTTCCATGTTCTTGTATTCCCCTACACAGATGCTTTGAGGCTTTCCAGCAACAGCGTCCACTCCTTCCTTCTTGTTGGACATCATTTGATATGTGGGTTGTGTCTTTGGTGTCCCAAGATTCTAGGCTAATATCCACTTATCAGTGAGTGCATACCATGGGTATTCTTTTGAGACTGGGTTACCTCACTTAGTATGATGTTCTTCAGTTCCATCCATTTGTCTAAGAATTTCATGAATTCATTATTTCTAATGACTGAATAGTACTCCATTGTGTATACATACCACATTTTTTTTGTATCCATTCTTCCATTGAGGGACATCTGGGTTCTTTCCAGATTCTGGCTATTATAAATAAGGCTGCTATGATCATAGTGGAGCATGTATCCTTATTGCATGCTGGGGAATCTTCTGGGTATATGTCCACGAGTGGTATGGCTGGGTCCTCCGGAAGTATCATGTCCAGTTTTCTGAGGAACCCCCAGACTGATTTCCAGAGTGGTTGTACCAGCTTGCAGTCCCACCAGCAATCTGGAGGAAATGGACAATTTTCTAGACAAATACCAAATACCAAAATTCAATCAGGATCAAATATATCATCTAAACAGTTCCATAACCCCCTAAGAAATAGAAGGGGTCATAGAAAGTCTTCCAACCAAAACCAACACCAAAAACAAACAAAAAACAAACAAACAAACAACAAACCCACAGGACCAGATGGTTTTAGTGCAGAATTTAATCAGACCTTCAAAGAAGAAGTAATACTAATACTCTTCAAACTATTCCATAAAATAGAAACAGAAGGAACACTACCCAACTCATTCTACGAAGCCACAATTATCCTGATACCAATACCACACAAAGATTCAACTAAGGAAGAGAACTTCAGACCATCAAGGCTTTTATTTGTGTGGTTAATGATATACAAAAGTAATTCATATTATATGAAGCTATAATAGAAGGCTTCATTTATCTGGTTTCTTTCTCAATTCTTTTCAATTTTTTCCTTTGATCTCCTTCAGTTGTCTTATTGCTCAATCTAAGACTTCAAGAATTATATTGAATACATATGGAGATAGTAAAAGACCTTAACTTGTGATTTGATGTTAGTTTCACTCCTTTTAAGTTGATGCTGGCTGTGGCTTTGCTATCTTTATTATGTTTGGTATGTCCCTTTTATCCCTAACCTCTTCAGAAGTTTTATCAGGAATGGGTATTGGATATCGATAAGGATGTTTTCTGAATCTCATGAGATGGTCATATACTATTGTTTTTGCATTTTAGTCTTTTCAATTTGTTTATATGTGATATTAACTGTACTGGGTTTTGTGTACTGTAGCATCCCTACATCTCTGTGATGAAGACTGTTTATGGTGGATAAGCATGTTGATGTTTTCTTGAATTTGATTCAAAATATTCTATTGACAATTTTTACATCTTTGTTCATAAAGGAGCCATCTAGTTTTATACTCTTAAGTATGCTTTTTTACCTTATTTTGTTTTCCTTGACCTTGTAATACTTTTTCTTTGTTCTTTACATTTATTGTTTGATTCTTATGTGCCAAGGGGAATTTGCTTTTGTCTATTCTGTTTTGTATTATCCACGTACTGCATCTTGACAGACATATCTATGTTAGGGAAAGAGTTTCTTGTATGATTTTGTTGAAAATATTGTCTGTGTCTTTGATCTGGGTCTCTTCTTCTTTTCTTATTCCTATAGATTTGCTCTTTTCATATTGTTCCAGATTTCCTAGATATGTGGTGACAAGATATTTCAGATTTAACATTTTATTGGGCCAATGTATATATCTATTTCTTCTTGTCATCCACACTTGACACAAGAACACAAACTCATGTTTGTGAGGGGTTGTTGAAGTTTTCTGTATGAGTTCTTCTTTCATGTCCAAATTTTCCTTAGTTTTGGCTTTCTTTATTTGTTCTATTTCCACTTTGGAATTTTTCATTTCTGTGTACTGTCTGTGTTACCATAGATTTATTTAATTAATTTATTCATTTCATATTCATAGACTATATTAAAATCTTTGTTGTGTGGTTTAGCTATATTGCCTTTGTCAAGGCCTACTATATCAGAGTTGCTGGTCTCTAGTAGGGGCATATACTCCTGGCTGTTATTGATTGTGTTTTTTGACTGGTGTCTAACCATCATGATTTGATATGATTATAATAGTAGGTGCTGATATCCTGTCTTGTCTTTGATGGGTGGATGTTTCAGCCATTTGTCTCTCTTTCACATTCTGATTCTTAGAATCTGGCTGCTGAGCACTGTCTGCTAGGACATGTAGAAATCTGCTGTGTGGCCATTGGTGGTCTAGGGTAAAATGTGTTTATGTATTGGGAGGTGACTCTTAGGAGGGCTGACAGGTTGGCAAGGTTTGTAGGGGTTCAGAGGAGGAAGGAAAACATGGTGTTGTAACAAGTGAAGCTTAGTCCCCTGTGAAATGGCAAAGAAAGTTACCTAGGGTCACAGTAGGTAATCTGTTATAGATGTGGGAATGAGACATGTGCATTGTATTTAGAGGAAATGGTGTGTGTGTGTGAAGATCTGAAGCTCAACGACTTAGTTAGCTAGTTTACTTGCTTCTATGGAATGCTTGAGTGAAAGCTACTCAGGAAAAAAATCCTACTACAGTTTCATGTTGAGGAAAATATGTGGCTGGGCAGGACAGTTGGAATAGATGAATGATAACCTGCTAGAGATGGGGGCAGAGGGAGAGGGGATGCTACTGTAGGTGATCTGCTACAGAATGGGAAATAGGACTTAGGGCTTGGATTTCAAGGAGCAGACAGAGAGGTGAAGATATGCATTTAGCATGTTTGCTTACCTGGTCAGTTTATTTCTCTTTTTTATGGCTTGGCTTTTCATGAAATATCACAATGGTCCACTACTCTAGAATGCAATACTATGAAATAAAGGGAAGTGACAAGGGAGCTGAACCCTCCCTCTCTGTGCATCACTAATGTGCAGAAACAGAACAATCTCAGGTTAGATTCGGTTGAGTTGATCATACAGTGAATAAATGGTTTTTCAAACAAGTCTTATGACATGACAGATCTACTATCTCTACGTACCCAGATCATGCTGGGTCAATCTAATAGCAGTTATTTATGGTCGTACAATTGAGCTGTTCTTTCTGACCAAGATCCATTTGAATACTATAAAATGTAAAAATAGTTTGTTTTTTTTTTGCTGATGATGACATAGATTTCCTTCAGATATGTAGATCAAATTTATAATAACTATGGTACAAGTTCTTCTAAAGGATCCATTCTTACAACATGGACAAAAATACACCTTGCCTCGAAGGAACACCTCTACCAAACTGAGACCTCTTTCATCATATTGCTTAATGGTAAAGCCTAAAATATCTTTGCTTTAGTCTTTTGTAGATGTCTGTTGCATTGAACTAACTCAAAACAAACAAATGTTAAATGAAGTAATAGATAGACTTGAGCCAAACTCCATAAGCAATACTCCCAGGAATTCAAAGAAATTTTTGAAATACTGCATTATTTCTTTTCACCAACAAATGCAAGGTACTGTACTTTCAGACAGCAGGATAAAATGGAACTATTCATACTAAATTGTGTAACTCTATAATGATTTTAATAATTTTTACTATGACTTACCTAGACACAACAATTCTTATGAGTGATTACCTATACCTCTATGGAGGAACATAATTAAGACATTCATTGAGATGATCAACCTTGTTCTTACTTCACAAGCCTTGGAATAAACGTGGAGATTAATCTAATTCAACACATATACCTCTAACATGCAACCTAATGTATAAGGAGATGAATGTAAGATGAAAATAGAATTGGTTAATAGCTGAAGGCTTCCTTTGTGAGATGTACTTAGAATGAGTTGACATTTAAATATCTTTGCAGTCCATGTACTTCTGTCATGCACTGGGAAGTGATATGGTTTAATTCACTGCAGATTTTCCATTTAGTGAATCTCATGTTCCCAGTGTGGTTTAGGCATGGATTTCAAAGCCAGGAAAAATGACTAGATGATATAAAATGCCTGTCAGTTTCACTGCAAAGGGCATGCAAGCAAAATTGGATTAAGAAATGCTTCACTGGGAGTTTTACACACAATGTGCAGATTACCAATCATAAAGAATACAATTGGATAATTCTTTTTACAGTGTATTGCCCTCCCTTTGATAACTATTTTATAAAGTTCATTGGCAGTCAAAAACAATGAGTTTATAAGATGTATTGATATGAAATATTACATGTAGGCCAATATAAACATGTTAAGATGAAATGTTTACATACTAAAAATTATATATTATGTAAGACAGTGTCTTGTGAAAGTTTATGTACATATAAAAAGGAAAAAACTTAAAGCATGTTTGAAATCCTTTATGTGAAAATCCTTGAAGATTTTACGCAGAGGTAAAAAAAAGTCACATCTCTATTTTCCTGTCTCTGTGACAACTCTCAAGATATTAAGTCAATTTTCAATGCACCATGAAAGGGTAATATCATTTGATAACTTGAAGAACTAGAAATTTGCTTGAATATCTGGTCTTCCTAAGAAAATATTGCAGCCAGATAATAAAACATCAAAGGAACAATAGTGGAATAAATATATTCACTGAGATGAGGAAAGAAGTGTCTTTTTTTTCTTCTAACAGTGTGTAATCCATTCTTTTATATTAGAAGATAAAAAAAATGCCTAAAGGAATTCACTCAGTAAAGCCCTGAGAGCAATGGCACCAACAGTCAATTGAGAAGCTAAAGAACAAATTTAGGGATTTACCAGTATTACTGAGTTATGAGATCTGCTGGCATCTGTAAGCTACTGCACTTGGGGAAATTAATTTCATGCTTCCCTACTTCTGTAAAAACTCCTAACAGAAAGGTTCATCAAGGCTCTGGCTGGTCAAAGAAATGTCAAAATCCTGATGGAAGAAAGGCATGAAAAAATGTATAAACACTGCAGCTAGCTGTTAATGATATTTTTCATTCATGATTTTGTTTGTTTGGGGTTTTTTGATGAATGAACCCTATATGCAAGGATAAGTATATGAATTGTAATTAAGCTAAGTGTCTACCTTTCTTTATTTGAAGAAAACAGAGAACCTTTGTTCCCTAGAGAAGTAAGGTCTTATTTTTAAAAGTAAACATGGCTTTTGTACTTCAAAGAGACAATTATTGAGATGTAGATAAGAAATATACTACATGCAATTTTTATAGTTTTCTATAGTCTCAAATTTCACATATAGTCCTAATTTTTACCACTGAAATAGTTTATCACATTTCTACCACAATATGTATATGTTTTTATATGATGTTGTTTTGGATGCATGTTTAAATATTGGGTTGAAAACATGAGCCATGTTAGACTATGTACTCAAAATCATAAATATTTTTGTTATGTTGACTGAAATAGCAATTGAAATTTTCACAGAGACTGAAGAGTTGAAACACAATTGAAATATTTTAAGGCACTATATGCTCAGGATTAGACTAAGTTCTCATCTTCAAACCTATTGTAGAGTTCCCACATTGCAGTGCTAGAAATGAGCTTGTAACTTGGATCAGCCCACAGATATTCACAGTACCAGATGCATAATGGCTGTCAACAGTTCCAGTTTTCATGTTCTTGAAACCTGATTTGACAGAAAGAAGAGACGTTGTAAGTACTTGGTTACAAGAAGCTGTGAAGACCAGAGATTCTGTAAAATGAGGTAGGTTATGATGGCCAAGCCGTTTCTGCCCAGGGTATCCAGCAATGTTGTCAAATATAGATTTGGGGATTATCTAATAATCAGATTATGCTTTGTCATACTGAATCTGTATTTGTGCTCTGGTTAATATATCATCTTCCATTTTCTCCCACAGGTTATATTCTTTAATAAATATTTTATCCTCAAAAATCAGCTCAACACCTACTTTGGAAAAAAATCATCATTCAACACAAACTGAATTGTAATGGTTCCTCATATTCCCACCGGACTGAACCTTCACACTTTTCCCTGAGTGATGTCGCCTCACAAATAGCTCATGGAAAGAGCTTTCAAAAGCAGAGCAGAAAGGCACACAGCACAAACAATAACAACCTAAAGCAACAAACAGATTTTTTTAAAGCACAACAACCATATTCTATTTACACTTTGTCCAACTCTTCTCTCTAAATTTGTACATCTGCTCTCAATATGCTATTCAGCCTCAAGAACTGTTACAGGCATTTGGGGATTAAAATGTTGCTTTCCAGATGTATTTATTCATTTCAACTGAGTACCAAAAAAAAAAAAAAAGTTCACAGCTCTTCTCATAGCAGCACTACATAAAGGATTCTACCTAGGGGAAATACTTATTTGATGCCTCAATGCCTTGCTATTTTCCTTTAGGGGGTAACATAACAGATGTGATTTTTTTAAAAAAAAATTCTGTCTGGGCCAGGGATGAGAATATATTCAAGAGAGGTCCTTATTTTAGAAAAAAGAAAAAGAAAAAAGAAAATGTGCTTCTCGTATGAAAAATGTCTTAAAGGTATTGTAAGTAGACACTCATCTGGACACATATTTTATTATGTGGGATTCCTCCAGTGGAGCTCATTTGTTCTCTGGGTTGTATGCATCCACCCATTCTGCCTAAAGCATCCAGTGGATGCTATGGGTAGTGATAATATCTCATATAAGAAGCATCTGAAGCACACTCTATACCCTGGTTCCCACACCTCTACCTTGTTCCCTAATTCTGGTCATTCCGTTTTGGAGATGACCAAAATAGGTTAAAATAGTTGCAAATTTATATCTCAGAATTACTGCCAAGTTGTTCCCTACATTCAGCTACTTTGCTATCTTTTCTATAACCAGCACCACATTAAACTCTTTTAAAACTCATATTCATTTGAATGCTTTATGTTTACATGAGAGATACTAAAAGTTCAAAGTAAAACTATTCTGCAATCACTAGTTACTGATTTAGTCTAGTAGCATTTAATCATTGCTATGAAATAATTTATTATTTTTGTTACAAATGTCTGTTCATATTTCAAGGCAAATAATGAAGACATTTTAAGTGTTGCCTTTGCACAAGTAAGCTCAATTACCTTAGTGAAGATAATACAGGGAATATGGAGAAGGTGCCACATTTTAATAGGGTCTTACTCTGTTAATACCCTCTGTTGATATCCTCTTCCACATATATTTCCAAACACTTGTTATATTTTTCCAATAAATGCCTTCATGTAATATCTAGATCCCCTGATACAAAACAGAGGTGTAATGGTAGCTTTGCAGATAATTTATCCAAATTTTCTAAGTGTGTCTCTTGCCAGAGTCACTTTCATATATCAAAATATTTTCAAAAATATATTAATTTTGTTGCCATAGAAATATGTGTCACCAGGGGAAAAATAACTGTTCCAACAAGTAAAAAATCCATGCTAATTGTGCTGCAAATAGCTCTATCTAGGTCATGGCTTATGTTTCACAGTGATGCAATCGGCAAGTTTTACCTTGTTAAGAAAAAGAAACATGCTACACTTTAGCATTTGATAAAGAAAGTTGATTATTCCTCGAGAATAAACAAGACTACCACAGCATAACCAAAGTACAGGATAAGATACCTTTATTCCTTCTAAAGGAAAAGGCATTTATAAATCCATTCATATACCAAAATTCGTGGAAAACATGTAATCAGCTAGCAAAGTGTAACCAGAGATAACATAGGCAGCTTCAGAAATAAGCAAAGAGCCAGGCAGTGGTGGTGCACACCTTTAGTCCCAGCACTCGGGAGGCAGAGGCAGATTTCTGAGTTTGAGGCCAGCCTGGTCTACAAAGTGAGTTCCAGGGCACCCAGGACTATACAGAGAAACTGTGTTTTGAAAAACGAAGAAGAAGAAGAAGAAGAAGAAGAAGAAGAAGAAGAAGAAGAAGAAGAAGAAGAAGAAGAAGAAGAAGAAGAAGTAGAAGGAGGAGGAGGAGGAGGAGGAGGAGGAAGGAAGGAAGGAAGGAAGGAAGGAAGGAAGGAAGGAAGGAAGGAAGGAAGGAAGGAAGGAAGGAATCCTTTTGTAGAAAAGCAGAACTGTAGCCAAAAATTTTACAACACATATCAAGAGAGAGCTTGCTTGGTAGTGGAATTATTTCTGAAGATGCTAAGCTTGAAGAGAATTTTAAACAGTGTAGATGAGATATCTGGAAATTTAATTAAAGAATAAGGAGAATGCTCATGCAAGGTTATAATATAACCGATCACATTAGTTTTGTACAAGAGCACAGTTAAAGAGAGCAGAAATAAAACAAAACACAGTATTGGATGGACCAGCTGAAAGACACTTTTTAATTTCCTTGAGTGTCCATGAACTCATTGTGAAAGTTGTCTTCAACAAGTTTCTTTTAGTTTAATAACCATTTATCATCTAATTTATACATACTGATATTCTCCACTCTTTGGTGAAGGTTATGTGTTTTAAATGCTGACATTTAATTTGCTGGAGAGTTTTGTTGAAGAGTCAGTATCTACTCACCATGGAGAAAGGGGCAATGACTGACCACAGAAACCATTTTGTCAAGTCTAACATGGAGAATCTGTGAGTTCATTGGTGAGTCTTACATGGCCAATGGTCAGAGGTTACTTGAATATCATGAGGTGACAAGGGTGATAAGTAGATACATTAAAAACAAACAAGAAAATAAAAGAAACAATTCTATACAGCGTATGGGAAGGTCTTCTGAAACTGTACCCCTAGATGTCTTTGTACAACTGAAGAAAACTTTAGGAAGTCTCTTTTTCCAAGCAATTGTTTACTGATTGTGCATCCTTCAAGGAGTAGACTCATGGACCTTTAAAGGTTTGGGGGATTTGTTTTGTCTTTTAAGGTCTTACATCTCTTTCACGTCCTTCCTCCATCCAGGAGGAAATACCAACAAAATAAACATTTTCCACAAAATATAGGTAAATAAACTCTGGTTATCAAAAGAGAAATACATGCCTGTATGGACTCCACTGAAAACAAACAAAATGGTCTCAGTTCTGGAATCAAGAATCAGTAATACAGGTAAGAAGGGTAATATTCTGTGTGTTGTTATGAACATTGTATATAACAGAAACACAAATTAGTTTCCAATATCCATACTAGGACACATCGGAGGTTGGGATGTTCTTAACAACTGATGAGCATCTGTCCCTGTCTGATTTGAAGGCTCTGGAAATCTAATAAAGAATAATATAGCAATGACATTAAAAATTCTACTCCAATACTAGACAAACTGTCCAATGGCTACTCAGGGGAAGTCACAAAAATATGAAGTTCCAGTTTTAGAGGATCCAATACTTTCTTCTTGTCTCCAAGGACTCTAAGGTCTTAAACAAACATACAATATAAAGGTAAAACAGACACATATACAAATAATATCAATAATAAAGATATTTCCATTGAAGGAGAACAAGAAATACTATCAGTGGCAATAATTTTATTTATTTCTCACTAAATAAAGAGATCCTTATGTAGACCCTATTTTCTATGGCCAAGTTCACAGTGATACAGAAAGGTCATTATATTTTTCACTTACCATATTTATGCCTTGTGAAGTTTTTTTCCATTGTTTTGAATTATTATAGAAAACATAAAATAGCAAAAAATATTAATGAGTGAAATAACTGAAATCCTTATTACCACAAATGAGTCACCGTTTCATGCCAATACAGTATAGCAAAGTGTCATGCAAACTTCTTCCTAGTAATTGACATAATAGCATGTCCTGGCTCCTCTCCTTTGTAATGTTGTATGTGAAATATATCATACAAATATGTATTTCACTCATCTTACAACATAAGCTATCAAGGCACTGTGTTCATTTTAGACTTCAAAATATAACAGAACCACATATTTACTATATAAAACTAGCCCATATGTTTACTCAAAAGTGCTTATGCTTATGGGTTCTGAAGCATATTTCTTAAATAAAGCAGTAAACGAAGAATATAAGAGTCCATAAATGCATAATATATATTCTAAAAGTTTTATGAAAGAAAAATAGCCAGACTTCTCATTAGGTTATATGTTCAGTTGTAAAATAAAAACAACTTTTGAAAAAATATTTTTTTAACTTATCAGTTTACTTTTAGGAAACAAATGGTGTGTAGTACTACTTTATTGTATTTTTTTAAATAGAATACTTACAAGGCAATTAATAGTAAAAATCTTATAGAAAACAATACATATATATATAGAGGAATGGGAGCAACCATAAAATGCTACATGGTGACTGGAGAGATGGCTAGGTAGTTGAGAGAATTTACTGCTTTTACAGAGGACTCAGGGGCAATTACCAGATGATAATCACAGTTTTCAACAGTCCTCCTTCTCCAGTTCTAGGGAATTTTCCAGCCTCTTCTGGTATCCATAGTCACCAAGCATATATTCAGTGAATGTATGTACTTGAAAACAAACATTTATATGTATAAAATAAAAATAAATCAATATTTAGAAGCAGCAATATATAAAGGAGTATTTTCAAATATCTGTGTCATAGTACGCAATGAAGTGTATACCCAATAGAAGACTGCATGCTCTATTTTGGGCACCAGTATATGCATATCAATCTTTTCAAAATCAAATGATGAGAAAACTCAGAAGGGTCAAAGCACTGTGGAAGCATTTAAGGTCTCTGAGAGGATCTAGAGCATCTATGTCAAAACAGGACATGGAGTTACCACATGTAAACCAGCGCTGAAATGTGGAGACCTATAACCGGCAGTTGTTGAGCCAATGAAGTGAAAACAGTGTTACAGCTTAGGTGAGAGACATCATTTTAGAAACTTTGGTAGAGAGCAATAGAGTAAGGTATTGATGTCTGCCTCTGGTCTCCATGTGCAGATGAATGTACTCGTAAAACACACACACATATGGGCTCACACACGGACATATGACATGGAGAGTCATGTTAGATTTCATAGTGTAAAAGTTAAAAACATAGTATCAATATAGGATACTAAAACGTAGGAGGAACAGCTAAGAAGCTCTAGAAACGGATTCATTCTAAGATGGGAGGTTGAACGTAGTAAACAAGGAAACATATACTCTACCAAAAATCCAAAAAGAAATAATGTTTATTTTCAATAAATAGCATAAAAGCTATGATGAATAAATAAGACTGGTGCATATTCATCTTCATTCATCAGATGTAGAGTACATATATAGGAAGTATTATTCATGATGATGAGGAAAACACGAACTTATTTCAACAAAGAAGCTAATATAACCAGACGTGTGTGATGTTAAGCCCTAACGTTATAGATAATTCTAAGACAAAAGTGAAGGAGCCAAAACCAGGTTAGCCAGATGAGCCATGTAAGTCAACATGTCTAGTATTCATCAGACACTTTAACCCAACCCAATCCAACAGCAATAATCAAATCTTTCCAAATACACGAAAGGTTCAATTACAAAGTCTTCATTCCAGAGAGAATCCATAACAGTTGTGTCATTAAATATCGCCTATGAAAATGTAAATGTTTTCTGATATGTGGTAGATACATGTTAATATACAGGTGACAGCAGAACATTCTTCCTTAGCACCTTCATTATTTTCATTCATGAAACACTTGGGATATTAACTTATAACCATAAACAGACTGGAAATATCCAGCTGACTGACCTGTTGCACTCCTATGAATTAAAGGGCTTTCAAACAATGTCTCCTATTCCGTTCCTACAACAGAAAAGTGTGACATAAAACTTAACACACTCTGTACATGTTGTTCTGCTCTCAGTGTGTCTGCATTGAATGAAATGGCATATGAATTTTAATCTTTACATATTAAATTTGTCTACAGAGAGCTATGACAAATTAATACTCTCACCAGTTGTTTCTAAAAGGATTTTGGTTAAGCCTGGATGGAATTATTATTAATCATTGCCAACTAAAATGATGTGAAAACAGTTTTGGTAATTTCAATGCTTATTCACGAATTGACAATTTACCAAACAATTTATGTAAGGTTTCTACTGTCACCATTTAAATCACCACACATTTGGTAGCAAATAAACACACATACAAATAACTAAGTTACATATGTCAGTAGTTTCAGTGGGCTTGTCTGGATCATCTGCTTAGGTTCTCAGAAGACTGTGAGCAAACTTTAACAGATGGGTTTGTACTCTTGGGGTTACAGAGAAGACTCTACTTCTAACTCATCCAGTTTGCTGGCCAAATCCTGTCCCTAGAGTTTGCAAGCCTGCAGTCTCCATTTTCTCCCCAGCTCTGAAGAAGAAGATTGTTTTTCCATGCCTATTGAAATTCTGGGTATTAAGCCTGTAAAATTCTTTGTAATTCATCTTTAGTGTAATTAGAGTGTAATCAGTATAATAGTCTGGAAATGTATTTTGTATACGAATGCCCATAGCTCTAGTCACATATGTAATATTTCTTTTATTAACCTGGCAGTGCAGGAATAACGATGTTCATAGGATTTAGTAAACATATTGCCGTAAGTAATAAAATAATAATAATAATAGCAATAATAATAATAATAATAATAATAATAAAATAGTTGTTTCACTGGGGAAAATGCTTTTCACTAAACATGACTTCACCACATGTGCATTTGTACGTGTGTGTAATTATTAAGCTTATTAAAGAAAGGAAAATATGTTAATATATAATTTCAATATCATATGCCATCAAGGACATTCTAGATGAAAGAAGAAATAACCCCTTATATATTTCAATGGATAAAACAGTAATATTTTAAGAATTAAGCTTTCGAGGGTAACAGTAATATAAATGTGTTCATAAATATATTTTGGTTTGAAAAATATTCACCTCAAGTAACATATTATAGTCATTAACACATAAGACAAATTTTATATATAATTATGTATTTATAATTGTCTACTATATAAGGTATATATAATAAAATAGCAATCTTACTACTATTGAAATATACTGAGAGAGTGACCATGACTGTTAAAACACAAACATACACACACACATACACACACACACACACACACACACAGATGGAGAACGAATGATTCAAATACAGATAAGAGGTGACATGAGAAGGACTTAACCAGATTTATGGTGGAGGACTTTAGGAACACAATCCCACTATCACTTTCACATTACCTCTGAATAAAGTCCTTAACTCCTTACTCTCAAACAGAAAGCGTTAGTTTTCACTGAAGCACTCCACTTCAATCAGTGTGCTAGCAATAGGAATAGAAGACGAATGAAAGAATCAATAATATTGCCTCACAGAATTCACAAACATGAATAATATTTGATATATAGTGCCAAACATACTTCCCAAATCTATATTCATGAACATGAGTAAAGTTTAATAGTTGAAATTGAGATTGTGCAAGTTGATTTTTAGGAGCAAGACCTTTGAAACTTTGACATTAATATTTTATTTACTCCTGCCTACTGTTTAAATCTTGGAATTACCACTAAATGAATATGGCAATCCTTAATTTAACTAGGGTTAAAATGAAGGTAACTATGTCTGTCACGTGTAGATTTTGTATGTTTTGAGTGAGTTATGAATTGTTTTGAGTGCATAATGCATTTTTTTAAGTATAGAATAGAATTTATTCAGCGCATGAGTAGGAGATTTGAGAGGATAGAAGAGACAGAGAAAGGTAGAGGGAGGGGGGAGGGGAATCGAGATAGAGCAAGAACAAGAAGATAAGAATGCATAATGAATTATAATTCCTGGACTAATGACTAGTAGCAAAGTTACCCACAATATTCTTATTTATATTATCAATTTTGAAGGCCTAAGAATTTTATTTATTTTCATGAAAAATAAGAAGTTGCATGCCACCATGAACAAATGGAAATCAGAAAACAACTTGTAAGATTCAGTTCAAGGGTCAGAAATCAATTATAACTCTTCCATATATATATATACATGTATGAACATATGTATATATATTCATTATGTTCACTTTCTATTACCTCTGGGACCCTTCTGTCTCCCCTTTGAAGTTCTTTCTCCCCAATAACAGAGTTGCTACACTCTTTTTTTTAGAAGTTCAGGTAACATGAGAATAATTCTAAAATATTGCTAGAAGAGAATAAAACATTTCAGGAAATCAAGTAGATACTTTACAAATTACTTCCCTAAAATCTGTTAGCTATTTTGCCTCTTGAATCATATGTTTGCCTGAACTTGACCAATTTACCAATCTTATTTCTGACATTAATTTCTCAACTGAAATATCATATATGCATATACACATATGTATATACTGAAACAGGGCAACAGAGTCTCTTTTATGAATATAGCCTCTAGATTTTAAACTTTTTCCTGCAGTTTAAATGAATTCAGACACTATGAGCAAATTCTAAATGTTCTTTCTCCTAACGTAAGCATGTATTTCAATTTTGGCAAAAATTTCTATAAAATGTCCTTACATTTGTATTACTTCCTTTGAGGATTCTGATGAAAGCAAACTTTGCTCAGTATTCTCTTTAACGTAGAACTGCTTGCCGCCAGCTTGTCTACAGGAAAGTATCTAACTGCAAAGGGTAGCAGGCCTTGTGCTGCTGTAGTCAGCAGGGAAGGAATGCAGGCAGAAGGTGAAAAGATCGAGAGACATCTGAAAATCATTTACAGCAAAGTTCACCCAGATGTTTTTTTTTTTCAAAATCCCAGCCCACTCCCTCCCACACTTCCCTAAGAACAGGTGTGACCCTGGAACATTAGAAAATCAGCAAGGGTAAGCACAGGGTTATGTAGAGTTTAAGAGTAGCAGGAAATTTGAAAGGTAAGCATATTTAATAAATAACACCTGCCTTGAATAAGCGTTCCTATATTTAGTCTTAACAATGTAACTCTACTTATGAAAAGAATGTCTGACTATTTTCAAAATCAATGACTTAAGAATCTTATAAAAGACAGAAACACCAAAGGTCATAAGTATTAGTATGAATGAATTACTTGAAGATTTATATATCTTATTTCATAAAGCTATAAACTCATGGGAATAGAATATATCATTCTGGCACACACACCAGTTTCATCTCTTCTAATTATTTCATTTGCATTTTTAGGATTTCTCATTAGGAATTATCATTAAAAGTTCATAAGCTAGTCTTGACAGTGAATAATGAGCAAACTGACAGATTTAGCCCATCCTGACAATTCTGTTCTCTATTTGATGGTTGCTGACCTCATTAGGTATACTTCTAAAACAGGGTTTAAAAATCTGCAAAGTTTTTGAACCTTGAAAGTAAACTATTTCCTAGCCTTTCATTATCCCAACTATAAGGACATTGATTTTGATATATTAGATTTTTCTAAGAGGTTCAAACATTATATGAATAAAATCTAAGATTCTACTTTTAACTAGCCTTATCAATCAATTTCCAGTACATTAACTTGAGGTCAGACATGTGGAAGGCAGATAGAAAAATGTAGCATAATTGCAAGTTATATAGTATTCACAATATAAGCAGAGGATAAGAAACTTTTTATCCTGAAGTAAAACTTATTTCACCTTTAAAACCTTTAGTCTTTAGTTAGCATCAGTGTGAACTTCAAGAACCTTCTTCCTCAATCTTTTCTCTCTCATACACACACACACACACACACACACACACACACACACACACATTCTCTCTGTTCCATTTTTCTTCTTTCTTATTTCCTTCCTTCTTCCTTAATTCCTTTTCTTTCTTTTTTTATCAACTTAAAAATATATGTTCTTCAGTATGATACATCAGATAAACACATTTTGTTGATGTTTCAAAATATGTGACAAAGGCAACTTCCAAAAAACAAGTTTATTTTGGTTTGTAGGTTGAGGAACATAGTCTGCCACACTGTGAAGCCATGCCCAAGAGTGTGAGATGAACGGTCACATCTTATTAATGTCAGAAATCAGAGAGCAAGATGAATGCCGGTGCTCAGCTTGTTCTCTCCTATTTTTGCTATTTCTTTTCAATCTAGGTTTCGAATTCAATGAGGGTACTGACCACATGCAGGGTAGGTCATCCATGCTCCCCAGTTAAGAACTTCTGAAAACATCCTTAGAAACATGTAAAGAATGTGGTCCTGAACAGTTCCAAATCTAACTAAGTTGATAATGAAGATTAATCAAGATAGACAAATATCTAAAAAAATAACACTGCTATTTTTCTAACAAAAAAAATGGTCACAGTTGAGTGAGAAGCATCTTCTGTTATTTTGAATATAATCAAAATAAATGAATATTATCTCATTTCTTATGATTTTAATTTCATAAGCAAAATGATAGAGGGATATTTTAATAGTTAACTAAGGAAATTATAGTGTGTTGAAGGCCTAACTGCTCTTCATCTCTTGATTTACAAAACATAAAACAAAACAAAAACAAAAACAAAAACAAAAAACAACTATAGGCAAACACTGAATGCTTAGAGCATAAGAGAGAGTCTTTCCTAGCGGAGATAGCTACTCATATCTATTACCAATGGTCATCTCTGGAAACAAACATAGGAGTAATATTACAGATTTGGAGCAGGTTATATTCAGGAACATATATATAAATATATATGTGCATATATGTCTATATTCCTTTAATACCAATTAATGAAATTAAAAGATGCCATGAATTTAAAAAAGATCAGGGAGGGATATTTAGCAGGGTTTTGAGGAATGAAAGTAAGAGAAAAATAGTATAATTAAATAATTATATAGTATAAATAATTTGATATTAAAATATCAAAAATGAATGAAAATATTGAAATGAAAGACCACAAGCTCATGTAAAGGAGTTGATAAAAAGCTTACTTTCATAGAACAGATTGAGACTCCTGCTCTGGGCCCCCATAATCAGACTTTGATATGGGCAACTTATTAGGAGAGTTATAGTGACATGGTTGTAAGCAACCACAATGGGGTCTTACTGTGAGAGAAAGCCTTGCTTTCAAATTCAAAGAAAAGTTGTATTAGGAAAAGTAGCATGGAATTTGTCAAAAGAATTATTCTAGGAACACTGATCAATATCTTATCATTTTCCAACAGTTGACTTTCACATTTAGTGAATTTAATGTCAATAATGTCTCATATTGTCTTGTACAGACAATATAAATATGGGCTCTTGTCTACTAATTATTAATACTGGCTCTCATGTCACACATTAAGAATCTATCTATCTATCTATCATCTATCTATCTATCTATCTGCATATGTAAATGATTTACAAAATAACCATAAGGTTTTTTAAGATGCAGAAGACTCCAAATACTTTTGGAAAAAGGTTAGGAAAGCATCTGTATTGATAATGAATCATATCAGTACTAGGAGTGAAATTCTGGAGGTTACAGGAGTCAGATTCTGAGAGTGAAGCTTCAGAATGTGGAGGTTATCTGTGAGAAACATTGTCTTAGTTAGGGTTTTACTGTTGTGAACAGACACCATGGTCAATGCAAGTTTTATAAAAGACAACATTTAATTGGGGTTGGCTTACAGGCTCAGGGGTTCAATCCATTGTCATCAATGCAGAAACATGGCAGCATCCAGGCAGGCATGGTGCAGGAGGAGCTGAGAGTTCTACATCTTCATCTGAAGGCTGCTAGTGGAAGACTGACGTCCAGGCAGTCAGGGTGAGGGTCTTAAGCCCACACCCACAATGACACACCTACTCTAACAAGGCCACACCTTCTAATAAGGTCACTTCCTGGACCAATCATATACAAACCATCACATTCCATTCCCTGGCCACCATAGGCTTGTTCAAACATGAGTCTATGGGGGCCATACTTAAACATAGCATAATGCAAAATACATTTACTCCAACTTCAAAGGTCCCTGTAGTCTATAGCAGTCTCAACAGTGTTAAAAGTCCAAAGTTCAAGGTCTCTTTTAAGAGTCATCCAATCACTTCTCCAGCTCTGCCCTCTGTAGCACTCTAGGTTCAGATTGATCCACTCCACTGCCACTGCTGTTCTTGGTGGTCATCCAATGATACTGGCATCTCCAATATGCTAGGGTCTTCCACTGCAACTATGCTTCACCAAAGCCTCTTATAGGCTCTATTCATGGTACCAAGCCTCAACTCCTTTGCATGACCCCTTCAGCCCCATCAATTACAACTGAGGGTACACTTTCACCAATGGCTTTCCATGGCCTCTCACAGTACCAAGCCTCAGCTGTTCTTCATGATGCCTTCATACCTTCAAAACCAGTACCACCTGGATGATTCTTACACGTTACCAAGTACAGCTGCAGCATGAGGAACACTTGGCTATCTCTGAAATACAACTTCTTTGTGCTCTCAGAAAACACTTCCCATAGTTTACCTCAGTGATGCTGGTCTTTTCTTAATCACCACTAATTTCTTAGATCCAGCTAATCAGCATCAATTGTTTCAGTAGTCTCCTTCTCTTGAATATAAAGCCAGAGACACATGGCTGAAGCTGCTGAGTTCTGCTGCTTGCAGGAGCTGGAACATTGGTCCCCTTGTTCTATTACATTATCACTAGCTTCCTTTTTCCCAGCTCCTTCACTGCCTAAGTTGGCCATCCTGAATCTTGCTCCTTAGACTGACTTTGAACTCACCAGATCTGCATGCCTGTCTCCTAAGCACTGGGATTAAAGGTGTTGTCTGCCAAACCTGGATTAAAGTTTTTCTTCACCTAGAATTTGCTCTGTTCTAGGCTGGCCTTGAACTCAGAGATCTGCTTATCGTTGCCTCCTGGGATTGAAGGCTTGTAAGACCATGCCTGGACCTAAAGTTAACTGGGTGAATCCTGCCCCCAAGGTCCTTTAGTTCAATTTAATATCCTTGAATTCAGCTCCATTTCACTTCCTGGAGTCCCTTTAATACTCAAACTATATATTTTGTTCTTTTCCTTTCTCAGCTTGCTATGTTGGTTCAAAACTCTCTTTATCAGACTTAACCAGAGAACAAAATCTTTGTTGGACTTTTTTGAGACTTCCTTTGCAGATACAATTAATAAAAATCTCTTTACATTAGCCCTAGGCAGTCTCTTCAGACCATGGCAAAAAGCAGCCATGTTCTTCACCAAAACATCACAAAACAGTTTCTCAGCCACATATTAAAGTTCTCCACTGAAACCTCTTGGGCCATCAGGCCTTCACTGTTCAAATGACCCTCAGCACCACTTTCTTCCATATTCCTACTAGGCTGGCCTATTAAGCCCCATTTAAAACATTTCATGGCTTTCCAAATCCAAAGTCCCCAAATCCACATTCTTCCAAACAAAAGCATGGTCATGCCTATCACAGCAATACCCCAGTCCCTGGTACCAACTTCTGTCTTAGTTAGGGTTTTTCTGCTGTGAACAGACACCATGACCAATGCAAGTTTTATAAAAGACAACATTTAATTGGTTGGCTTACATGCTCAGGGGTTCAATCCATTGTCATCAATGCAGAAACATGGCAGCATCCAGGCAGGCATGGTGCAGGAGGAGCTGAGAGTTCTACATCTTCATCTGAAGGCTGCTAGTGGAAGACTGACTTGACACACCTACTCTAACAAGGCCACACCTCCTAATATCGTCACTTCCTGGGCCAATCATATACATGCTATCACAAAATTGGTTAAACCTATTTCTGAGAACATATATGCTGCCATATATTCTGTATATATGGTTCAAGTCCAGACAGGAGAACAAGGGGATTGGGCGATAGGCAAATCAACATCACCAACAACAGGGTATCAAGCAGAAATAAATGCTGCCTGTAAGTCTGTGATTTACACATTAAGTAATAGATGAGAAATTAGTGTGGGGCCATTCATTTGAAGTGTTAGATGTCCATCAGCATAAGTAGTTCAGGTAAGGAACATACAAGGATTTTCTTACTTAGCATTTCCAATATGTTTTCGGGCCTGGTTTCCTTTGTGTCATTTAATATCCCCATTCCCCATAATTCAAAATTATCCAAGTAATCTTACTGTGTGTTTCCTTTCTGTCCCCAGAAATGTTATTTAGCACTTTGTGCTGAACAGGTGGTGCTAGACAGATGGTTCAGATTCTGGGTCCACACAGGGCCTGTACTCTTTTCTCACCTTAAAATAGAGCAGAAAATTGCTTCTAAATGGAGTTGACTAGGGCAGTGGATAGACTAAAAAAATTACTGATTTATATTTTATGTGATAAGAAGTAGCATTGTCTGATCTCAACCAAAGAGGTCCCTGAAGGGAGAGACAGACCTTTTGATCCCCCAAAACAAAAGAAGCTTTCAGCTCATATGGTTTTGCATGTATGTAGTAAGCTTTATACCACAAACCCTAGGCTGGCCTACACGCCAAGGGGCAATCATGAAGAGAGCAGCTAAGATAATAAATG
The DNA here is from genome assembly GCA_964023405.1 of Apodemus agrarius. Classification (NCBI taxonomy): domain Eukaryota; kingdom Metazoa; phylum Chordata; class Mammalia; order Rodentia; family Muridae; genus Apodemus; species Apodemus agrarius. Next base: position 17,011,619 of record OZ030013.1, read on the forward strand.
TATCTTGAAGCTGCTAGTGGGGAAAGCTGCACAGCCCATGGCTACATGATTCTTTCTTATATGTCTGTATCTCAGAGAGAAAACTATCAAGGGACATAGACTCATTCTGAGATGATAGATAGGTAATAGATGATAGGTTGATATATCTATAGGTAGATAGATGAGATTAACATTCATTCATTGATAGATATATTTACTTATCAGCTCTTGGACAGGAAAAGAATTATGGCTGGAATAAAAATCAAAAATAAATAAGAAGTGGGATCATGTAATAACCATGAACATGAAATTTTAATTTTGGAAAACTAAAGGGATATTTTGTTAATAGAAATATACCGATACAATAAAGCTTCTTTATTCCATTTTCTTACAACTACCCATTAGATAATAAAAAGCTGATGTCACATAGGTATTTCTGAATATTGATCAAATGTATAATTTATAATGAATGCCTCTGAAATGTAAATATTCAATGTTCAACTAATTATGACTTAATCATTTAAAAGGAAGTCAGGATTAATAAAATGACTATTAGCCATCATTTTGCTTCTCAGAGATTAATTAATTACTATTTTCATTAAATACCCATCATAAAATGATATGATGTTTTATTCGATGACTCTCCCATCTCCACATACCCATATGACACAATTCCAATGTCCTGAATGTCAGAATGTGAACTCACTTTGAAATGAAATGATAGCAGATATATTAAGTTGAAGTTTTAGGGAACAATACAATCTTTTAATTAATGTTGCTTGCTGTCTTAGTGAACATAAGAAGTAATCAAATGAACATTTTCTTCAATAACAGTGTAAGTGCTGTGATGAGCTGGAAATACAGATGATTTGTCTGTAGGAAGAGGCTATCAATGGTTTCTATCAAAACATGAGAAGATAGGAAATGAGCAGACAATAGATGCCTGTTGATGTGCCTCAGGAGGAACCCAATTTAAGGTAGTCTAATTTAGACATGAGTTGTCAAAAAAGTGAGATGGTCACTCCTTGTTGTTTGACCTATCCCACCTATGGTATCTTATTTTGCTAATGCATAGCAAACAATCACAATGGAATCATAATCTCCCCTTCTCTTACCCTGTATGTTTGAAAAAGTTGTATTATACATGTGTATATGTGGCAGGAATGGAGATATTGTTGGAGTGACCATGGTTTATTGATACTTCTTACTCCTGTTCCAACTTTTATGATAGTAATAGGCAATATATGCCACACAAACATTCTAGAATACAATATTTTTTCCATGAACTACAATAGCCACATTTGGATTTTCTAATAAATGAGATTATTAACTTCACAGCAAACAAAAATAAAAGAACAACTAGCAAGTAATGCAGATTATATGAGAAAACATCAAACTGGAGCTCAAAATATCCAGGTGAAATCACCCGCTGAAGGCCCTTTTGAGGTAGCTGCCTTGAATCCACAACAGGGGTAGTCCTGGGTAGAGAAGAATGGATCTTCAGGTGAAGCTTACAAGTTAAAAACAAATACAAAAGATAACATAACAATAGCATATCAAACACACAAAGTCCACTGGAAAGGAACTTAGAATGGCTAGTTCAAAAGCTGAATTCCACTACGTGTTTTCTCTCAATACCTGAGCATCCAATGGCCAAAATTCTCATAGGTGAACCTTGGGCTTCTCTTTCCCTTTTATATCAGAGTAGAAGAGATAGAAACTTCTGTTGAAAAGTTTCCCTCCTATGCTGTTCTCAACATCACGTTACATTTACTCTTGGGCTGTTGTGTTGCTCTCTGCTTCTTTTACAGAGTTCATTGGTGTGGGCCATGTCTACATTCAGGGTCTTTGAAGGAAAGTATAAGACAGACATACTTAGGTCAAAAATGGGGTGGTGACGAGGGAGAAAAAAACGTTTTCAGAGATAGCTGCCCAGCTGCTTCTGAAAACACTTGAAAATTTAGCAATGGAAAGTATATTTTTTACTCTCATCTGCTACTTATTTAATAGTTGAAGTGCCAGGTTTTTCTGAAGTAGAGGCCTCAGTTGGGTTAGGTCTGCAGAGTTGAAGCACTGACCTCAGGAAAACAAATCCAAGGCACAACCAATAGAAGGGCAAGAATGAAACCATAGTTTCATTAAAATTATGAGGACAGAGTAAATCTTTTGTTGGATGGAAAGTAAGACACTGAAAGTGATCACTGGTATAGTATAATATGAGAAAAGTTGCACTGATAATATTCATCTAATGAGTCATTGTTGAGTGCTTAATATGTGCCTGGCATGCACCTACATACTTAATAAGACTGGAAAATAGAACAAAACAGGCAAACAAAGAAACAAACAAAACAATCCAACAACAAAAACAGCAACAACAACAACAACAACAACAACAACAACAAAAACAACAACAACTGAACCAAACCCAAACTGTCAAGCCTGAAAATCCGAGTTTGATACTAAGAGTCTGCAAGGGGAAAGGAGAGAATTGACTTCTCCAAACTGTCAGTTGACCTCTACATACACAACTAGACATGCACACACACACTCACACATACAAACATACTCACACACATGCACAGACACAAACACATACACACACTCACACAGACGAACACACACACACACACACAAACACATACACACACTCACACAGACGAACACACACACACACACACACACACACACACACACACACACCCCTAAATAAATGAAAGGCATGAAAACTTTTATTTTCAATGAAAAGCTTCGACACTGCCTTCTCATTCTTCACCAGTTTTCCAAAAATCCCATGTTCTATTCTTCCAAATCAAATCCAGCAATCTGCCAATTATGCACTCATAAATGCAAGCAAATCCTCCGATAAACAGAGTGTATATTCATTTCACAGGCAAAGTACCAAGTACTGGCTTTGTCTCTTGAAAGAAATTATTGAATGCAATAAAATTCAAAGTGGAGAAATGGAGCATTTGGAAAGAGGCTTTATTAAACCCCTGGAGACAAGGAAACCAGCTGAGGTATCCTGAAATGCCCCTTTGATTCATTTTTCTAAGTATTATTTCCTTTTTACTTTCAATTTCTGTATGTCATCTATACTCATTTAGGTGTACCATTAATTACTACATAAAAAGGAGTTATGTTTAGTAGTGAAATATGAATTACTTATATACATAATGAATCTTCAAATTGACAAACACCAGAAGGGTCTATACCATGGCAAACTCAGTATGTTCCAATGGGGTGATGACCATAAAGGACCCAGATCAACAAATATAACACATCCTATAATAGAAGAAAAATCAGCTTTATATGTTACTTTCTCACTTTTGTCGGAATGTGACAAATCTTGCGAGTCTTGTGAAGATGTGACGTGCCCCTCACACCATTTTTCTTTCAAAAGGAAAATGGCATATGCTAAGACATTTGTGCACTCAATGAAAGTGAAATTTATATTATGTATCCAAAATTATTTCAGTAACTAAGTTTAAAAAATCATTGGTCTCTGCTAAGTGTGCACACTAATTATTGCCATACATGACACAAAAACCTCAATCTTATTGCAACTTTTCTATCTTGCATTATTTTCCCCTGTGAAGCTATGAACATAAAGAATCTAAAAAGTTTGTGATTTATGGCTTTGACATTACCTTTATATTTACCTCTTTTGTATATTCTACTTGTGGTTTCTGGATATCTTGTGGTGTTCACTCACCATCTAATAATAAAACAGAAGGCCTCTCTGCCCTTAATTTTCAGTAGAGAAAATAGAACCTTATTGAATTTTACTGCTGGTCTTCAGAAAAGTTAATAAGGTGAATTGATTGTGTCATGGGGAAGATAAGGTTTTATTGTGTTAGAACAAGGTTCTTTAAATTTAAATGGGTGTCTTCGTTGGTGATGTTTTAATATATCAGAAGACAAAATGTGAGAGTATTATCTTATTTCCTTCAACACAAAATATTACCATCCAAGTTTCATTGTTTTAAAACAGGAAAATAGACACCCAAGTTTCTTAACTAAGCAGAATAATATTTACAAACATTCAGAATTATATTTACAAACATTCTAATTTTATGTTAAGGCATGTTTAAATCATGACTCTAATCCAGTCATATTTATGAATACTAAAAAGAATTATTATTGAAATTATCATGATTAGTACATACATACATACATACATATAAAACAGCACAGAATACAAGAATACAATAAGTGAAACTGATTTTTTAATTTTTATTTTCTATATTCTATGTTTATATTCAGAAATTGATTTTTATTGTAAGAAACTAACGCTCTTTCATTTAGGTGACTCCTTATGCACTCTGTCTTTTCTCTCCCGTGACACTTTGAGTTTCTCTGATTCTGGTACAACAATGAAAATACTTCCCATTCTTATACACTATCTTAACGAGGAAGGATTTGTCATGGAATCCCTCAAACACTGCTACATATCTTGTGTAGAACAAAATGATTATTTTTATTTATAATTAATTATACTAATCTTAAGGGAAAAGTTCTTCAAAATTAACATTTGAAATGTGCCTATTTTAGTTGTTGCAATGCAATGCTCTTAGCAAACAAGATTCAGGATGCACAATGAAACTCAAAGGTTTCTTGATCAGGTTTATCGTGTAGCAGTACTTCCACACAATGCTTTCTTCTTTTCAACATTTTATGATTATAGATAAGGAAGAAACAATGTAAATCAATGAGAATACCTACCTTACATTAAGTGTCAACATAATATGAAGACTCTAAGTGACACCCAACTCTAAAAAAGACAGTTATCACAACTCAACAACAGTGAGCACTCAAACACAGGGAATGTAAATTCCAATTATAAAACAGACTGTGAAGAGAATATAAAGTTGTCTTGATCATTTTGAAACTCATCATTTCATTTCAGGAAAGTAATCTAGCCTTAATAAAATGTTTATTTTATAAAAAGCTGAAGTTGGAGTGTTTGTTCACTATGGGGGTGATACCCTGTGTTTAAAAGAACATGATTAAAACATGTGGGATTAAAATCAGGTATTTCTATTCTGAAATAATTTTATGAAACAACATGACCTCCTGAAGCTGAGTCAAAAGGACTGGCTTATCCTGGAGTCGTTTTCTTCGTTCTAAAGTACATGAGAGGCCCCTGGTGAGGATGGCGGAACAACACAGAGAAGGGAAGCTAGAGTGTGCCTCCTGAATGTAAACAGTGTGACATTTCCCAAACCTGGGTGACTAAAAACAAAGAGGCAAATATGATAATAATAATAATAATGATAATAATAACAACAATAACAACATTCTTAAAGTTGTGTTCTTTTAGTACTTAAATTAATCTTCTATATGTAGAGCTATGACAAAGATTGACACATTCTATTATTAGGGTAACTGAGTAGAAAATGAATGACTTAGTGTTCTCATATGCTGCTAAAATTAAATTACTAAAGGCATTGATTTTTTTTTACATTATAAGTCAGTACTTTGGAGAATAATAGTTACTATGAATGAATATTTGAAAGGATATTTCCCTGCAACCTCTTATTGGAGAACATTCTATTGGTTCTACTCCATAAAAAGCAAACCTTGCATTTGTTTATAGAGATTGGCTCTTAGATGTAGAACTTTCCATGCACATTTCAACTGTAGACATTCAGAGAACAGTACAGTTATTGTAGAGCACAACAATCTCAAGACAATCAGAAGAGAAAATTTTGAGTAAGTATATCTCTTCACAAAACTTATAAAATTCTCAGTTACCAAACACAGCTGGATGTCACGCTCTCTAATTTTGATATGATAACAAATAAGACTTAAGGCAGATAACATATACATAGAAAAATACAAAAAGATAGAAACTAGCCCTACTGATAAAACCAGAGAATTTGACTTACATTTTAGAATATTTACTTCATTAATGTAATTTTAGTATTATCTGTGTAATTGTTTTCTTGTATGCATGTAAGTATATGCGCCACACGAATGCCTAGTTTTCCAGAACACAGATCTTCTGCAAGAATAATAAATGTATTTCCTTGCTGCTCCATCTCTCTAACCCTTTACTATATTTTGCTACTGAATCCTATCGATTTGTGTCCTTCTTTGACAGCTTCATTTGAGAGGAAAATCCCAGTGATCTAAAGCATTGGTTATTGAACTGATGAAACTGAACTTCAATTATTAACTAAAGATTAAACTAACTGAAGTGCACTAATGAAGACTGCTTTCCTTTCTAGTACTTTCTCATCACTGAAGTATGTTCTTACTACTATTGGTATCTACCTGCAGCGGAGGAGTGTGGAACTAGATTGCCCAGGAGAGAAATATTCTTCATCTCATCCTCAAAATCTGATTGTATAAACATAGGCCCTAAGCTTTCTGCTTATCCGTGGCCAGGCATAAAGTACATGTGTGGTTATTTACTTCATCAGATAGGGGCCTTTCATTAGGCATAGGTGGTTCTCTAGAAGAAAACCTCTACTGATGTGGCAGAGTATGTTTTACCTTCCATGATAGTCCATGATAGTTAATGATTAGACGTCTTCTTGTGCAACCAAGAATCAGTTACTTGCTCTTCATTATCTCCCCTTTCTCTTTATTCCACTCTGTTTATTTCATTTTCAACTATGCCCATCAACACGCCAAATGACTTAAATTATGCCTGTTAACTTTGATCACTGAAATGAATATTAATTACTAAATACCTTCTCAAAGACTCAAAATTTTAAGAGCTCATCAAATTTCCTCACATAGCGCTACTTCCATACTGAAAAAGACAGTGATGAGAACAATGAAAGAAATGCAGTGAAGAAGCTGGACCAGCACCAGGTGCTGGTGAATCGCTACTGAACGATTCAACAAAACATACCCATCAAAATTCAAAGTGTCTGTTAATGGCAATAAAGAGATAGTGACATTGTCATGAAAACCCCAGTAGCTCTCTAGACATAAATATCTGAAAAGCAAAATTCAGTTGGTGGAAAGAAGACAAATGATAAATTATTTTAGTAACCTAGAAGAATGATACCCCTTGTTTTATAATTATGTAGGCAATAACTCTAGCTCTTTGTCAAGGATTATAAGAAGTAGTTATAACCATATGTCCAAAGACAGACACTATGCACTTTATGAACAATCACCACTAATTCCTAATCTGTTCTCCTGATCAATGAGGTTTGTTTCTAGCTTTATTCAATCCTTACACTGTTCTCTTCCAACTCACAAAAAGGAGTTCCAGTGTCTGTCCCATGTTCTATTTACATCTCTAAGGTCGCCAGTGCATTTGAAACACTTTATTTAGCTCCTATTTTGTAGTGGAAAATCTAGAAAATTGGGGAAAAAAAGAACCAAACCCTGTACCCCAGCATGTCATCTTGAGCTGGGAACAAGACAGCCTGAATCACAAGTACTCAGTGTTCCTACTTACAAGTTATCAACATTTCTTTGAATCTGAGTGTAGAATTGTGATTCTGAAGGCACTGAACAGAAAGAAGTAGGAGGAAGAATGGTCAAAGGTTGATAAATGGGTATGGTGTTGAAATAAAAGAAATAAGTCTTACTGTTCCTTTGCAAAGTAGGGTCACTACTGGAAAAAATAATGTATTACATATTCAGTTGAGATATAAGAAAAGATGTCATCATCACAAGAAAGTGACATTTTGAGTAGAAGCAGGATAAGCTTATTCTCACTAAGCATTGCTTATCAGTGCCCTGAAACACCACACACTCTTCCATAAGTATGTACATTATCCAGCATCAGTTACAAAAATAAGTGATAAAATGTCATGTGTTAGAAAAATAAGATGTAAAGCCTGATGGTAGAAGTCTACCAATACCAAGAAGACACTCATGAGTTCAAACATCATCCTGAGCTACAAAGCTAAAACCCAGTCTCACATAAAATACCCATTCCTTTGCCTTAACGTATGTGTATCTAGCTTGGGAAGAATAACTCTCTTCATTTCAGGATACTTTGCTGAAGTTTAAATTCAGTAATAAGAACATAGTAAGAAGAATTGAAGAAGGCATAGATGATATGATCCTTGGCTTCTTTCTTTAGTTTTTTTCTATTTCTTTGTTTTGCTGTGAAAAGGCCTGCATTCTAGGAAGTCATTAGTGCCTCTTTTACTATGGGTTGAATTCTGCTTTTTAAATCCTTTAATTCTTAACTTCCAGTATCTTAGAATAGGACAGTGGTTAGAGAGAGAAATTCTAAAGATGGCATTAAGGTAAAACTAAATCATTGGAAACAGCTATAATCTAATGTAACAGAGATCTTTAAATAATTATTAGACTTGGATATCAGAAAACTTAGGCAAATGTTAGCAACCATGTGAAGACAGAGTGAATAGACTCTCTTTCCCCAGAAGTCCAAGAGAAATGTCTTCATAAGAAAACAGTCCTACTGTGTAAACCTATTCACTTTAGATATTTAAACTCAAGAATTAAGAGCAAGTAGGCAACAACAAAACACATGTATGTTATTTCAACCTCACAGTCTGTGGTATTCTACAATCTTGGGCCTTTTGACTCATGTCCAAGTTCCAAAAGTAATGACTCTCAGACTTATAATTCATGAATATTTGGCTAGTCAGAAGTTTGGGTTTGTCCTGTTAAGTCAAAATTCAAATATTCAGTTTATTCTCTTCTAAGTCCTGACAGATGGCTAATTACCTCTCCTCAGGTATATGCTACCAGATCTATCAGTGTTAAGGGCTAATCCCTTTCCACTTCTGACTCTATCCCACATTCTCTCTCCCTGAAGGAACTCCCCCCTCCTAATTCCTGCCTAACCCAATAAGCTAACAGCCTTTTTGGACAAGTGATGCTTCCATAACAGTGCACTCTACACTAAGATCCTACTGTAAGATTCTCTCTACAGCGTTCTTCAATGGCCACAATAATAAAGTACAGTTTTATACACATTACTACCAAAAAATTAAAAAAAATTATAATCACAAAATAAACAAAACTAAAAAAAAAGTTCTCAATAGGATATCTGTAATAAAGTCGGGTCTAAAGAAAATGGTTACTGATAGATACTGATAAATATTTCTATTTTGGAAAAATGTATATGTAAGTGCTTGTGTTTATGTTCTTCAGATGTTTGTGATTGCCTGTCAAGGACAGAAGAGGGCATCACTACTCTAAAGCTAGACTTACAGTAGAATTATAAACCACCTAACATGTGTCCTTGGACCTAAATTCAGTTTCTTTCAAAGAATAGCAAATTTGTTAGTCTCTGGTCCATCTCTCCATGCCTTAGTATTCTTTTAAAAATATAAAATTTGAAAAAAAATAACTAAAATAACTTCATGTCAATGAAGGTGTAAATTTAGTGAGACGTGCTGAATTAATCCTTTCAATTGCTAGAATTATAATCTGGGCTCTTTAATAACAATCAAAAGACTGAAAATAATAGACACAGATTACAGGCAAACTCTGCTTTTCAGAAGTATTTAATGCACTTGCAATCTTAATGTATTTTTCAGTGTACATAAAGTTTTCCTTGCCTAAGAACTCTTTAGAGTGCATGTGAAGCTGAAGTCAAGTAATAGAAAAAGCTCTTTGATTTCCCTCATTACACTTCAGTGCCAGTGTTTTACCATGTTCTACAGTGTTGGACTTGATCCTTAGTCAACCATCTGTCTTAAAGAGGAAGGTACTTAACACCAGCCGCCTCACTGATACTCTGGTTTTTCAGCCTTGTCCTAGTATTCTTGTTATATCCCCCTCTTCCCGTTCTTTTGTGACTATAGGAACTGATGTTTAACATTTCAGGTAAAATTTAGACTAGGAATTCTTCCTTATACATTCCAGATTTGACCTCTTTTATTTTCATAATTTTCACATACATGAAATTGCCTTTCTCTTCACATCTCCTAGAAAACAATAAAGGGGATAAATGTAATGCATAGACTTCATCATTTGTAAAGCTATATAATAGAATTATTTGCAAATTCCTCAGCCCTTATTTGTCTAAGATAATTGTCATAGAATTATATTAGATATCTACCTTGAAAAAAAACATACACCAAAGTCAGCAAAAATATTCCATTCTATACATAATGTCTAAGGATGACACAAAAGTGTCTCTAGTATCCAGGAGGCTTTTCAGTTTTAAATTTAATAGGACCATTGTGAAAAGATTTCTTACTCGCAATCTAATAAATTCAGGTCCAAGGTTGACTGAGTTGGAAGCAAAAGTTCTGTAAGTGAGTCATTAGCAAGAATAATGGGATTCCAAGAGTGCCCAGTGCCATTTATATCTTGGGTTTCCTTGACTTTGTATCACACCTTTATAAGAACAGTGTCATATATTGGTCACTTGATGAAAATTAGCCATATATTGCTACAGACCACCACTGAACACATTTTTTTATCCTATCATAATTCAGTATATTGAGGTTTTCTGCTATTTTTCTAAACTAGTCTCTTCTCTAGTGAAGAATGCCTCAGAGCAGAAAATGCCAAGTATCCATGCTCCAATTGTCCTTCATTCCATCCAAAGACAGCACACAGAATCTTTATCAGTAACACTATGAGTATCATTGGATCTTCAGCAACATAATGAAATCAATTTCATTTCTTTTGCCATAGTGATTACTGAAATCACAATTACTATAGACTATTCTCTTCCTTAGATTCTTTTGGAAACCAAGCAACTTGTCCACTGGTATCTAAGAACATATACATTCATATGTACAGTGTGATGTTTTGATTTAGAATGGCCTTATAGTTTCATATATTTGAATACTCGGTCTGAGCCAGGGAAAGTGTTTAGAAAGGATTAAGAGGTATGGTCTTAATGGAGAAGATGTTCCACAGAGGTGAAACTGAAAGTTTAAAAATCAAATTCCATTCCCAGTTAGCTCACCTTATGCCCTGTGTTTGTGGATTTAACTTTCAGCTTCGACGCTAGGACTTTGCCTGCTCCCTGTCTGCTATCATGGTCTCTGTTATGATGGTCATGGATGCTATTCTTATGCACCTGCAAGATTCCCCCCAAAAGGTGACCTCTATAAGATGCCTGAGTCAGGGTGTCTTATCATAGCAATAGAAATTAAGTCTATAATATTCAAAATAAATAAAAGCACAGTATACTTGAACTGTGTTGCATCTGCAGTAAAAATAATAACTTGTGTTCCTTTCTGAGTAGTAAGTTGTGGCAGGCAAAGCATCTTTGACAGTATTCAGAAACACTCAAAATTCTACATGCTCAGCTGTACAATAAAGGCATGCACATCACAAAGCTAACTATGATTGTAATTAAGTCCTTCTTCACAAGATTAAACTCATAACTGACATTATTACCTTGCCAAAACCATGAGGCTGAATGTATGGTAGACCATAGCTGAGAAACTACTATTGTTTTACTAAATGGACACAGAAATAAATCAACATTTAATAAGCTATCATATTTCTAAATCAACAGATTTGAAGTTCCACATATTTCTCCTTGATCTTGTGCCATGCATGGAAATAACAACTGATTCTTCTTTCCCTTCAAAAGTTTCAAGGCATCAGTGCAGACCTTTTCAAGGAATAGTTTTGATTCTTAATTTCTTTCTTCTATGACACCAGTACCTTCAAAATTGGTCTTAAAATTTCTTATTTTCTTGTCTCCATAAAGCCTCACCTTGGAATGTAGTCATGTTTGATATCCAAAAATATATAATTCCATGGTTGGGGGCACACCCTCATTGAAGCAGAAAGAAAGAGGATGGGATAGAATGTTTCGGGGTGGGGGCTTTGGAAATAAGATAACATTGGAAAAGTAAATAAATAAAATATCCAATAAAAAAGAATGTATAACCCCAAATTACCCCTAATGGAAATGTTAGTTTCTCAATATGTTTTCACATCAATAAATGACTTAGGAATTGTAAACTCTTCCATAGAGCTACAAGACTCTTCCTTAGGATTGGGATTCTGACAGTAGAGCTTTAGGTTTCCTGGACCGTACTTTATAAAATACCTATGTACCATGGACCAACTCAGTTGGAACACACACCCATGGGGGAATCAAGGTCTTTGGTATGCAGGAAGGTACAGGTCCAGTGAGAAATGACAGACACACCAGGTGTAGGTTGAGTTTGAATGCACTTTACTGTTCTGAGGCAGGAATTTTTATACACATAAGTTGGTATTACATTACTGAAGAAAAAAATGTATCCAGTGAAGTGTTTACAAAGAATGGTTGCCAAGAGTATCTGCCACAAGGAAATACAAAATCAATCAGCCATCGCGTCCCTCTGTAGTTAATGATAAACTAGTAGTTCAAGAGTCCTTGGAAACACTTTGTTATATCACTAAGTCTTTTTGTTTATGCATATTCCTTAACATCCTGCTTTCTTTTTGTGAGACTCTTTTAGGCTCATTTTGAAGCTTTACTTAACTGATGCTTTCTATGTCAGAGTGCCAAAGCCACCTAGCCATACAAATTATATATATTGTTGGGAGGTTAATTCTTTAATGTATTTAGGTAATAACTGTATAGCTGATCAAAAGGCAAAGCAATAGATCTCTAGAAGATAAATCATGGCCAATGCTGTAGCTCAAAGAATGAATTCTCGTTAGCTTTAACGCCTGGGTGCTCACAGCTCTTGCTACCAAGAACATTTCATAAGTAAAGAAACAGGTTAAAGAAAAGTCAGACAGGCAAGGCTTGCCATGAGAAATTCAGTTCAGCATTTTCTCTGGCCAAGGAGTCTCACAACGAGTTCCTCAAATAGACAGCCTTATCACAGACAAGGCTTTTACCTGTAAATAGCACACAGTTTCCACCGAGATTGCAGTTTAGCTGTGGGAATCATACAGTGTCTACGAGATTTGTGTGACCTATGGTCCAACCTTGTGTTTCTAATAATTATTGTCTCATATTTCTTGAGAGCTGACCATTAGAGTTAGGCTCCAGTTCAAAATGATGTTTTCTTATAAGCAGCCACAATTTTGTTTTTAACTTTTTATTCATGCTCTGTGAGTTTTATATCATATAACTCAGCCCCATTAACCTCTCTGTCTACTTCTGTACTATTTACAGTTGTATCGCTATGAAGAGACAACATAACCAAAATAACTCTTACAAAAGAAAACTAATTGTTGCCTGCTTACATTTTTATAAGCTCAGCCCATTATCATCATTGGGGGAAGCATGACAAAATTCAGACAGACATAGTGCTGAAGGAACAGAGAATTCTACATATTGATCCAAAGGTAGTAGCAGTAGCAGTAGACTGACTACTCCTCTGCAGTAGGTGGAGCTTGATCACAGAACCTCAAAGCCCACCCCATGATGATACACTTCTTCCAACAAGGCGATATGTACTCCAACAAGGCCACAAATCCTAATAATGTCATTCTGCATAGACCAGGCACATTAAAACTACCATTCCTCCTATCTGCCCTTGGTCCTACACACACACACACACACACACACACACACACACAAACATACACACACACACACACACACACACACACACACGCACAAATACAAACAAAACAAATGAAAGCATAAAAACATCTTTGTGGAAGCTATATTGTAGCACAGTGTGTCCCCAAAATATACCACTGTATGCACACATCTTTGTTTACAAGTGTTCATTGCAATGAGTCATTGGTGTGTGTCAATGTCTCTCGCTTCTGTCACATTGTCAATATTGGATCCTCACTACAACTCCTCTTATTTAGCCTGATATTGCTCTGTGTCATGGAGATCCTGTAGTGTTGGATCAGCAGGACCAGTCCTTTTGCACACTACAGCTGGTCACAGATGATATAGATTTTTGGAGTGGGCCAGCTCAAACCCTGTAACTGCATGGTTACATCGAAAAGATTACCTGGAAGGGAAGCTGGGGATGTATGGGAAGGCAGCAAAAAGAGATAGAGACCAAGACAACATTGCTGTTCAAGATCTCTAAGTGTAATGAAGAACTCCAAATATATAGGCAGGGGAAAAACCCTTCCCCCAAAGGCTGGAAGCTTCTCAGCAGAACCAGGGTTTATTTGCTCCACAGGTGGCTGTGTTTCTCAGGAAACTGCAGGTCATTGAAGAACAATGGACTTCACTTTGGTCTGAGCACTCCACCCTAGGTGGATGGGATTGTGGTTAACACAGAAATACCTGCTCAAAGGCTGGGAGAGGAACTTCACCTTGGTTGATATCAAGTTCCTACCAGGTAGCATGACACCTCAATAAGGCTCACTACAAAACCCCTGGATCTGAGTCTGGGTGGTAGCTGAGCTTGTCTACCTGTCAGGCTCTTCTGCATCTGGAACACCAGGGTGAGTTCCCTAGCACTGCTCTGGCCAGGCCATCAAGGCCTCCATTGACAGAAAGTAGCATCAGCCCTTCTGCTATTCTGCTCTTCTGCTCTTGAGGATGGCTCCTGTCATACCATACTAACACTAGCAGAAGCAGCTCCATTGTGAGGTACAGGGTCCACTTTTCCAAGTGGTGTTGCAATAGCATTGTGGGTCCATTTCTCCTGCTCTCAAGACCCTGTTCTACCAGCTCCACAGCCATGAGCCTCACTGTTCAAACCCTACTGCATACTATGTGATAGATACTGTATCAAATTGAAAAGTCTAGGGAAGAGGCAGGTTTGATTCTGAGTGAACTTTGCTTCCATTCGTGCATATTATAGCTATAAGGGAAAAAATATATCCATGTAATAGTTGTTTTTATCTATATGCAGTATGTATTCATTCAGTGTTACTAAATCAATACCTTCATGAAACTGAGGTATCAGCTGTACCCTTTAAACTCAAAACCTCTGATATTTAAATTTAGTATTACACTGAAGACAAATATCTATTGTCATAGAAAAGAATTTCCACCTATGCAGATTATGTTTGTACACAAAGATATAACATTTATTTTTCATCTAAAATATTACAAAAATCATGCTTTATTATATACATTTCAAATATGAGATAAAACTAATAATTATATATATAATTCTCATTAATGATAGACAAAATGTAAATTAGACACATAGCATATATATTTAAAAATGAGTATAATATACAATTTTGTAAGGAAATATAGTTTTAGTTAAGATATATAACTATATTTGTCAACAATATTTTCATGGAAATGAATTCATAATTCTAGAACTATCACTTTGTATTTCAGGTAGTTAACTCAAAGTTTTGAAAAAGTAATTGCAGTTAGTCTGATTTTCTTAATCATTTTATGTAGTGAGAGTTACAGAAAACCCATTTGCATTAACTTAGAATTCTATAATTCTCTTTCTTGTTCACAGTTGGACTATACCAGTATTGGTTTGCAAAAACAAAACACTTTAAGAAGATTTAAAACTCTCTCACACATAAAAAAGAATTCTTTTCTTTACCTGCCTTCAAGTCTTCAAGTCACTTTTTTTGAGCACTAAAAAGATATAATACCCTGGGGGCTGTTTGACAGATAAATAGAACAACTGCTAGAGAGGGGAACTTCAAAGTAATGTCTAGAAAAAAAGCAGTATTGTAAACGTACAGTCTACTCTTCTTAAAAGACCCCAATTGGAACAGTAGTTCACATAGCAAAAACTAAAGATACAAGTGAAGGTAATCGAATGTAAATCTAATGAAACTCATTTTGGTAAAGAAATGGAACAAAGCCCATTAGACTGTCTAATTTAGATTTGCTTTTTCTGCAGTCATTACTATTATCATTACCTAAAGCTAATGCTAACCTAGTGGAGATATTTTTCCAAAAGAAAAAAAGAAAAGAAAAGAGAGACAGACAGAGAAAAGATAGAAAAAATAAGGAGAAAGAGAAAAAACTGACCTTCGCATCACATACTGTACTTCAAATACAAAACCCCTAATGCCCTGAAGTTTTAAGTGTTAAAAATTTGACTTCTCAATTACCCCAATTTCCTTCCACACCTAAATCATTTTCTAAGGACAATTTAGGCATCTGACACATGTACATTTATTTTCTTACTTCAAGCAATTTCTGTAATCACTTGTTTCTTCCCATCAGTGCTACAAATTGGATAGCTTCATTGATCGGTTTTCATTCTGCACATTGAGAATTCATGAAACTTTGTGCTATGGATGATACTTTGATCTGCAAGCACTGAATCTCTTTGTTATTGTAAAATATTGGCATGCTTTTTAAGGAAACGACCTTCTTTCACCACCTTCTTTCTACTACCTAGTTGAAGAAGGATTTGAGCCATGTTAGACAAGGAAATGTTATAGGTAATTTGTATCCCTTTCTTGTGTTCCTAATTTCCATTGGAAGTTCTATGTCCTAATGAAGCTCATGGTCAGAATAGTTTATGTCTGGGAATTTCCTGCTCTTGGAAGTCTCTGTGAACAAAATGGAGCCAATATGAAAAAGAAATAGATCATGCATGTGGGGAAAAAATACCTTGGTAGTAGCTGAATTCTAGTTTACAGTGTTTTTCCAAGACTCATGGTCTCACCTAATAGTTTTCTGGCTGAGTCAGCTTGAGTTGTGTGTTTTATGTGCAACTACACATTCACACATACACAGACACATGCAGACACATATACTAAAAAATAAAAAAAGTGGAGATGATTCTTTATTTAATACTTTACTAATTTTTCTATTGTGACTAGAATATCATATGGTTGTTTAGAAGAATAAACATTCATCATCTCTCATGCAACTTTAGATCACAGGTCTGAAATCAGCCTTTCTTGAATACAATGTGTCAGCAGAACTGGTATTTCAAGGAGGCATTACAGGAGATAATTTTGCTTACTTTTTCAAATATTATTACGTTTTCATATACTTTGTTTGCTTTATAAACTCTTCAAAGACAACAATAGACCTTTTTTTATCCCACACATTGCCACACATTGCTATTTTCTTAAATAACAACAGCAGCAACAACAATAATAATAACAAAACCAGTCATTTAAGAACTACCAGGTACTTTTGATGTATGTCTTGTATACAATATTTATTTTTATCTTATTAACTCCCATTCCCCAACACTTGACAGATATATCTCCCTTTTCTTACTCATGCTTCCTTCCTATTTATTTATTTTTTAAAACCTATCTTGTCCAATTTGTTTTCTTCATGTAAATTTGAATGTGTGGACTGCCACTAATACATGGTTAACTTACTAGGGACTACATTTTTACAGAAAACTGAAACTTTCTTTTCAAGAAGTTATTAATTGCCAGTAGCTCCTCACCTAGTGGTGAGATTGTTTATCACCTCTTATTTCTATGACTGGAGATAACCAGGTCACATGCATCCTATCACAATGGTAGTGAGTTCATATGCTTTCTACTGTGTCCTCAAACATCATTTTCTTGTAGTTCTGCATTGACTATGGTTCTGTCAATCTTTCCAAACCTTCTTCACTGTGATCCCTAAACCTTAGGAGGAGGATATGTGATGTAATTGAATCATTTGAGGCTGTGAAGTCTGTAGTCTCTAATTCCTGCACTTTTACTGATGGTGCATATCTGTGTAGTACTGCCTTCAAAATAGCAATGTCTGTGATCTGGGAGATTCACATTTCTGTGAGTATGACAATAAATCATTAGGAGTTGCTTTGATACCATGTTCATTTATCAGTATTTTATTCCCCACCCCTAGTGTCTACAATCTGTGTATCATACCTCTTGACAAAAAATGGTACTACGAATGGGTTTCATCTTGAAGTTCAGAGCTTAATTGTAATCATAGTCTCCCATGATATTCATGTCACTATTATATCAGTGGGTCAAGTCATTGGTCATAGAAGTCATTGGTGTTACTCTCAAATGTCACAGCTGGATAAAACAGATGAATACTTTTCTCCTCTCATAGTCCAAATAAGACCTTCAAAACTCTGAAGGCTATTCTGCTTGATTTATCTAGGTGTTGTGGCTCAAATATGTGGTATCTTCAGCAGTAAGGTCATAATGTCAAGTTCTAGAAGGTAACTGATAAGACTGAGAAGAGCCTGCAGTATTTAGGCTTTGGTAGGATTACATTGCTCAGTGACTATAAAAGAATTAAATTTTTCCTGACATGGATATTCTATGCATTTGTATGTGGTATCAGTAGAGACATTACCCGTCTTCACAAAGGTGTGAAGAGAAAGATCAGCCCCTAAATCATCATGACCAAATAATTAAAGCAAGCAATTAATTAAAGTAGACTTTTTTCTTTGCATAAAAATGTTGTCTCTCCCTAAAGTCAGGGTTCAAGAGATCATCCTTGGACATGAGAGAGACAAGGCTTTTATAGTTAAGTACTAGGAAGTTTTCAAATGCGGCATTTAGCAGTCAAAATAGTCAGGATTGCAGAAGAACATAAGCATGACAAGTTTGTCATAACAACCTCATAAAACAAAGACATTATTGCAAGGGGGTCAAAGTAAGGTAGTCATAACAAAGTTTAGAAACAAAGGTTTGGATGTAAGATGGTTATTACCATTTATTTGAGACAAAGACATGGTTGCTACTTCATGGAACAGCCATTTAGTTAATGGTACAGGTAGTTAATTTGCAGGTACCATTTGTAGTTTAGATTACACGTGTGGGGGGGCATATTTCTATCTTTGAGAAAGAAAGTTTCAATTATGAACAGGAATGAAAATAGTTTATCTTTACTAGAAAATGGTTTCCAAGTCTATGATAAAAGCAGGATATTTCATCATAATTCCATGTATGTATGTATACACTTTATGAGTTTCTACAGTTGATTCTTGTTTCCATTTAAATGTCATGTATAGTATTCTATGTTGAGTAATTCCAAGGAATGGAGATTAGACATTACTGGTAACCAAATGTATGCATATTTAAGAATAGCTCCAAAATTCTGTTTCTATTAGCATAACATGCTTTAGTTACTGTGCTAACAACTGAGTAATGTAAGGTATTTACTTGATCCTTATATGTAACTTCCCTGACATAGATGATTCCCAAGAAGAAGAAAGGAGAGGACCCTGGGCCTGTAAAGATTGGATCCAGTTTTGTAGACCCAGAACAGAGAAACCGTGGGGGTAGGGGGAATGATTGGGGAATAGTTGGGGGGAGAGGAATTATGGGACATATGGTGGGGGGGGAACTGGGAAAGGGGAAAGCCTTTGGAATGTAAACATAGAATATAGAAAATAAAAATTACAAAAAAAGAAGGCACTCCAATAAAAATAAAAACTAGTTAGGTTTAATTTTTTATGTACTCCATTGTGTATGGTTATATAGGAATTATATACTAATAAACAAATCACTTTTCATATGTAATGTTTATGCATAAACATATAATTAGCCTTTATATATGTACTATCTGTGTTGGATAGTTTTAAGTGAACTTGATAGTCTAGACTTATATGGAGGAGAATCTCAATTAAGAAAATGCCTATATAGAAACAGGGGGAGGGAGGATGGGATAGGGGGTTTCTGGGGGCACGGAGAGACCAAGTAATGTAAATAAAGAATCTATCCAATAAGATCAAGAATTGACAAATGGGACCTTATAAAATTACAAAGTTTCTGTAAGGCAAAAGACACCGTCAAAAGGACAAATCAGCAACCAACAAATTGGAAAAAGATCTTCACCAACCCTACATCTGACAGAGGGCTAAAATCTAATATGTACAAAGAACTCAAGCAGTTAGACCCCAGAAAACCAAATAACCCAATTAAAAATGGGGTACAGAGCTAAACAAAGAATTTTCACCTGAAGAACTTCATATGGCTGAGAAGCACCTTAAGAAATGTTTAATATCATTAGTCATTAGGGAAATGCAAATCAAAACAACCCTGAGATTTCACCTCACACCAGTCAGAATGGCTAAAATTAAAAACTCAGGAGATAGCAGGTGTTGGAAAGGATGTGCAGAAAGAGGAACACTCCTCCACTGTTGGTGGGATTGCAAGCTGGTACAACCACTCTGGAAATCAGTCTTGTGGTTCCTCAGAAAACTGGATCCTACACTTCAGGAGGACCCTGCTATACCACTCCTGGGAATATACCCAGAAGATTCCCCAGCATGCAATAAGGATACATGCTCCTCTATGTTCATAGCAGCCTTATTTATAATATCCAGAAGCTGGAAAGATCCCAGATGTCCCTCAATGGAGCAATGGATACAAAATATGTGGTATATATACACAATGGAATACTATTCAGCCATTAGAAACAATGAATTCATGAAATTCTTAGACAAATGGATGGAGCTGGAGGACATCATCTTAAGTGAGGTAACCCAGTCTCAAAAGAACATTCATGGTATGCACTCACTGATAAGTGGATTTTAGCCTAGAATCTCGGAATACCCATATCAAATGATGTCCAAGAAGAAGGAAGGAATGGACCCTGGTTCTGGAAAGGCTCAGTGCCGCAGTGTAAGGGAATACCAGAACAGGGAAGTGGGAATGGGTGGTTGGGGAAACAGGGGGAGGGAAAAGGGCTTATGGGAATTTCCAGGGAATGAGGAGCCAGGAGCCACACAAGGGGAAAACATTTGAAATGTAAATAAAGAACATATCAAATTAAAAATAAAAGATATATCTTGAAACACCAGGGATGGCCCCACCCACAATGGATTGGGCCTTGTTGCATCAATTACTAATTTTAAGAATGCCTTATAAGCCTGCCTACATCCGGATCTTTTTTTGGTATTGGAGAGATGATGGATCTTCTTAATCTTCTCTGGGATCTTTCCTTTCAATCCCTTGCCATCCCCAGAAACCACATGTAGACCCCGCTGAACTGAGCTAATTTCCTCTACCCAGGAATTACTTTGCCTCTTTCAGTCTCCAGACCCCAGAAATAATATTTTTCACCTTGGCCTCCTTACATTTGCACACAGAGTTACAAGGCAGAAATCACTGGGGTTTGACAACACGGCTTGGTTAAGTTGTAATTTTAATTTTGTGTTGCTCCCCACTGTTGGCTCTTTTCTTCCATGCTGCAGCTCTTGCTGTTTCTTTAATCAGCTCACCTTGCTCATTTTGGTCAGCACATATGGAAAACACCAGGGTTATATATTTTTTTAAATCCAGTCATTTAGAGGAACATTTAAATAACCTGAGCTGAAATCATCAGTTGGAAGAGTTGTGATCCTTGAGGGAAAGCATTGAACGGTGAGGGTGATAACACTAGAGTAGAAAGGAATAATGAAGGAAAACAGTACAAAGAGACTTACATGGCACCAAAGTGACTTAAGCAGTAGCCTGTGGCTACAATGTCCTGATAAGAAATTAAGTAAAATCGTGTTACTAGAAATTAAAAGTTGTAAATCAATGTATCAGCTGAAGAAAAGGAAAACCCTATAAAATCAAGACAGCAATGAAAGTCTCTGAACATCTTTGCCCTTAGAAGCAAATGGGAAAACAGACATAGGGCTGATCCAAAAAATACCCAGAATTGGGGAATTTTACTTCTTTTTTTTTCATGTATTCAGATGATCTTTCCTTAATTTGAAGACAATAATGACAATTCCAAACATCACAAACTAGTATTTGTATACCTATCAGAAAGCATTCAGCCCAGGACCCGGGACCAGCAATAGCGGCAGGCCTCCATATTGCAACCAGGACACAGCTGGAAAGGCGCAGGTAGGGACTCCGTCTGGGACTAGGACTAGAACAGGGAGCTCTGCTAAGCTCCCGCCCAGAGGCGGGCACAGGAGCCTCGGCCCCGCAGCACGTCCCTGGGAGCTTAGGACATGCACCAAGGCAGCCGGATCCACCCAGCTCCCCAGGACCCCGGACCTGTGATAGCGGCAGGCCGCCATATTGCAACCAGGACACAGCTGGAAAGGCGCAGGTAGGGACTCCGTCTGGGACTAAGACTAGAACAGGGAGCGCTGCTAAGCTCCCGCCCAGAGGCGGGCACAGGCGCCTCGGCTCCGCAGCACGTCCCTGTGAGCTTAGGACGTGCACCTAGGCAGCCAGATCCACCCAGCTCCCCAGGACCCCAGACCAGCGATAGCAGCAGGCCTCCATATTGGAACCAGGACACAGCTGGAAAGGCACAGGTAGATAGATTCCATCAGGGGCTACCACATGAGGGAATCTCCTAGGCACTCCCTACTAGGCAGGCCCAGCAGCGCCTACCGAGGCTCTGCTACACTCCCCCACACTTCCCAGAGACCTCAGGCCATGCACAAAGTCAGTGGGTGGCAGCCAGCTCGTGATCCCGTTGAGCAGCAATCACGCATAACCATGAGTAGAGAAAAAACAGGTAAGCCCAGCCTCACAGGAGATTCAAACACCAGCCAGTGACAACAAGGTCAACTAACACCAGAAATAACCAGATGGCAAAAGGTAAAGGAAGGAATGTCACTAACAGAAATCAAGGCAACATGACAGCATCTGAACCCAGTTCGCCAACAACAGGAAGCCCTGGATACCCCAAAACACCAGAAAAACAAGACTTGGATATAAAATCACTGGTCAGGATGCTGGTAGCTGAACACATAGAAAAATCTCGTAAAGAAATAGAGGAGAAAATGGATCAAAAGTTAGAAGCCTTTACAAGGCAAATACAAAAATCACTTCAAGAAATGCAGGAGAAGATGGATCAAAAAGAAGAAGACAATAAGGAAGAAAGACAAAAATCACTTAAAGAAATACAGAAGAACGTGGGAAAACAAGTAGAAGCTATGAAAGAGGAAACACAAAAATCTATTAAAGAAATACATGAAAACACAATCAAGCAAGCGAAAGATCTGAGCACATCCATCCAGGTACTAAAAACAGAAGTAGAAACAACTAAGAAATCGCAGAGGGAGACAACATTGGAGATAGAAAATCTTGGGAAGAAATCAGGGGCCATAGATGCAAATATCAACAATAGAATACAAGAGATAGAAGACAGAATATCAGAAGCCGAAGATACCATAGGAACCATTGATTCAACAGTCAAAGAAAATACTAAATGCAAAAAGGCTGTAACCCAAAACATCCAGGAAATCCAGGACACAATAAGAAGACCAAACCTAAGGATCATAGGTATAGACGAGAATGAAGATGTACAAGTTAAAGGGCCAGCAAATATCTTCTACAAAATTATGGAAGAAAACTTCCCCAACCTAAAGAGAGAGATGCCTATGAATATACAAGAAGCATACAGAACCCCAAACAGACTGGATCAGAACAGAAATACATCCCGTCACATAATAATCAAAACTCCAAATGTACTAAACAAAGAAAGAATATTAAAGGCAGCAAGAGAAAAAGGCCAAGTAACTTATAAAGGAAGACCTATTAGAATAACACCAGACTTCTCACCTGAGACCATGAAAGCTAGAAGATCCTGGGCAAATATAATGCAAACTCTAAGAGAACACAAACTTCAGGCAAAACTACTTTACCCAGCAAAGCTCTCAATCACCATAGATGGAGACATCAAGATATTCCATGAAAAAACCAAATTTGCACGATATCTTTCCACAAATCCAGCCCTACAAAGGATAATAGGGGGAAAACACCAAGACAAGGAAGGAAACTACACCCGGGAAGAAACAAGATAGAAACCTCCTCTCATCAAACCTAAAAGAAGGTAACCTCTCAAATATAAAAAAATAAATAAAATAAATAAATATAATTTCAAAAAAGTCTGGAGGAAATAATTACTATTCCTTAATATCTCTCAACATCAATGGACTCAATTCCCCAATAAAAAGACATAGATTAACAGACTGGATACGGAAACAGGACCCTACATTTTGCTGCATACAGGAAACCTATCTCAGTGTTAAAGACAAACACTGCCTTAGAGTAAAAGGCTGGAAGACAATTTTACAAGCAAATGGTCTCAGGAAACAAGCTGGAGTAGCCATTCTAATATCAGATAAAATTGACTTCCAACCTAAAATCATCAAAAGAGACTCAGAAGGTCACTTCTTGCTGGCCAAAGGGAAAATCCACCAAGAAGAGCTCTCAATACTGAACATCTATGCTCCAAATGCAAGGGCACCCTCATTCGTAAAAGAAACCTTACTAAAGCTTAAAGCACACATTACACCTAACACAATAATTGTGGGTGACTTCAACACTCCACACTCCTCAATGGACAGATCAGGAAAGCAGAAACTAAACAGGGACACAGTGAAACTAATTGAAACTCTGGACCAACTGGATTTAACAGATATATATATAGAACATTTCATCCTAAAGCTAAAGAATATACCTTTTTCTCAGCTCCACATGGTATCTTCTCCAAAATAGACCATATAATTGGTCACAAGACAGATGTCAACAAATACAAGAAGATCGAGCTAATCCCATGCCTCCTATCAGATCACCATGGAGTAAGAGTGGTCTTCAATAACAACAAAAACAACAGAAAGCCCACATACACATGGAAATTGAACAATACTCTACTCAATGACACCTTGGTCAAGGAAGAAATAAAAAAAGAAATCAAAGACTTTTTAGAATTCAATGAAAATGAAGGTACAACCTACCCAAATCTATGGGACACAATGAAAGCAGTGCTAAGAGGAAAACTCATAGCTCTAAGTGCATCCAAAAAGAAACTGGAGAGAGCATACACTAGCAACTTAATGGCACACCTTAAAGCCCTGGAAGAAAAACAAGTTAATTCACCCAGGAGGAGTAGAAGACAAGAAATCATCAAACTCTGGGCTGGAATCAATCAAATAGAAACAAAGAGAACCATACAAAGAATCAACAAGACCAGGAGCTGGTTCTTTGAGAAAATCAACAAGATAGATAAACCCTTAGCCAGACTAACCAAAGGACACAGAGACAGTATACAAATTAACAAAATTAGAAATGAAAAGGGAGACATAACAACAGAAACTGAGGAAATTCAAAAGATCATCAGATCCTACTACAAAGGTCTATACTCAAAACAACTGGAGAATCTGGAGGAAATGGACAATTTCCTAGACAGATATCAAATACCAAATTTAAATCAGCATCAAGTAGATCAGCTAAATAGTCCCATAACCCCTAAAGAAATAGAAGGGGTTATAGAAAGCCTCCCAACCAAAAAAAGTACGGGACCAGATGGTTTTAGTGCAGAATTCTACCAGACCTTCAAAGAAGACTTAACACCAATACTTTTCAAACTATTCCACAAAATAGAGACAGAAGGGACACTGCCCAACTCATTCTTCGAAGCCACAATTACGCTAATACCTAAACCACAAAAAGATCCAACAAAGAAAGAGAACTACAGGCCAATTTCTCTTATGAATATAGATGCAAAAATACTAAATAAAATTCTTGCTAACCGAATCCAAGAGCACATTAAAACGATCATCCACCATGATCAAGTAGGCTTCATCCCAGGGATGCAGGGATGGTTCAATATACGGAAATCCATCAATGTAATCCACTACATAAACAAACTGAAAGAAAAAAACCACATGGTCATCTCATTAGATGCTGAAAAAGCATTCGACAAAATTCAGCATCCTTTCATGCTAAAAGTCTTGGAAAGAGCAGGAATTCAAGGACCATACCTAAACATGGTAAAAGCAATCTACAGCAAACCAGTAGCCAACATCAAAATAAATGGAGAAAAACT
This sequence comes from Apodemus agrarius, assembly GCA_964023405.1. Taxonomy (NCBI): domain Eukaryota; kingdom Metazoa; phylum Chordata; class Mammalia; order Rodentia; family Muridae; genus Apodemus; species Apodemus agrarius. The sequence continues at coordinate 17,037,087 of OZ030013.1, forward strand.
TGAAGCATTCCCACTAAAATCAGGGACTAGACAAGGCTGCCCTCTCTCTCCATATCTTTTCAATATAGTACTTGAAGTTCTAGCAAGAGCAATTAGACAACATAAGGAAGTCAAAGGGATACAAATTGGAAAGGAAGAAGTGAAACTATCATTATTTGCAGACGATATGATAGTTTACCTAAGCGACCCAAAAAACTCCACCAGAGAACTTCTACAGCTGATAAACAACTTCAGCAAAGTGGCAGGTTATAAAATCAACTCAAGCAAGTCAGTGGCCTTCTTGTACTCAAAGGACAAGCAGGCTGAGAAAGAAATTAGGGAAATAACACCCTTCACAATAGCCACAAACAACATAAAGTATCTTGGCATAACTCTAACCAAACAAGCGAAAGATCTGTACAACAGGAACTTCAAGTCCTTGAAGAAAGAAATCGAAGAAGACCTCAGAAGATGGAAAAATATTTCTTGCTCCTGGATTGGCAGAATCAATATAGTAAAAATGGCCATCTTGCCAAAAGCAATATACAGATTCAATGCGATCCCCATCAAAATCCCAACTCAATTCTTCATAGATCTAGAAAGAGCAATTCTCAAATTCATCTGGAGCAACAAAAAACCCAGGATAGCTAAAACTATTCTCAACAATAAAAGGACTTCTGGGGTAATCAATATCCCTGACCTCAAGCAGTACTACAGAGCAATTTTGTTAAAAACTGCATGGTATTGGTATAGCAACAGGCAAGCAGATCAATGGAACAGGATTGAAGACCCAGAAATTCACCCACAGACTTATGGTCACTTGATCTTTGATAAAGGAGCCACAACCATCTGGTGGAATAAAGATAGCCTTTTCAACAAATGGTGCTGGTTCAACTGGAGGTCAACATGCAGAAGAATGCGAATTGACCCACTCTTATCTCTTTGCACTAAGATCAACTCCAAGTGGATCAAGGACCTCCACATAAAACCAGACACACTGAAACTATTAGAAAAGAAACTTGGGAAGACCCTGGAGGACTTGGGCACAGGGGAAAAGTTCCTGAACAGAACACCAATAGCTTATGCTCTAAGATCAAGAATCGACAAATGGGACCTCATAAAATTACAAAGTTTCTGCAAAGCAAAGGACACTGTCAGAAGGACAAAACGGCAACCAACAAAGTGGGAAAAGATCTTCACCAACTCCACATCCGACAGAGGGCTAATATCCAATATATACAAAGAACTCAAGAAGTTAGACCACAAAGAAACAAATAACCCTATCAAAAAATGGGGCACAGAGCTAAACAAAGAATTTTCACCAGAAGAAATTCGGATGGCCGATAAACACCTTAAAAGATGTTCAACATCATTAGTCATCAGGGAAATGCAAATCAAAACAACCCTGAGATTCCACCTCACACCAGTCAGAATGGCTAAGATTAAAAACTCAAGAGACAACAAGTGCTGGCGAGGATGTGGAGAAAGAGGAACACTCCTCCACTGTTGGTGGGATTGCAAAATGGTAAAAACCGCTCTGGAAATCAGTTTGGCGGTTCCTCAGAAAATTGGGCATGTCACTTCCAGAGGACCCTGGCATACCACTCCTGGGCATATACCCAGAGGATTCCCCTGCATGCAATAAGGACACATGCTCCACTATGTTTATAGCAGCCTTGTTTATAATAGCCAGAAATTGGAAGGAGCCCAAATATCCCTCAAAGGAGGAATGGATACAGAAAATGTGGTATATTTATACAATGGAATACTACTCAGCAATTAAAAATAATGAATTCATGCAATTTGTAGGTAAATGGTTAGACCTGGAAAATATCATACTGAGTGAATTAACCCAATCACAAAAGAATGCACATGAAATGCAATCACTGATAAGTGGATATTAATGAGCCCAGAAGCACTAAATACTCAAGACACAAATAGCAAGTCAAATGATTCCCAAGAAGAAGAAAGGAGAGGACCCTGGGCCTGTAAAGATTGCATCCAGTTTAGTAAAGAAACCGAGGGGGGAGGGGGAATGATTGGGGAACATTTGGGGAGGAGAGGAACTATGGGAACTATGGTGGGTGGGAACTGGGAAAGGGGAAAGCCTTTTGAATGTAAACATAGAACATAGAAAATAAAAATTAAAAAAAAAGAAAGCATTTAAATACAGTGGATGAGACCTGCACAGAATACTTTCTTTTCATCTTGAACTAAAATATTTTTCATAAGTGTGAAAGCATTGTTTTTTATCTCAAATAGTGTTCATCCATGGATATTGTAGTTCTGATTTCCCCAAACCTATGCTTTAGCATGTTCACAACACATAGTAGGACCCATCAGCAAAGGAGAAAATGACAAAGTATCTGTAGGTACTACTTGAGCAATTGTAATAAGTAAAGATGACAAATAGTGTATTTATGAATATTGAGATATAACTTTGGGTTCCAACTCTATTTTGTAACAAAACCTGTCTTCAGTTCACTGATAAATGTCTTTAAAAGTTAGAACCTTAGCCGGGCATGGTGTCGCATGCCTGTAATCCCAGCACTTGGGAGGCAGAGGCAGGCGGATTTCTGAGTTCGAGGCCAGCCTGGTCTACACAGTGAGTTCCAGGACAGTCAGGACTACACAGAGAAACCCTGTCTCCAAAAAAAAAGAAAGAAAGAAAGATTAGAACCTTGATATACTAAAATGATTAAAATGATTACTGTTTTTTAAAAGTGATATATGGCAGAACAACAGGAAAATGAAATAACTTCTAATTATAATGAGGAAGCATACTTAAAATTTGACTGGAAATAGTATAGAGTTTGCTAGATGTTGGAGATGATCCTTAGCTTTTTTTTTTCCTTTTTCATGTAACACGGAGCACTCGACTGATGATGTTTCTATTCCAGTATGGTGTTGTTACATGGGGTTTGAAATCTGAGCAAAGTGGGGGAAGATAATGAGATTTCATGTGGATTTGTGATTATCCATCTCTAGCCTCGGGCTACTGAACATTCATACTTTCCATCTTTTGTTTCTTTCTTTCCTTTTCATCTTTTCCTCTGTAATGATTAGCTTTAGTAGTCCACATGCTTTGGAAAAGAAATCCATTGATGAGGAATTACCTAGATCAGACTAACTAGTGGCTAATACCCATGAGATTTTTCTTAATTGTTAGTTAATTTAGGAGTGCCCACACCACTTCAGGCAGTGATATCCCTGGACCTGAGTAAGCAATGAAAAACAATTCTTTTGTGGTCTTTGCTTCAGTTCCAGCCTCTGGGTTTCTGCCTTAAGTCTTAATTTCACTTGATGATTACAGTGACCTTATTAGAATAAATAAACATTCCACTGGGTTTCTTTTGGTCACTGTTTTATCACAGCAATGGAAATCATACCTTGAAACTCTGTGATAACAGTTTCTATCTCTTGGATATTATGATTAATAATTATGCTGAATTGCCTACCTCAGATTGTTCACTTCCCTCAAGGCTTGGTAGGGAGTAAAGCTGTTGTCAGTATCAGTGGAAGTGCTATAATACTCTTCAGAAGAGCCTGGTCTGTGTGACAAAACCTCAAAACCAGGAATACTCTCCATTTGAGTACTTAGAAGAAATAAAGTGCTTTCCCAATACGACATTGGCTATTACTGTTGACTTGGTTGTCTTTTAAAGGACAAAGTTGAGTCCTGTTCCTGACCATAATACATACTATAGATGAAAGATTTGCAAGAGTTTGATTTAAGCTGAAAGCTTCCTTTCTGTGTTCTGCCCTTGCAATACTAGACCATACTTTTTAATCTGTTAGATGAAAGATGCAATTAATAGTCTTACCCAGTTCTAGTGCCTATGAACTATAATAATGGCCAACATGCAAAGACATTTTTAAAGGGATAATAGTGGCATTCTTATCTAGGGAGTAAGCCAATAGCTATCTAATTGGAATTAAACAGAAGTGAAAAAGTACTAGAAATCAAGCCAAATATAATAAGATCTGTGGATCCTAGAAAAGAAGCTATTTCTGCCCATTTGCTGAACTCTAAAACTTATTCTTATACCTTCAGATAAGTGTGCCTCTCAGTCACATCAAACAATCCTCTGTTTAAAGAGAATGAAGATAACTACAGAAATCTACAACTCAAAATAAGGCTTACGTGAATGAGTCCAGCCACAATCTCTACATCTGCAACTTCACCTCTACAACTCCAGCACCTAAGTTTCAGGATACATGACAGAAGAAGGGATACGAGATTCTATATCCTGAATGACTCTAACATTCAAAAGACCAGAAAATGTGCTGTGAAAATTGTGTCCAAGAAATGACAGGCAAACTAAGAGGGGGTCAATTCGCATTCTTCTGCATGTTAACATCTAGTTGAACCAGCACCAATTGTTGAAAAGGCTATCTTTTTTCCACTGGATGGTTATAGCTCCTTTATCAAAGATAAAGTGACCATAACTCTATAGGTTCATTTCTGGATCTTCAATTCTATTCCGTTGATCTACTCGCCTGTCGCTGTACCAATACCATGCAGTTTTTAACACAATTGCTCTGTAGTACTGCTTGAGGTCAGGGATATTGATTACCCCAGAAGTCCTTTTATTGTTGAAAATAGTCTTAGCTATCCTGGGTTTTTTGTTACTCCAGATGAATTTGAGAATTTCTCGTTCTAGATCTATGAAGAATTGATTTGGGATTTTGATGGGGATTGCATTGAATCTGTAGATTGCTTTTGGCAAGATGGCCATTTTTACTATATTGATTCTGCCAATCCAGGAGCAAGAAATATTTTTCCATCTTCTGAGGTCTTCTTCGATTTCTTTCTTCAAGGACTTGAAGTTCCTGTCATACAGATCTTTTGCTTGTTTGGTTAGAGTTACACCAAGGTACTTTATGTTGTTTGTGGCTATTGTGAAGGGTGTTATTTCCCTAACTTCTTTCTCAGCCTGCTTGTCCTTTGAGTACAAGAAGGCTACTGATTTGCTTGAGTTAATTTTATAACCAGCCACATTGCTGAAGTTGTTTATCAGCTGTAGAAGTTCTCTGGTGGAGTTTTTTGGATCGCTTAAATAGACTATCATATCCTCTGCAAATAGTGATAGTTTGACTTCTTCCTTTCCAATTTGTATCCCTTTGACTTCCTTATGTTGTCTAATTGCTCTTGCTAGAACTTCAAGTACTATATTGAAAAGATATGGAGAGAGAGGGCAGCCTTGTCTAGTCCCTGATTTTAGTGGGAATGCTTCAAGTTTCTCTCCATTTATTTTGATGTTGGCTACTTGTTTGCTGTAGATTGCTTGTAATATGTTTAGGTATGGGCCTTGAATTCCTGTTCTTTCCAGGACTTTTAACATGAAAGGATGCTGAATTTTGTCAAATGTTTTTTCTGCATCTAATGAGATGACCATGTGTTTTTTTTTTCTTTTAGTTTCTTTATGTAGTGAATTACATTGATGGATTTCTGTATATTGAACATCCCTGCATGGTGATGAAGCCTACTTGATCATGGTGAATGCTCATTTTAATGTGCTCTTGGATTCAGTTGGCAAGAATTTTATTTAGTATTTTTGCATCGATATTCATAAGGGAAATTGGCCTTTAGTTCTCTTTCTTTGTTGTATCTTTGTGTGGTTTTGGTATCAGCGTAATTGTGGCTTCATAGAATTAGTTGGGCAGTGTCCCTTCTGTTTCTATTTTGTGGAATAGTTTGAAGAGTATTCGTGTTAGGTCTTCTTTGAAGGCCTGATAGAATTGTGCACTACAACCATCTGGGCCCGTACTTTTTTTGGTTGGGAGGCTTTCTATAACACCTTCTATTTCCCTAGGGGTTATGGGACTGTTTAGCTGATCTGATTGATCCTGATTTAATTTTGGTGTTTGGTATCTGTCTAGGAAATTGTCCATTTCCTCCAGATTCTCCAATTGTGTTGAGTATAGACTTTTGTAGTAGGATCTGATGGTCTTCTGAATTTCCTCAGTTTCTATTGCTATATCCCCCTTTTCAGTATGGCGGTTCCTCAGAAAATTGGGTATGACACTTCCAGAGGACCCTGCCATGCCACTCCTGGGCATATACCCAGAGGATTTCCCTGCATGCAATAAAGACACATGTTCCACTATGTTCAAAGCAGCCTTATTTATAATAGCCAGAATTTGGAAAGAACCCAGATGTCCCTCAACAGAGGAATGGATACAGAAAATGTGGTATATTTATACAATGGAATACTACTCAGCAATTAAAAATAATGAATTCATGCAATTTGTAGTCAAATGGTTGGATCTGGAAAATATCATCCTAAGTGAGTCAACCCAATCACAAAAGAATACATATGAATTGCAATCACTGATAGGTTGACATTAATGAGCCCAGAAGCTCTGAATACTCAAGACATAATTAGCTAAGCAAAAGATTCCCAAGAAAAAGGATGGAGAGGAACCTGGTCTGGAAAAGACTAAATCCAGTTTTGTAAGAGAGTACCAGAACAGAGAAATGGGGGGGGGTGATTGGGGAATGGGGGGGGAGGACTTATGGGACATATGGTGACAGGGAGAACTAGAAAGGGGAAAGCCTTTGGAATGTAAACAAAAAATATAGAAAATAATAAAAAGTAGAAAAAAAGAAAACATTGAAGAGAGAAATATTAAGGGTTCCTATGCCTAGAAAAACTACTACACAAAATTAATGTCAGTAGAGGAGAGTTAGCTTCTTACATAAATGAGCCCCTTAATTTATTATCCAATACAAAATACTCAGCCCTGATATTACATACAATAAGCCAAAGTAAATAAACTAAGCAGGTCATTTCATATATTTATTAATTTACCTGAATATATAACAATAATAAAAAGAATAGAGACAACCAACTTTAAAGTCAGTGAGGAGATAAAGGAGGTGTTGGAGGGAGGAAACAGAAGAGGAAAAGTGATGTAGTTTTCAAATTAATATTAATTTTAGAAGATGAAAATAGAGGGATAATAGAAAGCAATAGGAGAATAAATAATGAAAATAAATACTGGGCGTGGTGCCGCACACCTGTGATCCCAGCACTTGGGAGGCAGAGGCAGGTGGATTTCTGAGTTCAAGGCCAGCCTGGTCTACAGAGTGAGTTCCAGGACAGCCAGAACTATACAGACAAACCCTGTCTCCAAAAAAACATATATATATATATATATATATATATATATGTATATATATATATATATATATTACACATATGAAATTGTCAAGCATAAATAATAAATACTTCCCCAAATTTTTCAGAATAGATTATTAACCAGGAACCTTTCTCTGACTAATGATGAATAAAAGTAATTAAATGTTTCTAAATAATAAGTCTTTAAATGAAATATCAATGTTTGTTTTATGACATAGTTGGTAGATCCTGCTATAGTCTACCATGTCTGGACAGCTCCCTGTGCAAAATGTAGGACTCCCTTTCCCAACAGGGCTTCATCTTCTCTGCCTGATCTTTTCTGGTGAGCTCGACCCCCACATCCTCTACCTGAGGAATATCACATAGTCCTTGATGAAATTACAGGTTTAACTTCTTTCAAGCACCTGGAATGTCTCTCCATGTAAATTCCAGGTACCTTAAGCCTTAGCCAATGCACATTCACCTGAAAAACCTTTTTGCACTCTCAGAGGTTTATACAGACCTTGTTCACCCCAAGTAAGAGCACATGCTATTTCATTGACTATTGTCTAAGAGAACTCTTCCACTGAATATCGTCCAAAAGAGCTATAACATTGAAATTCTCAGAGAAGGGAGTTGTGTCTTTTCCCCCATGCTTCTGGATATCATAGTGATGCCTGAATAGCTTGAGAGAGAAAGAAGCATGAGGACCCATGTAGCATTTTTAGATGCATTTTCTTTATTGCATTTGTATTTAGGATATATACCGTTTGTGAGTTAGGAGAAAAATTATATTCTAAGGGCATAATATGAAATATCTCCTATTCTCTGCATAGCAATATCTAAACCAACATACAGGCCAAATCACAAGGTTTCTAGGAGGGATCATTAAGTTCTACACTAAAAACTTAACTGTCTACTGTATACATCACCAAACTCAAATTCATTCACTTATTTTACTCTTTGTTTTGGCAAGCATGAGATAGCCACATTCTTATTTCCTCATTATTATGAATATTAAATAATGCAAAAACATCCTGGCAATTATGACAAATATACTAATTAGTTTTAAATTTAGTGAAAAATAGAAGCTGATTTTTGTGAAAGTCTATATATACAAGTCATTTGAGCACATGTAAAAATTGCTTTGAGGAAATTACTGTAAAATGTTTCTGCTGAATACTGTCAAACATAATCAAGTCTAAGTTTTGAAAGAAGGATGATTGAGATCCTACATTATTGAAAATTACTATCAAATACTGGGGTTGATAAGTAGGTGACTGTGAAGATTGTTTCCACAGAGCAAGTGAGGTTTTTATGCATTTGGAATTATGATGCACACTGCTAGCCTTTTAGTGAGGAACCTCAATAGTGGAACCTACTGGAGCCTTGGATAGATAGATGGATAGATAATACAGTTTGCAAAAACTACATTTAACTTAAAAAGTATACTTAATAAACAATGTATTCTCATTAGTCTTAAACTTATTCTTCATTAAATTAAGTTTCTATCAGTAAGTAACTTATAAGATTGATTAACAATTGCAAATTAATAATTTTTTTTGCACTAGGTCAACATAAGTACATATAGAGACATAGAGAAACTGAAGAAAACATGAAGAACATTTTAGTGGATTGTGTTCTCAATCACCATCTACTCCAATTTTAGATTATCACTTTGACATTGGAAAAATGTCTCTTAGCCAGGCAGTGGTGGCGCAGGCCTTTAATCCTAGCACTTGGGAGGCAGAGGTAGGTGGATTTCTGAGTTTGAGGCCAGCCTGGTCTACAGAGTGAGTTCCAGTACAGCCAGGGCTATACAAAGGAACCCTGCCTCAAAAAAAAATCTCTTGTCCTAAAATAATATAAAAGGTTATTTTTAGAAATAATTTTTCATAAAAAATTAGTGTTTATATATTTATACTTGAACTTCCACTTTTAAGTCAACTATACATCTATAGTTTTATTTATGTTTTCTCATAAATTCTAATATTGCAATCTCATGTATTTTTATTATTACATAAGCAAAATATTTTCTCTATTTAGATCTCAGAGGAGGATATTACTTAGCTCTGCAAAATCCATAAAGAAGGGATGTAAATGATTCTTCAATGAGTATATTGATGGCCTAGCTCTGAGGACATGGTCAACACAGAATAATATATTCCACCAACTTCCAACATGTTCCATAACAAAATGGCAGCACCAAAATTACAAATTATCAGCTGTGTTCTCTGAATATTATTGTATCCAGAAGATTCATTCATTGAACCATCAATAAGCTGCATTTTATGAGAAATGAGGATATATGGTAATAAAGTATTTTAGATAACATCAGGAAATGAAAGTTCCTCTGTGGTCTTGTGTTTCAGAAGGGAGAGACAGAAGAACTTCTTTCTCCATCTTGTGAGGATGCATAGATAGAGAGTCTGTCTACATGCTAAGAGGCAGATTCTGACCAAGAGCCAACACTGCTAGTTCTGAGATTCGGCATTTCTGTAATTAAAACTGCCATAAACATGCTGTATATTATTTATGCCACTCAATTGTTTTAACAGACACAATTAACTAAGACAGGCTTGTAGACACATGTAGTAATACATTTTGCCTCTTGAACCTAACGAGTAGAGAACAGTCAACGTTGAAAAACAAACTCTCAGAGCGTTCCTGTAGCAGCTTTCAAGTGAATCTATGTCTGTGTGTGACCATTGTCAGCAAGTCCTTCAGTTGTTCTTATTTCTTCATCTGGAGACCATAGAGCACAATATTCTAGCATTATGGTAAGAATGCTGAGAAAGCTTTAGTTCTTTTACTGACAATATAATCAATCCTGTAGTCTTTTAGTGTGTTTTAATTGCTGGGGATAAACCCTTCCAAGCATTTAAAGGCTTCTTATCCTGATTATAACAACCCAAAAGACTAAAGTGTTTAGTATGCTTTTTTATGTTTATAGCAGTCTTTTAAAGAATTATTCACATACATATATGCCATATTTCTGAGTTGTTCCAAGTACACACACACACACACACACACACACACACACAGTATATAAATATATCAACCTATGGCTTGAACTCTGTAGGTAGAGAAAAGGCCAAAAGTTCTAGTAAGAAGAGTTAGGTAAATACATTGAATTCTTTTAGGACTCAGAGTAAAATACAGTCCCAGATTTCTTTTGTGTGAACTCTTAACCTTGTTTTCCTTGCTTTATATAGTCTCCTTCCTGAAAAACCTGGGGAATTTTTGTTAGATGCTTTCATTCTAACCATTGCAAATACATTGTGTCCTGACTTATAGTGAGAAACAGAAAAATAAAACTTGAAGTTCTTGGAAACATAGCAGTCTGACAAATACAGCATACACATTGACTAAATTCAAACTTTCAGAGACATCTCATTTTTTTACTTAATGAATGAATAGATTATGTGTGCATTGTATTCACATATCTAAATGAATGAGGCTGTAAAATAATGTGAGGATGATCATTGTTCTTGACTCTTTTATGACAGGAAAGTTCAAAGACATGTGCTTATCCCTCCATTAACGCCCCTCAGCGAAACATATCCAACTCATAGAATGGTCCTGAATACTGCACTTGGAAGATCTTGGAAGGAGATCATCTCAACCCTTGACTATAACTGTGGTGTCTGGGGAAGAAATAATATAAAATAGGTTATTCAACTTCTTTTTTTGCCTTGAATAACAAATTAAAGAATAAAAGCTTTACTTTGGCTCATGGATTTAGATGTTTATATACTTATTAGTGGAGGGAAAAGAAGATAGGGAAGGATGGAGGGAAAGAGAAAACATTGAGAGTAATGAAAAAGTAAGAGACTGTGACTAATTAGAGGAATAGTTAAAGAAAGTTTGTTTAAAAACATAAGTCCAATGACCAGCTTTCTCTAAATAGTACTTTTAAAAATATAATGTAGCCTTTCCAGCACCAGGGTCCACTCCTTCCTTCTTGTCGGACATCATTTGGTATGTGGATTGTGTCTTAAGCATCAGTGTAGGGAAGTGGGAAGGGATGGAAGGGGGCACAGGGGGAGGAAAAAGGGCATGTGGGACCTTGGGGGGGGCGGGGAACCAGAAAAAGGGAAATGAAATGTAAATATAGAATATATCAAATTTAAAAAATAAATAAAAAAAAGAAAAGGGACTGTGCTAAATACCAAATATACATATATGTATATAAAATGTAGCTAGCTGTGAACACAATTATTATTAATTGACGATTATTCAATATGTTGGTCCACTCATCTCTCATCAATGTTACCAGATGGGTAACAGATATTCAACACAGGAGCCTTGAGAGGTCACTTAATACATAAACCATAATATGAAATATATTAACTACTCCTACCTAATAGCCTCAGTTTGGATAACAATGTGAATCCTAATAAAGATGAAATGCTTACTCATTCTGTACAACTCACATATCTATCTCCTATAGCTATTTGCCTCTGATATTGTGTACTATTAAATTATATTATTTCAGATATTGTTCATTTCTATATTTATTTGTCTCAGACATTGTCCACTATTGTATCTCCTTGTGTCTGATATTGTCTACTCCTATAAATATTTTTCTGATATTGTCAATTACATGCATTAAAAAGAAAGTTTATATAAAACATCATATTTGAAATATGTTCAGAAACAATGGTATGAGAAATAAAGATTAAATGTTTGTGATAGTTTATATATGATTGGCCCAGGAAGTGACCTCATTAGGAGGTGTGGCCTTGTTGGAGTAGGTGTGTCAATGTGGGTGTGGGCTTAAAACCCTCACCCTGGCTGCCTGGAAGTCAGTCTTCTACTAGCAGCCTTCAGATGAAGATGTAGAACTCTCAGCTCCTTCTGTACCATGCCTGTCTGGATGCTGCCATGTTTCTGCCTTGATGACAAAGGACTGAACCTCTGAGCCTGTAAGCCAACCCCAATTAAATGTTGTCTTTTATAAAACTTGCATTGGTCATGGTGTCTGTTCACAGCAGTAAAACCCTAAGACAGAAGTTGGTACCAGGAGTGGGGTATTGCTGTGATAGGCATGACCATGCTTTTGTTTGGAAGAATGTGGATTTGGGGACTTTGGATTTGGAAAGCTATAGAATGCTTTAAGTGGGGCTTAATGGGCCAGCCTAGTAGAAATATGGAAGAGAGTGGTGCTGAAGGTCATTTGAACTGTGTAGGCCTGACGGCCCAAGAGGTTTCAGTGGAGAAGAACTTTAATACGTGGCCAAGAGACTGTTTTTGTGATGTTTTGGTGAAGAACATGGCTGCTTTTTGCCATTGCCTGAAGAGACTGCCTAGGGCTAAGATAAAGAGATTTATATTAACTGCATCTACAAAGGAAGTCTCAAAAAAGCCCAACACAGACTTTGTTCTCTGGTTAAGTCTGATGAAGAGAATTTTGAACAAACATAGCAAGCTGAGAAAGGAAAAGTACAAAATATATAGTTTGAGTATTAAAGGAACTCCAGGAAGTGAAATGGAGCTGAATTCAAGGATATTGAATTAAAGGAGTGGCGACCTTGGGACAAGATTCCACCCAGGTAACTTTAGGTCCAGGCATGGTAGTACAAGCCTTTAATCCCAGGAGGCAAAGATAAGCAGATCTCTGAGTTCAAGGCCAGCCTAGAACAGAGTAAATTCTAGGTGAAGAAAAACTTTAATCCAGGCTTGGTGGACCACACCTTTAATTCCAGTGCTTAGGGGACAGGCATGCAGATCTCTTGGGTTCCAAGTCAGTCTAAGGAGCAAGATTCAGGACAGCCAACTTAGGCAGTGAAGGAGCTGGGAAAAAGGGAGCTAGTGATAATGTTCCAGCTCCTGCAAGCAGCAGAACTCAGCAGCTTCAGCCATGTGTCTCTGGCTTTATATTCAAGAGAAAAAGGAGACTACTGAAACAATTGATGCTGGTTAGCTGGAGCTAAGAAATTAGTGGTGATTAAGAAAAAACCAGCATCACTGAGGTGAAATATGGGAAGTGTTTTCTGAGAGCACAAAGAAGCTGTATTCCAGAGATAGCCAAGTGTTCTTCATGCTGCAGCTGTACTTGGTAACGTGTAAGAATCATCCAGGTGGTACTGGTTTTGAAGGCATGAAGGCATCATGAAGAACAGCTGAGGCTTGGTACTACTGTGAGAGGCCATGGAAGGCCATTGGTGAAAGTGTGCCCTCAGTTGTAATTGACAGCCCAGGACTGAAGGGGTCATGCAAAGGAGTTGAGACTTGGTACCATGAAGAGAGCCTATGAGAGGCTTTGGTGAAGCATAGTTGCAGTGGAAGACCCTAGCATATTGGAGATGCCAGTACCATGGGATGACCACCAAGAACAGCAGTGGCAGTGGAGTGGATCAATCTGAACTTAGAGAGCTATAGAGGGCAGAGCTGGAGAAGTGACACCAGCTCTTTGGAGATACACAGAAGATCATGTGTGGATCTCAGACTTTGGAACAAGAAGCTGTGGAGCTGAAATTGACTTGGGGTACCCAAGATGTTAAAGATGCCAGGGTCACAGGATGCCTGCCAAGGAAAGCTGCTAACAGGGAGTGGAACAAGCCCAGGAGAAAGAACCTAGTTGCAGTCAACAAGGATGAAAAAGAAGTTGGATATCTGAAGACTGCTTTGCCACCAGACATGGAGATGCAGAGTTTGGACTTTGCCCAACTGGTTTCCTGTCTTGCTTGGAGGATTACAGTTAAGTGATTGAGTGAATCTCAGAAGAGACCTTGAACTTTGGACTTTTAATAGTGTGGCGAATGCTATAGACTAAAGGGACTTTTGAAGTTGGACTAAATGTATTTTGCATTATGCTATGTTTAAGTATGGCCCCCATAGACTAATGTTTGAACAAGCCTATGGGGGCCAGGGAGTGGAATGTGATGGTTTGTATATGATTGGCCCAGGAAGTGACCTCATTAGGAGGTGTGGCCTTGTTAGAGTAGGTGTGTCAATGTGGGTATGGGCTTAAAACCCTCACCCTGGCTGCCTGGAAGTTAGTCTTCTACTAGCAGCCTTCAGATGAAGATGTAGAACTCTTAGCTCCTTCTGTACCATGCCTGCCTGGATGCTGCCATGTTTCTGCCTTGATGACAAAGGACTGAACCTCTGAGCCTGTAAGCCAACCCCAATTAAATATTGTCTTTTATAAAACTTGCATTGGTCATGGTGTCTGTTCACAGCAGTAAAACCCTAACTAAGACAATGTTATAAACCAACTACGTAAGAAACTCTTTTCAATATAAGGTGCATCAGAAATATTGCATCTTCTCACTATCCACTTTGTGTTAAAAGTAAATGGAATCTTTATGATTCTGTCTATCTCATAGACACTAATTTATATTAACTGAGATTTAAACTCAGATAGAAAGAAGATAGAAAACTAGAATTTCCAATTTTTTTTAAAAAAACTTACTCTTCAAAGGTTACATGTATTGTTCTAAAAAAGAGAGTATTCTCTCATATTTTAGTGAGTATTGGGTAATTTATCATTGGTTATAATTAGTGCTTTTTTCTGGGTTGTACCTGAACACAATATTGCTTGGGTTGAATTTGACTCAAATGTCTCCCTTTTATGACTGGTTTTCTACAAGATTTCTAATATACAGTTGGGTGATCTTTAACCAAGATTGACTGAGGCAAATTCCTGCTCTTCTCAGATCTAGGATTAACCATCTAGCATTTTGGCCCATTCAGCTTCAAAGCCGGCAAAGGCCATGAGAAAGAAATTGGTCTCACATGTCAAGGCTGATCATTTCAATTCTGTAAAAATGCTAAGATCTTTGTGGGATTTCACATCACTCTGAAGTTGCAAGTCTGACATCCAAGAGCTCAGCTGTTAGGGATCCTAAGTGGAAAAGAAGCCAGTGTTTATCGATCATCATGGTCAATTAGAATCTCCCCTTGTGACTCTCAATGCTTGTTTGCTTCGTTTTCAGATGTTTGTCCCTGGAAATTCTTTGTTTCCTAAACCTTAACGTTGCAGAGGATTACATGCTAGTTTACAGTAGCTGTCAACACACCGTCTTGTGTTCCATGCAGCCTGATTTTTATAGCACCTTATACAAAAAAACCTTCAAGGCTTTGAGATAGTAAAATCTTCAGTTTTGCTTTCTTTGATTGGTTGGATTTTCTGTTTTTTTATTGTTTTTTTGTTTGTTTGTTTGTGCTTTATGTTTTTCACTGCTGTACTGCAGAGACACTGAATGATCTCAAGGTAACTGCTGGCAGGATGTTCAAATTTGTACAGAACTCAATCTTTATAGTATAGATATAATATATCCAAGATTTTCAGGCATCTTTAATGGGAGGGTCTCCTTTTCTGCCAAGTATCTCTCAGATCTGATGCAGAAAATTTACCTATAGATAAAATTGTTCAGCCATATACATTTGTATTATATTACCTCTTATTTTCCTGTGTTACACACTCTGGAAACTTGCCTGTGTACTCCTCAAATGCCAGTTTCACTCTGCTATCATATCTTGTCTGTCTGTCTGTCTGTGTAATGATCATCATTGATTATCATAGTCATCTCTCTGTAACCTGAGTTTTGTCTGCTTATCTATCTATCTATCTATCTATCTATCTATCTATCTACCTATCTATCTATCTATCTATCTATCATCTATCCAATAATAGATACTGAAGTTTTTGTCATATATATGACATATATCTGTAGATACATATATCTGTGTGTGTGTGTATATATATATATATATATGACATATATCTGTATATATATATATAAACTGTTAGATCAATGTAGTTTATAAAATTAGCGCCAGAATTTCTAGGTCTGTTTTTATTTATAGACAGCCTATCTATTGATAAATTGGGTTATTTCTTGCACTATCAGTGTGTAAGTGTCAGTATGTGATTGATGCTACAGTAGTATCTCTTTTATGAATTTGGGTGCTTTTGTGTTTATGGCATAGATGTTAAGAATTGCAAATCCCTGTAGTATAGTTTTCTTTCATTAATGCGTAATATCTTTTCCTGTCATCTGATTATTTTTGGTTTGTCAGGTATTTGAAGGACTACAGAAAATATTTTTGGGGACTTTTTATTGAGGAATCTTTTTCCTTCTAGTGCCTTCTATAGGTCTGGATTTATAGATAGATAGATAGTATTTAATTTGGTTTATTGTGGAACATCTTATTTTGTCCCACTGAAGTGATATAAAATTTTTCTGATTTCTGGGCTGGTGTCTGTGTCTCTGTAGTATATCTGTCCAGACCCTCCTGGCTTCTAGAGTCACCATTGAGAAGTCAGGTGTTATTTTAGTTTGTCTGCCTTCATGTGTTGCTTAGTCTTTTACCCATACCAGTTTTATTTTTCTTTCCTTATTTTCCAAGATTGCTGTTTTGATTATTATAAGGGGAATTTCTTATCTGCTTCCATTGATTTACCTGTACAACTTTTCTGCTGTCCCTATTCTATATGACTCTTCTGTTGTCCCTGTTCTAAATGACTCTTCTGTTGTTTCTGTTCTGTATGATTCTTCTGTTGTCCCTGCTCTGTATGACTCTTCTGTTGTGCCTGTTCTATATGACTCTTCTGTTGTGTCTGTTCTATATGACTGTGCCCGTTATGCATGCCTTTTGGGTTTTCATAGCCATCTCATTCTTTAGGTGAGAGAAATTAGCTACTTTGATCTTGTCAGAAATAGTTTCTAGAGTGAAGATAAGTTGTGCATGGTCCACTGAATTATATGACCTGCTCAATGGCTCTCCCTACAGTACTGAGGAGCCTTGCAGGACCTGAGGAGCATCCTGCTTCCCTCAACTCCAAGAGGCCTGTGGGGCTGGAGCAGAAGATATCCAGTTGGCTTAGTCAGGGTTTCTATTCGTGCACAAACATCATGACCAAGAAGCAAGTTGGGGAGGAAAGGGTTTATTCAGCTTATACTTCCACACAGCTGTTCATTACCAAAGGAAGTCAGGACTGGAACTCAAGCAGGTCAGGAAGCAGGAGCTAATGCAGAGGCCATGGAGGGATGTTCCTTACTGGCTTGCTTCCCCTGGCTTACTCAGCCTGCTCTCTTATAGAATCCAGAGATGGCACCACCCACAAGGGGCCCTCCTCCCTGGATCACTAATTGAGAAAATGCCCCACAGCTGGATCTCATGGAGGCACTTCCCCAACTGAAGCTCCTTTTCCTATGATAACTCCAACCTGTGTCAAGTTGACACACAAAACCAACCAGTACAATTGACCCCTTGTCAACTTGACACACCAACATATCACTATTAAGCCTCAACCCTTACTTTCTTATTCATCCCCAAGATTTAAATAACGTTAAAAATTCCACAGTCTTTACATATTAAAAGTTCAAACCCTTTAAAATGTCCAATATCTTAAAATTCAAAGTCTTTTAAAAATTCAAAGTCTCTTAACTGTGGGCTTCACTAAAATACCTTCTTCTTTCAAGAGGGAAAAATATCAGGGCACAGTTACAATCAAAAGCAAAACTGAAACTCCAATGACTCAATGTCTGGGATCCAACTCACAATCTTCTGGGCTCCTCCAAGGGCTTGGGTCACTTCTCCCATCTCTGCCCTTTGTAGCACACACCTTGTCTTCTAGACTCCAGCTGCCTGTACTCCACTGCTGCTGCTGTCCTTGGTGGTCATTGCATGGTACTGGCATCTCCAAGCTGTAGCAAGACTTGGTACTGTGTAAGAGTCACCCAGGTGGTACAGCTTTTGAAGGCATGAAGGCATCATGAAAACAGCTGAGGCTTGGTACGCTGAGAGGCCATGGAAGGCCATTGGTGAAAGTGTACCCTCAGTTGTAATTGATGGCCCAGGACTGAAGGGGTCATGCAAAAGAGTTGAGGCTTGGAGCAAAGCCAGCAAAGATGAGATATACGTGGTACTCAGAACTCCATAATCTGGCATAAGATTCTCCCTGATTTTCTGAGGAGGCCTGCCCCAAGAACATCCAGCTAAGACCTATCCCCAAAAGTCCCCTAGGAGTAAGGTCCACTTGGGGCACAGCCAACAGAGAATGTCTGCTGACATCAGGAAAATCCAGCCAATATCAAGGACAGCTTCATGGCTAAGGAACATCATAACAACATAATCAACAAAAGTCAGGGCAAAATAGAAGCCCATCTATCCTAGTATGGTAAGCCCTAAAGCCAGGCAGGACTTCCAGTGGAGGGCAGGGTCATCAACCAACCCACAAAACCTGTAACCCAAAATTTGTCCTGCCTACAAGATATACAAGGAGAAAAATAAAGAGATTAAGAGAATAGCTAGAACAATAATAGGAATCTATCATTACTATCTCCTGAGAGACTTCATTCAACAGAAGACATAAAAAGATGCAAAGACCAACAGTCAAAATCAGATGGAGCTCAGATATCGAGGGGAAGAGTGTGGGATATGACTGAGAGAGCAGAAGGGTTCAAGGACACCCTAAGACCTAAAATGTCAACTAGCCTGGGGCTTTGGGAGCTCACAGATACTGACCCATCAAGCAAAGAAGATATAGGGCAGACAGAGCTCCTCTATACAGTTGTAGCAAATATACAGTTTGATCTTAATACAGATTCTCCAACAATTGGATGGGGAGGGGTAGAGAAAGGAACAGTCTGTTAGAGTAGGATAATGCAGCAGTGTGTCTGCTGCAGAGTGGGGATGAGCCTCTGGCATGGGATTTGGGGGAACTGAAGAAGAGGGAGAGAGGGAGATAGATAAATAGATAGATAGATAGATAGATAGATAGATAGATAGATAGATAGATAGATAGATGATAGAGAGATAGAAAGATAAAGAGAGAAAACCTACAAAATAGTATTTATCTATTTATTATTTGATATATTCTTTATTTACATTTCAGATGATTTCCCCTTTCCTCGCTCCCTGCCCCCTCAAAAGTCCCAAATACCCTTTTCCCTCCCGCTGTTACCCCATTCATCCTTTCCTACTCCCCTGTTCTGGTATTCACCTATACTGATGCATTGAGCATTTCCAGAAACAGGGGCCACTCCTTCCTTCTTTTCAGAAATCATTTGGTATGTGGACTGTGTCTTGGGTATTGCAAGATTCTAGGCTAATATCTACTTATCAGTGAGTGCATAGCATGGGTATTCTTTTGAGACTGGGTTACCTTATTTAGTATGTTCTCCAGCTCCATCCATTTGTCTAAGAATTTCATAAATTCATTGTTTCTAATGGCTGAGTAGTACTCCATTGTGTATATACACAACATTTTGTGTCCTTCCTCCACTGAGGGACATCTGGGTTCTTTCTAACTTCTGGCTATTATAAATAGGGCTGCTATGAATAGAGTGGAGCATGTATCCTTTTTACATGCTGGGGAATCCTCTGTGCATATGTCCAGGAGTGGTATGGCAGGGTCCTCCAGAAGTGTCATGCCTGTGCCCAGTTTTCTGAGGAACCGCCAGATTGATTTCCAGAGTGGTTGTACCAGCTTGCAATAGCTCAAGCAGTGGAGGAGTGTTCCTCTTTCTCCACATCCTCTCTAGCACATGCTGTTCCCTGAGTTTTTAATCTTAGCCAATCTGACTTGTATGAGGTGAAATCGCAGGGTTGTTTTGATTTGCATTTCCCTAATGACTAATGATTTTGAACATTTCTTAAGGAGTGCTTCTCAGCCATCTGAAGTTCTTCAGGTGAAAATTCTTTGTTTAGCTCTGTACCCCTTTTTTGATAGGGCTATTTAGTTTTCTGGGGATCTAACTTCTTGAGTTCTTTGTATGTATTGGATATTAGCCCTCTGTCAGGTGTAGGGTTGGTGAAGATCTTTTCCCAATTTGTTGGTTGCCGATTTATCCTTTTGACCATGTCTTTTGTCTTACAGAAACTTTGTAATTTTATGAGCTCCCATTTGTCAATTCTTGATCTTAGAGCATAAGCTCTGAGTGTTCTGTTCAGGAAATTTCCCCCTGAGCCAATATCCTCAAGAGTCTTCCCCAGTTTCTTTTCTATTAGTTTCAGTATGTCTGGTTTTATGTAGAGGTCCTTGATCCACTTGGAGTTGAGCTTAGTACAAGGAGATAAAGAGTGGATCAATTCTCATTCTTCTGCATGCTGACCTCCAGTTGAGCCAGCACCTTTTGTTGAAAAGGGTTTCTTTTTTTCCACTGGATATTTTCAGCTCCTTTGTCGAAGATCAAGTGGCCATAGATGTGTGGGTTGAATTCTGG
Source organism: Apodemus agrarius (assembly GCA_964023405.1). Classification (NCBI taxonomy): domain Eukaryota; kingdom Metazoa; phylum Chordata; class Mammalia; order Rodentia; family Muridae; genus Apodemus; species Apodemus agrarius. Next base: position 17,057,371 of record OZ030013.1, read on the forward strand.
GTCTTCAATCCTATTCCATTGATCCACCTCCCTGTCCCTGTACTAATACCATGCAGTTTTTTTTTATTTTCTATATTTTTTTGTTTACATTCCAAAGGCTTTCCCCCTTCCTAGTTACCCCTTCACCATGTGTCACACAAGTCCTCTTCCCTCTGCCCATTCCCCAATCACCACCCCCACTATTTCTCTGTTCTGTATTCTCCTACAAAACTGCAGTTTTTAACACTACTGCTCTGTAGTATTACTTGAGGTCCAGGATACTGATTCCCCCAGAAATTCTTTTACTGTTGATAATAGTTTTTAGCTATCCTGTTTTTTTTTTTTTTATTCCACATGATTTTGAGAATTGCTCTTTCCAACTCTATGAAGAAGTGAGTTTGGATTTTGATGGGGATCACATTGAATCTATATATTGCTTTTGGCAAGATGGCCATTTTTACTATATTAATCCTGCCAACACACGAGCATGGAAGATTTTTCCATTTTCTGAAGTCTTCTTCCATTTCCTTCTTCAGAGACCTGAAGTTCGTATCATACAAATCATTCACTTGCTTGGTTAGAGTCACACCAAGATACTTCATATTGTTTGTGGCTATTGTGAAGGGTGTCATTTCCCTAATTTCTTTCTCAGCCTGCTTATCCTTTGAGTATAGGAAGACTACTGATTTGCTTGAGTTGATTTTATAACCAGCCACTTGGCTGAAGTTGTTTATCAGCTGTAGGAGTTCTCTGGTGGAGTTTTTTTGGTCAATTAAGTATACTATCATATCATCTGCAAATAGTGATAGTTTGACGTCTTCCTTTCCAATTTGTATCCCTTTGACTTCCTTATGTATTCGAATTTCTCTAGATAGTACCTCAACTACTATACTGAAAAGATATGGTGAGAGGGGGCAGCCTTGTCTAGTCCCTGATTTTAGTGGGATGGCTTCAAGTTTCTCTCCATTTAGTTTCATGTTGGCTACCAGTTTTCTGTATACTGCTTTTACTAAGTTTAGGTATGGGCCTTGAATTCCTGTTCTTTTCAATACTTTTAGCATGAAAGAATGCTGAATTTTGTCAAATGTTTTTTCAGCATGTAATGAAATGACCATGTGGTTATTTTTATATATGAGTAGTTATCTTCTTTTAGGTTTGATGGAAGAAGGTTACTATCTTGCTTTTTCCAGGGTGTAGTTTCCATCCTTGTATTGGAGTTTTCCTCCTATTATCCTTTGTATGGCTGGGTTTGTAGAAAGATATTGTGTAAATTTGGTTTTGTCATAGAATATTTTAGTTTCTCCATCTATGGTGATTGAGAGTTTTGCTGGGTATAGTAGTCTTGTCTGATATTTGTATTCTCTTAGAGTCTGTATCAGATCTACCCAGGATCTTCTAGCTTTCATGGTCTCTGGTGAGAAGTCTGGTGTAATTCTGATAGGTCTTCCTTTATATGTTACTTGGCCTTCTTCTCTTACTGCCTTTAATATTCTTTCTTTGTTTAGTAAGTTTGGGGTTTTGATTATTATGTGACAGGAGATATTTCTGTTCTGGTCCAGTCTGTTTGGAGTTCTGTAGGCTTCTTGTATATTCATGGGCATCTCTCTTTTTAGGTTAGGGAAGTTTTCTTCCATAATTTTGTTGATATTTGCTGGCCCTTTAAGTTGTAAATCTTCACTCTCATCTATACCTATAATCCTTAGGTTTGGTCTTCTCATTGTGTCCCGGATGTCCTGGATATTTTGGGTTACAAGCATTTTGCATTTTGCATTTTCTTTGACTGTTGAGTGAATGGTTTCTATGGTATCTTCAGCATCTGAGATTCTTACTTCTATCACTTGTGTTCTGTTGTTGATATTTGCATCTATGACCCCTGATTTCTTCCCAAGGATTTCTATCTCCAAAATTTTCTCCCTTTGTGATTTCTTAGTTGTTTCTACCTCTGTTTTTAGATCCTGGCTGGTTTTGCTCAGTTCATTCACTTGTTTGTTTGTGTTTTCCTGTAATTCTCTAAGAGATTTTTGTGTTTCTTCTTTCATGACTTCTGCCTGTTGACTCAATTTCTCCTGCATTTCTTTAAGTGATTTTTTTCATTTCCTCTTTATTGGCTTCTATCTGTTGACCCATATTCTCCTGGATTTCTTTAAGTGATTTTTGTGTTTCCATTTTAAGGGCTTCTATTGTTCCCCTGCATTTCTTATTTTTTTTTTATTTTTTATTTTCTATATTCTTTGTTTACATTCCAAAGGCTTTCTTTCCCCTTTCCCAGGCCCCCCCACCATATGTCCCATAAGTCCTCTCCCCCCAAACTATTCCCCAATCATTCCCCCCCCTGCCACGATTTCTCTGTTCTGGGTCTACAAAATTGGATCCAATCTTTTCAGGCCCAAAGTCCTCTCCTTTCTTCTTGGGAATCATTTGACTTGCTAATTGCATTTCTTTAAGAGATTTATTTATGTCTTTTTTGTGTTCCTCTAGCAGCATCATGACCAGTGCTTTTAAATCCAAATCTTGTTTTTCTGGTGTGTTGGGGTATCCAGGACTTGCTGTGGTTGGAGAGTTCAGAGGCTGCCATATTGCCTTGATATCTGTTAGTAATGTTCCTACATTTGCTTTTTGCCATCTGGTTATCTCTGGCATTAGTTGTTCTTGTTTTCACTGGTTGGTGTTTGAACCTCCTGTGAGCCTGGTGTTGTCAGATCTCTCTGTAGTCTGGAATCCAAGATGGTGGAGCACCCCTTCTCAAAGTCAGAAGATCTGGCTCTAAACTAAGGATCTCTGTGGCCCCATTCAGCTCTGGATGCAGGTTGTGCTGGCTGTCTCCTCCTCACAGGCTTCTGGGTACATAGCTGACCTCCTGCACCACTGGGCACATAGCTGGCCTCCTGCGCTGCTTGGAGACGGCACACTGCTGAGGCTGAGGGCATCACAGATCCCAAAGCGGGCCAAAATAGTATTAATGTCAGCATAAAATTGCCATATAAAAACATATAACACTTCTATGTTATTCAAAAGCTCTCAATGGTCTGTAGCCTTTAAAACCAGACATTTATAAGCATCAGTAGACTCAAAGCTAGTAGCAATGATTGACTTAATTTGGAGCAGCAAATTATATGTGGATCGTACATGTTATTTGTATTGATCTATCACATTCCAGAAGATATATCAGTCTTTGCCACTTAGAACTTTGCCAATCAACAATTATATAAATATATTACAGAAGTAACTACATCCTTGAGAACTTTGTGAGAATGAGAAGTCTTGTAAATCCTCCAGGGTTGCAGCATTCAATTAGATTTATTATTTTTACCATACATCGACGATATAACCATTTTCATTTGAGTATTTAACTAGAAAAACCCTGTGCGATATGGTACAAGGTAACATAATATTTGGCCATTTTAATTCCAAAGTAATGTTATAAAGAGGAGAAACCATAATAGAATTCACAAAAATAACATCTGATATTTTCTTTCAAATATAATTTGAAAATGGAATATGTTAGACTATCTCAAAGTATCATATCTCAATTCAAAATTATTTTTAGGCAAAGTTCAGATGAGCTTGTGTTAGTTCAGAGTCAGCATTAGGATATTTTAAAAATTTTAGTTATTTTTTAATAAACTGTTCACCTCTGTGAGTAAAATGTCGTCACAAAAATTCCTTAAGACAAAGAAGGATCAAAAAGACACAATAATTAAAAGTCACCCTGAGTCCAACATTAAGCCAAAGAAAAAGTGCCTCATCATTCTCCAGGGAACTGGATGCAGAGCTAAAACTCTTGCAACTATGTGTTTAATAAACAGCTTTTTTAAAGTACCACTTGCTAAATCTGTATCATTTACTAGGACAGTGTGATGAAGTCATTGAAAATTGAAGTAAACTATATAAATCACAACATTCTAACTGAACCAAAGTACACAATAGATACATGTTAGCAATAATAATAATGAGAGCCAAACTGTGACATAGAGACTGTTAATCCCATATTCCTATCCATGTCCACGTTCCATTGTCATGAGTAACTTCCACTAGATGGTTATTCTATGCTAATAATTTTGCCTTTAAATGATTGTTCTAAGCAATCAAGCAGTTTCGTTTTCTCCTTTGGAGAGTCTGTGAAAGAGGACAATTGGACTGCAATTTCTGTAACTGCATGTTTCTATAAGGTGAATGAAAGAATATATTTAATGTTCAGTTTTTCTGGGTCAATAATCTAGCTATTTCTTTCTCCACTATATTTAGCATTTTCTGTTCCATGTTTCTCCTCCCAACTCCCCTCCCCACCCCCACCAATCTCTGAGTGTAATTTGGTCTTTCACTATAGGCATTGTTAAGCGTTTCATCTTATCCCAACACTGTATTTATCTTTGGTTTTGCTCTGCTTCTCAAATTCACTGGGCTAATTTTAGGACTATACTGAAGAGTTGAAACGTGTTATTTCTAAATTTGTCCTTTCAGAAAATTTCGTGAATAATAGAATTCATACTACTACAACAATGTATTCAAAGACATAGCATTGTATTTTAAGATATGATTAATAAAGTTTCCAGGAAGTGATATAAATAAATTCAAGTCTGAGTTGCTGCCTCAAATCGACCTGAAATGACCCAGAATATCTAGTTCTGTCATATCTTCATTATATCTTATATAAGGAATAGTACTTCTAAAATTGGATATTTTGTGCAAATTATCACTGAGTTGTTCACAGGTGAATATTCTAAATGTACTGTAAATTTTTCTTTGATATGGTAACTGCAGAACTTATAATGAGTTTTTATGCACAATAAGTGACCATTTTACTCTTGTCTTATTTTTTCAGTCAAGTGTTTATATATATATATATATATATATATATATATATAAATATATATATAAATATATATATTTAGCACTCTAATTGGAGAAGTTTTTAGCTTTTAGCACATTGAAGAGGAATAGTGAGAAAGTGCTAGAAGCAGCCGATTCACAAGAACCTGAAGGATACCAATATGAATATGCTGTTAGACAAAGCCTAAAATAAAATGCATTATTAGATAATGGAAATATGACTGGAATTAAAATACTAGCAAAAAAACAAAAAAAAAAAACAAAAAAGAATACTAGCATGTCAAAGCTGGTACTGTATCAAAATTGAAGTGTCATTCATATTTACCATTGAGGGACCTGCAGTATCATGGAAGAAAAAAAAAAAAACGGGCTATTAACTTGTATCATACATAGACTCTTGTTCCTAAACAAACACTGAAAAAAGTCACAAGCAATATATAATATACTCAAATGCTTTAATTATGCTTTATTTCTGGTTATTTTAGAATTATTTAAATGTTTTAAAAATTATATTTTATGTATTCTCTTATATAAATGATATTGCAAAGTTGTAGCACTGGGCTGTATCATGTTTCTTAAATCATTTATCCATTAGAGAATATTAGAATCACATTTTTTTTAGAATATCCATCTACATTATCTGCATTTCCACAGAATGTAACTTTTCAAAACTGTTCTTTGAGTATCTGTGGGAAATTTATCATTATTCCTACCATGGTCAAATTTCCAATCAATTATCCTATTGCTTTTATTTTCTTAAAACTTAAGTTAACATTTTATGGTGCAAATATATACTAAGTATTTTCAGCTTTCACTTATCCATAAATTTATACATTTCATTTTCATTATATCCATTTGGCAACACTACCAAAAGCACAAAGAAAAAATTGTGCTATTCTTTAAAAATGTGATAATGAAACTCAGTTCTCTGTATATTAATGAAAATAAAAATAAAACTAAGAAATCATTACTGTTAAGGTCAACTTTTCCAGTGTCTTTTCCCAAACACCCAGAATGCTCCAGAAAGACTCTAGTCATACCTAGATCCAATTAGTGGTAGAACGTCATAAGACCAACGTCACCCAAATGAGTGCTATTACTCATTTGGGTGAGGCTACGCCTTAGAACAAGGAAAACATGCACAAGCAAATTAGCCTTGCAATGGATAATTGTTACCATGATAAATAATGTTTGAATTACTCTTGGCTTTTATCTGTGTGGCCAAGTAAGCACCTAATGTCCAATTTGTATTCTGAGAATATTTTTTGTAAAAAGATAAAATTGGAATATTATTTTTTTACTTATTCCCTTTACTTCCCACGCACTGCACCCCTTCTGTTCACCCCCTCCAATGATCCTTCACCTGCCTTGCTCTCCTTTAAGCAGATAGTGGTCCCTTTGTATCCCTCCCACCCTGACACATCCTCTCCCTCTGAGGCCAGACAAGGCAGCACAGCTATAAGACCACATCCCACTTACAGGCAACAACTGTTGGAATAGCTCCATTCCAGTTGTTCATGACCCACTCGAAGACCAAAGTGGACATCGGCTACATATGGCCTAGGTTTGGAATGTTACTAAAGGTTCTTATAGGCTTGGTATTGTGTATAATCACTTAAAATATAATTCTCTAGGATTTTCTTGTCTCTCATCATATTGTATCAAAAGCACTGAAAATTTCATGCTGAACCCATTCCTAATGAGATCAAGAATGTTAGTGCCCTAGGAATTTCTTCTGGTATAAGGTTCTGTAAAGTAATCACTGGATAGATGGATGATGATCCTTCATTAAATTTCTGTTCTTGACTGATCAAGGTTCACCATGTATGACCCAACCATCTGTCTATGCCGAGTCTACCTGCATCATCATCTGCACTTCTCACCACAGGAACTGAAAGGAAAGATGGACAGATGCAAAATGCAGCAACTATTGCATCTTTACCCTAACCTCCCCCCAAATATCCACCAATATCTGCTAAACGCCAACCTGCCAGATACCATTACTAAAAGTCTATCACCTCCCAAATACTGCACAGTACTCTACAAAAAAAGAACTTATTTCTCACTCCTTGTGTATTTTAAATTTTAACTTAATTAAATTCAAATTTCAATAAAAGCTAATTCAAAATTTGTTCTTTTGCTATTAAAATTGACATAATTTATTATTTTTCATTTTATGTTAGCTATATTTAAAATAGACACAAAACATGAGGGATTGTTCAAAATTGTCAGTTCAATTTATTAGCCCATTTGATATTTAGAACTTTGATTTTTTTTGTTTCTAGTGTTTAATTTCTCTATTTTTAAATACCCTCTAAGTAGCTCACTGATGTTTGGTTATAAAATGCTTCCTGCAGCGTTTTGGACTGTCTCCCTCACAGAGGCTTTCAGGTTCTATGTGATCTATTGGTAATCTTTTGAGTTTTTCCTGCTCTAGTGAAAAATCTCTTCAAAAACTTCTCAACAACATTTATGTTTTGAACTCTTTTTCCTATAGTAACTTCTAGGTGTTTCAAAGTATCAGAACAGATAATGGCAGTTGTTGGTATTTTTAGATGTGTGTACACACAAGTTAAACTATGTGGAATAAATTACATTCTTATATGTGCCTTTCCCTTTTATCCAGAACCATTGTACTTAGAACCAGAAGACATGTCTTCTATCCAGACATATGATAATGTCAAGTTTCAATAATCTACTGTAGTTTGTAAATTGTAGCAGTAATTTATTTACTTCACCTTACAGCCCTGAACATTCTAGTTTAACAATAAACTATCAAGTATCTATTATTTTGCACTAGTACCAGCACCCTTGTAAGCTTATCTTGCCCAGTTTAATCAGACAGTTTACATAGCAAGTTGTTAAGCAACAAATATATCAATGTGCAATGTTAATATGTGTTGTTACTGAACATCTTTGGCTTTGAATCATCCACATATTAATAATGGCAATTTAATCCATTATAAGTCAAAAACTGGACATGTATAATTTATATGCATATATTTATTTTAAATGCAATAAAAAGTACTTATTTTACCATTTTTAATGTAAAAATAAGCAGATTATAGCTAATTATGTCCTGAAATTCCTGCTATTAAGAAGACTAGAATAATATGAGATGAATTTTTGTGATATAATAAAAATAAAATTACCAAAAGTGAGATTTGTGTGTTTTGTGGTTTTGCCTCTAATTGGTCTAAAAGAAAGAAAGAAAACATCATATAAGAATTTTCTAATATTTCATAGTGGATATTAACATCTATGTATGTCTATATAGAGTGAACAATCAAAAATAAATTTAAAAGTCTACAAATAGTTTTTATTTATTTATTTATTTATTCATTATTATTTATTTATTTATTTTTACACTCCAGATTTTATCTGCCCCCTCAGATCACCTTCTAACTTTTCCATCTCCCATATCTTCTCCCCATGCCCCTGTCTCCCAGAGGATGTTTCCACCCACAACCCTCACCCCCACCTGACCCCTAAACTCCCTGGGGCCTCCAGTCTCTTCAGGGTTAGGTGCATCATCTCCTAATGAACACAAACTTGGCAGTCCTCCACTGTATATGTATCAGGGGCCTCATATCATCTGGTTTTTGCTGCCTGGTTTATTTTTTAAATTTTATTGTCTATATTTTTTGTTTACATGCCAAAGGCTTTCCCCTTTCCCAGTTCCCTCCCACCATATGTCCCATATGTCCTCTCCCCCCTCAACTATTCCCCAATCACCCCACCCACCATTTCTCTGTTCTGGATCTACAAAACTGGATCCAATCTTTTCAGGCCCAGGGTCCTCTCCTTTCTTCTTCTTGGGAATCATTTGACTTGCTAATTGTGCCTTGAGTATTTAGGGCTTCTGGGCTCAGTATCCATTTATCAGTGATTGCATTTCATGTGTATTCTTTTGTGATTGGGTTAACTCGATTAGGGTGATATTTTACAGATCTAACCATTTGCTTACAAATTGCATGAATTCATTATTTTTAATTGCAGAGTAGTATTCCATTGTATAAATATACCACATTTTCTGTATCCACTCCTCCTTTGAGGGATATCTGGGCTCCTTCCAACTTGTCAAGGAAGAAATAAAAAAAGAAATCAAAGACTTTTTAGAATTCAATGAAAATGAAGGTACAACCTACCCAAATCTATGGGACACAATGAAAGCAGTGCTAAGAGGAAAACTCATAGATCTAAGTGCATCCAAAAAGAAACTGGACAGAGCATACACTAGCAGCTTAAGGGCACACCTTAAAGCCCTGGAAGAAAAAGAAGTTAATTCACCCAGGAGGAGTAGAAGACAGGAAATCATCAAACTCAGGGCTGAAATCAATCAAGTACAACCAAGAAAACCATACAAAGAATCAATGAAACCAGGAGCTGGTTCTTTGAGAAAATCATCAGGATAAATAAACCCTTAGCCAGACTAACCAAAGGACACATACACAGTATCCAAATTAACAAAATTCAAAATGAAAAGGGGGACATAACAACAGACTGAGGAAATTCAAAAGATCATCAGATCCTACTACAAAGATCTATACTCAACACAACTGGAGAATCTGGAGGAAATGGACAATTTCCTAGACAAATACCAAAATTAAATCAGCATCAAGTAGATCAGCTAAATAGTCCCATAACCCCTAAAGAAATAGAAGGGGTTATAGAAAGCCTCCCAACCAAATAAAGCATGGGACCAGATGGTTTTAGTGCAGAATTCTACCAGACATTCAAAGAAGACTTAACACCCATACTCTTCAAACTATTCCACAAAATAGAAACAGAAGGGACACTGCTCAAGTCATTCTACGAAGCCACAATTATGCTGATACCAAAACCACACAAAGATACAACAAAGAAAGAGAACTACAGGCCAATTTCCCTTATGAATATCGTTGCAAAAATACTAAATAAAATTCTTGCCAACCGAATCCAAGAGCATATCAAAACGATCATTCACCATGATCAAGTAGGCTTCATCCCAGGGATGCAGGGATGGTTCAATATATGAAAATCCATCAATATAATCCACTACATAAACAAACTAAAAGAAAAAATACCACATGATCATCTCATTAGATGCTGAAAAAGCCTGGTTTATTTTTAAGAAATGTTGAGCAGTTATTAATTTTCTAATTACTGATATATATATGTGTGTGTGTGTGTGTGTGTGTGTGTGTGTGTATGTATGTATTACAGCTATGAATTTAAACTTTAATAATTCCTCAGTAGGGTTGGTGAAGATCTTTTGCCAATTTGTTGATGGCTGTTTTGTCCTTCTGACTTACAGACACTTTGTAATTTTATGAGGTCCTATTTGTCAATTCTTGGTCTTAGAGCATAAGCTATTGGTGTTCTGTTCAGAAACTTTCTCCCTGTGCCAATGTCCTCAAGGGTCTTCCCCAGTTTCTTTTCTATTAGTTTCAGTGTGTCAGGTTTTATGCGGAGGTCCTTGATCCACTTGGAGTTGATCTTAGTACAAGGAGATAAGAGTGGGTCAATTCGTATTCTTCTGTATGTTGACCTCCAGTTGAACCAACACCATTTGTTGAAAAGGCTATCTTTTTTCCACTGGATGGTTGTAGCTCCTTTATCAAAGATCAAGTTACCATATGTCTGTGGGTTCATTTCTGGGTCTTCAATTCTATTCCACTGATCTACTTGCCTGTTGCTGTACTAATACCATGCAGTTTTTAACACAATTGCTCTGTAGTACTGCTTGAGGGGGGCTAATATCCAATATATACAAAGAACTCAAGATGTTAGACCCCAAAGAACCAAATAACCCTATCCAAAAATTGGGTACAGAGCTAAACAAAGAATTTTCACCAGAAGAAAATCGGATGGCCGAGAAACACCTTAAGAGAGGTTCAACATCATTAGTCATCAGGGAAATGCAAATCAAAACAACCCTGAGATTCCACCTCACACCAGTCAGAATGGCTAAGATTAAAAACTCAAGAGACAATAAGTGCTAATGAGGATGTGGAGAAAGAGGAACACTCCTACACTGTTGGTTGGACTGCAAGATGGTACAACCGCTCTTGAAGTCAGTCTGGCAGTTCCTCAGAAAATTGGGCATAACACTTCCAGAGGACCCTGTCATACCACTCCTGGGCATATACCCAGAGGATTCCCCTGCATACAATAAAGACGCATGCTCCACTATGTTCATAGCAGCCTTATTTATAATAGCCAGAAGTTGGAAGGAGCCCAGATGTCCCTCAAAAGAAGAATGGATACAGAAAATGTGGTATATTTATACAATGGAATACTACTCAGCAATTAAAAATAATGAATTCATGCAATTTGTATGCAAATGGTTGGATCTGGAAAATATCATCCTGAGTGAGCTAACCCAATCACAAAAGAATACACATAAAATGCAATCACTGATAAGTGGATATTAATGAGCCCATAAGCTCTGAATATTCAAGGCACAATTAGCAAGTCAAAAGATTCCCAAGAAAAGGAAGGAGAGTACCCTGGTCCTGAAAGGACTGGATCCAGTTTTGTAGGAGAGTACCAGATTAGAGCAGAGAAATGGTGGGGTGGTGATTGGGGAATAGGCAGGTGGGGGGCGGGGAGGGGGGAGGGGAGGTGTTGGTGGAAGAGGACATATGGGACATATGGTGAGGGGGGAACGGGGAAAGGGGAAAGCCTTTGGAATCTAAACAAAGAATATAGAAAATAAAAAGAAAATTGTAAAAAAAAAAAAAAGAAAAAAAGAAAAAAAATTTCTCAGTACAGAGATAAAATATAGGCAATAAAACTTTGAATGCAAGCTTTTTCTACCTGACAGGTGGTACTTGTTTACCTTGGGAAATTATCAGACGATTATTACCCTTAAATTTTTAGGATAACAGAAATTTAAATTCCTTAGTTGTAGAATTTACACGTTTAGGCTGCTTCCCTTATAATCTAAAAAGATTTTTCCTTATGTAAATGTAGAGATAAAACGATGGAATGTGACAAGGTTTTTACAGGATAGCACTTGTACATGGGCACTTGCATCAGTGGGAAAAATGAAGAACAATAAGAAGGAAGAGTAGAGATCAACTGAAGAGTAGAGATCATCTGAGATCCAACACAGTCTGGAAGATGGAAGGACTCTAGCTTCAAAATTAAGGTGTATATAATTCCAATATTATTTCCTGTACTTTTACACAAATTGGAAATTGTTACAGGAACTTTAAGATAAAAAGTAATGGATAAAGTATTTAATAAGGGTGATTACACAAAAATATTCTTTATTATTTTTACCCTAAACCCTAAATTTTCACAACTAAAGATCTAATTCACTGAGGGTCTCTTCCATATTTCAGCTATATTTTTAGAGTGAGTCAGGCACACCTTTCTTTCTGCCTGTGTGTTTTTGAAAAAGATAATGAAGTAAATCATGGAGGTGATGAATGGTGATGCAAGAAAGATCTGTGAAGAGATAAGGAAAGGAAAACATGATCAGAATATATTTGTGCAAATATATTTCAATGAAAACATATCAATTTACAGATGCCTTGAAGAATTGTTCCGTTCAGGACAAATTGACTTGAGACATTCGAAAGAAAAGTTAAATATGACTTTATTGTCTTTCAACACTGGTTTCTCTACGTCTTCATTCTCTCATGAGGTTTAAATATTTCCCTAGATCTTTTTAGCAATTTTTTGCATTGTTTTGTCTTTATAAATGTGTTTAGCAAACATGTTATAATGTTTTTAAGGTACACAGTGTAACTGTTTGGGCTTTCCAATGTTCACCCTTGGTCTAAATAATGTCACGGACTTATTTTTATAAATAATTGTTTAGTCCTTAAGCTAGGCTTGTTCCTATCTCTTATTATTCCGTTTATATTAATCTAAGTTCTGCCACCTCTTCTCAATTTTATAAGCCCAGCTTCCACTACATCTCAGAGGCAAATTTCCTCCTTGAATCCTTCCCAGAGTTCTCGCTACCGGATGCCTCACCTGATTATCCTACCTTTTGCTATAATCCAGTCTATTTATTTTAACCAATCAGATGGTACCTAGAGCAGAGAAGGAAGAACAGACATACATCTTCACACAGTATACAAAAATATTACTCCAATGATGCAGAATACAAGAAGCCTTTACAGCTGTGAGGTGTGGCCCGGGTATCCGAGTGCTTACCCAGCATCATGAAGCCTCGGGTTCCATTCTGAACTCCATCACGTAAATTGGAAACTGGTTCTGTTCCATGGTCAACCCTAAAAAGGACATGCATAGCACCACTTCTATAGCTTAGGAAATATTCCAAAAGTAGAAGCAGAACAAGTATGAAATCTCAGGGATAAAGAATTTAAAAATAGTATTTCTGGCCACAGTAGTCATTGCCAACTTGAATTCTCAGCAGCCATGTCCCCTCCATGGGCCTGAACAAAGAAGAGCCTGTCAATAGTCACTTATGGATGAAAAACGGATTTATCCTATTCTCTGTTTTTTGGATGAACTATAGGTTATTTGTGGATTCTTGGGGAGGAAGAGTTACCATTTTTGGCATTGATCTCAAGGTTTAGCAGAGAATCCATTATGTTCCAGTGGATAGAACCACAATCATTCATCTCTTCCATTTTAAAGTCCGTGAGTCACAAAACAAAGCAAAAACAATATAGATATGGAAAAGCCATGTATCTTTACCATATTTATCATATTATGATGGCTCAGGATGAGAAGAAAGTATGAGAGGAAGGTGGGCATGAGAATAATAAGGCATCATATAGAATTATGTATATAATCATCTAAAAATACATTTAATTAACTAAAAAACACAAAGATTACTTAACTTGTTTTTTGTTTGGGAGCAGAATCAGTTTGGTTTAGTTTCTTAAATAATTTCATAGGGACAGGTATCTATAAAAGAATCTGTCTGGGACTATTTACTTTAACAAAAGCTGTCTTTGAGGGAAGACCATTTTCTGTAAGTAATTTTATGCAGCTTGACCTGGATTTGCAGTATCAATTGCAATTCTCACACTTCCGTCCTGGATCCTTTGCTGAACTCTAGTGAGTAACAGCAACAAATGCTTCTTGTTCCACATAAACAAGCAGAATATGGATCAAGGGATCTCCAAAAGGCAGGACACCCAGCGGTACTCCAACTAAGCTGAAGGAGAAGCAAGCCAATCACTTTTATACAGATTCTGGACAAAGAAATGATGCCAACTGTAATTATGTCGTAAAGGCAGCATGCTGCATGCTTTTACACAAAATGTCCAATTAAAATTATACTATTGACATGGGTACACCCAAGCATTCTAGAAAGAATTAGAAAAATACAAACAAGAATAAACTGTAGTGACACATATCATGGCCAGATTAGTCAGTTTATATTTTTAAATATAATCTTACCCAAAAATACACAAAAGAAAAGGGATAAAGAAAATAAAACCTTGCCTTTCCATGTTGACCTTGTCTTTGACAAAGGCTCTCAGGTCTCAGAGTCCTGCTCAGGAAGCGACCCTGCACATTGATTAAAACACTTAAGGGAGTGTGACTAGTCTATTGCTCACTGCAAGACTCCGTAATTTGTCCCAAATTATCACAATTAAGGAAGAAGCTTTAATGCTTTTATCATTACACAAAAGGTTCTTTTTGTTTCGTAGTATTCTGCCTTGGCATTATAAAATTAGATAGTTTCAGGGTATTTCTTTCCCTGTGGAAATGTAAAACTAGTAATTGGTCAACAGATGCAAGCTGCATTTACAATTTCACTCCTTGGTTTATTGGAAAATTCTAATGTCATGAAATTAACTCATGAACTAAAATTAATATTTGCAGCTGACATATGGCATTAAAGCAATTAATATCCTCATTTTCTTGTCTTTCAAAATGACCACTTGATAACAGAAAACATGTTTTAAATTTAATGTGATTCAAAATAGTAAATAACATGCATAGTTATCAACACTTAAACACATTGTGATGGTTTGCATATACTTGTCCCAGGGAGTAGCACTAATAGAAGGTGTGGCCTTGTTATAGGAAGTGTGACACTGTGAGGGTGGGTTTGGAGATCTTCCTTCTAGATGCCCAAGGATGCTCAGTCTGTTCTTGGCTTCCTTTGGATAAAGATGTAGAACCCTCAGTGACTCCTGCACCATGTCTGCCTGGATGCTGCCATGCTGCCTGGATGCTGCCTTGATGACAATGGACTGAACCTCTGAACCTGTAAGTCAGCCCCAATTAATTGTCTTTTATAACACTTGCATTGGTCATGGTGCCTGTTCACAGCAATACTAAGGCACACAGCTTTAAACATAAACTTGAAACTAGGAAAAGGGATTTCAAAAGAGGCAAATATGTGTATGTCTGTGTGTGTTTACAAATATTTGATCAACAAAATCACTTATAGTGTATGTTTATACAATAATCAGAAGATAATTACAGGTGCAGAAATAGAGGCTTGAGCCAACAGTGGATGAAAACAGATGCAGAGACCTACAACCGAGCAGTGGGTAGAGCTCAGGGAGCCCTGTGGAAGAGTCAGGGGTAGGACTGAGTGAGCTGGAGGGGTGAAGGACACAACAAGAAGACCTACAGAATCAACTAATATTAGTCTGGGGTAAGGGGTATGGTAGAGACACTGAACCACTAACCAAAGCCCATGCACTGGCTGGGCTAACCCCCACAACATACATAGCAGTTATATACACAGCTTCGGCTTCATCTGGGTCCCTAACAACTGGAGTGGATGTCCCTAAATCTGTTCCTTGCCATTCTATCACCTTCTCCTGACTGGCAGGACTCAGCAAGGGAGGTTGTACCGAAACATACCCCAGTGAGGGGTGGTACCTTAAGTGGGGATTGCATTTGTATATAAAGTTGATAAAAAATGAATAAATTATTATGAAAATATATTCAATACACAAAAACTATTTATAAACTCTCAATTATAGCAAAAGTTTATATTTGAATATTAAAGCTAAGTAAATGAAATGAAATAAACAAAATTAAAGTGTGGGGTCAGAGAAATAGCTAATTTTGTACAAGTCCCAATAACTAAGCAGAAGGATTTAAGTTTCATGCCAGAGGGCTAGATGCTAGAAGGTTATCAGGTATTCATGAAAGGTATCCTTTGACCTTCATTACTGCAGGGTCACACATGTGTGTACATATTCTCATGCACAGAAAAAAACAAACAATAATATAAATGAAAGTTAAATGTGTTACAGACAGAGGGACAAAAATAATATTGAATTTTAAAGAATAAATTTCACTTTTTTAAAATGGGGGTTCTTATTGGGGAAATATCTAATGTTCTACTGACTAAAATTATGAAATTCTGCATGTAAAATATTTAATTTTAAGCAATAGTGCAAACAAATACATGAATGTCGTCTGCTTTTCATCTTGTGGTTTAATAAAATGTTTGATAATTAGAGTACAGTTCATCATTTCCACCTTCCCTTCCCTCTGTCCATTCACTCGTATGGACCCAACATCAACTTAGCAGGTTAAAAGAATCTTAAATTTATAACCCCTTTAAAAATTATAGTTGATTTTTTTCTTTTCATTTCTAGGAGGATCATTTTTATTTCCTAGAACATTTTATTTCCTAGAACATTTTTTTTCCTGGTCCTATGCTGCTGCTGATTCTCCTTCTCCTCCTCCTCCTCCTCCTCCTCCTCCTCCTCCTCCTCCTCCTCCTCCTCCTCCTCCTCCTTCTTTCTTCTTGGATGAAAAATATGAAAAATAAGCTTCAACCTTTATTGCTAGCGGGGAAGAAAGCTTTTATTTTATTTTATTTTATTTTATTTTATTTTATTTTATTTTATTTTATTTTATTAATTAATTTAGTTTTTAGATTCCAGATTTTAATCCCCTCCTGGTCCACCCTTTGACTGTTCCATATTTTATACCTCCTCCCCATTCCCTGTCTACACTAGGATGTCCCCACCCCCCACACCACCTATCCTCTAAACTCCCAAGGGCCCCCAGTCTCCTGAGGATTAGGTAAATCTTGTCTGACTAAACCCAGACCCAGCAGTCCTCTGCTGTATATGTCTTGGGGCCTCATATGAGCTGGTGTATGCTGCCAGGTTGCAGTTCCAGTGTCTGAAAGATCTCAGGGATGCAGGTTAATTGAGAGTGCTGGTCCTCTTACAGGGTTGCCCTCCTCTACTGCTTCTTCCAGCTTTTCCCTAATTCAACCAGAGAGGTCAGCAGCTTCTGTCCATTGGTTGGGTGTAAATATCTGCATCTGACTCTTTGAGCTGCTTGCTGTGTCTTTCAGAGGGCAGTCATGATAGGTCCCTTTGCCATAGTAATAGTGTCAGGCCTTTAGGCCCTTGAGCTGGATCCCACTTTAGGCCTGTCTCTGACCCTTCTTTTCCTCAGTATCTTCTCCATCCATTTCAATCCCTGCAGTTCTTTCAGAACTGGTTCAGAGTTTTGAGTGTATGATGGCAACCCCATCCCTCATTTGATGCCCTTGTCTTTCTGCTGGAGATGGGCTCTATAAATTCCCTCTCCCTGCTTTCCTGCATTTCATCTAAGGTTCTTTGATTCCTGAAAGACTCTCATCTTCCAGTTCTCTGATACATTCTGGAGTATCCCCCCAACCTCCTACCTCCCAAGGTTACCTGTTTCCATTCTTTCTGCTGGCTTTCAGGGCTTCAGTCCTTTCCTCCAACCCAATACTAGGACATGATCCCCTCTCCCCAAAGGTCCCTTTCCCATGCAGGTCCCTCCCTCTGCTCTTGTGATTGCATTCTTATTCCTCCAAAGTGGCACTGAGGTGTCCTTACTTAGGTCCTTCAGCTTGTTGACCTTCTTGAGTTCTGTGGACTACATCTTGGGTTCAGTACTCCTTTATTTTTTCTAATGCCAGCTTATTAGTGACTACATACCATTCATATTCTTTTAGATCTGAGTTATCTTACCCAGGATGATATTTTCTAGTTCTATCCATTTGCCTGCAAAACTCAGGATGTCCTTGTTCTTAATGGTTGAGTAGTATTCCAGTGTGTAAATGAACCACATTTTCTATATTTATTCTTCTGTCCTGGGACATCTAGATTGTTTCCAGCTTCTGGCTATCACAAAGAAGTCCACTATGAACTTAGTGGAACTCATGTCCCTGTGGCATGGTGGGCATCTTTGGGTATATTCCCAAGAGAAGTGTTGCTAGGTCTTCAGGTAGATCAATTTCCAATTTTCTGAGAAACCTCCAGATTGATTTCCAGAGGAGTTGAACCAGTTTGCAGTCCCACCACTAATGTAGGAGTATTCCTTTCTCTGCATTCTTGCCAACATATGTTTTCACCTGAGGTTTTGATCATAGCCATTCTGATTGGTATAATGTGGAATCTCAGGATTGTTTTGATGTGCATTTCTTTGACCACTAAGGACTTCAAACATTTCATTATATGCTTCTTAGCCATTTGAGATTCCTCTGTTGTCAATTCTCAGTTTAGTTCTATACCCCATTTTTGATTGGGTTGTTTCGTTTTGTGGTGGTCAGCCTCTTGAGTTCTTTATATATTTTGGATATTAGCCCTTTATCAGATGTGGGGTTAGTGGAGACTTTTTCCCAATCTGTAGGTTGTTAATTTGCTTTATTGACTATGACCTTTGCCTTGCTGAAGTTTTGTAGTTTCAAGAAGTCGAATTTATTAATTCTTGATCTTAGAGCATGAACCATTGGAGCTCTGTTTAGGAAATTTCCCACTTGTGCCAATGAGTTTAAGGCTCTTGCCCACTTTCTCTTCTATTAGATTCAGTGTATCTGGTTTTATGTTGAAGTCCTTGTTCCACTTGGACTTGAGCTTTGTGCAAGGTGACAAATATGAGTCTATTTTCATTTTTTTCTATATACAGATAGCCAGTTAAGCCAGCACCATTTATCGAAGGTGCTGCCTTTCTTCAACTTGATGGTTTTAGCTCCTTTGTCAAAGATCAAGTTTTCATATGAGTGTGGTTTTATTTCTGGGTCTTCATTTGTATTCCATTGATCAACATGTCTGTCTCTGTACCAATACCATGCAGTTTTTGTAACTACTGCTCTGTAATAGAGTTTAAGGTCAGGGATGGTGATTCCCCCAGCAATTCTTTTATTGTTAATAATTGTTTTCACTATTCTGGGTTTTTTGCCTTTCCAGATGAATTTGGGAATTGCTCTTTCCATGTCTTTGAAGAACCATGTTGTGATTTTGATGGGGATTGCATTGAGTATGTAGCTTGCCTTTGGTAGGATGGCCATTTTTACTATGTTATTTCTACCAATCCATGAGCATGGGAGATCTCTCAATTTTCTGAGGTATGGGGAGAGTGGGCATCCTTGTCTTGTCTCTGATTTTAGGGGGATAGCTTTAAGTATTTCTCCATTTAATTTGATATTGTCTATTGGTTTGCAGTAAATTGCTTTTATTATGCTTAGGTATGGGCCTTGAATTCTTGATCTCCCCAATACTTTTAACATGAAGAGGTGGTGTATTTTGTCAAATGCTTTTTCTGCATCTATGGAGATGATCATGTGAATTTTTTCTTTGAGTTTGTTGGTATAGTGGATTGTGTTTATGGATTTCCATATATCGAACCTGCCTTGAATCCCTGGGATGAAACTTACTTGATTTAGGTGAATGATGGTATTGATGTGTTCTTAGACTTGGCTTGCAAGAGTTTCATTGAGTATTTTTGCATCACCATTCATAAGCAATATTAGTCTGAAGTCCTCTTTTTTGGTTGGGTCTTTGTGTGGTTTAGGTATTATAGTAATGGTGGTTTCATAGAATGAAGTAGGTACTGTTCCTTCTGTTTCCATTTTATAATTTATATATAATTTGATGAATATTGGTATGACATCTTTGTAAGTCTGGTACAGTTCTGTCTGGCCCTGGGCTTTTTTTTGGTTGGGAGTTTTAATGACTTCCTTATGGTATATCAGCCTGTTTAGATAGTTTACCTCCTCATGATTTAATTGTGGTATGTGATATCTGTCTAGAAAACCATCCATTTCATCTAGATTTTTCAGTTCAGTTGAATATAGACTTTTTTTTATTTTCTATATTCTTTGTTTACATTCCGAAGGCTTTCCCCTTTTCCCGTTCCCCCCTCACCATATGTCCCATATGTCCTCTTCCTATTCCCCAATCACCACCCCACCATTTCTCTGCTGTATTCTGGTACTCTCCTACAAAACTTGATCCAGTCCTTTCAGGGCCAGGGTCCTCTCCTTCCTTCTTCTTGGGAATCTTTTGACTTGCTAATTGTGCCTTGAGTATTTAGGGCTTCTGGGCTCATTAATATCCACTTATCAGTAATTGCATTTCATGTGTATTCTTTTGTGATTGGGTTAACTCACTTAGGATGATCGTTTCCAGATCCAACCATTTGCCTACAAATTGCATGAATTCATTATTTTTAATTGCTGAGTAGTATTTCATTGTACAAATATACCACATTTTCTGTATCCATTCTTCCTTTGAGGGACATAGACTTTTATAGTAGGATCTTATATTTTTTTAATTTCCTCCATTTCTGTAATTATGTCTCCATTTTCATTTCTGATTTTGCTAATTTAGATATTATCTCTGGGCCCTTTAGTTGGTTTGGGTAGGGGTTACCTATCTTGTTGATTTTCTCAAAGAACCAGCTTTTGGTTTTGTTTATCCTTTGTATTGTTCTCTGTAGCTGGAATTAATTAAAAAAGTACTGCCCTGCCAAGCCTCTGCACCAAGTCCTGGCGGGTCAAACTTAGGGCGAATCTCACTGTTGATGCTGGGCCAATCACTTTTCGCTAGCTTTCACAGCATCCCAGCTGTGTTTCCTCTCTGCCATGTACTCTGTAAATAGTGGGAGTCCCATGCTTCTGCCCAGCACCCACTCCTTCCAAGTATCCAGTAAAACATGACATGTAAACTTGAATAGTTAACCAAATATATTTATGTATAAGAAACTCCCAATTTCATAAAGCCAATTTACAATGATAAAGTCTTAGCCCAATATTTCTAACTTCTCCAAAACACCAGAAATATGTCTGAAGCCATCTGGATATTGGCATCTCCCTCTCTACTTGTCTGATTCACAGAGCCTCTCTCTCCTTAGCGCCTCCTTCTCTCTCCTCCAATCACTGGCCCCACACTGCCTCAATATGAATGGATAAAATATTTTGCAACAGTTCTCTTTGTTTTACTTTGCTTCATTTGCCATAAGTTTGATTATTTCCTGTCTTCTACTCCTCTTGGGTATTTTTGTTTCTTTTTGTTGTAGAGCTCTCAGGTGTGCTGTTAAGTTGCTAATGTAAGATCTTCGCAGGTTCTTTACCAGGGCATTTAGTACTATGAGTTTTCCTCTTAGCAGGGCTTCCATTGTGTCCCATAAGTTTGGTTATGATATGTCAACATTTTCATTAAATTCTAGAATGTCTTAATTTCTGTCTTTATTTCTTCCCTGACAAAGTTATCAACTTTGTTGTTACTCAACAAAGTTGAGTAAAGTTGGTCAGTTTCCATGTGTATGTGGGCTTTTTGTTATTTTTGCTGTTATTGAAGACCAGTCTTAGGCCAAGGTGATCTGATAGTATGCATGGGATTATTTCAATCCTCTTTTATATGTTGAGGATTGTTTTGTAGCCCATTATATGATCAATTTTGGAGAAGGTAACATGAGGTGCTGAGAAGAAGGTGTATTCTTTGGTTTTAGGGTGAAATTTTCTGTAGATATCTGTTACATCCATTTGGTTCATAATCTCTATTATTTTCATTGTGTTTCTGTTTATTTTCTGTTTCAATGACTTGTCCATTGGTAAGAGTGGGGTGTTGAAGTCTCCCATTATTATTATGTGGAAGTTCAATTTGTGTTTTGAGCTTTAGTAAACTTTGTTTTATGAATGTGGGTGTCCTTGCGTTTGGGGACTAGATGTTCAGAATTGAGACTTAGTCTTTTTGGATTTTTCCTTTGATGAATATGAAGTGACCTTTATTATAACTTTTAGTTGAAAACCAAATTTATTGTATATTAGGATAGCCACTCCAGCATGTTTCTTGGGACCATGTGCTTGGAAGACATTGTTTCCATCCTTCTACTCTGAGATAGTGTCTGTCTTTGTTATTATAGTGGGTTTCTTGTATGCAGCAAATTGCTGGATCTTGTTTGTATATCAAGTCTTTTAGCTTAAATCTTTTTATCTTTGAGTTGAGTCCATTAATATTGAGAGATATTAAAGACAGATGACTGTTGATTCCTAATATGTTTGTTTTTATAGGTGGCTTTGTGTGCTGGTGGTTCTCTCCTTTTGGCTTGGTCGTGAAATACTTCTTGTCTTTTCTTTTCTTTGGTATAGGGAAATTCCTTGTGTTGGAGATTTTCTTTCTAGGATCCTCTATAGGCCTCGGTTTGTAGGTTAATACTGTTCGAATTTGGTTTTTTCCTGGAATATTTTAGTTTCTCCATCTATGTTGACTGGGAGTTTTGCTAGGTATAATAGTCTGGGCTCACATTTGTGTTATCTTAGAGTATGCATGGCCTCTGACCAGGCTCTTCTGACTTTTAGTGTCTGTTGAGAAGTCTGGTATAATTCTGATAGGTGTGCTTCTGTATGCTACCTGACCATTTTCCCTTGCAGCTTTTAATATTCTTTCTTTGTTCTGTGCATTTAATGTTTTGATTATTATGTGACAAGAGGATTCTGTTTTTGGATCCCATTTATTTGGTGGTCTTTAGGCTCCCTTGTACCTTTATGGCCAGCTCTTTCATTAGGTTGTGGAGGTGTTATTTCTATGATTTTGTTGAAGACATTTTCAGGTCCTTTTAGCTGGGAATCTTCATTCTCCTCTACTCCAATTATTCTCCTCTACTCCAATCTACTACAAAAGATTTGTCTTTTCTTTGTGTTCTAAATTTCCTAAATGTTTTGGGTTGGGAATTATTTATGTTTTGAATTTTCTTTGACAGTTGTGGCAATCTGTTCTACAGTATCTTCTACATCTGACATTCTCTCTTTTATCTTTTATATTCTGATGGTGATACTTAACATCTGTAATTCCTAACCTCTTTCCTCCAAGGTTTTCCATTTCCAGGTTTGCCTCTAGTTGTGTTTTTTTATTGTTTCTACTTCCACTTTTACGGCTTGGCCTGATTTATTCAATTTCTTCACTTGTTTGATTGTGTTTTTCTCTATTTCTCTAAGGGATTTATTTGTTTCCTTTTTAAGGGCTTCTATCTGTTTACCTGTGTTTTCCTGTATTTCTTTATATCCTTCTCAAAAGACTCTATTACCTTCATGAGATACGATTTTAGGTCAGCTTCCCAATTTTCAGGTATGTTGGTATATTCAGGGCTTGTTGTGGTGGAAGAACTGGGTTCTGTTGATGCCCATGTATAGGCTTCTGTTGCTTACAGTCTTGTACTTGCCTCTCACCATCTGGTTATCGCTGATGTTTGCTGGTCTGGGTGACTCTGTCTGGAGTCTGACTATTTTGTCCTTGGATTGCTTCAGGTCTCCTGGTAGGCATGGGGCCCTGGCTGTAATATATCTCCTGTGGGGCCTTCCAACTAGCATTTCTTCAGAGGGTCAGAGAAGCTGCTGATCTCTTGCCCTGGCTGCAGTAGATCTCCTGGGAGGCCTTCAGACTGTTGGGTCTTCAGAGGAGCAGTCAAGTTATTGTCCTGTGTGAAGATGTTCTTCAGTGACCAAGGAGGTGAGGGAGAATCTATGAATTGTGGTTTGTTTCCCTGCATGCAGCAGAACTCCAGAGGGGCTTTCAGTCTGTTGGGACTGTTGCCCAGCATGCCACAGAGCTCATGGGAGGTCTTCATAGTGTGGTGTCAGGTGCCCAGTTGCCCTGTACACAGAAGAGCTCCTGGAAAGCCTTCAAGCTGTGGTATCTTCAGGTGAGCAGACATGCTTGTGATCAGTTACTCAGTTGCCCTGTGTGCAGAAGATCTCCTGGGATGCCTTCAGGCTATGATGTCAGTTTCCCTGTGTGCATTGGATCTCCTGAAATGCTTCTGGAAGTGGTATTAAATGTTCTCAGTGCAAGGAATCTTCTGGGACATGGTGTCTTCAGGGGTTAAATGTCATAATGGCTAAATGAAGGCATGGTTATACAAATGGATAAGAATACATATTTTTACCTATTAGTAGGAGGCAGAGGAAGCATATCAAGTAATGCATGAGTTGTTAAAACATGCAATCTGGGCCATATAATCAGGTGTCATACCTGCTCTAACAAGGCAATATCTTCTAATCCTTCCCAAAGATTCCATCAAATAACAACTAAGTATTCAACAATATGAGCCTCTAGGCGTCATTCCCACTCAAACTGACACAAATGCTAGGAAAGTCAAAATGATAACAAAATACATAGACAAACAAATCTGGGAGATATGCAATTTTCATGGATGGGAGAACTGTATTATTTAAAAATTATGCCTCCCATCTTGAGTACCCAAAGCCTCTCTTCCATGCTGAGCAGTGCCTGGGAAGACCACAGACTGGGGCCAGCTCTGAGCAGAGACACAGCACGGCCTGGTATGTGGTCAGATAGGGGGTGCAGCGTGTCTTGACTCAAGCTCTGACTCCTTGGAATCATGTGTGCCAAACCAGTGTGTTAGAAAGAAAGAAAGAAGGAAAGAAAGAAAGAAAGAAAGAAAGAAAGAAAGGAAGGAAGAAAGTAAGAAAGAAAGAAAGAAAGAAAGAAAGAAAGAAAGAAAGAGAAAGAACAACAGCAAAACAAACAAAAACCTTGATAAGGAACCCTTTTTACCTACCATCCTAGCTGCCATCACAGCTTCTATCTCAAAGAGACATAGGGCATTTCATTCAGAAAATCTGAAATTTTATTTTGGGTTATAAATAAGTTCTTGCCCCATGCTGCGGGAGAAGGGGTTGCTACACTGCCTGGTTGTCTTTATATATCAATAAGAGTTTACTGCCCAAATTAGACCATATACTTCCCAAATGAAGCAGAAGCCTTTTATTTTTATAATAAGCTTTAAAGCATTGGCTCTAGGCAGATATTAACCCTCTATGTTATTTTGTCTATATCCCTGTCAAAAATTCTGAAATAGCCCTGCACTTATTCCAACAGCCCAGCCCTCAGGGCCAATGCTCTGGATCTGCCTACCCCATGATAAATTCCCTCCTTCTCCACCTCTTGACTCTCCCTTTTGATCCCTGTCCAAGACTCTAATACCTAGAACAGTTACTACCCCTTCTCTCTTCTGCTCAGCCCAGTCTATAGGCATCTTTATTAAGCAAGCAGGTATAATTTGGGGGGCAAAGTTTACAAAACAAGCACTGGTATATTCAAAGATCTCCCTGTCAGGACAACCAGATACTGGGAACCAATATTTAACATTTGAATACATAGCAGTTAACAGACCAACCCACTACAATCCCTATATACATATACATATATATATATATACATATATATACATATATATATATATGTATATGTATATAGGGATTGTAGTGGGTTTTATATATATACATACATATGTATATATACACATATATATACATATATATACATATATGTATGTGTATATGTATGTATATTCATATATATTCTTGTATTTAATTCATATATATAAATGATAAACTTATATGTATCATTGAGCATAAGAAGAAGACTATAATTACAGAAAAAGGAAATAAAAATAAAAACAGACCTATAAGCATGCTCAAATGACTCAGATCCAGTAAAGACTGTGATCCAGTAGAGCAAAGAAAATGTTATGAAAAATACCACATTTGTTTTAGTGGAAAGAAAATACTTAAATAAAAAGAGATTGCAATATCTTTATTATTATTCTTTGTTTCAAACAAAGATTAGTTCAATTGAATCATATGCTTAAAAGCATGATTATTAAATATAATCTCTCTCTCTCTCTCTCTCTCTCTCTCTCTCTCTCTCTTTGCTTTGTTGAGGAAAAAAGTTTCATATGGTCCACTTTGGAACTGCACTTGAAATGTAGCAGAGGCTCTTCTTAAACTAACCACAGTTCTCTCTCCATGCTGAAAGACAGAGGAAGTACTATGGGGAATTATTGACACTCAAAGCCTTTGAAATTTCCATATGGAAACCTCTACTGTGGAAACTGTGAATAATAAAATAAATTTAACTTCACTGTTAACATATGGGTCTGGAAAATATTATTAGCCTGGTACTATTCAGATTAAAAAGATGACTTGATGTATACAGATTTATGGTCAAAAACACAGTGCATGTTTTACAATCTTGTTATCTCTGCCACAAAGTGAAACCCTTCAAATATTCATTAACAAAATATGATCCTCAACTCATATCATGGATTGCTACTCAATAACATAAGGGAATAGATGTTAAAGCGAGCAACTATCTGGACAAATCTCAAAGAACATATACTTAATGAAAAAATTAGATATTGAATTATTCCATTTGTTAAAAGTTACAAAATTATGTAAACCATTTAAAGTATACGAAGGGTTCTCTGACATAAAGAGAAAGAGAGGTGGTTTTGAAGGGGAATCGTGAGAGATCATCATAGTGAAGTTAAGTTTTAAGATCTTGACAGTTAAGAGCACTGACTGTTCTTCCAGAGGTCCTGAGTTCAGTTCCCAGCAAACACATGGTAGCTCGCAACCATCTATAAAGGGAGCCGATAGCCTCTTCTGTTGTATCTAAAGGCAGCTAGAGTGTGCTCATCATATATATATATATATATATATAAATTAAAGAAATTAAAAAAATCTTTAAAATACTATTTCACACCAAAAGAAACTAAACATTCTATGTCCATAAATAAAATTTGACTCTTTAAAAAGATCTTGACATCTTCAATTCCAATGTTTTATATTGATATTGTCATTTATACTTTGGCAGATTGTTTGCTTTCTGGAGATTGGATGATTCATACCTGAAGTGCCATCTCTGAATATTTGTTTATAATTTTGTGTATTATTTTAAAACAGGGATAGACAACAAATATGGTTTTTAATGACATTATTTGAAACCTTACCTACTTACTTTTTTCAAATCAGTTTGACTGAAAATTCATGCTGAACTCTAAAAAATCATGTGAAAAATTCCAAATGGATATTGTGATATTATTGTAATTAAATCTCTAAAATGATGTTTTAAGATTAACATTTTCTGTTTTTCCAGCCAACTCTGTCCAGTGGAATTAGATAGTGTCTAAATCTAACATCTATGGAATGCTATATTTGTTCAAATTGAATAATTTGAAAACCTCTTTTACAATAAATATTATACTTTTATTGCTTGATAATTAAACTTAAATTATTTTTATATAAGCAAATAATGTCAGAAGCTTTCATTTTAAATTAATTTCATACACATCTGACTCTTCATTCATAATTATTTCAAATTAATTCACTGTTTCCTGAGGAAATGAAGAAATTGTTTTTAAAAGATGTTGTTCTTTTTTACATTACTGGATAATTAGAAATTATCTTTCTTATGCCCCCAAAACAATTGACAAAATCATGATTGAAATGGATTTATTGTGTAAGTATAAGATGTTCTCAAGAATTTGGGGGACATTATTTCTGACTGATATGCAAGGTATAACATGTATTTTTGTATGCTGAATCACCTGTTCATTCTTTGCATTTGGTAAGGCTCTAGGACCACATGGTTAGTTGTAAATAAAGTACTTGTTCAGTAATATCTATACATTCTCAAATGTACTTTTATTCAATTCTAAGCTAAAAGATTTCAAAGAAATATAGTGCTTCAGTACCTTTAAATCATTCCCTATTTCACAAGGCAATTTGAAAGCATTGAAGCATTATGTAAGGGCTTCTAAGTGTTCAATGTTTAGGGATTATAAAGAGTTATTTAACTTTATTGCAATATTTTAGATTTATTAGTATCATTCTTAAAGGAGGATTTTAATACCATATAAATCTATCAACCAAACTGGAGAAAATGTATTTAATCAATGTAAGTGCTGAATATAGACATATCCTGAGTCAGAGAGAATAAAGAAATGGAGAGTGAACATCACTGGCAAATCTGGGAACTGGGTTTCATGGGCTATAATAAGGTTAAGAAATATAAACATACAATAACATTAAAAAATACATGTTCATATAAATTAAAATAGCTAGATCAATAGCCCTTAAAATAAAGAAAAAGTAGTCTTCATGCCAATTAGAAAAAATAGTAAGTGCTAGTTGAGAATACAAGTCAAAATTCATGTCTGAAATTATCTAAGGGTAAATTTCAATAAAAATAAAAGGGAAAATGTGCAGCTTCATAAAATAGTAGATGCGAAGCTACCAGTATTTGGGATTCATAGTCTTGTTAACATTGTATAGTACAATTTTTAAGTAAGGATTCTTCCCAGTAACTCATTTTCCTATAAAAGTATTTGAGAAAAAATTATCAAACATAAAAATATTTAGATAGCTTTTCTGCCCTACCCGGGGACGGGTCCATACAGCATTGTTCTTGATTCCTATTGTAACTTAAAGGGAAACTTACACAATGAGCCCTCAACGTCCTCCAGATGAAGGAGGAGGATGTCCTTAAATTCCTTGCTGCAGGAACACACTTAGATGACACCAACCTCGACTTTCTGATGGAGTGGTACATCTACAAAAGGAAAAGAGATGGTGTCTACATCATAAATCTGAGAGGACCTGGGAGAGCCTGGTGCTCACAGCTCTCGAGCTACGGTTGCCACTGAGACCATCGGCCACTCCAATTGCGGGCCGCTTCACACCTGGGACCTTCACTAACCGAATCCAAGCAGCCTTCAGGGAGCCACGGCTTCTAGTGGTGGCAGATGCCAGGGCTGACCACCAGCCACTCACAGAAGCCTCTATGTCAACCTGACCACCATTGCTCTGGGTAGCACAGATTCTCCCCTGTGCTATGTGGACATTGCCATCCCACGCAACAATACTGGAGCTCACTCTGTGAGTCTGACGTGGTGGATGCTAGCCTCGGAAGTACTGTGCATGCGCATGCGAGGTACTATCTCCTGTGGGCACCCATGGGAGGCTATGCCTGATCTTTACTTCTACAGAGACCCAGAGGAGTTTGAGAAGGAGGAGCAAGCTGGTGCTGAGAAGGCTGTGACCAAGGAGGAATTCCAGGGAGAATGGATCGCCTCAGCCCCTGAATTCACTGCTGCCCAGTCTGAGGTGGCCAGCTGGTCTGAGGGTGTGCAGGTGCCCTCTGTGCCCATCCAGCAGTTCTCCGAGGAAGATTGGAGTACGCAACCAGCCATTGAGGACTGGTGAGCAGCTCCCACAGCGCAGGCCACCGAGTGGGTTGGTCCTGAGCTGTTCTGCAGACAGCTGAGCGAAAAGAGAAAAGATGGAAGGAAAATAAAGTTCTTAAAAGCTCCAAAAAATATTTATTGTTCTAAGTCACTAGATTTTGGGTTATGATGTCAGTTCAAAACTGTAGACACGAGAACAGATAGCTAATGCACACAACTGTGGTTCAAATAAAATAAATTACTTTTTTCATGAAAGAAAGAACTGAAGTAAATGAAGTAAAGTGTATAAATTGGAAGCTGGCCAAAACAAACATGTAACAAACAGTTAAGGGAAGAGCTTCAACAATGAAGGCGTTAGGTATAAATAAAGTAATACTTAAGAGACAGTCACCAATCTGAATTCTGGTGTTGGGAAACACACTTTCTTTGAATTCAACCATAAAATGAATTATCAGGTACAAATATATGCTTAAGAAAAAAAAATATTGTTGAAAATAAATATCTATAGTAGTGATACATTAAAATGTAATAAATAGGAATATCAACATCCATGATTGCTTAAGATTAACAAAAGGCGGGGGGCGGGGTGGGGGCTAAGGTCAGTGGGGCAGCTAAGACGAAAGTCTTCCCGCTGCCATTTGCACCAGGAAACCTGGAGACACCACAGCCTTCTGTGATCAGTGGAACAACTGGGACAGAAGTCTTCCTGCCATCATTTGCACCAGGGAGCCAGGAGACTCCACAGCCTTCTGGGACTAGTCCATCAGGAGGAAGTGATCTCCCAGCAGGCTTTCACTTTTGAGCTCAGAGGTGAGATCTCCACCTTCTCTCTGGAGGAGACCAGCTAGGAGCACACAGAGCTTAAGATCAGTGGAGCAGCTGGGACCGAAGTCTTCCTGCTGCCAATTGCACCAAGGGTCCAGGAAACTCTACAGTCTTCTGTGCATAGCCTGCCAGCAGAGAGAGATCTCCCAGCAGTGCATTTACTTTTGAGCTCAGAGGAGTAAGGACACAGGCTTACAGGCCCACAGGAGGAATAAACTCCAGCCAGAGACAGGAATACCAACTAGCACCAGAGATAACCAGATGGCAAAAGGCAAGCACAAGAACCCTACCAACAGAATCCAAGGCCACATGGCAACATCAGAAGCCAGGTCTCCCAACACAGCAAGTCCCAGATACCCCAATACACCAGATAAGCAAGAGTGGGATTTAAAATCATATCTCATGATGCTGATAGAGGGCTTCATGAAAGACTTAAATAACTTCCTTAAAGAAATACAAGAGAACATCTGTCAAGGGTAAAAGCCCTTAATGAAGAAACACAAAAGTCCCTTAAAGAAATACATGAGATAATGGGTCAACAGGCAGAAGCCCTTAAAGAAGAAACACAAAATCCCTTAAAGATTTACAAGAAAACACAAACAATCAAGTGAAGGAACTGAACAAAACCATACAGGATCTAAAAGTGGAAGTAGAAACAATAAAGAAATCACAAAGTGAGACATCTCTGGAGATAGAAAACTTTGAAAAGAATTTAGGAGTCATAGATGCAAGCATCAATAACAGAATACAAGAGATAGAAGAAAGAACCTCAGGTGCTGAAGATACCATAGAAAATGTTGACTCAACAATCAAAGGAAATGCAAATGAATAAAGCTGGTAACCCGAAACATCCAGGAACTCAAGGATACAATGAGAAGACCAAATCTAAGGATTATAGGTATAGATGAGAGCGAGGATTTACATCTTAAGGGCGCAGTAAATATCTTCAACAAAATTGTAAAAGAAAACTTCCCTAACCTAGAGAAAAAGATGCCCATGAACATACAAGAAGCCTTCAGAACTCCAAATAGACTGGACCAGAAAGGAAAATCCTCCAGCACATAATAATCAAAACACCGAAATCACTAAACAAAGAAAAAAAATATATGAAGCAGTAAGGGAAAAAGGGCAAGTAACATATAAAGGCAGACCTATTAGAATTACACCAGACTTCTCACCATAGACAATGAAAGCTAGAAGATCCTGGATAGACATCATACAGACCCTAAGAGAACACAAATGCCAGCCCAGGCTACTATGACCAGCAAAACTCTCAATCATCATAGATGGAAAAACCCAGATATTTCATGATAAAAACCAAATTTGCACAATATCTGTCCACAAATCCAGCCCTACAAAGGACAATTGATGGAAAATGCCAACACAAGGAGGGAAACTACACCCTAGAAAAAGCAAGAAAGTAATCTTCTTCCAACAAACCCAAAAGAAGATACCCACACAAACATAAAAATAACATCAAAAATAACAGGAAACAACAATTACTACTCCCTAATATATCTTAACACCAATGGATTCAACTCCCCAATAAAAAGACATAGACTAACGGAATATTTCTCATGTAAATCTTCAATTTTATCAGAAAATGTTTGTAATTGCCCTTTTAATTAATTTAGTAATGTTTTTATGACTACCATTTTATCTGCATTATTTTTCATGATAATCTTCAATTTTAATATGTCTTTCTATATACTTCCTCTATTTTATCAGAAATGTTTCCAATGTAAATCTTTGATTTTATCACAAATGTTTCTAATTCCACCTTCAATTAATTTAGAAAGAGTTTTTACATCAACCATTTTTATACAAATTTTCCATGAAATGGTCAATTTTAACATGTTTGTCTATTTATTTCTTGAATTTTACCAGAAATATTTTCCATGTAAATCTTCAAGTTTACCAGGGAATGGTTATAATTCCACTTTTAATCAACTTAGGAATACTTTTATGCCTACCATTATTATATCTATATAAAAATTTTACATGATAATCTTCAATTCTAACATGTTTTTCTACATTTTCTACAATTTTATCAGAATATTTTCCATGTAAATCTTCAATTCTATCATAAAATGTTTCTACCCCATATTTCAATTAATTTAGCAATGTTTTACATGTCTACTACTTTACTCCTTAATTTTCCATGAAAATTATCAATTGTAACATGTTTATCTGAAATATTTTCCATGTAAATCTTTAATTTTATCATAAAGTGTTTTTACTTACATTTTCTTCCCTTTCAATAAATGAAAAAAATTAAAAAGATAAACAAAAAGTATATAAATATATAAAGTACTTTAAATGACAGGTAGAAGAAACATTTCAATAATGCAACAAAGATGAATGTCTCAGCCAATATTGTCTGTCTTATCAAAACTTGAATCAAAAGTTGTTTTGTTAAAAAAGAATGTTTTATTTATTGCATTTATGTTTATAAGTGGTTGTTACATGTACATTTGAAAACTGAATGCCTGGTGTCTGCAGGTATCAAAAGAGGGCATCAGAACCCCTGCAACTGGAATGATTTGCAGTTGTTGAACACAATGTGGATGCTTAGACCTGAAATGTAGTCTTAAGGTAAGAAAAAAAACGTGCTCTGTCCACTTAGCATTCTTTACATATTCTATATCTTACCTCATAAAATAGTCCTAAGTCCAAAAAAAGTATGCTATTTACATCAATTTATAATAGTCAAAGTATATACTATACTGAACAGATTTGCTTCGGTAGAGACAATATTTTGTGGAAAATTATATAATATATTATATAATATCCTAGTCCAACTCAGTCCCAATAAACTGTGCTTATTAGGAGTTTCACTGCTTCCTGATGTTTTAATGTATAATACACTTTGATAACAAAACTGATACCGTCTTAAAGTTTTTCTTGCTTATTATTGTTGCTTTCCTTTTAAAACTTAATTTCTTAGTACTTGGTCTCTGTTTTAAGTAGACAATTTCAGGTCTGTAAATCATTATGTATGCCAGGCTGGATTCAAACTCACAAAATACACCTGTCTCTGCCTTTCAAGTTCTAGGACTAAAGGCAGGCAACACCATTCATGGCCCAATTTTACATGTTATTTTTCAGAAAACAATGAATAAAACTAAAACATTAGTGTAAATTAATGTGACAAATAGATGTATTAAAATATACATTCGACAAAGTTTTAATAATTTTTTTTACATTTATTAAATAATACATAGCAAGTTCCTGTTATGGAGCAACATTTTAAAATAAAATACCAGAAAAGTTTTAATGTAGAAAAATTAAATTATGAATTCAAAGAATATATATTTGTGTTAAATAAATCTTGTCCATATAGTTAAACATTTTTTTTTTAATCTTTACAGGAAAGTAAACATGTTAGTGAGCTTTCTGATAATTTTATACATTTCTGATAGAAATTATCAACTGTTCATTTCTTTTTTTATATTAGATATATTATTTATTTACATTTCAAATGATGTCCCCTTTCCTGGTTCCCCCCCCCCAATCCCATAACTCATCTCTCCTCCTCCTGTTCCCCAATCAACCCCTTTCTGCTTCCCTGTCCTGGTATTCCCCTACACGACAGCATTGAGCCTTTCCAGGACCAAGGGCTTCTCCTCAAGGCCATCCTCTGCTGCCTATGTGTCTGGAGCCATGGGTAACGCCATGGTTGATGGTTTTGTCCCTGGGAGCTCTGGGAGTACTGGGTGGCTCTTATTGTTGTTCCTCCTATGCCACTGAAACCCCTTCATGTCCTTGGGTCTGTTCTCTAGGTCCTCCACTGGGGATCCTGTGCTCAGTTCAATGGCTGTCTGAGAGTGTCCCCCTCTGTATTTGTCAATTACTTGGGTAAGGATGAGCAGATTTCTATATCCTGTATTGGCCCTACTTTTTTTTCTCCCCGAGACAGGGTTTCTCTGTGTAGCCCTGGCTGTCCTGGAACTCACGCTGTAGACCAGGCTGGCCTCAAACTCAGAAATCCGCCTGCCTCTGCCTCCCAAGTGCTGGGATTAAAGGCGTGCGCCACCATTGCCCGGCGGCCCTACTTCTTTTTAAATTAATTTATTTTATTTGCATTCCAAATGATTTCCCCCCTTCCTGTTTCTCCTCCCAGAATTCTTCACCCCTCCCCCTTTGCCTTTGCCTCTGAGAGAATGCTCCCAAAATACCCCCCCCAAACTCCCTCACTTCCACATCCACAGCCACCTCAAACACATACATCCCAAGATCTCCCTTTCTTGGTGTCAAGTCTCAATAGGATTAGACACATCCTCTCCCACTAACAGATGTCAGGCAAGGCAGTTCTCTGCTATGTAAGTGGCATAGACCAGGCCATGTATGATCTTTGGTTGATGGCTTAGTCTCTGTGAATTCTGAGGGGTCCAATTAGTTGATACCGTTGTTCTTCTTATGGGGTTTCCACCCCTTTCAATACTTCCACTAACTCTTCTATAGGTGTGTCTGACCTCAGTCCAATGGTTGACTGTCTCAGTCAGCTGCTGGTAGTTCCTCTCAGAAGACAGCCATGCTAGGCTCCTGTCTGCAAGCACAACATGGACTCAGTAATAGTTTTAGGGTTTGGTGCCTGCACATGGGATAGATCCCAAGTTGGCCCAGTCACTGGATAACCTTTTCTTCAATCTCCTTTTCTTTCTCTTCATTTCCTTTAGACAGTAACAATTCTTGGCACACACACAAAAAAAATTGAAGATCTGTGGGTGGTCCCATCCTTCTGCTGGGCGAACCTGCCTTCCTATTGGAGGCAGCCTCTTTAGGTTCCATTGCACCACTCTTGAGCATTTCCACGATGGTCATCACCATTGAGTCTTGGCAGACTCTCACATCCCAGGTCCCTAGGACTGTCTAGTGGTTCCCCTCCTCTTCCATCAGCCCCCCTTCCCGCAGTATATTTCCATTTATTCTCCTTGCCCTTTGGGTTTCTCTCCTGTCTCCTCCCATACCTGAGTCTGCCCCCTTTCTCCTTCCCCCAGTCTCTTACCCTGGTCGCTCCCTTCCTCTGACTCCCATGATTATTTTGTTCCCCTTCTAAGTGGGTGTGAAGCATCTACACCTTAGTTTTCCTTCTTGTTAAGTCTGTGAGTTGTATCAAGGGGATTCTGAACGTTTTAGCTAATATCCACTTACGCATGCCCTTTGGTCTGGGTTACCTCACTCAGGATGTTATTTTCCAGTTCCATCCATTTGCCTGCAAAATTCATGGAATTTTAAAGTTGTAGATGTTATTGATGAGAAAAAATACCCCTTCCTGCATTTCTCCAATCACAAGCAAAACAACAGTCCAGGGTTTTATTTTCCCAAAATAGAAAATCCCAGTGAAGTATAGTAAGCACAGAATAATGCTTTGTTTCAGCAATTGACAAAGCAAAAATAGAAGCTGTAACATCCATATTGGAGTTTGCATGGAGTAAAGCAGCAGTGGCATGCTTTCAAATCTGGACTTTACAAATCTCTTGATCATTTCCATTCTTCTTGCTCTACCAACTTCAGCTTGCTGTGGTCTATTTCCTAGAATAGGAAGAAGTTTTGTCAGAAACAACTTTACCATTAACTGAATCTCTTACCATAGGATGCATTTGACACTGAGAAATGTGCAATCTTATAACTATGCATGAAGTTGAAGCATTTGAGAAAGAGCCATGATGCCTTCTAAATGTGACTAACAGAGAAGTCTCTGGGAAGCTGGCCTAAATATGGGGAAGTTGGTGTCTCAGGCTCTGCCTTTCCCTTTATCTGTTCAGACTGGTTGTCTGTTACACAGTTGAAAACCTTGAATATCTTCTTCAATATTCTTGACTTGGACATTTTAACCCATGTATCCCTTTAATAGACATGTCTGTTTTCACCATAACAGCAATGACAACAAAACTCTTCTTGGTTATAACATGGTTTACATAGAGTTGATTTTTTTCTTTACCTACAATGGTCACACTATGCATATGCTTTGAATATGACATAGAAACATAAATTAACTAGTGGATATTGTAGTATTCTTGAAGCTGTATTATATCTCTATTTTCTCTTCCTTTCTTCCTTCCTTTCTTCCTTTTTTCTTTCTTTCTTCCTTCTTTCTTATTTTCTTTCTTTGTTTCTTTCTTATCAATATAAGTATATAAAACATGCCCCCAAAATGTTATATTAACAAAATATTTTTACAATTTTTAAATAAGGAAAATAATTTATAGAAGCACTTACTATAATCTAATAATATTTAATGTTAAATTATAAGGCAAAGCTCAACTACGCATGTAGTTTTTAAACAAAATCAGGCAGTTCTGAGCCATCATTTCATATCATAACATACCATGGATGTTCTGATCTGACCTGCCTAGCCAGTATTGCTACATCAGCTATTTTTAATATCACAGTACTTGGTGGAATTTCCCGCCTCAGTTGGGAGTTCTGCTTTTGGCCTGATAAGAGAGACCTGTGCTGAGAAATGGAAACCTGTGTCATTGTTTGCCAGCATGGGGTAATTTATGTCATCAGACAGTCACATCTAGGGATTGGGCTTACAGTTTTTGCCTTTAAAGCCTGCTGCTTTTCAATAAAGTTGATCCTTGATCAGAAATTTGTCTTGGTTTCATTCTTCTCTTGTCTCTGTCCTTTAATTCACAGACCCCCATTTTAGGTACCTATGTTTACTGGTAGTTGCAGGTTGACTACAGCTTACCATATAATTTCTATACAGAAAAATGTAAATATCATTTTATAAGAATGATGCAGTTCTGGAGCACTTGAGAAAATCTCGAAATCAAAAACAACTTAAAATCAATGGAAAGAAGATTAAGTGATTAGTTTATTTTTGGGTAAATAAGTTTATTTTGGGGTATAAGGAAGAAATTCAGCTAGGAACACACTGTATTATGATGCCTCTTAGAACTACACAGAGAAATTTAAAGTCTTAAGCTGTATATTGGTGTCTGGAGTTCATGCTGTGGCCTAGAACCTATTGAAACTTTGGATGCACCAATCCAATGACTTATTAGTATAATAAGAAAGTGACAATGAACAGGCTTTGGCAAAGAGAAAGTGTTCAACCATAGCAAATGAAGACATTAAATCCATGTGCACTTAGTATCCCACACAAGAAATTTTCATAAAAAATATATAAAATGAACAGGGAAGCCCTAACAGAAATGCTATGGCCAGGGACTAGAATCACACCCATAGTTGGGTCCTGAGAGTTCATGATTAAATAATATACATCCTTAGTCAAATAAGGTGTAACATTACAAATTTATATTGAGTGGCATGAAGATTATATTCAAGCACACACTATTTTTGAGAGCCAGCCCATCCTGCACACATTGTGAAATCCATAAGATTATAGTATTTATAACTGACATAAATCTATAAAACATACTGTAGAATGTCTGTGGCAGCCAGTATTGTTGAAATACTTGTGAAGGCAGTTTTAATATCATCCCTGAAGCAAAAAATTAAGGGCCATATCTATTTGGATAGATTCAAATTCTAATATGATTATTTTTATGATTCTTAAGAAGTGTATTACTTCAAAATTGATCAGTCAAATCATGATTCCTCTGAATATACAACAAAAGACTGAAGTGAAGGTTTTGTCAGTATTATTTCTACCACTTTACATTTTGGTTCATGACTTAGGATTTTTCTTGCTGAGATTAAATATTGTGACCGAAGCAACGTAGGGATGAAAAGACGCACATTTTGCTTTTATTTCTAGTTCAATCATTGAAAAGAGTCAGTGTGTGAATTCAGATAGTTCAGGAACATGGAGGCAGGAACTGCTTATTGACTAGACCACAGAAAAGAACTGGATCATCCCATACCAATCATCAGTTAAGAAAATTTCCTATAGATGTGCTTAATAGCCCAACTATTGGAACAATTTCCTTAATTCAGGTCGATATTTATCAAATGTAACTTTTATTCACTAAATATAATTTTTTTTTGTCTCACAGGTTTAATGCTGAATAAGCTCCCCTGTCTAGTTTTGTATAAACCCTTGCAGGTTCATCTCAGCTCTTCTGGCTCAAATCTCTCCATCATGACTAATCCAAACTGGCCACTCTCTGTTTATTTCTTTTTTTTTTATTTTGATATTCTTTGTTTACATTCTAAATGATTTTCACTTTCCTGGTTTCCCCCTCCCAATAAGTCCCATAAGCCCTCTTCCCTCCGCCCATTCTCTAATCAACCAGTTCCTACTTTGTCTTGGTATTCCCCTACAATGCTGCATCAAGCTTTGGGCCCTCTGATTCCTTACTCTTGGGAATCATTTGATATGTGAATTGTGTCTTGGGTATTCAGAATTTCTGGGTTAATATCCACTTATCCGTGACTGCATTCCATGTGTGTTCTTTTGGGATTGGGTTACTTCACTTAGGATGATATTTTCCAGATCCAACGATTTGGATGGATTTCATGAATTCATTGTTTTTAATTGCTGAGTAGTATTCCTTTGTGTAGATATACCACATTTTTTGTATCCATTCCTCCATTGAGGGACATCTGGGTTCTTTCAAGTTTCAGCTATTATAAATAAGGCTGCTATGAACATAGTGGAGCAGTTGTTTTTATTGCATGCCAGGGAATCCTCTGGGTATATGCCCAGGAGTGGTATAGTAGGGTCCTCTGGAAGTGTTATGCCCAGTTTTCTGAGGAACCGCCAGGCTTATTTCCAGAGTGGTTGTACAAACTTGCATTCCCACCAGCAGTGGCAAAAGGAGTGTTCCTCTTTCTTTACATCCTTGCCAACACCTGCTGTCTCCTGAGTTTTTAATCTTAGCCCTTCTGACTGGTGTAAATCTCAGGGTTGTTTTGACTTGGATTTCCCTAATGACTAATGATGCTGAACATTTCTTAAGGTGCTTCGCAGCCATTCAAAGTTCTTCAGGTGAAAATTCTTTGTTTAGCTTTGTATCCAATTTTAATATGGTTATTTGGCTCACTGGAGTCTAACTTCATTAGTTTTTGTATATATTAGATATTAGCCTTCTATCAGATGTAGGGTTGGTGAAGATCTTTTCCCAATTTGTTGGTTGCCATTTTATCCAATTGACAGTGTCCTTTGCCTTACAGAAACTTTGTAATTTTATGAGGTCCCATTTGTCAATTCTTATTCTTAGAGCATAAACTATTGATGTTCAGTTCAGGAACTTTCCCCCTGTGCCCATGTCCTTAACGTTCTTCCCCAGTTTCTTTTCCATTAATTTCAGTGTGTCCGGTTTTATGTGGAGGTCCTTAATCCACTTAGAGTTGAGCTTAGTACAAGGAGATAAGAATGGATCAATTCACATTCTTCTGCGTGCTGACCTCCAGTTGAGCCAGCACCATTTGTTGAAAAGGTTCTCTTTTTGCCACTGGATGGTTTCAGCTCATTTGTCAAAGATCAAGTGAGCATAGGTATGTGGGTTCATTTCTGGGTCTTTGATCCTATTCCATTGATCTACCTGCCTGTCACTGTACCAATACCATGCAGTTTTTAACACTATTGCTCTTCACCATGATCAAGTAGTCTTCATTCCAGGAATGCAGGGGGTGGTTCAATATATGGAAATCCATCAATGCTATCCACTACATAAACAAACTCAAAGAAAAAAAACCACATGGTCATTTCATTAGATACTGAAAAAGCATTTGACAAAATTCAGCATCCTTTCATGCTAAAAGTTTTAGAAAGAACAGGAATTCAAGGTCCATACCTAAACATAGTAAAAGAAATATATAGCAAACTGGTAGCCAACATCAAACTAAATGTAGAGAAACTTGAAGCAATCCCACTAAAATCAGGGTCTAGACAAGGCTGCCCCCTCTCCCCATATCTTTTCAATATAGTACTTGAAGTTCTAGCTAGAGCAATTAGACAACATAAGGAGGTCAAAGGGATAAAAATTGGAAAGAAGAAGTAAAACTATCACTATTTGCAGATGATATGATAGTATACTTAAGTGACCCAAAATACTCCACAAGGAACTCCTACAGTTGATAAACAACTTCAACAAATTGGCTGGTTATAAAATCAATTCAAGCAAATCAGTAGCCTTCCTATACTCAAAGGATAAGTAGGCTGAGAAGGAAATTAAGGAAATGACACCCTTCACAATAGCCACAAACAATATAAAGTATCTTGGTGTGACTCTAGTCAAACAAGTGAAAGATCTGTATGTCAAGAACTTCATGTCTCTGAAGAAAGAAATCGAAGAAAACCTCAGAAAATGGAAAAATCTTCCATGCTCCTGGATTGGCAGGTATAATATTGTAAAAATGGCCATCTTGCCAAAAGCAATATACAGATTCATTGCAATCCCTATCAAATTTCCAACTCAGTTCTTCATAGACTTAGAAAGAGCAATTCTCAAATTCATCTGGAATAATAAAAAACTCAGGTTAGCTAAAACTATTCTCAACAGTAAAAGAACTTCTGGAGTAATCAGTATCCCGGACCTCAAGCAGTACTACAGAGCAATAGTGTTAAAAACTGCATGGTATTGGTACAATATGTCTGTACCAGGCAGGTAGATCAATGGAATAGGATCGAAGACCATCTCTGCTTCTTACTGAACGGCTTTGCTTGGAAAAACTGCCCCTGAATTCCATAAACTAAACTGCCCTCACTGACTTAATCTAACAAGCAAAGGACCAGCCTTGCCTTAGAGAGGAGTCCTGAGAAAAGGGGTGTCTGAGAATGGCAAAAAGAATGTCATGAAGTCAAATCATGGATCCAAGCTTATGACATATGTTCTGCTTGCTATTCTATTCTAAAAGATCTCTCTGTCCATTTCCAGCTTGCTTATGTGTTTTGTGTGTGTGTGTGTGTGTGTGTGTGTGTGTCTGTCTGTCTGACCGTCTGTCTTTCAGTCTGTGTTTGTGTCTCTTTCCTCCAAGCAGTTCTCTATTTTTATCCTAAATATTATTCTCTGGAGTATTAATTTATTAATTATTATTATCATTTATTTATTAATTATTTACTATCTTTTTATTTATTATCTTATGAATCAGTATCATATGATCCTTGCCCTTGAGAGACAGCAAGCATACATATTTCTTTCTTTACATTGCAGAAGAATTCAAAGATCTATCTAACTTTTTTAAGAGGACAAAATAATTGTAGGGGATCCCTGCTCTGAAATTACCATTTCTACCACTCCTTGGCCTAACCTCAGTGTGTCCCAGGCTAACCTTGAACTCAGGAATCTACCTGCCTTTGTATAATTCTGACAATCTGGCTCTTAGTGTAGCTGCTTTTGTTCTTATAAATTCATAAAGCTCACTAATAAAAACTACATCTTTGTATTTTACCTAGTTAAGAAATTATATATTTTGAAATTCATGTATCTAGATCTTTTTCCCATTGCCTCAAGGGCTGTTCTGAAGTTCCCAGTGTTTACCATTTTGCTGAGACATAGTCACAACTCTTACTACTGATATCTCTAATTCTCATGGAGTCAATAACGTTAACAGTGAGGACATTCCTCAGAAGAATGTGAAAATGTGTACATTATTACATAAACAGACCATATGCCCACAGTATGGAGGCTCATAATGGGGCCCTGTCTCGGGGGCAGGAACCATGTTACTCTGTCCCCTCCAGGTCACATTGGGCTCTCATCACTGAATTGATTCTTTAATGAGGTATTAAATCTTCACTTTCATGCATTCATTTTCAAGAACTTTTCTTGCTCGCAGCCTAATTTTGTAACATGAAAATAGTGTTCTTGGTATTTATTTTAGGGACATTGTGTTGTTTAAACTGTTAAAAATTGTTTTTATCTTCTTAAAATTATGGTTACACTGTTAGAATTTGGTGTTGTATTCTAAAAATTATGGTTATGTTCTATGATGTCACTCTTTAAAAACATACTTTATTTTAATATTGCAAAGACAACTTTTAAAAATCTTTAAATATATAAAGCATGGGACATAATACACTTTATGAAATATTTCATTATGATGTCTTCATTAGTGTATTATGGTTATAATGAAAGAATCAATTTTAATGATGCCAATAATGGATATAATAACAAAAGATTTTCAGTTTAAAAATGCAACTATTAAAAAAATGTAACTATTGAGTAATGTAATATGATGTCAATTATATATACATTCATGAGATTTTTTTTAATGTGTTGTAGCTTTGCCTTTTTTCTTTTACTTTTCATTAAAACAGCTATGTTGCTCTATAAATTATAGCAATGATACCAGGAATAAAAATTAAGAAATTTTTAGTTAAAAAAATTTTTTTTTGAGGTTTACAATATTCAAGATGTTAAGAATCATTGACATTTTGTTTTTATTTTTTTGTTTTGTTTTTCAAGACAGGGTTTCTCTGTATAGTCCTGGCTGTCCTGGAACTCACTCTGTAGACCAGGCTGGCCTCGAACTCAGAAATCCACCTGCCTCTGCCTCCCAAGTACTGGGATTAAAGGCGTGTGCCACCACTGCCCAGCAGAATCATTGACTCTTGAAATCTATGTGTTCCTTCTATTCAGTTAGCCTGAGATCCAGAAAGGCTCCAACAATGCTCCAGCAGCCCCCTCCCTTTTCAGTTACCTTGTGATTTTAGCTCCCTCATCTTGTCCTTAATCTTTTCCCCAATTTGTTAACTTTTTCTGTCCTTACACTGCCTTCAGCTTAAACTTCATCATATGGGAAACTGTTATGTTCCACAATGATATACTATATAAAGATCAAAAACTTCCTAGTGTCTTTATGGAGTATATTTGTCTGTTGTAAAGTACTATTTTGTTAGTAGAAGAGTTTCAATTCGTAACTGATTTTTAAGGCTCAAACTTAATCGGGATTGAAAGTAACCTTAAAAAATAATTAAATACACCAGGCAGTGGTGGCACCCACCCTTAATCCCAGCACTTAGGAGGCAGAGACAGGCAG
The DNA here is from genome assembly GCA_964023405.1 of Apodemus agrarius. NCBI lineage: Eukaryota > Metazoa > Chordata > Mammalia > Rodentia > Muridae > Apodemus > Apodemus agrarius. The sequence goes on from OZ030013.1 coordinate 17,100,109, forward strand.
ATTTCTGAGTTCGAGGCCAGCCTGGGCTACAGAGTGAGTTCCAGGACAGCCAGGACTACACAGAGAAACCCTGTCTCGAAAAACCAAAAAAAAAAAAAAAAAAAAAAAAAAAACTTTGTTGGTGTAATTTTAGGAAGCATGCTTCTCCTTGCTTGCTCTTCTCTTTTGTCCACACCCCAGGTGGCTCCACTACCGTCCCTCCCATTCCTCCTGAGAACACCTGGAGCAGCCACTCTTGTTCCACAGACCATCCATCCTGGTGGCTAGCTCTGCTGACCACCCATGACTGTTCTTGTCTCTTTCAGCTCCCAAACAAGCACTCCCAGTGTCTGCTTGTTGCTTGGCCTGTGCCACAATGGCTGCCTGGCCCAGCTCTCTTTAGCCCTGGGAAAGGAAGGAAAACACTAGAGACTGGAGTTTCTGCTAGTGCATGACAAATACAGAGGGGAACAGGGGGAAGGAAGATGGCTTATGGGACTTTCTGGGGGGACCAGGAAAGGGGAAATCATTTGAAATGTAAGCAAAGAATATATCGAATAAAAATTAAAAAAAAAAAAAAAAAGCTGACCAGAGAATTCAAAGGCAGGACGAAAAGTATCTTGCTCCACTCTTCCTGGCCTCTATCAGTGCCCCAAGGATCCTACGTGTGTGCTGCTTCCTCTCTGCTCTGGTCCCCAATCCTCTCCCTCCTTCTTTTCCTGTCCTGCAAGGAAAACCAGCCTCCATATCTTTGCCCAGCGATTGTTTTCTGCTGTGTTCATTAGTCAATCATCAATTAAGGAAACTCCCCCTACATTATTTAGTCTCTGGTTTATGTTTCAATTTAGAGGGAAAAAAAAAAAGATTGTTTAACTCCGAAATGCTAGGTACATCATGCTAGCCCTCAAACCATTCAGAGACCTGCTGAATATGGCATTTAATATGTTTAAAATTTATGACAGACAAATACTTCCACATCCTTACAGTGAAGACACTCCATCCCCTTGGTCTCCAAGAAGAAATGGGCACAATAACAAAGGATTCCACCTCGATTGTGGATCTATAAACACTAGCCATAACTGTTCCAATGTTGCTCCTGATGTCAGGGAAGATGTTTGGGGTTGGTAAATACAGTTATAAATATTGGAAGTTCTAAAAGACTTTTATAATTAGAGAGTCTAAGAAGGTATTTTAAGATATATAAATGGAAGTAATAGAATTATAAAAAATAATTCAAAGGGAACTATTTCCCCCTCCTCCCCATTCTATTGTTACTTTAACATTGGTCAATGGAGTTCTGATAAAATGGAACACAGGTTGCTTATAATTCAGTCACAAGTTCAAGATATTGAAACTTCCTTTTGTCTTCAGAATATAGACTTAATGGTGCTTCTCCACATGCTAAAATTATCGCTGCTCAATCTTTACCGCTATCACTCTGGACTAAGAAAAAGAATGTTCTGTTCCTTTTAACCCAAATGTATAGCTTTCCCTAGGTTTCAAAGTCATGAGTCTATTCCTGTTTTATAGACACCTGTTAACTACTTTTTTCTAAAATATGAATTTCAATACAATGATAATATTAATGAACATTCTTTTGTAAACTAAGATTTCCATAAGCATTAGGAAATAAAAAAAGTTATAAGATTTGGATTCCACCTGCCACAGTTTTAATCTATGCCAGGTATCCATTTAATCAAGGACACATGCCTGTTCTTGAAAGTGGGATTTTCCCCTTGGTCTTAAGATTCCTTGCCTTCCCCAATTGTTAGAAAAATTTAATGTCTGGCCCTCGTTTATATTTGTCTCAGCAGATTTTCACCTGGCTGATAGAATCCATCCAGGGATCACTCATGAAGCTGTTGAGCTGCCTGACTTGGTGACATTTGATGTCAACCAGTCCTGTGGAGGTGATTGTTTCCTGTCTTTTAGCTGGATCACCTAATCAGATGGTTCTGATGAATGCCCTATTGTCCAGCCTTTGACAAGCATTCCAGTCCACTGAGAAGGACACCTGTTCAGGATCCTGACCACGCTGAGTGACTCTGAATGTAGGTAGGATACAATCCTGGATTCATCACTCTCATCTGAAGCTTGCTGTCTAGAAACGTCAGGAGGCGGACAAGTGATGGGCCATCAGACAACACCAAGAGACCTATTAAAAATCAGACTGATAAAAGACTCTGGAGATTTGTTTTCTGTTCTGTGTTATCTTGAGTTGCAAATACACATGCCCCAGTACAACATATATGGACTTTGATTAGAACTACAGATGGGAGCCTTGTTACTAATATCACTGCCCATGGTTCCCCCACTCTCATATTTGACTTAAATTGTTTAGGTCCAAATGGAATAGTTGCCCAAAGACTGCAAGTATATACGTTTTCTCATGTTCTAAGTCTTTTGGATGTGGAATCCAGAGTATGGAAAATAATTTGGCCACCTTTCAGGTATATGCCTGTCCCTCAGATGAAGACTCTGACTGTGGGGCACAAGACATATACTTTTGTGCTACATGGGGCTGTGAAACATTACCTCCCTAGGTTCCCAAGAAGGATAATTGTATTCAGTTACATAATGTTGAAATACCATTCTTAGAAAACTGGAAAAATCAACCACAATTTAAATTAAGATAAAAAAAATGGGATTAGTAATGTATAGAATATAGAAAAGATTTGGGGACTCTGCCTATATGTGTCTGGTAAAGAGTTTGGAATTATGTTCACTATCCAGAAATTCCAGGTCACCAAGAACAGATTCTTAGATGCCATTGGTCCTAAAGGGGTGTTAAACCCTTTTCAGGAGTTTTCCTTACTATTTCGTACCTCAAAAGGCATTTGGTTCCTTCTGGCTGAGGACTCACTCCCTTTTATCCTCAGTGAGGCTTCTGACTTTTGCTTACTTTATTGTCTCAGGTGTACTATTATTCTGAAGAGAGAGGCTAAAGACTCATAGGACTTCTACACTGATCCCAGATGGCCAAGGAAGCTCCAGTACTAGTGCTGCTCTTAGTAGGCATGGGCATTGCAGGGTCTGCCGCTTTGGGAGTAGCAGCACTTATTAAAGAAGATCACATTTTTAAGTAATTTAAATATTGATCATTACCTGTCAGAATTAAAAATAAAAAGCAAAAAATAACAACAAAGAATCAATCACTTAATTTCTTCTCTTGATTCAGCTAAGTCATATTACAAAAAAGAAGAGGATTTGACCTTCTCTTCATGCAACAAGCTTGTTTACATATTGTTCTAGGTGAACAATGCTGTTTCTATGCAATTAATCAGGCATAATAAAAGAAAGATTAAACTAAATCTTATAATGGATGAGAGAGAGAAAGAGAGAGAGAAAGAAAGAGAGGATGAGAGACAGAGAAAAAGAGAGTGAGAGAGTGTGTGTGTGTGTGTGTGTGTGTGTGTGTGTGTGAAAGAGAGAGAGAGAGAGAGAGAGAGAGAGAAGGCAAACAAAGGCTGGTATAAATGTTAAATGTTTGCTTAACTATTCTCCCTGGCTAACCTCATTCATAGCAGCTATAATGGGCCCGTTGTACCTTCTCCTATTAATTTTGATTTGGGGGCCTTAGCTTCTTTTATCAAGAAATGCATTACAGCTGTCCAGCTCATGGATCTTTAGACCCAATATAATCTACTGTAGGAGAAAAAATAATTTTAAGTACTTTTCATATTACTTTCATAAGGGATAGAAATAAAAATATACTTTGATACATTCTTTAAAATTCACTTACTTGTCTTTAAAGAATTACAAAAGAATAGAAAATATATCTAAAATATCATGCTCATTTGCATTTTAATAATTTTTACAATTTTTGAAGTAAAATAATTCATTGTCTTTTATTTTTTAAATTTTTATTAGATATTAGCTTTATTTACATTTCAAATGTTATCACCTTTCCTCATTTTCCCTCTGAAAAACCCCTCTCCCATCCCCCCTCTTCCAGTCAATGATTGGACAACTCAAAGGGGGATTGTTGAGGTGCCCACCCTCCATCCCTGCAGCATAGCTGTTGCTATTTTATTCTGTGTCTGCTGGCTATTTCATATTGTTGCTCTAATATGTCTGTCAGCTGTTGATACAGAAAACAGGTCATCTTGTGGACCCACTTGATCTCATCCCCATTACAAAATATCAATTTCCAATACACAAAGGGACATATTATCTAGAACTCCAGTGGCCATACCTATTGTGATCCTATCGTGGAATTTCCTACCAGGAAACACACAACCATAAGACTCTACTAAGAATTAGAGAATAAAACAGAAACCAAGAAACATAATACCCACCCTAAAAAGACAAAATTAGATACCAGCACCTAGAATTACAGCCATATTAAACTTAGATACCTAAATGCCACACAGTAACACTCAGGAAAATGTGGCTCCACTAAGCTCAGCAATGCAACCCCAGTAAGTTGTGAGTATTGCAACCATAGCTGAAGAACACAGAAAAAGGCTTTATAATAGTCTTAGGAATGTAAGACAGGTCCTTAATGAGGAAATAAATCCCCTAAAGAAATCCATGAACACAGAGACAGTGGAAGAAAATGAATAAACCAGTTCAAGGCCTAAGTAGAAATGGGATCAACAAAGAAAATTTTAAGTGAGGGATTTGTATAAAGAAAAAGTTATAAAGTTATAAAAATTATAAAAATTTATGAAATTATCGATTAAATACTTGTGAACTAAAGCCAACAACATCTCAAAACAGTCATCTACAGTGATGGCATAGGCTTTATCTTCGATATGCAGAGGTCATTCAACATATGTCAATGTAATCTACCATGTAAATAACTGAAAGAAAAAGATCAACATGACTATCTCATTAAATGAGGAACAGACCTTTGACAAAATCTAATACTTTATCATAACCAAAGTCCTGCGGATATTAAGAATTGAGGAGATATATCTCAATGCAATAAAGATAGTTTACAGAAAGCCCATAACCAATATCAACTTAAATGGAGAGAATCAAAGCAATTCCTCTAAAATGGGGAAGAAGTTGAGGTTTCCCACTCTCTCCATTTCTCTTCCACATAGTATTTGAAGTCTTTTAGCTAGAGCAGTAAGGCAAGGGATGAAGATCAAGGGGATAAAAATTGGAAAGGAAGAAGTCAACGTACCTTCATTGGCAGTTGATATGATAGTATACATACATGACCCTAAAAACTGTATTGTGAAAATCCTACAGTGCATAAATGCTTTCATCAAAATGACTGGATACAAATTATCTCACAAAAATCAAGAAATAAAATAGATGAACAACGTGTTTTAAAAATATCCTTAAATGATATAAAACTGGGCTGGGCGTGGTGGCACATGCCTTTAATCCCAGCACTTGGGAGGTAGAGACAGGCAGATTTCTGAGTTTGAGGCCAACCTGGTGTACAGAGTGAGTTCCAGGACAGTCAGGGCTGCACAGAGAAACCCTGTCTTGAAAAACAAAAACAAAACAAAACAAAAAGATATAAAACTTTTTTAGTAACTCTAACCAAGCACCTAAAATACTTGTGATAACAACTTTTATGTATTGGAGAAAGTAACTGAAGATCTCAACATTTAGAAAAATCTCCCATGTCCATGGATTTGTAGTTTTTGATAGAAGGAATCCACATATTCAGTGCAATTCCCATTAACATCCCAGCACAATTCTTGACAGATATTGAAAGGACAATTTTCAATTAATATGGAAACACAAAATACTAAGTATAGGAAAAATATATCCTGATTGATAAAAGAATTGTGAGAATTATCCCTATTCTGTAGTTCAAGATGTACAATGGAGCTATAGAGAAGTAAACAATAATGGCATAAATGGCACATTGATCAATGGAATCATATCGAATTCTCAGACATAAATCCACCTATCTATAGACACCTGATGCTTGATAAAGAAGCCCAGAGTACACAACGGGAGAAAGACAGTATCCTCTATAAATAATGCTGACCAACTTCATGATGGCTTCATGCAGAAAAATCCAAATAAATACATACTTATTACTCTGCAAAGAACTCAACTCCAATTGATTCAAAGACCTCACATAAGACCAGACACTGATACTGATAGACAAGAAAGAGGGTAATCACTTTAACTTATTGGTAAGGAAAAGATTTCCTAATACAGCCATTCACACAATTAATAAGTGGACATTATGAAACTGAACATCTTTTGTATTGCAAAGAATATTATCAATTGGACAAAGCAGTGCTCCCCAGAATGGGAAAATCCTTAGTAGCTGTGTGCAGCCATCTGCTGCAATGCTAATATCCAAAATGTATAAAGAACTCACAAAAATATTTTTGAACAAATAAAGAAATCAATTAAAATATGGGGAACCTATTACTGGAGAGACAAACTACTCTTTAGGATAGCAGGAAATCTCAACAAAAGATGGTCAACAGACAACAAACCAATGCTACTCTCTGAAGTACAGCCTTACTTCATATTTTATGGTAATTCTTTCTTGGTTTAAGTAAAATATTTCAGAAAGGCATGAAAAGACATACCTCTAGTTACTGGATTTTGAAGGATGAGGCAGGAAGATCCTGAATTTAAGAGAACCATAAAACATATCATAAATTTCAGGACAGAAAGGAAAATGATATAGTGACAATATATACCACCTAAACCAGTAAGTTGAATTAATATGAAAAAAATCTTCATTTTAATTAATATTACCATGTAGAATTGTATAGTGTAGAATTAATTATATGTCTTTACGGAATGCTGCTCACATATAGAAAATATAACAAAATTTACTAGAATAACTACATATCAGAAAAGGTAGCCACTACAAGAATAAATATCAAAATTAAACAGCCTTCCCTCTTCATTCTTTATGATTTCTTCAATTTAAAGACAATAAGTTTCTTAAGCAATGATTCTTTTTTTTTTTTAAACTTGCCTTCATTTGTAATAAAATTGCAAATGGCCTATTGATGTATATATTTCATTTACTCTTGGTTAATTTTGTTTCTGGTTTTTTTTGTTTGTTTGTTTTTGTTTTTTCGTAACAGACTCAGATTATGTGATTTAGGGGCTTCTGTATTTTGAATATTCTAGTTTATTCACATTTAAATATTTTTCCTACCTTTTTCACTACGGTTTAGTGGTTTTAACCCACATTTGGTGAGATAAGTAATTCTTTAACACTATCACATCCTCTTTCCAAGTGCATAATATCATAGCTACCACCTTTCCCACCAAAAGTTAATATTTCTAATTATACACATTGATTCATTCCACTCTGCCAGAATCTACAGCTCAAGCCCTATACCTAAATCTATGGGAAAATTTGAAATGGGGTTGTGGAAGAACTGTGCAGACAAGGGCTGTTGATGCTAGATATTACTTGTACATATGACAAAGGAACTGTCCTGAGAACCTCAACAAGACAGCTTAAACAAGACCACTGTAATGAAAATGTGAGCTGCTATGGTAACATGGATGGGTAGTATTTTTCATGATGTCACCTTATATAAAGACCTACAGGTGTTCAATATTGCTGAGATAGGGAGAATCAGGATTTCTGTTATATTTTGTCTTTTGTTATTTTTTGCTTTGTTTTATTTTTGTTTTGGGGGTGTTTTGTTTTGATTAATGAAAAACTCTCTTATAAATTCTTCACCCCCAAGACTCTTTCATTTTTGTGTGTATATATATATATATATATGAAAATGTGTGTGTATACATATGTGTAACAATAATAAAAAAATCATAAATTGGAGAAGGAGTATGAGATCAGAGGAGTTGAGGTGGGAGAGACAGGGATGAAAATGATGTTAGTATATAATGACATACAAAATTTGAAAAATATATAAACCTTTTATTTAAAATTAAAAGTTATTTTAAAATTTACAAAAATTGAAACATAAGTAAATATGTGCACAAGACTATTTATAAAATGATTTCAAATTATACATTATAAACCATCCTAGTTCCTCAGCTTTCAAAGTGTCATTTTATCTTTCTGTTCTCTTTTTCTATGTAATAGCAATTCTTGAGTTAGGGTCTCCCAACTATGTGTTCATTCACTGCCACTATCATGATAGATTGTAAATGCTATGAGGGCAGATAGTGTGAAAAGGACTGATAAAAATATTGGCTATACAGTGTAGACCCTGGGCCTGTAAAGATTGGATCCAGTTTTGTAGAGAAAGGGGGGGGGGTGATTGGGGAATAGTTGGGGGGGAGAGGAATTATGGGACGTATGGTGGGGGGGACTGGGAAAGGGGAAAGCCTTTGGAATGTAAACATAGAATATAGAAAATAAAAAATTAAAAAAAAAGAAAATGAAATGCTATAAAAAACAAAAAAATATACTTTAAAGTACAACAGAATGGTGCTGGTTCAACTGGAGGTCAGTATGCAGAAGAATGTGAATTGATCTATTCTTATCTCATTGTACTAAGCTCAACTCCAAGTGGATCAAGGATCTCCACATAAAACCAAACATACTGAAACTAATAGAAAAGAAACTGTGGAAGAGCATTGAGCACATGGGCACAGGGGAAAATTTCCTGAACAGAACACCAGTATCTTATGCTCTAGATCAAGAATTGACAAATGGGACCTCATAAAATTACAAAGTTTCTGTAAGGCAAAGGACACTGTTAAAAGGACAAAGCAGCAAACAACAAATTGGAAAAGAGCTTCACCAATCCTACATTAAACAGAGGGCTAATATCCAATGTATACAAAGAACTCAAGAAGTTAAACTACAGAGAGCCAAATAACTCAATTAAAAAAAAAAAAAAAAAGAGTACAGAGTTAAACAAAGAATTTTTACCTGAAGAATTTCGAATGGCTGAGAAGCACCTTAAGAAATGTTCGACATCATTAGTCATTAGGAAAATGCAAATCAAAACAACCCTGAGATTTCACCTCACACCTGTCAGAATGGCAAAGATTAAAAACTCAGAAGCCAGCACCTCACACCTGTCAGAATGGCAAAGATTAAAAACTCAGAAGACAGCAGGTGTTGGCAAGGATGTGGAAAAAGAGGAACACTCCTCCACTGCTGGTGGGATTGTAAGCTGAAACTTTCTTAATGTAAAGAAACTGAGCCGAGTTACTATTGTATATGATATCATATTTATTTTTGGAAATCAGCTTTCATCAAAGAATATTTTAAAATTAATATGCAATGGAAGATTTACAGAGGATAAATCTACATTTGTAAATTTTTAATGGCCATTTCTTTGTTGTTTTCCTGTTGCACAAGAACTATGTGTATTTTCTGTGTAGGCTAATCTGGGCTCTGAGTAATAGCTTTTCTTTTCTTTTTTTCTTTTCTTCTTCTTCTTTTTTTTTGTATACCAATTCAGATTTCCAGAACTATCACACATGTACTCTAAACATGAAGGGATAAGCTGCCTTTGCTGATACAGCCCTGAAAATATTTTCCTTCATTTCTCTCACATTTTCTTAGTTAGAGTAAATTCAACTCCCAAATTGATGAGACATTGAAAAGCGAATTTAAAAACCTCTTATGGATGAAGCTATATTTTTGCAACCATCTACTATAAATACGACTTTTTCTATAAAACATTTTAATGTACCAAATTCTATTCCCTTACTTAGAATTTACAATCTTTTTCCCATCCTATCACATAAAGTCTCATCTTGTTATGGTGTAAGTGAGAAGTCTAAAAGTCTTCTTCTAAATTAGAGTAAAATGGATATCTTAGTCCATAAGGATTGGTATTGTTTGTCTGTTTAGCATTCTTATTATTCAGAAGACTTTGGAATGGAAAGGATCAATTATCAGGTTCAGTCACAACATCACTGTGTTGTATGTAAAGTATGGTATGCCTATGATAGTTTCTTCACTATAATGTAGAAAATGGGAAGACACCATCGTGAGAGACAGAATTCTAGTCCTGCACAAAACACCATGACCAAGAAGAAAGTTGGGAAGGAAAGGGTTTATTCAGCTTACACTTTCACATTGTTGTTGATAACCAAAGGAAGTCAGGACTGGAACTCATGCAAGTCAGGAAGCAGGAGCTGATGCAGAGGCCATGGAGGGATGTTACTTACTGGCTTGCTCAGCCTCCTTTTTTATAGAACACAGGACTACCAGCCCAATGATGGTACCACCCACAATGAGCCCTCCCACCCTTGATCACTAATTGAGAAAACGCCCCACAGCTGGATCTCATGGAGGCATTTCCTCAACTGAAGCTCCTTTCTCTGTGATAACTCCAGCCTGGGTCAAGTTGACACACAAACCAGCCGGTACATTCACTGTGTATTTGAAATCCAGATATTCACAGGCTGGTTTATTAGTTTGTTTGTTTCCACTTTTTTTTTACTTTATTAAGGTTTATGTTTTCTTTATGAATATCAATGATCTATAAGGAATTTTTATTCCATCGTGTGGCTGATATTTTCCATAATTAAATAGGCTTGAGATGCCTGAATGCTTTCATCATACTACTCGCCTGCCCTCAAATTTTGAGGTTATGAAAATTTCATACTCATCATTGTTCCTTCAAAGAACAAACTATAGATTCTTCCACAAAGAGATCTTGGAATCAATCTCAGAAAATGGACAAAAATCTCCAGCAAAGCAGTTATCCTCTCAGTAAAGAACAGAGGTCCTCCTAATGGAAGTGTTGACCAAGTAAGTGGTTGTCTAGTGCCAAGCAGTCAGGTCGAAAAACACACATGGAACATTATATGGACTCAATTGGGTACATTGCATATATATATATGTATATATACATACATATATAAGTACACACACATGTGAGTATGTGTTTGTGTGTGTGTGTGCCTGTGTGTGTGTGTGTGTGTGTGTGTGTGTGTCAGTATGTGCACATGTGATAAAAATTAACCTAAAAAGAGACTGGGGGATACTATAGGGGAAGGTTTAGAAAAAGGAAAAGGCAGGGAGAAATGTTGTAACTAGATTAAAATAACATTGAAATGTGTACTCTTAATACATAGTTACAATATAGCTGGCTGCTACAAAGAATCATTCCGTAACTATTTTAAAGACTACAATAATTCTCATTTTTAAAGTACATGATGTTGAAGGTATGCAGTTAAGGCCTGTTGAAGAACACATATATGCAGAAGTGTCCGAGTCACTTGTTTTAGTCTTTCTAAGAGTCTAACTAAGGATTTACACACCCACTCTGGCTATGATCTTTCAATTGTGGTTATTTCATGCTTTGAGATTCTTTGTTGGCTGAAAGCTTATGCAGAGCTTTTGTTATGGCACCAGAATTCCACTTCAGGGCAAAAGAATAACTCATTCTTTAGTGTATCTCCCACTATGTTTGTTTTGTTGTGAAAATTATTTGGATAGTACTCGGAACACCCTTCCAAGAATTGTAGTTTATAAGATCCTCGGGCTATAAAATTCATTTTCTTTTCTGAATTTTTGGAAATGTAACAGTTTGGTGACATTTTCTGACATAATGTAGGTCTCTATTCTGTTATATTCAAAGAGCATTTCTTATTATTCTTTACTCCTTTCCTGACAATAGCCTCAAAGCAGTCTAACTGCACAAAATCAGAGTCCTACTTGCTTCTATTAGCAATGTTCTCAAGGTCCCTTAATTCCCTTGGAGCACTTGGTCCTAAAGCCACATATTTTTTATTGTCAAGTATATGCAAAAATGTACTTCTAAACATTTATTAAGTAATAATATGAGATCCACTTTCTAGCCAATGGAACATAAGTAGAAACATCTGATTTCTTTTTGCCTTTCATCTTCTACTTTATTAGTAGAAAAAAAGAATATATCAGTATGATTACATTCTGAATATTTTAATGCAAAAATGAACTAAAAGAATCTACATTTTGCAATAACACTAAACAAAAGGGAAGGAAATAATTAAGTGTGTAGATTTATTATGGTGTGTTTAAGCTATTCTATAAATCAATATTAAATTTTCCCCAAAGACAATTTTGGTAAGTCATTAAGACTTATGGGAAGATTAACATCTCATAGTCTACAAATTTCTTGATATGTTTATATTTCTGTTTTGTGTCTGTAAAGAAGATAAGAGTTTCACACTAACAGGTCCTTTAAGTAAAATAAACGAAGTGTTTTGGTTAAAAGCAGTACAAAAGTTATTTGCTGAAAAGTGTATTGTTCCCCAGTTTTCTCTTTTTAAAATTGTATATATTGTAATTGTTATTTCCCAGGTTTTGGCTCCTGGTTAGCTCACCAATGTTATTTTCCAGGTTTCAGCACCATTGTTTTGTTTTTTGTTTTGTTTTGTTTTGTTTTTGTTTTTGTTTTACAATTTTTTCTATATTCTTTGTTTGCATTCCAAAGGCTTTCCCCTTTCCCTGTTCCTTCTTCACCATATGTGCCATATGTCCTCTTCCACCACACCCCACCCCATCCCCACCTATTCCCCAATCACCACCCCACCATTTCTCTGCTCTATTCTGGTACTCTCCTACAAAACTGGATCCAGTCCTTTCAGGACCAGGGTCCTCTCCTTCCTTCTTCTTGGGAAACTTTTGACTTGCTAATTGTGCCTTGAATATTCAGAGCTTCTTGGCTCATTAATATCCACTTATCAGTGATTGCAATTCATGTGTATTCTTTTGTGATTGGGTTAACTCAGGAGGATATTTTCCAGATCCAACCATTTGCCTACAAATTGCATGAATTCATTATTTTTAATTGCTGAGTAGTATTCCATTGTATAAATATACCACATTTTCTGTATCCATTCTTCCTTTGAGGGACATCTGGGCTCCTTCCAACTTCTGGCTATTATAAATAAGGTTGCTATGAACATAGTGGAGCATGTGTCTTTATTGTATGCAGGGGAATCCTCTGGGTATATGCCCAGGAGTGGTATGACAGGTTCCTCTGGAAGTGTCATGCCCAATTTTCTGAGGAACCGCCAAACTGATTTCCAGAGCAGTTGTACCATCTTGCAGTCCCACCAACAGTGTAGGAGTGTTCTTCTTTCTCCACATCCTTGCCAGCACCTGTTGTCTCTTGAGTTTTTAATCTTAGCCATTCTGACTGGTGTGAGGTGGAATCTTCGGGTTGTTTTGATTTGCATTTCCCTGATGACTAATGATGTTGAACCTCTCTTAAGGTGTTTCTCGGCCATCCGAATTTCTTCTGGTGAAAATTCTTTGTTTAGCTTTGTACCCCATTTTTTGATACGGTTATTTGGTTCTTTGGGGTCTAACTTCTTGAGCTCTTTGTATATATTGGATATTAGCCCCCTGTCAGATGTAGGGTTGGTGAAGATATTAGCCTCTTGTCAGATGTAGGGTTAGTGAAGATAAAATCAACTCACGCAAATCGGTAGCCTTCCTATACTCAAAGGACAAGCAGGCTGAGAAAGAAGTTAGGGAAACAACACCCTTCACAATAGCCACAAACAATTTAAAGTATTATCTTGGTGTGACTCTAACCAAACAAGTGAAAGATCTGTATGACAGGAACTTCAAGTCATTGAAGAAAGAAATCGAAGAAGACCTCAGGAAATGGAAAATATTTCATGCTCTTGGATTGGGATGATCAATATAGTAAAAATGTCCATCTTGCCAAAAGCAATCTAAAGATTCAATGCAATCCCCATCAAAATCCCAAATCAATTCTTCATAGATCTAGAAAGAGCAATTCTTAAATTCATCTGGAATAACAAAAAATTCAGGATAGCTAAAACTATTCTCAACAATAAAAGGACTTCTGGGGGAATGAATATCCCTGTCCTCAAGCAGTACTACAGAGCAATTGTGTTAAAAACTGCATGGTATTGGTACAGCAACAGGCAAGTAGATCAGTGGAATAGAATTGAAGACCCAGAAATGAACTCACTGACTTATGGTCATTTCATCTTTGATAAAGGAGCTACAACCATCCAGTGGAAAAAAGATAGCCTTTTCAACAAATAGTGCTGGTTCAACTGGAGGTCAACATGCAGAAGAATGTGAATTGACCTACTCTAATCTCCTTGTACTAAGATCAACTCCAAGTGGATCAAGGACCTCCACATAAAACCTGACACACTGAAACTAATAGAAAAGAAACTGGGGAAGACCCTGGAGGACATTGGCACAGGGGGAAAGTTTATGAACAGAACACCAATAGCTTATGCTCTGAGATCAAGAATTGACAAATGGAACCTCATAAAATTAAAAGGTTTCTGTAAGGCAAAGGATACAGTCAGAAGGACAAAACAGCCATCAACAAATTGGGAAAAGATCTTCTTCAGCACCATTGTTATGTTCATAAAAAGAGAAAGAGATTTAGAGAAAGTGGTATATGGCAGTGTGGGGGAAGGGTTTGCCCCGGTAAGCATCCCTTCCCCCAAGGGACCAGAAATACACTGATGTGGTATAGAGTTTATTCATGGCAGAGGATGGGAGTTAATGGTGTAGTGGAGGCGGAGAAAGGCAGAGAGAGGAAGATTGTGGAGAAGAAGAGGGCGGCCATGACCACATGGAGAGAGGGGGAAGGCAGGAGAGCCCAAGAGGGCAGAGGAGAGAGGTGAAGAGAGGCAAGAGGAATAAGAGATAAGAGGGAGAGGAGGGGCCTAGCACCCTTTATTATAGGCCAGGCCTACCTGGCTGTTGCCAGGCAACTGTGGGCATGGGCATACCTGGCTGTTGCCAGGTAATTATGGGGTGGAGCTTAGACAGAACCCTAACAATAATCACAGGTGAAACTACTTCGACCTATATATGTAAATCTGCTTCATGTTTCTGTGGAATATTTTTTACTTTGATTATGATTCCTTTATATTTCATTAACAATATCATTAAGTATTTAAAATGCTTGTTGAGTATTTTAAAGTACCATGTATCATCCAATTGTTTTAGAGTAATCTTAGGTTTATATACATGAAATAAAGTTGCATCTTCTTGAGCTTCATTTGATCTGTGAACTGTGTCTTGGGTAATCCAAGCTTCTGGGCTAAGTATGAATACTGTGGTCCTTCTTAGAAGGGGGAACAAAATAACCACAGAAGGAGATACAGAAACAAAGTGTGGAGCAGAGTCTGAGGGAAATACCACTCAGAAACTGCCCTACCTAGGGATCTATCCCATATATAGTTACAAAACCCAGACACTATTGTGGATGCCCATGAGTGCTTGCTGAACAGAGCTTGATATAGCTGTCACCTGGGAAACTCTGCTAGTGCATGAGAAATACAGAGGGGGGCACTCTCAGCCATCCATTGAACTAAGCACAGGGTCCCCAATGGAGGAGCTAGAGAAAGGACCCAAGGAGCTAAAGGGGTTTGCACTGTCATAGGAAGTATAACAAAATGAGCCCCCAGTACCCCCAGAGCTCTCAGGGACTAAACCATCAACCAAAGAGTACACATGGAATTACTCATGGCTCCAGACTCATAGGAAGCATAGGATGGCCTGTTGGACATCTCTTGGTCCTGGGAAGGTTTGATACCATGCCTCAGTGTAGAGGAATACTAGGACAGGGAAGCAGGAGTGGGTTGATTGCGGAACAGGGGGAGAAGAGATGGGTTATGGAATTTTTGGAAGGGGGAACCAGGAAAGGGGAAAATATTTAAAATGTAAATAAAGAATCTATCTATCTATCTATCTATCTATCTATCTATTCATCTATCTCTATCTCTCTATCTCTATCTCTCTCTATCTCTATCTCTATCTCTCTATCTCTCTCTCTATATCTATATCTATATCTATCTATCTCTATCTCTATCTCTATCTCTATCTCTATCTCTATCTCTATCTCTATCTCTATCTCTATCTCTATATCTATATCTATATCTATATCTATATCTATGGTTGCAGTTACAGTTTGCAAATTTTCAATGCCTAAGGGGTTAGACCATTAATTAAATTGAGCAAAATACTTTAGGCAAAAAATTAGAATTACCAAATAACAAGATCTAAATGTATAGTATTTCCCTTCATGCTAATATATCTTGTTTGTTTTCTAAAGGGAGAAATAAAGGCATAGAGTTGGGCAGGTAGGGAGGTAAGGAATCTGATAAGAGATCAGACTCTATGAACATAAATTTATTTCCAATAAAAAAGAAGAAAAGGTAAAGAATACAATAAGATGTATTTGGAAATTCTACTTCATATATTTTCAATTCAGAATTTCACAGATGACTTCAATGGCTGTTATATTTATGTAAAACATAAGCTAAGTTCCTATTATTTGATATGTTTCTGAATTTCCACTCTAGTTAGTAGCTTTCATCGCACAGTAGGATTCAATGTTAGAAGCCCATAGGGCTATGCAGCAGCATCACGTCTCCTTGTTATTAAATATGTATACTTATCTATTTTGTTCTCTATTATCAATTGTATCATATTTTAGATGCCTGTGTAAGATAGCATCCATGGTGAAAACAGTGCAAAGGAGTTTTACAATTTTTCAAATTTATTCGCTCATATATTTCATCCTTACTACAGTTTCCCCTTCTTCTTTTCCTCCCAGCCTCACCCCCATCCACAGCTTTCTCCTCCTGTCCATCTGTTCCTCCTCTGTCCCTTCAAAAATGGGCAGTCCTCTTGGGGACATAATTAATCATGACTTTAATAATTACAATAAGAGTATGCACCTCTCTTCTCATTAAGGCTAGAGAAAGCAACCCAGTAGGACTAAATGGTCCTAAAAGCAAGCAAAAGAGTCAGAAGCTTTAAGTTTCTCTTTGTTTAATTTAATTTAATGGACTTGTGTGGCACCCTACTGACTGGTGGTTCTTTCACGCTCACTTTCCTTTTCTTTTCAGGGACGTTGTTGAGCTACTTATCATTCTAATTTTTACAGGTATGATCACTTAGCATAAGTATAGCCTTTCTCCTTGCGTATGCACATGTAAAACAACAGTCACACCTAAGATGCCTCTAGGGGCAGTTGGTAATCACTTTGACCCACTCATCCACACAGGCCCAGATGGACACCCAGGGAAGAAAGGAAGCTGGAGACTTGAAGAACCCTATGTGAAATCATGGTCCTAGGTGGGAATGAACCCTAGACAGATGGCCTTCCATGGGGTCACTAAGGTCAGCATAAGGATTGAGCCTGAGACCATCATTATGGTGCCCTGACATGGGAATAATCTGAGATAACTAGGGGCAACATAGTCATAATATATTTCCTTATGACAGATCATTTTGAGTTCCAGGATGAAAGAAATAGAAGAAAGAGCACAATATTTGCTAGTCCACACTGGCTACGAATTGGCAAGATATTAATGTGGAACATAAAGTTTAGATGTGTGGAGAAGGAACAGCTCACTAACATCTCTATCAAGGAACTTCTCATTAACATGAACATACTTAAATATGTTAGGGGATTGAACTGTCAATCATAAGCATGCTATGAAAATTAATATACTCTTATGACAGCATATAAAATATCTTTATCACTTGGATCTGCAGAGCAGATACTCTTGACAGTCATGTTCGAGATTAAATTATGAGGTCACATTACGATAAAGTTGTTAAATGAAAATGTTAGTTGATTTAAAGTGGTGACTTGAAAAAAATTACAGTGAATTCCTATGGCAATGATATGTTAGGTGCCTACACCTGAGGGTATTAACTTTCAAAACAACTCTGAAGTCTCTAAGCCTGGAAAAATGAATTTCAATTTTAGTACACTTTAACTCAAACATCATTCTGCCAGTTAGCTTCTAGGAAAATATAAATGGATTTTTCTCACCTTGTGTCTCACTTAGGGTTTTTCTGCTGTGAACAGACACCATGACCATGGCAAGTCTTATAAAGGACATCATTTAATTGGGACTGGATTATGGGTTCAGAAGTTCAGGCCATAATCATCAAGGCAGAAGCATGACAGCTTCCAAATAGGCATGGTGCAGGAGGAGCTGACAGTTCTACATCTTCATCTGAAGGCTGCAAGCAGAATACTGGCTTTCTAGGCAGCTAGGATGAGGGTCTTAAAGCCCACATCCACAGCAACGCACCTACTCCAACAGGGCCATACCTTCTAATAGTGCCACTCCTTGGGCTGAGCATACAAGCCATTAACACCTTGGATTGACAGGTTACTTGTCTAAAATCTTGCCTGAAAACTTAAGGATGAACACCTCGGGCACACACTGAGCAGTCACAGATGAACAAAATCAGAAATTTAAGAGATTTTTAGGCCCTATAAAGATCTCTTTACCACTGAGAGAGGAAACCACCGAGGAACTGGTCGTGTCTCTGGAAATTGAATGGATCACTCTGAATTTCTTTCAACATTCTTTTTTGGAATTAAAATATAAATAAATCACTTTCTTCTTTCCATTTTCATTTCCCCACACCTGCCATGTGCCATCCCACTGCTTTCTCTCATACCAATCGGCTATTTTTTAACATATATAATAGTTTTATTTTTACATAACTGCAAATTAACACTACATCTATATCACTCCAGCTTAACTGTCCAGATAGAATGAGCTGTTCCACCTTGAACTCTTTATTTTATTTTATTTTATTTTATTTTATTTTATTTTATTTTATTTTATTTTATTTTATTTTATTTTATTTTATTTTATTTTATTTTATTTTTTATTAATTAATTATTATTATACACTCCAGATTTTGTTCCCCACCCCTCCAACCACTGTCCACCCACTGTCCCGCATCCTATACCTCCTCCCTTCTCTCTGTCCACCCCACCTGACCTCTAAACTCCCTGCTGCATCTAGCCTCTTTAGGGTTTAGTGCATAATCTCTGAATGAACACATTTCCAGCAGTATTCTACTGTACTAGGAGCCTCATAACAGCTGATGCATGCTGCCTGTTTATTGATCCAGTGTTTGAGAGATCCCAGGGACCCAGATTAATTGAGATTTGTGGTCTTGCTACAGAGTTGCCCTCAGCTTCATTCAGCCTTCCCTACAACAGGGGTCGACAGCTTCTGTCCATTGGTTGGGTGCAAATCTGTATCTGACTCTTTCACCTTGAACTCTAATGAACACTTTGAATTTTTTTTTTTGTTTTGTTTTTTGGATTCACGCCCTAGTAGCAGGAATAACTCAATATCTTTATGGGAAATCATTTTGCCCCTAAAACTGGGAATAACTCATTATCAATGGTTCCTTCATGAGAGAAAGAAATTGAGGGTGAGCTAAACTTCCTTTACACAACCAAAACCAATCAAAGCATGAAGTACTAAATCAATGCTGCTAAAGATTCCTGAAATTTTAGTCATAAGAGTTGTTTTACATGCAGAAACTTCTGAACTTACTCCAGAGAGTTCAAAATTATTTTTTTATTTATATGACTACAAAAGACAATATAAAACAGAATTTATTTATTTGGTTATTTATTTATTTACTTATTTATTTGGATATATTCTTTATTTACATTTCATTTCCCATTTCCTGGTTCCCTGCCCCCCAAAGGTCCCATATGCCCTTTTCCCTCCACCTGTTCCCCCATCCACCCCTTCCCACTTCCCTGTTCTGGTATTCCCCTACAATGATGCATTGAGCCTTTCCAGAACCAGGGTCCACTCCTTCCTTCTTCTCAGATATCATTTGGTATGTGGATTGTGTCTTTGGTGTTCCAAAATTCTAGGCTAATATCCACTTATCAGTGAGTGCACTCCATGGGTATTCTTTTGAGACTGGGTTACCTCACTTAGTATGATGTTCTCCAGCTCCATCCATTTGTCTAAGAATTTCATGAATTCATTGTTTCTAATGGCTGAATAGTACTCCATTGTGTATATATGCCAAATTTTTTGTATCCATTACTCCATTGAGGGACATCTGGGTTCTTTCTAGCTTCTGGCTATTATAAATAAGGCTGCTATGAACATAGTGGAGCATGTATCCTTATTGCATGCTGGGGAATCTTATATGCCCAGGAGTGGTATGGCAGGGTCCTCCAGAAGTATCGTGTCCAGTTTTCTGAGGAACCTCCAGACTGATTTCCAGAGTGGTTGTACCAGCTTGTAATCCCAACAGCAGTGGAGGAGTGTTCCTCTTTCTCCACATCCTCGCTAACACCTGCTATTTCCTGAGTTTTTATTCTTAGCCAATCTGACTGGTGTGAGGTGAAATCTCAGGGTTGTTTTGATTTGCATTTCCCTAATGACTAATGATGTTGAACATTTTTTAAGGTGTTTCTCAGCCATATGAAGTTCTTCAGGTGAAAACTCTTTGTTTAGCTCTGTATCCCATTTTGATAGGGTTATTTGGTTTTCTGGGGTCTAACTTCTTGAGTTCTTTGTATACATTGGATATTAGCACTCTTTCAGATGTAGGGTTGGTGAAGATCTTTTCCCACTTTGTTGGTTGTCGAGTGGTTCCTTTGATAGTGTCTTTTCCCTTACAGAAACTTTGTAATTTTATGAAGTCCCATTTGTCTATTCTTGATCTTAGAGCATAAGCTATTGGTGTTCTGTTCAGGATCTTTCCCCCTGAGCCAATGTCCTCAACAAGGGTCTTCCCTAGTTTCTTTTCTATTAGTTTTAGTGTGTCTGGTTTTATGTGGAGGTCCTTGATTCACTTGGAGTTGAGCTTAGTGCAAGGAGATAAGTGTGGATCAATTCTCATTCTTCTGCATGTTGACCTCCACCATTTGAGCCAGCACCATTTGTTGAAAAGGCTATCTTGCCAGGCATGGTGGTGCATGCCTGTAACCCCAGCACTTGGGAGGCAGAGTCAGGCAGATTTCTGAGTTCAAGGCCAGCCTGGTCTACAGAGTGGGTTCCAGGACAGCCAGGACTATACAGAGAAACCCTGTCTCAACCCTCCCCCCCCAAAAAAAAAAAAGAAAGAAAGAAAGAAAGAAAAGAAAAAAAGAAAAAGAAAAAAAGAAAAGGCTATCTTTTTTCCACTGGATGTTTTTGGCTCTTTTATAAAAGATCAATTGGCCATAGGTGTGTGGGTTCAATTCTGGGTCTTCACAAAATTATTTATTATTTATTGCTCATATTCAATCTCAGAAGAGATTGCCTACTCTACTGGCACAAGGAAATGAAGAGATTGACCAATTATTAATAGGAAATGAGTTAGAATCCTCACAATGTCATTTAAAACATCATATTAACAGCAAATATTTTAAGAGAATTTTTTTTTACTTCTTGACAACCAAAGAGAAAAATTGTGTGGTGTGGTATGTATGGGTGGCAGTTTTACAGGGACTGTTTTAGAGAGACAGGTGCAGAAAACATAAGCTAAATAGAGATGAAGACAGGAATTACAGAATAAGAAGGAACCAAAAGATTATGACATATTTTCAAACTTATTATGTGGCTAGGCAGACCATTTCAGCCAGAAGCTGAGAAAAGCTAGATTGAATCAGTCAGCTTGGAAGATTAAATTGTACAAAGGCTAGAAGTTTTGAAGTCATGGCCCAGGTATAGTGTATTAGTCTGGGTTCTCTAGAGTCACAGAACATATGGGCAGTCTCTATATAGTTAGGGAATTTGTCGATGACTTACAGTCTGTAGTCCAACTCCCCAACAATAGTCAGCAGCAGCTGTGGATGGAAGTCCAAGGATCTTGCAGTTGCTCAGT
This sequence comes from Apodemus agrarius, assembly GCA_964023405.1. Lineage (NCBI taxonomy): Eukaryota > Metazoa > Chordata > Mammalia > Rodentia > Muridae > Apodemus > Apodemus agrarius. Next base: position 17,121,575 of record OZ030013.1, read on the forward strand.
CCCAAAAGGCAAGCCGGCAAGGAAGAATCCGTCTTCCTTATTTTAATGTCCTTATATATGTCTCCAGTAGAGAGTGTAGCCTAGATTAAAGGTATGTATATCCAAGCCTTTAATCCCAGATGATCTTGAACTGGAATCCATAGCCACTATGCTTCAAGATCTCCATGCTAAGTCCAGGTCAGAAACATATCTCTGAGCCTCCAGATTAGGATCATAGGTGAGCCTTCCAATTCTAGATTGTAGTTCATTCCAGATATAGTCAAGTTGACAACCAGGAATAGCCACTACAGATAGTTAGAAGAGAGAAAGGAACCTCTGGGCTCAGCACAAGATGTGTGTTTCCACAGCATGGGTAAGACTCTTATATCATCATCTGAGGAAATGAACAGAATATTTTTAATAAGGAATGAACCTGTTACATATTTTAGAAAATATTTTAATGTTTTATTGACTCAGTTAACAATTTATTTACTTTAAACAAATAATTGCTCAACCTTAAAAACTTAGAATGGTATTTTCTCTATGTCAACAAAGATGAGTCATGTAGTCTTGTGGATATGAACATTTAGAGATACTCTATACCTCTTTGCTCAATATATAATGTTTTGAAGCTGGTTCTAAGGAGACTACTCATCAACTAATCAATGTCTGTTATAAACTGCTGTGAAAAATTATAACTATCTGTAGTACAAATTTAAGAGAATTACGTCAAATTATTTAGTAAAGAATAACAATCATTAGAAAAATGAAAAATAATGAAATTATAAAACGTGTACCTATTCCCACAAGAACAAGCAATAAGGTATGCTTTAGCTTTATTAGTACATCTCTGATGAATGAAATTATTTAATTTATTTTTTAATATTTTGATTATTCATCAAGTGGTTTTATTTTCTTCAGTTGGGAAATGAACAGTATATGATTAATATTAAAAATGTTTTCATTTTAACTAGTACTTAAATTACCACATTAGAATTTATGATTCTTGCATAAAAATTATATAATGACCAATAAACTTGAGATGTTAAGATAAAAGTAAAAATTATCAAAGCCAAGAACATAATTTTACCTACATTTATTGTTTTAAAGTATTGTTGTGAAATACTGGCTCCTTACTACAAGTTATGTAATATAAGACCCTGTAGTATTACTGTAAAGAAATGTTATATCAATAATTATGAAAATGGACTATTACTAGAGGATTTGGGTTTAGTTCCCATCACCTACATCACATAGCTCACAAGCAACTAAAGTAGGTTCCACAGGATCTGATGCCCTCGCCAATCTCTGTGGTACATTCATGTACTTGGTACACAAGCAGACATGCAAGCATGAACACATACACATAAAAAATAATTGAGATGGGCTGTTAAGATAGATAATATTCATTTATTTTTACATAATCATTCAAACATGAAAATATCTAGAAACAGAGTATTAAAACCAATTAGTAAGAATTTATTTTAAATTAATAAAACTCTGCAACATATTTGAGTCATATTACTACTACTACTATTATTATTATTATTATTATTGTTAAATTATTTTAAAGCTAGATCAGATTAAAAAATATACTGAACTGATAAGTGCAACCAAAGCTCTAAAGCTCTCTGGGTTAAGAGAATACTATGATTAGCATAATATGGGGTTTACTGAATGGCAAGGATCATATAAATCTTCAAGAGGTATGATGGAAAATAAGGTAAGGGAAGATATAATAGGAAAACAGAAAAGAAAACCATATCTAAAACAGATTTTGCAATGGTCATGGGAAATTCAGTTACTGGGAAACTGTCTTGCATAATAGCATTAGAATCAATAAACCTGAATGCATAGTCTTGGGAGGAATATTGGATAACTTTCAAGCACTACTTGTTATAAAACAGAAGGAACAATGTAAAACCATGCTTACCAAACAAAATATTTCTCTGTATAATGCCTGAAATATGGCAAATTGTGGCTTTTATAATATCATCAGTTTATCCAAAAGTTCACAGTATTTTTAATATAAAGTATATAATCTAATACAGATGACTTTGCAGTTTCTTTTTCATTCTTGTCAGAAAGATCTTCATGTATACATATAATGAAAATCCATAAAACTCTGTATTAACTACTTCTTGTTAAATATTATGACAACATAAAATATGAAGAACTCACTATATTTCTCCTGAAAATAAAAATCTCATAAACATGACATCCTTGCATTGAAAAATGTTCAGACTATGCATTTTACTTTTACATTGGATGCTATATCACTTTCATTTTCAAGATACTACTATAGCAGACAATTGCCCAAAGTACCCTGGATTGTGTATTCATAGTGCAAATGTAACTTAAACACACTCAGAAATTACTATTCAGGCTCCTTCCTGTATAACTATCAATATTGCCAATTAACTTAAATGTTATCACATATATTTTATAAAACACTACAAATTGTCTTAATTTTGGAACATAATCACTAAGTCTCAATGTATTAAATTTTGTGAACATAGCTCATAATTCACATATATTGAAGAGCATAAATGTATATTTCAGTTTTCTTTACTTATATATAATGAATAATGGTATTATATTACTTGCAAATAATGGATCAAACCAGAGATCATCCTGGTAGTAGTACAAGTTATACTTGGAAAATTTCAAAGATAAAATTCTTTTATTCCCATGTGTAATGCAAATTTTAAAACAGACAAGAAGGAATTAAGGGATAATATTTGGAGAGAAAATAAGTATATGAGTGAATAGAGAGGAGACTAGAGATGAAGGTTCAGTGTGATTGAAGAAGAGCGTGCATTTATGCATGACTACATCATTATACATTACAATGAAAAGTAACATGTCTAAATAAAAATTCCAAAAATTCAGTAAAACATAAGTTCTTGAAGTAAAATATAGTAAGGTTGTGGAAAAAATAAAGGTGTATGAGATTTCTGTTTATTAAAAGACAATGCAAGATCCAATTAATAAAATTTGTAAAATGATTTATTAAAATTTAGTCACAATTTGGTCTTCATGGGATAATAACTTCAGCCATTAAGTTAAACTTCTGGTAAAAATTAAAAGGCCACTTAAAATGATAGACCTGTTTATTTTTAAGTCTTGCATAATCTGTAATCAACTATGCACTTGGTGATATTTTTCTTTGCTAGAAATTTAATTGCATAAGAGCTTCTTTACATTACTCTTGATAGAGTTAGTCTTTGGTTAAATCATTAAATTTTGTCTTTTAATTTTACTATTTCAAAATTTGTGCTTTTTCCTGATATTTTTATACATAATTTTCATCCATCAGAGCCTTTTGAACTTGATGTTTTTGAAGAAAAATCTGAAATTCTTGAATGTATATTAAACCTAAGTAAGTTGGCAAAGGAAAATGTTTGCTATTTGTTGAAAGTTTTGCTATTTAAAAAATAAGTTGATGAATCTGAAAATTTCAATGTTCTTCAAAGTAAAATTACTACTATTATGGCATACTGAAGTAAGTAAACTTTTCTTTATTCTCAGTCATCAAAAATACCAGTCCTTCATGATTATTTACAAATCTTAAAAATTCTGGAAGGTGGAGAGGAAACATCACAGGAATTTCTTTGAGCTGTTCACTGTGCTGGAGACAGTGATTTTACAATAAAAGATCTATTCTGGTTTCTCTACATTTGTAATTTCCAGGTTGTTCTTTTCTACTATTATGAATGCTTAGAAAAAACTGATCTCTAGGTGAAGTATCATTAAACTTGATACTTTTGAAAAAGAAAAATAATCCAAGTTTCAAAAGGTTAAATTTTTCTTTCTTTACTATTTTATTTTTTGAATTTCAAAAGGTTATATTTTGCAGTGGTAAAACTATCTTCCCAGTTGATCAATACTCATTCAATAAATAATTGTAGCTGAAAGAATAATTGTGGTCAAATCCCTTACTCTTTTGTAAGTGATTTAAAAAATCAATGTTAGCCATGAACAGGTAAGCAAGCAAGACCTGAATGCTCAGTCAGACATAAAAAAGCAAAGCAGTTCTCTATTAATAATGGTAACCTAGATCAACTCTTGCTTGACTTGTTTTTTTATGGTTTGCATATATTCTTCCACTTTTCATACTCTAATGTATTTAAAGTCACTCAAAATTTCCATAAGGCAACAATAAAGTAGCTAAAGAAAATTGATTCAGTATTGGGCTATCATATTTTTAAATAATTTTAAGTAAAATTCAAAGTACAGATTTTAAATAGCTCATTTTGAATTATAAAGCAGATCTGTTTGTTATTTAATGTATTTTTTCTCTTAGTTTGTACTATATTGTACCTATACATGTACTATACAAAAATGAATAAAAAATCATTTTGAGACAGAGTGATGCAGCTTTTGCCCCCAACAATACATGCAAATGAATATGATTCTGTGAGTACAAAGAGATTTTCATAACCATATTTTTGACACTAAAGGATAGAGAAGATTAGAATCCATTTCAAAATAGCATGTTTAATGTTTTTGAAGATTTAGCTACCTAGGCTCGAAAATCTATAATCAGCTGATTGTATAAAAGCAATTGTTCATCTATCTCACTTTAAATCAGCTTCTTCCTAATTGTTTCTGTTGTTTTTTTAGACCATGTCAACACAAAGACCTATGTATGCTAATCAGAGAACTACAGAAAAATAGCCAAAAATGTATATACAATTAAAACAATACAAAAAATGGAAAGTCCATAATACTTAGTATATCCATATAAAACTAAATGTATCAAAATACATATGATCTGGACCAAAACTTTCTTATTTTTCAAGAATTTATTGAAGCTCCTAAAGTTGCCCTCTATATGTTATGGTATATAGCTTATGATGTTATCCTCAACCAAGCACTAGAATGTAAAATCTTGTGTTTCTCATGAATGGGCATTCATTAGAATGTACATTGTGAAGATTTTCCTATAGAAAAGTACCATGAGTTTAGCAAATGTAGGAGTCCCACATGTTTCTCTTCATTTACAGAAGTCGCCCTGGCATAAGGAACTTCTTTTGTATTATTATTATCTTTTAATGATTGAAGGGTATAAATTCCACAGCTATAATACATATTAGTCAAGACTTGTCAACTCCATGGAACTTGCTTTTGCATATATTAATATAAGTTCTTTGAAGATAAACTAACTTGGTAATTATTGACACTTATGTTAAGAAAACTATGAGGCATATTGTATTATTCATAGTAAAATAAATTTTATTATTTCATTCATATAATGTGTGCATTATTTATGTTCTTAATCCAAAGTTTTTAGTTGAAAAACTTTTATAGACAACATATGTATTTAGTTTAATTGACATATGCATATAAATGATAATACTGTTTATTAGTAGTAGACTGAAACTATGTACACAAGAAAGCATTTTTTTTCATTGAAATTAGAAATCAGGCTATTTGGTACTAACATATAATAAATGCTTTCCTTTTTCCTGCCTTAGCCACCCCGTATGAGGAGAAAACTATCATGTTTTGTAAATTATAATTTTATTATAATCATATAAAAACCCCTATGCAAAAACATGTAGGCAAGTCTCTCCCAAACTCTGACCAATAGAAATGATAAGATGTAAAATTATTACTGTTGTTTCGTTACTATAATTCCATATGTTTTGTTACATATTGGGTATCTGGAATCACAATAAATCTAAAACTGCTGTGGAAAACCCTCACACACCTATATTGTCATAACCACCCCCATATCCTTGCTGTTTTATTATCTGCATAGTTGAACCTGATAAGGAGAGGCAGCATCATGAAAAAAAAGGACATGAAATTTAGATGCAAAGAAACTACACATCTTATTCATCAATATCTGTCAGTCCCTTTGATGTTGATAACACCAATTAAATATGCAAACAAGCAGGTTTTATGCATAAATTCTTAATACTATATTTACATGTATGTTTTCAAGTTCTATTATTACACTTGTTAATATTAATGTATACAATAAAAATTTCTTGAAGGCAGTAATTTACCAAATGTAGTACAATACACTATTACAAGCATAACTTGCTGTTCATTAATTAATTAATTAATTAATTAATGTATTATTCATTATTTATTTCCAGATTGCAACTCACCTCCATCCTCTCCTTCCTTTACCACCCTCGCATGTCCCTCATCCAATACCCTCTCCTCTTCTCCTCAGAGAATGGGAAACTGCACTTGAGTACCACCCCACTCTGGGACAACCAGTCACAGCAAGACTAATGGCCTTCTCTCCCACTGAGGCCTCATCAAGCATTCAAGTTATGAGAAGAGGATCCAATGGAGGGCAGCAGAGTCAGAGAGAGCCCCTGTTCCATTTTTTAGGAGATCCATATGAAGATCAAAGGATAGCATGAATTTTTGTGTGTATCTGTCTACCCTCTTAATGAAACAATGCATAGCATAGGTAGCATAGAAATAATAATTACTTATTAACATCATTATCATTAGGTGGAACACAGAAGGCTTCTGAAAATATCAATCAAAGTAATCCATAATTAAAAGAAACGTTTTTTCACCAAAAACCTGGCTATGAAAAACACTTCTTCCTTTCACATGTGTGAACATTAAAGATGTAAACCTAGAATCACATTTAGCAGCCTTTCTTCATTGTAGTTTCACTCATATGAGTATATAACTTGTTATGTTAAGAAGAGCAGATTTGGGATGGAAAGATGTTTCAGAGGGTAAGAGTGCTGACTGTTTTTCCAGAGATTCTTATTTCAATGCTTAGTATCCTCATGGAATCTCATAGCTATCTGTAATTAGATCTGGTACCCTCTTCTCTCATGTAGGCAAACATGAAGGCAGAACACTGTTAGTATGATTGATTGATAAATAAATAAATAAATAAATAAATAAATAAATAAATAAGAAAAGCAAATTATGCACATCAACATGAAAATTACTGGTGGAAACCAAACTTCTCCACATTTGACATTTTAGTGATTAGGACAATGGAATGGAGAGGCAGATGCATTATAAACTCATATAGATTTTGGTTTTGCCTTTGTGTTTAAGTTAGATACTATGATTTTCTTCTATATCCTTCTAAAACCTTCTGTATACATGTAAATATTATATATACATATATATACAAAATACTAGTCATATGTAGACACATGTCATATAAGATATATATATATATACATGTATTATACTATATATATACTATATATTATAAAAGTTATCATGAAATATTTTAGAACTTGTGATTCTGAATAGATTTTTGTGGGCCTGGACTTTGGACAATGATGCTCTTCCAGATACTTAGAGCTCTTCCAAATCACTCCACTGTGGTAACTTTCCAAGATCATTTTAGATCTGCCAAGTTATTATGCTCTGATTTAATTTCTAAATACGTAGGATGGGCCATATTTTCTAGTTCTGTTGTGGTTTCCAGTAACCTATGACTAGCTAGATATTCAGGCTGTGATGCTATTTCCAAATACATTTAGGCATGCCAACATGGCATACTCTGATTTAATTCTCAAATAGTTAAGAATATGCCAGATTGTGGGAATGTAAATTGACTGCCAGAACAGTGAATTTCTTGGGAGGGAAATGGCTCATAAGAGCAGATCACTTTCAGATTTATAGACTTGCATGGTAATTTATACACTTCTCTTTTCCCTCCAAGGAGCTCCTTGTTATAATTATTCTGACAACCATTTTATCAGTTTTAAAACTCAAGATTTCAATAATAGGAGGGCACAGTTGTGTAGCATAATTATTAAGAACAATTTGAATTCAAAAATTTCAAAATTAATTTATCACTTCCCTACCTCTTACCAAATTAGCTCTACTTTGTGACTATCTTATTTAAATAGAAGCAATATAATGCTATTCATTCTCCAGCTGTAAGTGTCACCCACTATTCTTCCTTGCTCTGTATCTAGGCTTAAAACTTGGCAAATTCTTACAGATTCTGCTATAATATTAAACATAGACTCAATGCTTGTGTTTCAATTTCTATGACAACCAAAGATCAGATTTGCATAAATTATTTGGAATTTTATACTAGCTTCTTAAAGGTCATAGGGATATTGGTCAACCTGTCTAGATCAGCTGTGTTTCTATGGTTATAAGCAAGATGTAGATTACTCTTAATTTTGTTTAAGAGCCTTAGAGAGAACTACTATTTTGCACATAGTCTTAAAATGCATGTATAAAGAACTATGATATTGTTCAGTGGTCAAGAACCTGTACAACCTTTGGTAACATTTTGATTCCCAGTACCCAGACTAGATGCATTACAACTGCCAGTGAGTTCATGTTCACATAAAGCATCTTCTGGACTCTACAGACATCTTAGCACAAGTATGTGCATACCCACATACAGTCATACAGATAATACATACTTTTAGAATAATAAAATAAATATTTTAAAATACATATAACATAAAAATGTAAATTTCTTAGGATTAATTATAGACTATAATATATAATTCCTAGTTTCAGGCAGGGTGACCTCTTTCCAAGTTGGTGAGAAGATCAAAACAATGCAGACTATTGCAATATTCTTCATGGCCTACCAGTGTGGTATGAGCTTATTGCTAAAGAAGCTACACATTGTTGTAACAGAACTTAGAGAAATCAAAGGAGTAAGAATCTGAATGCTCCATATCCTCGCCAGCACCTGTTGTCTCTTGAGTTTTTAATCTTAGCCATTCTGACTGGTGTGAGGTAGAATCTCAGGGTTGTTTTGATTTGCATTTCCCTGATGACCTAATGATGTTGAACATCTCTTAAGGTATTTCTCGGCCATCTGAATTTCTTCTGGTGAAAATTCTTTGTTCAGCTCTGTACCCCACTTTTTGATAGGGTTATTTGGTTCTTTAGAGTCTAACTTCTTGAGTTCTTTGTATATATTGGATATTAGCCCCCTGTCAGATGTAGGGTTGGTGAAGATCTTTTCCCAATTTGTTGATGGCTGTTTTGTCCTTCTGACCTTATCATTTGCCTTACAGAAACATTGTAATTTTATGAGGTCCCATTTGTCAATTCTTGATCTTAGAGCATAAGCTATTGGTGTTCTGTTCAGAAACTTTCCCCCTGTGCCCTTGTCCTCCAGGGTCCTCCGAGGGTGTGGAGAAAGAGGAACACTCCTACACTGTTGGTGGGACTGTAAGATTGTAAAACTGCTCTGGAAATCAGTCTGGTAGTTCCTCAGAAAATTGGGCATGACACTTCCAGAGGACCCTGTCATACCACTCCTGGGCATATACACAGAGGATTCCCCTGCATACAATAAAGACACATGCTCCACTATGTTCATAGCAGACTTATTTATAATAGCCAGAAGTTGGAAGGAGCCCAGATGTCCCTCAAAGGAGGAATAGATACAGAAAATGTGGTATATTTATAAAATGGAATACTACTCAGCAATGAAAAATAACGAATTCATGCAATTTGTAGGCAAATGGTTGGATCTGGAAAATATCATCCTAATGAGTTAACCCAATCACAAAAGTATACACATGAAATCCAATCACTGATAAGTGGATATTAATGAGCCCAGAAGCTCTGAATACTCAAGGCACAATTAACAAATCAAAAGATTCCCAAGAAGAAGGAAGGAGAGGACCCTGGTCCTGAAAGGACTGGATCCAGTTTTGTAGAAGAGTACCAGAATAGAGCAGAGAAATGGTGGGGTGAAGATTGGGGAATAGGCGGGGGGTGGTGGTGGAAGAGGACATATGGGACATATGGTGAGGGGTGAACAGGGAAAGGGGAAAGCCTTTGGAATATAAACAAAGTATATAGAAAATAAAAAAAACAATTATAAAAAAAAAGAATCTGAATGCTGCCTCCCTAGTAGTTAGATCCCATAGTGTTGGATGATAATAAAAAGGCTACAAGATGAGAAAAATATTACCAAAACTATTACCTAACTATAAAAATTAGTAATAACTAGGCCTGCAGAATGTATCCAATAGTACAATATTAGCACCAATATCTTGTGAATAAGCAGCAGATACATAATTGAACTATAAAAATCATCTCCTTATTTTAATGGATGAAAGTAAAAAGATTTAAAGCTAATGGTGATGAATATAAAAAATATATTGTACTGTCAATATATTTGCACTTAACTAAGAAATATGGTTCTGATATGTCAAATATTGATTACTCTTAACATTTAAGTCTCACAAACATTATTTTGTCTCTCATTCTGTTTGTTATATTTGGCAAAGATATAAATAATTAATGTCATTATTTTGTTAAATAATTATACATTTTGATACAAATAGTATTTTACTTAGTATGGATTTATTTAAAGGTGAATGTATGAAAGCAAATGTGAATTTATTTTCATTGCTGATTTTTAAGTAAGTTAAAATTGCAGCTATGATCTTTAATTTAATGTACTAATAAAAATAGTGCTTATATTAAACTATTTTTGAGATGAATTTTCAAATGACTGTGTTTTCGTCTTGATTAAATGTATTTTGTTATATTTTATCTTATTTGAATGCATAATAAACAAGTTTCATTACTATTTAATAGATTTGTCACATTTGAGTTTTATTAATTTCTATTTGACAGTTATTTCTGCAATCAGTGTTGTGAATTAAATACAGTTATGGTCTGTGTGTTTGTTTCTCACAGTGTTCATGTGTTGAAATTCTAAATGGAAAGTGGAGACATTGGAAGTATTGTCTGCTATGGCAGCTCCAGTAGGTTCTGTGTGACAGAATTCCACAGATCGAGGCAGGAAAAAGTTGCTTCTTGGAGCCTGTAGAACACCCCTATTTAGAAGCCAAAGTCTCACTTGGCAATTTACTTTGCTTCTAAACTTCCCCTCTTCCTAGTAGCCTGAGGCTGAGTAAATTCGAGAAAGTAAGTTGTAATCCATTCTTTGAACTAAAATCACTGGTCAAAACCCTCTTTTCTTTGCTTTAGTCATTTACATATTACATTTACCCCCCCCCCAGATTAAAAAGAAGAGCTCAATGGAAATATGAAACAATGAGTAAATTTTTTCCCATAATCCTAAAAGTACAAGTTTCTTTTGTTATTTGACCCTCATACAAAGTCCTTGCAGGACAGGTGGGTGCTTAGACAAAAGGCTCAGATTAGAAGACATTTACATTTGAGGACCCTCATACTACGTCCTTGCCAGACAGGTGGGTGTTGGGCAGATTAAAATTACATTTGAGTTAGTGCAAAGCTCAGAGCTTCCTCAATGGAAGCTTGTGAGGAACTGCGTTTGTCTTGCAGACTTAGGGAGTCTGAGGAAACGTCCTTTGAAGTCTCTATAAAAGTTTGCATCAGGAAGACTGATGTTATGTGTTTGAGCTTCTGAATATGGGAAATGTTTTACCTGGTTGATTTTAAATTTCCTTGTGCCAAATGGTTATGCTAATTGTCCCTTGTGCCTGCTTTACTGGAAACATCTTTTGATATGGAATTGTCAATCCCTCATGCTTAAAAACTCCTGTTTAAGAGGTAAAAAAATTACCCTCAGATTCCATATCACCTCTGTGTTTGGTGTCTGTGTGTCATTCTCTGAATCTGTACTTTCCTGGACCAAAAGAATCCTGGTTTCCTGCAACTATAATTCCAGGCTGAGTTTGGTCTGTAGCAGTTTTCATTCTGAAAATGTGGACTCAAGTAAAGCCCCCATGATTGGTCATTTTATGTTTTCTGTATTATGAGGACCTACTTTGGAAGTCTTGTTAGTGAAAAAGTTTTTTTTTTCTTTTAAACACTGTGATACAGAATAGATCTTGTACTTATAGCAGACAACTGAAAAATGTAGACTGTTTTGTTTTCATGTTCCAAATTATTTTGTCTCTCATCTTACTATGTCTCTTTAAATACAAAAGTAAGTGGAAAATCATCATGTGTAACCCAGATACATTAAAATACATTTTTTATGTAGTCTCATATATGAGGATGTTAGATTTTAAAGCTTAAATAGACTTGACACTTCCTCTAACTACAGAGGTTAGGTATAAATCAAGAGACCTGGTTGGAGGATAAAGAAGAATTTTTCAACAAACTGGAAATAAAATATTTGGTTATGAAGAAACAGAAGGTAGAGGCTCAAACAAGCATATCAGATGATGCTTCCTTCCCAATTGAGGGAAGAGAACAGTGAGAGAGTGATTACAGTCAGAAAAACTAGCAAAGAAAAGGGATACTTGAGGTGTCATAAGGACACATACCATAGTACAGTGGGTGTGTTGAGTGTGTTTGTATGTGACACACACACACACACACACACACACACACACACAGAGAGAGAGAGAGAGAGAGAGAGAGAGAGAGACAGAGACAGAGAGAGAGAGACAGAGACAGAGAGAGACAGAGAGAGACAGAGAGCGATGAATGGAATCACAAAATAATAGACAACTCCCCAACTTAACATTTGTATCTGAATGAATGGAGTCTCCTTTTTAAGAAATACTTTATTGCTAAATGAGTTGTTGCCTTTAGGGGGCCAATTGAAACTCCCAAAGAATTCAGGCTATTGCTGAGTTTAGTAATTGCTTTACAAACACTGATGATAAGGCGCTATTGCTGAAAGCAATACCTACTCATTTCATTGAACACAGAAAAGTAAAGCTGTTGCCTAACTAGATCTTTCTCCCCTCCTGATTAGAGTTCATAAAGTCTGTATGGAGGGTACAGACTGTCTTACATGATATACAAGTACAATAACATTGCAAAGGTTATGGATATTATCAACTACTGATTGGTACTGAATAATAATCTATGAGATAGAACCCATGCCTGACATAGCACAGGTAATCAAGAACCTGGGATTAGATAGGTCATGGACCTTTGAGAAAGTCATTATTATTCTTACTGGAAAAAAAGATAGCAATATCATAACTCCAAATTCTGCTATACCCATACACCAGTGTCTTGTTCAATCATCAATACAAAAGTTTCCACCTTACATACAGTTCCACCTTGGATACAAAGGCAATGACTCACAGATGGATGACATCTGTGACATCACAGAGTCAGAGACCTTGGAACACCCAGCTTTAAATTGGACATCTTCATCACATTTTTCCCCTCAGGGCTCAAAAATCTTTGAAGAAGAAAAGGCAGAGAGAGTGTAAGAGCCAGTGAGGATGGAAAAGACCATGAGAACAGTAGCTTGCAATCCCAGCAGGACTGATGCACATGAAGACATGGTTACAGCATTTCTTCACAGGATCTGTACAGGTCCAAATCGGCTGAGGTCCCAGAACTGAGGGGGAGGAATTGGCATAACAGGAATTTTTCATTCTAATTAAGAGCCTTTTTGAAATGACCACTGTATACCAAAGGAAAAAAAATATTTTTCACCAATAAGATCTCACTGAGTATATAAACCACACTTAAAGGAGGGCTCTGTGCTCGGCTGTACAAAGCCAACAAAACACAAGTTCAGTGATATTTTAGAGAATTGTTTTTGTTGTCTCATAACTCCATTAAACACTGGTTGTTTTATATTTTTATGGGTTTTTCTCTGTGTGTTTTTGTGTGTTTCTGCATGTTCTTCTCCTGCCTTAACTTGTTTTCTCTTCCTCTGTTTGTTTATTGTGTTTTGTTTTTGGCTGATGTATATTTTCTTTCTTGCTTTCATAAGATAAATTGAAAGAAGGGATGACATTTGATAGGTGGGAAGGATTTTGGTCAATGAAAAAGAGCAGAAATCATGGTCAGATATACTATATAAAATATTGTATGAAAATATATTATCAATAAAAATGCTTCATTTCTAAGAACAAAATTCTTTTACATTTGTTTATGACTTGAATATATCATTGACATCTAGTATTCTCTACAAAGATAGTATTAGATTCTATGCTGTATGGCAAAACACAAAAAACAGCAAACAAACCATACTGAAACCTTTTATCACCCATCAGAAAGTGAGTCTTTATAATTATAGAGAATCATGAGATAAAACAATTCTCTAACATTTTTAATGCTTTTGAAAAGATGATGCATAAGCCACTTTCTTTTCACTCTAACTTTCATCTTCCACTTAATACTTTAGATTAGAAAGTGTTAATGAGGGCCTGGAGAGATGGTTCTGCAGTTAAGAGCTTTGACTGCTCTTCCAAAGGTCCTGAGTTCAAATCCCAGCAACCACATGGTGGCTCACAACCATCCATAACAAGATCTGACACCCTGTCCTGGAAGGGCTGAAGACAGTTACTGTATATTTACATATAATAAATAAAATAAAAAGAAAGTGTTAATGAGCTGGTGAGATGGCTCAGCCAAGAAGAGTACTAGCTGCTCTTTCAGAAGTTCTGAGTTCAATTCCCAGCAACCCACATGGTGACTCTTGATAATCTATAAAACTAAATCTAATGCCCTCTCTTAGCATGCAGTTACATGCAGACAGAGCACACCTATGTTAAATAAAAAGAATGCATAAGTTAAAAAAGAAATTTTTATTGAATTACCATGTGTAGTTTAAAAACTATTATTATATTTGGAAATGCTTTTCTTCTGTGCTTGTTGAGTTGTTGGTTGTTTGTATGGATTTGAGTCCATGGGCATGTTAAAGAATGCTGATGTACATCTATCTGCAGTAAGTTAATGTCAAGTAGAGAAGATATTCGAATAGTTTTTGAATGAGCAGTAAGGAATTTTATGTACTAATTATAGGAACTTACTACATAAATGGAAATAGAATGTGCTAGTTTGTAGTGTGAAAGCAAGATCCATGGTTTTACTAATTATGAAACACTAAGGGGATGAATATTGGATTGTTCTCATAACACAGTGTTCTTCTGGGATCTTTGAGTTCATGTGTACATAAAATATCCGATATCGGAGTGTAGCATGTGCCTTCAATCAATCAAGTTAGAGAACACATATTGTGAGAGAAATTAGCATTGTCATAGATTATGGAGTCTAGGAAATGAACAAGTAGCTGAGGAGTAAGATGTAGGAGGAATGAATTGTATCCTGAATCGCAGCCCATAGTGGCTCAGGAATGCACAACAGCTACTTGTACATTTGGCATCCCTGAAATCTTCCTGAAGCCTGGAGACAAAGGACAACAGAGCATGTGGCCAGAACAACTAGTCAGAGGGTACCAACTATAGGGAGTGAGATATCATGGACCAATGGGACACTGGTGGAGGGTATAAAGATACATCCCAATCTCACAGTCTGTTTCTATTTATCAAGTAATTTGTTTAGTCTGTGTCATTGATTTCATAGCAGCCTTCTTACCTCCTATCTCCAAGGACCATCTCAAGGAGATAAGGGCTAGGGCAACATTAAGATACACAAGAAAAGTTGCATCAAGATGAAAGTTTGTACTCAATAACAAATATGTATTAACAAGGAATAGTCACTTTGAAAGAGGAAAACAATCCCACATTTCTTGCTTGGATCCCCCAAACAATAAACATTAAACAGGTTAAATATTAGTGACCTGTGACAAATGTCTAACAATATGTCTTGAAAATAATCAAAGAGAGGTATTTTAATAGAATACTTAAATGTATCATATTTGAAAATGATATAGTTTTCATTTTAGGTGCGTTAGGAAAAAGTCAGATTTGAAGGAAATTGAAGTACTGTGTCATTAACTAAAACATAATGAAGAGTCTTACCTTAGGCTAATTTCCCTTTCTTGGGATGGATCAATTATATCGTTTATAGGTAATGTGATGATTTATGTATGTATTCCAATGATTAATGATCCAGACAGTTTAAATTATAGCATGTTACTGAGTGGGTATTATGTCTTGTGTTCTGTTTGGAGGCTTTCTTTGTATCATTTAAGTGTTGAGTTCTGTACAACAGAAAGTTGAGAATAAGTCAGAAGTCGGTACTGTTATTGTCATGATGCATCATCTGTCTCATTGTTTTGTAAATATATTCTATATCACTTTTTTATTAGTTTAATTAAAACCTGATCAGCCTAAAACAAAGCAGAAAAGATATGCAGGACACTAAGCAACTATAAGAACTCTGGGAAAAATCAGGCAGGGGGTTCACCATCTAGAAATGGAGGGAGAAAGAAGTATAGGTACTGAGATGAGGTTAACAAGCCACATGCCAGAATAGCACTATACTTTTAGATTATATGAACTAGCTGGGGACATGTCACTAAGGCCAAGCTATTGCAATTAATAAAAAGTCTCTGTGTCATTACTTGGGCAGCTGGTGGGTCAAGACAGTCCTGAAATATTGGTGGAATTCTTATGATAATTGGATCATGATATTAAGAAAGGATTAGTGAAGTTTGTGAAAGCCCTTGCTAGTTCCTAGAAATGTAGGTTGATATAAGCAAGTGAGCCTGCTCCATGCCTGGACTCTCTTGTTATCTCAACATATCCTTAGTGTGAATGTCTGTTCTGTAGTACAACCTGCTATGCTGTATTACATAAGAGGTTTCATTGTAACTATGAGAAAAATAAAATTCTTCTTTAAATATAACTAATCTTAGAAGCTGTTTTATAGTTTTAAAAAACTGAAAGGAAAAGATAGCCATCAGGCTGTATAAGTTCCAGTTTCCATGTCTGTGAACAGATACTCTGATCAAGGCAACTCTTATAAGTATGACAATTAATTGGGTCTGGTTTATAGGGTCAGAGGTTCAGTCCATTATCATCGGCCAGAAACATGGCAGTGTCCAGGTATATATGGCACAGAAGGAGCTGAGAGTTCTGCATCTTGATCTGACTGTAGCTAGAAGAAACTCACTCTTCTGCACTGGGCAGAGTGTCAAAGCTCACCCCCACAGTGACCTCCTTTCTCCAACAAAGACACACCTCCTCACAGTACCATTCTCTATAGGCCAACTATGTTCAAACTACTTCATGCCCCTTGCCTCTACGATGAATGTTCAAAAGAAAGGAGAAATGTGGAAGAGTAGAGCAACATGTGTACTGTGGAGAGAGGTGAAAATGGAGAGGTGAAGATGGTGACAGCTGTGAGATAGCATTAAGATAGAATGGATCACTGCCCAGTAGCCTATAACATCTTCAGGATGGGTAGAGCATCCTGAAGCTCATGCAGATACAGTCTCAGTCCCTTTTCCCAGCTCTTCCTCTGGGTTGGCTTGGATATGAACAATGATGGAGGCTGAATAAGGTTTGTTTCACTTCATGGATTGGACCTCCTTTAGTGATAACCATGGTCTGGGATGTAATTGAGAGCCATGTGCCAATCAGTGGGCCTGATACAGCCAGGGGTGGTGGTTTTAGTGACCTGCCACCTAATAGCACTTAGAGTTCTTTGGCCTGTGCTGCAGTCTGAAAACATATTGCTGTCCAAGGGACTTGCTGTCACCAGAGGTCACAATGATGTTAGTGCCCTATACTGATGCCTCAGGTTTTGTTGAGGTTCTTGGCCAAGGCTGCCTCTGAGGGCCTTGCCTAGATACATGGTTCTACTGTAGCCAAGGCAAGTTTGTGCTTTGTGATGTTGCCAAAAATCATGAGGAAGTTCATGATCCAGCTGATGAAAGAAAAACAAACAAACAAACAAACAAGGAAGCTATCTTGTCAGTGATACCAATGATTGAGATGCATAACTGAGAATGAGGGACATGGATAGCTTCTGTGACACCATGGCCTCCCAAACACACTCAAAAGTGACAGCCTACAAAGAACTCTTAACACATGAGATAAGGATGAGGAAGTATAGGTCCTTACAACCAACAGGTTCTGGCAGAGGTTCAGGTGGAGAAGGACTCAGTTTTCTTTAGTAGTAGGCCACTGGGAGTTTGTCAGTGCTCAATACATGTATATGGACAATACAAATAGGACTAATTTTTTTGGAAGCACTGGGGAGTCAGTGTGATCAAGGTATTGATAAGAAATTCCCAAATAACCAATGAACATAGTATTTTGAACAACAACAAAAATATTGTTTGAGATAATTTCGTAGGTAGCACATAGCTGTGAATGATGCAGCACACACCATCCATACTGAAAGTATTGGTGAAGAGATAGTTCAGTTCATTGTGATAGGTAGTTTCATGATTTGTACATGCTTGGTCCAGGTAGTAGCAATATTAGGAGGTGTGTCCTTGTGAGAGTAGGTATGGCCTCTTAGAGTAAGTGTGTCACTGTGGGAGTGTCCTTTAAGACCTTTGTCCCAGCAGCCCAGAAGTCAGTTGTTTCCTAGCAGTCTCCAGATGAAAATGCAGAGCTCTCAGCTCTGCCTGCACCATGCCTGCCTGGACACTGCCATGCTTTGATGATAGTGAACTGAACCTGTAAGCCAGGCCCAATTAAATATTGTCCTTTATAAGACTTTCCTTGATCATGTTGTCTGTCTACAGCAGTAAAACCCTAAGAGAGGTAGGTAGGTAGCATAGCGATTGAAAATGAACAAGTAAACATTTTCTACAATACTTGATTATTTAAAAAATCAAACTTTCATTTTATTCCACTAACTCAGAGAATTAATTCATTCAACCTGTATTTACTGGGAGATGTTTGATGATTATTAGCTGATAAGATAAACAGTTGCGTTTTGTTGTTATTGGTGTTGTTTATAATTGTATAATCAGGGAATGCCATATTAACAAACATGGAAGAAATGCCATGTTGAAATAGCAGTGGGTTCACTGTTGGTGCTTGGGAAATCACCAGAAAGTTCTCTTGCAAGAGTTATATTTGAGTCTTGACCTGGATAAAGTGAGGAAGTCAACCATGATAAGTTGGATTGAAATTTTCTTGTCAGAAGAAATGTTATATAAATGATGACAAAATATCGCTCATAGAAAAGTACCATTCTTGATATATAACACAAAAACAAAATGACTATTATAAAATGGAGGGCTGTCACAATTAAATTCTGCAACATATGGGAAACTAGCAAACATCTGAGATTATACAAACCCTCAGTAAATGATAACTGTACACTGCTAATCCATCCACTACCACAGATGCTCCAATATGACTAGAAACCTCCAGAAAAACAATAAAATGTCAGCTTCCTCTACATTTTACCCATTCAGAAACTTTATGTTTACCCTGAAAAAGAGTGTTATTGCACAGAAAGAAAACTGTTTTGAAATTAAAGTTAGTTTATGAATCACAGTTATGTACATTGCTGTGGATAGTTGCTTGCTGGTAAAAAAAATATTGAACTCCAAAGTTATATATAGAAAAAAATGCACTTATTTTTTTCCAAAATAAGATGCCTTCATCACCTTTTACTTTTCCTTGCAAATATTTATACTGAAATTGATTAAATTTCTATGCTGACTTTTGTTATCATCAGGCTGCAAAGTATATGGAAATATTTATACCTTCCATGACTGTTTTTCAGCATGTAATATATGTAGGAAACTGTGTTAGAGCAAACAAAAGCTAATAATGATAAAGTCACTGATTTCACTGAAATTTTATCTAAACGTACCATGATCTTAATTAATACATAACTAATTACAGTCAGAATATTGTAGTACTACAAGCAGTAACCAAAAAAATCATAGAATTTAAATTCCAAAAACATGCTATTTAAGATAAATAATGCAATTTTAATTTAAGATATACTGTAATAAATAATGAATAGAGGAGCAAAATATCTGCTTATAATAAACACTGATAAAACAATATTTATATTGGGCTGGTTGGACAGATGCTTCAGTGTTGAGTACACTTTCTAGAATTCTAGAAAATCCTATATTCAGTTCATAGCACTTATATCAGATGGCTGACAACTGATATGTAACTCCAGATCCGGAAGATAAAATGCTTCTGATCTTTGTGTTTATCTGCATTCAAAATTGAATATTTGAATTACAGATAACATTTTTAAAATAATTATAATGTATAATTATTATCACATAAAATTCTTTACTATACAGTTATGTATACTCATGCTATTGTACAAATTGAATCAATATAAATAGTGTACACACACCTATTTAAGTATTTATTCCTCCAGTAAAATGTTTCCTTTATCTAATCTCTATTTATTATAATGCCTACCTATTGCAACAATTAATCTAAAATCTACTTCTATGAGTAGAATTTTCTTATTATCAATTATGGAATCACATACGTGGTTACGTCAATATTTGCTTACTATATATTACAGAATATTTTGTTGTTAAATGGTTAAATTTGTCATATTTTACCAGTAAATTAGGTTAAGTCATAGGAGAATTTGAGCTATCCTGAATTTCAAAGCTCCTCACAATCATCCCAGTGTGGTGGTCCATGGCCTTAATTCTAGCACTTGTGAGAAAAGGGCAAATGGAGTTCTTTGAGTTCACAGCCATCAGGTCTGTATTGCTAGTGTCTGGACAGCCAGACTTGCTCAGTAAAGAGAACCTATCTTAAAATATTGTAAAAGAGAAAGAAGAAATTAAGGATAGAAGGAAGGAAGGAAGGAAGGAAGGAAGGAAGGAAGGAAAGAAGGAAGGAAGACCTTATAATGAGTCTCAGCTGACAATAGACCTTAAAACTTGATGATGATCTGATGATTTTACTTACAAGTTTGTTTTCACAATTTATAAAATGATTTCAAATGTCAAACTCTGTGAGGCAAATCTGGAATCCAGTTTTGATTGAATTCAATTTATGAAATTCAATGTTTGGTTAAATAAATCTCTAAATTGTGCTGTACAGAAATGATGGGCTTTCTTTTTCTTTAAATTTATCAGTTATGTTTTTTCACTTGTTTTTATTAGATATTTTCTCTATTTACATTCAAATGATATCCTATTTCTTTGTTTCCCCTCAGAGAACCCCCTCTCCTACCCCCCATCCCTCTGCTCACTAACCCATCCACTCCCACTTTCCTGTCCTGGCATTCCCCTACACTGGGCCAACTAGTTTTCATAGGATCAAGGGTCTCTCCTCTCATTGATGTCAAACATGGCCATCCTCTACTAAATATGAGACTGGAGCCATTGATCCCTCCATGTGTACTCTTTGGTTGGTGGTTTAGTCCCTAGGAGCTCTGGGTTACTGGTTGGTTCATATTGTTGCTCCTATTATGGGTCTGTACCTTGGGTCCTTTCTCTAGCTCTTCCATCGTGGGCCCTGTGCTCAGTCCAGTGGGTAGTTGAGAGCATCCCCCTCTTTATTTGTAAGACACTAGCAGAGCCTCTCAGGAGATAGCTATATCAGGCTCCTATAAGCAGTTACTAGATGGCATTCACAATAAGGTCTGTGTTTGGTAACTGTATATGGTATGGGTCCCTAATATTCCACCTCACACCAGTCAGAATGTCTAAGATCAATAACTCAGGTGACAGCAGATGCTGGCAAGGATGTGGAGGAAGAGGAACACTTCTCCATCGCTGGTGGGGTTGCAAGCTGGTACAACCACTCTGGAAATCAATTTGTTGGCTCCTCAGAAAATCGGCCATAGTACTACCTGAGGACCCAGTTTTACAATTCTTGGACATATACCCAGAACATATTCGATGTGTTAATAAGGAAACATGTTCCACTATGTTCATAGCAGCCTTATTTATAATAGCCAGACGCTGGAAAGAACCCAGATGTCCATCAACAGAGGAATGGATACAGAAAATGTAGTACATCTATACAACAATGAGCTTTCTTTTAAGTTCCCCTAAAACTTGAAAACTGCAGTAACCCTAGGGAGTTGTTTATATTAATTACTTAAGTGTCTGGGATTCTCCAATTCACTGGAATTGGAAACACATTAAATGATTATTTATCATATGTTCTTTCTCCACAAAATATATTTCAACATTTTCTCACTCTCATCTAGCATATTATCTAACCACATTATTCCCAGAAGAAACACCAACCACTGATTTCATGGAGATGATAGGATTTGTCACGCAACTTATGTCTCATGCAAGTTATGTCTGAACATTCTGCTTCCATACGCTTTAAATTACACATATTAAAAAGCATGTTTCTCTTGCTTTCTCTCAATGTTTCCCATCGATAGTCATGTCCAATATCTGCACGTTCAGAGAATTCTTGGTTTCCTAACTTTACTATTTCTGCACTCCAGTGCTACTCTTGCTGGAACAC
Source organism: Apodemus agrarius (assembly GCA_964023405.1). NCBI lineage: Eukaryota > Metazoa > Chordata > Mammalia > Rodentia > Muridae > Apodemus > Apodemus agrarius. Next base: position 17,143,540 of record OZ030013.1, read on the forward strand.
AGAAATACCTCTAATCTCAGCGACTAAGGCAAGCAGATCTCTGAGTTCAGGGTCCACCTGGTGCAAAGTGAGTTCCAGGAACAGAAAAGTTTAGGTGCAGTTGTGGTAGTACACATCTGTCGTCCAAACACTCAGGAGTCAGGGGAGAGGAAGGGCAGTGAAGTTTACTGTGGCTGACTGATAGCAGTTTAGTTCATTGGGTTCAAAGGCAGTTTTTACTGGATAGCTTTTACAGAGACAGGTAGAAGAAAGGACAAGCAACACACAGCTAAAGATAGAATGAGCAAGAGAATGAGGAGCCAGAAGATTAAAGTATATTGATGAAACTAGTTTGAGGGGATGCAGAACAATTCATTCAGAAGCCAAGAGAAGCGAGTTTGAATTAGCTGGGAGAGGAGTTTGAACCAGAACAGCTGAGTTAAACCAGCTAGCCAGAGTTCAGAAAGAGCTACAAAGGGTGAGTTAATTCAGCATTAAGTCTCTAAGATGACAATTGCATTAGGTGAATTAAAGTTACGTTTACAGGATAAAGAGATGAGGGAGACTTTACTAACAGGTAATGCTAATGTAGGCTTATGTGTCCATTGAGTTTTTTCAGCAGTAAGCCCAGGCGATGACAATTACATCAATTGAATAAAAGTTACTTTTACATGGACTGCTTTCAGAGGGATGGGTGACTTGTTTTGTTTTGTTTCTCACTCTCACCAGTCACACATCTGTTGTTAAGTAGAGGGTGACAGCAAGGGCTGGCTGAGTTCAGTGTCTTGATCCTTGGTGGTTGTAGTACATGTCATTTCATATATCACATTATAGCTGGTTTATTTGGACAAGCTCACAAGTATCTAGACAGCAAGACAAAGCGTGGTGATATTTGAATCTCCTCATTCTGGCTCCATAACACTCACTGTACAGTACAAGTGTTATGTATAAGTCAAGGCCACCTTTACTAAGGGCCATAAAGATCAAAATTTGAGACAGTATTTACAATGTTAGGTGACATTTCACACACCCAAACACACACACACACACACACACACACACACACACACACATATACATATATATATATATATATATATATATATATACATATACACACACATATACATATATATATATACATATATTCATATATATATATATGGGTATATCTTCATTTCAGAGAACTAGTTTTTGAACAACTAGGCAAGATAAACCCAATAACAGGGAATTTTATCCCCAGAGGAGAGGCATGCTTTGCCTTTGCATTCATTTAAATTCATAATTTAAGGAACATATTCTTTACCCAATTACATAATGGAAATGGTTTACTATTAATGTCCTAGTGAATAAAATAACACAATCAAAAATAACAACAATAACAACAAAAGTCTCTAGCTTTTCTTGGTAGCCTGTAGAATTTTGAGAATGATATAAATGAAAAGGGTACCATACTTGCCAAAATGTTTACTAATTATCAGTATTATTTAGATGTCATCATAAGGTCTATCTTTCTATTTCTTAGTACATTTCAAGATGCCTGCTATGTTACTATGCCTACAGTCTAAATCCATTTCCATAAGAAGATTAGGGTAATGGGAAGACAATAAACTTTAAGGTCAGACAGACCTTGTTCTAAGACATAATGAAACAAATTGCAGTTACATTTGATTTTTGTAACATTATAATGATTACTATCTGATTTCTTATGATTTTTTACTTCTAAATTCAGAATTAGTGGTGATATCAGTAACTTAGGAATGTTTTAAGGACTAAGAAAAACTAAGAAATATCCATCTTGTGCACATAGTCTAATGATTCAGATAGTTTCTTATGATGGTTAATTTATAGGATGAGACCATAAAAACAATACTGATTTTTTTGGAAACAGCCACATCCAATATAGATATTGTTATTTTTTAGACTGAAAAGGAAGTCTATATTTTTAGACAGAAAGGAAGAGTGAAATTGTAGCACAGAATCTTAAATGAATACCCTTTTGTCTGTAGTCTTCCTGCCTCTTCTACTGATTCCTAGTTATTTCCTTTTGACCTGACATCAATACATCATTGATGATACCTTAGAATAACCATGTGAGCAGAGGTATGATATTGAATTTAGCATACAGAATATGCATACAGGTATTAATAAATAATGGGAGAGTGTTCATGTCTTTGAATTTTAAGCAATCAAAATCAATTCAAATCCTTATGTGAAAAAGTCTTTTAAATTACAAGTTCTTAGATTAGCCATTGAGATTCATCTAACATTTTTATAAAATACTTTGGAAGGATCCAAAAGGATTTTAAATTTAAAGAAATAGTCACCTTAAGACCTCAGCTGCACGTTCTTTAACTCTTACAATATAGAACAAGGATATATTATTTTGAAACACAATATCTCATAAAATCTGAAGAAACTGTACTAACACATTCAACAGCCAATTATATCACCATTTTCATCTTTTTTTTTCTTTTTTTCTTTATTTATTTTCTATATTTGTTCTTTACATTCCGAAGGCTTTCCCCTTTCCCAGTTCCCCCCTCACCATATGTCCCATATGTCCTCCCCCTCCCCACCCCACCCCCGCCTATTCCCCAATCACCACCCCACCATTTCTCTGTCCTGTTCTGGTACTCTCCTACAAAACTGGATCCAGTCCTTTCAGGACCAGGGTCCTCTCCTTCCCTCTTCTTGGGAATCTTTTGACTTGCTAATTGTGCCTTGAGTATTCAGAGCTGCTGAGCTCATTAATATCCACTTATCAGTGATTGCATTTCATGTATATTCTTTTGTGATTGGGTTAACTCACTTAGGATGATATTTTCCAGATCCAAACATTTGCCTACAAATTGCATGAATGCATTATTTTTAATTGCTGAGTAGTATTCCATTGTATAAATATATCACATTTTCTGTATGCATTCTTCCTTCGAGGGACATCTGGGCTCCTTCCAACTTCTGGCTATTATAAATAAGGCTGCTATGAACATAGTGGAGCATGTGTCTTTATTGTATGCAGGGCAATCCCCTGGGTATATGCCCAGGAGTGGTATGACAGGGTCCTCTGGAAGTGTCATGCCCAATTTTCTGAGGAACTGCCAGATTTATTTCCAGAGTGGTTGTACCATCTTGCAGTCCCACCAACAGTATAGGAGTGGTCCTCTTTCTCCACATCCTCACCAGCACCTGTTATCTCTTGAGTTTTTAATCTTAGCCATTCTGACTGGTGTGAGGTGGAATCTCAGGGTTGTTTTGATTTGCATTTCCCTGATGACTAATGATGTTGAACATTTCTTAAGGTGTTTCTCGGCCATACGAATTTATTCTGGTGAAAATTCTTTGTTCAGCTCTGTACCCCACTTTTTGATAGGGTTATTTGGTTCTTTGGGGTCTAACTTCTTGCGTTCTTTGTACATATAGGGTATTAGCCCCCCCGTCAGATGTAGGGTTGGTGAAGATCTTTTCCCAATTTGTTGATGGCTGTTTTGTCCTTCTGACAGTGTCCTTTGCCTTACAGAAACTTTGTAATTTCATGAGGTCCCATTTTTCAATTCTTGATCTTAGAGCATAAGTTATTGGTGTTCTGTTCAGAAACTTTCCCCCTGTTCCCATGTCCTCCAGGGTCTTCCCCAGTTTCTTTTCTATTAGTTTCAGTGTGTCTGGTTTTATGTGGAGGTCCTTGATCCACTTGGAGTTGATCTTGGTACAAGGAGATAGGAGTGGGTCAATTAGCATTCTTCTGCATGTTGACCTCCAGTTGAACCAGCACCATTTGTTGAGAAGGCTATCTTTTTTTCACTGGATGGTTGTAGCTCCTTTATCAAAGATGAAGTGACCATAAGTCTGTGGGTTCATTTCTGGGTCTTCAATTCTATTCCCCTGATCTACTTGCCTGTTGCTGTACCAATACCATGCAGTTTTTAACACAATTGCTCTATAGTACTGCTTGAGTTCAGGGATATTGATTCCCTCAGAAGTCCTTTTATTGTTGAGAATAGATTTAGCTATCCTGGGTATTTTCATCTATGAGGGCCTAAAATTAAATACATTATTAATAAAATGAACCTGTTATCACAGGTATCATGTGTATATTAATTAATTTAATACATTTCTCATCAAATATTTATAATTTAAATTATATTAATAGACTCTCTTCTTCATCATAGTATATTGGATTTATCCCAATGACCAATAATACAATTAGCAAATACTTCATATAAGATTATCACAAGGCATATTCTTTTCCTTATCTACAAAACATATTTTCTCATATAATATATCCTAGTGTCTTTAAGAGATCATTTGTTTCCTTTTTAAAGGCCTCTTGTATATTCATAAAGGGTGTTTTTCAATATTTTGTGTGTTCATCAGCTATTTTAGAATATCCAGGTCTGTTGTTTTAGAGTTATTAGATTCTAGGAGAAACACGTTGTCTTGCCTGCTATTGATTGTGTTTTCATATTGGTGACTGGCCATCTGGAATAGCAAACAGTATATTTCTATGTACTGATAATTTCTCTTTGTTGCTATATTGGGTACATGTTTTGTTCCTTGTTTCTTTTATCTCTCAGGTTCTTAGGAAAGTATGATGGATATAGGGTTCATAGTAAAATTATTCTTGGTTTTCTTTTTTTTTTTATTGGATATATTCTATATTTACAATTCATTTCCCTTTTTCTGGTTCCCCACCCCCAAAGGTCCCACATGCCCTTTTCCCTCCCCCTGCTCCCTCATCCACCCCCTCCCACCTCACTGTTCTTGTACTCCCCCACAATGATGCTTTGGTCCATTCTAGCACCAGTGTCCACTCCTTTCTTGTTGTGAAACATCACTTGGTATGTGATTTATGTCTTTGGTGTTCCAAGCTTCTAGGCTAATATCCACTTATCAGTGACTGCATACAATGGGTATCCTTTTCTGATGAGTGTTTCTACTGATAATTCTAGGTAGAATGTGTTTCTGAGTATTAGGAACTGTAATTGTATAAACGAGGATGAGCTTGGAGGACTCATGTTGTACAAGGAGGTAAGAAAGTAGGGAGTCCCCCTAGGGACATTCTGTGTCCACTGCACTCCATCTAATATTCACTTCCTATTATTAATTATTATAATTACATATGTAAATGTAAATTTGCAAACACACAGCACTGGGTTTGGTAGGCATGATGTTTTATGCACTGTGTAAAGTTTACCCTTGTGTTATTCAAATGCTCATTTCTCTGATTTCATTTCTTGTTTCAATCTAGATGTGACATTGTAATATGTATATCAAGAAACTCCTGTCTCAAGTTTGTGCAAACAAATCTTATCATTTATTGTCTGCCTTGCCAGTAAATTATAAGCAAGCAGTGGCTGGACAAGGGAGAAGAGTGTGGGAGATCTGCCATGGTGAGGAAGGAAAATGGGAGACTGGCTTCAGGTCAGCAGGATAATGGAAGATTTGGAGACATGATGAAGGGGTCTGGAGAGAGATCATGGGAACACACGTGAAGTTCCAGGAGCATGATCAATAATCATATATAAGTATCATGGGATGGGGCTAGGAGGGAGCCAGAATAGCATAGAAGTTAAAAGTAGATCATTTAACGTCTCAGCTATTGAATTGCAGTTTTAAATAAATATTGTTTCTCTGTGTAGTTATTGGGGACTAACATAAGGTAAAGAAATACAGCAACTGGATTCATTTACTGCTACAACTATATTAAAGATAATTCTACAGGTTTCCTTTAGTGTTGCTTACAGTGTATAATGGTCAGTGATGACAACCTTGGATTAAATAACACTTACATGCACTTATTGATGCTGAAGACTGAATCATACTCTCAGGAACTATTAATACTTTCTCAGAAATATAATTTTTCAAGTTTAGTGGTGGTACATTTGAGAAAAATAACTATTAGTTTTTTCTTGTATGTAATAGATTATAGAAAACCAATAAATTTTATTTTGGAATGCTTATTTAAGACAAAATGCATGTATACCTGGAAATTTATAATTTAAATGTTAAACTCTGCAAATACAATAATTTTTATATTGTTGAAAACTATACATTTTCTGGAAATAATAATATAGATTTGTAAAAAAAAAATGCTTCTTAGTGTTTCTGAGTCTGTTCTGGAAAAGCCAAAGATGTTTCTATTATTACTTTATCCATTGTAGAAATGTTATCCACGTAAAGTTATCCACTTATGAGAACACCAATGTGGGCAGAACTTACAGATGACCCCAAATTGTCATAATGTGCCAACTCTAGGTCTTCCTATAGCAAGATATTTCCTATCTGTGATCACATTGAGGCAGTGAGAGGCCAGTGATTAGAGGGGAGAGAGGAGGAGGAGGAGGGATTGGCTTGGTGGACCTGACGAGTGGAGCTGTGAGGGAGACACGAATATCCAGATGGCTTCAGATGTATTTCTGGTGTTTTGGAGAGCTTAGACATATTGGAATAAAACTTTATCATTATAAATTGGCGTTATGTAATTGGGAACTTTATATACATAAATATATTTGGTTAACAATGTAAGTTTAAGAGTCCTGTTTGACCAGGTATTTGGGTGCAGAGCAGGAGCATAGAACTCTTTATAGAGTCTATGACAGAGAGGAAACAGCTGGGATGTTGAATGAGCTCACTAGGGAATATTGGCTCAGAGGTGACAGTGAAAGCCTTCCTGAGCGAAACCTGTAGGGACTTAGTGAAGAGGCCTGGAGGGGCAGTACTTTTTCTTAATTATTATCCACTACATTGTTCCACCTTGTCTGCTCTGGATGGACACTGTGTCACATGTCAGTGTTCATCTGCTTTGAAGAGACACCATGACCAAAGCATTATATATATATATATATATATATATATATATATATATATATATATACACACACACACACACACACACATATACACACACATATATGTGCCTATATATATATATATATATATATATGTATGTATATATAAATATATGTATATATGTATATATATATTTTCTATTTTTACATTTCAAATGTTACCCCCTTTCCCAATCCCAGCCCCAGAAATCCCCTATCCCATCCCCATCCTCCTGCTTCTATGAGGGTGTGCTTCCACACACCCACACAATAAAAGCAGACATTTGAAAGCTTGTTAATGTTTCAAAGGTTTAGTCCACTATAATACTAGCACAAAACATGGTGCCATGCAGGCATTTTGCTGGAGAAGTAGCTGAGAGCTGTATCTTGGTGATCTGGCAGAGAGAGAGAGAGAGAGAGAGAGAGAGAGAGAGAGAGAGAGAGAGAGACGAAGGAGGAAGAGGAAGAGAGAGGGAGAGAGAGAAAGAGAGGAAGAAGGAGGAGGAGGTGGAAGGAAGAGAGAGGGAGAGGAGAGAGAGGAAGAGAGGGAGGGAGAGGGGAGGGGAGAGAGAGAGAGAGAGAGAGAGAGAGAGAGAGAGAGAGAGAGAGAGAGAGAGAGAGAGAAGGAGAGGAGAGAGAAGGAGAGAGGGAGGGAAATCAGTTTCAAAGCCCAGCCCCATTGATGACACACCTTCTTCAAGATAATACCTTCTGACATCTAATCTTAACTAGTGCCTAAGTGGTGAGCAAACACTGAAATCTGTAAGCCTGTGGGGGCCATTCTTATCCAAACCACAACAGGCCTTTTTGTTCTTACTGATTCGTGCTCCTTTGCTCAGATTTTTCTGCAGGAGCAATGTTAGGTGAGAACCCCAACAGTGATGGCATACCATATATGACAAGCTAGAGAGAAGCTTTCGTATCCTCAAAGAAATGGCCGTATTGTTGAAAGAACTATATGGCATGAAAGCCAAAAGTCAGTAAATGTGGAGAGCAGCCCAAAACTGTCTCTCAACAGGAAAGGAAATGTTCCAGTTTATCATGAACAAGGGTCATCTGCCAAAATTCTAAAATCAGAGATCTGTTTTGATTGCAGTCCTGGAGGTCACTGACTCCAGGCTAACATACACCTGAACTGACCATTCACATGCTGGGTATGAGAAGCGATCCATGGAATGATGATGTCAAATTAGAAGACTCTATTTTGTATATTGTGCAGTTTGTAATAATTTGGTATACAAGTACAATTGCATAAAAACATTAAGCTCATTCCTTTATATATATAATGGAAGTCAAGTACATATGTAGCATTAAAATAGCCTAAATATTTATTTTTCCTTAATTATTGAACTCAAAATTAATATCATTTGAAAAACTCATAGCATTATTAAACATCTCTTTTATTTACTTTAAAGATATCTTGTGTATCCCACTGTCTTCAAATTAAATTCAGCTTGAGAAATGAATATAGAACACATTTCTGTGCATTTGAAAGGCTGGCAAGGTAGCCAAGCAAAGAATTGATAAACTGGCCCAGAATTAAGAAGAAATTCAAACAAATGTTGTATTAAAAATAGGCAAAATATATATTTATCTTCATCACCATGAGCTAACATTATCCATTATTATTTAAACTATACCATTATTCTTGTATTAAAGACAATTTTTTTGCTACAAGTTATATGCAATTTATTCAGTATCTGTGGGATTTCAAAGTACATAGGGATCACCTAGGGATCTCATTAAAGTATAGGACTTGATGCATCAGGCCAAGAGCAGGCCCTGAGTTTCCACTTTCTAACAAGTTCCTAAGCTGTATTGATGCCACTGGTCATAGATCAGGCTATAAACAGCAAGGACATTCATGACCTCTGTTGGTTTATTCTAAAAGATATATATATATATAATTTGGACCAGAAATTTCTACCAGTTTTTCTCTTTTCACACAATATCTTATCTTAAAGTAAATGTATATAGTAGTGTTAAGCAATTCAGTGAGTACATTTTATTCTTTAAAACTTAAAAGCTCTGCACATTTTTCTATGAACTATTGAGTATGCAGAGATATTCTATGTTCACAGGGGCTGAGGAATGAAGGCTGATATTGTAATGTACAAAAAATTATATACATATATACTATTTAGCCAAATAGCAGTTTATACTACTTTAATCTACAGGTGATAAATTTGGAAATAATTCAGAAGAAATATAGCACAAATTCTTGAGAATAACAAAGAAAAGGATATGTATCAATCAATTAGTACCTTTTCTATGAGAAGCCTAATGTTTCCTAGCTTTTATAATCCTGCCCCGAATAAAGTGATAACAACAACAAACACAACAATAAGAATGTACTCTTTCCCGTAATGATCATAATTTAGTTTCTAGCATAGAATGTCTCTGTTAGTTTCTGTGATGGACCATGTTGATTGTTAGCTTGATGGGATTTAGAATCCCCATTGAAATACATCCCCTGGAATGTCTGGAAAGGATTATTTTAATTAGGTTAATTGAAATGAGAAAGTGTACCTTAATTGTGGCTGACACCATCCCTTAAATTGGAGTCCTTGATTGGATAACATGAAAAAAGCAAGCTGAGCATTAGGCATTCATTCCTCTGGGTTTCCTGACGAGGGAGTTAATGTGACAACCTGCCTCAACATCTTGTTGCCACATTGCCCAGCCAGGTGGGGTAGTATTTCCTGGAAACTTAAGCTCAAATAAGCTTTTCCTTGTTAAGCTTGCTTTGTGAGGTATTCTGTCTTTGCAATGAGACAATACGTTTATAAAGAAAACTGTAAAGTCAGTGCTCTAAAACACCCTTGCATACTGTAATCAGAACTAATGGGCCCTTCAGCCCGCAGTATAGGAGACTAGCCTCTGAGAGGAATGCAAACACTGCAGATCTAGTTCATAAGTATTCAGGAAAGGACAAGGACTCTAGCCATAACTAAGTCGCATGGGCTATTATGGGCTATTCTGGCAAAGAATCTAGTTGTATTCTGCCTGTCTCCTAAGAACCTGAGTGATATGGGAGGTAAAGCAAAAGAACTTAGTACTTTGTCAGAGGAAATTTCAGCATAAGATAGCACTAAGATGGTTTTATAATTGCTGTTCAGTGCCCTCTTCAAGGTCTACCGTGGGAGAGATCAAAATGTGGAATAGAAAGATAATAAAAAATTGAAATGTAGTGAGGGAAGGTGTAAGAATCTAGTTGTATTCTGCCTGTCTCCTAAGAACCTGAGTGATATGGGAAGTAAAGCAAAAGAACTTAGTACTTTATCAGAGGAAATTTCAGCATAAGATAGCACTAAGATGGTTTTATAATTGCTGTTCAGTGCCCTCTTCAAGGTCTACCGTGGGAGAGAGCAAAATATGGAATAGAAAGATAATAAAAAATTGAAATGTAGTAAGGAAAGGTGTGTGAATATATTTAATGTTTTAGACAAGTAGAGAACAGAAGAAAGTCATCTATAATTGTTAAAGAGATTAGCATCATTAAATAGAATGTGGTGCTTTGCACTAGGGCAACAGTAAAGGTGTCTCAAGGGCAAGACCCAACTATCCTACGAAGATGAAAATTTATTTTAAAGAAGACAGTCTAACTGAGGATTTCACTTGGGTTAGTCTCTTCTTCAAAATAATCACACACATAATAGATATATGATAAACAAATAAATAGAAATAATTCTTTTAGCTTTAAAAAGATTTTTTTCAGTGTGTGTATATGTGAGAGTGTATATGAAGGAGGAGAGAGAGAGAGAGAGAGAGAGAGAGAGAGAGAGAGAGAGAGAGTTTGTGAGTATGTTAGTATATGTAAGATCTTGTAGAGCCCAGAGTTGTCGACTTCCCCAGAACTGAATTTACTAGTAGCAGTTGTGAGTTCCCAAGTATGGGGTCTGGAAACTGAACTCAAGTTCTTAGCAAGTGAAGTGAATAATCTTTAACCACTTAGCTTTCTTTCCAGCTTCAATTAAAAATATTTTAAAATGCTTATATATACAAGTATTTTTTATTTTGTTTATTTTTGTTGTTATTGTTTTTTTCTTAACTTAATCCATATTGTGGCCAATGCCACAAGCAAGAAGTGGAAAATTCCTACATAAATGATAAATAATATTCACGTGTAATTATCCTCATATTAAACTAGTTAACGATACATTTGTAGACATTTACATACATTCAGGGAGGTATTAACACAAACATATAAATGTATTTTAAATATGGTATAATACAGTATATAATAAATATTCTGTTGTTTTGACTGTTTAATACCTCAATATTAAGAACTTGTGACATTTTCCCTATAGATGAACAACCATTATTTTATGAATAAATTTAATCATAAAAATGATGATGATCTCTCTTCAGATAAACTGGGAGTAAAAACATGTGTGTTGACTTTTGTTGATCATCTGAACTCTGATGTCTAAGGCAAGGGATAATTCATCATCTGTTCAATTTTAAGTGTCAATAAAGTTCTTTCACCAATCTTTGATTTGACTTAAAAACTGTGATTCTTGAAAGACACATAAAATCATCCTTTATCTTTAAAGGCACAAGGTACATTGAAGTCATGTCCAAGAGATGAGATGAGAAGGGAAGAAGATCTTATGGCTACTGTGCGATGCTCAGCATGTTATCATGTGGAATTTGCATGGCTGTTGTCACGTGGGACCTGTGAACACTTCCATGAGTTCCCTTTGTAGCTTTTATAATATGCTTTTCTTCCCCTGAATATTCTCTTTGTAACACAATAACCTTACAATACCCTTACATGGATGCTGCAGGTTGAAACATGACAACATCTTTGGCAACATCTTTACTCTTTCTCCTCTAGAATGGTAAAGGTTGTTTACAATAATTCTTCCTGGATAGCTCAGTCCAGATTTGCTCTATCATGTACACGCAAAAACACACACAAGCACACACCACGAACCCACACAAATACACACACCACACATAGACACACATTCCCCACAATCATCACAAACAAAAAAAACACACACCATATACATACATACACCAGAGACACACATCACATTGTACAAATACATACATACATACACACACACACACACCGCACATTGACTCATATCCCCCAAAATTATCACACACAAAAATAAACATATACCACATACATGCGTATACCACAGACACATCACATTGTTCAAATACACACACACACACACACACACACACACACACACACACGAGAGTGATCTCCATCAGATGATAGCTTCACTGAGTAGAAAAAGAGCATCCATCTCTCAGGACCAGAGACCTTTCTTGGTATATTGAGTCTATTCCCTTAGAGTTCCTAAGAGATACTTTTTAGAATATAGAAGGGAACCAATCAATGCTTCAATCCAGGGACTATGACTCCAGCCTCTTTTCCTTGAAGAATACCTGTTTCCATAAGAACTCCTTAAAATTTTTCCACATTCTGTTCTGAAGTAGCTGAATTTGTAGCACCACTACCCCAACCAAACATGAGATAGAGGACTGTCCTGGAATTCACAATTTACTATTAGAGTATTTTCTTAGGTTTTTATGAATGTTCTTTTACACAACACACCAAAAAACATATAATTAGTATTTTCATTTCTATCAATTAGAAATGCAATGCTGTATAGAGTAGTAAAGTTCCCAATTAACACAACTTTAAAGGTATGTGTTGATCTGAGTTTATTTTACTAACTACAGAAAGTACAAAGTAGCTACAAAATGAATAATCAAATCCTCTGAAATGCTTTAGTTAATGTTAAGATAAAATAACCCATTAAGGTGGGAAAGTTTCATGATCTGAAATTAAGAAGAGTAACTATTTTTCAAGTTATATTATTCAATACCTGTTTGCTTAAAGAAAATGATAAGAATTTAAACCTAAGCAATGATATAAATAAAAATAAATATTGTAGAACTTGCTTGAATGCAACAATCTTTTATTATAAAAATAGAAAATATGACTATAAAAATAAATTTACTGAATTACTCATGTATGCCTTTGAGACTTTGATTTTTATCTTAAATATGAGATATAAAATTTTTCTACCTCATAAAAATTGAAAAATTCATTTTGATATGGGGAATCAAATTAAAATGTCAAAGATTATAAAGTCAATAGTTAACTTTAATTGTATCCCTACAGCATTTCTCATTATCTAGGTCATAGTTAGTGACAATAAATATGTAGGGTTTTTTTTATGCAATTCTCAGTTGATTTTATGTACAAACGTTTGGAAGCATAAAATTGTGACACCATGGCCCATCCATTAGCTCTTCCTATAAAATCTGAAGTACTTTTCTAGCCACAAAAGAAAACAGATGGAGTGTAGACTGTATCATGAAGAGACCACATAGTCTGTCTTCAGTGTAATGCTTGATTCCCATGCAGACTCTACTACTTTTTCCTAAAATTTTATTTACAGAAAGCAAAATAGTTTCAAACATAGCAAGAAGTACATTTTTTTAATGTCATGACCTTTGAATGACATGCAGAGGGTTAAAAAAATTACTGGATATCACAAAGTAACAGAGTACTGTCAAAATTGTTAACTTGGCCTCAGTCATTAAGGTGGTCATTGATATCAGTCCCTATAGTATGGGAAGAAGAAAAAAGGAGAGAGAGAGAGAGAGAGAGAGAGAGAGAGAGAGAGAGAGAGAGAGAGAGAGAGAGAGAGAGAGAGATTAATATCTTGTAACACCTGATTGAAACTCTGGCACCACAGTACCACAAATTAAGGAAATCTCACGAATAAACGTAAATCATATTGATATAAAAGTTGATGGTTAGGTGTCTTACTTATTTGGGGGTATAATTCAGTTGATTGGTGGGATCATAAAGCCCTCTTCTGTTTCAGATGGCTTTGGTGAGACTGCCCTGAATTTGCTAAATCAAATTTAATTTGTGTTTTAATCTCAGCATCAGCTTGTTGGGATGTCACATTCCTCTGAGTTCTCATTCACTCCTCATATAGAAGAAAAGGTAGGTCTGTTTGTTTATGAGAGTCTGTCCTTTCCTGAATGTGCTTTTTGGAGTACAGATATGGCTTCCAGCTTCTTTTCAGATGGTCTTATCTCTTTGGACTGATAGGTACCATTTGGGGGACATATGCTGATGGCACTGATTGTACATTTATTTTCCAAGCCCTACAGCCATTTCTGTGTTATGAAAAGATATTTCCTTTTAAATTCTAAGACTCTATTCAACAGAAGAAATTTAATTCTACCTCTAGGATATGATTTAGTCCAGTTTCCTCGTGCAAGAATATACTTTTCCTCTGGGATAGAGGGAAAGGTGAATTAACAGGTTTGGAACAATTGCACCCTTGGTTTGTCCTATAACTTCCTTCTGTGTGATTCTGTAAAAGAAAACTGTAAGGGGATATTTCAATTTGCTTGTACTTTGTCATGAAATTGTTTCTTGTTAATTCTAAACATATGTATCAATATCTGTTCTGAATAAGTGTTTACTGAACTATAAATGTTGAACCACTCATCAGTGACAACAATGTCTAAAGCAGAAGAAATAGTCATCCAAATGGAACTTACATTTGAGTTCCAAACAAACAGATGCCCCCTACACTGAATCGGAAGTAGAGACTAGAATGATGGTTAAATGTGTGTATACTTTATCTTTTAAAAGCTAATCAATTTTCTGCAACAACATCAGAGTTGGGCTTTTGTTTAAGTTCATTAAAATCTGATTGACTTCTCATTGACTCTTTTCATTATTGAAATTATTAACTCCCAGCCCCTTCTATTTAGTTGCATCCAGATTTCCCTGTTTGTTAAATGGTTTCATTTTGTTTTGTTCTTTAAATGGTTTCTTTATTTCATGAGCTTTGAAGGAACCTCATTTTATTTATATGTGATTTCTTTTGGGAAAGAGGAGGCATTTTATATATGTACCCAAATTCTGTTTAAAATTCCAAATTACTTATTATTAGATTTTCTTTGGATTTTCCCACCTATATGTACATACTCATTTAAATTCCTTCATCAGTTTCTTGTCCTCAATCAATAGTTTCAAGTAATATTATTATTTTCTATTTCACTTGAAATGATACAACTGAGACATTATATTTCTTTCCATCTTATGTAAAATTAAAACAATACAACAATTAAAATGTACAATGAAATAGGCTGTGACAAGGGCAGTGTGGGAAACCCATGTCCCTTAAGGTAGGAAAGGAAAACCAAGAACTCAACAGTAATTTTTCATGCACGGTAAGCTTTAAATTACTGTGTGTACCACAGAAGTAATGTGGAATGATTTGAATGAATCCAGACCAATTAATAACCAAAATGAAGGTGAGTCATGTGATAGATTAAAAAAATTAGTTGTGTTTTAAGTTCAGTATTTATACCTTTGAAGAGTTTCCATTTCTATCAGGATACACAAACTTGATTTATTTATAGTGACAGCTTAGTTGCTTATCCAAATGTCCTAATAAGTTTAATCTCAAAGGAAAGACTTTATTCTTTTTAACACCATAGCATATTATATGTTATCTGGTATACTGTAGCCTTGTATTCAACTTTTTAAAAATCAAGAGATAAGAGTATAACAGGCTGATTACTGCCAGACAACTGGTAATTAAAATACAATTTATTGGTGATTTGAAGTAAAATGCAGGTTGCAATTTTCAGTACTTTTATCAAAGAGAAAAATCAAAGTCATCTCATGTTAAAAACTGTCACTTCTGGATTGTAGGAATTTTATAGGTTAGTACAACTGTAGAGAAGAAATATAGGCCTCCCTCCCTAGTCCTCCATACAAGTAGATATTACCTGGACAATTGAGCTCCATCCTGAAATATAGTGTCATAAATGTGTCCAACATAGGGTTCTCTAGATCCCATTAAAGAATCTTTGATAGATATTTCTCAAAGAAGAAAACACAAATAAACATAATTTATTCTGTCTTTTTAAAAACTTGTTTAATTTAATATATATACATACACATATACATATACATATACATATACATATACATATACATATACATATATGTGTATATATACTGGCAAGTTTTAGTCTGGGAAAGTAATGCATTACAGAAGGACTTGGAAGGGCATGGTGAGTGTTATTTTAGAAACAAATGCTCACAATCCCAGAGAGGCTTTCTTATGTCTATTGAACACTTCAGGTGCCACTGCAAAGCTTTAGCTGGTTTGTCACTTTACCTGGAGAGGTTTGAACTGCAGGAGAGAGGAACAATATGTCCCAAACACTATTTGAATAACAAAGTGAAAACAGAGAGAAAGTACATCCTTTCTAATCCAAACATGAAGAATTCACAAAGGCTTTGTGCCTTGCTTTTGTTAGAGAAACAACTATCCCAGTAGTATCAATCTGAAGAGCTCTACACCAAAGCACCGCTCTTGTTCTGTCAGTGGAAAGAAAGACTCACAAAATGTCATAGGAATCAAATGGCTTGTTTCGACAAATCTGATCCTGCTGCAGGCCAGATACCCAAGATAATGCTGACATCCACGAAGAAAATCCATCGAACAAAGCCCTCTACCAATGTCATTTATGGTGGCTGAACTGTGATGGTAGCTGTCCTCATTCAGTCATACAACTGACAGGACATAACTCGTTTAATTCCTAAAGCTTCTTCCCCACAGGGGAATCGGGAAAGACAAACATAAAAGTATCAATGACTATGATAATAATTTTCTTTAGTTCCAAGATAAGTGGGGAGGTCTTGCAAATACTCGGAATATGTCTGGAGAGAGAGCTCAGTGTTTCAGACTACTTGCTTCTCTTGCAGAGGACCTAGGTTTAATTCTCAGTGTCTGTACAGTTATTCACAAGCATCTATAATTAGAATTCAAAAGATTCTGACACCCTCTTTACTTCTGTGTGCAACAAGTATACACACTCTGGGGACACACAGAACAGATTTCTATACATACATATAGGCTAAACATTCCAATACACGATGAATTCATAATACAATTCAGACCCTCTCATGGTGAGGGAATGGCATTCTTTCTCTGAGGGTCAGGTATTTCTCACTCGTTTTAGGTGATAACTTCTGGCCTGGAGGAAGCTGTACGCCTGCATCTTCTTCATCCACAGGATACCACTGTGGATCCTAGAAGCCAAATCTCTTATGCTTAGCTGTAATTCTAGAGTTGAAAAGAGTGAAGCAATGGAGAACACATGAGGGAACTTGTACCGAAGTAAGCTGTTTGGTTCACAAACCAGGTCCTGCTGATAAGTTTTTCTCAGAAACAGAGTTGATCCATTTGATTCACTCTACGTTTCAGGGCATGCATTCCTCTAGCATTTGCACTTTGAAAATTGACACAATTCAAATAGTTTCCAAATTATACCATTAGAGTATGTGAAATGAGAAGTTCATCGGGCCACATTAGATTATAGTCTGTGTCAGACTTTTCAACTATCAATAAATGTGGGTACATAGGCTTATGTTAATAGGAAACTGTGGGTCTGAGGGACACAGTTTGAGATATTTATCACAAAGGCAAAATAAGATCATTAAAAACTACTTGGAGATGTTGAGATGATTCCATGAGTAAACAGGTCTCTGAAAAAAAAAACCCTGAAAAATATGTGTTTAATTCCAATGACCACCATGGTAGAAATAGAGAACCCATTGCTATAATGTGTCTTCTGACAGACACATGCGTACTGAGCACAAATAGTGCTTGACTCCAATTCTGCAGTGTCCCTGAGCCTTGGGAAGAAAGAATGCAGTATATTTGGTTTTGTGTAGGGCTAAGTACTCTCTGGTATCATTTCCGACAATCTTTCAATTAATTAATTAATTAATTAATTAATTAATTAATTAATTAATTAATTATTCACTTTACATTCCTTACACTCCAATTACACCCCTTCCCACCCAGTCTTCTCCAAGTCCCCATCTCACAGAGCCCCTAGGGAATAGGGACTCCGCAAGAAGAACAGCAGATTCAACTAACCTGGATGCTTGTGGGTTACCAGAACCTGAACCTCAATTCACAAGACATTACAAGCTGGAGCTAGGTTCCCCAAACATATGTAACAGATGTGCAGCTTGGTCATTTATGTGGGTCCTCCAACAACTGAAGGGGTTTACCTTGGCTCTGTTGGCTGCCTGTGGATCCTGTTGCCCTAACGGAGCTGTCTTGTCTGTCCTCAGTGGGAGATAATGTACCTACGGCTGGCGTGACTTGAACTGCCAGGGTGACTTGGTATCCAGGGAGGCCTCCACCTTCTTAGAGGTTATTCTCTTATGAAAAGAAAGAGAGAGAGAGAGAGAGAGAGAGAGAGAGAGAGAGAGAGAGAGAGAGAGAGAAAGAAACAAAGAAACAAAGAAACAAAGAAAGAAACAAAGAAAGAAACAAAGAAAGAAACAAAGAAAGGAAAGAATAAAAAGGTTACTTGAAGGTTGGGAACATGGGAACATGTCTTTTTCTTTTTCTCAAAATCCACACAAAAGTGCCATATATGGTGCATGTTTTTGTGATTTCCATGCTTGGGAGGTCAATCCCTAGGACTTAGCTGACAGCCATACTAGACTACTTGACAAGCTCCAAGCAGGTTAAAGATGCTATCTCAACAGCAGGGTAGATGGAGTTTCAACATTGTCTTTTTGCTTTGACATTTATTTGCTGCACACCGGCACATACACACATGAACAGGCAAAGCTGGAGTACAAATACACACACTTAGAAAAGACATTCAAATTTCAAGGAAATATCATCAATCTAATCATCTTAAAGTGATTCTATACAACATTTCTATTTAAAATAGTAATAAAGTATTATTTTGTATCATTGTTTTATCATCATTAAGATTTATAATAATCATTAGTAGCAAATAAAAACGCAATACTTTTAGAAAGATCAAATATGTGATACATAAAAATGAAAATCACATCAGAGTACTTTGAACATACTGG
This sequence comes from Apodemus agrarius, assembly GCA_964023405.1. NCBI lineage: Eukaryota > Metazoa > Chordata > Mammalia > Rodentia > Muridae > Apodemus > Apodemus agrarius. The sequence goes on from OZ030013.1 coordinate 17,162,269, forward strand.
CTAATATAAGACATATATGTGATAATATTTATCTATATTTATATTGTACAGTGATTGATTAGTTGGGTAAAATGTAAATTTAACAAAGAACTTTTCTGATAATTCCTGAAAATATGGTGTATTCAAGTGCATCTCATGTATACACTAGTCATTGCAGGACCAAAAGTCCTATATTTTGAAACTCATAAATAATATAGAAAGCATGGAGAAAATACTTTGTACAAATAGAAACACATGTAAATTTTAAAAGTATTGGATTATTATGACTTTGAAAATAATTACAAACTGTTCTTATTATAACCTCTAATATATTCAAAGAATTTTTGTTCATTAATAATGTAATTTAAGTTCTGTCTGAATGGATCTTTTAATTTTTCTTCTGTCAAACATTTTGTTGTTGAATGAGATATTGATTCTATTAGGTTAACTAATTCTGGTGATGGTGGATAATTTACAACTTATATCTGTGTATTAAGGATTAAATATGTTTCATATAAGTGTATATGTACAGGACAGATCCAAAAGGAGCCTGATTTGAGTTGATAGTACCCTTAACAAGATTTTGAATTGTTTTGCTTTGCTGGTAGACTAATGATAATTGCTTTGAAACAAGAGTAGCTATTTCATCTGCATAGGCATAGGCTAAGGAGAACTGGAGTTGTTTATTTATGTTATTGTTTGAACATTGTTGTGCTGAATGCATATGTATATGTTGAACTACAATAGCTACTTCCTAAAGAATAGGGGGTAGCTATATTTTTATCCATGTCTTAGAACTTTTGTTCTAGTGCTTTACCTGGAAGAATAAATTACTTACAGTCATTGAATGTCATGTGTCCTAAATTTTTCTCCTTTTTTATACTTTTCTATTAAATAATATTTTACATTGGAAATAGATTCTTCTACCATTCAGTCCATCTGGACCACAGATTTCTCTCCCTATACTTCTCTCAGTTACTCCTCCCCACCCCTAACACACACACACACACACACACACACACACACACATCACTTCTTACCCTGACTTAGTTCTGCTCCATCTCTTATCATAAAGAACTGGCTTCCAAGAGACAATAAAAAAACATAACAAAACAAAATAATATAAGGCAAATTATAAGCTCTCACACTGACACTGACAAGGCAACCTTAAAAGAATACCAAGAGCAGGCAAAAGTGTCTATTCCCACAATTAGGACTCTCACAAAAATGCTAAGCTAAGTGTTATAACATACACAGAGGTCGTGGTGCTGACCCTTGCAGTTCCTATGCTTGGTGCTTCAGTATCTGTGAGCTCATATGCACCAGTAGGCTCAATCCCTTCTTAGACCTAGAATCCTTCCTTTTTTTTTCTACTGACAATTTCTTGAACACCCATGGGAGGGGTGCAGTGGAAACTTCTGATTCCCAGTCTTTCACTGCATAGAGCATAATGTCTGACTATGGGGCTCTGCATTCCCTCCTATCTGCTACAGGAGAAAGCCACTTTGATGACAGCTGGACCTGGAAACAATGAGTGTTGGTCATGGGGTCCGTTGCATAGACTAGGCTTCAAATGAAATCAAACATTTGTTGGGCAATCCCACAAATTTTGTACCACCCAGCACATCTTGCAGGCAGTACACATTGTTGGTCAAAGGTTCTGAAATTAGGTTGCTGTCCAAGGTTTTCTTTTGGTAGCTGTCAGAATATTTGTCTGTACTAAAGAGAAATGAAAATAGGAGTTAAGGCTCCATGCAGGCATCAGCTTGGCCTGTTCTAGTTTAAGGACCTGTACAGATGTCCTTGGTAATGGGACTCTGCTTACAGTTTTTAGAGAGCAATCCTCTCTCCTATCATCAACCTGGGCTATTTTGGGTTTTCCATGGGGCCTCCTTGGCCTACAACTCAACCGAGTAAAACCCAGTCCTGTTGTTTGAAACTCCATGGCTAAAATAAATGGCTATAAGATTCAGGATCACCCATTCTTAGGTATAACCACTAAGAGCACCCTTACAGATTCAGGGAAGTTCCCTTGCACTGTGGGTTTGTGCTCCACTCCTTGAAGGCCACCAATTCCAGGCCAGGTCTCATTTATTAACTGTTGATGTTAGTATCTGTTCTAAAGTTGTTTTGTTCAGAAAGTTGTCTACTGTACTAATGTTTTCAAGGCTATTTCCTACTTTCTCATCTATTATCATCAATATATCTGGTTTTATGTTAAGGTCTTTGGTTCATTTGTACCTAAGTTTAGTGTAGAGTGTGAAACATGGATTTATTTGCATTCTTCTATTAGTAGATATTAGTAGTTTGAACCAGCAGCATTTGTTGAAAATGGTTTTTCCCCCAGTATATATTTCTGGCTACATTATCAAAAACCATGTGTTTATAAGATTTTGGATATATGTTTGCATCTTCTTTCAATTCCACATTGTTCAATTCATTTTATGAGGCCACAATCACCCTGATAGCTAAACCACATAAAGATTAAACAATAAAAGAATTGCAGGGTAATTTTCCATGTAGGACAAAGGTAGAAAATGTTAAGATACTTGCAAACCAGATCTAAGAACACATCAAAAATATCATACACCATAATCACATAGGTTTATCCCAGATATGCAGACTAATACAATACACGAAATAATCAGTAAATACCATAAAACCAAATTGAAAGACATAAACCATGTGATAATCTTATTAGATACAGGAATGACTTTGGACAAATATACTATCTTCTCATGATAAAAGCCCTGGAGAGAATAGGAATATAAGGTCACACCTAAACATAATAAAGGCAATTTACAACAGGTCCACAAACAACATCAGATTAAATGAAGATAAACTCAAAGTATTTCCACAGAAATCAGGAACAAGACAAATGGTCTATTCTCTCCATATCTACTCAATTAATACTAGTAGTTTTAGCTAGAATAAGAAAATAACTGAAGGAAACTGGTTGGATCCAAAAAAGAAAGGATGAAGTTTAAGTATCATTATCAGCAAATGATATGACAGTTTGCATATGTGACTCTTAAGACTAGGAACTGTCCACAGTTGATACACACTATCAGAGAAGTGGTTCAATATAAAATTAACTCAAAAATATAAACTGTCTTCCTATATACAAATGACAAATGAACTGAGAAAAAGTAAGGGAAACAAGACTTTTCACAATAGTGTCAAATAATATAATATATCTTGTGATAACTCTAATTGAGCAAGTAAAACATCTGTGTAACAAAGTTAAAAGGTTTGAAGAAAGAAATTGAAGAAGAAATCAGAACATGGGAAGATTGTCCATGTCCATCTTACCATATTATCATGGTAAACGTGACCATCCCTCAAAAACAATCTACAGATTTAGTGTAATTCCCGCCAAAATTCCACACCAATTTTAATAGACCTTGAAATGACAATTCTCAACTTCATATATAAACACAGACACACACACAAACATACACTACATATGCACACACACATGTGCACACTCACGTACACACACACGTACACACACATACACGCAAAATCAACAACAGTGACAAAACACAAACAGGATAGCTAAAACAATCCTAAACAACAAAAGATCATTAAGAATATCCCTATCCAATCAAAACAACCCTGAGATTCCACCTCACACCAGTCAGAATGGCTAAGATTAAAAACTCAAGAGACAACAAGTACTGGCAAGAATGTGGAGAAAGAGGAACACTCCTCCACTGTTGGTGGGATTGCAAAATGGTAAAACCGCTCTGGAAATCAGTTTGGCAGTTCCTCAGAAAATTGGGCATGTCACTTCCAGAGGACCCTGGCATACCACTCCTGGGAATATACCCAGAGGATTCCCCTGCATACAATAAAGACACATGTTCCACTATTTTTATAGCAGCCTTGTTTATAATAGCCAGAAATTGGAAGGAGCCCAGATATCCCTCAAAGGAGGAATGGATACAGAAAATCTGGTATATTTATACAATGGAATACTACCCAACAATTAAAAATAATGAATTCATGCAATTTGTAGGTAAATGGTTAGATCTGGAAAATATCATCCTAAGCGAGTTAACCCAATCACAAAAGAATACACATGAAATGCAATCACTGATAAGTGGATATTAATGAGCCCAGAAGCCCTAAATACTCAAGGCACAATTAGCAAGTCAAATGATTCCCAAGAAGAAGAAAGGAGAGGACCCTGGGCCTGAAAAGATTGGATGCACTTTTGTAGATCCAGAACAGAGAAATGGTGGGGGGTGGGGGAATGATTGGGGAATAGTTGTGGGGGGAGAGGACTTATGGGATGTATGGTGCGGGGTGGGGGGGACTGGGAAAGGGGAAAGCCTTTGGAATGTAAAAAAGAATATAGAAAATTAAAAAAATAAGTAAAAAAAGGAAAAAAAAAGAATATCCCTATCCCTGATTTCAGGGGCCTTTATCTTTAAGATGGAATTGTTTTTATTCAGTTTCAGTACAATTTTATAGTCTATACTAGAATTAATAGAAAATATTTATAATTTATTATGTTCAAGTTTATTATTTGAAAACAAAATATATTTTTTCAATACATCTTTTAAAATATGAAGAAAGAAAATCAATTACGTAAACCACAAGTTTTTGTCCATGATGCCAGATGCGATGGTATGACTCTTAGGAGGTATGGTCCTGTTGGAGTAAGTTTAGCCTTGTTTGAGGAAGTCTAGCACTGTGGGGGGGGGGCTTTGAGACCCTCCTTCTAGACACATGGAAGCCAGTTTTCTCTTGTTTGCCTTCCAAACAAGATGTAGAGCTCTCGGCTCCTCTAGTGCCATGCCTGCCATCATATTGCCATTCTACCTGCTTTGATGATAATGGACTGAACATCTGAACCTGTAATCTAGCCCCAATTAATGTGTGTGTATATAAGAAATGAGAATTTACTCATGATGATAATATGATTATTGTTGTTGTTGTTGTTGTTGTTGTTGTTGTTTTTATTTGGTTTTGCCATGGAATGGGATGACTTATATAGGATTTGGGGGCATTATGACCAATGTTTTTGCATGTAAACATGTTTCTTATATATAGAATTTATTAAATGAATTATTTTTATTAGCTTAGTTATGACTAGAATGCCTTAGCATACACTCAACAAAACCTTGAAACATTCGGGGAAGAGAATCTTCATGAAGAAATGTGTTCTTGGATTGGGCTGTGTGAATGTGCATGGGGGCATAAGAAAGGCAATTGGTGTGGTAATAAGTGAGCATACATTCATTTCTCTCAGAATCTGACTGGCATGTAAGGTGACTCGCTGTTTTAAATTTCTCTTTCCTTGTCTTGGCTGCCAGTCATGATCGACATTAACTTAGATTTGGGAACCAAAATAAACCCTTTCTACAATCTTCAATCTTCTTCTTCTTCTTCTTCTTCTTCTTCTTCTTCTTCTTCTTCTTCTTCTTCTTCTTCTTCTTCTTCTTCTTCTCCTTCTCCTTCTCCTTCTCCTTCTCCTCCTCCTCCTCCTCCTCCTCCTCCTTCTCCTTTCTCCTTCTCCTTCTCCTTCTCCTTCTTCTTCTTGTTCTTCTTCTTATTATTATTATTTCTTTTCTTTAAATAACAGCAACAAAAACAAATGCAGGCTTTAAGTTTTCAGTATTTGTATGTACTTATCTATATCTATCTATCACCTATCAGTGGAGAGGAGGGGAGGTATGGAAAAAAAGAGAAGCATACACAGAGAAATGAGAGAGAAGACTGGGGGAAGGGAATGGAAGGAGACTGAGAGGGAAAGAGAGTGGGAAGGAAGGAGAGGGAGAGGGAGAGAGAGAATATGGAAATGCTTCATAAAAATGTTTCCAATTTTCTTTAATTATTGATCTACTCTTTCAAGTCTTTAATTTTTCACTCTTACTTAACAGACGTTTTTGGTTTTGTTGTTTTTCAAGACAGGGTTTCTCTGTGTAGCCCTGGCTGTCCTGGAACTCACTCTGTAGACCAGGCTGACTTCGAACTCAGAAATCCACCTGCCTCTGCCTCCCAAGTGCTGGGATTAAAGGCATGCACCACCACTGCCCAGCTACTTAACAAACTTCTAACTCCCCAATACTCAGTTTTACATTTAAGGAAAATAGACAAATTACAATGTGAGTATAGATGAGAAATAATAATGATAACATCAGCATTTTTAGTAACCAGGAAATGTTATTTTTAATGAAATAGAAATGCTTTTAATCCTATGCAAAGTATTCAAACAAGAAGAGTTAGGCACGTGAGCTGCTGTGCTTTACTTGTCCAGCATACAAATGTCTAATATTCAAAAGCATCTGTTAGCTGTCTTTTATTGCAAGTTCAGTGGTATGTCACAAACATAACAGATCATCTGCTTCATCCGGTACTCTTGATGCTGACGCAGGAACTGACTAAAGTTCAATGCCAGTTTTTCACCAGTCAGCTTGCTAAGCTGCATATGTCTGCCTTGTCCTGCTCCAATAGCTCCGAATGTCCAAGCTCTAAACCCTCAAGGCAGGGATCATTTCCATGATGTGCTGCGTGGCACAATGTGCATACTCAGCATGCAGCAATCAGCCTCAGATTATCCTGAAATGAAAACCAATTTGGCTTTGGGCACCACATAGAAACAGATATATCCAAGTGTAGTTTGTCTGTTCATCAATAAGAACCTTTTCTCCCCCGTTCATATTCTCATAGAGAAAAGCTATAGAAAAGACATTTCACTGTCTCATGAGCACTCTGGCTAAACACAAGAATTTCTTTTTTGTTTTGAGAGAGAGAACATTTATTTTTCAGGTAGCCCCAGAGTAAATTATTGTATGTGGATTTGTATAATTTTGTGTGTAAAAGAGAGATGACACACAGATTACAGTCTGATTTACTTATCAATCATATCATACATTCTGGGAGTCCAAAATATTTGGGAGATAGCAAATTATGACACATTTTCAATCCTAGGAAATATGACAATATTGTATTTATGCAAATCTGAGGAAAACACACTTTAAACCAATGTCCATCAGTGCCGTTATTTTTAGTGTCGTATTTCAATTTAGTCATTTAAACAGCAAGTGAAAATGACTGTTTATCTCTTCTTAGAAAGGATATTTAGAAATGCTCTTTCTACTGATCTTATTGATTCCTATTTATAACAACTAAAATCCAGTGTATAGGGTCCAGATAAGGCAGGAAAAGAGGATATAATTACTTACAAAAGAAAAAAATACAAAAACAAAAACAACACCCGAAAGCCTATTCATAGTTGTCTTGGTGTTTTAATTCACGTAAGTGTTGTGAAGTTTCCTCTCCTCCTTTGTGCTGACCCTGAGTTTCGAGTGAGGCACAGTATGAAGGCATTCGCAGCTAATTTTCTCTTCGTCCATCAGCTAGCTCTCTTGAAGCTAGGATCTTCTGATGTTTGAAAATAATGAACATCTGTTAGTCCTTCAACACCTATGTAGTGGATACTTAGTGGAATGGGATAATAAATTGTACAAGTCCACATCTTATTTCCCAGTAAAATAATTACAATGTGACTGCTCAATTTTTATACTATCTCCTAATATTTTAAAGTTAACTAGGTTTATAGAGGGTTTAAATTTTTAGCAAGTTGAACATAATTGAACTTTTTTTTTTATTTTCTATAATCTTTGTTTACATTCCAAAGGCTTTCCCCTTTCCCAGTTTCCCCCTAACCATACGTCCCATAAGTCCTCTCCCCCCAACTATTCCCCAATCATACCCTCCCCCCCACCATTTCTCTGTTCTGGATCTACAAAACTGGATCCAATCTTTTCAGGCCCAGGGTCCTCTCCTTTCTTCTTGGGAATCATTTGAATTGCTAATTGTGCCTTGAGTATTTAGGGCTTCTGGGCTCATTAATATCCACTTATCAGTGATTGCATTTCATGTGCATTCTTTTGTGATTGGGTTAACTCACTCAGGATGATATTTTCCAGATCTAACCATTTACCTACAAATTGCATGAAATCATTATTTTTAATTGCTGAGTAGTATTCCATTGTATATATATACCACATTTTCTGTATCCATTCCTCCTTTGAGGGATATCTGGGCTCCTTCCAATTTCTGGCTATTATAAACAAGGCTGCTATGAACATAGTGGAGCATGTGTCTTTATTGTATGCAGGGGAATCACTTCCAGAGGACCCTGGCATAACACTCCTGGGCATAATTGAACTTTTAAAATATGTATGCATATTTCTCTAAATATTTCCTGTTTTTAATTTTTATTACAAATAAATTCTCCTCTCATACAATACATCCCAGCTGTAGTTTCCTTTCCTCCACATTTTCTAGCTCTTGCTGACCTCCCCTCTCCCTCAGAACAATCCTCATCTATTTCCTCTTCAGAAAAGAGCAGGCTTCTGAGAGATGACAACCAAATAGCACAAAGCAAGATACAACATGGCATGGCCAGTGCCCTCCTATGGAGGATGGTCAAGGCAATGCAAGAGAAGAAAAAGAGTTCCAAGAGCAGGCAAAAGAGTCAGAGATATATCCACTCTCACTATTGGGAGTCCTACCAGAACATCAAGTTAACAGCCATAGCACAAAAGCAGAAAACCTGGTGCAGAGCCATGCAGGCTCTGTGATTGCCTCTTGAGTCTCTGTGATCCCTGCTTAATTGACTCAGTAGGGCTCTATTTATATCAGTTGATTTAGAACATGAGCAGAATCTGAGCAAATTAATGGGCAATGCTAAGAGGAAGGATCTTAATAAACTGACTGTATATATGGGTAAAACCTTATCTTTGACATTGTATCAGTAATATTTTCCTATTTACTATTCAATAACCAGCAGCTGTTCTCTGGTTTAGACTTTTGTCTTCTGTAAAACTGAATCATTTGTCAATTTTATTTGGCCATATTTAGTAATCTAGGTTAATACTACATGGGTGAAACATAAGCTTTTTAATTGGAGAAAACAAATCTATTTACGTCAGTATTCCATTTTTATTTTGGAAAAATAATTGTATTAACTGTTAAATATTCTGTCAATTTAAAAAATTATTTGCATAATTTGTTTTTCTGTGGCTTAGAACTTGTCATTCTAGATTAAAGGTCAGAATGTAATTCTTAAGTTATATTTCCCTAGCACTGGAGAATTGGTTGAGCAGGTAACAGAGATTCCTTCTTTTTAGAGGACCCAGGTACAATGCCTAGTACCCACATGATAGCTAACAACTATCTAATTAAATTCCAGATCCAATAGCCTCTTCTGACTTCTGCAGGCATCAGGCATGCATATGGTACATAGAAACACATTCAGGAAAAATGCCAATGCACATAAAATGAAATTACATTAAAACATTATGAATGCCCTTTTAAACAAATGCTTCCAGTTTACTTTAAGCTGTTATGAAAAAACATATTCTGAAATCCTTTTTAAAAACCTTAGTTAATCACAGACAAGGTAATTTTAAAACTTTTAAAAATAAATGGAGAAAAACCTCTCATACTCTTTGAATAGAGAACACACTTTGGAAAAAATATGGTCTATGAAAAAAATAACAGACCATTTTGCATAGAAACTGCAGATAATTCTTGTTACCTGAGTAATGCGTCAAAACAAGCCTTTAATTTAATGTTTCAGATCCAAATATTCATTCATGAATCATTGCTGTACTTTAATCTCTCGCTCTCTCTCTCTCTCTCTCTCTCTCTCTCTCTCTCTCTCTCTCTCTCTCTCTCTCTCTCTCTCTCCTGTCTCTCTTGCCTTCTGCCAGAGGAGGTCTTGGAGCTAATAGAGATGATGAGCTCATGATGAGTTCTGTCTTAAGCTGGAGAGTAGCTTGTCTTATCCTATGGATCAGCTGCCTTTGGTTCATCGAAATCTTTGTGGTTTGTGTTTTTCCTAATGTCTGAGTCATTAACTGATATTGTGATGACAACACTGAACAATCAGTAAACCTAGAGCCTCTTATCCAATTCCTCACCCTCTTCTTTGTTCTTTGCATGTTCATTTCTGGGGAGACACCCACAAAAGGGTCACCTGTAACTCTAGATGTGTATTGTTACATTGGTCTACCTGATTCTCCATTACTTTTGCAGTAAATACCTTTCACCTCATTTCACTGCACAGTCTGAGTACTGTAGGCTCACAGGCTTTACAGAAACGTGCCCTGAAATAGGTAGGACCAGAGCACTTTAATATGAGTATCAAAGTACTCAATCTGTCACTCTGTAACCCACTCTTCTTATTCTGTTAATTCTATGGGTAATTGTGCGGAAGATCCCTGTACTGTGAATTGCATTTGAAATGTCCTAGACATATTTACTCCCTTACAGCTGCAACTACCATTTTTCTCATTTTCTTTCTTTCTCATTTTCTGCCCCTTCTCTTTTGACAACGCCACAATCTGTAATGGCTCCATCATCTACATCTTTTAAGTATTGTCTGGAGTTGTTCCTTGATGTGCATTCTGCTACTATAACAAAATGTTATCTTACCATAAAAAATTGCTGCTATTCAAACATTCAATGCAACCATCTTTTGGCCACTGCAAGGCCTCTGGAGTCATAGCTCACTTGGCTGTTCCTGGTTTACATTCTTGATCTTGGCAGCACTGACAGCATGATTGAAATAGGAGTAGGCAGCACCTGGAAACTGGCCTTGGAACTCAGGGCTGTGGTGATGGGGTATGTAGCTAACAGCTGTGGCTGTTCGTGAAGATGTGATAGATAAGTGAGAGAGGGAGTTGCTGGGAAAATGAGCTTTTCCAAGGTAGAGGTTCCATTCCTATTTCTTTTCCATATTTACACACTCTATATGCACACATTAGAGTGATTCTATTATTCATTGAATTTAATAAATGAATTGAACAGTGCACTATAGACATAATATTTATTAGATGAATTTTAACTAGTAACAAATGCACAGGGAATGTGACATATCTTTTTGAGATTTTTTTTCAAAGATAACTGTTCACACTGTAACTAACAACATGGGCTACTCTTCACACTTGTGGGGTTATAGAAAGAGCAATGAGACTACAGACTTATTTTGTTAGTAGAGTAATAGAGATAGGTTTATAGACCTATCATTAGATGTACCATGATTTACATTTTGTACAAAATAAAATTTCTACATAGACTTGTATTCTGTAAATCTGATAGATTTTTTTACTCTTCTAATATGTCTGCATACATTTTATAATACATTAAAACATAACAGTATTGTGTATATTTCCATTTCTATGTGAAATGATTTCAACTTATTTTTGAAACTGATGAAAACTACACAAAAGAAGTGATCTGCATACAAATGGGAAGACACAGAAGAAACCAGTGCTCAAGAACAGTCTACAGATGCCTTGCTATCAACTAATGCCATTGAAAAACCACTGTACTGCTTAAAATTAAATGTAGGATAATGACAAATTTAAAATTTTATCTCAGAAATGAGAAACAAACATGTGATCAGTCTACACCTTTTTCTAGAAAAATCTGATAATTTTCCATTAGAAGTACATAATCACAGTAGTATTTGCATTAATGAGGGTAGATCTCCTAATCCAGATAGTCAGACATGGTAGTTTTTTATTTTTCCCTACAGACACAACTCACTTTGAAATCCATGTCTGGCCTTTTCTCACTACTATCTTTGTGGAATTCTCTTATCCTGTGGTTCCCACTCAATATTCACCAGGCCAAACTGTTTTTACAAAGCCAGAGAAATCTTGCCAGCTGAGTTTCAGCCACTGAATCAAGCCAGTTAAGTAGGATAAAACTGTAAAAGACAAAGAAAAGTCAAGTCCTGTCTATGCATACAAATCAGGTGCCCTTCAATATCTCAAGATTGTCAGCTATTTTGCCTTCTTATTCATCATTCTAAATGTCAAATTATCTTAGCGTAATATTAGTATCAGATTATATTATTGATAAAAAATATCTAATAAGATATTTACTATTTTCTGGAAATTGAGCTTAGCTGTTCATATATATTAAAAATGACATTTTGGTGCTCACTTTCACAGCACGTACACTAAAAATGACATTTTGTATTTAATGAAATATTATTATATGCAAATTTACCAGTAGAAACTCCTTGCATGCCTAATGTCCTACCTAATTTATAAAAATGAGTTCTTTTCAAATTAAAGAAAATAATATATGAGTTTGAAAGAACTTCATAAGAATCAATAATATTTTATAGGATTCAGGGCATACAATGATTATTTTATCATGTTCTTAAACAAGTATAAAATTCTGTAATATTTAAAGATGGAGGAGGTGAGTAATTATTTTAGAATTGGCAAGTTTCAATACTGCCTTAAGCATTGGAATCTGAAAGCAGGAATGTGTGACATGGAATTCTGCAGATATCCAATTTACTTCCAAAGATAATGGCCAAATAGAAATAGAGAACATGAGAGCAGAGAAAATATCAGTATACACAAGACTCCACCTACAATAAAATGCAGATGAAGTGTAGAGTTTGCTGGCTGAAATGTTTCACTTAATTTGGCACAAAAGTCTGTATTTTAATAAATTAAGTATAATTTTGTGTATAAAGCATCCATGCAGGTCTGTGTTTACAGTTTGGAAAATACAATTATATTTTATAAAATCTTTTCTGAAAAGCTGGGCTTCTACCTTAAATTAGTGAAACATTCCCTTCTAAGCTAAATCTGAAATGGTTACCTCATTATTGTTTGAGAATTATTTATTTTTATGACATATTTATTTTTATAGATATATGCATTCCACAGAGAATTACATTTACTATTAATATATATGCTTTGACTATTTTAACTATAACTTTCCTTTTTTTCTAACATTTGCCCATGTGCATTTTTTATATTTATTCCCCAGACTATCTTACATCTACCTTTATATCTTATGTGACATGTTATAAAAAAAATCTAGGAAGAAAAGGTACTTGTCCTTCAAAATCAATCATAAAAAATGCCAGCTGCACATTTCTTTTTTTCCTTTTGTTGGTAACTTTTTATTGATTCTTTGTGAGTTTCCCATAATGCATCCCAGTACCACTGATCTTCCCACTCTAATCATACCCACCCTTCACCCTTTCATATACCCATCAAGAAATGAAAAAAAATCTTATTGTGGAAGTTGCAGTGTGTTACAGTGTGTGCCACAGTATACCCTTTTGTCCACACATCCCTGCTTGTAAATGTTCATTGCCATGGGTCACTGGTCTGATAAGGCTGATTGTAGAAGCCTCTGGTTTGTGTTACATCATCAATATACTGTATCATCATTGGTCCTCCTATGGATATTCTGTTGTGGCTCTGTGTCATGGAGACTCTATAGTTTTGAATCTGTAAGACTAGTCTCTTCATGCACCCCAGCAGTTCACTGATGGAGTAGATGCATCTATCTACATATTCTAACCAGCATTTGTTGCTGCTTGTATTCTAGATTTTGGCTACATTAATAGATAGGCTTTGAGTTCTGTCCCCAAAATATATGAGATAGTCATTTCCATCACCATCAAATATACTCATGTATATGATGCTGAAGAGATGGCTCAGTAGCTAAAGGCACTTGAGACTCTCCATAGGGTTCAGCTCACATGTCTCAGTAACTCCAGTTGCTGTGGATTCAGCAACCTCTTCTGTTAATCATGGGCACACGTCTCTGTCTCTTTCACACACACATTTACATACACATACACATATACATACACACACAATTACAAATTAATCTCTAACATCTTTTCTGACTATGTGTGAGTCAATGTAGTCTTTTCTTAATTTATAGTAAGTCTCTCAAGAATTTCTAAAATAAAATTTCAGCTTGTTCACACTCCCTTGCCTCCCTCTGAGATCTATCATCTTCCCTGCCCAATAAACTCTATATCCTCTTTGTTTCTTTTTAAAGCCCACCAAATCCGAGTAGAGTTATCTACCTATTCTTCAATGTGTGGCCTTCCGTGGGCACATGCTGGACTTACCATGGATATATTCTTAAAGAAACTGGACTCTCCCTGTCCTCCATGCAGCTACTTGTGTCTTTAGTTCTTTGGGTAGAAATGGGACTTCTTGCCTATTTCCCCTCTCTATGCTGAGATTTCATCTGCCACGAGCTTACTGAGGACAAGGGCATGCCATCGAAACTGATGAGTCCAAACTTCCACTTGCCCTACTCTGTCTTGAATACACTATTTCCTTGCAGTTACAGTTTTTAGGCCTCCTCATAGTCAATGATCCCTTATCCTAGGGAAGAGATGTCTCATTTAGGGTTGAATCTTTTTCATTCTCATATTTCCAAAACCCTGACCACGTTGTAAATCACAGTCTACTGAGAAAGAGACTTATGTAATGAATGGAGAAGAATAGATATGTTCCCTTATTCCTGTAGCCACCTATGCATTGCCATCCACTTCTTAAAAATCTTAAACATTGAGATAAATCGAGCTGTCTGTTTTCTCTGTTTAGTTTATTCAGCGATTTGTATTTCAGAGCTGTCTTCTACTGAATAATGGCATTATTTTCTGTGAGAAACTTTTCCGTTTCCTGTAGTCCCATTTATTAAATGTTGGTCTAAAATATCTAAATGTTCATGGGTTTTGGTTCCCATAACTGAAAAGTTAAATCCTAAAATTCATATGGAAACTGAAAGATCCAGGATGGATAAAAGGATCCTGAATGATAAACAAAAAAATGGCTGGAAGTATCATCATCACTATCACCATCATGGCTTTCAAGCCATCAGGTAAAACTAGAGGAATACAAACAGCCTGGGACTGGCTTGAACATGGAGATGTTTATCAAGCAAAGTAAACTGAGGGCCCGCATATGTGCCTGTGCTAGTACAGCAACCCGATTTTTTGACAATAGACAGATATAGATGTGGAAAAAGACAGTATTTTCAATAAATATTGCTGGTATAACTGAATAATTACTTGTAGAAAAGGAAGACTTGGTTCTTATCTTTTTACCTTGTACAAGACTCAACTCTGATGGATTAAGGACCTCCAGATGAGACCTGATAGCCTGAATCTGACAAGAGGAAAACAGGAATTATGCCTGAACTGAGTTGCATAACATAGGACAAACATTTTCCAAGTGTAACCATAGTGTTTGTGATGTGTTGCCTGAGCATTGCTAAGAAGAAACTTTGAAAAGGTACTCTAATGTGATTCCAAGTGACCTTTTAGGAAAGTGAAAGCTCTGAGGACGTTTTGCTGAAGTTTAGATGGGTAGGCAGGAAAGTACAAGGTATTTAAAGAAAAGCTTTCAGGGTAACCAATGTATTCTATGTTAAAACACAGTGCAGATATGCCATTTTACATTCGCCTAGAGCCACATGGTATATACCACCTTAATATTAATATGCCAGTGGTCCTGGGTATACTCAGTGTATCATTGTAGTGCCAAGGAAGTATTAATAAATCTGGAAAGACTGGTCAGGAGCTGACCTGATCACACCAGTCTTTACTGATGCTCAGTTGGGCTCAGCCTACCACCTACATGCAGTATGGTTTTGGTGAAGAAGAACACTGGAACACTGAACACTTATAGGGGCAAGGTATTACATAAAATGTAAAACAAGGGCTATTTCTAGGCAGGAAAGCATCTAATTGGAGTAATACTGAAGCCCTTAGCATAATTAGCTGCTGCTGGGAGTCAAACCATAAACTTAAATTAGTCTTTCCTCTGCTTTGGTGGTTGTGAGGCAGGGGCAGGCTTGTAATATGGGGATGCAGATGTGTTGGGGCATGAGCAGAAAGTAACCTGAAAACTGGAGTCAGATACAAGACTTTTTGGGGAATAACCTAGAAACTAATGCTAGGTAACAGCCTGCTAGTTTACCTGAGTTCAAACTTTGATAAGGTTCTCTAAAGCAGAATTTAAACTTGAAAGTTAGTCTCGTGTCATGAAATAAAACAGGGACTTTAGAAAGGGGGGGGGTTGCTGATGGTGAAGAACAAAGAGAAGACAGTAGGTGAATAAAATCAATAAATTGTGTGTGTGTGTGTGTGTGTGTGTGTGTGTGTGTGTGTAGAAATGTCACAGAATATTTTTAAAAGACTTTGAATTTTAAAAGATATTGGACATTTTAGAGGGATTGAACTTTTAATATGTAAAGACTGTGGGACTTTTAAAGTTATTTAGATCTTGGGGTTGAATAAGAAAGTAAGGGTTGAGGCTTAATGTGATGTGTTTGTGTGTCAAGTTGACAAGGTGTCAATTGTACTGGCTGGTTTTGTGTGTCAACTTGACGCAGGCTGGAGTTATCACAGAGAAAGGACTTCAGCTGGGGAAGTGCCTCCATGAGATCCAGCTGTGAGGCATTTTCTCAATTAGTGATCAAGGAGGGCTGGCCCCTTGTGGGTGGTGCCATCTCTGGGCTGGTATTTTTCCATTCTATAAGAGAGGAAACAAGCCAGTAAGAAACATCCCTCCATGGCCACTGCATCAGCTCCTGCTTCCTGACCTGCTTGAGTTCCAGTCCTGACTTCTTTTAGTGATGACCAGCAACATGGAAGTGTCAGCTCAATAAACCCTTTCCTCTCCCACCCCCTCAAAAAAAGAAGTGTCACAGAATAAATTTAATTAAACAGAAAGAAAATTGAGAAAAAATATATTTCAAAAAATGAAAGTTTAAATGATTTTCAAGACATATTTTAATGTATTAACTGGTATGCTTAATTTTCCAGTAAACAAAAATTAGGATTAAAATTAGTATGATATTAGTAGTTCTTGTATTATTTGTTCATTAAATTTCAAGTGTACTACTACTGACTTTCTCTCTTGACTTGTTTCCTAAGTCAATTCAGTACTTTTAGATTTAATCACCATGTAGAATTTCTCTTTTGCACAATGAAGAAAGTTACCAGTGAAACACACTACATTGTTTGGTAATGATAGTCACAAATATTCATGATAAATATCAAAATAGAAAGCATATTGAGTTTCAGAATAGAAGAAGAATATTGCCTTTTAGTATTAGCAAGAATATTGCTAATTTGTATTCACTAGTGGTTTTCAGTAGCATATTAAATATGAATTTTGTGGAAGAGAAAGAGTAAGTTCACTTCAGGAGGCATGATTGAAGAACTGGTAAGTTACTATGAATCTTGTCACACATAATTATTAGTAAAAATAAGATAATTAATTGTGTATATTTTTATAATGATATGGATTAGAGTGTACATTCATGGTGCTGCAATGGATATTTCATATAGAAAAAGATAAAGTAGGCCTGCAAAATATTGAATGTCAAATAATAAAATAAATCTGGTGACTGACCTGCTTCTAGTGATTCACATGAAATTGTGGGGAAAGAGTGAAGGCAAAAACCATAACTTCATGGGACATATTTAACCAGATGGGCATTTTTAATAAAACAGAAACTAAAGAGATACCAACACTCCAATTAAAAACTTAGAAAAAAAACATATTTTAAAAGAAACATTTAGTGGCTGGGTATATGTCTTAGGGTTTTACTGCTGTGAACAGACACCACAACCAAGACAAATTTTATAAGTACAGCATTTAATTGGGGCTGACTTACAAGTTCAGTCCATTATCATTAAGGCTGGAACATGGCAACGTTTAGGCAGGCATGATGCAGGAGGAACTGAGCGCTCTACGTTTTCCTCTGCAGTCTGCTAGCAGAATTCTGACTTCTAGGCAGCTAGGACTAGGATATTAAAGCCCACACCTACAGTGCCACACCTATTCCAAGAGGGCAACACCTCCTAATAGTGTCATTCCCTGGCTCAAGCATATACATAGATATCAAGCATATACACATATATCACAGTATATGAAGCTATTTCCTGAAAATAGTGACATCTAAATTGAGATTTGCAAAACACAAAGTTTCTCAAATACTCTTAGCCTTTATACGAACATACTGAGCAGCCCTGTAAACAGTTCCCTCTGGATTTTTTGGCTTTACTGAAAAATGTATTGTTCTCTTTTTTGTCTAAACAATATTGATTAATATAATAATTCATTTGATGGGCAGTTATTAATCATGCATTCATAATATTTTATTAATCTGTTTTATGTGACTGGAGAGATTATTCTCTTTACAAGACAATTTATTTTACTGAACACTCAACAAGTAAAAATTAATATTTGATATACACATACAATTTTAATACAATATATGTATACACATCCTAAAATGAGGCAGCAAAACATAAATTTGTGTTTAGAATTTTATTATTTTACCTATAGTAGAATTCTATGTTTTATTGAAGAATTAAAATGGAAGTATTTCTAAATTTCTACACAGCTTGCTTGAGCTCATACAAATCATTATACTTTCTCCCAGAACAGTTTTGAGATTTTAATACATATATGTTTGTATGCATTTGTATATATGTATACCACATGTGTATTACATATATATGTCTGTGTATATCTGTGTGTATATACATATATATGTATGTATATATACATATATATATAGTATGTTGATATTTGATCTTGAAAAATATTAAGCAGTAATGAATTGTATCCTTAGTCAAGTAGGTAATTAGATAGTAATAGAGGGGGCATGATTAAATTTTGCCTTCTGTTTGCACCCAGGAGAATTCAGTGAAATTCTCTGTCTTATAGCCTCTCTGATTTCAGCTACTTACGATACAAGGAGATTGTTCATATTCTCAGTTGTTTTGCCAGTCATGTGTTGTATTAGTCCTTATAGTTTATACATTACCAAATGTGGTTTTCAAATCTTACCAATTCTGAAAATGATCACATTTGAAAGTTATCTATAAATTCTATTAGCTTGTCTCATAGTTAGTGGTGAGGAATTTTAATTAAGAAACATGTCTATTCTGGCAAAGGATCACATTCAAAGACATGATCTGGCCAGGATGCAGATAAGGTGGATTCCAGTAAGATCTGGCTAGAATACAGATACATACTTAGTAAACAGCTTTAATTCTTAACAATGAAGGTATGGTTAGTTTGTAGAGAAGCAGGTGTGTTTGAAATGAACATCCAATTGAGGGGTCAGATGAAGTGATGAATCAAATCATGAGTTAGTTTGAATCCAAGCAGAGAAATTCAAAGCTGAGAAAAGCCTGTTTGAATCAGTCAGCTTGGAGAGAAGCCTGGCCAGAACAGCTGTGTTCAACCAGGTAACCAGAATTCAGAATGAACTAGAAAGGCAAGTTAATTCAAAAGTAAGCCTCTGAGACATCAATTACATCTGATGAATAAATGTTACAATTACCTAAAATGCTAAAATGACTGGAAAAGAAGAAAGCCTACCAGCATTGCAAAACATAGAGGACATTTGCCAGAAATGTTGCACAGGATAGGCAACATCAGACAGAAAGCTACAGAGGAGAAATTTGTCTGGGATTATCTGCAGAGGAAGCTGAACATACAGAGAGATTTGGGAGACTCTGAAGCACTGAAACCTTGAGCCAGAGCAAGAAATGATATAGAAGACCCTGAGTCAGCAAATCACATAAGTAAACCCAAAGACAATTTTAATTATATAGACAGATATTTTCTGCATTAAAAATGGGACACTCCATTTCAGATCACTGGAAATCAAGGGTAGTAATTGAAGGAAAAGGAAAGTCATCAGAGTACTTATTGCAACTTGACTATCAGAGTAATTCCATCCCTGCTTTTAGATGCAATGTTTACATATTTCTTTTCAAAATGTGGGCAAGTAGTAATGTAGAAGATGAAAAGGCTACACAAGAAAAAAAAAGCTATGATAGTGTAAAGGCTTGACAGACAAAAGATAGAAGAAGTAAGAAAACATTAATTGCTTAATTGTGTTTCTGTATTTAAATAGGTAAGAAGCCTGGCCTGCAAGTGTGGATCCAGACATAGACTGTGAGTGCCTGTCTAGTTTAAAAGGAAAAAATTGCTAGCTCTTGATATGTGTAGATTCATAAAAATCTAATTGTACCTTGATAAACAGAAAGGGGGAATAAACACTCCCAGAAGTAGACTGAATGATGCTTTATTAACTTCACATTCTTTGAATACCAATGAGTCAGGAACATCAGCTACTGAAAGACACTGGAAAATACTACTAAATTAGTTCAACCTATATACTCTTTAAAGGTGTTTTAAAATAAGAATGGAAGTCAGAGAATATGTTACATAGAGGAAGGTTTTGACTATATTTGCTCAGGTAATGAA
This sequence comes from Apodemus agrarius, assembly GCA_964023405.1. Classification (NCBI taxonomy): domain Eukaryota; kingdom Metazoa; phylum Chordata; class Mammalia; order Rodentia; family Muridae; genus Apodemus; species Apodemus agrarius. The sequence continues at coordinate 17,182,353 of OZ030013.1, forward strand.
AGACCATTGGTTCCATCAAAATTGACAAGGATTCAAGTAACTTCTACCTATAAGGCTCTACTGAAGAAATGAAAAGATACAGAAAGACAGCAACATAGATGGTACAGAAAGCTAACCCTCCTACTTAGAGAGAGATAAACAAACTGGCTTAAAAATAACAGATAGTTCATCAGAATGGCAGATTGGAAAACCTTGATGTTGAAATGCACAATTTCTGAAGGACAGGTGTTTAGGACTGCAGTTATGAAGGATCATGATATCAACTGATCTTTGTAAGGACATAGAGACCATTGGGGTTATGGAATTGCTAGTAGTTTCTATTTGGCAAGAGATCATAACCAAAGATATGATTTGGCAAGAATGCTGATATACTCTGGCTTACATTATGAATGTATGGTTAGTTTGTAGAAGGAAATTGTCATAATTCAACTTGACATCTAATTCAGCATCAGACAATTATTGAATCACAGTAAGGTTAGATAGAATGAATCAGAGAAGAAATATGCAAAATTCACAGAACACAAAAAGGAAAGAGAGGTGAGTTAGAAGATAGAGAGAAAGAGAGACAGAGGCAGGGAGACACACACACACACACACACACACAGAGAGAGAGAGAGAGAGAGAGAGAGAGAGAGAGAGAGAGAGAGAGCTGTTTTATCTGGGTAGATTTACAGAGACATTTTAGTGGAAGACAGACTATGTCCAACTCTTACAATGACAGGAAAGAGATGACTTAGGAGAGAGCATAGCAGAAGAAAGAAGAGACGGTTTTACTGGTATATTTTTATAGACATATGTTGCAATTAAAGACAGAATGAGCCAGAGAATAAGAAGCCACTAGAAGGTTTGAACAGCTTATAAGAGTTAGTTTGAGTCCAAGCAGAGCAATGCAATCAAAGCTGAGAGAAGCCAGTTTGAATCAGTCAGCTTGAAAAGGAGTTTGATCCAAAAGAGATGCACTGAACCAGCCAGCTAGAATTCAGAAAGAACTAGAAAGGGTAAGCCTATACAACAGTATGCTTCCTAGAAGACAATAACATCAAATACAAGTTACAATTGCAGTTCGGGTTCATTTGTCCCTTATAATTGCTCATGATGCCATTTGCTTTCTTTCATATATGAAATAGTTATTTCACCTCTTTTATTTTATAAGTGTATTACCTTTATCAAATTTCATGAAGAGTTTAAGCACATTGCTATAATTCACTTTTTTTTTGTTTTTTGTTTTTTCGAGACAGGGTTTCTCCGTGTAGCCCTGGCTGTCCTGGAACTCACTCTGTAGACCAGGCTGGCCTGGAACTCAGAAATCTGCCTGCCTCTGCCTCCCAAGTGCTGGGATTGAAGACGTGCACCACGACTGCCCGGCTTATAATTCACTTTTTTCTCTGCTTATAAACAATTTGTATGCATTACATAATTGTTTAGGGAATTCAATACTATTTTTTACTTATAGAAGAAATTGATTTGCTTCTACTAATAAGTAAAAGCACATACAATGTATATTAAATTAATCAAGATAGAGTGATTTAATATAGCTTTTTAGACTTTTTGATGGCAGTTAATATTAGTTAATAACTAAAGTAGTTTCTTTGTACTCTTCTGAGTTTCTAATTGGGTGATCTACCGGTATGGAACTCCTATCCCCTACCCAGAAGAATATAAATGTCATGATAGTGATTACGATTAAGGGCAATACTCATTGATATCTTTAGTCTGAATTTCCAATCTCACTCTGACTCTGGAAGGAATAACACACTATTCACATGGGGATTGAGAAAATATATTCTTTAACAAAGTATATTTTGGTCCTAGGTCTACATGTTGTGGGAAAACTCTACTAATTAAAGTCAAAGTCTACCTTCAAACAAATAGCCTTCTGGGCTCAGTGGATAGGAGAGGATATCCTTCATTGGCATGGCTTCTCCTTCTCTTGATATTGGGAATTTTACCTCCTCAACCCAGCTTCCACCCCCTGCACACAAGTCCCTATCTGTAGAACCAGACATAACCTTAGTTAGATCACAGGTTCAACTTCCTTTCTCCTGATAAAACCTCTTTCAGCAACCAAGAGAAACACTTCCTCTTGCTAATGAGGTATTTCAGTCCCCTAAGCCCTCAGTCAGTGACTCTTGCCCTTCTTGTATGTTCCTACCCCTGGTACATGAAATTATATCAACCTTGAATCACTCCAAGTAAAGTTGATCCTGCAGCTAGTCCAGGTGCTGTCATTCACCATGTGTACTCAAAAGCCTTCTCTGAACTCCTCCTGTATTCTTTTTCCCTTTGCCCTCATGGATTTATAATGGCTGATGACTCCCAAGGGTAGGGAGTGTCACCCTTGTTCTCACTATAGTACTTATTTAGCAAATTGCATGCTTGTATTGATAATGCGTCTGTGGCAATAGTCCCTGTTCCTTCTCCATCACAAACTAATAGAAGAGTGAGTTCCAGATATAGTGCACCAAAATTTACCCATCAGTGTCAGAACCCAGAAAGATATTCTTAAATAAGGTAAAAATCCCAACTTGAACTAGTTGGGTCTCCTTATTCATATATGATGAAATGCTCAAATCCAAAGCTTCATTCTTTTATCACCAAGAAGAAAAATGGACTTTCCCTCCCTAGTTTCAAGAGTTCTTGAAGAAGTCAAGTACAGGGTTTCTGGTCTATAATCTTAGCTAACAAATGCCTTTACATAAAAAGCAGGACTAAATAAAAGATCTACAGGTTTGAACTTTGCCCTTTGTCCTGTCATCACACAAGCTCTGTTTTTAAGAATTTTGTCTAGAAAGCTTCATTAACTATATGCATATGTGTATGTATATGCAAATATATGTATATGACATATGTATATATGTATATGTACGTATACAAATGTATATATCTGTATATGCTTATTTATGTGCATAGTGTGTATATATGTATATATACACACATACATATATGACTGTATATATGTGTGTATGTATCTGTATATGTATAGGTATAGTTTTTCTTTGAACCTTAGATGTTCTAAGTCTTCAATAGTATGTTAAATTTTTTTAATTTTTTAAATTTCTGATTTGATTGAATGTGTGTGTATTTGTGTGTAAAACACAAATACCATCAATTGTAGTTAAATTCAAGTTAGTACAACTTGATTTAAGTTCATTTAGAATTAGAAATTTGAAGTATTTAAGAATAACTTTTGTATTGGCTTAACTCATGGAATTAAGTATATGAGCAGTTTAGAAATTTGTTCACAAAAAAGCAATTTTATTTGTGAAAAATAGAGTCTCTAGCAGAGAGAATTAAAAGATTGGAAACGATTTGTATTATAAGAAAATATCTTAGACTATGCATATCTATGAAAACTCATAATCACTAATGTCTAGAAACTTACCTTTCTTAGTATTAGATTGCTTGCATATATTTTATGAGATCATATGTTCAATGTCGGGTACAGAAGAAAAGTCAGTGTAGGAAAGCTACTTATCTGTATGCCCACCTTATTTTTTAAGTAAGTAATAATGCTAATAAGTAATATCCAAAATGAAGTACAAAGCCCTTTAAAAGGTAGATGTTTGCAAGAAGCACAAAGTTATATGAATTCACAAAGGACTTTCCTGGGGATGTATTCACACCTTGTTTATGTTCACAACCTGTTATAGGTTCCCTGAGACTGCATTTTACCTCTTATTCTACAGTCCATCAAAAAAGGAAACATCGGTTATGATTGCAGTTTCACTTCCTATTCTCACTACCTTGGAGTTTTGGGATAGCAGATCAATATTTCTTTTAAATTTCAAGTGAAAAGAAAAGATATATATATATATATATATATATATATATATATATATATATATATAGCATGGTATCTGCTGGAAAGTATAAAATTTTGGGTTTTGTGGGTTATTTGGTGATTGGGTAAAACATTGAAGCCATTTTTGTAACCTGTTCATAATTTACACATATGAAGGACAGCAAATACTAGGGTCTTAAGGACCAGTGTTATATTGTTTATGAAATTCCCATTCCTTTCCCATTGTCCATGCAAATGATTTCAGAAGCTGTGAAACAGAAGATAATTTCAAGTACAGAATGACCTTGTAATTTCCCTTAACCAATACAATACAGGAATTCAGTCTCTTCAGTGAATGTGATTAGTATTGGCTTGTAAAGGCCTGTATATTTCATTCAGTTCTTTACATGGTAGGAGAAAGAGACAGCCAGGAAACTACCAGCAAATGATTGATCTTGTTATATTTTAATATTTAAAAAGAATATAGCTGGATGGTGGTAGTGCATGCCTGTAATCGCAGCACTCTTGGAGGCAGAGGCAGGCATATTTCTGAGTTTGAGGACAGCCTGGTCTACAGAGTGAGTTCTAGGACAGCCAGAGCTATACGGAGAAACCCTGTCTCACAACAACAACAAAACAACAACAACAAAAAAACCCAACAACAAAAAGAATATAAATATATTGAAGGTAAAGTAAAAAAAGAAGGAATGATCCATTTAAAATATAAATGTAGATCACTGCCCCGAGGGGAGGAAGTTGTTGGAGAATTTCACTGAACTATGCATGTTCTGAGTCTCTTATTATCTGCATGATGATCAGTCAGTTTGTGTTTCCATGTTGGCTGCTGCCTACTGGAAGAAAAGCTTTTGTTGGAATTTCAGCAGTGCATGACAGTTTGGATACAAAAGAGAGTAGTATGAATTGGAGCCAAATACAATGTATTATCTCTCAAAAAGTAAATAAAAGCATTACTTTGATTTTTAAAAGAAAGAAACCAATTTTACATCAAATCAACTCAACATTCATGACACTGCTTTTTCTTTCTTTTTTCATGCTCTCACTCCTTCCTTCCACTTTAATAGAATGTTCTTATTGAAACACTATCCCACATTCACACATATAATTTGTTAGCAGGCAGGATCTTGTTTCTACCATCCTGACCAAGATAGCTCCTAGGATGCAAGCTTTCTTAACCAATTGTATGTACAATCTCAGATAACATCTAAAGAAGAATGCATGAATGTAACTTTTATTTTTTTTTGTAATTGTTATCTTGAGCGGGTGCCTTTATTAGTTAACCTAGGGCTAATCCTGCAAGCTTTTAGCTTCTGTACAATCTTATCTATGCCTAGAATGTTTTCATCCTCTGAGACTTACTACTTAATAACCACCATTTCTAACTCTTTCTGATTTGGAAGACTGGTTCAAATCAGCTGTTCCACTTCAAACTCCTCTCCAAGTGAATTAATTCAGTCTGGATTCTCTATCTAGTTTGTTCTGTCTGCAATCAGTCTCAGCAAAACCATCCCTTTAAAACTGCCCCCTCTGTGCAGTGCTCTCATCTAAGCAGCTTCTCTTTCTTATCTCTTCTTGTGAGAGTTGGGCATTTTCTAATCTGTCAAATCTTTCTCTGAGCCATCATTTTGTATGCCACTCAATTAGATATTACTTTTAAACATGAGTGCTTCCTTCTTCAAACTAACTTTACCTTCATTGTTTGGGATTAAAGCTGTGGTGTGTGTGTGTGTGTGTGTGTGTGTGTGTGTATGTGTGCTTGTATTCCAGAAAGAGGTATTGAAGGTCTGTGCTAAGTGCTAAGTCACACTACAACTAGAAACATTTTTTTTCTGTAAATAACATCTCAGTGTTCACAGTATGATATAATATAACCACCTTGTTTGACTAAAAGCTCTTTAGCAATAATTGATGCTCTTTTTAGAGAAAGCAATTTCAGGGACTTTTTTTTATATCACAACAACCAATAAAATACTTTCAAGCTATAACTTTTAAATTAAAGATTTAAAATTAGTTAATATAAGTTGCTCAGCTATATGTCATTCAGTATTGTCTCAGTAAACTAAACTGTCCTCTAGTAATTTTTTTTAGGAATTATAAAATTCAAGAGATTATAAAAATAGTTGGAAATGTGTTACTTGGTAAACAAGTTGTATTTTTATTTTTGTTCCATAAAATCCTATATTTTAAGTTGTAATATTTTGGAATACAATTTGGAGTACAGTTTTATATGTATAAATTTATTATCCAGTATTGTGCCCACCCCCACACAGTCTTTGAGCAGGAATTCCAGACCTTTTCCTCATCACTTCTGACTATATTTTAAGCAGGCTGACTGTTTTCATCCAGGCAAGGCTCAGTGGCTCACCATGACAATTTTTCATCACTATGAAGAAATGGACTGAGTACATCCTTATAGGTATTTTTGTGGCTTGGTCTGTATTGGGGAAAAGGTATGCTATGAAGACATGTAGTAAACAATGTGCAACTAAAATTCTATGACCTTGTCAACCTACGACAGGAATATGTGCCTATAGGCCATGTTTATTTATAAAAAATGCTAAAGGCTGTGTTTGTGCAAATAAACACAAACAATCTGCACACGCACTTCCAAAGATGGGTAAGAGAAAGAGTCTAGAATTCTGGCCTAAGACAGGCAGAGCCACCAGCCACCATAATTCTCAGACAGGACTGTGGAGCATGAGTAAATCTTATGCCCCAGTCCAGTCCATGTTTAATAAGTCAAAAGGGAGGAATTGTGCATCCCCCCCTCACTGCAGCCTTTGAGCAGGAATTCCAGACCTCAGTGCTAGGCACAGTCTCCCCTACCTAGGGTGAAGCGCTTGGACCAAGGTGAAGTCCATTGTTCTTCCAGATCGACCACTTCCTGAATTAAGCAGGTGACCAGGCCTAGCAGTGAAGCCAACACCAGCTGAGCAGACCCTCAAACATTGTGGGAAGGGTTTTACCCCCGACCTTAAATTCTGAGTCACCCCCAAAATAATTTGGGGACTTGATCAGCAACCCATTGCCTTGGTCTCATTCTTTTCTTGCCAGCTTCCTATCCAACTGCGGGCAGTTACATGGTATCTTTTTTGAGGCTGGAATGTGTTTCTTTGGAAAAAAATTAAACATGCTTTTGATTGTATGCAATTTTCATAAATTTGAATTAAAATTCTACTTCATCAATAACATACAATAACCATGCAATACAGTAATCTGCTCTTAGGTAATTTATGGAATCTTTAATGAGTCCCTTCTCTTACTTCTATTTACTTTTACCAGAGACACTGGTCACATATAGTTTCATCATTAGAAAGCAAAGTTCTGTTATAAAGGCCCAAATAGTAAACAAATGCATATTTTATAGTATAATGCCATGTATAGTTGCTTACAAAACTGATTTTTTGTTTTGTTTTCCTTTTATAACTAATTAAAATTTTATATACTCCATATTTTCTTCCCTACCCCACCAACCCCTGTTTACCCTCCAACTGTTCCACATCCCATACCTCCTCCAATACCTCCATTCTCCACATGGATGTCCCACCCTACCCCACCCCACCCGACCTGACCTCTAAACTCCCTGGGGCCTCCAGTCTCTTGAGGGTTAGGTATGTCATCTCTCAATGAGCACAGACCCAGAAGTCCTCTACTGTTTTTATGTTGGGGGCCTCATATTGGCTGGTGTATACTGCCTGTTTGGTGACCCAGTGTTTGAGAGATCTCAGGGTCCAGAATAATTGAGAGGTTGCCAGTTTCCATTCTGTGTGCTGGCCCTCAAGGCTTCAGTTCCCCCCCCCCACAACCTCACCTCCACACAATGCTAGATCAGGTTTCCCTCTTCCAACACTCCCCTACCCTGTCTACTTTCCCTCCCTCCCCACTTGTGATTGCTTTCTTCTCTCTCCCAAGTGAGACTGAGGCATCCTTACTTGGGCACTTCAGCTTGTTGACCTTTTTGAGTTCTGTGAACTGCATCTTGGGTACTCTGTACTTTTCCTTTTTGGCTAATACCCACTTGTAGTAAGTATATAGCATGCATGTCCTTTTGGGTCTGAGTTACTTCTGTCAGGATATTTTCTAGTACCAACCATTTGCCTGCAAAACTCAGGATGTCATTCTATTTTTTTTTAATTTTCTTTATTCTTTGTTTATATTCCAAATTCTTTTTCCTTTCCTTGTCCCTCCCTCACCATATGTCCCATAAGTCCTCTTCCCTGTGCCCAATTCCCAATCAACCCCCTCCCATTTCTCTGTCCTGGTACTCCCTTACAAAACTAGATCAAGCCCTTTCAGGACCAGGGCCCTCTCCATCCTTCCTCTTGGGAATCATTTGATATTCTAATTGTGTCTTGAGTATTCAGAGCTTCTGGGCTAATCTATATCCACTTATCAGTTATTGCATTTCATGTGTATTCTTTGTGATTGGGTTACCTCACTTAGGATGATATTTTCGAGTTCCAACCATTTAATGTCCTCATTCTTTTTTTTTCAAGGTTTCCTGCCATATATTGTGCAAGGTTATGTATAAATCACAGTTTATGAAAACCATGGGTTTGAATACAGGTTATACAATTATGAGTTACAGGACCTGAACATTACTGTTTGATTTCAGCTATAAAAGGAGAACTGCTCTGATTTTGCAGAATAACAGATTGGGATTAAAAAATTGGATTCTGAAGTACCATTAAAGCAAATACCTCTACACAACAGATTGTCTTGATCCAAGGGACTTGTCCATAAGAATTGATGAAATGCTAGGTTATTGAACCAACCTGCAATTTTTTTTGCATTTTTTGTTGGATATATTCTATATTTACATTTCATTTTCCTTTTTCTGGTTCCCTGCCCCCCAAAGGTCCCACATGCCCTTTTTCCTACCCCTGCTCCCCTGTCCACCCCTTCCCACTTCCCTGTTCTGGTATTCCCCTACACTGATGCTTTGATCCTTTCTAGCACCAGTGCCCACACTTTTTTTATTGTTGGACATCATTTGGTTTGTGGATTGTATCTTTGGTGTCCCAAGATTCTAGGTTAATATCCAATTATCAGTGAGTGCATAGCATGGGTATTCTTTTGAGACTGGGTTAACTTACTTAATATGATGTTCTCCAGCTCCATCCATTTCACTAAGAATTTCATGAATTCATTGTTTCTAATGGCTGAATAGTATTCCATTGTGTATATATACCACATTTTTTGTATCCATTCCTCCATTGAGGGACATCTGGCTTCTTTCCAGCTTCTGGCTATTGTAAATAAGGCTACTATGAACATAGTGGAGCATGTATCCTTATTGCATGCTGGGGAATCATTTGGGTATATGCTCAGGAGTGGTATGGCTGGGTCCTCCGGAAGTATCCTGTCCATTTTTCTGAGAAACCGCCAGACTGATTTCCTGAGTGGTTGTACCAGCTTGCAGTCCCACCAGCAGTGGAGGAGTGTTCCTCATTCTCCACATCCTCACCAACACAGAACATCAATTGCTTATGCTCTAAGATCAAGAATAGACAAATGGGACCTCATAAAATTACAAAGTTTCTGTAAGGCAAAAGACACTGTCAAAAGGACAAATTGGCAACCAACAAATTGGGAAAAGATCTTCACCAACCCTACATCTGACAGAGGGCTAATATCCAATGTATACAAAGAACTCAAGAAGTTAGACACTAGAAAACCAAATAACCCTTTCCAAAAATGGGGTACAGAGCTAAACAAAGACTTTTCACCTGAAGATATTTGGATGGCTGAGAAACACCTTTAAAAATGTTCAACATCATTAGTCATTAGAGAAATGCAAATCAAAACAACCCTGAAATTTCCCCTCACACCAGTCAGAATGTCTAAGATTAATGACCTCATTATTAATAGCTGAGTGGTATTCCATTGTAAAATGAACCACATTTTCTGTATCCTTATTCTTTCATAAATCATTTAGGTTGTTTCCAGCCTCTGGTTATCATAAATAAGGCTGCTATGAACATAGTGGAACACATGCCCCTGTGGCATGGTAGGGCATCTTTTGGCTATATTTCCAATAATGATATAGCCGGGTCTTCAGTTACATCTATTCCTAATTTCTGAGGAACTTCCAGATTGATTTTCAGAGTGGTTGTACCAGGTAGCAATCTTACCAGCAATAGAGGAATGTTCCTCTTTCTCCACATCCTCTCAATTTTCCTCATACTACTCAATAAAATAGAAAGAAAAGGAATACTACTTTGTTCTATGAAACCATAATTACTCTGAAACCTAAACCACACAATGACCCTACCAAAAGAGAGAACTTCAGACCTATTTTGTTTATGAATATTGATGCAAAATACTCAAAAAAATTCTTGGAAACTGAATCCAAGAACATATCAAAATCATCATTCACCATGTCAAGTAGGCTTCATCCCAGGGATGCAAGGTTGGTTTAATATATGATAATCCATTAATATAATCCATTATATATTCATCCTCAAAGAAAAAACACAATCATCTCCTTAGATACAGAAAAAACATTTGAGAAAGTACAACACCCCTTCATGTTAAAAGCATTGGAGAGATCAGGTATTCAAGGTCTATACCTAAACATAATAAAAGCAATTTACTGAATGCCAACAGCCAATATCACATTAAATGGAGGCATACTTGAAGCAATCACACTGAAATTGGGCACAAGAAAAGGATGTCCCACTTTTCATATCTATTCACTATAGTGCTTGAAATGCTAGGTAGAACAATAAGACAACAAAAAGACATCAATGGGATACAAATTTGCAAAGAAGAAATAAAAGTATCACTATTGTCATATGATATGTTAATATAAATGATCCCAAAAATTCCATGAGAGAAATTCTCTAGCTGATAAACAACTTCAGCAATGTGGCCAGAAGTAAAATTAACTCAAATAAATCAATAACCTTCCTTTATACAAAAGACAAATAGGCTGAGAAAGAAATTAGAAAAACAACTCCCTTCACAATAGGCACAAATAATATAAAATATTTTGGGGTAACTCTAACCAAACAAGTGAAGCATCATATTGAAAATAACTTTCAAGTTTTATTTTATTTCTTACAGTCAAGTCATTTGAAACATTTTCTTTCTCATCTAGGGTTTAATTATGATATAACACTATGATCATAGTTTTAATATGATATTTTTAACCCATCAGATAAGGATATAGTAGCCTAAAAATACTGATAGTAAGATAACCTTTAACCTGTATCACACGTGTACAATGTGAAAAAAATATTTGTTTAAGTTCTTATGCTCATTTTGCCTATAGAAAAATATTTCATCTGGATAAATATTCATTCAGATAAATACTGAAAGACTGGCCTTGACATTTCTGTTTTGTGTCACTACCTAGTCACATACTTTGTTTCCATTGCAACTTAAGTTTTGCAAAAGCTGTTTCACTTGTTAGGCTTTCTGATGTGAGACTAAGGATATTTATGTTACTGTCTTTCAATCATAGACCAAATAGCCTTGAAGGTGAAAATACAGAAAGAGAAATAAATACCTAATTTCAATAGCTATTTAAAAAAAAGGAAATAAGTAAGAACTATGCTATATTTGACAATCTTCTCCATTTTTGAGATGGTTGCAGGTTACCTCAAAGCAGCAAACATCAAAGTGAACAAAACAGGCTTACCAGAAAATCAAACTAATCTTTACAGTTTAGATCTCACTGAGGTATTGCACTCACAGGATTAAAGAAGATAAAAGTTACTAAATTTGCAGTTGTCATTATTTCTTTTGTTTCTGGCCATGTAAAATTGTTAGTAAAGAATGTATTCAGAAGGAAATAATTAATATATTTATTTATAAATACTAAATGGCTTAAATAAGTTTTTATTATATTTGTGTATAAGTATTTATATAATACTAATTTAAAAATCACCTGTTTAAAATGTATTATTAACAATGGAATTAAATTGTTTGTGCATCTATATAATAATCTAAAATTTCATGTTTTGAAACTAAATTTTAAGAAAAGATTGAATCTCATAAAAATAGAGTAAAAACAGTCATATTTAATATTGATGAATATTTAATGTGATGTTCTTTACATATGCTGAGGAAATATGATCATATCAAAGTTTTAGAGTATATAATAAAATGAGTTTAATTTGTTTGGACAGTACATTCTTTAATTAGTCAATTTTCTAACTAAAATATTTGCTATATTTAAAACACTATGGCTTGAATAAAGCAAACTGAACAGAAGTATTTTTAAATCTATAAATATAAACATACAATATAGGTTTATAGAATTTATTAATTTTAATTATTAATAAATCATCTATTTTATTACCAATTTTTGTGAGAAATACATATATATTGAATTAGATTGTGAGTGGCAATAAGTTTTAGGTAAGAATACAGTCTATCCAATACAGTCCTGTAATAGCTGCAGTAGATTCATATCTTTCTTCTCCTTAATTTTATTTTATTTTATTTATTTATTTAACTTAACTTTATTTTATTTTATTTTATTTTATTTTATATTTTATTATTTTATTTTATAGCTGCTGCAGTTTTCCCTCTCTTCTCTACTCCCAGTTTTTCCATCCAAAACCTCCTGTACCCAGGATCAGCCTCAGCCTGGGTGTTCTGAGGAAGCAGTGTTTGGAGATGCAGTTGAATAACTCTGGAGTCAGTGATGGCAGTATGCTGACTGCTCTGTGTTTTGCTGGAGACAGCTGTATTTTGCAGACCAAAGCCAAGTGTTCTAGCTTGCATAAACTACTTCAATAGGAGCTGCCCATCAATTCTGTGATTTACCCCAGGTTCCCTTTTGATCATCTCATGAATCTGCATTTTATGACCTTAGCTACTTGACTCTAAAAACAGAGCCATATAGCTGAATCTGCCGATTTTTGCTGCTCGCTGGAGTTGGAACATGGCCCCATTATTCTATTACAGTATCACAGCTTTCTGTTTTACAACTGCTTCACTGCCTTGGATTGACCATCCTGTAACTTGCCTGCAGATAGTCCATGAACACAGAGATCGGCATGGCTCTGTGTCTTGAATGCAGGGATTAAAGGCATGTGCTACCACTCCTTGACTTAAGCTTTTCTTCATCTAAAACCTACTCTGTCTCAGGCTGTCCATGAACCAGGAAATCTGCTTGCTTTTGTTTCCTGGGATTAAAGGTGTGTATACCACCATGCTTTCTTTTAAACTATTCATAGCTACTATTCCTCAAGATCTGGATCACAAGTATGCTTTCCATTTCTGGATTGTAGTTCATTCCGGGTGAAAAGTCCAAACTATTCTTTGTTCAAGTTTGAACACAATCACTATGCATAGCTGGGTGTGATCTTGTGCTTTGATCACCACTCCCAAAATCTCTTTATCTCCTTCCTTATCTTTCTGACAATGCAGGCTCATAGTTTAGGTGCCTCTTTTCTTGAGGTCTGTGAAGCTCCTAATAAATTCATATTGCATTTTTATATTTTGCATAGTTGAGAAATACTGTAAAGAACAGTTCTTTATATATATTTTAAACTCATATTTTCAGAGTTCTTTCCCACAGCTTTAATGGCTGTCCAGGCTGTCATAGGGTTATCATTTTGCTAAGGAAGACCACACATATTCTTGCTTCCTGGAATCATGCTGTTCCTGATTATCAAGGAGTCATTAACCTTGGCAGATAGAACATTCACCAAAGAAGGAACATAAAATAAAATATATACATTATTATACAAATACGCCTTACATATTCAGCATCCTTCAGCATTTGAGAAGATCCATGCTTCTGGCTGTGCTCCAGGGGCCTGAACCATGTCACACCTTCCCTTCTGTGGCCTATCTGGACCTGAGACTCCTGCATCTACTCCTCCTGTTCCTGTTTAGGAAAGGGCTGGCTTCCATGTATATAAACCTGCCATAGCATATCAAGTTGCAGTAAAGCTAGGCACCTCATCTTCTGTTTAGATTAGACAGGGCAAGTCAGTAGTGGAAAAGGGTTCTGAAAGCATTACAGTGCCTGTTCCCACTATTAGGAGTTCTATAAGAAGGCCAAGGTATGTAATTGTAGCATTTATGTGGAGGGCCTAGGTGCGGTGCAGGCAGGCATCCTGGTTGGCAGTTCATCCTCTGAGCCGCCATGGGCTCAGGTTAGTTGAATCTGACAATTTTCTTATGGTATCCTGGACCCCTCTGGCTCCTACAATCCTTCTTTCCCTTTATTCTCAGGATTCCACAAGCTCTGCCTATTGTTTAGCTATTTGTCCCTGTGTTTGTCATCATCATTATCTGAGTGAAACCTATCTGATGACAATTGGGCTAGATACCCAACTGTGAGTATAGCAGAATATCATTAGGATAATTTCATTGCTTTTCTTCCATTCATACTCCATTATATCGTGGATCTCTGGGCTATTCAGCCTGTGACTTTGATCCTTCAGGTAGTGTCAGGGCTGGGCTGTGTCTCATAGCATGACTTTCAAATATAAGCCATTCATTAGTGGATCATTCAAAAACTTTCTGCCCTAACTTTTACATCAGCACATCATGCTCTCTTGAGTAAGGCAAACTGTAGGTCGAAGGTTTTCTGGCTAGATTGGGGTCCCAATCCTCCCACTGGAAATCCTGCTTGGTTACAGGTGATGACTGATTCGGGCTCTGTGGTATTCCACATTGCTAGGAATCTTAGCTCGGTCATCCATTTCTGGGAGTTTACATTGCACTAGTTTTCTAGTTCATCTCAGATATGTCCTCCTTTCAAGTTGTCTCTCCTTGTATTCCCTCCCTCTCTCTGCTCCTCATATAATAATCCTCTTATTCCCATCAACACCCCTCCTGCCAGTTTGGTCTCCTCTCCTCATTCACCCTTGTTGTCAGTAATTTTGATTTCCTCTTCTCAGTGAGCTACATGTGTTCTCTTGTGAGCCCTTTTTGTTACTTAGTTTCTGGGTCTGTGGATTATCACATGGTTTTTCTGTGTAATTTTTCAGATGTTTATGTTTAGTCATATAGGACGCTGCAGAATAATGACCATAATGGGGTAGGGTATATGAATCAGCTTCACAACATAGTGAGCAAAATATAAGAATGAATATGAAATTTTGTGCAGACAGTGATGTACATTATATATCAAAACCATAATGCTCAAAGTTTGAATTTTACACTCAAACAATGCTGAATATAATTTTACTATCAATACTCCAATGCATCTTTTATATTAAAATTTTGAATGAAATTTAATCATATGTTCCTATTAAATTAGTGGATTTCCTGAGGCATCATTAGGATAGCAAAACATAATACAATTTCCCAGCATTCATTTATTTCCAAACACTACTGGACTACCACTAAGAAAAGAAAGTTCTTAACTTCATTTAATGGGATGTATTTCTCAAGTACTATTTTGCTTTACTTAGTTCTTGTGGGAATAGTTAAACCTCTTTTATTACCACATGATGGTAAATTACTGCAGCATGTAAATTTTATTAACAAATAGAAAATATCTGCATCTATTAAATATGATTAGATATTAAAATTTATATATAATATGTAACATATCAAACATATTTTAAATACATCAAAATTGTATTAATACTGACTAAACAGAAAAACAATGGAGGTCATTTAATTCATATTTTCATATGTATATAAATTTTAAGTTTCAGTAGATACTAACAGATTTGCTTGATTTGTACCTTTGTGATATGCAGTTTAGTCTATATTTTGCAATACTGAAGCTGAAGTTCTATTACTTGATTATATAATATGAGTTATCTTACCCAGTAAGTATTATATGATATTATAGGATATAGAATGGAATACTTGATATTTTATCACTCCAATTTAAATTCGTATATGCAACTGTACCCTAAAACATAAAGTCTATGTTAACCTTCCATGTCTGAACCAAGCATGCTTGATAAACTAAACACCCACATTTAGTGTATTTGAAATTTAGAATATTTCTTGGTTTATAATTTTTCAATATAATTTTGTAGTATCCTCTAACATGTTGTTTCATCTCTTCTAAACATATTTTATCTTAATAAATCATACATTTTATTGTCAAATTATATTTTTGCATGCTAGTAATTGAAAAAAATATTTTAAAATGTTATTTTAGATTAAATTGACCATGATCATTCATGTACAAGAGCAATAGGAGAAGAAAGAAAATATTAGTTACTTGAATGTGGAAAAAAATTGATTGATTCTCTAATGTTTTGAAGTTTTTTAAACCATAAAGAAACCAATCAAAGAAATACTTATATATTGTACCTAATTCACTATTTTGTATAGATGTTTTATAATCTCCCCTTTTAGTGTAAGTAGGTTGTATTTTGTTTTTGTTGGTTGCTTCAGATTTATCTATTCTGAAAGCTCAGATTAACAGAAGAGCGAATTTCTAAGATTTATCATTCATTTATAATAAAATTCATATTCATACAGATTCTTTGGTTCTAAAGCAAGTGAAGAACAAAATCAAAACAGCACATTAGGTAAGAGAAAATTGTTGAATACAATTAAGAAGAGCTTTAAAATGTAGTTTTTTATTTTAATTACAGCAAATAAAATTTGCATGACAGTGAGTTCCCTGGATCATAACAAAAGCCTTATAAATGTAATTCATTCTGCTTTGTGTGGACATGACATCATATAACACAAGTGACATTTGGGATCCTTATGATCCTCTTAAGAGTGACAAAAAAGAAAGAGTACATGTCAACCATAATTGGAGGGCAAACATAAAACTGGTTGAAATGCACACTGACAAGTAATACCTCCCATCACCATTAGTATTGACAGTACCAGACATGTAAATGTTCCTTTTCAGAGTAATTAGAATCATTATTAATTTTTTTGGCTCTAATAGTACTTTGTGTTCTGAAATAAATAAAGAGATCTTCACACTGTGCTAGATATATAGTTCAGAGTAGTGCTCCATGGATCAGTATGCAACAATTTCTGTGGAGAATCTGTGGAAACATTTCAACATTTGATTTTGATCTTTAGGGAAAGATTGGTTAGTCTTTAAATTCTCAGTATGAAGGTTTTCTTTTTTTCATTCTCCAGAGATGAACTTGTTTAGCAATAACAAACATAAGATAAAATAACTGTGAGATACAATTATTTTTGTATCTGTAAAAAATATTTTTAACAATTGCCTCCTTACGTGTATGTTTATATCTGTTTCCTCTAGAAAACTTCTGTCCTCAGATTCTTTGAAATCTGTTTGGATTTTCAATTTTACATCTCTTTTTTCCCTGTGGTATTAATCTCTTCTTCAAAATTCAAATATAGTCACATTAACTCTCAACACAAGCAAACAAAGTACTTCTTAAAGAAAAATAATATAAAAGTAGTTATGGGTATATGATTTTCTGTATATTTCATCTCCTTCAAACTCCCACTGGTTTGTTCTTTTCTGATACCTTTAAAGATAGCATTGGCATTTACCTACATGAACATGACTTAGAAATTCTTTCCATAACTGATTAAGATTCCTGAAAGATGATGTTATCTCAGACACAAATAACTGACCCCTTCTTGTACAGAAATTCAATATTAAGAATAAAATCATCTTATGCCACAGGACAAACACGTCAACAGACTTGGTTTAATACCAGCATGGATCACCCAAAATAATTGTTTTCAGCAGCTGGCTGATCTGGTTGATCTAGATATTTTTCCTTGTGAACATTATCATGATTTTTTTAATTTCATTTTTTTATTAAATATTTTCTTTATTTATATTTCAAATGTTTTCCCCTCTCCTCAGTTCCCCTCTGAAAATCCCCTATCCCATCCCCCCCTACTCACTAAATCACCCACTCCTGCTTCCCTGACCTGGCATTCCCCTACTCTGTGGCAATGAACATACATGGGTCCAAGGGCCTCCTCTCTCATTGATGTCCAACAACGCCATCCTGTGCTACCCAGGTGGCTGGAGCCATGGGTCTCTCCATGTGTACTCTTTGGTTGGTGGTTAAGTCCTTGGGAGCTCTGAGGGGTACTGGTTGGTTCATATTATCGCTCCTCCTATGGGGCGGTAAACCCCTTCTGCTCCTTGAGTACTTTCTCTAGCTCCTCCAATGGGTAGCCTGTGCTCAGTTCAAAGGTTGGCTGAGAGCATCTACCTCTGTATTTGTCAGGCACTAGCACAGCCTCTCAGGAAACAGCTCTATCATGCTCCAGTGAGCAAACACTTGTTGGCATCCACAATATTGTCAGGGTTGGGTGACTATGTATAGGATGGAACCCCAGGTGGGGCAGTCTCTGGATGGTCTTTCCTTCAGTCTCTGCTCCACTCTTTGTCTTTGTATTTTCTCCCATGGGTATTCTGTACCCCATCGAAGAAAGACCAAAGTATCCATACTTTGGTCTTCCTTCTTCTTGAGCTTCATGTGGTCTGTGAATTATATCTTGGGTACTCCAAGTTTCTGGGCTTAAATCCATTTATCAATGAGTACATACCATGTGTGTTCTTTTGTGGTTGATCTAGTTCTTATGGTCTGACTTCTTTGTGGTAAAAAATAATTTAAACTGATCACAGAAATTTAGAATGGCGATCAACAATGAGAAGGAAGTGGTATCATGTTTTAAAACATCATTAATAGAAAAATTTAAGTAGCATAATATCTCAGAATAATGAGGCCATCAAATTACACACAAGCTAATATTAGAGAACCAAACATTTTGAGTTTTTTAACTGCAAATACTGTTCTAATTATTTTTCTGTTTTCATGACAAAACACCATGAAAACGGAAACTTCTAAAGGAAAGCATTTAATTTGGATCCTTGATGACAATTTCAGAGGGTGAGACCATGATATCATAGCAGGGAACATGGCATTAGGCACAGATGCAAGGAATGGAGTTGGAACAGTAACTGAGACACTACAGGGTGAAATAACAATCAGGACACACTGGGGTCAGGTGTGTGTGTGTGTGTGTGTGTGTGTGTGTGTGTGTGCGTGTACAAAAAATAGACAGAGATGGAGAGACAATGAAAGAGACAGAAAGATTGTGAAAGACAGACAGACAGGCAGATAGACAGAGTACAGAGAACAGGAGACCCTCCCCAGCAATGATGTAGGCATTTTAAATATTAAAGGCCACCCAATTGACACACCTCCACATACAATTTTATAACTTCTAATACTGCCCTAATAACTCTACCAACTCTTGAGCAAATATTCAAATATATGAACAATTGGGGTCATTCTTTTTCAAACTACCATAGATAATAAAGTAGAAGATATAAAGCATAAAACCCTTTTCTCAGTAACAAGAATTAATAGAGTTGACATTGCAGCCCTCATAATATTATGTGAATATGAAGTTTACATCCTTTCTTTTGATAAAAGAGTTCAAGAAATCAACTGTATTCATGATGATATTCGTGCTGATATTCATGCTGTTGTTCTGGGTTTGGTTGATATCCCTGGAAGGCTTGCTCTTTTCAGAAGGGAAATGGAGGAGCAGTGGTTCTAGGGGAGAAGTAAGTACAAAAGACTGAGAGGAGAAGCTGTGGTCAGGATAATAATAAAATTTTAGAAAAGAGAAAATTACAATTAATGTTGTCACTTGCCTTTTACAGCAAATGTCAAGCCACTCTAGTTTTATATTTTTTCCATAACAGTCATAAGTTGTTTATAGTTCTTTGACTAGGTGTGGGAACAAGAAAAATTGATCCATTCTCAGAGAGAATAATTCCAAGTACTGCAAACCTTGCCAGATTTCCAGGTATAATGAACTCAGAGATCTTAGCAATAATTCTATAACTAACATATCAGGGGACCTGCCCATTTCCTTACTATATTATAAATTGTACCTTTATTCACAGGTAAGTCTGGTGACTAGTCTTCATCAAAGAAGTATCTCCATATGGCATATAGACACATTTGTGGACAACTCATCTTCATCTTAATGTTCTAAACAGATAAAAAGAGCTGGAATATTTTAATGACACATTTTAAAATATGAATACAAATTTCTCTCGCAGTAGAATAAGTAAAACTTTGTATGGGATTCATCAAAATACATGTTTCTATCAGGAAATATCTCCATGAGATTTGATGTCATAATTAATTGGTCAGTAATTTTTTTTTTGTCCCTAATGGAAAGCTAGAGAATTAATTTTACTTTTTCTCTGTTTCTGTTGTTTTTACTTAGCCTGTCATTTGAAACTTTATTTTTATTTCTAAAACAAAATGATGGTCATCCTATTCCCTTTATGCTATTCCCTAATTTTGCAAAAGCAAACAGAGCTTCTGCTCTGCAGTTTTATAAAGCACCTTCTGAAATTTTAGCTTCAATAAAAAGATGAAAGTACATGTGGTCAAAAATGTTATGACAATTAAAACTCTAGCTATGTTTAAGTATATCATCAGTGAAAGTAGTCATTAATAAGAACTTATCTATATTTACCCCTTTTAAAAATGATAAATTACA
This sequence comes from Apodemus agrarius, assembly GCA_964023405.1. Taxonomy (NCBI): domain Eukaryota; kingdom Metazoa; phylum Chordata; class Mammalia; order Rodentia; family Muridae; genus Apodemus; species Apodemus agrarius. Next base: position 17,202,574 of record OZ030013.1, read on the forward strand.
AGAAATTGGGATACATTTTTCTCTGTTTAGAACATAAATATGAAGGAGTGCATGATTATGTCTATCTGCTATATGGAGAGGCTTCTATGATGAAGCTTTCTACTCACTCATCTGTAAATGGGGGGTATTACTTATGATAGGAATGGCCCATATCCTAAGTTTTCATGTTTTTGAATTGCTGGAGAATGAGATAGAGAATATCCTCACATATTTTATTATTTAAAATTTCTGCACATGCAAGGTCAATACAAACTTGCAAAATATTTTATATAATTTTCTCTCAATACTTTATTATAACTCTTATATATATCATCAGAAACTAGTAGACATAACAATTTTTTCTAACATTGAACTGTAATCAAACTATAAGCCAACATACATAATAATTGCTTTTTTAATTTATTTATTGGATATATTCTATATTTACATTTCATTTCCCTTTTTCTGGTTCCCCATCCCCCAAAGGTCACACATGCCCTTTTCCCTCCCCCTGTTTCCCCATCCAACCCTTCCCACTTCCCTGTCCTGGTATTCCCCTACACTGATGTTTTGATCCTTTCCAGCACCAGTGTCCACTCCTTCCTTATTGTCAGATATCATTTGATATGTGGATTGTGTCTTTGGTGTCCCAAGAGTCTAGGCTAATACCCACTTATCAGGGAGTGCATACCATGGGTATTCTTTTGAGACTGGGTTACCTCACTTAGAATGATGTTCTCCAGCTTCATCCATTTCTCTAAGAATTTCATGAATTCACTGTTTCTAATGGCTGAATAGTACTCCATTGTGTATATATACCACATTTTTTGTATCTATTCCTCTGTTGAGGGACATCTGGGTTCTTTCCAGCTTCTGGCTATTATAAATAAGGCTGCTATGAATGTAGTGGAGTATGCATCCTTATTGCATGCTGGGGAATCTCTGGGTATATGCCCAGGAGTGGTATGGCTGGGTCCTCCGGAAGTATCATGTCCATTTTTCTGAGAAACCGCCAGACTGATTTCCAGAGTGGTTGTACTAGCTTGCAGTCCCATTGGAAAGGAAGAAGTCAAACTATCACTATTCGCAGATGATATTATAGTATACTTAAGTGACCCAAAAAACTCCACCAGAGAACTCCTACAGCTGATAAACAACTTCAGCAAAGTGGCTGGTTATAAAATCAACTCAAGCAAATCAGTAGCCTTCCTATACTCAAAGGATAAGGAGGCCTAGAAAGAAATTAGGGAAATGACACCCTTCACAATAGCCACAAACAATATAAAGTATCTTGGTGTGACTCTAACCAAACAAGTGAAAGATTTATATGATAAAAACTTCAGGTCTCTGAAGAAGGAAATAGAAGAAGACCTCAGAAAATGGAGTTGGCAGGATTAATATAGTTAAAATGGCAATCTTGTCAAAAGCAATATACAGATTCAATCCCCATCAAAATCCCAACTCAGTTCTTCATAGAATTAGAAAGAGCAATTCTCAAATTCATCTGGAATACCAAAAAACCCAGGATAGCTAAAACTATCATCAACAGTAAAAACAACTTCTGGGGGAATCAATATCCCAGACCTCAAGCAATACTACAGAGCAGTAGTGTTAAAAATTGCATGGTATTGGTACAGTGACAGGGAGGTGGATCAATGGAATAGGATTGAAGACCCAGAATTGAACCCACACATCTATGGCCAATTGATCTTCAATAAAGGAGCTGAAAACATCCAGTGGAAAAAAGATAGCCTTTTCAACAAATGGTGCTGGCTCAACTGGAGGTCAATATGCAGAAAAATGAGAATTGATCCACTCCTATCTCCTTGTAATAATTGCTTTTAAATCATCAAATTTTAACAAAACTACACCGATGAACTCACAAAAAATATATGGTTACCTAAACAAGATCTGAACCTTGACAACCCCAGTTGACAGTTGACAAGCCAACATGGTTGGGTAAAATCTCACAGGATTGAACACCTACATGAAGGAGTACAATAAATCAATGATTGCTGAGAGAGGTTGAATCTTTCTTCCCCAGTTATGACTGCTCTAATCAGTTTTAAAATAATTAGTGGTCAGCTGTAAAAGCATATACAAACAAGTAATTTAATGGCCTCAGAATGCTTATGCGTGTGTGTGTGTGTGTGTGTGTGTGTGTGTGTGTGTGTGTGATTTCAATACACATGTGCACACACAGCTCACACACATGGGTGTGTGTGTGTGTGTGTGTGTGTGTGTGTGTGAATGTGTGTGTGTTAGTTTACTTAGCAAGAACAGAATGTTTATTAAAACAAATGTTATAATGATACAGAATATATTAAAACAGAAAAATACTACAGGTTTCCAAATAAAATTTGCATATGAAGCCAGAAGTATGAATAGATTTGAAGTTGAAAGATGTTGAATAACATCCACATTTTAAAAATAATATATATTTAAAAACCTATTCCACAAAATAGAAAAAGAAGGAATGTTACCCCATTCGTTTTATGAAGCCACAGTTACACTGTGTATTCTACCTTGGAGATGGATTGGTTTCTGTCTAATCAGGAAACTTTCACAGTTTCTATTCATAAGAGATTTTTTTTCTACTTCTATCATGTTTAATGTTCCAAATAGATTTTAAAAATTGCTTGAGTGCATATTAACTTTTAACTTTAGAAGTCAACATATATATTTAAGAGGTATTTATAAATTATTTTGATGACCAAAAATGTCAATACTGAGTTCTATATATATTTGGTTTTTTTGAAACAGGATTTCTCTGTGTAGACCTGGCTGTCCTGGAACTCATTCTGTAGACCAGGTTGATGTCAAACTCAGAAATCTGCTTGCCTCTGCCTCCCAAGTGCTGGGATTATAGGTGTGCACCACCACCACCCGGCGAGTTGTATATTTTAAAATAAATTTTATCAGTTTAATAAAAAGGACAAAATTTAAAAAAGTAAAAAAACCTAGAAAAACATTGAATTCCTTTCATTGAGAAGTAGAATCCAAGATCACTATGATCCTGCCTTAAACTTCTCAATGATTAAACAGGTAATTTTAAAACGTAATGCCAATGATTTTATATTTTAAAGACATTAAGAATCTGGAACATACTATATAATCAGTATTATAAAATATCTGATATATGATGAATGATATTTCATTAAGATTATTGCTAAGCTAAAATTAAAATTAAAATTTACATGTTAGTTACCTAACAAAACAGGCAAGAAAAATCTCTGTTTGTGATTGCACTGGAATATAGAATGTTGTATAAATTGGGTATAGAAAGTACAGTAATCACTGATGGAGTTGCAGCAATCATGGTTTAATAAAATGAGTACTAGTAAGTTCCATAGGTATACTCCTGAGCACTGTTGTTATAGATATTAATGGTATATGGTATTCTTGGATACTGTCAAGTAGTCCGTCATCCAAAATGATTACTATGTAGTCAGTAGATTCCTTAATTAGCTACATTCTACCATGGTGCAATGTATACCCACATGCACTGGAACATAATGCTACACATGAGCAATCATGCAAATCCATGTCCTTGTAATAACAGAGTAAATTGGCTTAGTAACTAATGTGATATTATTTTTCTTTCTTTTCCTAAGCCTACGTTATTCTCTATAATAGTACAGAATCAGACACGATGAAGATAAGTGAAGTACAAACACAAATGTCATGCACATAATAGGTATATAAGCGTTACAGAAAATATAATAGTAAATTATCCATTACAAATTATGTGCTAACGGATGAGAGTACAGAATGGGGCTGATTAAGAGATTTTGCTTAATTAAGAATCACTATAATCAACTCCTTAAAACATTTGGCAAGAATCAGTGGTTTCTAAAGCTTTTAATTTTCCTTTTTCCTTTTCAGGCTTATGAGTACTTTGGGGTTGCTTTTTGAATCCTCAAAAAAAATGTACATTTTAATTAGTAGATTAAAAATTCGTGCTAATTGGCCAATTCTTTGATGAATATTATTGTTTCAAATGAAGCTGTGAGTAAAACTTTAACAGTAAGATACTGTAGTCAAAACCATCTGAGATACATCAGATCCCCTTACTTAGAGGGTTTTACATGTTATCTATATAGGAATTTCTATAGAATGGAAATTTGAGTGTACAATGTGCTTCCTAGAAGGGGTTAATACCTTTCATGATGATTCAAGGAAAGCACTTAGAGCTGTACTCAGGTGAAACAAGAATCCTTCACGAATGCTATTTGATCATAGTTATGTTGTATGAATTGAAGACACTGTAGACATGACAGCAAGGGATCTGTGAAAATTAGTACATGACTGTTGATACAAATATGTTGTTTTGCTGTTCTTGTTGGTTTGATTTTTTTCTTTTACTATGTTTGACTTATAGTATCAGGCTGAAGAACTGACTCAATGGATCTGAACTAACTGACTTTGTGAATTTTGAAAGTCAAATGTGATAGAGAAGAAACTGAGAATTTTCTTAAATTTTTGTTGAAGATTTTTTTGTTTGTTTTATTGAATGATGATATCATTATAGGGGATCGTTCACATCACTGTGTGTGTGTGTGTGTGTGTGTGTGTGTGTGTGTGTGTAAAATTAGAAACCAATGTGGTAGAACAGTATGTAAACATGGGTCTTTTGTTTGTTTTAACTAAACATAGGTAAGAAAAGATAGTAGAATGGTAATTCTTATAAAATCAAAAGAAAACCAAAAGGATTGTTTAAAGGCATGAACGTAAGAACATTAACTTAGTCGTTAAAGGTACATTTGTGAAAATTACATGAAAATTATCCAAATTCTAAAATCTTGCCCAATCTCACAACAGATAAAGGCAACAAATAAAGATTAGCTATTTTAAAGTATTTTTGTTTGAGATCGTGAAATAATTATGAACATATTCATTACCCTGTACAAATGGATCAAAGACCACAACGTAAGATCAGATATACTGCACCTGATAGAAGAAAAATTGGGGTATAGTATTGAACTCACTGGCAGAGGAAATGACTTTTCTGAACAGAGCACCATTAGCATAATCAGTACAATCAGCAATTATTAAATAGAACCTCATGTGATCAAAAAGCCTCTGAGGAGCAAAGGACACCATCATTCAAACAAAGCACCAACCTATAGATCAGACAATACTTTTACAAATTTACATCTGATAAAGTATCATCTGTACATATGATATATATTAAATAGGATATAGATCTAATTTATATATATTTATATAGGATATAGAATGTATATAATTAGAAGCAAATGTTATATAACATATTAAAATGAGTTTTTGGTTTGTTTTAATAACCTTGTAACATTATAAAAGAGCAAGAAAAGGTGATAGATTGATAATTCTATTAGTTATATCTATAATTATTATATATATACATATATATATATATATATATATATATATATATATATATATAGAGAGAGAGAGAGAGAGAGAGAGAGAGACATACACACAAAAAAACCTTACATCTCAAGAAATCAAAGAACCCAATTTAAAGATGGGGTGTTAGTCTAAAAAAAGGATTCTCAATATAGGAACTTTAATAGGCTGAGAAACAATTAAAGAAATATTCAATATTCTTAGCCATCAGGGAAAGGAAAATAAAATGTACTTTGAGGTTTCTTCTTATACCTATCAGAATGGCTAAGATCCATCAAAGAAGTGATGGCATGAGTTCAGTATAATGTTGAATAAGAAGGAAGACTCTTCCATTGCTGGAGGGACTGCAAATTGTATATGAACTATGGAAATCAGTGTGGTGGTACTTCCGAAAATGGATAAGGAAAATGTGTTAAAATTATACAATGGAGTACTACTCAGCTGTTAATAAAAAAATGACATTGTGAAATTTCCAGGTAAACAGATGGAACTTGAAATATATTTGTGCTCAGTGACGTACTCCAGACCCAGAAAAACGAGTATGGTATGTATTTACTTATAGGGAGTGTTAGCTGCAATCTGTAGAACAACAGTGGTTTTGCATGTGCAGAGTAAATGACTGAGGGGACAAATACAACTTGTTAGGAAAGGAAGGTAGAATAGTGTAGGTCGCGTGTCTATCTCGCCAGCAAGAAAGACACGAGACAGTCAAGATGCTTCCACAGACGTTTATTGCGGGGTTAATTGTAGAGGCGAAAGACGAAGAAGGGTAGAGCGGTGCATCTTAAATAAGCCTAGGCAGGATGTGTTCTACCTGATTGGTGCACACCACGATGCCTCATTAGTATGCTCCGGGTCTGAGCTGCGACCCGCCAAACCTCTACCCGCGCATGCGCAGTAGGGCGCGGAGTGGAGTAAACAACAGCACATTGCTGATTCATCACAGGAAATGGGCGCCATCTTATAATGGCGAACGTGGCTTCCTACAACTCCCCCTTTTTTGTTTTATAAGAAACCAGGCCTAGGGCTGCCGATCAACCATCAGGTTCTTGTTGGACCATCAGGGTTCGAGGCAATCCATAAATGAACTCATGACCAACACCCTCTCACGTGCAATGAGATAGTCTCTGTGAGGTGCAAGGGCTGTGGCAAACAGCACGTCACCCATCCCGGTGCAATGTCCTTTCAAGGACTCGGGGTACAAGGGCTGACTTCTGCATGAATAAAACTAATTCTTAAGCATGGACAGCCATGCTTCAGGGGAAGCACCATTTTTCAATGCAGCGAGTGCCTGTGTAAACACCACCTTGTCGCATTTTTGTTGGGCACGTAGCTTGCACAGCAACCATAGCAGAAACACTCCTCCACAGCATATTAGGGCACCAAAAAGACAAACTCCCGCCCACTCTTTAAAGTAAGAAAATGCAGAAGTAAACCAAGAAGTGAAATCTTCAAAGGGAATGGGATCAGCTCGCATTCCGCTGAGGACAGTTTGAATTTGAAGTTGCAGCTGCAATTCTTCCAACTCGGCTGTCCAGTGTCTCCTCTTCGGTGTGTACTGCGCGAGTTAGTCTTGCAGGTACCCAGATAGGATTGTCTTCACTCTGTGGAAAAACACAGATAGCTCCCCTGGATCTTATTAGAATAGGATCCGGGCCTCTCCATTTGTTAAGCAGCACATCCTTCCATTTTACCATCTCTTTTGGTGGAGCCGGCCATTGGCCATGACGTTCAGCAGCAGAACGGCCTTGAGTGTCCAGATTTAAAAAATTCAATGTTAGAAGTGCTATGGATATAATGGTTCTAGGGGAGGAGGGTGATAAGCCCTCAATTCCCCCTTTTTGTTTTGTAATATATTGTTTAAGCGTACGATGAGCCCTCTCAACCATGCCCTGACCTTGGGGATTATAGGGCAAACCAGTGATATGGGTAATTCCCATATGCCGGCAAAATTGTGAGAACTTTGCAGAAGTGTAGGCAGGACCATTATCTGTTTTTAAAACATGTGGGATACCCCACATGCTCCAGGCTTCAAGACAATGTTGAATGACATGAGCAGCCTTCTCTCCTGACAAAGGGGTGGCACATATCACGCCGGAACTTGTGTCCACAGAGACATGTGTGTATTGAAGCTTACCAAAAGAGGAAATATGAGTAACATCCATTTGCCACATTTGAAGGGGACGTAGGCCCCGTGGGTTAATCCCAACATGAGGCATAGATAAGAAGTCAACACAATTAGAGCATTGGAGAACAATATTACGAGCCTCTGCTCGACTAATGGAGAAACGGAGGCGCAGGGTCTCCGCTGGGACATGGAATGTGGAATGAAATTGCTTTGCTGCGGTAACGGGATCCAGCGCTACATAAATACGTTGGCGAGTGGCCAGATCAGCAAGTGCATTACCTTGTACCAGAGGTCCTGGTAAGGATGTATGTGCCCTAATATGGGTAATAAAAAATGGGTGTTGCCGGTGAATTAATTGTTGCTGGATACCTTTAAATATATGAGCAACCTTACTGGATGATTTGATGACTCCCGCGGTTTCCAGTTGTGATACCGCATTAACAACATAATTAGAGTCTGAGATTATATTTAATGGGTCCTTAAATTGCTTTAAAACTTCTAATACCACCTGACATTCTACTATTTGAGGTGAATCAGGGGTACATTGTATGGTAGTTGTTTTTCCATAGACAACATAGGCCCCCGTCCCAGTCTTAGAACCATCCGTAAATACATTCAGTCCTTCAGGGACGGGCTGCGTACGGGTTACCTTTGGAAAGATTATTGGATGCAAAGAACAAAATTGGAGTAGGGGATGTTTGGGGTAATGATTATCTATTTCTCCATTAAAGCTGCATTTTAATATAGCCCATTCATCTACAGCTGCAGTGAGCACTTGTACTTGACTGGCTGAATAAGGTATTATAAGCCTAGCAGGGGCAACTCCAAAATGTAATATAGACATTTTCAATCCTTTCAGAGCAAGGGCGGCAACTGCCGTGGGGTAATGTTCTATAGTTCTATTAGGCGAAGCTTGAGGGTGGATCCATAATAAAGGGCCTGATTGCCATAAGACTGCTGTTGGTAACATGATAGTTTTAAATATACATAGATCAATGGGCACCTTGGGATCCCAACGCAAAAGTTGTGCCTTTGAAATCGCATCCTCTACTTTATTTAAGGCGAGAGATGCTTCTGGGGTTAAATTTCGAGGGGAGGAAATATGTGCGTCCCCCTCTAAAATATCATATAAAGGTTTTAATTCCGAAGTAGGGATTTTAAGATAGGGTCTCAACCAATTGATGTCCCCTAGCAATTTTTGAAAATCATTTAGGGTTTTTAAGTGATCATGGCGTATTTGTATCTTTTGGGGCCTAATGGCCTCTGGAGTGATTATAGAACCTAGGAATTTACCTATTTCTGATTTCTGCACCTTTTCTGTGGCTATGTAAAGGCCAGCTCTCTCCAGGAGCTTAGTTACCTTTAAATACACTTCCTCTACCTCTGCATGGTCTTCTCCACATAAAAGAATGTCATCTGTATAGTGGCAGACCTGGACTTTGGGATGACCTGCCCTAGCAGGAGCTAATGCCTTATCCACAAAAAGTTGGCACATAGTGGGACTATTAGCCATGCCCTGTGGTAAAACTTTCCATTGGTACCTGTAATCAGGACCGGTATGATTAACTGTAGGTAAAGTAAAGGCAAACCTGCATCGATCATCTGGATGCAATGGGATAGAAAAGAAGCAATCCTTTACATCAATAATAATTATCGTCCAAAATTTTGGCAAAGTAGATAATAATGGTAACCCTCGTTGAACGGGTCCCATAATATTCATTTGTGCATTGATGGCCCTTAAGTCATGTAACAGACGCCATTTTCCTGATTTCTTTTTGATGACAAAGACTGGCGTATTCCAGGGTGATTGTGTAGGTTCTAGGTGTCCTAATTTTAGCTGTTCTTCAACTAGCTCTTTGGCTGCTTGTAGCTTCTCAGAGGAGAGAGGCCATTGAGGCACCCATACGGCCTCCTCTGTGCGCCAGGGTATGGGTAATGGTTCCTCAATGGCCCCTAGGAAAAACCCTGTCCTTTTCTGTCTGCCTTTTGTTTTGTTTTTATAGGATCCATTTGGCCCTGATGATATTTCCCTATCCCTTTTTCAGGTACAGACCCCATGGTATGCATCATGTTTCTGGCTACTGGAGGATACTCATTAGTCAGGCAAAGGTCTAGTCCGTTTAACACATCTCTTCCCCATAGATTGACAGGAAGAGGGAGTACGTATGGGGTAAACCTTCCAGATTTTCCTTCCTGACTTATCCAAGTCAATGTTTTTGAGCTAACAGATGGGGAAGACTCGTAACCTAATCCTTGCAATGAATGAGCTGATGATGTAACAGGCCAAGATGTCGGCCACCAGGTAGAAGAGATAATACTTTTATCTGCTCCAGTATCTAGGATACCCTCAAAAAATTTTCCTTCAATTTGTAGGGTTAATACAGGTCTATTATCCAAATGCATGGCCAGGTAGGCTGAATCCATGTTGGATGACCCGAATCCTTTACTACCTCGACGGGTGTTTTGGAAGGCAAATTTCTCATGCATACTGGGGAGAATGAGCAGTTGAGCAATGCGATCACCTGGAGAAATGGGGAATATTCCTCTCGGTGAGGAGCACATAATTTTTACCTGGCCTGTGAAATCTTGATCTATAACTCCAGGGTGAACCATAAGGCCTCGCAATGTGGTGGATGAGCGCCCCAAGAGTAACCCTACGGTGCCTCGGGGTAATGGGCCCTTAAAATCAGACGTGACTGGTTGGACCCCCATCTGGGGAGTCAATACGAGTCTGGTGGTGGCACGGATGTCCAGTCCTGCCGAACCTGGAGTGGCTCGGCGCGGAGGCTCCGTGGTTTCATGGAGGGTGTACTCTGCATTGCCCCATACATTTGAGGGCCCTGGGGACGGGGGCCCCGTGAGGCGTTTTTTGAACCACTTTGCCCTATAGGATTACCTTGTAGGTCCTTAACGGATCTACACTCATTAGCCCAATGCTTCCCTTTTCTGCATTTTGGACATATTCCAGGCACCTTTGAAGGCCCAAAACATGGTACACTTCCTCTGCATTGTTTTTGCATGTGACCTGTCTTGCCACAGCAGTAACAGGTCACACTGTCATTACTTCCTCTACCTTTTCTTTGGGATTGTAAAATGGCTGCTGCGAGGCCAGCATTAGTGAGTGGTCCTCCAATCTCCCGGCATGCTTTTAACCATGCTTGGAGCCCTTTTCCTTTCCAGGGTGTAATAGCCTGTCTACACTCTGTTGTGCATTGTTCATACACCAACTGTTCTATCAAGGGCATGGCCGTGTCTGAGTCGCCGAAGATCTTCCCTGCGGCTTCAACCATACGGGCTACAAAGTCTGAGAAAGGCTCGGTGGGGCCCTGAGTGATTTTTGTTAAATTACCAGATACCTCACCTTTGTTAGTTAGAGCCTTCCATGCCTTTATGGCACAATCGTTTATTTGTCCATAGACATCTGCTGGGAAGTTGATTTGATTGTTTACCCAATGCCCTTGGCCTGTTAACATCTCAAAGTTCCATGCCGCTTGGCCAGCAGCCGCATTAGCACGGGCTTGACCCTGGCTGATATCATGCCAAATAGCTTTCCATTCTAAATATTGGCCCATAGTCAAACAAGCCTTGGTGACGAATGACCAGTCGCTAGGAGTCATGGCCGACGCCTTGAGTCTCTCTAATTGAGCTTGGGTAAAATTGGCGTTAACTCCATAAGTCCTAACTGATTCTGCCAACTCCTTAATGATCTTGTGCTCGACTGGCTGATGCAATCGTACTCCGTCCTCCTCGAAAACTGGGAACATCTGTTGTATCCTTTTTCGTGTGCGAGGCAGACAAAAGGAGTAGCCGCATTCTACCTCCTTGGACAGAGGAGGAGCTGTTTTTGATCGCTCCGACCTAACTCTTACGTCTTCCTCGGAGCTCTCATCTGTGGGTTTTTCCCTTTCAGAGTCCTCCTTCTCTGAAGAGGAAGAGGGCTCTGTTTCAGAACTTAAGAACTTTAGACGTCCTAGCTCTTTTGTAGGATACAGTGAGTTCTTATCATCGACCTTTGTCTTATCAGGTCGAGGCTCTTCCTCCCTTTTGGTTTTCTCCTTTTCTTTATCCTTTTCTTTTCTTTGTTTTTCCTTTTTGCGCGCTCCTAACCTTTCACTGCGTTCTGTTTCTGATATGCTATCCTGTATTTCTTTTAAGATCTTTTGTCCTGCGTTTACAACTTTCTTACATTTAAGGCAGAGGCACAGCAATAAGAAGATGCCAATTGTCCAGTCAACAATCACCGTTGCCCAAGCCGAATCTATTTCAAATGGAAGCATATCTCTCAGAACTTACCTTACTCCTTTTCCCCCCGTCTTGTGGTTCTGGATCTTCCTCAGGAGAGGCTTTCTGAGGGGTCTTCGCAGGCCGTTGATGTAAAGATTCCCGGGTTTCGGCACCAGATGTAGGTCGCGTGTCTATCTCGCCAGCAAGAAGGACACGAGACAGTCAAGATCCTTCCACAGACGTTTATTGCGGGGTTAATTGTAGAGGCGAAAGACGAAGAAGGGTAGAGCGGTGCATCTTAAATAAGCCTAGGCAGGATGTGTTCTACCTGATTGGTGCACACCACGATGCCTCATTAGTATGCTCCGGGTCTGAGCTGCGACCCGCCAAACCTCTACCCGCGCATGCGCAGTAGGGCGCAGAGTGGAGTAAACAACAGCACATTGCTGATTCATCACAGGAAATGGGCGCCATCTTATAATGGCGAACGTGGCTTCCTACAGAATAGGTGTGTAGATAGGTATGGATGCTTGGGGATGCTGGAGTGACAGGATCAAGTTGAGAGCAGGAGGAAAAGAGAGATGATGGGGCGAATGGAATACATGGACAGACAGCTCAAATTAAGGGCCATTTGAATGTTAGTATGGAAAAACAATAACAGAATCTTTCGTATATATATATATATATATATACATTAATCACATATTCAGTTAAATCACATATTAAACTGAATATTAAAATAGAGAGATAAATACAAAGAAAACTAGAAAAAATGAATTTAAAACTTCTTGGTTGATTGACAAAGATAAAACCACTGCTCAAAAGGCATCCATCAGCGGTATAACTCAATTGATAATGATTTACATTTCTCTCTTACATTTATTGCCCAAAGGAAATTCATGGCAGTTGTTGGGTTTTTAGTTGTTTGCTTTTGTAAAACAATATCTAGGTAAAATTCTCTATGGCTATAAGTGAATACTGTACCTGCGTTTATTTTCTTCCTTTGCTTTCTCTCTTTTTTTTATTTTTTATTTTTTGGTTTTTCGAGAGAGGGTTTCTCTGTATAGCCCTGGCTATCCTGGACTCACTCTATAGACCAGAAGGGCCTTGAACTCAGAAATCCGCCTGCCTCTGCCTCCCAAGTGCTGGGATTAAAGGCTTCTGCCACCACTGCCCAGCTTATTTTATTTAGGTATTTTCTTTATTTACCTTTCAAATGTTATCCCCTTACCTCTACCTTGTTTGCCCTCCAAAACCTCCTATCCCATCCCCCTCCCTCTGCTCACCTACCCACCCACTCCCAACTCCCTGCCCTGGCATTCACCTACACTAGGGCTTCTAGCCTTCTCAGGACCAAGGGCATCTCCTCTCATTGATGTCCAGCAAGGCCATTCTCTGCTACATATATGGCTGCACCTGAAATTTGAATGAGTTCTTTACCTAAAATTTCCTGATTCAGCTTAGTTTAGTTCCCCCTGTTTGCACCTGTTGGTACATTATTTTACCTTTACAGTTTTGGGTTATGGAACAGTGAACTCAAGGTCTTCAGTTTATGACTAAACACTTTAATGAACCATCTCCCCAAGTCCTGTAATCACTCTTTTTGATTTGCTTTTTTACTCATTTCTCTTTAGAAGTAACAATCATATAATCACTACAGGTGTGGCCTTCTTGATAAGCTATGATTTATATCAGTTTAAAGTTTCTAAATACTGTCTTGTCAGAAAGATATAGTATAAAAGTACATGAAACTCAAAAAGAAAATGGTCTCATCACCAATGTCATGTAATCTTCCCTGCAATGTATACTAAGCCAAACTCATGCAAGAAAAACTATGAGGGTGAAGATGTCATAGCATTCAAAAGGAAATATACTTCTGTTGAAGAGACCTTGCCTGGCATGCACAAGGCCTTGGGCTACCAGTATTAATGGAAATATTTGTAATCTCAGCACCTTGGAAGGAAGAGGCCAGAGGTCAGCATACTTAATACTCTTATCATGTTCTAAGGCAGCTTGTGTGTATCAAATCCTATTAAATAAACAGTAAAACCAACACTAAAATTATGTTGAATGAAAGCTAGAACGTATGCTACTTGAACCACAAATATATTTTCTCAGACTGATTGGCGTAAGGATGGCAAACAGTGTCCAGTGTTCTAATGGACCTGGATATTGGCTTTTACTGTTGACGTTAGTTTCCCTTTGTATTTAAGTAAAGTTAGGGACATCGTTCTGTTCTATTATTGTTACTATCTATTTTGGAATATACTCCTGTTCAATTTTAGTGAACTGCAGAGCTCCATGGGCTCACTAAACACAGGTCTGTCTCCCTCACACCCATTATTCAGAAGTCATTGAATAGTTATTGATTACAAACACAAGATGTCTTAAAACTTTTCATTTTCTCGCACTTAAAAAAATAGAAATGAAATAGTCTAGATAATGAAACCGAGAGAACAAAGGAGAAATTAACTGATTTATCATTTTATAGTTTAAGAATGTATGTCTCAGAGAAAAAGAGCTCCCAAAGAAGAAAGTCTTCTATTTTGTTTCTTTTATTTTTTTACTAGAAGCTCAGGTTAATGCTAACACTTCTAAAGAAGGGTGAACTTGACAATTGGCAAAACTTTTAAATAGTTTTAACAGGGCTGTGTAGTTGATGACTGAAATCTATAACAGGCTTGACCTTTCTATCTTCTTTGTCTCATTGTATCCTTAACTGCCAGCTTGTTTATTTGACCATTTATCACTTTATTCTGGCTTTGAGACAAATGTAACATAGTATCAATGCTGTTATTCAAGGTTTCACTAGATTAAATTTTACCTTAAGGGTAAATTTAGGTGTAAAATAATTTTTTAAATTATTTGTATTTAGAAAATATTTAGAGATTGATTATATCCAATGTTATATCTAATAAATGATAATTACCCATTCTGAATACACATTTGCTTTAACTATTAATTATTTTTCTTTTACAAGTACAATGAATTTCAAATAAAAAGAATAGTAATATTTAGAGATTATTTTTAATATTGTTGTAAGGTTCTAGGTCTGAATATGGTAATGGCTGTCTTGCTGTCTGTTATTAATTACCCTGAACTCATGAACTGGATATTTTTATGAGTGAGGTATAAAATATGTGAATGATAGTTCAGTCAATAGAAGTTGATTATAATACATTCAAGATAGAAAGATTATCTAATTTTAAATTTTGTTTGAATTATACTAGACAATAATGTATGTCTTAGGGTTAATGACTAAAACTGACGATATTAGAGAACAAGTTAAGGTGTCCTTAGTAAATGACATTGAAAATTATTGCATTCTATCCCTATGTTTCCAGGAATGAAAATTTTCATTTGGCCTTCTAGCTGACCGTGAAAAAAGAGAAGAATAATTAATACTATTAAATTCTTTTCTTGGTTAATTGTATTTTAAAATACTGTGCATTGGAAAATAGAAACAAATCAGTTATGGTAGCTCTTACTTGTAATTTCAGAATTCAGAAGGCTTAAAAGGAGGATTTTCATGGCTATGTATTCAGTCTAAAGTAAATTTCATTATCAGTCTGAACTATAGAGTAAAATACTGTATCTAACATAAAGGAAACAAACAACTATAGTCCAGGAATGGTGGTAGATTCAGTTAATCCTACATTGAGTTATGAAGAGTATGAATTCAATGTAATCTTTGGCTAAATAGAATTTTCAACACTCAATTGATCATCAGAACACATTCTCTCTCTCCCCCCACTCTCATACATATTCATACACACACACACACACACACACACACACACATACACACACACACTAATGAAACGAAAGTTAGAGGAGACCATGTATCTATTAATTTTAGAGTAAAATAATGTAAAAATCTTATGCTTGATATTTTAAGGAAATTCCATATTCTTTTACAAAATTTGCATTTCTACTACAAGGTACTATTTTACCAGCCATTTTGCTTTCTCCACTCTATATCTGGCAATGTTTTTAATTATTTTAGTAAGGTGTAATTAATAGGTTTACATGGTAGGGGCATTTTCTCATTTGAAGTTTCTCCTTCTAAAGTGGCTCTTGCCTGTTCAAGTAATACCTAAACTTTATGTCTTTTAAACATAATTTTATCTTCTATCTTTTATTTCTACCTAAGGTTTTTTATCTTGAAAGCATGATAATTTTGTCAATCATATGTCTAAAGACAAATTGCAATTACTTTTCTAATTTTGTTTTTTTTCTCGTTTTTTTATTGGTTATTTTATTTATTTACATTTCAAATGCTATCCCCCTTCCCAGTTTCCCCTCTGCAAGCTCCGTATTCCATATTCCCTCCCCATGCTTCTATTTGGGAGCTCTCCCCCACACCTGCCCACTCCTTTTTCACAGCACTAGCATTCCTCTAGGCTAGGGCATCAAGGCTTTACGGGACCAAGGGCCTTAACTCCCAGCAATTTGTTCATTATAAGTATTGATTTGAAAATTCTAAGTAGTTCTTTAATCTCTGGAATGATTTCCATTTTATCATGTTGAACTATCCTTTCACTATTCTGGTGAACTTTGCTGCTTTCAGTTGAAACTATTTGTGCCTGTGTTTCTCTGGAATTTTGGCCCATAGTTGTCCTTTTATAGAATCCTTAATGGCTTTGGTTTAAAGCTAGAGTAAAAATGAGTTTGGAAGTGTATCCACTTCTTCAATACTGATTTTTTTTTTGAAGATTTTGACTGTATTGCTATTCGTTGTTGTTTTATGATGTTCAGTAGAGTTGTGAAGCTATATTGTTTTAGAGATTAACAAACAATAGATAAATCACCTCCTAGTTGATCAATGAAAACTAGTAAGCAAAGAAAATTTAGATAGAGAAACTTAAACAAAGGAATTTTTACTATATGATATTGTATATTTATTGTGACAATATTTTGGTGTATTTTCATTTTATTTGTATATGAATTAGGCTGAATATTTGTGTATGAATTTGTATGTAAGTGAGTTGGGTGTACACAATGATTATTTAAAAGCATAGTGAAATTTTCAGAGAACTTGAAGTGAGATAAACAGAAACATTGCTGGTGTGGTATTTAACTAAATGAGGGTGAAAAGAAAAAGGAGATAGAGACTAAAAAGTAATAATGGCATGTGTTTGGTAACTTATGTCTTTATTGATGAATGAAAACCTATTAGGATAATTTCAATGTGAAGAAGGATATTATCCTTTGCATGTCATACATTCATACATGTTTCTTTAAACACATATGTTAAATGGATGTACATTTATATTATAAAGTTATTCCAGTTGTCTATGTCAGAAACCCTAAAATGCTTATAAACACAAACATAGGCACACATCTAAAGGTATTATAATTTTTATGTCATCAATGGAATTTCCTTAACTTGAATGCTTTATATAAAAAAATCAGTGAAAATTCTTTTTAAAATGTTTATTTTTTTCTCCATAATGTGTGACTGCTTTGTTAGCAATGTTATCCATGGTAATTTCTATAACATTATGGTATTATCAGATACTATTCTTGAGGAGAGAGCAAATTGGCATGGATTTTATAACTTTATAATATGATAAAACAGTATAGTATCATATACATACATATATATTATAGCTAAGGATACATACATATGCTATATAATTCTTAAAGAGAAAATGTCTCCAATTTTCACCTACAGTATCCCATTATAACTAACCATTCACTAGAAGGACTTCTTACAGAGCAACACTGACTTATTTTTATTATGCTAAATATGGAGGACATGTTTTACATGCATCATATATAAATCTACAAATGCTGCAAGGCAGACAGCCTAAATATTATTATCACCATGCTGCTAATGGGGAACCTGACACCAAGACATATTATTTATAGGCCATTATTTGCTAAGCCTAGCCCCGAGTAATATTGAAGATTATGATTAAAAAACAACATGGTTCCTATCTACCAGTGAGATCATCACAAATATCATAAGCAGAGTATAAATGCATCTCAGGAGTATGGTGACTCAGAAGGGCTTCTTAGAAGCTCAGTGTCATGCTAAATTGATTTAGTCTGAGGTGGGAAGTATAACAATTGAGAGAAAAGAAGGGCTGCTAGCAAATGCTACTTTAAGAGGCATGAAATTGCAGAATGTATGCTGTGAATGGGGAGGCTCCTATGATCATTGCAGAAACACCACAGAACTGAAGAGATTTACATGTAAACACCACATTAATTGTATTTGAATCTATGAATATAATTGGAAGGAGATCATACAACGAAAATGTTATGTTAACCATTTAATAAAAGCACACCTATTTGATTATAACAATAAAAATAGAGAGATTGTGAAATAACACTTTACAGTAAGCCATACAAGACATGCCACCTTCATAATCCTAGACACTAGATGCTTTAATGTTGATAAGTGAGGTTAATAGCTGAGTAGTATTCCATTTTATAAATATACCATATTTTTTGTATCCATTCCTCCACTGAGGGACATCTGGGTTCTTTCAAGCTTCTGGCTATTATAAATAGGGCTGCTATGAACATGGTGGAGCATTGTGTCCTTATTACATGTTCAGCTAATAAAAACAATGAATTCATGAAATTCTTAGTCAAATGGGTCAAACTGGAAAATATCATCCTAAATAAGATAACCCAATCACAGAAGAACACACATAGTATGTACTCACTGATAAGTGGATATTAGCCCAGTATTGCAATCTAAGGTTACAAGAAAAAGGAGCAAAATGAATTTCACATTTATTTAGATTATGCAAATTACTTCATTAAAAGTTTGGTATATGAATGGAGATACAGAAGTATTTTAACGTTGGTTCAAATATGTTTCTACTTTATTTATTTATTTATTTATTTATTTACACTCCAGATGGACACAGAAAGGGTCAAAGGATGTGGAAGAGTGTGGTGAACTGTTGTCTTCCTAACATGATCCACAAAGCACACTATTTGTGTTTTACTACACAAATCCTACATGAAATCAAGACAGCAGAAAGTTTCTGTGCAAAGAATTTCCAGACCCAACATATTACTGAAGTAATATTTGCAGTAGTTGCTGGAAGACAGCAGAATAAATTGTTTTAATAATGTCACTAGTAAGTTTCCATTATTCCTCATATCTATATGCATAAAGCAGTAGTAACCAGATTTACTAAATTATAAAAACTAAATTAATAAAGACCAAAGTAGAAAGATTTATTTTAGGTTGATGTGGGTAAGAGAAATAAAAGCAGCATAATATGAATATATACACATATATGTATATATATCAAATAAATCATTTAAAAGTGAGAGATTAAGTTTTGGTTTTTCTGAGTCATGTTTTATATTTAATACTCTTAGTAATTCTACTTTAATATTATTAATAAAGTATTAATAATACTTTAATAATATTAATACTATCCATTCACGAAAAAGTCATGATTTTAATAATCAAATTGGCTGTATAATATTTGATTGTGCATATATATATATATATATATCACATTTTCCTTATCGATCAATTTTTGATGAATACTTAGTATACTTGCATTTCCTATGAACTGTGAATATTGAGACAATAAATGTGCTATATTGAGCATCTACATTGACTTAGATTAATTTGTGTATATATCCATGAATATTTTAGTTGGGTAATATGGTAGTTTTATTTTTAGTTTTCTTGAGAAACTACCATAGTGATATCTATAGTGAGTGGCTGCAACCAGTTACATTTCCACAAACAAATGAATGCACTTTTTGACACATGAAATCTGAAAGCTATTCTTTTGTATTCCTATGACAGTAACGGTAATATAATACTCTTTAAAATATTGCTGACAATTTTATTTCTTCTTTTCTTAATTAGCTCATTAATTGAGCCAGTGATTTGAATTTTACTGGTTAAATTTTGCAATTCATTGTATTTCCTCACTTCAATATTAATCCCCTGTCTGAAGCAAAACTGGTAATTTTTTCTGTAGACTGTTTCTTTATTGCAATGAATTTTCTCTTGCTGTGTAAAGGTTTTTCATTTTTTAAAATTTCATGTAATCTTATTAAACTATTGTTTGGATTAATCCCTGTGCTTTTGAAGTCTTTTTAGAAAAAAAAAGTAGTCTAGCTCATAATTTTAAGTATTTCTCTATGTTCTCTACATGATGCTTCAAACTTATAAGCTTAGTAAAATCTTTGACCAAATTGAAATGGACTTTTCTGAAAGGTGGAAGTTACAGGTGTAGCTTCATGCTTCTATATTGTAGAAATATAGGTTCTATGCTGAAGCAGCTGGTTGGTCCTAAAAAGATACATACAAATATCCTTATACAGACTAAGCATGTTGTATTTAGGAATATCTGTGTATATACATCTACATATATGCGTGCAATGAAAATTAATGAAAAAAGGACTAGAATTTGAAAGCATGGGAGTACTACATATATGGGGAGAATTCAGAGGGAGAAAAGTTGTAGTTATATTATAACCTGCAGGTTTTATTAAACTTTGCTTATATTAGATAATCGTAGCTACGTAGGTTATTTTTGGGTTCTCTTTACTATTCCATTGGTTTTCCTAGGTGTTTTTATGTGCATCCCATGAGAGTTTTGTTACTGTGGCTTCTAATCCCTTTTTTTTATATCAGATATTGTGATAATCTGGTTTGCTCATTCTAATAGGAATTGCCTTGGATATTCATGGATCTTCATGCTTGAACACACATTTAAATTTTTTTTCTTTAAATAACCTGTCTTTTGAATTTTTAAATGAAAATTGCATTCATTGTTGAATGATATTTATGATACTGCAGTCATTCTCACAATATTGCTTCTGCAAATCAATTCTATCTCTTAATATCTTCCTCAATTTCTTCCCTTAGTATGATTCCATGTTACAGTTCTTTTTCTCCTTGGTTCAGACTATTCCTAGATATATCTTGTGAATGGGATTTTCATCATTCCCTACAGATTTCTAAACAAGTGTGATACTGCAATTTTTGTGTGCTTATTTATACCCTGTTGCTTTGCTAAAAGTGCTTCTAAGGCTAATGAATTAACAGATGGAGTCATTTAGGTCACAAAAGAAATCAAGGTAAATGATTTGTTTAATATTTGTATACCTTTTATTTTTTGTACTGTTGTGGTCTGGAAAGTACAGATTCAGTTTTGTAGATTCTTCATGATATTGACAAAGAATTTAATAATATATACAGGACAGAACATTTATTGATGTTAAACGGAATAGAACAGGACAGGAAATTGGAGATCTTTGAAGCTACTGGGAGAGGGAAGAAGAAACAAGAAGAGCGTTATGCTTTTATATTTTATATTAAATAGAATTTGTAGAAGCAGAGATTGGAAACTAAGAGAAAGTAAAATAAACTATATTTTTCAGTGACTCTAACTTTTATTGAAGGAACTCTAAATTGCTTTTCTCTGAAGATGATGTGAGCATTGTGCATGACAGAAATGTCCATTCCTTTTGAACCAAGAGGAAAGAAATATTTAACTTTAATATTATTTAGTTTAAGGCTGCATTCAGCTCGAGTCAGAACTTTGTGTTTCAAAATTCTAGATATATATATAAAATTGGAGAAAGAACGTTGCTGTTTACTGTGATCGATTGGCCTTTGGTTTCCAGGCCAAACTGGAGCACCTGTTACACTTACTGTATTCTTTATCTACAGCACTTATTTTCTTTGTAACTGCCACAGTATACCTAAAAAAGCAACTTGAGACTTTTTTTGGTTCACAGAAAGGATACAGGAGATCAGAGAACGGGGGCGGTTGCAGCAGAAGGGTGAGGCATATGGCCCAGATTGCATATGCGATTAGGAGGCTGGGAGAGAAGCCTGCTATTTCCAGTTTGTGTTCTCCTTTTGAATTAGTACAGGACTTCAACCAATGGAATTGTGCTACCTGCCCCCAAGAGTGGTCTTCTCACCTCAATTATTAATATTATTTTTAATCTAAAATGTCCTTCAGAGCTATGATGAAAGTTTTCTTTCTTTAGACACTGTTAAGAAAAAAAGTTAGTATTAAAATCATAGTCCTTCAGATTTACTGCATGAAGACACCAGTCTTGTTCATCTTCAACATGGCATGTAATATTCACCTCCTGGGCCTCTTTGTGACTCAGTGAAGCCCAGGGCAGTAAGAAATAACTGAAAACATGCATGAATATCATCCGCTGTGGTGTTTGAAATCTTCCTACTTTTTAGTTTTAAAAATTCTTCAATATTCAGGGTCGGTTAACCACAGATAATGTGTTACATGAAAGAGAAATGTGACAAACTCATATATTTGACAGAATATTTAAGTAGTAGAAGCATACAGGGGACCTCTTCATACCCTTTTCTGCTTCAATGACAATTAATAACGGAATAAGGAAACAAAATAAAACACAGAGAAGATGTGAGAAAAAATGTAAAAATTTACTTTAAATGAAGGGAAAGGAAATTTAAGTGTAACAAACCTATAATTCAAATGAAAATAATTAATCTCTAAATCTAAATTAATGTCTCAAATAAATTCCGAATGAAGAACTACAGACCATTCCTAACCACCAATTTTTTTTGCACAAAATTTCCCTTTGATCAAGAATGCAATGCTTATAATTAGAGGAAAAGTTTAGTTAGATTTACTTGGTTTTAGTTTTTTTTCCATGTACACATATTTTTACAATTTTTCTGCAGTTCTGATGACTCCTTCCCCTGCCTCTATACTGTGCCATGGTGGTTTTCTTGTTTATTGTTTGCTTTGTTTTAAATTGATTTGCTTTAAGGATGGTTCTGTTGTACAAGTCGAAATCAGGTATTAGGATACCTCAGGCAGTATTTACATTTTTCAGAGTTGTTTTGGCTACACTGTGATTATTGTATTTTAATATAAAAGTATTTTATATTTGATATATTTTTTTAGGATTTTGAAGAAATTTTCATTGAATCTTTGTAGATTGCTTGCATTTGTAGGTTGGTCTTTTTCAGATTATTTTTTTTATCAATCCATACATATGGGCAGTCCTTCCATCTTCTAGAAATTTCTTCACTTTTTTTAAAGTGTCTTACACTTTACTTTGTTCAATTCTTTCATGCCTTTTGCTAGTCTAATTCCAAGATATATATTTTTGGAGCTACTGCGAATAAAAGAATACAGTTTTTGTTTTAAATTCAAAACTATGCTGTTAGAGTATCCGGTTCAGTCACAGGATATTCCACAGTTATAACAGTGTAGTCAACTTGGAAAAGTGAATTGTGTGTTGTCTAAACTAAAAATTCCACCCTCCTGTAAAGTGAAACCTGGGCATGTGACCTGAGCTTCTGCCTCTAATCCCTGAAGTCTTTTCTTTAAGAACTTAACAATGAATTTCCACCTGCTGTGAGCACCTTTAACCTCTGGCACTATCTTATGCTGCAAGAGTTCTAGGCTTTCATCTCATCTTCCTAGTACAAAATATGTGTAGTCAAGGGTTCCACCTACTTATATATGCAATTCTTATACATTACCATATAGATAACTCAAAGCAAGGTGGGTGCTACGGGTGTTATCTTTCATTACTAGTGCTGTTTCAAAAGAATCACCTTTTTTATGGATGTATTTTTAGGCACTAAAATAAAAGGTATTAGTACATAATTTGAGTTTTCTAGGTGTCTTTTACTAATCCCAGTAATTAACTATGAGATGTTTATCACAGTTAATTATTAATTATTAACACATTAATTATACAGGCAAGAGCAAAGGATCCCTAAGGATCCATAGAAATAGACAAATAAGTAAACCATCCCACTAGAATATATTATTTTTATTCCAATGTCAATATTTCTATCACATCCTTCTAAACTTATATTTCTTAATTCTACCTTGGGAGAGAAAAAAATAAATTATTAGTTATGATCATGAAGGAAAGAATCCCTAGAACACTTTCTATATTATCTCCCAATACTTATAAAATGATCAAATGACCACTTCATTGAGACAAGATCTGAATATGTATAGATATATGTTCAAAGTTTTTCATGGTATATAAATGTTCTTGAACCTGTCCATTAACGATCCTAGTCAACTTAAATTTCCATTGTAAGTTTCTATAATAATAAATGACATTTTTATTATTATTTTCATAATTTACTATTGACTGCCCACATTGCCCTTATAATTAGATATGAAGATATCAGGAATTATTTTAATTCCAGTATAAATTTATTTTAAATAATTTAGGCATCTATTAGGTATCAAGATTTATTTATGTTCTGAGGTCTATATTCTCATAACTATAATTAACTAGCATTCCATTTTTGAACGTGAATGTCAAGATCTAGACTGAGGATGAAATGGCTTGCAGCTTTTTAAATATCACTGTCAATATTCCAGACAGGTATACTTGCAAATTCAATTTCTGGTAAACTTCACTGTAGTATAAGTAATTTTTCCTCTCTGCTTAACTTATTATTAGGTGCTACAATAACTTCTGTCCAGTTTGCCCACTTGAAAGGATATAGATAGTCAGTACTTGTAAACACACACACTATCTTTTTTAAGAGCAGTAACCTTTTCCATGCTGTCTTTTTTCCCATGAGATGTGGAGAAAACTACAAGCCAATTCAAATTACAAAACGAACAAATATACAAAGAAGCCAGTAGTTCCGGCTTGTCAGATTAATGTGCATACTTACCCTTAATCCCACACCCCATATTCATGTCAAACTCTTAAAGCTAGGGTTAACTTTTATGAAAACAACAGAATTCTACTTTTCAGATACAGATTGAATTTTGAAAATAATCACTAACTGAATATGTATTTCTGCAATTCAGACTTAAAACATTTGACAAGTTCAAAAGAAAATTTAGGATTATAGAAAAGGCCATATCCATTGATTCTTTCCAGCAGCTCCCTGAATGATGAAGGATCGATGATTAAAAACAACTTTCTGCTGACAAACAGATGGAAACTGTAACAGATAGAAACTGTAGACATTCGCCAAAAAAGAGAAGTCCAATAGAGTATCTCCAAGTAAATTCAGAGAATATAGATTTATTTTTGTGAATTTCTACATAAGAGCAAGAAAGAGAATTATGCTTTGTCATAGCCCTGACTGTAAATGGTGCCTGGGACAGTTTAGTTATGAGGACACCACCAGAATGGAGCAAATATCACACCAGAAATGGAGCAAACCTCGAGAACCTAGAACCATTACACCCTGAAATCCAGGCACTACCTAGGGCAAAGTTCTTTTTTTACCCAATTGCACACTGTACAACTAATAACTATGCACAAATTTACAATGGGCCACAAAGAAACAAAGTAACAAACCAAATAGATGCTATTTAAAAACTGCCAGGGATTCAGATTAGAAACAATTAAAAATCAAATTAGATTGTTCATGTTAAAAGTATACAGAATTACATTTATTGTGTGTGTCAGTGGCAAAAAATAGTCTTTAAAAGGTATGTTCTATCAATTAAATGCTCAACCATTCTGAATTAAATGGGATCCTGTGTTTAATCACACAACAAAAGTAGAAAGAACAATTACCTGAATCATGAGCATCTATCATTTAAATGTTCCCCATCTTTGGGTAGAATTTGAAAGAATATTCATTTTCATGATTCATTTCCTATAGAATCATAATATATTAATCTCTTCTAATTGACTTACTGTTTATTGTGAAACAGTAATAGTTTTAGCTCTAGTTGTACATGGTAAGTGCAAGTAATTAACTTTTATATATAGTTAATATTTTATTTTTTATTCAATATCATTTTCCTAATTGTGTTGAATAACCATTATTATAATTATTATAACATCTCCTATATATTGGAATACGAAAGAGTGAAAATCCTCAAGAAGGAAATATGCTCTATTTGCATATCAGAAGGTAATAAATATTGACACTTAGATAACTGTATTCTAAATTTATGAAGAATGGACAGAATTACTCATAAGTATATGTATATAATTACAGTTATAGCTAAATAGTTCTCAAAATCAAAGTAATTTAAAATAATAAAGAGTCCTTAATGGTATTTTTCTTATTTAAATGTATTATTTTATATATTATATTCCAAAGGCAGTTTCTCATTTAGCCTTTCCTCCCAGTATCTCCCCACCACTTCTACTCTGCCCGGATCCATTCCTCCTCTGTCTCTCTTCAGAAACTGGCAGGACTCTCAGGGACCTCAGCCAAACATAGAATATCAAGTTACATACAAATGTATATATGCCTTCTGTATATATAGTATGGTTGTGAGGCTTGGTATCCTTTTAATGAGATTTTTTTTTTCAGCCAGATGTTAAGTATATCTGAAATTGAATAGTTAGCAGTTGTAGAGTATAAATTTGTGTTTTAACCATAAATTTGTTCTAGATTTTGTTGTGGGTGGGCCTGGTGCTGTTTGTATTTTGATGCTAGTTCTGCTCTTCTGGGAGGGGCTGTGGACAAGGAGTGAGTCATGTACCCAAGTGACTTCCTGTAAACCAATCCCCTAATGAATAAAGGAACCAGTCACTGGGTAAATAAGCAGGACTTCTGGGTTGGACAGAGGAAGAGAAGGAGGGGGAGAGAGTTAGGGGCTTGTGGAACTGGGGTACTGGAAGGGCAAGATGTAGCTGCTAAAGTTTCCCTGTATCATGGCGATCCATCAGTCTTCGCGGCCAGAGGAATCAGATTTAATAAGGCTTACAAGATTGTTGCACCCAGAGATTTAGTTATCATTGCTTCTGAGCTAACGTTGCGTGGTATTTTTCTTCTCACTGTGATTTGACTGGGTTCCAGACAGAAAGGTAAGGCAGCAAAGCATGGGTTTGCCAGATATGCATCACAAAGGCCATGAGGGCTTTGAAGCATAGGGCTGGAGAGGTAGTGACCCACCAGTGGGTAGTAGCAAGCTAGATGGAGAGATTATAGAGTCCTGAGTCAAAATCTCCACTGGATAAGAACAGGTAGGCTATTGCTAGCTTGTGTATGATCGGCTAGGCTGCCAGGGCAGAGGCACAAGCACAGGAACATGTAGGTTCCTTTTTTTAAATATTTCCCACAGCAAGGTAGTGCCTGGATTTCAGAATATAATGGAGATAGATTGTTGTAGTTTGCTCCATTTCTGCTATGATTGACATGAGTCTTTATTTCAGACCATGAGGCAGAAGGATAGCACCTGTGCTTTATATGAAACTTTGCAACAAGACAAAAGAGGTAAAACCTGGTTTAGACACTGACAGTCAATTTTGAGATATAATGCAATTATGTGCATTTACAGTAGGGAAAAATAGCTACATAAGCAATGTAAAACTAGGAGAAGGAGAACTAGGAATTCTTTTAATGGAGATATTACATCAGATGTCAAATTTATAATTATTGACATTGTTGCCTGGACAATGAGCATATTTTTTATTTATATTTTCAGTGAATAATAGGTCATCTCAGAGCATATGAACATATACTGCATGCTGCAATAAAATTGTAAGTATAAAATTAGTCCATTCAAAATTGTATTAGTTATTAATCTAAGCATGTCCATATGATTGCAAATGATTTACAAGCATTTTTTCTGTAATTTTTATGTTTATTTCTATCCCATTTTTAACTGCTTTGACTTGTTGCTATCCATTGTTTAGAAGCTCATTGTAAATAAGGAAGCAAATTATTTGTGATATATGAATTTAGATACCACATGGGAGAAATTTTTCTTGGACTTGAGTGTGTGTGTGAGAGAGTTCTTAAGACAGCAGGTCAGTTTGGTTCATTTTGTTATAATTCTTAATTCATTTTAATGAAATTGCAAAAGACATTGCCATATGTTGCTGTTGTTATTCTGTGGGCCGGTTCCTGCACAGTGCTGGAGTTATACATCTTCAACCTTTGCCCTATATTATTTACACTTCTCCTGTTACAGTCTGTCATCCTGTGTCCTTCCTTATAGCCCCAATTAGTTGTGAGTTCTTCCTCACAGAGCTTAGACATATGTGTCTGTTGAAAATGCTCTTTTTTCCACTGTATGGTTTTAGTTCCTTTGTCAAAGATCAAGTGACCATAGGTATATGGGTTCACTTCTGGGTCTTCAATTCTATTCCCCTGATCTACCAGCCTGTCTCGGTACCAACAGGATACAGTTTTTATAACTATTGCTTTGTGGTACAGCTTGATGTAATACAGGGATGGTGAATCCCCCAGAAGTTCTTTTTGCTTGAGAATAGTTTTCACTATCCTGGTTTTTTTTTTTTTTTTTTTTTTTTTTTTTTTGTTATTCGAGATGAATTTGCAAATTGCTCTTTATAGTTCTATGAAGAATTGAGTTGGAATTTTGATGGGGATTACACTGAATCTGTAGATTGCTTTCAGCAAGATAGCCATTTTTACTATATTAATCCTGTCAATACATGAGCATGGGACATCTTTCCATCTTTTGATATTTTCTTCAATTTCTTTCTTTAGAAACTTGA
This sequence comes from Apodemus agrarius, assembly GCA_964023405.1. Lineage (NCBI taxonomy): Eukaryota > Metazoa > Chordata > Mammalia > Rodentia > Muridae > Apodemus > Apodemus agrarius. The sequence continues at coordinate 17,230,712 of OZ030013.1, forward strand.
AGTACTTGACACAGACATATTACCTTCCTTGGTTAAAGTCACACCAAGGTATTTTATATTATTTTTGACTATTATGAAAAGTGCCATTTCAGCTGAAGTCCAAGTGTTGATTCACAGAAAATCAGATACACAGAAACTAACAGAAGAGAAAGTGGGGAAGATTCTCCAACACAGGCACAGAGGAGAAATTTTCCTGAACAGAACACCTATGATCTCTTCGCTATGATTAACAGTAGACAAATGGGACCTCATAAAATTACAAAGTTTCTATAAGGCAAAGGACAGTGTCAATAGGACAAAATGGCAAGAGGCAGATTGGGAAACAATCTTTGCCAATCCTATATCTGATAGATCAAGAATTGACAAATGGGACCTCATAAAATTACAGTTTCTGCAAGGCAAAGGACACTGTGAGAAGGACAAAATGGCAACCAACAAATTGGGAAAAGGTCTTCACCAACCCCACATCCGACAGAGGGCTAATATCCAATATATACAAAGAAGTCAAGAAGTTAGACTCCAGAGAATCAAATAATCCTATTAAAAATGGGGTACAGAGCTAAACAAAGAATTCTCAACTGAGCAATACTGGATGGTCAAGAAGCACCTAAAGAAATGTTGGTGAGGAATGGAAAAGAGGAAGACTCCTTCATTGTTGGTTAGGATTGCAAGCTGCTACAACTACTCTGGAAATCAAGCTGGTGGTTCCTCAAAAATTGGACATAGTGATATCTCAGGAGCCTCCTATACTACTCCTGGCTATATACCTATAAGATGTTCCAACATATAAAAAGGACACATGCTCCTCTATGTTCCTAAGCAGCCTTATTTATAATACCCAGAAACTGGAAGCAACCCAGATGTCCTTCAACAAAGAATGGGTACAGGATATATGGTACATTTACACAATGAAGCATTACTCAGAAAAAAAAAGAAAAAAAAGAAAAAACAAAAAACGACTTCATGAAATTCTTAGGTAAACAGATGGAACTAGAAAAATATTATCCTGAGTGAGGTAACTCAATACCAAAGACCACACATGGTATGCATTCACTGATAAATAGATATTAGCCCAGAAGCTCAAAATACCCAAGATATAATTCATAGACCATATAAAGCCCAAGAAAAAGGAAGACCAAAGTGTGGATGTTTCATTCCTTCTTAGAAGGGGAACAAAATATTCAAAGGAGGAAATACAAAGACAAAATGTAGAGTAGAGACTGAAGGAAAGACCATCCAGAGACTGCCCCACTTGGGGATCCATCCCATATACAGTTGCCAAACCCAGATACTTTTGTGGATGCCAATAAGTGCTTGCTGACAGCAGCTTGATATAGTTTTCTCCTGAGAGGCTCTGTCAGAGCCTGACAAATATAGAGGCAGATGATTGCAGCCAACTATTGAACTGAGCATGGGGTCCCAAATGGAGGAATTAGAGAAAGGACTGAAGTCCCTGAAGGAGTTTGCAACCCCATAGGATGAACAACAATATCAACCAACCAGACCCCCCAGAACTCCCAGGGACTAAACCAACAACCAAAAAGTACACATGGTGAAAATCCATGGCTCCAGTCTCATATGTAGCAGATGATGACCTTGTTGGGTATCAGTGGGAGAAAAGGCCCCCATTTCTCCCTGGGAAAGCTCTATGCCCCAGTGTAGGGGAATGCCAGGATGGGGAAGCAATAGTGGGAGTATTGGTGAGCAGAGGGTGGTAGGAGAGGATAGGTGGTTTTCAGAGGGGAAACAAGGAAAGGGGATAACATTTGAAATGTAAATAAAGAAAAAATCTATTAAAAAACAAAACAAAACAAAAAAAACATGGATGTGAACAGTAAGTGTCCCCTTCTTGGTTTTGTGACATCTTTTACTAGGATGTAGATGAGGGAATAATTAGTATTGTTCTCTGAGATATTCAGTGTAGATATAGGCTCACAATAGAGACTTACAAGAATGTCAATAGCATTACATTTTTAACTGGAAAAGACAACTGCTTGTATATATGTATTCTGAGCAATCAGTTGTGCCAGTTTGTGCTTAATAGTTTTTAAGAAGTAACTCTATATTCTCAGCTCTAAAACAAATCTATTTGATCTCCAAGGACCAACAAGATGAACTTCCACCCATTTTACTCTGATTATTCTTTATCTGTGATTTTTGAGTCTGATTTCTAGCTCAGTTTCAGAAATATCATCTATCATTGTACAATATTATATACTGTCCACTCAAGGCTAGCTCTGGGCATTGATAGCATTTGAACATAATTCCTTGTAAATTATTTCCATGATCTTACATTTTTAATATATAGGTTACAAAATTTCTGTCACTTTCATTATACATCTCCTTAACATTTTATATTATTCCTCACATTTGTCACCATTATCTGATATTCCACTATAAGGTTTTTGAAAAACATACTTGAAAATGCCCCAGTATAGTGTATTACCTCTAACATTAGAAAGTCAAAGTCACAGAAAATACAATTTAAAATTTGCTCTGTCTTATAAAATTCAGGTGTAGAAGTAATTCACATAATTTAATTTCATTCATTTAACATCCTTACTGTTCAAAGAATAGCAGTTTTTAAAATATATTTCTCTCAAGTTCACCAGTAGAATAGATATTAAAAATTATATCTGGTCTGGTTTCAAGAAAGCATAGACCATACAACCTTTGACCTTGTGAGTAGTGAAGCTCTACTTATAGAAAGCACTTAGCTTGAAATTCTCAGTAGACTTCCATTCATGCTCTCTCCCGAACATTGTGAAAGTATCAAATCAAGATAAACTTTGCAATATGTTCAAATAATTGCATTTTGCCTTTGACAAATGGTATAATGATCTTATAAAGCCTTTCATTGATCTTGAGCACTTTCCCAGAGATCAGGTGCCTTTTTTCTCTTTTCTTTCATACTGCCTTTTATCCAAATTAAGCCTAATTTTACTGGTCAGGATTCAGGGTTTTTCATCTACTGTAACCATTTTTTATCTAGATATGCAGAGGTCAATTGTATAGTTGACCCTATTGATTCTAAAGTTATAAAACTCAAAACCACATTGAATCTGTACAGTTCATGATAAAAATGCTGTTAAGGAGTGCTGATATGGGGCAGAGGGCAGATAAAGAAAAAGAAAAGAAGAATTAAATCTATCCTAAGAAATAAGAATCAGTATAGACATTATATTATAAACTCTACTTTATTAGGGTAGAAGAAATGAACAGCAATCCATAAATTTATACAGCACAATATGATGTCTGCATCTAAGTATCCCTTCTAATGGTTACTTAAGATAATTTACATGCATTTGTTGCAGCAAAAATTAAAACATGACCTGCCAACACTCCTGCCTCACCTGGCCAAGGTCCTGCTCTAGTACCAGCACTGGCAGGCCACAATTCTATGTCCCAGCATGCTCTTGCCTCCCAGATACTCTCTCCCAGCTAACCCCATATGCACTTGTCCCTGTGCTGCTAGCTAGTTCCTGGGTTTTTTTTTGATATATTCTTCATTTACATTTCAAATGTTGTCCCCTTTTCTGGTTTCCACCCCCAAAATTTCCCTAACCCATGCCCCACCCACTGCTCACCAACCACCTACTACTCTTGCTTCTCTGTCCTGGCATTCCTGTATACTGTGGCATCTAACCTTCTCAGGACCAAGGTCCTCTCTTTCCTTTGATGTCCAACAAGGCCATCCTCTGCTGCATATGCATCTGGAGCCATGGGTCCCTCCAGCGTACTCTTTGGTTGGTCGTCCTAATCCATAAGCTTCTGCAGTCCACGATCTCACATTCCAGTAACTAAATGGGATCACCAACCTCGTGGTTGCATCTCACAACACCCAGTACCTGGGTAGAATCATGACTAAGACTTAATTAACCAATCAGATTTATGTATCAATAATATCACAATTTACAAGATGTCAATATAATACATTTATCATTATCAATTGTGTAAGAAGTTACCATGTAAGCATGAATTCCTCTGTTCATAAACACTGGACAGGTCTACATGCTTCACTTCCTGTAATATGAGCACTCAGGTTGCAAAGACAGATTATGCTAGCTATACTTGGTTATCAACTTGACTATATCTGGAGTTAACTAGAACCTAAAGCCTCATGGGGTAAACTTATGAGGGATTCAGCTTCATTTTTATATGATGTGAATTTGGAAGATCCACACTTAATTTTTTAATTGAATATTTATTGATTGTGAGATTCTTATCATGCACTCAGTTACACTCATCTTCCATTCTCTTCATATCTGTGTCCCCCTAAAAAACTCCCCCCTAAATAAAAATTTAAAAAAATAAACTAAAAGAAAAAACATTAAAAAATATCTTTGGAAACTGTAGTGGGTGACAATATGTCCCAGACTACACCCCTTTGTCCACAATTTTTGACTTGCATATGTTTATTGCAACTGAGTCATTGATCTAGTTTAAGGTCTCTAGCTTCTGGTACAATATCAATGCTGGATTCGTACATTTACTTCTCCTGGCAATCTGGTTGTGGCTTGTCATAGAGATCGTGCAGCTTTAGATCTTCACTTCACATGCTTTGGATGTCATTGATGGGGCAGATGTTGGAGTAGTTCAACTCAAAGTCCTGAATCTGGGCTGGTAGCTGAGATGATAATCCTCCCAGGTCTCCCACACTCACACCACCAGGAAAAGAGTCCAAGCACTGCTCCAGCTGGTTTACCCCATGTCAGAAAAGGGCAGCTCCAACTTCTGCTTTCTTGCCCTCTGGGCTGGCTCACCCACACCTCATGTCAGCAGGGCCCACTAGATTTTGCTGCACGGGTGAGATGTGGGGTCTGTCCTCCCTAACTCTCTCTCTCTCTCCCCATTTTCCCTTTGTTCGGGCCTCTGTTGAGCCTTTACATGGCCAAGGTCCATTCTTCCCACTGATGCCCAACAAGGCCTTCCTCTGCCACATTTTTGGTTGGAAACATGTATGCCCCTTTGATGTCCCTGGGAGTCTTAGGGACAGAGAGAGAGAGAGAGAGAGAGAGAGAGAGAGAGAGAGAGAGAGAGAGAGAGAGAGAGAGAGAGAGATGAGAGAGAATATTACCAACAAGAGATAAACAATGACTGGTAAAATGAGAAATTGAGTACTGATCAATTAATTTCTATCTTGTTGTATTTCAAGTTTTATGCTCATTTGATATTTTATATGCATTTCCTGATCTCAAGAGGTTTCTTTTACTTCCTGAGTATCTAGGATCAAAACAGTGTGTCATCTTGATATTCAAGTAAAATAGGACAGTCTCCTTTTTATCGAATCAAATAGTAATCCAGTTATTCCTAGGAAAAGTTTTATTTTTATTTGATTCAACTACATAATAATTTGACTTATGTGAGGGTAGTTATGTATGATTTAATCAATTAGGAGACCATATGGGTAGATCTAAGCATTACCTGTGAAAAAGACCAGTCTATAGACAGCACTCTTTTTTTTTTCTGTGTGTTCAAGATTCAACATGTCCTGAGTACCTCTTGTACAGATATTGGATGGAAATCCCCAATTTCTTACTATCATTTATGTCACATCCTCATTGTTTGGCATATGGTAGTTCCAATTTGACCTTATAAATTTGGGATTTAAATGTGACAAACTCCTCTTGGAATGTAAACAAAGAATATAGAAAATAAAAATTAAAAAAATATATGAAATGTGCTTTAGCATATAAAATGGATAATTTAAAACATTTAGCAAATTATAACCAAAAGGGGCTATAAAGTCCTTAAAGGACTGTGAGTATAAATGTGCATTCTAATTTTTTCCTGCTAATAGCTATTTAGCAGAATATTCACATTTAAAGATGCTTAAGGCTTTTCCCATAGTGGCTAAAATACAGTACATATATTATTAGTAGAAATGTGGATACTACCACTATACCACACTAGGAAAATGAAAGATTACTTTTCTCAAAAAAGTAATTATCATTGGGATCATCGTGATATGAAGACAGCCCTACTAACTAAACTGTATGTTACATTCCTGGTTACACCATGGTTTGAAAAGTTTGCACTGACTATTTATTTGAAGGGGTTGCCAAAGTATTATGGAATGGGCTGTTTTCTACTGGTCTCAGCTGTGTAACTAAAAGGAATATAAAGGTGGGCAAAATGTGGCGCTTAACTGTTCAGAAATTCTTATGATTATCTAGATCGAAAAGGCTGCTTAATCTAAAAGTTTGACTTCTAGAATAGCCCTGAAAGTTTGAATACCAATATAGTACTAGTTACTCCTCTGAATGATTACCCAGGCTGGGATTTTCAGATACACAAAACCATCTTTGAAACATTAAAATTTTCATACTTTTCTCTAATACACTAAAGCAGAAGCAAATGATGGCTTATAAAGGCGTGTCCTATGTGTATATGTTTGCATATACATATAGGACTCATCTGTATGTACATACTTATACATGCATATTGAATAATGTGGCAGTATTAGAAGGCTTGAAAAGATGAATGCAGGAGAATCATGTATTTTTCAAAAGATAAATCAGTAAAGTATAGCCATCCTATAATAAGGAGTGTTACATCATAGGACAACATAAAAGAAGGGACATGAAGACAATCATAAGGGTCGGGGCCAAATCAAACACTGGCGTCTCACATGGAATTACTATTGCAATGATAAACAAACATTACTATTGCTATCTGCCCAAGACTTCCATAATTTCAGCCCCTGGACATCCACCACAGAGTGGGGAAGTGTACATGAGTCCTTTTATTTCCCAGAGGTACACTGGATACTTACTAATTTCTGGAGCTGAAAGGGGAGATATGTTTCTCTGATTCTGTAGCCACCAAAGTACTTATCTCTGTACCAATAAATGGCCCCTATACATGAAATATCATGTAACCCCAATCAAATCCAGTGATTCATATATACATATACAGGAAGGTATGAAAGTAGAAGGTAGAACAGGGAAGTGGGAAGGGGTAGATGAGGGAGCAGGGGGAGGGAAAAGAGCATGTGGGACTTTTGGAGGGCAGGGAACCAGAAAAAGGGAAATGAAATGTAAATATAGAATATATCCAATAAAAATGAAAAAAAAGATTATTATTGTTAGCCCAGATTGGAAAAAAAAGAAAGTAGGAGGTAGATTAATGGAGGTGAGGGAGAGTATCAACAAGAGTGAGAGAGAAAGTCGAGTAAAAGGGAAACATGTGTGAATACGATCGATCACAGTACACATATACACATATAACATTTTCAAGAAATAGAAAAGTGAGCCAAGAAAGAACAAAAGAGTAACAAGCTCTCAAAATTGTATATGCAAGAAACATGCTAAATATAATCACTCAGCTGCAGGAGCATTCTGCCACCTCTAAAAGAAACAATTACTCAGTGGGTAGAGCTAGGAATTAAGCTGGATTATCATTAGGCTTTGAAACCTTGAAACCAAAAAGATTTTGCTCGGAGAGATTCAGAGCTTGCTCGTGACTAGCGCTGACATTAGCCTTTCATTTTTCCCCCTCCTTTTAAACAAGAGTGTTTGAAATGCTTAACCCTACTGATAACATTTTCATGGCAAAGAAACAGTTTTCTGAGTTGTAGAAGTTCACAAATATAAACTAAACCCATACTATGAAAGGTGCCCAAGGCCTTGGCTATTGCTAAAAAAATGAAATACATTTAATCTAAGGTATTAAACTTTGTTTTAATATTATACTGGATCAAGTATTTGAGGTATATTAGTTTTGCTTATCCCCCCTAAACAATTTTAAACATGGACAAAATCATTATAAAGAGAAATTTTAACTAATTGGTAACATGAAAATGAAGGAAGACAGTTGCAAGCCAAGAAACTAAATTAAAGATACAATAACGATTTCCCTCAGGATCTTGATGATGGAAAACAAATGACTTATTCTGCCTTTGTGGAAAACACTAGCTTTGAACTGCTCACTTGCTGAGTCATTGTATGCCTCAAGAGAAATTTGAATACAGCAACTTTGCTGCTCCCACAAGGGTTCATATCCTAAGACTGAGGTCTGTATGATCTGGCTGGGATCTAGACATGCTACAAACATTTTAATAATTCTGGCTAGACTACAGAAATGCCCTTAGTACATACCAGTTAAATTACTTTGTAGAAGGAATCAGGTATGTTTGAAAGTCGCATCTAATTGAGAGGGAGACTTAGAGGTGAATCAAAGAGTCAGAAATAGAATATGCCCTACTCTCATGAGAACATGCAGGACAGAAAGAAGGAAAGAGCGACAGAGGGGAAAAAGGGGAGAAGAAGAAGGAGAGTGAGGGAGAAGAGAGAGAGAAAGGGAGAAAGGGAGGGAGAGAGAAAGAGAGCATGTGTTACCACAACATTTTATAGAGACAGTTTGCAGATGAAGACAGAACAAGCCTGAGACCATAAATGAACCAGAACGGATTGATATAGTTAGTATGAGGCCATGTAGAATAATTCAGTCAGAACCTGAGAGAAGTCGGTTTTAATTAGTCAGCACGGAGAGTAGTTTTTCAACCAGAATAGCTTAGTTGAGCCAGCAACCAAAGTTCAGAAAGAACTAGAAAGGGTGAACTTTCTTGTAAGCCTTCAACACAAATACATCTGAAGAATAAAAGTTACATGTACATCTGGAATGATCTGAGTGTGACAACAATTAGATTGTATGGAGATCAGAAGCCTAGACTAGACCTAGGGATAGTTAGATACGAGAATAAAACACTCTGGCCTCAGCCAAAGCTGCATATTTACACTGGTTGTCTCTCATTTCATCCCTTCATCTGAGGAAATAGAAGCTACATTTACAGTATCTTTAAGTTGACATCTTTATACATGTTTAATAGTTTTCAAGAAAAGCAAACATGTACATATACATATGTATCTTGGTCTGCTGCTCAGGACCACTTATCCTGGTGGGTCCTATATGCAGATGAAATAGATCACTTCAAGTTGAAATCTAGCAAGCTAAGGAACATAATGCTGTTCTAATTTACATGAAGTAGAGTATGTGCAGGTTGCGGGTGTATGTGGTCAGCCTAAAAGCATCTTACGTAAGAAAAAGAGTCTTAAGATTTTCAGAGCCCAATTTATGATCTCTTGAGAGAATATTTTTACCTTTAGTTATGTTACCCATGTTAATTAATGAATGGTTGTTTTTATTTCTTAAAGCATCAATAAATATACAACTTAACTAGATAAAAATTTATTTAAGTTCTTTTAAAAAGAAACTATAGTTTAGGAATCATGTAGAACAAGCTAGAGAATTGAAGAAACATAGTAGAGAGCTCTTTGGTTAATAGTCATTGTCCTTCTGTTATTAACTCCTGAGAGAATGAAAGCCAAATCAGTTTTGCAGTGAATGAACCAGGACCTTTATATTCTCCCTGGGAAAAGGAAATGCTAATTATATTGGTGTTTTAAATTCAAGTAGCTTATTCTTTCATTTACATGTGGGAACACATGAAATCCTTTGTGTGAAGGGAAATCCTCTATTATGTACAGGAGGACAATATATCAAATTCCTCTTTTTGAACAGGTAAAATGTAAGGAATTATTTCTACTCAAATATTTATATTTACAACATTTCTTTTTTTTATTGGATATATTATATATTTACAATTCATTTCCCTTTTTCTGGTTCCCCACCCCCAAAGGTCCCACATGCCCTTTTCCCTCCCCCTGCTCCCTCATCCACCCCCTCCCACCTTACTGTTCTTGTACTCCCCCACAATGATGTTTTGGTCCATTCTAGCACCAGTGTCCACTCCTTTCTTCTTGTGAGACATCACTTGATATGTGATTTATGTCTTTGGTGTTCCAAGCTTCTAGGCTAATATCCACTTATCAGTGACTGCATACCATGGGTATTCTTTTGAGACTGGGTCACCTCACTTAGCAACATTTCTATGAAATATATTTTTGCACATATTCTGTTTCTTTAACAAAAGCATATATAATTAATGTCTGGGAAAAAAAGCACTCTCTTCAACAAATGTTGCTGGTCAAATTGGATGTCTACATAAGTATAAGAAGATCCATACTTAGCATCTTTCACAAAACTTAATTCTGAATGGATCAAAAACCTCAAAATAAAGCCAGATAAACTAAACCAGACAGAAGAAAAAGTGAAGAGTTTGGAACTAATTGGGACTGAAATAGACTTTCAGAAAAGAATGCCATTAGCACAAATGCTAGGATAAATAATAAATACAGAAGACACCCACATACACACACAAACATACACACACACACACACGTATATAATATATATACATATATATAACTAATACTTATATATTAGTTATATATATACTAATATGAAAATAAATTTTTAAAATGGGCTACAAATCTAAAAAACAGGATTCTCTTTTTTTTTCTTTTTTATTGAATATCGTCTTCATTTACATTGCCAATGGTAAAACCTTTCCTGATATCCCCCTCCCCTAAGACCCCCAACCCTTCCTATTTCTACTTCCCTCTGCCTCCAAGTATATGTCTCTCCACCCAACACACTCCCTCCTCCCCCCTCCCCGTTTTCCCTTTGTTCGGGCCTCTATTGAGCCTTTACCTGGCCAAGGACCATTCCTCCCACTGATGCCCAACAAGGCCTTCCTCTGCCACATTTTTGGTTGGAAACATGTGTGCCCCTTTGATGTCCCTGGGAGTCTTAGGGCATCTGGGTGGCCGGAATCACAGTTCTTCCCATGGGGCTATAAACTCCTTCAGCTCCTCTGGACCACTCTCCAGCTCCTCCATTGGGGATCCCGTGCCCAATCCAATAGTTGGTGGTTAGCATCTGACTCTGTATTTGTAAGGCTCTGGCAGGGCCCCTCTGGAGACAACCATGGCATGCTCCTTTTGGTATACACTTCTTGTCGTCCATAGTAGTATCAGGGTTTGTTGACTGTTTATAGGCTGAATCCCCAGATAGGGCAGTCTCTGGGTGGCCTTTACTTCAGTCTCTGCTCTACATATTGTCTCCCTTATTGTTCCTGTGGCTATGTTGTTCCCTTTCTTAGAGGAACCAAAGTACCCTCATTTAAGAACTCCTTCTTCTTGAGCTTGGTGACTTGTTTATTTTGAGCTTTTGGGCTAACATTCGCTTATTAGTGAGTGCATACCATGTGTGTTCTTTTGTGATTGGGCTGCCTCACTCAGGATGACACTTTCTAGTTCCATCCATTTGCCTAAGAATTTCATGAATTCATTGTTTTTAATAGCTGAATAGTACTCCATTGTGTATATATAACATAGTTTCTGTATCCATTCCTCTGTTGAGGGATCTCTGGTTCTTTAGATCTTCTGGCTATTATAAGTAAGGCAGATATGAACATAGTGGAGCATGTGTCCTTAATACATGTAGGAAAATCTTCTGGGTATATGCCAAAGAGTGGTATAGTTGGGTCCGCTGGTAGTACTATATCTAATTTTCTGAGGAATCACCAAACTGATTTCCAGAGTTGTTTTAACAACTTGCAATCCCATCAACAATGAAGAAGTGTTCCTTTTTCCCCACATCCTTGCCAGCAACTGCTGTCCCCTGAGTTTTTCATCTTAGCCATTCTGACTGGTGTGAGGTGGAACCCTAATGAAGCAAGTGAACAATCTATATGACAAGATCTTTAAGTCTCTGAAGAAAGAAATCGAAGAAAGTCTCAGAAGGTGGAAAGATCTCCGATGTTCATGGATGGGTGGAATCAATATAGTAAAAATGGCCATCTTGCCCAAAGCAATCTACAAATTCAGTGCCATCCACATCAAACTCCCAAAGCAATTCTTCATAGATATAGAAAGAGCAATTCTCAAATTCATATAGAATAACAAAAAATTCAGGATAGCAAAAACTATACTTCACAACAAAAGATCTTCTGGGGGAAATCACCATCCCTGACCTCAAGCTCTACTACAGAGCAGTAGTGAAAAAAACTGTTTGGTATTAGTATCCAGATAGTCAGGAAGATCAATGGAATAGAATTGAAGACCCAGAAACGAACCCACACATGTATGGTCACTTGATATTTGACAAAGGAGCTAAAAACATCCAGTGGAAAAAAATATAGCATTTTTTTCATTTTTTATTGGATATATTCTATATTTACATTTCATTTCCCTTTTTCTGGTTCCCCGGCCCCCAAAGGTCCCACATGCCTTTTTCCCTCCCCCTGCTTCCTCATCTATGCCTTCCCACTTCCCTGTTCTGGTATTCTTCTACACTGATGCTTTGATCCTTTCCAGCACCAGTATCCACTCCTTTCTTCTTGTTGGACATCATTTGGTATGTGAATTCTGTCTTTGGTGTCCCAAGATTCTAGGCTAATATCCACTTATCAGTGAGTGCATACCATGGGTATTCTTTTGAGACTGGGTTACTTCACTTAGTATGATATTCTCCAACTCCATCCATTTCTCTAAGAATTTCATGATTTCATTGTTTCTAATGGCTGAATAGTACTCCATTGAGTATATATACCACATTTTTTTTTGTATCCATTCCTCCATTGAGGGACATCTGGGTTCTTTCCAGCTTCTGGCTATTATAAATAAGGCTGCTATGAACATAGTGGAGCATGTATCCTTATTGCATGCTGGGGAATCTTCTGGGTATATGCCCAGGAGTGGTATGGCTAGGAAAATATAGCATTTTTAACAAATGGTACTGGAGCAACTGGAGATCTGCATGCAGAAAAATGCAAATTGACCCATTCTTATCTCCTTGTACAAAGCTCAAGTCCAAGAGCACCAAGGATTTATACATAAAACCAGACACACTGAAGCTAATAGAGGAGAAAGTGAGGACAAATCTTGAACACATGGGCACAGGGGAAAAGTTCCTGATCAGAACACCAATGGCTTATACTCTAAGAACAAGAATGAGACCTCATAAAACTGCAAAGCTTCTGTAAAGCAAAGGACACAGCCAATAGGACAAAACAGCAACCAACAAATTGAGAAAAGATTTTTTACCAACCCTACATCCAATAGAGGGCTAATATCCAATGTATACAAAGAACTCAAGAAGTTAGTCTCCAGATAGTCAAATAACCCTATTAAAAAATGAGTAACAGTTTTGTAGACTCAGAACAGAGATATCATGGGGAGGGGATGATTGGGGAATAGTTGGGGGGGAGAGGAATTATGGGACGTATGGTGGGGGGGAACTGGGAAAGGGGAAAGCCTTTGGAAGGTAAACATAGAATGTAGAAAATAAAAATTTAAAAAAAAGAAATAAAATGGGTAACAGAGCTAAACAGGAAATTCTCAACTAAGGAAACTCAAATGGCTCTAAAGCACCTAAAGAAATGTTCAGTATCCTTAGTTACCAGGGAAATGCAAATTAAAACAACACTGAGATTCCATCTTACACCAAAAACAGGATTCTAAATAAAAAAAAATTTAAATGTTTGAGAAACACTTAAAGAAATATTTAACAGCCGTACCTATAGGTAAATGCAAAAGAACATTACTTTGAAAATTATGGGTTTTTTTTGTTTGTTTTTTAATTTTTATTTTCTATATTCCAGATCTAAACATTTACCTACAAATTGCATGAATTCATTATTTTTGATTGCTGAGTAGTATTCCATCATATAAATATACCACATTTTCTGTATCCATTCCTCCTTTGAGGGATATCTGGGCTCCTTCCAATTTCTGGCTATTATAAACAAGGCTGCTATAAACATAGTGGAACATGTGTCTTTATTGTATGCAGGGGAATCCTCTGGGTATATGCCCAGGAGTGGTATGCCAGGGTCCTCTGGGAGTGGCATGCCCAATTTTCTGAGGAACCGCCAAACTGATTTCCAGAGCGGTTTTACCATTTTGCAATCCCACCAACAGTGGAGGAGTGTTCCTCTTTCTGTACATCCTCGCCAGCACTTGTTGTCTCTTGAGTTTTTAATCTTAGCCATTCTGACTGGTGTGAGGTGGAATCTCAGGGTTGTTTTGATTTGCATTTCCCTGATGACTAATGATGTTGAACATCTCTTAAGGTGTTTCTCGGCCATCTGAATTTCTTCTGGTGAAAATTCTTTGTTTAGCTCTGTACCCCATTTTTTGATAGGGTTATTTGGTTCTTTGGGGTCTAACTTCTTGAGTTCTTTGTATATATTAGATATTAGCCCTCTGTCGGATGTGGGGTTGGTTAAGATCTTTTCCCACTTTGTTGGTTGCCATTTTGTCCTTCTGACAGTGTCCTTTGCCTTGAAGAAATTTTGTAATTTTATGAGGTCCCATTTGTCAATTTTTGATCTTAGTGCATAAGCTATTGGTGTTCTGTTCAGGAACTTTCCCCCTGGGCCCATGTCCTCCAGGGTCTTCCCAAGTTTTTTTTCTAATAGTTTCAGTGTGTCTGGTTTTATGTGGAGGTCCTTGATCCACTTGGAGTTGATCTTAGTGCAAGGAGATAAGAGTGGGTCAATTCGCATTCTTCTGCATGTTGACCTCCAGTTGAACCAGCACCATTTGTTGAAAAGGCTATCTTTTTTCCACTGGATGGTTGTGGCTCTTTATCAAAGATAAGTGACCATAAGCCCGTGGGTTCATTTCTGGGTCTTCAATCCTATTCCATTGATCTACTTGTCTGTTGCTGTACAAATACCATGCAGTTTTTAACACAATTGCTCTGTAGTACTGCTTGAGGTCAGGGATATTGATTCCCCTGGAAGTCCTTTTATTGTTGAGTATAGTTTTAGCTATCCTGGGTTTTTTGTTGCTCCAGATGAATTTGAGAATTGCTCTTTCTAGATCTATGAAGAATTGAGTTGGAGAACAATAAAACAAAAGTTAAGCCAGGCAATGGTGGCACACACCTTTAATCCCAGCACTTGGTAGGCAAAGGCAGGCAGATTTCTGAGTTCCAGGACAGCCTAGGCTACACAAAGAAACCCTGTCCCAGAAATCATCAACGAAACAAAACAAAAACAAAAGATAACTCATGCTTCGAGGATATTAATTGTAGCATTCATTCATTGTCAATGTGAGCGAAAACTTTTATAGTACTATGGACATCGGTGTGGCCATTCTCCCAAAAAATGGAACTCAAAGTACCTCAAGATCCTGCTATCCTAGCCTGCCTTTCAGTGTAAACCAATAACTCCTTCACCCTAGTGCAGGAACACTTGCTTGACCATGTTCATTGCTCTTCTATTCATAATAGCCTGAAATTAAAAACAATATAGATATCTCTCAACAAATGGATATATAAGGAAAATAACTATTCACCTGACTAAAAATAAATAAATAAATTAACAAACAAAATTGATGGAACTGGAGAAAATCCTCATGAGTGATGTAACCCAGACCAAGATACATGGAAACAAATATATGATATCCATATATTTTCTTATATTTGGATATTAACTGTCATTTTATTTTAGCATTTATACTTACTTTTCTCTTTTTTATCCCATGGACTTTTACATATGCAGTATAGCTTCAGCTACTGTTTTTATGGATTACGGATTATACCCATGAATAAGTCTCATTTTCTGTGCCTTCTCTCAGGTTCTGTTCTTTCTGTTAAATTATTTTGTCACATTCTGAAATGTTAGGATTTTGTATTATATTTTGTTTTTGTTTTATTATCATTCTTCAAAGCCTGTTTGTTGTATAATTAGAGACCTAATAGTCATGGCTCTGGATAAGAGTGGAAGTTGAAAGAAACTAGGGGTAAGGGTAGAGAGAGGATAAGCTATAATCAGGATATATTATGTGAGAAAAGGGTCAATTTTCAATAAAAGAATAAAAAGCATTGCAATTATAAGTAAAAGCATCTATAATATGTAGTACTAAGTCTTGTTTAAAGTTTTATTCTTGTTAGTTTGTAACATGAAAGAATAGTACTGCTGATACTCAGATTTAAAAAGATAATCTCAAATGGCTGAGAAGCACTTAAAGAAATATTCAAACTCCTTAGTCATCAGGTAATGCACATCAAAGCAACTGTGAGGTTCCATCTTACACCTATCAGAGTAGCTAAGGCAAAAACTCAGGAGACAGCACATGCTGGCAAGGATGTAGAACAAGGGGAGCGCTTGTTCATTGTTGGTGAGAGTGCAAACTAAAACAACCACTCTGGAAATCAATTTTGTGGTTCCTTAGAAAACTTGGAACACAGCCGGGCGGTGGTGGCACACGCCTGTAATCCCAGCACTTAGGAGGCAGAGGCAGGCGGATTTCTAAGTTCAAGGCCAGCCTGGTCTACAAAGTGAGTTCCAGGACAGCCATTACTACACAGAGAAACCCTGTCTCGAAAAACCAAAAAAAAAAAAAAAAAAAAAAAAAAAGAAAAAGAAAAAAAAAAAGAAAACTTGGAACAATTCTACCTTAAGACCCAGTTTTACCACTCCTGGGCATCTACCCAAAAGATGCTTCACTATTTAACAGACACTTTCTCAACTATGTTCATAGAAGTTTTATTTGTAATAGCCGGAAATGAAAACAACCTAGATCATCTTCAACTAAACAATAGACACAGAAATGTGATACATGTACACAATGGAATACTTTTCAGTGATGCAAAACAAAGCCATCATGAATTTTACAGGCAAATGGATGGATCTTAAGAACACTATTCTGAGTGAGGCAAGCCATTCCCAAAATGACATGCATGGTATGTATTCACGCATAAGCAGATATTAGCCATAAAATACATGCTATACAAATTACACTCCACAAGCCCAAAGAAACTAAACAGGAAGGAAGACACAAGTGCGGATGTTTTATTTGGAAGGGGAAATTATGTAGTCACAAAAGGGAGATGGACAGAGGGAACTGGGTGGGAGAGGAAGGGGTATGGAAATGGAGAAGTTCAGTATCTGGTGTGGGGAAGGACAGGAGGGATAGCCAGATGGCCCAGAGATTAGAAATCTGCAACTGGCAGGGGTGAGAAAATAGGGACCATCTTCAAGATGAGACAGAGAATTGGGATAAGGGAAATTCCCAAGAATCAATGGGAGAGTCCTTAGTTGTGACCACCTCCTGTACCCAGGCAGAAACCCGAATGGAGCAGTGAGGACAACAACCCATGTATGAAACTTTCAACCCCAAATGTTTCCTGCCTACATGAAACGCCGAGATAAACATTGAACAGAGACTGAAGGAAGGGCCATTCAATATCTGTCCCAACTTGAGATACTGTCCATTGGCAAGCACCAATTCCTGACAATATTAATGATATTCTGTTATGCTTGCTGACAGGAGTCTAACATGACTGTCCTCTGAAAGACTCCATCCAGCAGCTAACTCACACAGACACAGAGACACACAACCAAACAGTGGATCAAGCTTGTGGATTCTTATGGAAGAATGGGAAAAAAGATTGTGGTTCCTAAGGAGATAGGAACTCTACAGGAAGACCAATAGAGTCAACTAACCAGGACCCTTGGGGATCTCAGAGACTAAAACACTATTTATATTAAAACATTTTTTAGACTTTACCTAATGTTAATTGTCCTTTAATCATTTGTATCTGGCAGTACTAAGAACAAGAAAAAATTGCAATAAATTTTCTTTTCATATATTTTTGAATATTAGTGCACAGTTGCCTAAGGTGATTTTAGGTTTGAAATAATCAACTAATGGAGAAAAATGGAAAAAAAAGTATAAGCTTTATTAGGCAGTAGGTAAATGAAATTAATGAACCAGAGCAGCTAAAAACAGTCAAAAGTACACTGTAAAATGGAAAAGGATATCCCCAGAAATGGACAAGATACTTAGTCTAGCAATACATGAACTGCTACTCAGACTTTTAAATATTGTATATGAATGGTGAAAAATACAGAAATGGTTGCATGGGACTTGGCCTGTGAATTTTCCAATAAGTTCAGTGTCCCCCATTTGCGCATTTACTAAGGTTAATACTCCAGTGGTTTGTTCTTTGTGGACATTATCAAGCAATTAGCATTTTGTTTGGCATTTTGTACTGGGATTTTGACCAAAGTTTGTTTGAGGTACTATCAAAAAGATTGTGGACTAGTGATTTAAACAACTCTAACTCTCTCTCTCTCTCTCTCTCTCTCTCTCTCTCTCTCTCTCTCTCTCTCTCTCCCTCTCTCTGTCCCTCTACCTTTCTCATTCTTTAGCACTCTCTCTCTCAAACTCCTCTAGTTTTACTTTTCCTTTCTTTCTTATAAATATATTTATAATGTTAATTTCTCAAACCACCAGCCAAAGAGTACCCTTGGAGAGACCCATGGCTCCAGCTGCATATCTAGCAGAGGGTGGCCTTGTCAGGCATCAATGTGAAAAGAATCCCTTGGTACTGTGAAGGTTTGATGCGCTACCTTAGGGGAATGCAAGGGCAGAGAGGTGGGAGCGGGTGGGTGGGTGGGGAAACTCCCTTATAGAAGCAGAGGAGAGGGTTGGATAGGGGTCTGGGGGGGGACTGGGAAGGGGGATAACATTTAAAATAATAAAATAATAAAATAAAGAAAATATCCAAAATCTTAGGCACATGGGTGCAGTTAGAAAAAATCATCCTGAATGAGGTAACACAATCTCAAAGGAACTCACATAGTATGCACTCACTGATAAGTGAATATTAGCCCAAACACTAGGAATGCCCAAGATACAACTCACAGACCACATGAAGCTAAAGAGGAAGGAAAACCAAAGTGTGGATACTTTGATCCTTCTTAGAAGGTAGATCAAAATACCCATGGTTCACAGGCAACCAATAGACTGAGCATAGGGTCCCTAATGGGACAGCTAGAGGAAGGACCCAAGGAGCTGAACAGGTTTGCAGCCCCATAGGAGGCTGTAACCCTTACCCCCAGATATCCCAGAGACTAAACAACCAACCAAAGAGTACACATGGAGGGATCCATGGCTCTATCTACATATGTAGCAGAGGATGGCCCAGTGTAGGGAAATTCCAGGTCAGGAAATGGAGGGGGGGTGATGGAAAAAAGGGAGAGGGGGGAGTTGATAGGGGGCTTTCGTAGGGGTAACAAGGAAAGGGGATACTATTTGAAATGTAAATAAAGCAAATATCTAAGGAAAAAATAAGAAAAATATGTAAAACAAAATGGTAGAAGTCAGTGAAATTGATTTCAGTTATCTTATTTTTCTCTCAAAAAATAGCATATCTAACTATTCATTAGAAATGTATTTGGAAGAAGAAGGAAGGAGAGGACCCTGGTCCTGAAAGGACTGGATCCAGTTTTGTAGGAGAGTATCAGAATAGAACAGAGAAATGGTGGGGTGGTGATTGCGGAATAGGCAGAGGGGTGGGGGTGGGGGGGTGGGGTGGGGGGGGTGGAAGAGGACATATGGGACATATGGTGACGGGGGAACGGGGAAAGGGGAAAGCCTTCGGAATGCAAACAAAACCTAGTAAAAAAGAAATGTGTTTGGGGATTTTGCATGGCATAAAAATTGAATATTACTTAGAATTTAATTTTAGTTAGGATAATTTATATAGAGCTATTAGCAAAGTAGAAGTATATAAAATGAATCATTATAAATTCATTTTATGCTGTTATTTATATAAATTTAGTGCTAATGAATATTTCTTCATCATTCAAAAATAAAAAATTTCTCTAAGTTTATTAAACCAATGTTGATAAGCAAGAAAGAGTAATGTAATGTATGTATGGTACAAGGTCAATTGAGTTAAAGAGAGAAGTGTAGTATATTAAAACTCATATATTACAGCATTGACTTTCCTTGACAATGAGTAATAATTTTATAAATCTCCCCATTAGAGTAGGTCGAGAGTTCAATCACATATTCTCCACCAATTGTTTAGGGATTTTGTAGAAAATATCATTTTTTTATGCTTTACATTTTTATGAATTTAATTTTCAAAGTCAGAAGCATAAACAAATAAAAGATGCATTGCCTGTGTATGTTCATAGGGTTAATGCATGATTATTTATAATTCTTTTGGACCCAAGATTTCAAAGTTCTTTGGCACTAGTTCTGCTAAAATTCAGATCTAAAGCAACACTGACTTGTAGCCTGTACAACAAGTCATACAGTATTTAGCAAATGTGCTATGGTAATTGTTCGATAATAGCTTAAAGATTCAGCTACCACACTATGAGATGCAACATATAAATCTAGGTAAAAGTTATAATTTTTCTATGACCAAAAAAAAAGTAAAGAAATACAATAGGAATTGGTTTGAATAGAAACATTGGCTTTTGTGTGTAAGATTTGGTTCCCAGGCTCCTAAACTATGAACATTTAGGAGACATAACTGATTTTAATGTACATAAATACATGAACTATGTCTAAATATAAGAACTCAATTCATTGGTTTCACTGTCCTCTGTTTTCTCTCCAGTTACTCATAAAGTGAGGGCCTCTTGTCCACTTAAAACCCTGCATATTATTAAGCTCATGTTTTTGTTTGTTTTCTTTTCTTTTCTTTTCTTTTGTTTTGTTTTGTTTTGTTTTTTCTCCAAGGCAAAGGCAACACAGATGATTATTTGAAACTTAAAAAACAATGACTCACTCCATTTTTGCTAATTTCATTGTAGATTTTGTTATAGTGATAGGGAATTGATTCTGTCTGAAATTGGTGTCGGGGGGGGGTTCTTTTGTAACAATATAATGTTAGATTATATTTGATTATGTTATTACAATTTAAGTGTTAGATTAGGATATGACAGAAATTTAGGAGGGACTGAGGGGTTCAAGTGAGCCCAATCTTAAAATGTGTGTGAAATTATTAACAGGTTATTTTGGTAGAAATTCAAATGATCATAATGCAGAAAGAAATGTGGACAATAAAACCCCAGAAAATAAATTATTGTTTGCTTATTTGTTTGTTTTTAAAGTGAGGACAACAATGGGAAATCAAATAAGCATTCCCATTTTTACATGCTAACAAGAATTTTATGAATTTTCTTCAAACCTTAATTCTTGAGAGGCTATATTAACAATAATAGATTTGTTTAACATAATGATTCAAGAAAGTGAAACATTCAGGTTGTGATATAAGTATCTGTAGACCCATTTAGTTTAATTTTCTTTTTTTTAGTCTAATTTTCAATGAAAACTTAAAGCAAGAAAGAAGAATGGAAATACTTAAAAATTGTAACATTTTGAGAAAAGGAACAGTTATGAGTTTGTGGCCAAAAAAAGTATAATTGCTAGAAAATTAGTATTGAAAAAAAATATTAGCATTGATAAAATGAGGTCAAGTTCTTTGCATTGGGACTGTGAGAAAAAACATTTGAGATATCTCAGAAACCTTTAAAGAGTTTGTATTTCTCATTTTAAAGTCTATTAGTAAATATTCTCAAGATTTCATTAAAATAATATCAATTATATATGTATATATACATATATATGCACATATAATTATAAGACAAAATTTTACATATTAGCTCCCACTTTCAAAAAAATCTGAAATGTTTTAGTTGTATTCTAGAAAATTGTGGAAACCTATAGTTGCTTGGTCTCATGAGCCAGACATCTCAAAATAAAATTTGAGACAGTTGAAATCTAAAGCCCTCAAGAATTCAAGGAAACTGTTGCTATAGTTTCACAGTCAAGGAATGAAAACCTATAGCCTAATAACTGTGCATAATATCAGCAGAAAGCATATTGTTTAAAATTACAGGACTTCCAAAAGACAGTAACCATTTTCTTCCTCAATATTTCTTGTTCAATTTAAATCTTTAGTGTTCTATACTCAGAAATACTCATTTGGAATGGTTCTTGTCAGTTAAATAACCCATATCACAATCTTCTGAAACAGTTCAACAGACACACCCAGAAATATTTATTAGTTCTTTGAAATAATTCTTCAGTTCAACCAATTTATAACTCCAAATTAACCATCACATGCTATAACATGTGCAAAAATTAATTATTATTACCTGAGACCCTTTGTAGGCCTAATGTAATTGTGTGCACTGTGTAAAGTTTACCCTTGCATTATTTAAATGCTGACTTATCTGCCTTCACACCTCGTTTCAATCTGTACATGGTATTGTAATGCTTGTGTCAATAATCTCTTGTTTCATGTTTCTGTAAACAATGCATATAATTTATTCTCTGCCTTGTCAATAAACACTGATCACCCAACTGTTGGGCAGTAAAGAGAACAGGATGGGACTTCCACCGGCCAAGAGGAAAGAGAGAGAGAGAAGAGTAAGGCAGATTGAGCCATGCAGAAGGAGGAGAGGAGACATCATAAGTGTAAGAGAATGGAAGGCCCTAAGTGCAAGTATTACAGAGATTTTGCCTGGTGGTATCCCCAGATTAGTTTAGAGATTAAAATGGACCAATTGACCACCCAGGTATTAAGGTAAAGCTTCAAATAAATCTTGGTCGTTTTGTGTCATTATTGGGAAATTAGCTAGAATGAAGAGCCACAGAGACGATATTAATTTACTGACTACAATTATATTAAAAATTACATTTATAGAACTTTATAATTAGAACATGGCCCAAAAGTGAAGAATTTATGTATTCTTCCAAACAAATGCTCATGACAGAGAAGTATATTTCTAAGAAAATGACCAGGGAACTATCATGTGATTCAGCCCTCTGTTGAGGTTCAGTCTCTACTATGGAAGACTGTTAATAGAAATGAAGACAAATTAGTTTTAAGTATATTCATTGCACTCTTTGCTCTCTAATCTCTGCACATAACTCACAAAAGTTCATTGTCAAATTTTTGTAAGCATTTGCTCAGCACTATCTTGGTTCATAGTCACATCTGTGTTTTTGATCTTTATAATTATGCTGCAAATTACAAAAATAAAATAAAACAAAATTGTTTCCCTATCATTTGACTTCTCTTTCACTTAACAAATGTTTAAGTGAATATTTTAGATTTTAGTTAATTAATCTATGTTTTCTATTTCTCTCTACCTTGGCTCTTCCTCTTCTGTTTCTTCAATTATGATGAATAATTTGTATTCTTCAGTAGCTTAAGCAAAATATATATATGTTTTACAAATTCATGCTTGAATGCTGTTCCTCTCTGATCATCCTGAATTTTTCTGGGTTCATATGCCTGTACTTGCGCTAAGCTACATAGGAAATAAAATGTTATTACTATTGCAAGGTTGTCATTAGTTCAGCACAGCTGATTAAGAAGAAGCCCCAGAACATTGTATTTAATTCACTGAACTCCAGAGTCCAGGAGTTGACCTTGTAGGTTCAGAAATACAAACTGGCTGTATCTCACAGTTAAATGAAATCAGATACATGCTCCCATGACACCCAGATTTAAGTGAACACATGCCCAAAAACTGAAGTTTTTTTTTTTTTAATTTACTGTTTGAAGTATAGTTGTTAAGTAGGCTGAATAATTGTCTGAGTCAGTGCATGTATTCCCACTGTAAGTCATGACATTAAGGAAAATGATTGGAATCTATGTGATGAACAAGAAAAGCAAATGGTATTATTTGAATATGTAATCTTAATAGCTTCTCACAAAAATTCACATTCTTTCCAGTCAGAGACATTTGTGTCAAGTACATTAAGTACCCCAAAGCCATCCATCCAAGGCTACATTTAATGCATGGGTTTGCCTGTCATGGTGCTCACTGTAGCATTCTGTCTTTGTTTTTCTTGATAACCATTTTAGTTTGTAACCTTTCTGTTACAGAGCTTATAACAGACTCTTTCAGCCTTTCTGAACAACTCATCTGCATTACAATGACTTCACTGGTCTGCTAAAAATTTAGGCCACTGGAGACCATCACAGACTTTGACAGAATCTTTCATTTTAGACTAAAGAAATTATGTTTATGCGAACTACATAAATAATAGTCTTCCCAACTAAAACTGGAATGCTCGTGCTTTTGTAAATTGCTATGCAGCATTGAATATTTTCTTTTTTATCCAGTATTTTTTATTTATTTTTATTCAATATATTCTTTATTTACATTTCAAATGATTTCCCCTTTCCTGGCTCCCTGCTCCCCAAAAGTCCCATATGCCCTTTTCCCTCCCCCTGTTCCCCCATCCACCCCTTCCCACTTCCCTATTCTGGTATTCCCCTACACTGATGCTCTGAGCCATTCCAGAACCAGGGTCCACTCCTTCTTTCTTCTTGGACATCATTTAATATGTGGATTATTTCTTGAGTATTCCAAGATTCTAGGCTAATATCCACTTATCAGTGAGTGCACACCATGAGTGTTCTTTTCAAATATATATCTTATTCTGCTTCCATATAAACTAAAAGAAGATAAAAACACATGAAAGCTATTATAAGTCTTCTCATCTCAACTTAATAAAAAGAATGCTATTTAATTATATAATTATTTAATTATTATACCAATACTAATTACATTTAATGTTCAACTCCATTTTATTTTGTTTTAAGATGTTTGAAAAGAGTTGAACTACAGTTAGTTCAATCTGAATTGACAACAAAACATTACTATAAAAATTTAAAGAAGGGGGGGTGATTGGTGGGGGGGGTGATTGGGGAATAGTTGGGGGCGAGAGGACTTATGGGACATATGGTAGAGGGGACTGGGAAAGTGGAAAGCCTTTGGAATGTAAACAAAGAATATAGAAAATAAAATTAAAAAATAAAATAAAATAAAAAAAGAAGAAAAACTCAGCAATGTATAATTTTATTCTTAAATTTTAAAGTTTTGCTACAGCATGATTTTAGGCAAAAATATAAATAAACCAAAAAAGACAAGTGAATAAATGTCTATATATACATATATATATATATATATATATATCATATATATGTGTGTAATTATATACATATGTATAATGTATATAATGCAAAATTAGTAAGATATATACATATATAGTAATATATATCATATATATGTGTGTAATTATATACATATGTATAATGTATATAATTACACACATATATAAGATATATATTACTATATATGTATATATCTTACTAATTTTGCATTATAACTACATTTAGAAATATCTGTTAATTTGGACGATTATTGAGAATTTTAAAATTCTGTACTTATGCTGAAAAATGCTTAATTGATACTTTACATATCATATAAAGCCATTTTACTTTTCATTAACTGCATAAAGCTATAAGTAGAATAGCTATGTACAAAAATATTTGGAACATTTTGCTGATTATGCTTTGTATACAACATTTTTGAATCACAATAGATGTTTGGTAAATCAGACTGTAAGTTCTGCTTAGCGTCATTCATGACATCGTTCATAGAAATCCCTTGTAATTCATGAATAAATCGGGTAAGTTCCATGGAAGGATATCTGGTGACCAAACAAACAAACAAACAAAAGACCCTTGATAACGTGACTTCAGTCAAGCCAATACCACCTATGAAGCATACTTTCATTACACACTCAATATCCCTCACTGAAAATACTAGTCTAATTACTCCTTTTACTGATTTTTGTTTTATTAATTCTATCATATGTTACTATAATAAATAATATTTTATTACTACATATTGTTCCTTTATTTATGCTCTGAGGTCACTGCCTCTCACACTTCTACTTCAGGGAGAAAATATTGTCAGTATATTGAATTTTATTGAATTTTATTGAATACTCAAACTTGAGAAATAATATGAGTGTAAGGAGAAGACTTAAAATTTCGTAGGTGTAGGCTAGTCTAGCTAAATGGTACTAGTGGACTCTTTTCTAAGTTCTATGACCTCCCTGACTTTTGGGGAGCCAGCGGTCTTTCCAGTGCCAGGCATGGTTCCCAGGCCTGCTTTCCCTCCTGTGGGGCAGGCCTTAAGTTCAAGTAGACAGCTGTTGGTTGCCCATGACCGGTGACTGCCACTCACTGCACTTTTGTGCCTATCTTGCCATGTTGGTAATTGCTGTGATTCATGGGTGTTACCTCTGCATCCGTCTGTTTAAATGCTTTTTTTCCCTTGGCAGCTTGAGTAGAATTTTCCAGGAAACGATAGAAGACAGACCTCAAGAAAGAGGATTTCAGGTCAGATGCAGCTCAAGGCATGTGAGTCTTCTGGTTTAAATGTGCCCTGTGGTGTCTTCAGCATAAGGAAGCTCTCCCACCTGCTGCAAGGCAACTGAGGCTATAGCTATAATCTACATTGTTCTCTTACTCATTTGGACTCAGGTAGTTGAACTGACTAAGCATTCTACCCTTGATCTTAGCCAAAAGGCCGAGAAGCGATTGACTCACTGACTAAGCATTCTAAATGAGGGTTCTTATGTATAGTACTGGGATTCTTGTTAGTCTATGGGTCTTCTGAAGACCATTGTCAGTCCAGATAGTTCAACTTCCTCTAGAATATATATGTATATGTGTATATACTTCTTTGTGCTATAGATAATTTAGATAAAATGAATTAATGTTATTCCTTGGAACTTTATTAAAGAAGCCTAGTGTTGTTTATTGCTCACCTCTCATCTCTCCTTACTCATCTCTGCCTCTCCTTCTCAGCTCAAAGCTTGTATGTTTGTTTTCCTTACACTACATATAACCTGCAGTGAGGCCCCTTCATACTCTCTTGACTTCAGTGGTCACCGGTGATGTATGTTGCAGCTGGCTTTAGAACTAAGAACTTCGGATGAGAGAGAACTTTCAGTGCCTGTCATACAACATAGTGTTTTCTAGTTACATCTATTTACCCGCACATTTCATGATTATATATTTTCTTTATAGATGAGTCACATCTCATTGTGTATATGCACCTTGTGTTCACCATTTATCTGTTGTAGTATATTTAGGAAAATTTAATTCCCTGGCTAGTGTGAGTAGGGTAACTTTGAACATTGTATAAGAAGTATCTGAAAGCATTATTTGAGACTTTTGGAAATGTGCCAGTTTGTGGTATATAGTAGATTTATTTCCAGAATTGGAGGATTTCTAGAGTGGCTATATCAATTAGCATTCCTGCTGATAGGAAGTGAGTGCTTTTATTGCTTTCATTTTCCCATAATCTCACCATGAGACTTTCAGTTGTTGTATTGATCTTAGACATTTTAAACTAAGAAAGATGAAATCTGAACACTGTTTTAATATGCATTCTTTTAATTGTTGTGGATGATGAATAAATTTTGTGGTATTTCTTATAATCTTATATTTATACCCACAGATAAATGTAATTACCACACCTCATCAAGAAATCCTTTGTTTACAGCACATAGAGATGGTTGCAGAAAACCACAACTGGGCATGGTACAATGGTTAATCAACTGTTGGGTGCAGAATTTCAATGGATATAGCAGATCCTGTATCAATGACTTAGGGAATATTGCAGAAGGGGAACAGAAGTATTGAAAGAACCAGAACACCATGAAGTGTTCTGTGTAAAAGAGTTTCTTAGAAATGGCTTCAGAAGCAAGGCAGGAACAATGAGAATATTAATATACATGTTTACATGGAAGGAGAAAATATTCATTACATACAGCACTGTACCCAGGAATGAGTCTTTTTATTGACTGTCCAATGCAAAGTGGTCAGTGGGGAGAATTATATATATATATATATATATATACATATATATATATATATATATATATATATATATATATATATAATAAGAAAATATATAATTGTATATAATAAGAATAATATATATATGTATATATAACATATGTATAAACCATACACACTCAATATAATACAAGAGAAAGTGGGAAAGAGCCTTGAACTCATTGGCTCAGGGAGAAATTTCCTAGAGAGAACTCCAATGACTCATGCTCTAAGATTAAGAATTGATAAATGGGACTTTATGAAACTAGAAAGGTTCTATAAGGCAAAGGACATAGTCAATAAGACAAATCAGAGAACTGACAGCCTGGGGAAAAAATCTTCATTACCCAACATCTGGAAGAGGGCTAATATTCAAAATATGTAAAAAAAAAAAAAAAAACTGAAGAAGCTAACCACCAAAAAACCAAACAATCCAATTGAAAAATGGGGTATAGAACAAAATTGAGAATTTATAGCAGAGGAATCTTGATTAGCTGAGAAGCACTTAAAGAAATGTTCAAAGTCCTCAGTATCAGAGAAATGCAAATCAAAATAACCCTGAGATTCCATCTTATATCAATCAAAATGCCTAATATCAAATTCTCAGGTGACATGTTCTCAAGGATGTGGAGAAAGAGGAACTTTCTTCCTTTGCTGGTGGGACTGCAAACTGGTACAACCACACTGGAAATCAATCTGGTGGTTCCTCAGAAAATTGGGAATAGATCTACCTGAAGACCCAGAAATACCATTCTTGGGAATATACCCAAAAGATGTCCCCCACAGGGCCACATATTCCACTATGTTCATAGCACCTTGTTTGTGATAGTCAGAAGCTTGAATCAACCCAGATGTCCCATGATGGATACTGAAAATGTGGTTCATTTACAATGGAATACTACTCAGCTGTTAAGAATGAGGACAGTCTGAGTTTTTCAGGCAAATGGATGGAACTAGAAAGTATTATCCTGAGTGAAGTACCACAAACATCAAAGGACATGCATGTTATATACTCACTAATAAGTAATAAGTGGATATTAGCAGAAAATGCAAGATACAGTCAAATCCCAGAACTTAAAAAGATCAACAAGCTGAAGGTCCCAAATGAGGATGCCTCTGTCACACTTGGGAGGGAGAAGAAAGTGGGGAGGGAGGGAAGGATATGGGAGGGAAAGTTGGAGAGGGGAACCAGTTCTGGTATTGGGCAAGGGAAAAAGACTGAAGCCCTGAGGGCCAGCAAAAAGAATGGAAATAGGCAACCTCGAGAGATAGGTTGGAGGACCCTCCAGCATGGACCAGTGACCTGTGAGGTGAAAGTATCTCAGGACTCAAGGAAAGGGACCTTAGATGAAATGCCCTACAGTGGGGAGAAGGAACATGTAGAGCCCAACTTCAGTAGGAAGACAGTGCATTGAGTAAGGGAGGAGGTTGCCATCACACAGTCAAAACTCTGACACATAATTGTTCTTGTCTGAAAGAACTGCTGTAACAAAAATGGAGAGGAGCCTGAGGAAAAGAAGGTCCAATGACAGGCCCAAAGTGGGATCCAACTCGAGGAAGGTCTGAAGGTCTGACACTGTTACTGAGGCAATGGAACATTTGCAAAAAGGGACTGTATTAGTCAGTGTTCTCTAGAGTTCCAGAACATATGGGTAGTCTCTATATAGTAAGGAAATTAGTTGATGACTTACAGACTGTAGTTCAACTACCCACCCATAGTCAGGTAACCAATGTGACAATTCTGCCAATTTCTGAGTATATCGATCCCAATTATACATTCTGGAACTGAGGAAATGACCACAGAATGCCTTCAGGGACCTACTGCACATACTGTGAGTCAGACATCAGTCAAACAACATTAATCCCCTCTCCTCCATAAGTCCTGACTTTAACTGGAGGGCCACAGTATTTCTTGGGATCTCCTGGGATCAGTGTCAATTCAGAACCAGTATCCAATAGACCCTGGAAAGCCTGATTATTTCCTTTCCCCCAGTGTAGCTGCACTTGTAAAAGGCTGTAGGTTCCTCTGGGGAAGAATTGGAAAAAGGCTAACAGCAAAACTTTTAGCTGTCTTATCAAATCCTTCCTCCAGGGAACCTGGCCACCCCTTCATTCAAAGAGTCTGCAAACTGGCTCAAGTCTGAAAATTGATTCACTGGCTGAGATTGCCTTTTGCAATGATCCAATGTAGCCTTTCATTCATTTGCTTGAGAACATTTCTAATTATACAGATCAAAGCAGGAAGCTTCCTATTTACTTCATGCCTGGAAACACCATGATTGTTTTGCCAGTACCAAAGATCCAAACTAGTCATGAAATTGTAAATTTCACCTCTCCTGTGCTGACTATCATGGGGTATGTCATTACAAACATTGTTTTGTCTATATTGTCCATTATAATAACTATTATCACCTTGTCTCTGTCTATTCAATGCTGCTACCTGGCCCTTGTTACCTTGGGGCCCAATTAAACCCATTTAATTTAATTAATCTAACTGAGCAACAGCATCTCAAACCCTAAGGTCTAGCACAAGGAAAAGGGCAAGAACAAAACTCTTCAAATGTGCTGGTGCCCCTCTCACCAGTTTGTGTCTTATAGGATTGGTGAAGAGAATCTTTTCTGGCCCTTCCCATTATAGAGCATTAGGTTTTACACAACATATGCACTCTAGCATTGCAATTTTCCTAAGCCTTAAAATCCCTTCATCAACACTAAGCCAAGGGATATTGGCATCTCCAACTCCTATTTAGTAGGCCATCTTTTGACAAACATTTCAGCCAACCATTCAATCAGACTTCTGACATCTTTTTTTTTAACTGTGCAAGCTTCCATATTAAACCCAGAATCTCCCCTCAGAGGGCCTATGTCAATAAACTCAGTCTGAACTAGTTTTATGTTCCTTACACTATTATCTTCCAAACTCTAAAGGAACATCCCACATAGCTCTTAACACCCCAATGGCTCTTCTATCAAAAAATTCCAAAGTCCTTACACAGTTCTCCCCCAAATATAGTCAGGTTGTCACTAGAATAACCCACTATTCTGGTACCAATTTGTCTTAGTCAGGGTTTCCATTCCTGCACAAAACATCATGACCAAGAAACAAGTTGGGGAGGAAAAGGTTTGTTCAGCTTACAGCTTCAAATTGCTGTTTATCACCAAAGGAGGTCAGGACTAGAACTCAAGCAGGTCAGGAAGCAGGAGTTGATACAGAGGCCATGAAGGAATAATTCTTACTGGCTTGCTTCCCCTGGCTGTTCAGCCTGCTCTCTTATAGAACCCAATACTACCAGCTCAGGGATGGTACCACCCACAATGGGCCCTCCCCAACTTGATTAATAATTGAGAAAATGCCTTGCAGCTGGATATCATGGAGGCATTTCCTCACTTGAAGTTCCTTTCTCTGTGATAACTCCAACTTGTGTCTAGTTGATACACAAAACCAGTCAGTACAGGGACCTAGCATGACTGTACTCCAGAAGGCCCAGCAAGCAGCTGAAAGAGTCAGATACAGATATTTGTACCCATCCAATGGACACAAGCTGCTGTCCCCTGTGGCTGAATTAGTGAAAAATTGCAAGAAGCTGAGAAGGAAGGTGACCCTGTAGGAGGATCAGCAGTCTCAATTAACCTGAACTACCAAGATCTCTCAAACACTGGACTACCCAACAGGCAGGATACACCAGCTGATATGAGATCTTCAGCACATATATAGCAGCTGGATGTCTGTTCAATCAGAGTTGATGCAACTTACTCTCAAGGGACTATAAGCCCAAGTGTTTAGAGGTCAGCTGGGGTGGGGATGGAGTGGGGATATCCTCCTGGGGAAGGGGAGTGTGGGTGGGGAGGAAATAAAATCTAGAGTGTAAATAAAGGAAGGAAGGAAGGAAGGAAGGAAGGAAGGAAGGAAGAATAATGTTAAGTGCAGGGTTAGATATTTAATGAAGTTCTTTTGAATTATTTTTTCTGTGGAAATTTATGTCATTTTATGGCATGAAGATAATAAGGCTGAAGGAAGAGTGGATGAGCCATCAATACCTAATAGACCATGCCTGTTGTCTTGTAATGGTCTCACTACTCCCTTTGTCTGGCATGCATATTTCAAGTGGCCAAAATAAGCATTTTTTTTTTTTTTTTTACTTTGAGGAGCTTTTCTTTTTTTAGTTTTCTATATTCTTTGTTTACATTCCAAGTGCTTTCCCTTTTCCCAGTTCCCCCCTTCCCTATAAGTCCCATAAGCCCTCCCCAATGACCCCCCTCCCATTTCTCTGTCCTGGCACTCCCCAATAATGCTGCATCAAGACTTTCCAGGACCAGAGCCCACTCCTTCTTACTTCTTGGGAATCATGTGATATGTTAATTGTGTCTTGAGTATTCAGACCTTCTGGGCTAATTATCAGTGACTGCATTCCATGTGTTTTGTTTTGTTTTGTTTTTTTGTTTTTTACTTTTTTTGTTTTTTTTTTTGTTGTTGTTTTTGTAATTGGGTTACCTCACTTAGGTATTCTGAGAATGATGGACACTAGAATTGATTTCATTCTTTTTCATGTTTAATCTGCTACTTCACCCCCCTATTTGAGATTGGACATTTACTGTAGTTTTCTTCAGTAGTAACACTTGAATAAACTATGGTTTTCACAGTACTATAAAATAAGCTAAGTAAAATCAACAAAAAAACATTTATGTATTCTAGCATTTTCTTAGCTTTCTTTTAGTTACTCATTCAATTCTTAGTTTTTCTGTATAGTATTTGTACTCAACAATGTTATTATTTAAGAAATACTTACTAGGAGGCAGGCAGATTTCTGAGTTCGAGGCCAGCCTGGTCTACAATGTGAGTTCCAGGACAGCCAGAGCTACACAGAGAAACCATGTCTCAAGAAAAAAAAAGAAAAGAAAAGAAGAAGAAAAAATAGAAATCCTTACTAGGATCTTCTAATATATACTCTATATAAACTAACATGTTTTGCTTTTTTTATGCTATTTAGACATAACATGATCTTTATTCTTATGTCAGGGTTTGCAAATGTAACTGATTTTAAAATATAATGACACGGGCTCTTTTCATTTGAATTTGTAGACTGATACAATATATTATGTTCAATAAATAAACATAATAGAAAGGAATTGAACATTAGTGTTCAATTTTATAAAATGTTCTTCCACTTACTCTTTAATACTTAGTTTTTACATCTCTCCTCTAAATGTCTTGGGTTTGGGACTGTAGCATTCTACCAAAATCGCTCATAGCCTATGAACATTTCATATTTTTCATTCATGCACTTTCTAAATTGTACCATATTAAATTATTTATTAATAAAATAAACCATCTTGTTTTTGTATTATTATTGTTATTTTATTGTTAAGTATTATTATTACTACCTCTGTCCCAGTTTCCCAAATCCTTTCATTCTAGGCATGTACTTCTTATCTTTCACAAAACCACTTTCTAAAATAATCTTAGAAGCCATTTCTAACTACTACTGAACAGTGGCTACAAATATGATACAAATAATTCTTTACTTAATAATAAATCCTATATTAAATAATATTAAGGCAATTATAGATGTAAGTACAATATTTATCAGTGGAACTACCAGTACTGAATTAGAAAAAAATTAAACATTTCTTCATTATGCATGCTCACAGTAGCACACAAACCTATGAAATGCTGCAGAGATAGGTGTACATACTCTAAGTTCTTTCCATGAGGCAGTTAGATTTTAAACTTTAATAATGCAACCTCACTAAATGTAGCATTGAAGCAACTCCTTCTTCAAGGATGGTGTTAAAGTTCCTTTTACTCTTCAATTGCTATAAGTTGGATGATGTTTTATGAAAATGGTCAATCTAATTTTAATTAAGTTTATTTAATTAAATTTCAACCCAATTTAATAACTTTGTAACTAATGAATGTCAGCATGACAGAGGATCAAATCATCTTAATGACACAGTTCTTAATTGTAGATAATATAATAATTTTAAAGTGACTTACTGTTAAGAGTGTGACAGCAAATGTAACATTGCCATGTTTATATGTTACCCATAAAATTCCGTTAATTTTGAAGATTAAACTGAATGTTCCTGAATGTTGACTTTCTCAGAATATTTACTTAAGATGTATAATTTCTTTTAGAAAGACCCTGATGAATACAGGAAAAGGTGAAACAGAAACGAGCTGGAATGAAAACAAAGAAGCAATGTTACAGGAGGCATGTTAATACTTTGAGAGGAAAAACAGATAATAAGTTACATAAATTAAATAGCAAATATAGTTCAATTTATTTTCTAAGTTTGATATGTGTGTCAAACTTACATGTTTATATGGATTCTAGTCAGCTAAGTACAACTCCTTTTACTGGTTATTTTATTTACTTATATTTCAAATATTATCCCCTTCCCAGGTTCCCCTCCACAAACTCACTATCCGCTTCACCCTCCCCCTGCCTCTATGAGGGTGCTCCCCCACCCACACACCCACTCCTGCCTCACCACCCTAGCATTTCCCTACATTGGGTCATTGAGCCTCCACAAGACCAAGGGACTCCCCTCCCATTGATGCTCTGCTACAAATTCAGCTGAAGTCATGGGTCCCCCCACCCCCAGGTGTACTCATTGGTTGGTGGTTTAGTCCCTGGGAGCTTTGAGGGGGGGTTGGTTTGCTGATATTGATGTTCTTTCTGTGGGGTTGCAAAGCCCTTGAGCTCCTTCAGTCCTAGGCCTAACTTTTCCTTTGGGGTCCCCATCTGCAGATACCAAACCCAAACACTATTGCTGATGTCAAGAAACACTTGCTGACAAGAACCTGGTTTAGCTGTGCTCTGAGAGTCTCTGCCAGAGCCTGACTAACATAGATGCAGATGTAGGCAGCCAAATATTGGATTGAGCGCAGGGACCTCAAGTAAAACTTTTAAAAGTTTCATCTTACTTTGGTATAATGAAGCTAAACAGCAAATATTGATTAGCCAGATAACTATTTTACTTTGTTGAGTGGATTCCATTTGAGTTGCTAAGGAGTATGTTCTAATAGTTTGAAGTTGAAAATACACATAGTTGATGCAAGTAATCAACAGGGGAGATGTAACGTTTTAAAAATAAAAGCCATTGTTTTAGATTAAAACTAAAACTAAAAACAGGCATAATGTGCTCATTGTGGAGCTAAGTTTGAATGAGAATGGCCCAGGGAACACAGATGTAGATTATGCCAAATATCATACTCCAGTATGAAGTTTAAGGACATTATATAGCTGTGTAATTTTCTCCATTTAATTTTTCCTTTTATTGAAAATAGATTTTTTTAAATAATAGGCCCTGCTTAGAGCTTCTCACCCTCCACCCTTTCCCGTTCTTCCCCAACTCCCATCCTATCCAGATCTCTACTCCTTTTTTTCTCTCATTCAGAAATAAACAGACTTTCCTAAGTAGTTATAATAAAATACGCAACAACTTATTTAGCTTTCTGTTCTATGAAATTTTTTGCACAAATCAATCTTTTGACTCTTTGAATAAATTCCTTAAGCTTTGCCATATTACTCCTTCTGTGATGAAATATTATTCATTCAAAAGTTATTCCTTCTGCAATGAAATATTGCCTCCTGTTGAGGAAAAGTATTCTAAGGCTTAGGAAGTCTACTAGGCACAGGAAGTTGCTAAATCTAAACAATACTCCCAAAAATTATTTTCAAGGGCACAAAATGAGTTATTGCTTAAGGGAAAACAGTCCTTATTGCAGCTGCCTTCAAGTTAACGAGAGCTCTCTGAATGCAGTGTTTGTGAATAATCATCACACCATAGAAAAGCTTTCTTCATTTTGGAAATTGAACCAGCCATAATAATCTATCTCATCTCCTAACTAATAAAGAATAATCCACAAATTTACCATTAGGAACCTAAATATAGGTTTTTTTAATATAAAATTAAGGGTTTAGGATATATATGCATAGTATGTGGTTAAGCTTGATGGTTATTTGTCCATTTGTTTGTGTATATTAAGACAATAGCTATCAAGGAGTTATAAGGAGTTTCATTTTGCATCATTTGGAAGTTAGGAGTCAAGAAACAGAATCTAGTGATAACCTTATCAGTGACCAAGACTCAATTGGTGAGGACTCACACAACTACAGATAAAGAACATGCTTTATGTATATCTCCATGACATTTCTCCCTCTTATAAATCAGCCAGATTCATACATGGAGGCTGCATTATTAGTATGTATTCTTAACACTATTTTAAGGGTGGCTGATGACTCATGATTGCACAAGGCCTAAGATTTAGGTCTAAGATTCATGTAAGAATTCTTCCTCAGTTTCCTTGCTCTTTATTCACCATGACATAAAAAAGTTTCAATATGTTCTCTATTTTTCAACTGGGAAATTTCAAGAGCGTGTTGTTACCTAGTATTCATAAATAAATTTAGTTTTTAGTATTGTAAATGGGTTAATATAATTGCATATGTGAATAGAATAGAAATCACAGAATAATTCAAATTACAGTTGAGATAAACAGTATTGATTGTTTTTAGAATTCTTTAGTATGTATGTGTGTGTATATTTATGTGTGGCTGTATGTATGTGTATACCATAAGTGGGAAGGTATGCATAAAGGATGGAAGTGTCTGCTGGATTCCTTGGAACTGAAACAATTTACCATAATCACTAGGAACTGAACTTGTGCCTTTTACCTAAGAAGCAAATGTTCTTTCCTGTTGATCTACCTTTTTATCTTAGAATGATGATTCTTTCCTAATGTGATGACATATAAGCCATTTCAAAAGTATTTTCTTCTTAATAGGAAATACTCTAAAGTACTAAATAATGGTGTGTTTCTTTGTTTAGTAGCCATTTCCTCAAATTTGAAATATTCTTCCCTCCTATAAAAATCTTGCCACTAAGTTTCTTATCATCAATCAATATTTGAGATATTGGGTCCTATGAACAAATAGTAAATTAATAGTGGAGTAAATTATAAGGTCAATTTCCAGACTACAGCATGTTGGACATAAATGCATCATAATATCTGTAGATAAAATATACTATATGATGTCCTACAAAGTATAGATATAAATCAACTTTATCTATATTTAAAGATATAAAGTAAAACAATTATTACTTGTACTAAAATTTTTATGGAACTCATACTTCAAAACCATCATGAAGATAGAGAATTTGCTCTTACACTCTATCACATTTATTGTATATTGTAAAAAGTAGAGAAATATTCCACTTAGAATATTAGTTTTATTTTTTAGACCATTCAGTTCATATTTAAAAGCTGTATGGAAAAGCTAACCCTCATTGCAAAACACATTAGAATTAATTGAATTACTTCAAACATATAAACTTGGCAATTATAATTATCTTCATTTATAAGTGTTACTTAGTATGGGATTTCATATACTGCTATCTGGAAATAACCATTCATTTATCTTGAACTTGTAAAATACCCATGCATTTTAAAGAAAAAACAGAAACATTATAAGTTATTAGAGATTATTACATATTAGCTTTAAGTATAGGCATTATTTCTGTTTCATACTCTAATTATAAAATACAAACATAAACAAAATACATTTTATTAATTATTTTATTATGAAGTCTTTCCTCAAAATTCCTAGTAAAGTTTTTGAATATTTTATTTTTCATGTTGTGATTTAATCTTTTTCCTCATATACAGTGTTCCAGTTCAAATGGACCTGGATGAAAAAGTAGCCAAATGTGCCAATCTGGCACACAAATGGTAGTCAGTCAATCATTCAACCATCTGGGTCCAGCACAGTCCTCATGGAGTTTTTATACTTTGAACCAAAGGGGACTAGCTTGAAGATTATAATTAACAGTGTGATGAGAAGCCACTGTTCCTACTCTGCTTCTACTCTGGGATATTGGCCATCTACCCAAAGTAATATTTTCTTAAACTCACTTTAAATTCACAGCAATACCCTCATCTCCCTCATAACAATAGCAGTTCAGCTTAAGACAATTGTAATTTTGGCCCCTTTTCTGTAGCCTTCCATTATAGCATCTAAATCGTTCTGTCTTTAACTTTATTTCAATTAAGAGGAATGTCTGTAGATTCTGGCAGTCACAGTAAAACACTTAATACTAAAGATGTCCTGGAGATGTACATTCCAGAGCAGCTACTGGCAGGAAGGCGACTGGTCATCCCTTCCCTCTGTGTGTATTCAATCCTCTTATGGTTTCCTTCCCCGGTTTCCTTCTAATGTTATCCAAACATGTAGTTTGTCAAGTTTTTATACTGACAAGGGCATTTTTTTATCAGCTTCACAAAACTCTGTTCAAATGTAATTTGTATTTAGCTGCTTTAGGAACTAAAACGATTTCACAAATATTAAGTGATATAGCTTTTATGATTGTTATAATATTTCT
This sequence comes from Apodemus agrarius, assembly GCA_964023405.1. Classification (NCBI taxonomy): domain Eukaryota; kingdom Metazoa; phylum Chordata; class Mammalia; order Rodentia; family Muridae; genus Apodemus; species Apodemus agrarius. Next base: position 17,268,476 of record OZ030013.1, read on the forward strand.
GAAATGATGATATTGAAACACCTTAGAGATTATTGATACAAGCTTTAGTTGAAAAGGTGTATTTCACAAACTATTTCATGCTAAGATTTAAATGACAAATCAATAACACATTGATATTTGAAGTTAAATGATTGAGTGTTATCCTAATATTAACTAAAACATTATTGATTTTTTACAGAATTGAATGGGGCCTAAAGATATAGATTATTTTTTAAAGTCCTTCTAGCAATTATATGAAGACCTGGATTTGTATATCTCCCAACCACATGAATGTGGACCATAGCAGCACACCCTGGAGGAGCAGAAATTTGATTTATTTAGAAAATTCCGGGTTAGGTAGTCACTCCAATCAATGTGGTCCAAGTTAAAAGAAAGACCTGGTATCAAAAGTTAGTGAAATGAACATGGAAAGAAACTAAAGGTAACCACCAAGTTGGTCTATAGCTAAGGTTTCATATAAGTAAAGCAAATAAATTAGCCATGATAATCTATATAAATACAACCACCAGGATCTAGATACATTTTATTACTCAACTTTAGAATCCAATTAATAACATAATTCTAAACCTTAAAGTTTATACAGCTATACCACTCCTGGGCATATACTCAAAAGATGCTCCAACAGATAACAAGAACATATGATTCACTACATTCTTAGTAGCCCATTTATAACTGACAGAAGCTGGAAAAAAACCAGATGTCCTTCAACAGAGGGATAGGTTCAGATAATGTGGTACATTTATCAGCTATTAAAAACAGTGAATTCATGAGATTCTGAGGCAAATGGATGGAACTAGAAATATCATCCTGGGTAAGGTAACCCAATCACAAAATATCACACATGGTATGCACTCACTGATAAGTGCGTTATTAGCCCAAATGCTCAGAACACCCAAGATACAATTCACAGACCACATGAAACTCAGGAAGAAGGAAGACCAAAGTGTGGATGCTTTGGTCCTTCTTAGAAGGAGGAACAAAATACTCATGGGTACAAATATGAAGACAAAGTGTGGAGCATAGAATGAAGGAAAGGCCATCCAGAGACTATCTCATCTGCGGATCCATCACATATATAGTCACCAAACCCAGACACTATTGTGGATGCCAAGAATTACATGCTGACAGGAGCCTTATATAACTGTCTCCTGAGAGTCTCTGCCAGAGCCTGACAAATGCAGAGGTGGATACTTTCAGCCTACCAAAGGACTGGACATGGGGTCCCCAATGGATGACTTAGAAAAATGACTGAAGGAGCTGAAGGGGTTTGCAACCCCTAGGAAGAACAACAATATCAACCAACCACAGCCCCCATAGCTCGCTGGGACTAAATAACCAATCAAAGAATATACATGGAGGGACTCATGGAGCCAGCTCCATATAGAGCAGAGGGTATTGTTGTCAAGGCATCAATAAGAGAAGAAGCCTTTGGTCCTGTGAAGGCTTGATGCCCCAGTATAAGGGAACCTGAAGGCAAGTAGGTGGGAGTGAGTGGGTGGGTAGGTGAGGGAACACCCTCGTAGATTCAGAGAGTTGGGGATGGGATGGGGGTTTCTGCTGGGGGGACTGGAAAAGTGGATAACATTTGAAATGTAAATTAAGAAAATATCCAATAATAAAAGAAAAACATAGAGACAAAAACAAAAATAATAAAATAAAAAAATAAAATTATAAAAAACAAATCAAAAAAACCTTCAGTGGCATTGTGCATTAAAATGACTGGATAAATGAGTGGGAGGGTGGGTGGGAGTATGAATGGGTAGGTCTATGGCCAGATAGGTGAATGGCGGGATAAATGCGAGGGAAGATGAATGGATGGGTGCTGCCTGGAAGGACAGATAGCTGCATGAGTGTGTGGATGAATGGATGGATGTGTGAGTAACTGCTGAATGTGTGGGAGAATGGATGGTTGGGAGGTGGATGGATGTGTGAATAGATGGTTGAAAGTTTGACTGTGTGAATTTGTGGGTGAAGAGAGGCATGGAAGGAAGGATGGATGGATGGTGGGATGGTTAAATGATTAGAATCTAAGGACTACTGTTTCCACCTAGCAAAGCTTACCATTGGAAATACAATTTCTTCTGACATTCTTTCAAATTTGCATCAACATGATGCTGAGAAATTCCAGCTATTGCCATTGTGAGTTAATGTACATGTGAAGGTTGCAGAGAAAGAGATAAGAATGGAGGATGAGGAAACAATTGACACGGGTAAAATAAGAAAAATAGGATTGGGAGCAAAATACAGAAGAGAGAAATAGAATAGGGAGAGACAGAGACAGAGACAGTGACAGAGAGACAGAGAGAGACAGAGAGAGACAAAGACATAGACAGGGAATAAAGACAGAGAGTCAGATACCGAGAATGAGATATACAGACCAATTTAAAATTGACTTACAAAATTTTAAATCTGAGCTGCTCATGGCATATTTTAGTTATTATTTATTGTATGTTAATTTATAGATTTGTTTCTACCTTAGAAAGGAGGCAGAATTAGTTTGAACCACATAAATAAACTGTTTTCTTAATTAAAGCATAAAGGAGTCAGTTTGTAAATGGGAAAAATCACATGCTGAATCAATAAAAAACATCAAACATGCAGGGTTGTTTTTGTTGTTATTCTTGTTGTTTTAAGTTTCTTCAGGACAGGTGTGGACCTGGTTCGATTATTTTATCAGTTGTAGTAATGGAGGTTTTGTTCTCTTGGGTTCTTCATTTTCATAGCTTTTCCTGATAAACAAGCCCCATTACCCTTCTTGTTTTAGACCAAGTTTTACTATACTAGCCTAGATATTTTTAAGTTCAAGTTTGTGTGGTGACTATTTTCCACGTGAATTCATTTTGTAACAACTGGAATATTTCACCTACCTTCTGTGGAAGATTCTCAGAGAATTTACAGCAGAAAATACCATTCTGTGTAAGCGGATTAGACTTTAATGATGCTGAGTGTTTTTTGTTTTATGCTTGTTTGTTTTTTACTTTCTGTGAGTTTATATTTTTATTAATAATAGAATGTTTCATAATGATTTTGTGATTAGTAAACTTCCCCAAATTCTTCCCAGACCCTCTCCACTTCTAATTCACACAAACCAATATCTTTACTGCTCTTTTTCATTATAATGACAAATCATAAATTAAACAAATTTTCAAAACAAAAAGAAAAGTAAAAGCAAAGAAAGGAAAAGAAAAAGAAAGGGAAAGAAAAGAAAAGAAAAGAAAAGAAAAGAAAAGAAAAGAAAAGAAAAGAAAAGAAAAGAAAAGAAAAGAAAAGAATGTGGGACAAATACAGATAAAGGAAAAAATAGTCAAACAGAAATTTCATAAGACACAAACATCAGAAAATATGAGTTATATTCAAAAGACTTATATGGTAAGATAAGATAAATATGCCAAGAAAAAGCACTATGATACAAATATTTTCCCATTGAATTTTTTTTTTTTGTATTGGCCACCTACTTCTGGGAATGGAGCCTGACCACAAAATGTCATTTTGTATACTGAGACTCTGTTCAAAAAATTAATTTTCTTCTGCTAGTAACAATTATTTGGAGATACCTTCAAGAGTAAGGGTGGAAGCTGTTACTCTATCTGGTTCTGACCTGTGCAGGCCCTGTGTATGCTGCTACAGTTTCCATAAGTTATGTGTGCATCAATACTGTGACTTACAACATCTTGTTTCATCAGTATTCATCATGCCCTCTGGTTCATACAGTTTTTCTACCTCCTATTCCACAGGGTCCATGAGCAGTAAGGGGAGAAAATTGTTGGAGATGTTCTATTTGGAGTAGAAGATGATTATTTTCTTATTTCTGATATATCTGCTGATGACAGTGTCTGAGGCTAAATGGCTCTCCATCCTCCTATCTCCATTTCCATAATGTTGAAGTGAACACAGGTTTACTCTCTTAAAATTCCCATATATATATTTTTAAAAATCTGTCTAAAGAATAAGTGATACGTCCCTGGGTCTGTGCACAGGAGCTGGAGAATAAGGAAAGAAGGTTTAAGCTCAGAGTTAAGCTTAAACAGAATTAAAAATAAACTGTTTTCTTTAATTAGCTTAAAATTTGTTTGGACACAGAAGAAACTGCAAGTGATGCATTTGTAGTTCAAAGTCAGAAGGGCATTTATACTGCAAAAGCTTCAGAGTTATCCAAAAAAGCATAACACTTACACCATGTATACACACTCACAAAACATACACATTCACACAAGAGTTCCATAACATCCAAAGAAACACAAACACTGCACAAAATAAATATACACACATACTTACAAAACATAAACATACACACAAAAACACAGACATACAAATAAACACATATACCACATACAACAAATACACAAAGTAGTAGAAAATATAGACATAAACATACACACATGCACACTTACATACACACACATGCACACTCACACATACACACACACACACACTCAACACAAGAGACTGTTCAAATATAAAATAAGAGGTTATTCAGCAATTAATAAGTAACATCATACTTCAATAATGTTGACATGTCAAATAATTCTCAGGAATAAGTTGTATCTAAAATTTTGCTCACAGGAATGTGCATAAATCTAAAATTTGAAAGCCTTCTTACTACTATAAAGCATGATTTAAACTGCCAGCACCTTTCCAAGTCTTCCCATTGTACTACTTTCAAATTGGAGCTCCTTTAGTACATTGGTGTATGTCAGCATCCCAAATATCCATTTTCAAAGATTATGATGTTAAGTATATGCAAGAAATTTTTCCATTTTTAAAATATTCGAAAGTAACATCAATAGTGTTATAATTAATGCTAACATTTTAATCTGCTGTGAAATCAGTAGAATATCTTTGTAACAGATAAATGTTATATTAGAGCATGTACAGGTTTTCATTATGTCTTCTACTGTTGGCCAGTGTGAAGGATGTTTCAATATTTGCTGAGTATACACTTCTGATTTACATTTCCCAAGGTAAAATAAAACATTGTTATTTTCATGCAGAGATACAACCTATGCTATTAAGTACTTTTATGTGAAACAGGCACACTGGCTATTCTGTTTTATGTCCTTTCAGTGACTACAAGGAAATGAATCTGAGAGTATGCCAAGATCTTACTGGTATAATGTTTAAAAGGCAATACTTTTGAGTAACGGGCATATGGCCATGAAACTAAACCCAATTAAAGAGTTGTCAGTTACAACAAACTCTGGCTTGTTCTGCAGAGTCAGATAATACCAAATTTGGAGCCCTGAACAATGTCAAGCAGGTGTTATACCATGGCAGCCCTGACAAAGATTGACTGAGTGCTAAATCATCATCTCTGAAATGCTTGTTTACTTCCTGATTGCTTGAAAATGTCTATCACTTTGGAAAAATATGCTTTCTGTCACATGGCTTAAAAATGCACATGTCTATCATATTTGCATAAATTAAAGTTAGAGGCTCAGAGATGTACTTCAGCTTTAAATAAGATATAAGCAAAACAAAGAGATTTCAATGTTTATTGAGGGAATTTTTGTTTGCTCTGATTATTAAGTTTAAAATCTCTATCATTAAAATGTGAAATATATATTGTTTGCAATTTATTTGTAAACAAAAATTTTACATTAATATTTATTTGAAAAATAACTTGATGCCCATTGTTTTAAAGACTTAAACTTCCTTACATCTTCCAATGTGTTATTACTTTTGGAAAAGTGGCAGTATTTAAAATAACACACACACACACACACACACACACACACACTATAATGTGCTCACAAAATTATTTAACTTTCTTTCCTTTCTCTTACTCTCTGTCTCTTTGTTCTTATATATTATTTTAAGGTAAAAAAGCCTGTGTTAGGTAGAAAAATAACGTATGAGAACACTGGTAGACTTCATAGACTCCATAAAATGGTGACTGCAAAGATTAGCAGCTAGATGTGTTGTGGTTACAATGGATGCTGTAATTGAGGTGTGTGTGATTATCATGTATCTTAGAGGCTCAAAATCTATTAGTATAGTCAACATATAATATGGAATGTAAAGGTATTTATTTTTTTGTTACTCATATTTCCGGATCACTCTACTTTTAGTTTCAAAATTACATTATACCTCATTTATAATTAAAGAATAGATTAAAAGAGCAAAAATGTCATCTCTAAGACTAGAATTACTTTCAAGACTCTTCCCCTTTTTCAGTTTTTCCTATGTTTTAGAAAGGAAGTCACTCAAATGAATAGTTCTTTGAAGACACCAATATTAAAATACCAATGTCTACATTTAACACAGTCACTTCTAGTGGCCAACATCTCAACACCATAATTTCCTGATGTCACAGTAGTATAATAAAAACATTATTCAATGTTATTCATTGAACATTATTCAAAATTGTTATTCTCAAATTACTTTTCATCTTATTTTTACAGTTGCAGTCATTCAACTTGTGAATTCCATGCTTTCCTTTTAACATTTTCAAAGTCACTGATTTGAAACTTTTGTACTTTCTGGTACAAATGTTTAAGATTTATAATTTTATGTAGTATCTAATGTACTATTTAATATATTGAAATATATTGTTTAATGATTTGAAGTTGAATAATATTTTTATCAATATTTCTAGTCTTTTGCTTTTATTAGTATATAATATATAAATATTTCAGGATTTTCAAACATTGACAAAGGATTGGTATGGGCATATTATTTTAAACAGACACAATGCACATATTTAACACATGGTTTGTCTTAGTGAATAGAAGAAATAATGGGTCTGATTTTGTCTGTCAGGTCCAGCTGGGGGCATAGTTAACAGAGGGGAGTTTTACTCTGTCCCATAGCCCAATCAACAGGCCCCTTGCTGTAGAGGCCTATGGAATCCCAGGAATATTCAGTTACATCTGTGCCACAGACAGCAGAGGTGAGCAGTGTGTTATTCCCTGAGCTCCATTGTCAGTGCCTAATTACCTCCCAGTGGAATCCTGCCATCATGAGGAATATCCAGCCAACACCAGTAACAACCAGATGGCTGAAATCCATCTGTGTAATAACATAGTCAACAAGATTCAGGCAAATATGGCACCACCAGAGCCCACATAACCTAACAGAGCAAGCCCTAGATATCCTAACACAGCTGGAACATAAGAATATGACCTTAAATGCAATATTCTAAAGATTGTAGAGGCCTTTAAAGAGGAAATAAATAAATCCCTTAAGGAAATTCAGGAAAACACAATCAAATAGGTGAAGGAAATGAGTAAAACTGTTCAAGAACTGAAAATGGAAATACAAGTAATATAGAAACAAACTGGGTGAATCTGGGAAATTAACCTAGAGACAAGAATAGGAACTACAGATCCAAGTATCACCATCATAATATAAAGGATGTCCCAAGAATTTCAGGGACAAAGATACTATTGAAGAAATAGATGCATCAGTCCAAGAAAATTTTAAATCTAAATAGTTTCAGACACATGTATTCAAGAACTGTAAGACACTATAAAAAGACCACACTGAAGAATAATAGGAGTAGAAGGAGAAGATGCCTGGTTCTAAGACACAGAAAATATTTTCCACAAGATCATAGAAGAAAGCATTCCCGACCTAAAAAAAGAGATTTCTATAAACGTGAAAGAAGGTTACATAATACCAAATAAATTGGACCATAAAAGAAAGTCCTCTAACCACATATTGATCAAAACACTAAATGTACTGAAAAATAAAGAAATACTGAAAGTTGCAAGGGGAAAAGACCAAGTAACATACTGACAACCCTGTCAGAATTACACCTGACACCAGACTCTAAAACAAAAAAAGGGTCTGGGAAGATAATTTACAGACCCTTAGAGACCAGAGATGTCTGCATTTCTTTCAGAGAGGAAAGAGGGTCAGAGTTTTGACTGTAGGATGACAACCTCTTCCCTTACTTGATGCCCTGACTTCTTGCTGAAGGTATTCTCTGTAAGTACCCTCACCCTACTGTTGGGCATTTCCTCTAAGTTTCCTCCCTTTGATTCTTAAGTCTCTCAATGCTCAGGTCTCTGGTGTATTCTGGAGGATCTCCCCAACGTCCTACTTCTTGAGGTTGCCTGTTTCCATTCTTTTTATTTTTTATTTTTTTAATTTTCTATATTCTTTGTATACATTCCAAATGCTCTTCCCCCACCACCACCATATATCCCATAAGTCCTCTTCCCTCCACCCATTCCCCAATCACCCCCTCCCATTTCTGTGTCCTAGAGATGGCTCAGCGGATAAGAGCACTGACTGCTCTCCCAAAAGTCCTGACTTCAAATCCTAGCAATCACATGGTGGCTCACAACCATACATAAGGAGATCTGAGGCCCTCTTCTGGTACATCTAAAGACACCTGCAGTGTACTTAGATATAACAATAAATACATCTTTAGTCGGGCAGTGGTGGCACATGCCTTTAATCCCAGCACTTGGGAGGCAGAGGCAGGCAGATTTCTGAGTTCAAGGCCAGCCTGGTCTGCAGAGTAAGATCACAACAGCCAGGGCTACACAGAGAAATCCTGTCTCAGAAAAGAAAACAAAACAAAAAGCCTGTTTCCATTGTTTCTGCTGGCTCTCTGGGCTTTAGTCCTTTCCTTCACCCAATACCAGGTCAGGTTCTCCTCTCCCCAGTCACCCTTTGTCCACTTCCCTCCCAGGTCCCTCCCTTCCTCCCCACTTGTAACTGCTTTCTTCTCCTTTGCAAGTGGGGCTGAGACATCCTCAATTGGGTCCTTCAGTTTTTTGAACTTTTTGATTTCTATGGACTGTATCTTTGGGTATTCTGTAATTTTTTTAGGCTAATATCCACTTATTAGTGAGTATATACCATGCATGTACTTTTGGTTCTGAGTTAACTCACTCAGGATGATATTTTCTAGTTCCATCCATTTTCCTGAAAAAACTCAGCATTCCTTTGTCTTAATAGCTGAGTAGTATTCCTTTGTATAAATGAAGCACATTTTCTGCATCGATTGTTCTCTCATGGGACATTTGGGTTGTTCCTAGCTTCTGGCTATCACAAACAAGGCCACTGTTAACATAGTTCAACACGGGCCCCTGGAACATGGTGAGACATCTTTTAGGTAATTTCCCAAGTATGATATTGCTGGGTCTTCAGGTAGATCCAATTTTAATATATTTTGTACCACCAGATTGATTTCCAGAGCAGTTGTACCAGTTTGCAATCCCACCAGCATTGGAAGAGTGTTATTTTAAATGATATATTCAAAGTAAATGCTACTATAAAGGAACAATTCCTATTAATGCATTTATGTGCGCTCAGAATACTTAAAAACACTTCAAGATAATCAGAATCACATATATGCCTGCTATGAGTACTAAGATGTAATGCCAAAAAGATTATCTCATTAGCTGATGGAACACATGAAGTAATTCTTCATACTTAATTGAACATGAATAGTTCATTGAAAATAGTCAATCATTTTTCAAAGAGGAAAATTGTATATCCTAAACATATATTTTCTAATTTAGCATATTTCTGTTTTTATATAGGTAGGAAAACAGACATGGTTCATGTTTCTTATTATAAAAGTAACATAAAATGGTCTAAATTTAATTTATTAAAAAACCTAGATCTAGAGAATTATAAAGAAGTCATGAGCATTCATTAGGGATGTTATTTTAGACATTTAGTTATATTTGTGAAGTAATTAAACTTTTTTACTTTTACCATTCTCAGAAATTCTCTTTATTTATACTATTCTCAATTTTTGGGTCACACTGTCCTAAGCCTCTAATTCCTGGTTTTCTAGTGGATCATAGAAAGCACACATATCGAAGGCCTTTGTTTTTGGTGTCCTCATCAAATTTTCTATATGTTACTGTTGAAGTGACTTCTGTCTCAAAGACAATGAGCTACCAGTTATATCAAGTCAAGCCAATTATATAAAGTGATTTTGTATTTGATTATATTATCACACCATGTTCTTCTAAGATATGATTTATTGAAAAGATATTTTATGGCCCTGTAGTCTGCCACCATCTTGGCAAGAGCAGCTCAACCAGATGGAGCCCTGTTGACTGAGATTGCCACGGTCCAGCCAGGGAAACTCCGGACCTGCAGGGAATCCTACAGTTAGACAGAGCCCCGTGACCTGCCACCATCTTCGAGCTGGTAGCTCAGCCAGGTATGCAGAGGGTACCTGAGTGAAGGATTACCCAGGGCATAGCCTGCCTGGGTGCCTTCCACACCAGGGAGCTCAACAGTGAAAGAAAATGCAAATAACAAAAAGCTTGTAACCCAAAAGATTCAGGAAATCCAGGACACAATCAGAATAACAAACCTAAGGATTATAGGTACAGATGAGAGTGAAAATAAGACTTAAAGGGCCAGCAAATATCTTCAACAAAATTATGGAAGAAAACTTCCCTAATCTAAAGAGAGAGTTGCCAATGAATATACAAGAAGCTTACAGAACTCCAAACAGACTGGACCAGAACAGATATAATTCCTGTCACATAATACTCAAAATATCAAATGTACTAAACAAAGAAAGATATTAAGAGCAGTAAGAGAAAAAGGCCAAGTAACATAGAAAAGAAGACTGATTAGAATTACATCAGACTTTCTCACCAGAGACCATGAAAGCTAGAAGATTTTGGGGAGGTCTCATACAGACTAAGAGAACACAAATGCCAGCCAAGATTACTATACCCAGCAAAACTCTCAATCACCATAGATGGGGAAACCAAGATATTACATGATAAAACCAAATTTACACAATATCTTTCCACAAACCCAGCCCTACAAAGGATAATAGGTAGAAAATATCAATACATGGAGGGAAACTACACCCAGGATGAAGCAAGATAGTAAACTTCTTTCATCAAACCCAAAAGAAGATAACCACTCAAATATAAAAATAACATAAAAAATAACAGGAAGTAATAATCAATACTCCTTAATATTTCAACATCAATGGACTCAATTCCTCAATAAAAAGACATAGAGTAACAGACTGGATACATAAAAAGGACCCAACATTTTGCTTCTTACAGGAAACACACCTCAGTGTCAAAGACAAACACTACCTCAGAGTAAAAGGCTAGAGAACAATTTTACAAGCAAATGGTCTTAAGAAACAAGCCAGAGTAGCCATCCTAATATCAGATAAAATTGACTTTAAACATAAAGTCATCAAAAGAGACACAGAACGACACTACTTACTGGTCAAAGCAAAAATCCACCAAGAAGAACTCTCCATTCTGAACATCTCTGCTCCAAATGCAAGGGCACCCTCATTCGTAAAAGAAACTTTACTAAAGCTCAAAGCACACATTGCACCTAACACAATAATTGTGGGCGACTTCAACACTTCACTCTCCTCAATGGACAGATCAGGAAAACAGAAATTAAACAGGGACACAGTGAAACTAATTGAAGCATTGGACCTATTGGATTTGCCAGGTATACACAGAACATTTCACCCTAAAGCAAAAGAATATACCTTTTTCTCAGCACCCCATGGTACATTCTCCAAAATCAACCATATAATTGGTCACAAGACAGACCTCAACAAATTTAAGAAGATAAAAATAATCCCATGCCTCCTATAAGATCACTATGGAATAAGAGTGGTCTTCAATAGCAAAACAAACAAACAAACAAACAAAACAGAAAAAAAAAACAAAACCAAAAAATGACAACAACAAAAAAAACAAAACAGAAAGCACACATACACATGGAGGCTGAATAATGCTCTACTCAATGATACCTTGGCCAAAGAAGAAATCAAGAAAGAAATCAAAGACATTTTAGAATTTAATGAAAATGAAGGCACAACATACCCAAATTTGTGGGAAAAAATGAAAGTAGGGCTAAGAGGAAAACTCATAGCCCTGAGTGCCTCCAAACAAAAACTGGAGAGAGCATACGATAGCAGCTTAATGGCACACCTGAAAGCCCTGGAACAAAAAGAAGCTAATTCACCCAGGAGGAGTAGATGATGGGAAATCATCAAACTAAGGGCTGAAATCAATCAAGTAGAAACAAAGAAAACCATACAAAGAATCAACAAAACTAGAAGCTGGTTCTTTGAGAAAATCAATAGATAAACCCTTAGCCAGACTAACCAAAGAGCACAGAGACAGTATCTAAATTAACAAAATTGGAAATGAAAAGGGAGATATAACAAGAGAAACAGGAAATTCAAAAAATCATCACATCCTACTACAAAAGGCTATACTCCACACAACTGGAAAATCTGGAGGAAATGGACAATTTTCTAGACAGATACCAAATACCAAAATTAAATCAGGATCAAATAGATCAACTAAACAGCCCCATAACCCCTAAAGAAATAGAAGCGGACATAGAAAGTCTCCCAACCAAGCAAAGCACAGGGCCAGATGGTTTTAGTGCAGAACACATCAAAAACATTATTCACTATGATCAAGCAAGCTTCATCCCAGGGATGCAAGGATGGTTAAATATACAGAAATCCATTAATGTGATCCACTACAAAAACAAAGTTAAAGAAAAAAACTACATGATTATTTCATTACATGCTGAAAAAGCATTTGACAAAATTCAGCATCCTTTCTTGTTAAAGTCTTGGAAAGAATGGGAATTCAAGTCCCATATCTAAACATAGTAAAAGTAATATACAGCAAACCAGTAGCCAACTTCAAATTAAATGGAGAGAAAATTGAAGCAATCCCACTAAAATCAGGGACTAGGCAAGGCTGACCCTTTCTCCATATCTTTTCAATATAGTGCTTAATGTTCTAGCTAGAGCAATTAGACAACATAAGGAGGACAAAGAGATACAAATTGGTAAGGAAGAAGTCAAGCTATTTGCAGATGATATGATAGTATACTTAAGTGACCCAAGAAAGCTCTACCAGAGAACTCCTACAGCTGATACACAACTTCAGCAAAGTGCCTGGTTATAAAATCAACTCAAGCAAATCAGTAGCCTTTCTATACTCAAAAGATAAGCAGGGTGAGAAAGAACTTAGGGAAATGACACCCTTCATAATAGCCACAAACAATATTAAGTATCTTGGGGTGACTCTAACCAAACAAGTGAAAGATCTGTATCAAAAGAACTTCGGGTCTCAGAAGAAGGAAAGCGAAGAAGACCTCAGAAAATAGAAAAAACTTCCATGCTCGTGGGTTGGCAGGATTAATATAATAAAATTGCCATCTTAGCAAAAGCATTCTACAGATTTAATGCAATGCCCATAAAAATCCCAACTCAGATCTCCACAAAGTTAGAAAGAGCAATTATGAAAGTCATCTGGAATAAGAAAAAACCCAGTATAGCTAAAACTATTCTCTACAGTAAAAGAACTTCCAAGGGAATCAATATCCTGGACCTCAAGCAGTACTACAGAGCAATAGCGTTAAAAACTGCATGGTTTTGGTACAGTGACAGGTAGATCAATGGAATAGGATTGAAGACCCAGAAATGAACCCACACATCTATGGTCACCTGATCTTTAACAAAGGAGCTGAAACCATCCAGTGGGAAAAAAGAGAGCTTTTTCAACAAATGTTGCTGGCTCAACTGGAGGTCAGCTTGCAGAAGAATGCGCATTGATCTATTCTTTTTTTTTCCTTCTTTTTTTCCCTTCTTTTTTTATTGAATATATTCTATATTTACAATTCATTTCCCTTTTTCTGGTTACCCACCCCCACAAAGGTCCCACATGCCCTTTTCCCTCCCCCTGCTCCCTCTTCCACCCCTTCCCTCTTCCCTGTTCTTGTATTCCCCTACACTGATGCTTTGATCCTTTCCAGCACCAGTGTCCACTATTCTTATCTCCTTGTACTAAACTCAACTCCATGTGGATCAAGGACCACCACATAAAACAAGACACAATGAAAATAATAGAAAAGAAACTGGGGGAAGACCCTTTAGAACATGGGCACAGGGGAAATACTCCTGAATAGAACACCAACATCTTATGCTCTAAGGTCAAGAATTGACAAATGGGACCTCATAAAATTACAAAGTTTCTGTAAGGCAAAGGACACTGTTAATAGGACAAAAGAGCAACCAACAAATTGGGAAAGGATCTTCACCAACCCCACATAAGACAGAGGGCTAATATCCAATATATACAAGGAACTCAAGAAGTTAGTCTCCAGAGAGCCAAACAACCCTATTAAAAATGGGGTACAGAGCTAAACAAAGAATTTTCACCTGAAGAAATTTAGATGGCTGAGAAGCATCTTAAGAAATGTTCAGCATCATTAGTCATTAGGGAAATGCAAATCAAAACAACCCTGAGATTTCACCTCTCACCAGTCAGAATGGCTAAGATTAAAAACTCAGGAGACAGGACGTGTTGGCAAGGATGTGTAAAAAGAGGAACAGTCCTCCACTGCTGGTGGGATTGCAAGTTGGTACAACAACTCTGGAAATCAGTCAGGTGGTTCCTCAGAAAACTTGGCACGACACTTCTGGAGGACCCTGCTATACCACTCCTGGGCATATACCCAGAGGATTCCCCAGCATGTAATAAGGATACATGTTCCACTTTGTTCGTAGCAGCCCTATTTATAATAGCCAGAAGCTGGAAAGAACCCAGATGTCCCTCAATGGAGGAATGGGTACAAAAAATATGATATATATACACAATGGAGTATTATTCAGCCATTAGAAACAATGAGTTCATGAACTTCTTAGACAAATTGATAGAGCTGGAGAACATCATCCTAAGTGAGGTAACCCAATCTCAAAAGAACACTCATGGTATGCAGTCACTGATAAGTGGATATTAACCTAGAAGACTGGAATACCTAAGACACAATCCACATATCAAATGATGTCCAAGAAGAAGGAAGGAAGGGCCCCTGACTCTGGAAAAGGCTTAATGCAGCAGTGTAGGGAAATACCAGAACAGGGAAGAGGGAAGAGATTAATGGGGGAACAGGGGAAGGGAAAAAGCTTATGGGACTTGCGGGGAGTGAGGAGCCTGGAAAGGGAAAAATCATATGAAATGTAAATTAATATATCGAATAAAAATATTTAAACACACACACAAAGAAAATATATTTTATTTAGCTACAATTGAACACCCTCCCCTCCTCCATGGATACAGGTGAAACATTACATTTTCAAATGTGTGCTAAGAAAAAACAATAATAAAATAAATTAATTAATGAGCTTGGAGGATGACTTATTTGGTAAATGATATCTACCAAAAGGCATTGGGATTTGCATTCAGGATCGAGATAAACAGAATGCCATGGTGGCATGTACATGCAAACCCAGAATTGAAGGGAAGGGTGGAGACAAGCAGAGCCATTTGGTTCCTTGGCTATCTAGTCTAGCTGAGTTAATGAGCTTCGCGTTAAGGGTAGACATCCTCCCTAAAACTAAAAGTGGATAACATGACCATTTAGCCAAACAATAATAGTTAAGTTTTGCCTGTAGAATACAAAACTTCCCAACAGTGGTCTCGTGATCAGGTAGGTTTACAATACAAGGCAATTTTTTGTCTGCCAATGTAACCACAAAATAATTGGATATCCTTGTAAGTCTAATATCACAGGGTACATCTTGCTTGGCATTTTGTAATTGGAACTGACAGGATTTAGAGCTGAGGAAGACTCTTGATCACTTTTAAAGAGTATCCATCGCAAGTTGCAGCTCTATGAATGTTAGCCAGCATACCGGAAGCTTCCAGAACAGATTCTCTTTGATTCTTCTCTTTCCTGTGACCTGCGTTTGCATCTTCACCCATAGGGGCAAAACATGACTTCTCAGTTTGGGGCAATAAAGAACAACTGAAAATAGCCCATATTGCCTTGTGACCTATGCGTTCTCTCTGGCAAACAGTTCATAGGGATTTCAGGATTTATTCTAGGATGCTTATTTAATTATCTATTGATTCTTGGGGAGTGTACCCCCAGAAATGGAGAACCCCTTTTATTTAAACTCCCTGAAATCATGTTAATAAGTTTAGAATATAAAAATTTTACTTTTCTTCTTTTTCATATCTAATTAATTTTAGTTGTGCCCCCTCCCCCACTCTCCTTCTTCAGCCCTATCCTCCTACTAATTTTTTGTGTAGACATTTCTACCATCACTGTTCTTCCCCTTCAGTTTCATGGTCTTTGTGTTCTAATCTCTCTTCTATCTGAAAACAACATTTTAAAATAACCTCTTTCTATAATAACTTTTATCTTCCTGTCATTTAAAACTAAATACACTCTAGATTTATAGGGGAAATTATAATGGGAGAATTGGCATTTTTGTTCAGAGACCTGAGTAACATTAATCAATATTACATATTTTCCTCTAAATTCCATATTTTATATTGCTTATTAGAGCACAATGCGATTTCATTGCATTTATGCACTGTATTTTCATAATTGATTCATTTGTTTTCATGGGTACCTAAGCTGGTTACATTTCCTGGCAATTAGGAATATAGGAACAATGGAGAAGGATGTGCTTATAGCTCTTTTCCAAGGCAAAGAGTCTCTTTAGTGTATGAAGAGTAGTGAGATACATGGTAATATGTTTTTCTGGTTACAGTTCCACACTGATTTCTATAATAGCTACACATATATACACATGTAACAATGGTGAATACAAGTAATTATTTTCCACATTATCACTAGAAGTGTTTCACTTGTTTTCTTGATACTATCCATTCTGATGAAAGGAAAATATAAAGCATATTCTATATTACTTATGAACTGAATAAATTTTCCAGAGTTTGTTTTGAACATATTTATCAAATATAAAGGGACACAGCTGTTTCAATTTTCTCTCTGGTACCTGTGCTCAGTTCCTTGATTGAATAGCTTGTTTTGCAGCAGTTTAGACCGTATTGATCATTATAGTTTAAGGTTTGGGTTGGGGGATGTTCTAGGAATTCTTGGAGACTTGGAATGGAGGAAGCTCCCAAAAGTCAATGTGGGTGACCCCTTTAGCTGACATGCATAGCAGTTGGGATATGGAACCTAAGAAGCCACCTCCTATAGCTAGGCAGGACCTGTGGAGGGATAAGGATAACAAATTTAACCAAACAATTGTCCTGTCTTTAAGAAATGCAGCGTGAGCCGGGCGTTGGTGGCGCACGCCTTTAATCCCAGCACTAGGGAGGCAGAGGCAGGTGGATTTCTGAGTTCGAGGCCAGCCTGGTCTACAGAGTGAGTTCCAGGACAGCCAGGGCTACACAGAAAAACCCTGTCTCTAAAAACAAAAAAAAAAAAAAAAAAAAAAAAAAAAGAAAAGAAAAGAAAAGAAAAGAAAAAAAAAAAGAAATGCAGCGTGAACAGTAGAACAGAGAATGAAGAAATGACCAAAAAATAATCTGTCCAACTCAAGGCCCATCTCATGGGCAAGTAATACTCTCTGAAACTATTAATCATACTCAGTTATACTTATGGACAAGAGCATAGCATGACTATCCTCTGAGAGGCTCTACCCAGCAGTTGACTGAAACAGATGAAGATACACATAACCAGTCATTGGACAGACATCCATGACACTTATTGAAGATTTGGGGAAGACCAACAGAGTCATCTGAGCTGGATCCTGGGGAGCCAACACAAATACCATGCAACAGCTAGACCTTGGCCCCCAAACATGCAGCAGATGTGCATCTCAGTTTCCATGTTCTTTTATTGTTGAGAATAGTTTTCACTACCTCTGGGGTTTTTGTTATTCCACATGAATTTGGAAATTGCTCTTTCTAGCTCTATTAAGAACTGAGCTGTAATTTTGATGGGGGTTGCGCTGAATCTCTGGATTGCTTTTCGCAAGATGGCCATTTATATTATATTAATCCTTTTTTTAATTTTCTATATTCTATGTTTACATTCCAAAGGTTTTCCCCTTTCCCAATTACCCCCCCACCATATGTCCCATAATTCCTCTCCCCCCTGCTATTCCCCACTCATTCCCCCCCCCCACGATTTCTCTGTACTGGGTCTACAATACTGGATCCAATCTTTACAGGCCCAGGGTCCTCTCCATTCTTCTTCTTGGAAGTCATTTGACTTGCTAATTGTGTCTTGAGTATTTAGGGCTTCTGGGCTCATTAATATCCACTTATCAGTGATTGCATTTCATGTGTATTCTTTTGTGATTGGGTTAGCTCACTTAGGATGATATTTTCCAGATCTAACCATTTACCTACAAATTACATGAGTTCATTATTTTTAATTGCTGAGTAGTACTCCATTGTATAAATATACCACATTTTCTGTATCCATTCCTCTTTTGAGGGATATCTTGGCTCCTTCCAATTTCTGGCTATTATAAACAAGGCTGCTATAAACATAGTGGAGCATGTGTCTTTATTGTATGCAGAGGAATCCTCTGGGTATATGCCCAGGAGTGGTATGCTAGGGTCCTCTGGAAGTGACATGCCCAGTTTTCTGAGGAACCGCCACACTGATCTCCAGAGCGGTTTTACCATTTTGCAATCCCACCAACAGTGGAGGAGTGTTCCTCTTTCTCCACATCCTCGCCAGCACCTGTTGTCTCTTGAGTTTTTAATCTTAGCCATTCTGACTGGTGTGAGGTGGAATCTCAGGGTTGTTTTGATTTGCATTTCCCTGATGACTAATGATGTTGAACATCTCTTAAGGTGTTTCTCGGCCATCCGAATTTCTTCTGGTGAAAATTCTTTGTTTAGCTCTGTACCCCATTTTTTGATAGGGTTATTTGATTCTTTGGGGTCTAACTTCTTGAGTTCTTTGTATATATTGGATATTAGCCCTCTGTCGGATGTGGGGTTGGTGAAGATCATTTCCCACTTTGTTGGTTGCCGTTTTGTCCTTCTGACAGTGTCCTTTGCCTTACAGAAACTTTGTATATTATATTAATCCGGCCAATCCATGAGTCTGGGAGATCTTTCCCTCTTCTGAGATCGTCAATTTCTTTCTTCAGAGACTTGATATTCTTGTCAAACAGATCTTATACTTGCTTGGTTAAAGTGATACCATGGTATTTAATATTATTCATGACTATTGTAAAGGGTATCATTTTCCTAATTTATTTCTCAGCCTTTTTAATCCTTTGTGTACAGGACGGTAACTGATTTGTTTTGACTAATTTTATATCTAGGCACCTTGCTGAAGTTGCTTACCTGTTTTGGGAGTTCTCTGGTGGAATTTTTTTCAGGTCACTTAACTGTACTATCATATAATCTGCAAATAGTGATAGTTTGACTTCTTCCTTTGCAATTTTTATCCCTTTGACCTCCATTTGTTTTCTAATTGTTCTAGCTATACCTTCAAGTACTATATTGAGTAGAAGAGAGAGATTGGGCAGCCTTGTCTAGTCCCTGATTTTAGTAGGATTGTTTCAAGTTTCTCTCCATTTAATTTGATGTTGGGTCTATTTCCATTTATAATTATTAACCAGTTATTCCAGCACCATTTATTAAAAATGCTTTCTTTTTTCCATTGTATTTTTTGGCTTCTTTGTCAAAGATCAAGTGCCTGTAAGTGTGTGGCTTTATTTCAGCGTCTTCAGTTCTATTCCATTGACAAACATATCTGTTTCTGTATGAATACCTTGCAGTTTTATCCCAATTACTCTGTAGTAAAGCTTGAGGTCAAGGATAATGATTTCCCCCAGCCATTCTTTTATTTTTAAGAATTGTTTTGGACTTTTTTTTTTTTTGCCTTTCCAGATGAATTTGAGAATTGCTCTTTCTAACTCTATGAAGAATTGTGTTGGGATTTTGATGGGAATTGTATTGAATCTACAGATTGCCTTTGGTAGGATTAATATTAGTTACTGATTTGCTATATATTGTTTTGATTGTGTCTAGGTATGGGCCTTCATTTCCTGATATTACAAAGACATTTATTATGAAGGGATGTTGAATTTTGTCAAATGCTTTTCCAGCATCTAATGATCATGTATTTTTTTCCTTTGGTATGGTAGATTACATTGATATATTTCCATATATTGATTGATCCCTGCACCCCTGGGATGAAGTCTACTCGATCTTGGTGAATGATTGTTTTGATGTGTTCTTCGATTCTGTTTGCAAGTTTTACCTCAACAAGGGTAATTGGTCTGAAATAGTCTTTGTTTGGCTTAAGTGTAATTGTGTCTTCAAATAAAAAACCGAATTGAGTAGTGTTCCCTCTGTTTCTATTTTGTGAAATAATTTCAAGATTATTGGTATTAGGTCTTCTATAAAGGTCTGATAGAGTTCTGCATTAAAAACATTTGGTCCTGTGCCTTTTTTATTTTGAGACTTTCAGTGATTACTTCTATTTCTTTTGGGGTTATGGGACTGTTTAGATGGTCTATCTGATCCTGATTTAACTTTGGCATTTGATGTCTGTCTAGGAAATTGTCCATTTCAACCAGATTTTCTAGTTGTGTTGAGTTTAGGCTTTTGTAGAAGGATCTAATGATTTATTTTAATTTCCTCAGTTTCTGTTGTTATAGCTCCCTTTTCATTTCTGATTTTGTTAATTTGGATACTCTCTCTGTGCCCTCTGGTTAGTTTGGCTAAGGGTTTATCTATCTTGTTTTTCTCAAAGAACCAGCTCCTGGTTTTGCTGATTCTTTGCATGGTTCCTTTTGTTTCTACTTGGTGGATTTTAGCCCTGACTTTGATGATTTCCTGCCTTCTACTCCCAACAGATTGGGAAAAGATCTTTATCAACCCTAAATCTAATAGAAGGCTAATATCCATTATATAGAAAGAACACAAGAAGTTAGACTACAGAGACCCAAACAATGCTATTAAAAAGGGGATACAGAGGTAAATAAAGAATTTTCAACTGAGGAATATTGAATGGTGAAGAAACACCTAAAGAAATGTTCAACATCCTTAGCCATCAGGGTTGAGGATGTGGAGAAAGAGGAACATTCCTCCATTGCTGGTAGGATTACAAGCTGGTACAACCACTTTTGAAATCAGATTGGTGGTTGCTCAGAAAACTGGACATTATATTACCTGAGGACCCAGTTATACCATTCCTGGGCATATACCCAAAAGATTCTCCAACATATAACAATGATACATGGCCCAATATGTTCATAGCAGCCTTATTTATCATAGACAGAAGCTGGAAAGAACCAAGATATTCAACAGAGGAATGGATACAGAAAATGTGTTTGGTATTTTTACCAATGGAGCTATTAAAAACAATGCTTTCATGAAATACTTAGGCAAACACATGAAACTACTAAATATCATCCTTAGAGAGTTAACCAATCACAAAAGAACACACATGGCATGTACTCACTGATAAATCCAAAAGCTTGAAATACCCAAGGTATGATTCATAGACTACATGAAGCTCAAGAAGAAGGAAGATCAAAGTGTGGATACTTCAGTCCTTCTTAGAAGGGGGACAAAATGCCCATGGGATCAAATATGGAGACAAAGTGTATAGCAGAGACTGAAAGAAAGGCAATCCATAGACTTCTCAACTTGGGGATCTATCACATATACAGTCACCAAACCAGACACTATTGTGGATGCCAACAAGTGCTTGCTGACAGGAGCCTAATACAGCTGTCTCTGGAAAGCCTTACAAATACAGATGCAAATACATACAGCCAACCATTGGACTTAGAGCAGGGTCTCCAGTGGAGGAGTTAAAGGGCTGAAGAGCTGAAGGGTTTTGCAACCCCATCGAAAGAACAACAATATCAACCAACCAAACCCCCCAGCACTCCCAGTGACTAAATCACTAGCCAAACAGTACAGATGGAGGGACCCATGGCTCTAGCTCCATATGTAGCAGAGGATGTCCATGATAGGCATCAATTTGAGGGGAAGTCCTCAGTCCTATGAAAGCTAGATAGATGCCCAAGTGTAGGAGAGTTTGAGGGTGGGGATGGGATTAGTGGGTAGGTAGAGGAACACACTCATAGAATCAGAGGGAGGGGGTTTCCAGGAGGGGGGAAACTGGTAAAAGGGATAACATTTGAAAAGTTAATAAAGAAAAATATCCTACTCCCGCAAAAACAAACAAACAAAACAAAACAAAAAAAAATCCCTACATTCTATAAAACACACACACAAAAAAAACCAGCACAACAAAGAAACATACAAAAACCAGATTCTAATGGAATAAAAGATTTTTAGGAAATACTCTAAAAAATGTATTTCCAAACTTAGAAAATACAGAAATGCAGAAATTAATAAATGTTTATGTCTAAAGAAAATCAAACTCAGAGGATAAATCATTTTTTTTATATTTTGTTATTTTCTTTTAAATTTTTATTTTCTATATTCTTTGTTTACATTCCAAAGGCTTTCCTCTTTCCCAGTCCCCCCCCACCATATAGTAATAAAAATTAAAGCTTTAATTACAGTCTCAAGCAAAAATAAATCCAGAACTAATACGTTCTCTATTAAACTGTAGAGATTCATTACAACCCTAGTAAAAATATAAACAATCTTCTTCAGGAAAAAAAAAAACTTGTAAAATTTGATGTGGACTCAGTAGAGACTTTGGAGTGCCAAAATAGATCTGAACTCTTAACAATAGATATTGGATATTTATCAATATCTTATCTAATTATTTTTAAGATTTTTTTCTTTTTTTATTGGATATATTCTATATTTACAATTCATTTCCCTTTTTCAGGTTCCCCACCCCCAAAGGTCCCACATGCCCTTTTTCCTCCCCCTGTTCCCTCATCTACCCTCTGCCACCTCCCTGCTCTTGTACTCCCCCACAATGATGCTTTGGTCCATTCTAGCACCAGTGTCCACTCCTTTCTTCTTGTCAGACATCACTTGGTATGTGATTTGTGTCTTTGGTGTTCCAAGATTCAAGGCTAATCCGCTTATCAGTGACTGCATACCATGGGTATTCTTTTGAGACTGGGTCACCTCACTTAGTATGATGTTCTCCAGGTCCATCCATTTCTCTAAGAATTTCATGAATTCATTGTTTCTAATGGCTGAATAGTATTTCATTGTATATATATACCATATTTTTTAATCCATTCCTCCATTGAGGGACATCTGGGTTCTTTCCAGCTTCTGGCTATTATATATAAGGCTGCTATGAACATAGTGGAGCATGTATCCTTATTGCATGCTGGGGAATCTTCTGGGTATATTCCCAGGAGTGGTTTGGCTGGGTCCTCCAGAAGTATCACGTCCAGTTTTCTGAGGAACCTCCAGACTGATTTCCAGAGTGGTTGTACCAGCTTGCATTCCCACAAGCAGTGGAGGAGTGTTCCTCTTTCTCCACATCCTCGCCAACACCTGATGTCTTCTGAGTTTTTAATCTTAGCCATTCTGACTGGTGTGAGGTGAAATCTCAGGGTTGTTTTGATTTGCATTCCCCAATGACTAAAGATGTTGAACATTTTTAAGGTGTTTCTCAGCCATCCCAATTTCTTCAGGTGAAAAGTCTCTTTTTAGCTCTGTACCCCATTTTTGGATAGGGTTATTTGGTTTTCTGGGGTCTAACCTCTTGAGTTCTTTGTATACATTGGAGATTAGCCCTCTGTCGGATGTGGGGTTGGTGAAGATCTTTCCCCAATTTGTTGGTTGCCGATTTATCATTTTGACAGTGTCTTTTGCCTTACAGAAACTTTGTAATTTTATGAGGTCCCATTTGTCTATTCTTGCTCTTAGAGCATAAGCAATTGGTGTTCTGTTCAGGAATTAAGATTTTTAATATTATAGTATAATTACATAATATTTTCTTCCCATTTCATGTCTCTACCCCTCTTGTCTTGCTTTCAATGATGTCTTTTTTCATTAATTGTTGTTATACTGTAGAAAACAATAACCAAGCCAAATATGGTAATATTGAACCCATTTACAATTGATATATCTACATTAATATACATGCAATTAAAGCTCAGGAATCATTGAAGAAGAGGTGGTAGAAGTTTCTAAGAACCAAAGGAGCAGGGAATTTTCTGTGAGTTTCTGTCTCCTACAAATGATCACAACATTTTCCATTAAGTCTTATCTAATTTGAAAGTAATAATATTTTTGTTTTGTTTATGGATGATTATTTCTGCATCAAAAATTGGTGCAGATATTTATATTTGCAGTTAGAATTATTTTATTTATTTTAAAATAGTTAAGAGTTGTAGATACTTCATGGAAACATGAGCCTCAGTATTCTTACTGTTGTACACTATTGATTAAATTATAGTTGGGAAGCTGATGTTTGAATCTCCAGTGATGAACTTTTGGAAACTTAATGTTATTTATCTCTACACAAGGAGAAAAATTGGATTTTTCACAATAAAACAGTTGACAATCCCTGAATTTGAAGTTACTTTGAAAGGCACACCACTCCAGCTGTTAGGTTTAAAGGAATGCTGAAGGAGCAGAAGTTCTATGACTGATATTGTCTCACTTGTTTGATTACAGTGATTTGGAGGAAAAAAGTAGGGCAGACTACTTTTCTTGATACTGTCTAAACAAAATTACAGAGGAATCTACTTTAGTGTCGGGTTATAAAAATGTCCTTCTAGGAGATGAATTCAAATACGCAAAAACGGGCTTCTCAGTATTAACATGGCAAAACACCTCATGTTGTAGCAGGACTGCACACATTGTCTCTCGTGGCCTCACAGTGACTGTAACACACATATTTAAGTTACTTCTGACAGAATGTCAAAGAAATCGACCAAAAAATACTTCATTCTTCTCATAGTTTGACTTGATGAGAAAATGACTTTCTATGGCTGATTTTACAATTTATACTGATTATAACCAAATCAAAACTTTATTAATGGCCATTTTTACTATATTGATCCTGCCAATCCAGGAGCAAGAAATATTTTTCCATCTCCTGAGGTCTTCTTCGATTTCTTTCTTCAGGGACTTGAAGTTCCTGTCATACAGATCTTTCACTTGTTTGGTTAGAGTTACGCCAAGGTACTTTATGTTGTTTGTGGCTATTGTGAAGGGTGTTATTTCCCTAACTTCTTTCTCAGCCTGCTTGTCCTTTGAGTACAAGAAGGCTACTGATTTGCTTGAGTTAATTTTATAACCAGCCACGTTGCTGAAGTTGTTTATCAGCTGTAGAAGTTCTCTGGTGGAGTTTTTTGGATCGCTTAAGTAGACTATCATATCATCTGCAAATAATGATACTTTGACTTCTTCCTTTCCAATTTGTATCCCTTTGACTTCCTTATGTTGTCTGATTGCTCTCGCTAGAACTTCAAGTACTATATTGAAAAGATATGGAGAGAGAGGACAGCCTTGTCTAGTCCCTGATTTTAGTGGAATTGCTTCAAGTTTCTCTCCATTTATTTTGATGTTGGCTACTGGTTTGCTGTAGATTGCTTTTACTATGTTTAGGTATGGGCCTTGAATTCCTGCTCTTTCCAAGACTTTTAGCATGAAAGGATGCTGAATTTTGTCAAATGCTTTTTCAGCATCTAATGAGATGACCATGTGGTTTTTTTCTTTTAGTTTGTTTATGTAGTGGATTACATTGATGGATTTCCGTATATTGAACCATCCCTGCATTCCTGGAATGAAGCCTACTTGAAGCAATCTACAGATTCAATGCAATCCCCATCAAAATCCCAAATCAATTCTTCATAGATCTAGAAAGAGCAATTCTCAAATTCATCTGGAGCAACAAAAAACCCAGGATAGCTAAAACTATTCTCAACAATAAAAGGACTTCTGGGGGAATCAATATCCCTGACCTCAAGCAGTACTACAGAGCAATTGTGTTAAAAACTGCATGGTATTGGTACAGCAACAGGCAGGTAGATCAATGGAATAGGATTGAAGACCCAGAAATTAACCCACAGACTTATGGTCACTTGATCTTTGATAAAGGAGCCACAACCATCCGGTGGAAAAAAGATAGCCTTTTCAACAAATGGTGCTGGTTCAACTGGAGGTCAACATGCAGAAGAATGCGAATTGACCCACTCTTATCTCCTTGTACTAAGATCAACTCCAAGTGGATCAAGGACCTCCACATAAAACCAGACACACTGAAACTATTAGAAAAGAAACTTGGGAAGACCCTGGAGGACTTGGGCACAGGGGAAAAGTTCCTGAACAGAACACCAATAGCTTATGCTCTAAGATCAAGAATCGACAAATGGGACCTCATAAAATTACAAAGTTTCTGCAAAGCAAAGGACACTGTCAGAAGGACAAAACGGCAACCAACAAAGTGGGAAAAGATCTTCACCAACCCCACATCCGACAGAGGGCTAATATCCAATATATACAAAGAACTCAAGAAGTTAGACCGCAAAGAACCAAATAACCCTATCAAAAAATGGGGCACAGAGCTAAACAAAGAATTCTCACCAGAAGAAATTCGGATGGCCGAGAAACACCTTAAAAGATGTTCAACACCATTAGTCATCAGGGAAATGCAAATCAAAACAACCCTGAGATTCCACCTCACACCAGTCAGAATGGCTAAGATTAAAAACTCAAGAGACAACAAGTGCTGGCGAGGATGTGGAGAAAGAGGAACACTCCTCCACTGTTGGTGGGATTGCAAAATGGTAAAACCGCTCTGGAAATCAGTTTGGCGGTTCCTCAGAAAATTGGGCATGTTACTTCCAGAGGACCCTGGCATACCACTCCTGGGCATATACCCAGAGGATTCCCCTGCATGCAATAAGGACACATGCTCCACTATGTTTATAGCAGCCTTGTTTATAATAGCCAGAAATTGGAAGCAGCCCAAATATCCCTCAAAGGAGGAATGGATACAGAAAATGTGGTATATTTATACAATGGAATACTACACAGCAATTAAAAATAATGAATTCATGCAATTTGTAGGTAAATGGTTAGACCTGGAAAATATCATCCTGAGTGAATTAACCCAATCACAAAAGAATGCACCTGAAATGCAATCACTGATAAGTGGATATTAATGAGCCCAGAAGCCCTAAATACTCAAGACACAAATAGCAAGTCAAATGATTCCCAAGAAGAAGAAAGGAGAGGACCCTGGGCCTGTAAAGATTGCTTCCAGTTTAGTAAAGAAACCGAGGGGGGAGGGGGAATTATTGGGGAACAGATGGGGGGGAGAGGAACTATGGGAACTATGGTGGGTGGGAACTGGGAAAGGGGAAAGCCTTTGGAATGTAAACATAGAATATAGAAAATAAAATTAAAAAAAAAAAAACTTTATTAATTTCATAAGCATTCTTAGATTAGTAAATAACAATTGTCCACTAACTGTGCTTTCCTCTTGTCTTTATAAACTTTTCCTAATGTGCAGAACTATAAACATTAAATAAATAAGTATACTCTATGGCAGATATTCTTTGCATGAAATATTACTTATTATATTTTAATATTTTATAACACATAAATCGCTTTCTACTAAAATACATTCTTAAGGTTGCTATAAACAAAAACATAGGCGGTGTCTTAGTTTGTGTTTTTCTGCTGTGAACAGATACAATGACCAAGGCAACTCTTATAAGGACAACATTTAATTGGGGCTGGGGCTGGCTTATAGGTTCAGAAGTTCAGTCTATATTCATCAAGGCAGGAACATGGCAGCAACCAGGCAGGCAAGGTGCAAAAGGAGCTGAGAGTTCTACATCTTCATCTGAAGGCTTCTAGAAGAACACTGGCTTCCAAGCAGCTAGGATGAATATCTTAAAGCCCACACCCACAGTGACACACCTCTGCCAACAAGGCAACACCTTCTAATAGTGCTACTCCCTGGGCCAAGCACACAAACCATCACAGAAGGTTAAGAGTATGTCACAATATTTCATAATAGTGACATGCTGAAAGGAATAATTCAGTGAAGTGTTTTACTAAGCACAGAGAAAAACTATAGCCTTCTGATATATCATTACATGGCAATTTTCAGTTATCTTTTCCTGGTTTATGAAGAAAGTGATCCTGTGTTACTTTTTCTGGATCAGCCTTTCACATATTCAGCTATATTTACCTGAACATTTATGAAATATTTAGTTAATAAATTGCTAAAATTTCTAACAATGCTCTCTTTTTCCTTTGCTTTCCACTTTTAACCATGGAATACTTAACATCTAATAGGGGAAGTAATCAGTCTAAAATTTTTATGTATAAATTTTTGTTGAAAGAAAAGTTAGTTGTCATTTTTTCTGTTTATGCAATATCCATGTGGCTAATTTTTTTCAGTTGCCTCACTCTCCAAAATAAAAGTATGAATTGCAGTGTTTGCTATCTAACTGGATATGGCAATATAAACTTCAATGTCTTTTATGGTTCATTACTTTCTCAAAGGCATCCTACTCAAAACTTTTGATAAATTAAAAAAATTCATTTCTTCTACATATCATGCAACTGTATAACATTTAGGATGAAATTAAATTTCTTGTTAATCTGTTCAATACTGGCTCATAATGCAGGTATCACTTCAGAGATCAGCTCTATTAAAGCTCACTATAAACATCCATACTGCATGTAGCAAATGAGAACTATATCTGTAGTTACATTTGAAACATTTTTATGATTTTCATCTTACTTTGGAATGTCACATAAAACAAAATAAGATGAACAACAATGGAGAACTTATTTTCCCAAAACAGTTATTATTTGAAATTCTGAGGAATTTTCTTTATTATTCATCTTTCTTTTAATATGTGTAGACATTTATGTGACAGCAGGTGCCTTACACTCTAGCGAAACATCAGCAATCATTATTGAGCCTTGTATTAGGTCAGACCTCATTGAAGATCCCTCTTCCCATGAGTGTCTAACAACTAATCAGTAAACTTTTAATGATGGAAACAAATTCCCCTTTGCCTATTATATTAGAGAATGGACACTATGTGGAATATATTCATGATAGCTGGATACTATCATGCCACAGATTTAATAGAAGAATGCTGCTTGGAAGTCACTGCATAGTCTGAGTAGTTTTATGCCAATTTATCAAAGCTAGAGTCTTTTAAAACTAGAAATATCAATTGAGAAAATGCCTCTGCTGTGAGCTATAAGTTAACCTTTAGCAATCCTCTTTCTTTATGATGGATGTGTGTGTATGGGTGGGGGAGGGTTGGATGAGTATCAGCTCATTGTGGTCAAAGCCACCCTGGGTAAATAGTCTTGGATACTATTGGATACAGTTGCAGCAAGTCATTAAGATGCTCAAGTCATTAAGTAGCATCCTTCCATGGCCTATGCATCAGTCTAGGTTTCTATCTGGAAATACTGCTTTGACTCCTTTTGGTAATGGATTGTGATGTGGAACTGTATACTTTCAATAACCCCTTCCTCAAAAGGTTTATTTGGTCATGGTATTTTTTTCATATTGATAGAAGCTCTAAGAGAGAAAATTTTACCAGGAATGTGATCTATGACAAATATGACTCAATGTTTAAGGGAGTTTTGTAGTTGAATTTGAACTTTGGACCAGAGAAACCATTACATTTTTAGAGAAAAATGGTGTTATGGGGACAAGGAGATAATACTGCAAGAATTGTGGAAAACTGGAGCCTGCATTATAATGTTACAGGTAAAAGATAAAGAGTCCCCCAAATGCAGTAACAGGTTCATTTCTGTGAACTCTTTGTTGTGAATCTGTGTTGTCTGGTCAGAACGGAGCTAAACAAAGAATTTTCACCAGAAGAAATTCAGATGGCCGAGAAACACCTTAAGAGATGTTCAACATCATTAGTCATCAGGGAAATGCAAATCAAAATAACCCTGAGATTCCACCTCACACCAGTCAGAATGGCTAAGATTAAAAGCTCAAGAGACAACAAGTGCTGGCGAGGATGTGGAGAAAGAGGAACACTCCTCCACTGTTGGTGGGATTGCAAAATGGTAAAACCGCTCTAGAAATCAGTTTGGTGGTTCCTCAGAAAATTGGGCATGTCACTTCCAGAGGACCCTGGCATACCACTCCTGGGCATATAGCCAGAGGATTCCCCTGCATACAATAAAGACACATACTCCACTATGTTCATAGCAGCCTTGTTTATAATAGCCAGAAATTGGAAGGAGCCCAAATATCCCTCAAAGGAGGAATGGATACAGAAATTGTGGTATATTTATACAATGGAATACTACTCAGCAATTAAAAATAATGAATTCATGCAATTTGTAGGTAAATGGTTAGATCTGGAAAATATCATCCTGAGTGAGCTAACCCAATTACAAAAGAATACACATGAAATGCAATCACTGATAAGTGGATATTAATGAGCCCAGAAGCCCTAAATACTCAAGGCACAATTAGCAAGTCAAATGATTCCCAAGAATAAGAAAGGAGAGGACCCTGGGCCTGAAAAGATTGGATCCGGTTTTGTAGACCCAGAACAGAGATATAGTGTGTGTGTGTGTGGGGGGGGGATGATTGGGAATGGTTGGGGGGAGAGGAATTATGGGACGTATGGTGGGGGGGAACTGGGAAAGGGGAAAGCCTTTGGAATGTAAACATAGAATATAGAAAATAAAAATTAAAAAAAATAAATGGCTTAGATTAACAAAGGACCAAGTCCAGTAAAGTGAATTTTCTGCTTTACTAGGGCAATTGATATTGGTTATGTAATAATAACAAGCTAGCACAAGTTAAGAAGAGACAAGTGTCACTGAGACAAAATCTTTGGTAAATATCTGCACAAGCTCAGTATACCAAAGCTACAGTTCAGACGGAACCAAGTCTGCATCTCTTACCAGTGGCCAAACATGATAAAAGTCTTACCAAAGACTTTTATGGTAAGAGTCATCTAGAATGCACTGGGTTTGACAGCATGAGCTTTTAGCTAACAAAGAGGGTCTGGGGTTTGGCACTGTGGGCAGGGCAGAGACAGTAGAAAAGTACACATGAGATATAATAAAATATGGAAGATGTCATATTAAAAATAAAGATTAGAAGCCATTTTAAGAATCGGATAATCACTGTTTTCTAAATAGTAAGTCAAAATTTAAAAGAGGTTCATATCATATTTACTTTTTCACTATAAAAGTTCTTTGGAGACATTTAACAGAATAATTGTTCTGAGTTTTGGGGCAGATGGAATATTGCTGAACTGGGAAGTCAATGTTACATTGGAGACCAGACACAGCAAATACAAAATGTTCAAAAAATAGCTCTCTAAAGGAAAATTAAAGGAAAATCTGATGATATGTGTCTTTGTCAGCATAAGGGAAATGTGTTATTGTTGCTGTTCTAAGTTGGGTCAAGTTTAAATCACTCACAGGCAGGAAGAGAGAAGATATTTACTAATTATGCCTCTGTTTCATATAAAAAGCTGAGTATCACAGAATGTGAAACAAAATTGAATAGCTTACTTTAATAAGAAAAATTGTCTTCATTTTATTTCTTAGTTTAAGGAGAATTTATTAAGTTCACATAATGTACACACTTTCACCATTTAAGTGCATCATATGGCTGTAACTGGTCCTTCTTTTTCTGTGACTATATCCATCACACAGGAATAAAAAGCTATGAAGAGTAAAGACATATCCAGGTGGTTATATGGTTTTCAGGTTGTGCTGTGGCATCCAGTTGGGAAAGCCTGTCATACAGAAATATTATCATCTTCTGGCAATTTAGTATTAGATATATTTCCAGGCACATAGAGACTTAATAGAAGCAACATTTCACTGCCTGTGTATTTATGCCAAGTTACCAAAGCGTTTAGCTCCTGGAGTACGAAGTGCTGATGGGATTACTTGCTTGTGCTTTGTGTGAGCTGTACTACCTTGGGATTTAACTAATGCTGTATGGCTTTATCACTTCAACAAGAATAACTGCATAATAATTTTAAATGTAGTACATGAGAAAATGATATTAAAGTAAATGAATTAGGCTAACTTTTACTATTGAAAGTTTCTAGATGCTTTGTTTAAAGAATAATCTCAGTAAACCATGATATCATTTACAAGATGTAATAGCATAGAAGACTTGAATAATGGAGAGTGTCTCTCTGATGGTCATCTGATTATTTTTTTTCTTCGAGACAGGATTTCTCTGTGTAGCCCTGGCTGTCCTGGAACTCACTTTGTAGACCAGGCTGGCCTTGAACTCAGAAATCCGCCTGCCTCTGCCTCCCAAGAGCTGGGATTACAGGCGTGTGCCACCACCGCCGGGCCGGTTATCTGATTCTTAAATGTTTACAATTGTAGACTGAAGACCTACAAATAAAGTTTCAAAACTTTATTTGTTTCTATTAAGAGGAATTAAAGTTTCTCTTAATTTTTAAATTTTATATACTTTAAAATTAACTAGAATGTCTATGATAATTCAATTACTGTCACATCTGAAAAATCTTATGGAATGATTAACTAAATTTGAATTTATATGATCATATATCCAGTAGGATTTAGAATAGCCTTTTAAAATATTTTATTTATTGTGATATTTTATGTACTTCCTTGTATGTATGTGTGTATGTGTGTGTGTGTGTGTGTGTGTTTGTGTGTGTGTATGCTTGCATACTCACACTCAACTGTATCCTCCATCGCTAGCAGATGGATATCTAGGATAACATGGGGAAGTCAGTTATCTTCTTTTACCACAGAGACCCAAGAGATTGAACTCATATGAACTGATGACAAGCATGGCTACTCATGGACGTATCTCACCAAATGCAGGCTCATAGTCAAGGGAGGTCATTATGAGCCTGGCATGGCATTGCAACATAAATATGGATTATATCTTAAAATTTTTGTCAGTAAGTACATAGTAAATACGCAATTGAAATTCACTAGGAAACTTTATTATATGCTAATTTTCATGGTAGTTTCTTCAAGTTGAGAACAGTTGACAGAGGTAGACTTTTGCTTTATTTTTTCTTTAAAGAATGATTCATATTTCAACATATTATATAAGACTACAGTCTAGAAACACAAACTAGAACCGATATGCTAAGTCTTAAACTTATCAGAAGAAAAGAGAAAAAGAAGTAAATTCACCAAAATTTATTCATGTGAAAAAAATATCTAAAAATGATTAGCATAACTTAGCAAGACTGGATTTTATATATTGCTACCCAATTTCTTGCACATATTATTTAGGGAGACAGAGCACAATAAGAAAAGACAGAGCCAGCCTTGATTTTTTTTGTATTGGTTATTTTATTCATTTACATTTCAAATGTTATCCCCCTTCCTGGTTTCCCCTATTCAGGTTTTATGAGGATACTCCCCCCACCCACCATCCCACTCCTGCCTCACCACCCTAGCTTTACCCTGTATTGGGGCATCAAGCTTCCACAGGAACAAGGGCCCCCTGCCCATTGATGACAGATAAGGCCATCCTCTGCTACCTATGAATCTAGAGCCATGAGTCCCTCCATGTGTACTCTTAGGTTGGTGGTTTAGTCCCTGGGAGCTCTGGGGACATCTGGGTGATCGATATTGTTGTTCTTTCTATGGGGTTCAGCTTTAATTCTTGATGATGGCATCAGTTAACTGACCATTTAACAACTTCTGATGTCTGATTCTCTAATATAGGAGCTGAGTCTTAGTCACTCAGTTACAGGGTATTATTTCATGTGTTAGGTTACATTCTGAATTTACATATGCTTATTGTACATGAAGGCCAATTTAGACAAACCTGTCAGATAACTAACAGAGGCTATTTTTAAGCCACATATAGTTTTTCTTTATACCTAAAGAAATAAAATGTCTTATTCTAAAACAAATACTGAAACAAATCAAAACCATTGTCATACTATAAAATCAAAGAAAAAATACAAAATGTCTTATTTTAAAATAGTAAAAGATATGAATATATAAATTCCTTTCAATATATAAACTTTCATAGCAAGATATGAGAATTACCAGATAAGGCATGTTGTTTATTGTTAGTGTTTCTTTTTAGGATTTCTTTCTTTCTGTTCTGGGAATGTGAGTGTTTGCCTGCACATATATGTGTGTAGCAAGAGTGTTCTTGTTTCATGTGAAGACCTGACGAATGTGGAGAAACTCCAAGAACTATAAATAGAAACTTGACATGGGTTCTAGAAACATGAACCAAATTCTCTGCAAGTCCTTCTAACAACCAACCCATCTTTCTATCCACAACAATTATGTTTGTAATGTATAGCCAACATTTTGACTTAGTGATAAATACCAATGCAAAAGTAATGGGTTTTCTGTGTCCTTTCAGAAATTTCCTGTGATTCACCTTGTAGGAAGCTAATTATAATAAATACACTGTCACCACTAATTATGATGGCATTATGGAATAATTGTTATGAATGATAATTTATCAGAAACTGTTAAACCAGTGTTTCACAACCTATGAGTTGTGACCCATTTTGAGAGTCAAAAGACCCCTTCACAAGGTTTGCATATCAAATATCCTGCATACTGTATATTTACATTATGCTTCACAACAGTAGCAAAGTTGCAGTCATGACATAGCAACAAAAACAATTTTATGGTTTGGAGTCAGCTCAACATGAAGTTGACAGCATTAGGAAGGTTGAGAAACACTGATATAAGCTGTATTAGTAATACTCTGACTTAATATTAGCTTTTCTGATAATTCCATAGATTCTTCAGGTAAAAAAGTGATTTCATGCTATAAAGGCCAGACTTTTATTATATACATTGTATTAGGATGAACACACAAACATACCAATATCCTGACCAAGCCACCTGATCTCTCTGTCTCTGTCTCTCTCTGCATCTCCACCTCTTCTCCTCTCCTCCCCTGTCCCTGTCTCTCTCCCTCCTTCCCTCCTCCCCTTCTCTCCCCTGCCACCTTTTCTCTCATTCTCTCTTTGTCTCTCCTTATGTCTATCTTTTTCATTCTCCTTGTTACCCTAATAAACCTCTTGACTGAGATTTGTTGCATTTTATGACTTTGTGGAATTCCTCCTCAGCTCCATCCTGCCAAAGTAACCTTTGCTGCTTTTTCCTAACAGTGACCAGAGATTTTTTATTAATATGTTGAAAAGCTGTAACTACAGTTATTTATGTTTTTTTTTCAAGACAGGGCTTTTCTGTATAGCCCTGGCTGTCCTGGAGCTCACTCTTGTAGACCAGGCCTTGGACTTAGAAATCCACCTTCCTCTGCCTCCCAAGTGCTGGGATTAAAGGCGTGTGCCACCACTGCCTGGCTCTGTAACTACAACTTAAAATAGATACAATTTCTATTGATGTCCCTTTAAATTCTATTTTCAATGTGTAAAATATTATTGTCAAGGGAAGAAAACACAAACAGGTATTTAGTTCTAATTTCTAGCTTTATTTTCTCAAATGTACATTGACATCACTTTGTATGGAACAGAGTAAAAATTATTTAGAGAAAACCCTCCATATTCCATATTCCATAAAAAATATATTCCCATATGAGAAAAAAAACTAATTATAAACAGAATTCCCCACAGGCCTTATTAGCTGGATTTGAGTCTGAATCAACTCTTTGCTCCTTTTGCTCTCTATGGAGCTGCTTCAGTGGGGTGTTACATTTACATAATCAAAGCTTCCTATGGCTCCTTTATAAACGGAAAGTAGCTCAGTGGGAATGAATCAAAGTACAGAACATAGGAGCAGAGAAGCCAATTCCCGAGAAAAAAGCTAAACCCTCATACCTGACACTTACAAAGCAAAGACAAACATGTTGCACAGTCTGAATCTACCCTTCTCAGTACATGGCTCTTCCAATAAACACTTTTGCCTTTGATTTACAGAAGAATTCTACAACTGTCTATATTTTTTAATTGCAGAAAATTAACCTTCACACACGTATGGTAGTCGTCAAATAACATAGCTAGTAGTTAAACCTACATTCTAGCAAAACTATTTTATGTATTTTCATTTTTATTTTCTTATGTGTTTTATTTCAATATGAGATCAAGCTTAGGATTTTGCAGAGTTATCTTAAAGTCTACTCTGAGAATGCATTAATATGTCCACATCTATTATACTATTCAATATTGTGTAAATATTGACAGTGTGGCCTGAATATGGAAAGGAAAACATTTTTAATGAGTCACGGGGGACAAGGACTAATTTTATTTGGTTCAATTTAGTGAAACTGAATATTAATATTTAATATTCTTTAATATTCTATCTATGCCGTGACCACTTAGATAGTAACTAACAGACCTACATGGAACCTAAAAGTAAGAATGAAGGAAGTGGTGTGTTCAGAAGGATTCTCTCAACTCTGCACATACATTGTTGTCTTAAGGCTCAGTTGAACCACGTGGCTGATACAGGCCTTTGCTTCAGCACAGAAAAATCTAATCCAGCAATACAAATTTTTTTTTTGCTTTGCTTCCATTAAAAGAGGAAAGAAGATTGATATATACAGGATGGTTAGTGTTTGCAGGGTAAATACACCAAATACAATAGTTCCATTAACCTTCAGCATTTCACTTTTGCAGCATCAAAGGACACTTCCTCTGAGAGTTTGAGTCATGTTGATTTAGTGCCAGAGTAGATGAGATTGATCTCAGCATATTCTGTGCCTTCATCATATGCAGTGGGAATGATCTTTGAAAAACTCCTCAATGTTTCTAAGATACTGTCAGTACTCAGCTTTATTTTATTAACCTTTAATGAAATCAATGAATCATAAACTTTTGAAATTATTCTCACAATGAAACCATTGTGTAACTAAAGCTATTATGGGTCCATGCATTATCTTTATTAGCAAAGAGAAATATAAATTTGTTTCTGGGTATCCCAGCATCTGAATATTTAATAGGCTCAAAGAAAGAGTGTTTATCTTTAAGACATTTGGGTATAAGATGTGACCCAATGTTCTATTTCCTTTTGCCTTTAGAATTTCTTCTTTTTAAATCTGCAAACTCCTTCTAATACAAATTATTGACATTCCCTGAAAAGTTTGTTTAAATAAACCATAATTATGATATAAAAGAGCTTGTTTATACTTGCTACTAGTTTCTTAACATAGGTTTAAAATATTCATAGTTCTACTAGCCAATAATTCTGAAGTCTCTTTACAGACCCTCAACTTATCAGTGTTCAATTAGTTGTATAGGTGTTGTTTTCAGGAATAGAGTCACACTGTAAATTTGAGGAGAACAACCAGTAGCCATGACAATAGTCTGAGTTCTTTGGGGATGCCCAAGGGACTCTTTGATTAAATGTAACCCAATATTAGTACTAGAATCTTCATTTGAGATATCCACTTGGGGATGTGTCTTCTCATTATTTGATATTTTCATTTAGTTCACTTTCATATATATATATATATATATATATATATATATATATATATATATATACACACACACACACACACACACACACACACACACACACACACACACACACACATATATATATATATTCCAGCAATCTTCTACTATATTAGGTTTCCAAATGACCTTTCTCATGGCCCTTTGTTTTGGATGTCCGTCCACATATTTTCTCTCTCCCCTCCTTTTTCCACTCCATGCTCCTTTTATCCTCCCAATTCCTGCAAACATAGAAAGGTAAACATTTGAGCCACAATAATGACCTGCCTGTGCTAGTATAATAGTGGCCCAAAATTTGTCGGAATGACCAACCAATATCTGATCTGATCGTATCTGCAGTCCACTCTTTGAGATGGATCTATTATTGACACTCCTTAGGTAACTAGGAACCTGAGATCATAAAGACAAGAGCACTGAAGTAAAAACCCAAAGCTACTATACTACTGTTCTGAAAAAAAAAGCAATAAATTTACTTTTAATGATATTTGATATTCAGCTATATCCACAATTGGACAAGGTGCATAGAGCTTGAAACACTCATCTCCAAATGGGATGCCTCCATTATATCTGACAGCTCATGGCTCAGGAGCCAATTCAGGAGAGGAGGCAGAGAGAGTATAAGAGCCACAAGAAATGTCGGTCATCAAGGAAGCAAGTCTAGATTAACAGGGATAGGTGCATATATGAATTCAGAAAGACTGTGTCAGCAAGCACAGGCGAAGTGGACACAAGTGCCCACATCTAATTCTGATGTTATGCTATCTCTGCTGGATAACCAGATCCAAAAGAAACAATGGGCCTCATGTCAAGGGCTTTGTCTGTTTGTTTTGCCTTTTAGGTCTTTTGGGTTTATATGTAGTTTCTAGTTTTGTGTTTCTATGGGATTCCTCTGTTTGTGTCTCTGTGTCTGTATGTATGTCAAGTGCTTTTTCCTTGGCTCTTTTTCTAAAGTCTATTTGTTTTGTCCTAGTTCACCTTGTTTGCTTTTTTATCTTATTTACTTTACTCTTTTTCCTTCAATGCTCTTTGCTGTCTAATGAAAGAAACGGTATAGATTCAGATGGTGGGATCTTAGAAGAGTTGAGAGAAGGGAATAATCAGCATATTTTGAATGAAAAAGTATATTTTCAATAAAAAACAAAATATGGATAGAAGGAATGATAGCAACTTTAGAAATATCAGAAACAAAATGCATGTGTTTACCAATTTCCTAAAAAAAGCTGTGAAGATTTGGATGTCATATGTTAGGAAGACAGAAAACTCACTGACTAGACAAGGTATGTTATAAAATAAATGATTGATGAATATTTGTTATTGCTAATTGTTTATTATTCATTTATTTATTTTATACTGGAAATAGAATACACAGTCTCCTGCAGGTTAGACAAGATATCTATAACCGAGTTACATCCTGAGATGGCTCATTTTTGAAACGTCTAAAAGAGCTGAGCACAGGTTCTCTCTAAGGACTTACTCATAACTACTGACATTTCTTCCCGGTCCAGTTTCTTCCTTCTTAGTGTTATGATTAACACATTCCTAATTAAAACAATAGTTATGTCATAGAAAAATGATCCTGACAACTTTAAGCAAGTACGTTACAAGCCCAAATATCAAATTCATACCAGCAAATATATTTAAAATACACAAAATAAATTACAATGTTCATGACATGTTAAGCAATTGTGGATTTGAAAATGTTTCAACCATTCTATGTAAAAGGATTATATTGTTTCGGCACAATTCAATTAACACCAAATCAATAGTAATTAAGTAAATGTAAAATTATGAGAATTCAGCTTGTTTATAAAGGTCTTTGAGTGTTTTCCTAAGAATGTAGGAATCATTTAAAAATGTATGACAGCAAATTAAGTTATAATCTATAAAATAATAATGACAAGTTTTTATAAATTTAATAAAACTTTTAAAAACATTTTACAGTGACAAACATATGTAATCACTGAATTTGAGTGTGTGTGTGTGTGTGTGTGTGTGTGTGTGTGTGTGTCTGTCTGTCTGTCTGTCTGTCTGTCTGTTATCCTGTTTGTCTCTTAATGTGTTTCCTTGTGCATTCTAGTCTGATTATCCAGGGCCATTTTTCCATTCTGAAAATAGAGGCTTGCATTGAAATGTTGAGATATTCTTTTGTTTTAATTTAAGGTGGTAAAAAATATGATATATCCTTGGGTCAGATTAACATGAATTTCTATTCATCAATTAACAAAGAACATTGTATTTCAATGTCTTCTAGGATATTTTTGTAAATAGTATTATAAAAAAAAAAAACCACTGAAGTAGATTTTCAATAAAACACTGTCAAGAAAGTTAGCTGGAGTTTTTTACTGGGTGAGGCATCAATGAAACAAAAGATAAACTTCTTAACACATTAAACTGCATTAACACAGTACCAGTGATTGAATACAAGGTGCAGTAGTAGAATAACATTAACAACAACAAAATTATTGTCGCTTCCATGATGAATCAAAGTCTACAGCATTGGCGTGGCACAGAATGTTCCCTCA
Organism: Apodemus agrarius; assembly: GCA_964023405.1. Taxonomy (NCBI): domain Eukaryota; kingdom Metazoa; phylum Chordata; class Mammalia; order Rodentia; family Muridae; genus Apodemus; species Apodemus agrarius. Next base: position 17,308,058 of record OZ030013.1, read on the forward strand.
AGTGGTACAGTCCTTACATCACAGGTATGTGAAGAGACGTTGGCATGAAATTGAGGATGAGCAGCAGCTCACATAGAAACAAATGATTCCCCCCTTTTCGTTTGACTGACAACTTGCTAAACATATGGAAATAAAGCAAAGCTCCAAAACAGAGGCTCAGGCTGTTAATTAGTCTTGTTTATTACAATAACTGTTCTTGTAGTTTACTTGTAAAATAGAAGTACACGTAGTCTGGGCAAACTATGATAAAGCATTATTATTTATCCTGTCATAAAGAAACTGGAGAATGAAGCTAAAAAACAAACAATAAAAAAAGAAGTCCTTGCTGATTTTATTCTGGGTTACATTTGATTTTTTGAAATACACTGAAATGTTGGCTGTAGCAAAGTAGCCACCCTTACAACACTGAAGTTACCCATGAAAGATTAACCAGGATGAGCTGTTAACTGTCTAAAAGTGAATTATGGATTGATTTTTAGTTTTTACCTATGCAAAATTGTTTGAGAGGAAAGGCTTGGTTTTTTTCTTCTTGTTTTTTTTTAATTTTTGTTTTTTTTTTAAATGGTTTTTGTTTGTTTGTTTTTAGGTCAGAGAATGGTAGACATCATCTCTTTAATTATAGATGGCCTTCTTTCCTGGACTAGGAAATGAGTTGGTCATGAAAAGCATCTTCAGTACAAAGTTCAGCTTTTCTGTTAGCTTCTTCCTGTATATTTTGAAAGAAGAGTCTCTGTATTCCTGAAATAAGATGAAATAAAGCTATGTCAAGACAACACAATCCAGCCAAGCTGTCAAAATGCTCTGCAGATGACCTCGTGAACTAGCACTTTTAATGCTTTCAGAACTTACAGCGAAAAAGGGACAGGTATTATTACTTTTTCTTAGCAACTAGTTTTTAATTTGAAATGATACTTAGTGTAACCAATAGGTAATGTATTTCTGGACAGTTCTGCATTAATTTTACCTATACAGATATGGTAATTTTAGTACATTTATGTTTTCCAGTAGGAAAATAATATTTCTAAAACAATATTGAGGAAATGATATTCCAAAATATGAAGTCATTGGGAAATGTAGGACAAATTTTAGTTTAAAGTGCGCACCTTCACAATGTCTTTCATAGCTAATTTTTTTCTAAATATTTTCTAAGCATTTGTTCTAGGAAATACACCTTTAATCATTTTAATTTTTGTAAATCTATGGCTAAGGTAGAAGTAGTATAAACCCAAGTAATGTAACTTCATTTCATATATTTTTTCCTGTATTTTCTGTATTTTCTCCTCTCCCCAGTTAAATCCTCTTACCTGTTTTTCCCATTACTCACTTCACACCACTGCCCTTTCACCCTTTTGATTTTCCTTTCTGCTCTCTAGACCTCCTTCACCCATGTTTATTTTAACATTATTGGTTTCTAGTGTTATTGTGGGTTATAGACTCTCATGTGAAGATTTGAAGTTAGGAATATACATTGTGCTGAAGAAAGGAAGAAAAAAATGCACCTTTGAAAATGGTTGTGAAATACTACAAATTAGAACAAATTCTTGATAGTATTCAGGTTTTCTACTTGAATGAGACATCCTCTTTCATCAATAGGAATCAGGCATATAAAGATTTTTTTTGACAGAAGGCTGACTGAGGGCTGGGACTATTCTGATCTAGGTATTATGCCTTTTGTCTATATCTGGAGAGTTTCTGTGTCTACACATCAAATCAGCTTCATGTGGACAATTGCACTCCTTCAGTTTTAGAGACAATATGATTGATAAATCCAAAAGCAAGATCTCCATAGGAGCCCACAGTGGACATAGTGACTCTAAAAGAATAAACATCTAAAAGAATAAGATGCAATGAAAGCAAGAAATTTGTGAGTCCTCTGGAGATCTTGCTATTGGCCTTATCAATCATATTGTCTCTAAAACTGAAGGAGTGGAATTGTCCATATAAAGCTACATATTCATTGGCATTCTGGGATCATATTCATCATATTAAATTATTAATTTAAAATGATAGTTTTAACTTGATATCTACAATAATAGTCTTTTTGAAATTCATTGAATATGGATTTGTTTATAATTATGAGTCCAGAAGAAATAAACTAATGCTTCACATTTAAGATAAAATTTTACCAATCAGCATTCATTGGAAAAGTTTGAACTGTCTTAGTAATGACTAAATGATGCTACCAGGAGCAAGGAAGAGTAAGTATTTTGCTTTGTTTCTTTACACTGACACACACAGAGGCAAACAGACACACACATACACACACACACAAACACATGAACACACACACACATGAACACACAAACACATGAACACACACACACACACACACACACATGAACACACACATACACATTGCACTAGTTGAATAACTTACCATGATTTGCTGTGATCCATAAGCTACTTAAGTTAAATAAAGAGAATAAATATTGCCATCAGAACAGCAATTTATTTATTTCATTTTGCTGTGTTACTTTTTAAATGAGTGATCTCATAGATTGCATTGCCTGAACTCACACATTTAAAAACATGAATTCATATGTTATGCAGGAAGTACTTGATTCACATGCAGCGCAATCACACATGCACAGGTAACTTCCTACAGTTAAATATGGAAAGCAGACATGCCAAGGGCTGCGGCTCTGAGGAAACATATGGGTATGTTTTCTTGGCGTGATTTTTTTTCCTCTAAACCAAAGCCCTTTTCCTGCCAACATTTAAATGAATTGTTAACATTTCACAAAATTAACATTTTTAAAAGTTGTTTTATTAATATATTTAAACATATTCTCTAGCTTTGAAAGTTCTCCAAATGGAATGTATCACTCATGTATAAAAATTATGCTTTGTGAAACTCTGCAAAAGCTTTAAAACATATATATTATACTGTAAGTGTGGTTGTTCTTTTTCAAAATTTACATTCATTTATCTTGCTCAAAGTTAAAATTTTTTCACACTCATAATTGCAATGCCCATTATTTTAAAAACGTCAGAAAATTATATGTGATCTGAGCAAAATTTTCTAATGAAATTGCAATATATTTTCCATGTCCACACAAATATACATCACACAAAATTATATTGGCTTTTACTTCCATAAAACATTTGTTTAGGTAATAGACATATAAATTCCACCAAAATACTTTGATCCCAGGTAAATCCTGAACTAAATATAGAATCCTTATTGAAGAACGAAGTGAGGAAGGAAAAAAGGAAAAGAGGAAGGAAGGGAAAAGGGAAGGGAGGAGGAAATAAAATAGATCTTGTACCTTTTATGTATTAGAATTTTTCATAAATGTATAACTTATTGTCTTAAGGTTTCTATTCCTGCACAAGCATCATGACCAAGTAGCAAGTTGGGGAGGAAAGGGTTTATTCAGCTTACATTTCCACATTGCTGTTCATCACTAAAGGAAGTCAGTACTGGAACTCAAGCAGATCAGGAAGCAGGAGCTAATATTGAGGCTATAAAGGGATGTTTCTTAGTGGCTTGATTCCCCTGGCTTGCTCAGCTTGCTTTCATATAAAACTCAAGTCCACCAGCCCAGGGATGGCACCACTCACAAGGAGCTAGGCCCTCCCTGCTTGATCACTGAGTAAATGTCCCAGAGCTGGATCTCATGGAGACACTTCACTAATTAAAGTTCCTTTCTCTGTGATAACTCCAGCCTGTGTCAAGTTGACACACAAAACCAGCCAGTACTATTGAGCCCTTGTCAACTTGACACACCAACATATCACTATTAAGCCTCAACCCTTACTTTATTTTTTATCCCCAAGATCTAGATAACTTTAAAAGTCCCACAGTCTTTATATATTAAAAGTTCAATCCCTTTAAAATATCCAATATCTTTTAAAACACAAAGTCTTTTAAAAATTCAAAGTCTCTGAACTGTGGGCACCACTAAAATATTTTCTTCCTTCAATAGTGAAACATATCAGGACATAGTCACAATCAAAAGCAAAATCAGACTCCAAATGTCCATTGTCTTGGATCCAATTCACAATCTTCTTGGCTCCTCCAAGGTCTTGGATCACTTCTCCAGCTCTGCCCTTTGTAGCACACACCTTGTCTTCTAGGCTCCAGCTGCCTGTACTCCACTGCTGCTGCTGTTCTTGGTGGTCATCTCATGGAACTGCCATCTCCAAAACACTGCTGTCTTCTGCTCTAACTAGGCTTCACCAATAGCCTCTCAGATTCTCTTTTCATGGTGCCAAACCTCAACTCCTATGCATGATCCCTTCAGTCCTGGACCATCAACTGCAACTGAGGCTGCACCTTCACCAATAACCTTCTGTGGCCTCTCTCAGTGTCAAGCCTCAGCTCTTCTTCATGACCCCTTCATGCCTCCAAAAGCCAGTACCACCTGGGTGACACAGTACCAAGTCCAGCCACAGCACAAAGTACAACTGTGGCTATCTCTGAAACACATCCTCTTTGCTCTCAGAAATCTTCCCAGATTTCACCTAAGTGATGCTGGTCCTTTCTTAATCACAGCTAATTACTTAGCTCCAGCTAACTAGCATCAATAATCCTAGTAACACAAAGGTTTGCTTTAGTGGTTCTGGTATCTTTTTAATCACAGCTGATTCTTCAGCTCCGGCTAACCAAAACCACAAAATCTTCATAAACAAAACATGGATCTGATAGAGTCTTTAATCTTCCCCCTGAAATTTCACAAGCCAGGCCTCCATCTTCTGTACTATTCTTAACATTATCTTCCAAGTTCCCGAAGAACTTTCCACAGAGCTCTTTTTTATTTTTTGCTTTGTTTTTTGTTTTTTAATTTTCTATATTCTTTATTTACATTCCAAAAGATTTCCCTTTTCCGGTTCCCCCTCTCAATGATTGAATAGCCATGGCTCTTCCAGCTCAATGATGTAAAGTCCTTCCACAGTCCTTCCCAAAACATGTTCAGGTTGTCTCAGGAATACCCCACTATGCTGGTACCAATTTGGTACTGGCTAATCAATCATGGTGTTTCTAGGGATGAAATAGATAGGAAAGCTACTGCATATCTGTTTGAGCTGTATAAGCAGAAAATTCTCAAACAAATGAAAGAAAAGCTACAGTGGATCATGTAAAAGGCAACGAATCAATTTCCAGACATGAGCCAGTTTGCAGATCCAGAACCCCTTGAATGAAGGGGTTGCCAGGTTACTCTGAGGAAGAATCTTGATAAGACACCTAAATGGGACCTCATAAAATTACAAAGTTTCTGTAGGTAAAGGTCACCATCGAAAGGACAAAACAACAACTAACAAATTGGGAAAAGAGCTACATCTGACAGAGGACTAATATCCAATATATATAAAGAACTCAAGAAGTTAGACCCCAGAAAACCAAATAACCCTAGTAAAAATGGGGTACAGAGCTAAACAAAGAATTTTCACCTGAAGAACTTCAGATGGTTGAGAAGCACCTTAAGAAATGTTCAACATCAGAGAGGACCCTGGTCCTGAAAAGACTGGATCCAGGTTTTTAGGAGAGTACCAGAACAGAAAAAAGGCGCTGATGGGGGGAAGAGGACTTATGGGACATAGGGTGAAGGGGAAACTGGGAAAGGGGAAAGCCTTCAGAATGTAAACAAAGAATATAGAAAATAAAAAAATGTAAATAAAAAATAAAAATTAAGGAAATGTTCAACATCATTAGTCATTAGGGAAATGCAAATCAAAACAACCCTGAGATTTCACCACACACCAGTCAGAATGGCTAAGATTAAAAACTCGGGAGACAGCAGGTGTTAGCAAGGTTGTGGAGAAAGAGGAATACTTCTCCACTTCTGGTGGGATTGCAAGATGGTACAACCATTCTGGAACTCAGTCTGGTGGTTCCTCAGAAAACTGGGCATGGCACTTCTGGAGGACCCTGCTATACCACTCCTGGGCATATACCCAGAGGATTCCCCGGCATGCAATAAGGACCTATGCTCCACTATATTCATTGCAGACTTATTTATAATAGCCAGAAGCTTTAAGGAACCCAGATGTCCCTCACTGGAGGAATGAATAGAGAAAATGTGGTATATTTACACAATGGAATACTACTCAGCAATTAAAAACAATGAATTCATAAATTTTTAGGCAAATGGTTGTAACTGGAAAATATCATACTAAGTGAGGTAACTCATTCACAAAAGAACACACATGGAGTGCAGTCACTGATAAATGGATATTTGCCCAGAAGTCAGAATACCCAAAACACAACCCACATATCAAATCATTCCCAAGAAGAAGGAAGGAGAGGGCCCAGGTCCTGGAAAGGCTTGATGCAGCATTGTAAGGGATTACCAGGGCAGAAGTGGGAGGGGGTTGATTAGGGAACTGGCAAGGGCAGAGGATTGATGGGACTTAAGGTGAGTGGGGAACCAGGAAAAGGAAATCATTTGCAATGTAAACAAATAATATAGAAAATAATAAAAAAATTTAAAAGTAAAAAAATAAAATTTTTACTGTTAGTCTTTCTCCAATTCTTCCCCAGAGGGACCTACAGCCTTTTACAAGGGTAACTGTACACTGGGGGAAAGGAAGTAATCAGACTTTCTGGAGTCTATTGAATAGTGTTTGAATTGACACTGATCCCAGGAGATCCCAAGAAGCATTTTGGCCCTACAGTTAGAGTAGGGGCTTATGGAGGACAGGTGATTAATGGAGTTTTGACTGATGTCCAACTCATAGTAGGTCCAGTAGGTCCCTGAACACATCCTGCGGTCATTTCCCCAGTTCTAGAATGTATAAATGGGATAGATATACTCAGAAATTCACAGAATTCTCACATTGGTTCCCTGACCTGTGGAGTGAGGGCTACTATGATTGGAAAGGCAAAATGGAAGCCTTTAATGTTACCTCTGCCAAAGAAAATAGTAAATCAAAAACAGTATCATATTATTGGAAGAACTGCAGAAATTACTGCCACTATGAAGGACTTGACAGATGCAGGGGTTGTGGTTCCCACCACATCTCCTCTTAACGCTCCTATCTGGCCAGTGCAGAAGACCGATGGATCATGGAGAATGACAGTTGACTATCGAAAACTAAATCAGGTAGCAACTTCCATTGCAGCTGCTATACCAGATGTAGTTTCCTTACTTGAGCAAATTAACACATCTCCTAGAATCTGGTATACAGCTATTGATCTGACAAATGCCTTCTTTTCAGTACCTGTCCATAAGGACCACCAGAAGCAATTTGCTTTCAGTTGGCAAGGCAAACAGTATACCTTTACAGGTTTGCTTCCAGGATATATTAACTCTCCTGCCCTGTGTCATAACTTTGTTAGAAGGGATCTTGATGGTTTGTCTCTTCTACAAAATATCACTTTGGTGCACTACATTGATGACATTATGTTGACTGGACCAAGTGAGCAGGAAGTAGCAACCACTTTGGATTCATTGTTAATACATATGCATATCAGAGGACCGGAAATAAATTCAACCAAAATTCAAGAACCATCTACCTCAGTGAAATTCATAGGAGTACAGTGGTGTGCGGCATGTCGAGATATTCCTTCTAAGTTGAAAGATAAGTTATTGCACCTGACCCCTCCCACCACCAAGAAAGAAGCACAACGTTTTGTGGGTCTATTTGGATTCTAGAGTTAGCACATTGCTCACTTAGGTGTGTTACTCAGGCCTATTTACAAAGTGACCTGGAAAGCTGCTAGCTTTGAGTGGGGTCTGGAAGAGGAGAAGGCTCTTCAACTGGTCCAAGCTGCTGTGCAGGCTGCACTACCACTTGGGCCATATGATCCAGCAGACTCAATGGTACTTGAAGTGTCAGTGGCAGAGATGCTGTGTGGAGCCTCTGGCAAGCCCCTGTAGGTGAATCAAGGAAGAAACCTTTGGGATTTTGGAGCAAAGCTGTACTGTCATCTGCAGACAATTACTATCCCTTTGAAAAACAGCTCTGAACATTTGACAATAGGACACCAAATTACTATGTGACCTGAACTGCCCATCATGAGCTGGGTGTTATCAGACCCTCCAAGTCATAATGTAGGACATGCACAGCAGCAGTCTATTATCAAATGGAAGTGGTATATACATGATCGGACCAGAACAGGTCCTGAAGGCACAAGCAAGTTACATGAAGAAGTTGTTCAGATACCTATGGTTTCTACTCCTGTTACAATGCCATCTGCTGCCACACATGCGCCTATAGCCTCATGGGGTATTCCCTATGACTGGCTGACTGAAGAAGAAGACTATGACCTAGTTTACTGTTGGCTCTTCATCTTATGCAGGCACCACCGAGAAGAGAACAGCTACACATTACAACCCCTTTCTGGGAAACCCTGAAAGATACAGGTAAAGGACAATTTTCATAGTGGGCAGAACTTTAGGCAGTACAAATGGTATTACAGTTTGTTTGGAAGAAGAGATGGCTAGATGTATGATTGTTCACTAACTCATGGACTGTAGCCAATGGATTGGCTGGATGGTCAGGGATGTTGAAAGATCACAACTGGAAACGTGATAAAGACATCTGGAGAAGTATGTGAATAGATTTCTCCAAATAGACAAAGGATGTGAAGATATTTGTGTCCCATGTAAATGTTCACCAGAAGGTGACTCCAGCTGAGAAGTTCAACAATCAAGTGGTCAAGATGACCCATTCTGTAGACAGTCAGCCTCTTTCCCCAGCCATCCCCATCATTGCCCAATGGGCACATGAAAAAAGTGGCCATGGTGGCCAAGACGGAGGTTATGCTTATGCTCAGCAACATGGACTTCCATTCACCAAGGCTGACCTGGCTACAGCTGCTGCTGAATGACAGATCTGCCAACAGCAGAAACCAACACTGAGCCCCAGATATAACACCATTTCTCGAGGTGACCAGCCAGCAACCTGGTGACAGGTTGACTACATTGGACCACTTCCCCTGTGGAAAGGATAACATTTTGTTCTTACTGGAGTAGATACTTATTCTAGATATGGGTTTGCCTTTCCTGCATATAATGCTTCTGTCAAAACTACCATCTGTGGACTCACAGAATGTTTTGTCTATTGTCATGTTATCCCACACAGTATTGCTTCTGACCAAGGAACTCTTTTCACAGTTAGAGAAGTGGGACAGTGGGCCCACGATCATGGAATTCACTGGTCTTACCATGTTCCCATCATCCTGAAGCAGCTGGTCTGATAGAAAGTTGGAATGGCCTTTGGAAGACACAGTTACAGCACCCATTACCTGGTAACAGAATGGAGGGCTGATACAGAGTTCTTCAGAAGGCAGTATATATTTTGAATCAGCATTTAATATATGGTACAGTTTCTCCCATAGCCAAGATCCATGGGTCCAGGAATCAAGGTGTGGAAAAGGGAATAGTTCCACTCACTATCACTCCTAGTGACCCTCTAGGAAAATTTTTGTTTCTTGTCCCCACAACTTTAGGTTCTGCTGAACTAGAAGTTTTGGTTCCAGAGTGAGGAGTGCTCCTACCAGGAGCTTCAACAAACATTCCACTGAACTGGAAGCTCAGGTTTCCCCCTGGCCATTTTGGGCTTCTAATGCCCTTAAACCAACAGGCTAAGAAAAGAATAACAGTGTTATGAGGAGTGACAGATCCAAATTACCATGGTGAAATTAGATTGCCTCTCTACAAAGGAGGTAAGTAGGATTATGTCTGGAGTGCAAGGGATTCCTTAGGGCGACTCTTAGTACTACCATATCCTGTGAGTAAAGTCAATGGGAAACTACCACAACCTAATCCAAGCAGGATGAAAAAGGATGGAGACCCATTAGGAATGAATGTATGGATCAATCCTCCAGGAAAAGAGCCAAGACCTACTGAAAGGAAGTACAGAATGGGTAGCAGAGGAAGGTGGCTATAAGTACTATGAATGCTTCTGTCTTACTTTGTTAAGGATACATTTTACTTTCTTCAAATTTCTTTAACATCAGTTGGTATTGAGACACTAAAAGAATGTTCTCAACGCACATTGCCCCATTATACATTTACAATTGTGTTTTCAATTGTATGAGGAATAGTTATATCATGTTAGGCATATTCTTGACCTGGTTATTGTTTCATGGCGACACAAGATATTATTTGTATCAAGGTGGCAAGGTATGCATTGTAGTGGTTATTCATAGATGTCATCTTGACTATATCTGGAATGAACTACAATCAAGAATTGGAAGGCTCACCTATGATTCTAATCTGGAGGCTTAGAGATACAAGTTTTTGACCTGGATCTTGGCATGCAGATCTTGAAGCATAGTGGCTATGAATTCCAGAAGACTAAGACAGGGAGATCTCCAAATTCACAGTCATCTGGGATTAAAGGTGCAATGGCACATGCCTTTAATCTGGGTTACACCCTCTGCTGGTGACCTACAGCCTTTTATCTGGGCCACACCCTCTGCTGGAGACCTATATAAGGACATTGGAAGAAGACTCTCTCACTCTTCTTCCTTGCCTGCTTGCCTCATGGGACTGAGAAACTGCAAGATCCTTGGACTTCCTTCCATAGCTGCTACTGTTGGAGAGTTGGACTACAAGCTGTAAGTCATCTACAACTACTAATTATATATAGAGTACCCATACATTCTATGATTCTAGAGAACCATGACTAATACACTGATAGTGGATCAAAATGTAAGTTTTTTTGTTTTTTTGTTTTTTTGGTTTTTTTTTGGTTTTCTAGACAGGGTTTCTCTGTGTAGTCCTGACTATCCTGGAACTCACTCTGTAGACCATGCTGGCCTCGAACTCAGAAATCCGCCTGCCTCTGCCTCCCAAGTGCTGGGATTACAGGTGTGCGCCACCATGCCTGGCAAAAAATCTAAGTTTTTACAACAATGTATATTAATATACTTCACTAATAAGTACTAATTAATCATAATTCTATGTGTGAATCCACCATTATGTATAGTTTAAATATTTTACATCAAAACCGACCGAAATAGAAACAAGTCTGTGTATAATGCCTATCTTTCTGCAGAACGGTGACTAGAAGAATGTATTGCCATTGTTTACAATAATTTCTAAGGTGTTTTGGAAGTGTAAACTTTTATTTCTTAAAGATGAAAATAGGATATCTCATGGAAAGTTTAATTTTGTTCACAGATATGAGCAGTGTGTGTGTGTGTGTGTGTGTGTGTGTGTTTCTGTGTGTGTTTCTGTGCGTGTGTATGAGAGAAAGGGGAAGGGAGGGGAAAGGGAAGGGAGAGGGAGGTGGGGGGAGATAGACAAAGACAGAGACAAAGGCAGAGAGAGAGAACCAGAGAGATTTTGTTTTCTAACTTTGGGTTTTCCCTGTTAGACAGTCCTCTGCTTATTTTTCTGTCATCATATTCTCTTCATATAACTCCACGAATGAGTAATTACTATCTTTGTTTCACTCCCACAGTCTCTTATCTATTCTGATAGTATTCAAAACATTGCCATGACAAGTCTGGAAAACTTGAAAGTAGAATTTTATATGCAACTTTTAAGGACTATCTTTTTTATGATTATTATTATCTTATTTTATTTTTAAACTTACTTTACATCATACTCACTGACCCTCTCTTATTTACCCCCTCCCACAAACCTTCTTCCATCCCTTACTCCCATTCTCCTATGAGCAAGTGTGGCACCACTTGCAATTCCCCCACCCTGGTACTTAAAGATTCTACAAGGCTAGACACCTTCTCCTACTAAGGCCAGACATATGACAGGCAGCAAGGTCTGGGATAGTCCTTGACCAGTTCTTTGGAACCCACATGAAGACCAAGATGCCTAACTGTTACATATGTGCAAGAAGCCTAGGTATAGCCTGTGTATGTTCTTAAGTTTGTAGTTCTGTCTCTAAGATCCCCGAGGGTCCAGGTCAGTTGAGTCTTTTGGTCTTCCTGAGAAATTTCTATTCCCTTTGAGGACTCAATCCTTCCTCCTATTCATTGATAACATTCTGTAAGCTCCATCCACTGTTTGGCTAAGTATGTCTGCATCTGTCTAAGTCAGCTGCTAGATTGGAGTCTCTCAGAGGACAGCTATGCTAGCCTCCTCTCTACAAGCATAACAGGGTATAATTAATAGAGTAGGGACTGGTGGTTTTTCATGGGATGTGTCTCAAGTTTGGTCAGGTTATTGTTGGGCCATTTCCTATGTTTCTGCTCCATCCCGCATCCTTGTATTTCTTGTAGACAGGATTAAATTTGGGGTGTGCTTGGGAATAAATTTTATGAGTATGTTGGTATCTCTATCACTCCACTGGGGTTCGTACCTGGCTACAGGAGGTGACCTCTTCAAGTTTCATATCCGCCCATGCTATGAGTCAGAGCTAAGGGAACCCCCATTGATTCTGGGACTTCTCCCTTATCCCAGATCTCTGTCTCATCTTGGAGATGACACCCACCTCCCCACTACCATCAGTTGCAGACTTTCATTCATTCTCACGGCCACCTGGCCATTTCTTCTGTCCCTTCCCACACTGGAACCTGAATCCCCTCCCATTACCCATCCCATCATCTTTCCCTCTCAGTCCTTCTCCATCTGCCTCTTATGACTGTTTTATTCTCTTTTCTAATATCAAGATCCATCCTTTGCCTGCATAATTTATGATGTCTGTGATTTTCATAACTGAATAGTACTCCATTGTGTAGATATACCACATTTTCTGTATTCATTTTCTTCAGTGACGGGACATCTAGGTTGTTTCCATTTACTAACTATTACAAATAAAGCTTCTGTGAACATAGTAAAGCAAATGTCTCCGTGGGAGGGTGGAGCATCTTTTGGGTATCTGCCCAGGAGTCGTATAGCTGGATCTTGAAGTAGAACTATTCCAAGTTTTCTGAAAAATTGCCAAATTGATTTCCAAAGTTGTTGTACAAGTTTATACTTACATGAGCAATGAAGGAATGTTCTCCTTCAAGCATGTTCTGTCACTTAAATTTTCGATCTTACCCATTCTGATGGATTTAAGATGGAATCTCTGATTTTATAGGTTTGCATTTCCCTGATCACTATGAACTTTGAAGATTTCTTTAAGTTCTTCAAAATTCCTCTGTAGGGAATTCTCTGTTTATCTCTATACCTCATTTTTATAAATGGATTATTTTGAGTCTTCGGTGTCTTAAGTTCTTGAGTTCTTTATACATTTTTGATATTAGCCCCCTACCAGATGTAGGGTTGGTAAAGATGATTTGCTAATCTGTAGGTTGTCATTTTGTCCTATTGAGAGTGTCACTTGGTAAGGACTTTCTTAACTTCAGAGAATTTAAATGATTTCCATATTGTTTATTTATTCATCTATTTCTTCCTATGACTTTTGAAATGACATTCATTAATTTTCATATTGTTTATTCATCTATTTCTTCCTACGACTTTTGAAATGACATTCATATATACAGTGCATCTTGATCAAAGCTGTTCCTCTACCAATCCCAAAATGCCTCTAGCTCTCCATGCCATTTCCTCTCTCTCTCTCTGTCTCTTTGTTTCATTGCTTCTGTCTCAGTCTCACTCTCTCATGTGAGAAATTAAATGAGATGGCATATATATCAGAAGGAGGGAAGGTATGACCAAGATATATAAAGATACAGATAAATAGATAGAGAATATATACGCATATATATGCATGTATATATACACACACACCTACAGCTTTTCTCTCGGTTTTCTTGTGTGTGCTTGCCATATTTTCTGAATCTTAAAATAAAAGCACCCTTAGTGATATAGTTTTCACCTTAGAATAAATTATCCTTTTGATGAAGATTTTTTAGACATTCCTTTTTATGGATTTTGATCACATAAATTTTTGTGGCTGAGTTAGATTTCATTTGATTGTGTATTAAACATAGGCCCCCATTCATGTTTCTGCATACATTGTTGGTAAAAATATCAATTTACTTTGTTTCTAAAGAGTTCAAAAAGTGAAAGGTGTTGTTTGTGGACACATTGTCTTGCTGACAGGCAATGATTTTTATATTGCTCACTGCAGTTAATGAAGGTAAAGATCACTATCGAAGGAAATGTGTTGAGTGGACCAATTATCTACTATGTATTGATTAATTCCTTCTTTAAGTCAGCCCCTTCACAGAATGCAGTAGGCATACCAGTACTGTGCATACCAGACATCAGAAAGCTTTTCCCCTGTGCCCAGAGGCACATAGAATATGCACCAAAATGTTCCGATGATTAATGTAATTAATAAAACCCATTGTCTCTGCATCATGTTTCTTAAATTGTTCTTCTTACACACTAAATCACAGCAGGCGAATTGAATAATAATCTCTGGCGTTGTCATATTCTTTAGAGCATTAGTGCCTGATCTCTTAAAAGAACTTGTGTTCTTTTTAGCATTAGAGCCTGTATCAATTGCCATCACTTATCTTTAAGCAGCTAAATTGCCACTGTAATAGCAGCTATGGATCAGGATCTTCACAAACATTCTTTTTAAGGTCTTTGACACTTCACACTTCTCAGTTCTTCTTCCCTCTTTATCTTTATTCCAGTAAGAGAGCATTACCACCTGTTTGTAGAAAAATAACCCACTGAAAGATTCATTTTCCCCTCATGTCTACATCGATAAGCCAGTATTTCAATCCTTTCTTATGTTTCCTTTCCTCATGTTCAAGTAAAGCATTGCTTCATTTCCAAGGACTTACAGTATTTCTTCTTGTTCTTGCATTAAAAATATGTGCACATTTTGAAATCATCTGCCATATAAAGCACATATGTCTCCAAAAGGACTGATCGATATAAGCCAACAAATTTTTTATACTTTTTTATTCATTTCCTAATTCATATCTATAAATTAACGTTTTCAGTTTTTATTAATTAATCTATTTACTTTATATCGTAATGCAACTTACCTTCCCTCTTTTCCTCCAAGTCCCTCCCTTTCATCTTACCTTTCTCCATTTTCCCCCTTCCTTTTCTCCTCAGAGAAGTAGAAGCTTCCCATGTATATCAACCTGCTCAGCAAATAAAGTTGCAATAGCAAAAGCCTAGACAAGGCAGTCCAGTTAGGAGAAAGGGGTCCAAAAGCAGACTTCACAGTCAGAGATAGCCTGTGCTCCAGTTAGGGGGCTCCTATGAAGAACAATCTGAGCATCTGTTACATATGTGTAAGAAGCCCAGTTCTATCCCATGCATGCTTTTTTTGTTGGTGGTTCAGTCTCTCTGTCAGTCCCTATGTGTTTATGTTAGTTGATGCTAGGTAGGTTTTCTTGTGCTGTCCTTGACCCTTCTGACTCCTTCGATCCTTCCTCCTGCAATTCCACAAGATTTCCCAAGCCGCCTAATGTTTGTTTATGGTTCTCTGTATCTGTTTCTATAAGCTGTAGGGTAAAGAATCTCAGAGGATTGTTATGCTAGGTTGTTGTCTGCAAGCATAGGAAACTATCACTAATTGTGTTAGATTTAGGCTCTCATGACATGAGTCTCAAGTTGGGCCACTCCTTGGTTAGTCATTCCCTCAATTCCTTGTTCATCTTTTCCCCTGCCTATCTTGTAGTAGGACAAAATATGGGTTAAAGATTTTGTTGGTGGTTTGGTGTCTCCATGCATTCATTGCAGATATTTGTAATGTACAACATTACAAGTAAAATTAGTTTTCATTCTGAAATGTGTGTGTGCATATATATGTGTGTGTGTAAATATATATTTATATTTATATTTGTATTTATATTTATATCTATAGCTATATCTATATTTATATATCAGCATATAAATATATGCTGACAAATTCATGTTTGTTTTATTTGTATGTGTTAGAGATTATTATAGATTGACAATTATTAGTCATTCCTGAGACAATTTTTGATTTGGGGGTTTTGATATTAGACTATGTCCCTGACTCTGATATCTCCCTGGATGCTTTTTTCCACTAGATTAATAAATCTTCATCAATTCAACCATTTAAAGGTAGTTTATTCAATGCATACTCGTGCATTAGGAATCTTCTAATGCCTCCTAATTTAGAGAAATCCTTGATACCCGTAGATACATACTAATCATTTTCCAATGTTGGTTTTTTCTTTTTTCTTTTTTTCTTTTTTGGATATTTTATTTACATTTCAAATATTACGCCCTTACCCAATTTCCCCTCTGGAAACTCACTATCCCCCTCCCCCCTGCTTCTATGAGGGTGTTTCTCCACCCACCCTCCCATTCCTGCCACCCTGCCCTGGGATTCCACTACACTAGGGCATAAAGCCTTCACAGGTCCAAGGGTCTCTCCTCCCATTGATGCCTGACGAGTTGTGGTAGCCATGGTTCACTCCATATGTACTGTTTAGTTGGAATCTTAAACACTGAGAGCTCTGGGGCATCTGGTTAGTAGATATTGTTGTTCTTCCTATGGAGTTGCAAACTGCTACTACACTTTCTGTCGTTTCTCTAACTCCTCCACTGGGGACCCATGCTCAGTCCAATGGTTGGCATACTAAATTTTTAGTGGCAACATTTCACTTTTAAAATTTGATCTTATTCCTTCTTCTAGATCTGCTCCAGTGACATCTAATTCCGTGCTTCAATACATTTCTACTATGTTTAGGGATGATAAATATATTCACACATATTATTATAATGTTCTTTGTGGTAAAACATATATCTTTGATGTTTGATCATTGACCTTGTAATAGTTGAATTTTGTTTTGTTTTTTGTTTTTGTTTTTGTTTTTTGTTTTGTTTTTGTTTTTCAAGACAGGGCTTGCCGGGCAGTGGTGGCACATGCCTGTAATACCAGCATTTGGAGGCAGAGGCAGGTGGATTTCTGAGTTCAAGGCCAGCCTGGTCTACAGAGTGAGTTCCAGGACAGCCAGGACTACACAGAGAAACCCTGCTTCAAAAACAAACAAACAAAAAAACAAAAACAAAAACAAAAAAAAAAACAAAGACAAAAAAAAAGACAGGACTTCTCTGTGTAGTCTTGGCTGTCTGAAAACTCAATCTTTAGACCAGGCTGGCCTTGAACTCAGAAATCTCCTGCCTCTGCATCCTGAGTGCTTGGATTAAAGGAGTGTGCCACCACTGCCCGGCAATAGTTGGATTTTAATGTCATTTTACCTGAGCACATACCACACATACATTCATTTAATCAAAACTTATGAGTAATATATACATGGGTTAACACTTTTTAGGCTTGAATTAAGACTTCTAATTTCAATCATTGCAGGGTCATATTTTCTCATTCTGAACACGCATGTTTATTATAATTTTCCATGGTATTTCATGAAAAGAAAATATAATTAATTATTTTAGCCTTCAAAACAAATAAAATTAAATGAAAGTGAAATATTAAAGAAATTAAATAAAAGTCTGAAAACACACGACAATTATTTAATACAATTAAATTGCACAGACATAATTCAACAAGGATTAGGTAAATTTGGTCAATAAAAAGGACATAAAAACTTCACATATATGCTCTTCCTGAGACAAGCTACAAGAAAAATAACAATAAAATCTCTTAAAATAAAAAATATAAGAGAAATGACCTACTACTTTATTTGTAACAGAAAAATTAGGAATGGACAAGATTTATATCTTTAAATAGATAATAAAATTGTGATACCTTCACATAATGTACTATCACACAATTGTCTAATAAATAAATAACAAATAAATATTGATAATTGAAAGTTGATTGAACTAGAAAAAAATCATCCTGAGTGAGCTAACCCAGAACCTAAAAGGAAAATATGATATATTTTTCTTATATATATGAATGTCAGCTTTTAAACTTTTAATAGGTATGCTACAATCCATGTATCCATAGAAGTTAAGTAAAGAGTTAGGGACTGGAGAAGTAGAAAAGATATTCCAACAAAGAAGAAATAGTGTATATGGTTATGAAGATATGAAGAGATTGACTGGGGAAGCATTGGAAAGAGAACATAGAGTATAAAACAAAATCAGAGTGAAAAAATAGGCAAGGAAAGAATTATGGGGAGAACTTCTAACCAGAAGAGCCATGTGAAGAGTCATACAGAATCTACTACAGTAGAAGCTTCTTAAAATCTATACATATGTGGAAGAAATCTAAATGGAATTAGCAAATTATAAATTATGGTGGCAACATAGCTCCAACAAACATCTCTTGCTACAAAAAAAAAAAAAAAAAGTCCTGTGAAAGAAATGAATTGCATCCAATTGCTGTTTTGGCCAAATGGGCCCCAAGAAGATATAAACAACTCAGGTAATTGCCATTTCTATTGGTTGTTCTCCATAAACTGAATGCAATGCCCTATTGCTGAAAACAACATGTATATACCTAATTTTCAGAAAGAATCACTATGGTGATTAACCATAGTTTTCACCATAGTGTTAATAAATAAGGTAAACACAACCTAGATACAAGTCCTTCAAATTAAAGTGATGAACTTCCTGCAGGATATGCTGGTGCACAAGTGTTTGAAACACTGTGAGAGTAATCAACCAACATTTGATTAGCTTTAAGGCCCCGTCCTTCTCAAGTGGCCAAGAACCTGAACATAGACATGTTATGCCTGAGAAGAAAACCAAATATTGTTTTGCTACAGGAGTATAGAAATAAAATAATTTCTAATAATACTCTTCTATACACATTGTTCAATGTCTTTCTCAGCCATCCTTAGAGAAGCTTCCACCTGCAGTAAATGGGAACATATAATTACCCACAATCTCCTAATGTACAAAGACCAAGAAACCTTGGAATGCTCAGACCTAAGATGTCTGCATCAAATGTCTCCCCTCAGGACTCAAGGAGCATTTCAGTAGAGGATGTGTTAAAAATGTAAGTGCCAGTGGTGATTGAAGTCACCAAGGAAACAATAATTGTTAGACACAATAAGACTGATACAGTAACTCAGCTAGACCATGGAAATATACCTAAGGACCAAATAGGTCTGTCTTATGAGGTCCACGCATTAAGAGGGGCAGGGGAAATGACCCAGATCCTTAAATAACAGACTTTGTCTGATTGACAAATGCTCACAACGAAAAAAATCTCCAAAGATGTCTTACTGGGACTACAAACCACAGTTAAGGACAGGCAGCGTGACAACCAAGATAGCCAATACATAATGAAAGTAAGAGCATATCTGGAGATGTTTGTCTCATAATCCTTTGTTTGTACATTTTTATCCTTATTTTACAACTTCTTTGCTTATCCAGTGTCATTTATGATTTAATGCTTTTATGAGTTTTTTGGTGTGTATCTGTATGTATATCTCTGAATCAATGTTTATGTTTTTCTTAGTTTTTTATTTTCCTTTTCTTTTTTAAACAATGGTTCTTTTTTAATTTACATATTTGTCATCTAAAAGAAAGATCATATGAAGTTGAGTGGGTGGTAAGATGGGGACATTCAGGAGGAAGATGAGGAAAGAAAAAAAACCCATGATCAGAATATATTTACAAAAAAACCACCATGTTTAATAAAATAAAAAAAAAATCCAAGAGTCAAAGCAGCTGCAATGCTATAGATTACTTAGTTGCTAGGAGAGGAACTTATCATATATTATCGCTTATGATTCTATATAGCAAAGCATTCTATATAGCAAAATTTATATCGGTGGAATCTATATACTAGGGAAAAACAAGAGTCCATCTTCAAAATATGCTTGGATAAAGGACCACCTATTGGAACACTGGCAGCATTGGGCGGCTGCATATATGAAATAAATGAACTCATCTTCCCCCAGTTGTCATCTATTGCCAATTGTTCCTCAGCAAAGGGATGTATTTTGTGATTACTTCTTCCATCTTTACCTTGAGCTTTGGCTGACTGAGTTTTTACAGGTCAGGGACACAATGCATTAACCATCATCTTAGAAAAAAAATATCCCTAATGAAGAAATAAAGAGGTACTGATTGTAGGTATAAATATAAATCATATCAGCATAGTAGTATTAGATTCTTCCCTAGGATCTAGTCAGTATGGAACTATGATGTCAATAGTATCATGCATGAGTTCCATCTCATGAGGCATATACAGCAAGGAAATTTTTGACTCCCATGATTCTCATGCCACTATTGCACCATTGGAATATATTGCCAGGCCAAAAGAGATTGAAGTTCACAGAACTCTCAGCTGAATAAGACTTTTGATTAATGATTACTACAGTAGAACTTATCAAAATGTGTTAGCACGGTGAAACATAATCAAGAAGAATGAAGTTTCCAAATGAGTGCAGACTCACGAATGGCATGTCCTAAGTCTTAGGTATGTGCTATTTTCAACAAGACATTCTTACCATCAAGTTATGGAGAATGACCACAAGTAATGGTGATAGCCATTAATAGTTGGGGTGAGGGTATATCATACCCCTTTCATGAATACTTTAAGGAAGCAACCCAAACATTACATTAGGCTTTGATAGATTATAGTATCTGTGAGTGGTATTTGCCTGCATTTTAGGGTAACTCTAAGTGTATTTTCATATATATATATATATATATATATATATATATATATATATATATATATATATATATATATATATATATTAAAATTATTCACAGTATTAGGTTTCTAAATGATTTATTCTTTTGTGTTAGTTATATGCCCTCATATGTTCTCCTTGTGTTATTTGAAATATTTTAATTATATATAATTGAAAATATTTAGTTAACTAATATTCTGATTCATGTGTAAATTCAAATGTCTACCTGCTAAATACTTACTGTATGCATAGAATTTGGAAAGCAATTATTCTTTTATATGTAGATTACTATTAAAGAGTACATTACCAAATACGTAAATGTGACTTTCACAATTAAAATATTGATTGTATAAACATTTTCTTGTTCCTCAGATATCTAATTTTTCAGCTTCTTTCCAGTTTCTCTTTTTGCTTAGTAGTATTTTATTTCATGTTTATATTTTATTCAAATATTTTATTCAATATAAAACTCTCCTTGTTTGTGTTTATTTTATGGCCTAAACAATATAAATTTAAACATCTATTAGAAACAATACACAGCTACATTTTTCTTCCCTATAAGAATATCATATAAATACAACCTCATTTGTATATACTTACAAATAATAATGTATCACTCTTATCTTTCCTGAAATATTCAATTTAGTTCTTGAGATTAGAATTACATTATTTCTTCCACATTTAACCCCCTTCCAATCCTCCCTTCCATATAGCCTTTCCTATTCTCTTTAAAATCCATGGTTTCTTTCTCACTAACTGGTATGGCACATATATAACATATTCTAAATATTTCTATCCTATACCTGTATTTATCCTCTATCTAAATATAACCTATTCAATCTATGTTACAGAAATTGTCAATATACTCATGTCACTCCTACAATAAAGTCTCAGCACACAAGAGAAATCCAAATAAATCCCAAACAAAGTAGTTTTAATCCTAATACTTTATACTGCAAATTAATATATGATATACCCACTAAATTTGCTTGAGTATGGCATGCAAATTAAAGAGATATATGATATCTGAAAAGAAGATCCATAGAAATGTCACATTTCTAAAAGTAGACACAGAAGAAAATATGGATTTTGGAAACCATGAGAAAATACATGCAAATAGACACAGTTATCATTTATATCCTCTGTATGAAAATATTTAAAGCGCTTTTGCTGAATATATAACCCTTAGTCTGAATGTATTTAAAGGCATTAGACACTGTATATAATGTAGAACGCTGAGTAGTGATGAATATATAACAACTTCAATATCTAGGGATAGACGATTTTGTGAATTATGGTGTAGTAATAAAAATGAGTTTGATTATCTCCATCCCTCTAATGCCCTGATAAGACCTCTTGTTGTTAAAATCCAGTTCTGTAGGAGAGTGTCAGAACAGAGAAATGGTGGGGGCATGATTGGGGAATGGGTGGAGGGAAGAGGACTTATGGGACATAAGGTGAGGGGGGAACTGGGAAAGGGGAAAGCCTTTGGAATGTAAACAAAGAATATAGAAAATTTAAAAAAAAGAAAGAAAGCAATAAGTGATTATTGACCAGTTCTGTACTTAGGACTCTGGAATAGTCAACGGACAGAACGTGTGTAGAATGACTGTAGGAAAACAAAAAGACACTCAGCACAATGAGTCATGGGAAAGTATTCTAATAGTGGCTGAAAATTAAAATTTTCAGTGATGTAGATGATGAAACTGGCTCTGTCTTCATATTTATTAATATATACAAATATACTAATAATAAAATAATAACTCAGGCATATCTCTACCTGAAAAGTAAATGTAACCACACATAATATTGTTTATAAAGTAAAAACAAAATAAAATGGATAACCTATAAACATGTTTCTAACCTAATTTACTCATCTCTCTTGCTTTTTTTACTTTATATACAATTATATTTTCTCCTTTACATTTGACACATTTTTATTCTAACTTCTACTTAGCTGCTCATGTGACTCAAACTATTGTTTGAGTCTTTATTCATTATTTGTGGTCTAGTATTCATTAGAATCCTGAAGTTTGCATTAGAATATCCTTACTTTTTGATGACATCATTTTTATTTTTGGAAAAATGTAAATGTATGGTTTCAGCATAACAGTTATACTAACCATTTATTTAAAATAAAAGCTTTCCACACATGGAATGCAGTCACTGATAAGTGGATGTTAGCCCAGAACCTCTAAATACCAAAGATACAACTCACATATCAAATCATTCCCCAGAAGAAGGAAGGAGAGGGCCCTGGTCCTGGAAAGGCTTGATGCAGCATTTTAGGGGATTACAAGGACAAAGAAGGGGGAGGGGGTTGATTGCAGAATGGGCAGAGGGAAGAGGGCCTATGGGACTTATGGGGAGGGGGGAACCAGGAAAGGGAAAATCATGAAATGTAAACAAAGAATATAGAAAATAAATAAATAAATAAATAAATAAATAAATAAATAAAAGCTTTCTCATTTTTATTTCAAAACAATTTGGTACAGGAATATTTAAAATAAGGAAATTTATGTATGCTTTCAAAGTAATCCACAGAGTGATGCGATTTTAAAATGTTACATGTTATCCCATTAAAATTTTATTGGACATCATCAAAATTCTAGGACAATTTTTACAGACTTTGAGAGAACAAGAAACAACTTCATATAAAAATATATACCTCAGGATAGCTTAAATAATCCTCAATAATTAAAGAACATCTGGATGTATAACAATTGCTGAGTTCAAGCTCCTCTACAAAGCTATAGTAATAAAATCACAAGGTATTAGCAGAAAAACTGGCAACAGTTCCATAGACTATCCTTATTAAAAATGGGATTAATAAGATGTGTTGCAGATGGTCTTTGGTCACAAACAGGCTGAAAGTGAAAATAGTTGTTCCAAGTCGCTGAATTTTTCCAGGATGCAGACACATTTGCATTATGGTATTATGGCTACTCCTTTCTCAGGAGCAAGTTGAAACATTGTCTCCATCTATTGAACAGTGAAGACAACTTGTGGCCATGCTTTGACAAAATAATATGTAAAAATGATGGACTTTCTGTGAGAATTGACGACAGGATTCTAGAAAAGTCATATGCCCTCCTTCAAGGAATTTTCTTTATTCTCTGTTTTTATTATTTTTAATTTTTATTTTCTATATTCTATGTTTACATTCCAAAGGCTTTCCCCTTTCCCAGTTCCCCCCTACCATACGTCCCATAATTCCCCTCCCCCCAACTATTCCCCAATCATTCCCCTTCCCCCCACGGTTTCTTTACTAAACTGGATGCAATCTTTACAGGCCCAGGGTCCTCTCCTTTCTTCTTCTTGGGAATCATTTGACTTGCTAATTGTGCCTTGAGTATTTATTGCTTCTGGGCTCATTAATATCCACTTATCAGTGATTGCATTTCATGTGTATTCTTTTGTGATTGGGTTAACTCACTCAGTATGATATTTTCCAGGTCTAACCATTTACCTACAAATTGCAAGAATTCATTATTTTTAATTGCTGAGTAGTATTCCATTGTATAAATATACCACATTTTCTGTATCCATTCCTCCTTTGAGGGATATTTGGGCTCCTTCCAATTTCTGGCTATTATAAACAAGGCTGCTATAAACATAGTGGAGCATGTGTCTTTATTGTATGCAGGAATATCCTCTGGGTATATGCCCAGGAGTGGTATGCCAGGGTCCTCTGGAAGTGACATGCCCAATTTTCTGAGGAACCGCCACACTGATTTCCAGAGCGGTTTTACCATTTTGCAACCCCACCAACAGTGGAGGAGTGTTCCTCTTTCTCCACATCCTTGCCAGCACTTTTTGTCTCTTGAGTTTTTAATCTTAGCCATTCTGACTGGTGTGAGGTGGAATCTCAGGGTTGTTTTGATTTGCATTTCCCTGATGACTAATGATGTTGAAAATCTCTTAAGGTGTTTCTTGGCCATCCGAATTTCTTCTGGTGAAAATTCTTTGTACCCCATTTTTTGGTAGGGTTATTTGGTTCTTTGGGGTCTAACTTCTTGAGTTCTTCGTATATATTGGATATTAGCCCTCTGTCGGATGTGGGGTTGGTGAAGATCTCTGTTTTTAAAGAAATAGTTATAAAATAGTTAAGTCTTTAATAATAAATTTTAGCTATAAATCTTTCAATTATCCAAATTGATGAGCAAAATGAAATATGGTACAAATTTGTGGATATGTATATAAAATTATAGTTTGACCTCTAAAATTCTCAATTCTTAATTCTCAAATTTCTCACACAAATTTAAAATTGCTTTAGATTTAAGATTTTTAGTGAAATGTTTGGAAATAAAAATATCCTGTCATTCTCCGATGTGTAAATTCCAACCATTCATTTTAAAATGAGAAAATATTTTGAGGAGAAAGCAAAGACCACACTTAATCAAATTGAAGTTTTTTTCCTTTACAAAGGTATTTTTTAGATAATCACCACAAATATTTATGCTGAGTAAAAAAAAAATGAAAATTTCGGAGGAACTAAAATAAACATATTGGATTGTATTTATAAAAACAAACAACAAAACACCACCACAGCATGTTTGACTGATTACTAAAACAGTCATCACTATGCTCAAATTGCTTTCTGCTGAAACTATGAAACTATTTCCCTACATAGCTCAGGCAAACTGAAATGTCACTTAATTCCTAGGAAGCTTAAGATCATTTAGCTATTGTCACAAATCCTTGAGCTTAAGTGCACCTAATTAAATTTATGCTAATAGAGCTTAATTCTGATAATTGCACTCACACTGCCCCTGATGCATTAATTACTGCCATCTGGCCTCTCAGTCTCCAGATCCTATCATTGCTGCTGTATCAGAGAACCCGCCCTAGTACATTTTCATCCTACCCAGGCTTGCCACACACAGTTCAACACCAATCCACACAAAATGAGCCTCTCAATGTTTCAGAAATTAAAGCACTATTGGGAGAGATTCTTAGGAGATGCTGTCCAGCGTCTACATAATGTAATGACTTCAATATTACAGCAATTATGCGTTCTTACATATTTTCTTTAACCACACAAGGAAATTGAATTTTTGTATTGTTAAGCAATGTCGTGTTTGTCAAAGGCCATTTTTGATATCACAGCATAAACCAAGGCAGGCAACAAAAAGGTGGCATTGACTATTGGGGTCATGCTAATAGCAGCTGATAGGGACACCTCTGACAGTGATAGGTAATGTACAGGATCATCAGAGCTGACAGAACAAAATTTACCTGGGACTATCAAGAATGCCCAGTGAGAAACTGTGAACTCTTTTAACTCTTAAGTGTGCGTACATACATGCAGACATACAGATATACACATGGTGTATGGGACAGAGTACCACAAGCCACACTTCATTCTTTCAGCCTCTTTTATAACTTTTTAGACAAATGTTCTTTATAAAATTATCTCATAGATAAAAATATTACCCTAAAGGGGTGTTACAGAAGAATGTAGATAGTAAGTTCAAGGCAGTAATTTATCCTATAGAGGCTCATCATAACTTCAAAACAACAGGCTCATATTACCTTGATTTACCATAATGCACATCTGTGGTTTACCGTTGAACCGGTCCTAGAATGAATGTTTTTCCTTGATCAAAAATTTGTCTCAAGCCTAATTCTCTTCTTAATACAGTTTTCAAAAGCTCATTGTATTCCTCATTATTCTGCCTTTCCTTATTATTCTATGAGGAGGGGGTACATTCTATTTTTGATTCTAAGTTTATTATATCTTTCAGGCAAAACAATTAAAATTGTCTCCTTAAATTTTATTCTTAAAATCAGTTCAATCAAATTATGAATGCTATGAAGTAATAATTTATCTAAACAAACTTAAGATATGAAAGTTCATATTCATGTTGATATGCAGGAAATTTGCCTAATAGAGTGGGTCCATATCCAGGAATCATCAGGTTATGTAATAATGGCAGAGAAGGTACATCAACATAAAGAAGCAATCTTGGAACAAAGTCTGTAGGGTTGTGCCTCTCCTGAGTACACCCATTTACAACCATGCGAAACGGTAGGACATCTCCAGGAGTAACCCTTGCTTGCCATTGACTTTTCTTGGTGACATCAGTCAACATTTGAGTCTCATTTGTCTGGATAATCACTCCTCATTAATGAAGTCATCAGTTTACAGCTCAACCACCAAGTTCTACTTTTGCAATATATTAGAACAAAACAAGTCTTTCTTCAATTTCCTTTGGTGTACCACTTTGTGTTCTCTGGTTATAACTTTTTCAATGCCAAGATAATTTTCCTCCTAGCTGAGGACATGCACTTTTGTGTTAGAATAGGGATGCCTTTGATTTTAATTAGGGGCTTGACAGCAAAGTTCATTTAACACCTTGCTCCCAATTGTTGAAGCAACTATTTTGCATGTAGCCATTCCTAGATAGGGATTGTAAGCAAAAGAAATTTTAGAATATCTGGAAGTTCAAGATTTTTAAAGTCATCTAATACTCTGTAATGCATCTAAATCTGTGTTAGTTTTTTTATATTCTCAGAAATGTTGTGCAGAATGATGCAAATAGTTATATAGAAAATGCTTCAAATTATAGTTCATGTAATTCTTATAGACACTCTTGTAGATTAACCAAAATTTTCTCAAGTCATCTCTGTTTTCAAAACTGAGAGTAGTGAATACAGCTTCTGGTTCAATTCACATTATTTTTCCTTTGTTAATCACTACATCTTCTCTCTATTTTTCTCAAGTACTGTGGGAAGCAACTAAGAAATTCCACACTCTTTATAATCACTGTGGTTGCTATGGTAACTAAGTATGATTCACTTTTACCTACAATTCATATTATGTTACTGACAATGCTAATACGAGTTGTTGTGAGACCTGCTGTTCTATACAGCATTCCCAGTTTGAATGTGGATCACTCTTAAATGTTAGAACAACACAAACCTAGAATTCTTTTATGTTTCTATTTTTACAGATGTTTTTAATGTCAGATTTGCACCAGTTAGAATAGGAACTGGCTAAATACATCAGTGCCACATGGCTAAAAATAAAAGGGTAAAATTTAATTATGGTACAATGTAGGTAAGGGTAAAGGTAACTACAAAGATTAGTAGAGAATTCCAATAACTAAAAAGTTATCATACCAAGAAACTCTGAAAGAAGGAGAAATAATGAGGTTGATAGGATATACAGAAGGTGACAAAATCAAGAAAGCAACATGAAAGGGAAATCTAACACCTGGCCATGAAAACAAGAAATACCTGTGAATTTTATAGAACAATAATTAGTGAAATAATTAATGTCATTACTTTGACAGTAACTTCATACTTTCTGACTATTGCACTTTGGCATAATGAGGTATTTAGATATTAATCATTCAATGTTCAGGATTACTTCATCTTTCTGTAATTTTTTTAGAGTTTTTTATAATTGCATTTCCTATGTCTCTGATAAACATTATAGTAGCTTTTTTGTGGATTGCAGCAAATTTGTAGGTAGCTTTCAGTAGTGTAACCATGGGCATGACAGTAGTTTCAAAATGTGTGAAAATAAAGTGTATTGCCAGAAGTATTCTCTACTCCATGTCACTCTTCATTGATTTACAGTTCCCTTCATACAAGTATTTTACCATCATGGTGGTTCAAAAATCTACCTAGAATATGAACTAAAGAAATATTAGAGAAGATCAGAGAAATAAAGTCAGATGTCATTTAGAATAGGTCTCCAAGAGTAACCAAAATAAGAATGATGATTGACAAATATGGCCATAAAATATATATCATTAAAAATATATGTATCATTCACAGGTCAAGAATAAGATGAATGGTGTTCAGTTGACTCTCCTGAACATGAAAATGTCTTAATTGTTGGGACAAATACTGGAACATCTCCCAGTAAGCAATATTTACCAAGTACCTTATACTTTTATGTATTATTTCATTCAGTATAATAATAACCTGGAGAGTAATATAAAGATTACTATGTGGTTTTCAAAAATCCTATAAATGGAAATCTGACTTCTAAAAGACCTATATCTACTGTATGTGTCCAATAGGCAGGTAATTATAAGGGACTAATTTAGCAAAAGCAATTGCATATACATATGTGTATATATGTATGTATAGTTGTACATATATACACATATATATGTGTATATATGTATGTGAATGTATGCATATATGTTAGTATTAATAATTGTTAATTACTTCATTTTAAGATATTGCACACTGCAGAGTTGTGGAAAGTTTGTTAATTGACAAGTACATTCAGAGAAGAATGAGGCAACCTTGGAATGTAGTACTGGTCAATTAAAACTTTATCTGCTCATATCTTGCTAATGCGAGGGTATGCAAGTGTTTGAAATTGTATGTAAGAAGCTGGGATTAGATATTTGTATCTAGTCACTGTGAGTCAAACATACACTCAGCAGTCTCCCCATTGCTGTTTCTTAAGCAGTCCTTAGAACCAACTTCTTTTTATGCTGTAGGCAATCTCTCTACCTAAGAGTCATTTCCCCAGCTGCATCACCTAATAATCACAAAATTTGGTGAACAATACTGTTTTGAAATACTGTGAAACGTGGGAACAGAGTAGTATTTGAAATAATAAGATAAGGTAATAGAAAATGTAGTATATAAAATTTAAGTAAATCTGATTATTGCCGTACATGTACTATTTTTTTTTTTAAAGTTAAACAGTATAGTCAGAGAATCTTAGCAAAGGTGGCAGGAAACACATTTATGAAGAACAAAGGGCGTTTGAAAGGGAGTGGGAAGAGACTCTTCTGTGGGGAGTTGTCTGCGGGCCTAGGAGATAACATCTGTCTAATATTCGGAAAAGTCAAACAGCCTGGCAGAGAAAAGCAAAATGAATGAGTTTGCTAATGAGCACTAATTAACCTGTTTGGGTGGAAAATTTATTTCAACTCAGTGAATCTACCACATGCTGCGATCTGACTAAATTCTAACACTGAATTGGGCTGTTTCTGATTTACTTTTAACAAAGATTGAGTTCATAAGCATTTATTTAATGGTATTTTATAGAGAGATATGCAGATGTTTTAAAAGTAACTATAGCTCCACAACATTTAGGGAACCATTTATTTTTAAAAATTCAGATTATTAAATATTTAAATAATAATTTGTTATTTGTATGTGATATAGAACTATTCCATCCCTTTGGATACATTCTGATCCTAGTCTATGCCTTTGGTTGTAAATATTATATTTCCTTTGTCAATCTATAATAGTTGAAACTACGACATTGTTAAAAATTTTGTATCATAACCTTTGTATGAATTTTGATAAAATATTTATTAAAAAGTTATTTATTAATAACTTTTCATTTTGATAAAATTCATAATGAAAAGTTATTTATTAATAACTTTTCATTTTGAAGCCACCATATAGTGAGGTAAAATAATTAGTTTCAGAATTTATTACTTGTTTTATTTTCAGATTTCTGATTCCTTTATATGTCATATTCATCACAGCAACAATTAGCAAAAAGAGATCGTTCAGAAAAATTAACTATGCATGCGTGTTAGAGAAATATTAATCTGCGCTAAGATTATGACCATAAAAACAGAAAACAGGCAAGTTTTAGACTTTTAAACATACAACAACACTGAGTAGGTCACTGAACTGAGAACCATCAAACTTTTGCTTTTGCCATGCTTAGTCTTTGTGAATCTGGGCAACTTGACATTTACACAGTGCTAAAGAATACTGAAGATGATTAATTTCATCATTTTATAATTTCATACCAAAATTTTCTTCTTAAAGTTCCTTTGGGAAAGTTTCTGCAATTCATTTTATTTGTTTGAAATTTGTGTGGCTGTTAACTTTACAAGGGAATGTTTTTTTGTTTTTTGTATTTTGTTTTTTTTTTAAATAAAATTCTTGGTATTTGATAGCCTTTGAAAGTCTGGGTTGATTGGAGAATCGTCGGAGTGATGAGGGCTTATGAGACTTATGGGGAGGGGGGAACCGGGAAAGGGAAAATAATTTGGAATGTAAACAAAGAAATAGAAAATAAAAAGTAATAATCTAGACTTAGGCTATTATTGGTTGGGCAGTTTTTAATGATTGCTGCAATTTCCTTAGGAGTTATGGGACAGTTTAGATAGCTTGTTTGATCTTGATTTAACTTTGGTATATGGTATCTGTCTTGGAAATCATCCAGTTCATCTAGATTTTCCTGGTTTTGTTGAGTACAGGCTTTTGTAGTAGGATCTGACGATGTTTTTTTGAATTTCCTCTGTTTCTTTTGTTATGTATCCCTTTTCTTTTCTTCTTTTGTTAATTTGCACACTGGCTCTGTGCCCTTTAGTTTGGCTAAGGGTTTATCTTTGTGGTTGACTTTCTCAAAGAACCAGCTCTTGGTTTTATTGATTGTTTGTATTGTTTTCTTTGTTTCTAATTGGTTGATTTCAGCTCTGAGTTTGGTTGTTTCCTACCATCTACTCCTCTTGGGTATGTTTGCTTCTGCTGGGTGGGTGAGGGGATAGACTTAGGGGGTGAAGAGCACCCTTTCAGAGGCAAAGGGGAGAGAAACTGTTGTTGTTGGTGGTGGGGGTACCAGGAAGTGGGGCAACATTTGGAATGTAACTAAATCAAACAATTAAAAAAAATATTTCTTGACTCTGTTTGAAAGTCAAATATACTGTTGGTTCTATCTTTTTGTTCTAGCATAAAGTATTGTTAAAACCAAATATTTTCAATTTTTTCATTCCCATATAAATGATAGTCATTTGTTTTCTGGATGTTTAAGTGACTTATGTCCTTTAATGTACCTAATATCATTTTTCTGAAAGAATAGACTCAAATGTGCGATGTTTTTGTGCTACTGTTTTCCATCAAGTTTCTGGAGTGAATTTCTCTCACTTGACAGCAAGTGTAAATAGTCAATCACCGTTCTCCTCAGTGTGGGTATAATCAGGACCATCAGGTACAGAAGCATCTTACTTAGGCATCTGTGATTTCACTGTCATGTATTCCTACACACAGTAGTCAGAAATCAGTGCTTTATAACAGCAAAATATAGATGTATAGGTGATAGTCATGTCACATCCCTAAAAGCCTCAGTGTCCAGACCATGCAATGCTCATAAGTAGCAAAGGTTGAAGCCCTTTGCCTTTGTGCTTGAGTATTTGAGATTCTGTTTACAGGGGTTTGAAAATTTTGTTAAATTTTTCATCCTCCATGACTTGAGATCTCTAGTATTGGAGGCTTTACATCTGTCCACGTTCCTTCTGCCACCGTGGTTTTCTGTTTTTTTCTTACCTTCTCACACACCTCATCCCTTCTCCGCCATTGCTGATGTGGTTGCCTTATGCCATTTACTCTAATTCCTCTTTTCCTTCACTCTCTTTTCTTTTAGTGTTTGTACCATACTACAGTCACTATTAGTATACCCCCACTACTTGCCAGAGTGTCCTCTTCATGTTATGATGTCAGAACACTCAACTAATATGTTAGAAAATGTACTTAAAATAATTGCTAAGTATTAAAACCAGAGCCACCAAGGGAAATGACTCCCAGTGAGAAAACACACCAGTTGCATTACCAAAAATGCTTTAGCTGTTTGGAGATGGCACAGTAAATGATCATGTGTATGTGTTCTGATTACAGAGTATCTTCCAGTTCTACCTCATACATGATGTTCAGAATGCCCACTAAGAAAACTTTATAAAGAAAAGCCACAAGTCTTGTACTGTACCAATAAGGGTACAACAGTTGAGCTCCTGTCTTAATCTGAGAGAAAATATGTCAGAGAGTAGCATCACATAGAGTTCAACAAGGCTTGCCTGGATGTGGGGTTTTATAAGGCACAATTATAATACACTAAACATGATCTTGCTGAAGGAGGAATTATTAGTTAGCAGCTACTCATAGGTTCTTAAGTCTTTGAGAAGAGATAATATGTGCAAAGTATCTGGGCTGCCATGAGGGTAACCTGGACACCTAGCAGACAAGGAGATGCTTGTCCAGTTGTCCCTCACTGGAAGCTATCAAGCATAAGGGCAGGTTCAGAAAGTTTCCATATGAAGGGCCAACAATGCTATTATGGACAGTTTTGGTTAGTCATTAAAAGCAAATGGATTATGGGTCTGTAAATAAAAATTATATATATATATATATGTGTATGTATATATATATGTGTGTGTGTGTGTGTTAAATATTCTCAAAATATTTAAGACAGTTTACCAGCTTTTAGAGGAATTGAGGACTCATTTTCATGGCTCATTATTTCAGTATTTTCAAACATTCAGGGAATTTCTTTCATTCCTATTACCTAGTAATCAAGGCTGCTTTCCAACCTTAAACCTAGACTGGGCCACCATTGCTAAAACAGGCAATTCTTTTTTGTGGTATCAATTCAGCTAACTTCCCTCAAAGCAGGAAAGAGGGTCCAGCACACTCTTACAATAGTGTAAGTCACTGAAGAGAAAGTTGGGAAGGAAAGATGAGTGAAAGGGAATTCCAACACAAAAAACATCAAGCAGGATCTGAGCCACAGTTGCCAAGTGTTTGAAGAAAGAGGAAACAAAGAAAAGTTCAGAACTGTGTCATGCCGCGCTTATCTTCTGTCTGCCTTGCCAGCTCTTACAGAAAAAGTACTGTGTTCCAGGGGACACCCACTGAGGTCTCCTAGCTCTTCCCTTCCAGGACAAAGAGATGTATCAGGCACAGAGAAGTTAACAGAAATGGACCATATATTAATAAAAGGCTCCTCTAGGAATGGAAGTGGGCTGGTGAGCTAGTAAATGGTATACACACAAAAGTGTTATGGTGAGAGATTCATAAGTAGCACAGCACTTGCCTGTTGCTTGGGTGTCTTGGGTTTTCCTCACACATACTCTGTTTCAGGCAGGCTGTGTGGGAAGTCCTTTCCAATCCTCATTCACATGACTTGCTTTGTACATTAACCCCATACTTCCATTCTTTTGATCATTATGTTGCCTACTTGCATGTTGTAATACTTAGCACATTTTGATTTCTTGCTGTCTTTTGTAACTTGTTTTTGGAGATATTCACATCATGACTTTAGGTGCCCTTTATATGTTTGCTTTGCTGTCTTATGTAACATTTTGTTTTGCCCTATATTTTGGCTGTGTTGTCCTAGCTCTAAGATTTCTTAACTATTTGCAATGCTAGCTTAGGGTTATCTCTCTTCTGTACACATTCTGATGTTGTTCTAGTATCTGGAAAGCTGCTGCATGTCCTCCAGAAGACATTCTGTAGGACACTTAGTATGAGATTTGAATTAGTAATATTCTCTTGTACTTTACACATGTTTCTGCTGAACTTGAAAACTGGGTCATCCTAAATCCCACAGAAGTTTGGTGCCCTTAAGTACTACAGCTTATTTGACCTCTGTGCCCGCCTTCCTCTATGGGTTTTTCAGATTTGTTAGACTTGTCTACTAGGGACTACCGTCTTCTTTTGCAATTTCAGTTTTCACTTTATTAATGATCCAAATTGACAGCATTCTAAGAAATGCTTTCAATTCATATATTCAATCCTAATTTCCAGTGGAATCTAGAACTAAAAGAATTAAGCACATGGAGCATCCTGTAGGCCGGTCTTTACCATCACCCCAGGGAAGAAGGCAAAACATCTATTTTCCTCTCTTTCTCCCATAGCCTATCATATTGGTTGTATCCAATCTCCTACATGGAAAAGAATGTTTTGGCTGTCTGTGACTGCTATTTCAAGAATTTGAACTCAAACTACAGTGAACTAAGAAACTATGTATCTGCCACTGTTGCAATCTCCTGAAATACTTTTTTCTTATAAAATAGTGAATAAAAAATGGATAGGGGCTATCTGGGAGTGGGGGAAACTGGGGACAGGGAATAACATTTGAAATGTAAATAAAATATATCCAATAAAAATAATATAACAGCCCGAGACTTAAAAGGGGCAGAGGTGAAGAGAAACAAACAAATAAATAAATAAATAAATGCATTTTCATGCTTAAAATAATAATAACATACAACAGTACTGAAATGTTGCTATCTTAGATTCTAATTTATATTGATGATAAAATTATTCACAAGGTTCAAATGGATTAGTCCAGTGTTTCATTTTGCACAATGAAGTTTTACCTTGTGAAAACAAAGCATCATTTTAATAATTATTAGTGCATCTAATGTTTAATATATGTGTGGGGACATAAACATAGACATAGACATAGACATAGACATAGACATAGACATAGACATAGACATAGACATAGACATAGACATAGACATAGTGTGTGTATGTATGTATGGTTAGATTTACTTACCCTAAATCTTTAAAACTATAACTTATGAGTTGAAATTTTTCATGCATTATTTAAAATCAAACCTTAACACAACACAGCATAACAAAATAGAACTCCATATTGTAAAGTGAATAAAAATAAAATGGAATGCAAGAGGAGTGTTAGGCTGAACAATCTGACTTAATATGAATAAGGCTCCATGTCAAGTAAGGTGTGACAAAACAAAAATCACCGTTTCAACTCAGCTATCACACTTCTACTGAAATTTCTTGTCTTAGAAACAGAAAAATATTATAAATATTTAGCACAGAAACTTCTAAGATGAATCTGGGTATTTGGAGGGCCAGACAACTCCAAAGTGAATGCTTTTATAGTCCTTCACCAGTTGAAGCCTTGTCTTTATCTGTAATAGGAATTGAAGATATATCATTATTTTGACACTATATAATAACATCTAATGCAGCAAATGAAATCAGCTACTGGTTCTTCTTTATTTTCTATACTAAATACACTGTGTCTTTCCTGCTTATCCGGGGCTAGTTTCTGGATAAAGAACAGAAAACAACCATTTGTGTATGTAACTAGAAATTTTATAGGTGGTTCAAAAACAATAAATCTTAATTGCTCTAATTTTATATATCTTCAATGTTAAATTTACCTTCCAGAGATTGAATTTGTGCTGAAGTTGTAATATTAGCTTTTGTCTGAATCCCCATTTTACAAGTAAGCAATTATTCTTCAAAACCAATTTTATTATATTATCCTTAGTCTTATTTTGTACCTGATAGAGAACAAACAAGAATATTTGATGCTTGTTGGCAAGTTTACATGTTATAATATTTATTTCCTGAGTAAACACTTAACAGCTACTTAATATGCATTATAGTCTTTTTCCCCTTTTAAAAAATCCTGGGGGACTACATAATTAGGTTGCGTCTGAGGGATAATTTTTACAAATAATGCTTTTCTCTAAAACATTGCTTGGAGGTGGACAGGAGTTGAGAAAAACAAACATCAGTGTTATGTAAGATATCTTGCACTCCACTGCTCTTATTTACTTCCTTAAAAAC
This sequence comes from Apodemus agrarius, assembly GCA_964023405.1. Lineage (NCBI taxonomy): Eukaryota > Metazoa > Chordata > Mammalia > Rodentia > Muridae > Apodemus > Apodemus agrarius. The sequence continues at coordinate 17,343,747 of OZ030013.1, forward strand.
TTTTGTGTATTTATGCTCATTCAAACTGAAGAATAATAACTTTGTACTAGAAACTGTTTTGTTTGAAAAATCTGAGACAAATCATTCTGCTCTAAACGTTACAAAATGTGGAAAGAAAATTGTAAATTCTGTGTAATGAAAATGGGGATATGATTAGTTGAGAATCCTGGGTGTCATCTTTCTGTTGTTAATGGACTTTGCACTTACTTATTCTGGTTTACATCTGTCATTAGTTAGGTCAAGGTTACATTAATATTAATGGGTATCATTGAGATAATGGAGGATCTGTTCATGTCACCTAATGAGAATAAATGTTTTGGTCAAATTAAGAATGCTTTAATTTCTGTCAGATAGAGTTATTTTCCTAAGTCATTGTTTCAAAGTATAACATTGAACACAGGAAAAAAGTAGGGCCAACATAGCATCACCCCCCAAAAAAAAGAAGAATAGTTTTCAAAGGTTGGAGGAATTTCCAGAGGAATTTTCTGTTATAATGGAACTTGGCTGAATATTTCTTAATTACTTCTCAGAATAAAAGTATCTTGTCAGGTTACACTAAAGGTGTAAGACATACTCTGTAGGGTGGGGAACATGTCAAGTACCAGATAGGTCAAAGCATTGTAAACTTGAATTTTGTACCACAAAGAAAGGTACTTGCTCTGACCTTACAACACAATGGCTACAAACTTAAGATGGAGTCAGGCTGGTCCAAAATAACACCCTGCATTCCTACATAAAAGCAATTGGAGAGGTAAAATGCTGGGAAAAATATGTTTTTAGAATATAATGCTGAAAACTAAAAATTAAAAGAATAAATCCCAGGGAGTTTAGAGGTTGGTGGGAGGAGGTAGTGCGTGGGGACATTCATGTGGAAACAGGGAGGTGGGGAGGAAGTACTGGATGTGGAACAATCAGAGGGTGGACCGGGTGGGTTTGGGTGGGGACAAAATTTGGAGAGTAACAAATTAATTAATTAGAAGTCTATAGGAAGTATCCATCCTCCCCCCCAAAAAGGACATATTATTGGAAATCAATATTTATTCTTTCATAGTCCCATTTTCTATTCTCTGGCTTAGTAGTCGCTTTAGAAGAGGCAACCAGCAATGTCTGCAATGATACAAATGAAAGCATTGCTTTTTGATCTGATTGTTCTCTACAAAATGGCCTTACAATGATTGACTTGATCTTGTTTAAGCACATCATGCCCAATCTTAATGTACCACCCTGGTGTGATTGCAAAACCAAACCAAACCAAAAACAAAACAACAGTAAAAACAACAAAAAAAACATCATAAGCAAAAGTTTCAGTAAGTGTTATAATTTAATAGATTACCATCCCTAAAAACATAGACAAAGAAGAAAAGCCTAGAAGGAAAGACTGGTAAATATGATGTTTTGATGGCAAAATACTTTGAAGAGATCTAACATAATTTTGAGTAATTTATAATGTCTGGTTGAAACTCAGAAATTAAGAATTTGGGCTTCTTCAAAACTATTAAATGGAAAAAAAGATAGTATCTTCATCAAAATTGATGATCTGATTGGATATTTTCATGTAGAAGAATGTAAATAAATCCATACCTATCACCCTGCCAAAAAGCCAAATTCGTGTGGAACAAAGTCTTCAACATAAAACCAGACACACTATATCTAATAGAAGAGAAGGCGGGGAATTGCCTTGAACACATTTGAAGACAAGACTACTTCCTGAATAAAATACCAACAGCTCAGGCAATAAGATAAACAAATGATAAATGTGATGTCATGAAACTGAAAAGCTAAAATAATAAAACATAAACCAACAGAATGGAAAGGATCTTCACCAACCCCACATCTGACAAAGGGATGATATCCAAAATATATAAAAACGCAATGAAATAGGCATCAACGAACCAAATAACACAATAAAAAAAAAAACAAGATATAGATCTAAATAGTGAATTCTCAACAGAGGAATCTCTAGCAGCCAAAAAGCACTAAATGAAATGTACAAACTCCTTAGTCTCCAAGGGAATGAAAATCAGAACAACACTGAGATTTCATTTTATACCCATCAGAATGGCTAAGATCAAAAATTCAAAGGACAGTACATGCTGGCTATGATGTGGAACATGAGAAACATTCCTCCATTGCTGGTGTGAGTGCGACCTTATACAACCCCTTTGGAAATCAATTTGGCAGGTCTCAGAAAACTGGGAATAGATAATATATCAATATTCAGCTGTACCACTCCTGGGCATATACCATATGCTACACCATATCACAAGAACACCTGCTCAACTATTTTATAGTCACTTTATTTATAATTGTCAGAAACTGAAAACAATAGAGATGGACCTCAAGTGAAGAATGGATAAAGAAAATAAGGCACATTCACCCAATGGAGTATTACTCAGCTATTAAAAACACTGACATCATGAAATTTTCAGGGCAGTAGAAGGAACTAGAATGTATCCTGAGTGAAGTAACGTAGAATCAGAAAGACACATATGGCATGTTCTCAATTTAAAAGTAGATATTAGCTAACCATGCAACAACACACAGAAAGCTAGGCAACAAGGAGGGTGAAAGTGGGGACACTTCAATCTTAAGTGAGTGCAGGAAATAGACATTGAGTGTAAAGAGAGGGAGGGAACTGCACTGGGTGGGGAGGGAACCAGAAGGGATAGGGTTAGAGAATAGGGAGAGAATATGCTGGGATTAAAGATTGGAATCTATGGGAAAGCATCTCTGGGACTAACGAGAAAACTAGGTTAATGGAAACTCCCATGAAATGATGAGGGTAACCTTAGCTAAGATGCCTAGCTATAGTGGATATGGAACTTGAAACAGCCATCTCCAGTAACTAGAGTTCCAATGAAAAGATTTCCAATGGAGGGTTTGAGACGTCAAACCAGTACAAATCCTACACTTAACATGATATGACAGTATTAAACTTGTGGCACCTAATAGTAAATTAATCATAGTAAATTAAGTATTTAAAGGAGACCCACAAAAGTACAGCCCCCCATGCATATAGATTTTGTTATTTCAAAAATATGCAAAGTGTATTCAGATAGTCAGCCAACTGCCATAGCTTCTTTAAGTTTATTAATGCTATGATCGTGACACATCTCACAGACAATATATCATGGCATTTATATCTATCCTTTGGATCTTACTGTCTTCCCACTCTGACTTTTGATATGGTGCTAATTCTCAATACTCTTGGTGTTAATGCTGATGACCCTGACTTGGATGAAGAGATGATATTCCATCTTCATCTCTCACTGTACAGTTAATGTCAATAATTTTTTTGGTGGAGTAAGAATTATTATTTTAGAATATGTCTAGTTGTAGGTTTACCTTGTGCCAGTTGATGGCCAAACATACTTCCTTATATAAGCAAGCTTAACTCAGCAGAGTGTGTTATCAAAAAAAGGGAAAAAAGAAATGAAATTGGGTGATTGATTCATTAAAGGGATGTTTGAAGTAGAGGACAGAGAGAAAGTAGATATAATTATATTCTGATTTACACAAATGAATTCTCAAAAGTAAGAAGTTTTAAAGCACATACAGTCAAAGTGTTTCTAATGCTGAAGCTGATACAATTTGAGCAATGAAATAAATAATTTAGTATTAGATTATAGTTCTATGAATAAAATAAGGATTCACAACATACAAAGTTTGTGAACAGATAAAAAGTAGAATATAATAAACAGGCACTCTTTTCATCAGAGTTCCAAAGGATTAATGTATCTTTCACATCAGGAGGAGGAAGAGCTTTTCTTTTTCTGATGTGAGCTATATCTATAATGATGTACCATCAAAGAACACCACATACAAAAAGGAATAATGAAGGAATTCTACAGGGGTGAGTTATAGTAAATAGTACCTCAAGCAAATGATCTACTACAAAGCCTGAGTTTATGTCAGAGTCATACAGATCCCATAAACTGGAGATAGTGGAAAAGGTTGCTTTTCTTCCTCAGCATTGTCTTTCCTTCTAGAATGGAAAACATGGTTTAATAAAAAGAAAAATCACAAAACTGTAGCTGAAGAATGTTATGCATTCTTCAAATTTATGAAGGATGGCATTCAAAAGAAATGCATATGTTCATATATGCTTGAGTGTAAGTGTGCGAAAATACATGCATGTGAACATTTTCAATGAGTAGAATTCTTAGAATAACCTTTTCTTGTGCATGGGGTGACATTTTTGTATTTATGAGCTTTGACAATTTTAGCAATATTACATAAAAGGTGAAGAATAAAGAAAATATCTCAGAATTCATACTTTATTGGTGTCACATTAATTCATACATTTATTTCCACTTCTCAGTCTATTTTTAAATGACTCTTGCTAAAATAGTGTGAAATTTTGAATACTATGTATTTCAGTTTTCTTTTTTTTTTAAATTAGGTACATTCTTTATTTACATTTCAAATGTTGACCCTTTCCTGGTTCCCTCCCTTCCCTGCAAATCCCATAAGCCATCTCCCCTTCCCTAATCAATCCACCCCCGCTTCCCTGTCCTGGTATTTCTCTACACTACAGCATTAAGTCTTTCCAGGACCAAGGGACTCTCCTCCCTTTGGTGTCTAACTAGACCTTCCTCTGCTGCCTATGTGTCTGGGGCCATGGGTGACTCCATGTATACTCTTTGGGTGATTGTTTTTGTCCCCGGGAGCTCTAGGAGGACTGGGTGACTCATATAGTTGTTTCTCCTATGGTGCTGCAAACGCCTTCAACTTCTAGGTTCCTTTCTTTAGCTCCCCCATTGGAGATCCTGTACTAAGTTCAAAGGCTGGCTGAGAGTGCCCCCTCTCTGTATTTGTCATGCACTAGGAGAGCCTCCCAGGTGATAGCTATATGCAGCTCCAGTCAGCTAGCACTTGTGGACACCCACAAAAGTGCCCAGGCTTTGTAACTGTATATAGTATGCATCCCTGGAACTTCTGGAGGAATCAGTATCCCAGACCTCAAACTGTACTACAAAGCAATAGTGGTAAAAACTGCACGGTATTGGTACAGTGACCAACAGGTAGATCAATGGAATAGAATTGAAGACCCAGAAAAGAACCCACACACCTATGGTCCCTTGATCTTTGACAAAGGAGCTAATTCCATCAAGTGGAAAAAAGATAACCTTTTTAACAAATGGTGCTGGCTCAACTGGTGGCTACCATGCAGAAGAACAAAAATCTATCCATTCTTATCCCCTTGTACTAAGCTCAAGTTCAAGTGGATCAAGGACCTCCACATAAAACCAGACACATTGAAACTAATAGAAAAGAAATTGGGGAAGAGCCTTGAACACATAGGCACTGGGAAAATTTTCTGAACACACCAATAGCCTATGCCCTAAGATCAAGAATTGACAAATGGGACCAAATAAAATTACAAAATTTCTGTAAAACAAAGGATATTCTCAATAGGGCAAAATGGCAACCAACAAATTGGGAAAAGATCTTTACCAACCTTATATCTTAAAGAGGGATAATATCCAATATATATAAAAAAACTCAAGAAGTTAGACTCCAGAGAGCCAAGTAACCTATTAGAAAATGGGGTACAGAGCTAAACAAAGAATTTTCACCTGGGGAATATTGAATGGTTGAGAAGCACCTAAAGAAATGTTCAACATCCTTAGTCATCAGGGAAATACAGCTCAAAACAACCCTCATATTTCACCTCACACTGGTCAGAATGACTAAGATAAAAAACTCAGGAGACAGCAAGTGCTGGAGAGGTTGTGGAGAAAAGGAACACTCCTCCACTGGTGGGATTTCAAACTGGTAAAACCACTCTGGACATCTGTGGCAATTCCTCAATTTTCTCTTTAGTTTCTTTCCTTACAAAACCTAGTGATTAAAGTATCTTATTTGTTTAATCATATCATTATTAAATAATCATAAGGACTATAGATTACTGGGATGGTTGTGAAAGCCTAGTTAATTTTTCTTGTTTTGAAAAATGGACTCACTGTGTAGCCCTAGATGGCTTTGAAATCACTCAAATTCATCTGCCTTTGTCTCTGAAGAGTTGGGATTGAAACCATGCACCAGCATACAATGTGTCTAAAATATTATATGACTAATTTTTGTCATTCTGAGTACAAAATTGGAGAAAAAAAAGAGATAGTGAAGAGGAAAGGAAGAACATAGAGGGAGGGGGGAAAGACAACCATCTCATGCCAGAGAAGGAAGTTATGGAGGAAGAAAAGGCCCTCTTTTCATATATTCAACATCATGCCATTTCTCTCGTGATACTCAACGTTCACAAAGGAACTTTAGTTGATCACTTGTATTGAAATAAAAAATAATATATTACTAAGAAGGAGAGTTCCATGAATTCTTTGAGAGTAGTGTTTTATTCCACTTGAAGTTAAGGAATCAAGTTAAAAGAATAAATTAGGCTTAATGATGGCCAAACATTCTTTAAAAAAAGCCAAATGAGTCACAAACTTAATATTTCCTAAAATCACAAACTATGTGAAAATACATATTGTTTTCATGAAAAGTTCTGAGGAATGTAGAATCCTTTCTTAAGCTTTTACCCTATCTATCTCTGGAGTTAATCAAGTTGCTGCCACTGATTTTAAATAACAGACTTCTATAACTTTAAACTCATCGAGGCCTTCATAATCTTTCAAGAAATTAAATGAATGTCAAGGACTTTTAAAATCTTGGTTGATTTATCAAAGACTAGTAATAGCCATCAGAAAATATTTCTCCCATCCCCTTTTAGGAGGGATAGGGCTAAGATTGGGCTTTAATGTGAATAAATAAATACATTAATGAGAAAAAAAAGACAGAAAAACTGAAAAAAATTCTACTATTTTAATGCAATTTGTGTATGATTAATTGCATCTACAGTATTTTAACAAATTAACATTCCTCAGTTATCACTAAAGTAGAGATTTAATAGTAGAATAAAGTATATTTTATCATTAAAATTGAAAATCCAATATACTTTGGGAAAATGTATTCAATGTTATTGCTGGAAAGAATGAGAGCCCATATGGATTTATAAAGTACAGACTTTATAAATTATTAAGTAATTTTATTTTTTTGTAATACCTAGGCATTTCACAAGAATTCCACAAAGCTCTCTAGTATCTTCTCAGGTAAAAATCAAACTTCTGCAATCTTACATTGTCTCTAATGTGATAAAGTGCTATACTATACTTATAAGCTTATATAATTTTTCAAGCCATGTATTTGAAGACATATACAATATATTTGAAGTCCTGAGATCAATATATCTGGCTTTGACCAAATACCATGCTGTTTTCTATTCTATTATTATTATTATTATTATTATTATTATTATTTACTATATCTGAACAACAGATTTTCCCTCCTCCTCTGCCTTGAGTCCCGCCTTGCCATCTCTCCTATACACCCTTCTCTAATCTAGTCCTGTTCTGCTTCACTTCAGAAAAACACAGTTCTCTAATGGTTATCCAATGGCTATAGCATAACAAGTTGCAATAAGACTAGATACCTCCTCTCTTGTTAAGGCTGGACAAGGCTACTCAGTAGGAGGAAAGGGGTCCAAAATCAGGCAAGAGAGTAAAAGAGCCCCTGAACCTACTGTTAGGAGTCCTACAAGATTACCAAGTTACACAACTGTAACAAATGGGCCTAGGTCAGGCCTAGGTGCAGGCTCGTGTTGGTGGTTCAGTATCTGTGAGCCCCCCATTGCAAGTGATCCTTTTATTTCCTCAGATGATAGAATTAGAAATGCATGGATTGGGCTGAGCCCACAGCGTTTCTCTGCTTTACTCCAAGGGCTAGGCATCAAAGCTTCCAGCCTCTCTACAATCTAGTTCTCCAAGCTGACTGATTTAATGGGCATGCTTTGGCAATATGTTCTTATCTTCTGGCTCCTTCTTATTCTCTACATCACACTGCCTTCATCTGTGTCTAGATTGTTCTCTTTGCACCCTGTCTCTGTAAAACTGACCTGGTAAAAGTATCATACACCAGCACCACATACCTGCCCTGTTTCTCTCTCTCGTGCTCTTAAGTAGTCTCTCTTTCCTGTGCTGGTCTTGCATGAACTGAGTATCCTATCTGTAACTCATTCTGTCGAATCTTTTTCTGATTTGTCACTTTTTCTGCCCCTCGATTAGCCATGACTTTTAAACACGATTGCTTCCTTCTACAAACAAACAAAACCTTCATTGTTTTTTTTTTAATTTTTTATTGGATATATTCTATATTTACATTTCATTTCCCTTTTTCTGGTTCCCTGCCCCTCAAAGGTCCCACATGCCCTTTTCCCTCCCTGTGTTCCCCCATCCACCCTTTCCCACTTCCCTGTTCTGGTATTCCCCTACACTGATGCTTTGAGCCTTTCCAGAACCAGGGTCCACTCCTTCCTTCTTGTGGGACATCATTTGGTAGGTGAATTGTATCTTTGGTGTTCTCTAACCTTCATTGTTAGGGATTAAAGGTATGTACTAAGGGAGTGTTTGTTTCCCAACCAAATCATTCTGTGTTCCAGAGCCTGTCTACATTCTGGCCAGAGGGATTAAAGACGTGCCATTCCTTCCAGATAACACAAACCTATACTGACTATGAATGTGACAGCTTACCAGAGCAGCCATGTTTCCTGATTAACATTCCTCTCCAGTATTCCAAAGGGTCTGCTTAGAACCCCCGCAGGAATGGCCACAGTGCGTGAGGAACACAAAGCCTGCTACAATTCTGGGATTAGCAATGGGCATGGAGGACTGGAAAGAGAGGGGAAAAAAATCTGAAGTTAACCTGCCTGCTTCATTATCTAAAGTGACCTTTGTGTTCCCAGGGAGTGCTTGCTAGAGCTGGGGGCTGGCAGAATCCAGTGAGTGAGGAGAAGAAAAGTAGTATGGAAATCTCTTCATGATCTCCTAAAGAGAGGAGGCAGTCAAGAGAGGAAAGTTACAGCACTTTGTCTGCTTCAGAACTCGGGTTGTGAATCTGGAAGAGAGGATGGAAAGGTAAAAATCTACAATTTTCCTAATTTTCATGCATGAAATATACGAGATTTTACAGGAATATTGACAATGGCCTTTTGTATTTGGAGGGCTATTTAGATCATTTGCCCATATCTTCTAAAGAGGTAATCTCTCTCTCTCTCTCTCTCTCTCTCTCTCTCTCTCTCTCTCTCTCTCTCTCTCACACACACACACACACACACACACACACATACACAGACACTATATGTATTCATATATACACAATGTATGTGAGAGAGCACGACGAAAATATGTATGTAATGTATATGTGAGAGAGTTTTTGTGTGTGTGTGAGAGTGAATGTGTGTGTGTGTATGTGTGTGTGTGTGTGTGTGTGTGTGTGTGTGTGTGTTTATTTTAGGAAGCTTCTGCGCTATTAAGTTTCCATACAAACCTTTGAAAAGGCCTGCAGTTACTCCTTTCTGTATCACCTCCTGTAATTATGACCTTAATTTAAAGAAACCTTTTACACTATTCCTCTTTAACCTTTCCTCAACTGAAGTCCCTGACCACTATGGCATTTTACTAGTAACCTTACTCCGTCCGATAGGAAATATATCTGTGAATGAGAAGAGATTTGTGACTCGTTATTTTGTGTTTTGGGATATCTCACTCTCATTGTGAGTAAGTTAATCTGTGCATATCATAATAATGGTTGAGTAATATTCCAGTATGTAATTGTACCACTTTCATTATTTAATCATCAGTTTATGGGCATCTAGTTGTTCCTACTTCAAAGCTTTTATGAACTTGGAGTTGATGAACATGTAAGAGCACTTGTTTACAGTGCTCCTTTCAAGACTTAGGGATAACGGCAGAAGAGGGAACAGAAAGATTGCAAAAGCCAACAACAGTGGTTGACTAGAAGGAGACAGGGTTTCTTCCACAGCAGAAGAGTTCCATGTGTGAACTTATAGCAGGCGTGATTTCAGTCAAAATCTAAGTCCAGACAACATCAAACGGTGAAGGGGGACAGGAGCATGTAGTCCCAACCCTAGGTTAGGAGCTTCTAGAAACTACTAGTTTCTAGAAGAGGAAGAGGAAGTTTTTCTATAAGAAATGGCATCTAGTATGCTGAGTTTTCTTCAGCAAAGCCTATAAACCCAAAAGCTGCACAATTGTACTCAAACTGTACATGTTTAAGTAAAAAAAAAAAAAAGAAGACATTTTACATAGAAGGGATGGGGAAATAATTCTGGGAGGAGTTGGTGGTGAATATGATTAGAATATATTCTAAAATATTTTTAAGGAACTAAAAAAATGTTACAGAAAATCTCCTGGGAGGCTGATGTTTTGTGAGCGGCAATGGAGGAAGCGATAGATCTGGGGAATAGGGGAGGAGAGTGGAAAATTGAGTGCAGGTGAGAGAGTTGAAGGCTGCAGTCAAAATGCACGGAGTGAGAGAAGAAAAAGGAAAAAAAGAAATATATTGATAAATATTTATTTTATGCCCTCTTTGTTCTGTGCACTTTATTTCTCTTTTTTAATTTTTGTTTATCATTGATTTTTATTGAAATATTCAATTTAATAAATATCAATTCAATGAAATCTAATTTAGTTGCCAGATACATGATACATATTATAAATATTACATGCATTATAACATATAGTCAGGATAATACAGTTACCTACCAACTGAGCATTTAGTAAGACAAAATCCTTTCTTGGACTGATTTAAAATCCACAATGGAGTTATAATTAACTCTAGTCATAGATCTGTGTAAGTAAACATTATTGTCTGTGTAAATGCTAACATACAGACTGAAACAAACCTCATCTTCCACTCATTTCTCCACATTTGTTCTGTAATTTTCTATGATATCAATTTATTTTGAATGTTCCACATACAGCTCTTGTGTTTTCTCTCAGTGGCTAAATTTCATTTGGCATAACCCTTCCTAGACTCTCTTGTCCAGAGATGCCTCTCTTTCCATATGGTTTATCTTATCATGTACACTATTATATTTCATTATTAATTTATCCACTGGTGGACATTGAGGTTAAACTTCATGTCTTGGTTATTTCCATGCTTCTGTTGGGATATTTTTGTATAATTTTCACCTTGAATATATTCAAAATATACAGTATTTAAATTGGACTGCCCTAGCTTGTCACTTTTCTGATTTGTCCCACATACTTTTTCTACACAAGTTATAGACTCTCTATATTTCACTATTTTTTCTAATACATATATTATATATCTAAGTATGCAGCACGAAAGGTAGAATAGAGTAAAGTTAACTCTCACAGTTACCTTCAAGGATAACCTCAAATACACTGGAATGCAATTTCTGGAGTCTATTTATAACAGTGTTTCATATTCAGGATCTTGACTATTAATTTTCTTAGGGTATTATCTCAAGCAGAGTCAATATAAAGTTTACTTAAAAGAAAAAAGAAAGCTTACAATCCAGGTTTTCAACCACCAAAACCCAAGCTTGCCACATTATGAACAACAACCACAAAAAGCTTTCAGGAAATCAAATGTTTGCACTGGATAGCAAAATTGCAAAAGTGTTTTCTGACGTTCATGTGGTTCAAAGATCTCTGTTTATTTCTCATTTGGGGAATGACTCAGGGTTACTTGGTTCACATGTACACAAGGCTAAAGAATTCCACTGCATAGCTTGATATATAAATGATTTAAATCTGACCAAGATTGGCCTTGACTGAGTATAAGCACATAAAGTTTGAATGAGACTATAGTGACAGTAAGCTAATATAAAGGCGGTACACTGTTCACATACTTTCACATACAGGCGAAATTCCATTTTAAGAAAATTCCACCTAAGTATTGTCTATGACAATGGGGGTGCTTGCTTTTCATTATCACATACTTACAACTCCTTGCTTCTATTTAATAAAATACAAGAAACAACTCTAGCAACTAAAATGATATGACATATGCAATATTTGTAAAATTTTAGTTTATTTCTTTATATAAGATATTTTAGTTGTAAAGTTTATTTAGTATCTTAACTAAAAGGAAAGACTTCTATTACCTAAATGTTTTACATTTTATAATATTTTCGAATAAGCATTTAGAAGTAGTACAAACTATTGAGTATATAAAATGCTAAAATTAAATAGACCAATATGATAAAATTGCTTTCCTTTTCTCTTCTGAGTTTGAAAGTACATACAATCAGGTTCTTGGGTGTATATTCCCTTAGCAAGGTTAATATAAAATATCCATGAAGTTTTTGGCAATCAGTGCTTGACACCAAACATTGAGAGATATGATATTTCTAATATTGTATATCATTACTTTAAATTTCATCTTAGTCATACTTAACTTCAGTTTGTTGCCATTAAAATAACACTTTTTTCTTTGCTACTTTTAATTTAATCTAGTTGAATTACTTCAATTAATGCAACATCTATTGTACTGTTGATGACATCAATTGACAAGACACCATAATTGGCTAGAATTAAAAATTAATTTGTAAGTTGATTCTGCATGTTACCTTAATGTAAACTAATATAATTACTCAATTTTTCTGTTGAGTAAAGTGTTATTTTAATGGCAACAAACTGAAGTTAAGTATGACTGAGACTGAGACTAACTGGAATACTTATATGTCTTTAAAAAACCCTATAACTTTTATTTTATTTTGCTTTATTAATGTGAAGATCCCATTTTTCACTAATTAAATTTTATATAAATTCACAGTATAACAACAAGGTTTCTTTATTAATCAATCAAGTAAAATACTTTGGGAACAGTTTTCAAAGAATCTAACACTCAAAAATTATAAAATGAAACCATGCTAACACTGTAAATTAGCACAATACTGACACAAGCATCTTGTTTGTATTTAGTGTTAGATTTGCTTTTGAGTAAAATTTTCAATATATGACTACAAATTCTTGATTTTCTCATCAATGTTTAAAAGTTTTCTGGCACATAAGTTCAATTTGTTGGCCTTACTAGTCAAAAATTAAAATTTTTTCATATAGATAAATAGATAGATATAAATTTTAAATTACATTATATATCCGGTTTACATCATTATTAGTCAAAGACATAAATCTTTCTTTCTCATTCATTTCTTTTCAAAATTTTAAAATAAAAAATATTTCTTATTTAAAATTAGTTCATGCTACATATATATATTTGCTATATTTGCCGTGCATTGTTCAGAGCTGAATATGTATTCATTTTAATAATATAGCTTATGTTTAAACAGACTTAGAGATTTTGTTTTTTTTTAAAAAAACTACATATATTGGGTCTGCATATACTTCTGCATTGAGTATAAAAATATTTTTAATTTTCTCCATAAGGTATTCTAATATAGTTCTTCCCCCACTCCTCCCAGGTCCTTACCACCGCATTATCTTTCTCAAAAAACAAACAGTAACATCAACCAAAACTAAAAACCAATAAAAATTTCTAAGAGCAAAATTACCGCAAAAATCAACAGAAAGGCCCTACAAAAATAAACTAAAATAAAATGAAGCAAGAAAAAACACAAAACCAAAACAAGACAAAACAAAATAAAAACATCCACAAGTGTCTGCTCTGCATGTCTGTGCTGTCTAGTGAAGCTCCATTGGAGAATTCTTTTTTTTTTTTTTCAGCAAGTATTCATTACAAATGACTTCTTAGTTAGAGGTTAGAATTTGTGACAACTCCCCAGTCTCAGGGCTGGAATTCGTCTATTCTGAACCTCTGCAGGCCATGTGCACTCCCTCACAGTCTCTGGGAGTTCTTTATCTGGAGATGTTGTTTCTTTGGGGTCATCAACCTCCTCTGACTCTAATCTTTCTAGCTCTCCTTCCATGTAGAGCCCTGAACCTTGAATGGTAAGGCTTGATAAACCCATTCGTGTCTGATTGCTTTTGTCTGTCACACTCTGCACATTGTCAATCTGTGGTTGATTTACTAGAAGTCAATTTATTGCTATGTTAAGAGAAAATATCTTCAAGTTGTCATAATTATTTTGTCGTGTGCCTAACTTTATTTGGGCAAATAATGAGTCCAAAATTCAGAGAGTATATGAGTTTTCCAAGCTCGTATTAACACTTCTTATTAGTAATATACATCGTTTTGGCATGACTGGAAGATACAGGATAAAAATATGGGGAAATAAAATTACAGGGTATGTAAATCAAAGTTGTCTTAAAAATGTCACATACAAAAAAAAATTTAAAAAATGAAAAGAAAAGAAAAGAAAAGAAAAGAAAAGAAAAGAAAAGAAAAGAAAAGAAAAGAAAACAGCCAGGCAGTGGTGGCTCACGCCTTCAATCCCAGCACTTGGGAGGCAGAGGCAGGCAGATTTCTGAATTCGAGGCCAGCCTGGTCTACAGAGTGAGTTCCAGGACAGCCAGGGCTACACAGAGAAACCCTGTCTTAAAAAAACAAAACAAAACAAAACAAAAATGTCACATACAACATTCTCCTAAAAGTTCCAAAATTATCATTTATTTATTCATTTACATCTTGAATGTTGTCCCCACCCCCTAGATGGTACCCCTCCACTGAATCCTGCCCTTTATGCTGGAGCATCAAGTTTCTGTAGATTTTTTTTTTTATTTTCTATATTCTTTGTTCACATTCCAAATGATTTTCCCTTTCCCGGTTGGTTGCCCTTCCACATAAGTTCCATAAGCCCTCTTCCTTCCACCAGTTCCCCAATCAACCCCCTCCTATTTCCCTGTCCTGGCAATCCCCTACAATGCTGCATCAAGCCTTTCCAGGACCTGGGCCCTCTCCTTCCTTCTTCTTGGGAATGATTTGATATAAGAATTGTGTCTTGCATATTCAGAGCTTCTGGGTTATTATCCATTTATCAGTGAATGCATTCCATGTGTGTTCTTTTTTGATTGATTACCTCACTTAGGAAGATATTTTGCAGATCCAACCATTTGCCCAAGAATTTCATGAATTCATTGTTTTTAATTGTTGGGTAGTACTCCATTGTATAAATATACCACATTTTCTGTATCCATTCCTCCATTGAGGGACACTTGAGTTCTTTCTAGCTTCTGGCTGTTACAAATAAGGGTGCTATGAACATAGTAGTGTATGTGTACTTATTGCATGCCAGGGAATCCTCTAGGTATATGCCCAGGAGTGGTATAACAGGGTCCTCCAGAAGTGTCATGGCCAGTGTTCAGAGGAACTGCCAGACTGATTTCCAGAGTGGTTTTACCAACTTGCATTCCCACCAGCAGTGGAGGAGTGCTCCTCTTTCTCCACATCCTCACCAATACCTGCTGTCTGCAGATTAACCACATTCTTTTCCACTCAGTTCAGACAAGGCAGCCCTGTTGGGGAATGGATTTCACAGTCTGGCTATTGCTTTAGAGAAAGCCTCTGCTCCAGTTGTTGGGGTAACCACATACAGACTGAGCTACATATCTGCTACCTATATACTAGGGGCCTCGGTCTGGCCCATTTGTGCTGTTTAGTTAGAAAGAGCTGCACACTCCTATTACTGATCATTTCTTTTTGTTTTTTGATTATAGTTTAACTACATAAAACAATAGAAATAATAAAACCTGATTTTCAATGTAGATGGAACTTGTATAAGAGGTTTTTGCCACCTAAAGAAAATTTCAATTCTTTTTCAATTTCCATACAAATTAAATGCTGTATACAAGTTTTTAGTTTAATCGCTATAATTAAATTGGAATAAAAACTTCTATAATACATCATACTAGATTTTAGGGTTTACTTACTTAAATGGTGATTGATTTCAGTTTATAGAGATATGCCTATTTTAAGGAACTTTCTCATCAAGAAGACATTAAAACACACCCTTTATATAATTACTCAATGATCAATTCAATTGTTCAAATTTTCCTATAAACATTTAGTTCTTTGATATTTTCTTTCTTCTGCAGTATATTTCTGAAAACTCTGTTACATACTGATCTTAAAAAAATCTCTGACCTAGAAACAAATTTAAGGTATCAAAGAATAAATTCTCTTGTGTACACATCACTCCTAAGATTAAAGGCTATCAGTAAAAAATATATTTCATTTATAAAGCCCTCCAGCTCTCTCTATGTGTGATATTCTCAAAGTCTTCAGTGTCTTTAAATGGCTAGAAGAAAAAGAAGCTAGCAGACTCTTTATTCAGAACTGGGAATTTACATAAAAAGCAAATCAGGTGCCTTTTTTGGCATTGGAGTATAAATCAAGCTCACTTTTAGCAAGATGTCTTCTTTGATCTGTTGTCACCTTTTATGTGGAAGATTGCACAGTAAGTAAGTAGGTCAGCTGTGGGGCACACATGGGAGCTCTTCTTTACTGTGCCTCACATGGATAAAAAGTTCTCCATGCTCAATTCATATCCCCAAGTTTGGAAGTCATTTCTTGCAAGATAATGAGGAAATAAAAACCAGAAACTTATATCATTGTGTGGCTTGCTGTAATCACCTTACATTGTCTTAAAATATAACAAGACAACTGATGAAGATTTCTTTTCCAGCTTCGTGATGGTGACACATCCCTGTAATTGTAACGCTCTGGAGGCATAGACAGGCAGGTCTCTGAGTAGAAGACCAGCCTGATCTTTCAGAGTGAGTGTAGGTATCAGGGCTACACAGAGAAACTCTGCCTCAAAAGCAAAAGGAAACAAAACAAAACCAAAAAGCTATCAAACAAACAAAAAATTCTTTCTCCTCTTTTGTGGTCAGCTTATATCATCATTGGCTGAGGGAACATAATTTTTGAAAAGAAATACAGACACAGTTGCAAAAATACAAAATAAAATCTAGAAGAAACCTTGGTGATAACGACTATATACTTTATGTTAAAAGTTAATTAACCAGGTTATGTTCTGCTTAATTTCTCACAACTAGAAGACAGGTTTTAAAATGGCAACGTCTGTGCTTGTTTGAATGCAATGATTTTCATTGGTCTGAGGCATTTGAATATTTGGTCTCCACTTGGAAAAACTTAGGATACATGTTCTCTGTAGGAAGCATGCCCACTTATTGCTCTGGTGGGCTTGCTTTGGACAAATTTAAAAAAAGGAAAAAAGAAGGATTTGATCTCTGCTTTCTTTATGTAGTAATTAACACAATATCTTTAGTTTTCCCTCTCAGTCTTATCAGTCTTATTATACGTGGAGAATGTAATTACTATATGTATATATATGTGTATATATATATATATATATATATACATATGTTGGCAAAATTTCTTTTTTCCCCATTGCTTATTATAAGAAATAGTAAAAGCTGTGTTAGTGGAAATAAAGGAATTATTAGCCAACAACCATTCTTTTAGAATTATACTCAGAAATCTTGGTACAATGTGTTTTTAGGGGTTCTTATGAAGAATATATGGTCTCTCAATTCTGTAAATGTAGAAGCTTGTCGGTTAGGTCACACTTGAAATCTCAGCCCCCAAAAAACTCAAGAAGGGGAAGTAGTTTAAGTATGAATAGAGCTTGTGCTCCACAAACAGTTTTGACAGCATAGTGATGTATTGTATCAATGAAATAAAATAAAATATAATAAAGATCATAGCAGAATTAAGAACAATAGCAAAAATCTTACATTTCATCTTAAAGTATTTTGCATGTCTGGAAGTATTATATCAAGTATTAGGGTGGTCATTTAATCAGCTTGTATATGCTAAGAATGAGTCTTTCAAGGTCCCCTGGAGGCATCACTCAAGGGGCCACAGGATAAAAGTATAGTTTTTTTCCATTCCAGTTTTGATATGAGTTTTTGCAGACTTATATTAATTCTTATTATCCTTATGAGTTTGAAAAAACACAAATCAAGAACAGCATCTAATTGTAGCAGAGAGGCACATATGAAACAGACAGCATGCGAGAGAGCTCTTACCAAAGAGTGAATCACTCCAGAGCTATACAGAAAAACTCTCTCGAAAAAATCAAAAATAAATAAATTAATTAATTAAAAAACTAAAATATATTTGAAAATGTTAACTAAAGTCCCAACAAAATAACTTTGAAAAATTATTTGCATCAAATACAAAAGAAGTATTTTCTATGCTTTTATGCATTTCATGAGTTTAACATCAGTAATAGTCAGTAGAGTTTAATATAAAAATATCCACACAAATTTAGAGGTGCTGACATTTAGTTAAAATCAGGTGCTGTTAATTAGTTGTTATGCCCTCACTTTTAATAAAGAAAGATATGATATAATTTTCACTCATGTGGTATCTTGATTAATTTTTATATGTACAAATATACTTGTACATATACTTGTAGAATGTATTACTTTTAACATAGTTTAAAAAAGAGTGATATTTCTAAGAGTAAAATCTCTATGTATAATTAATTCAGTCACTTATTTGATTTAGGACACACTTGAGTCCATGTCCTATAATACTAAATTCAAATGTAGACATTTTTTCTCTCCTTCAGAAGTAAATTCAATTGCCTTATGTAATCTGAAACTGATGGGAAAATGCACAAATATCTAATGATTTTGAAGCCAGGCTTATTTTATCATGTTATTTTTTAAAATATGTCATACATAAGCATAAAAGTTACATCATTTTTGTCCATTTCTGTCTTAGAGGTTTTTTAGTTTGTTTGGTTGGTTGATTGGATTTTTGTTTGGTTGGTTGGTTTTTTGTTTGTTTATTTCTGTTTTTTTTTTCTGTGAAAAAACACTATTACTATGACATCTCTTGTAAAGAAAATCATTTAGTTGGGACTGGCTTATAATTCAAAATTCAGTCCATTATCTTCAGTGCAGGAAGTAATGTGGCACACAGGCAGACATGGAGCTGGAGGAGCTGAGGGTTCTACATCTTGATCTGTAGGTGACTGGGAGACTGTGACACAGTGGTCAGGCTTGCAATTCTGAGGCTTCAAAACTTAACCCCTAAGGACACACTTCCTCTAACAAGGCCACATTTCCTCCAGCAATGCCTCATCTCTGAATAGTGCCTCTCCCAATGGACCTATGAAGCCATTTTTAGTCAAACCACCACAATTTTTATGGCCTCTCTCCCCACTCCAATTCTGTCAGCATCCCCACTACCTCTCTACTTTATAACCTCATCTATAATTATTTCTACACACATGTATGTAAATGCATACACCCTACAGATCCAATTTAGTGTTGCTCTAATGTCTGTGTATAATACTCAACCCTTGAGATCACATAACATTAAAGACTCAGTCTTACTTTCTCTGTAACATTTGGGTCTTTAGAGTTATTTTGGCTGGAGTTATCCTGCCCCAACAGGTATATCTATAAGGTCAACTCCACACCTAATACTCAGGGGAACACAACTGAGATTGGAAGGAAAGATTACAAAGGCCAGACAATCAGGATTCTTGCCTGTCTCTAGTTGGTGTCTTCTAGACATGACAGAATGCTGTTCCATGAGGCATCAACAATATAGTCATATTAAATCATATTTAAAGGAACTTCATATTTATAACACCAATCTATACACTGATGTGGGTATGGAAAATTCCACATGCCCCACTACTCAATGAAAAGTTCCACGTTCATTTTTTTAACTCATAATTTTTTGGACCTTTCTGACTGGCCTTTGGCACCCTAGGAAAATGTATCAGTCAAAACAACTTTTGCTCCAATTCAAATGCATTTAGTTTTGTGATATTTTCATCCATTTAATCTAAACATAAGGTAGGAAACAAAACTACTTACCTAAGGCACACTACAGTGGGTACCTCACAGACTCTTCATATCAAAGAAAACTCGGCATGAAAGAATGAAACATAAGACTACAGAAACTGGCCTCTACATGGTTTAGTTGCCACCCACTGCCTTTCATTCTCAATTTCCTGTATGGAATACTGGCAGCATTAGCAACAAAGTTTTCAGTCCTTCAATAGCACTATGTAATTTAAATGTTAAGTCTCTGGTTTCTGAGATGATTGGCACCACTTGGGTGCAAAGCTTATATTTATTAACTTTTAAAATTAGAAAAAATCTGCTTGAGCCAATTAGTTACTGAGAAAGACATGAAATTTTCTTGGTCCTGACTCATACTTCTATACTTATTTTAGAAGTGTGCTTCTCATCTATATTTAAGAGGGCAACTGCTCTATAGGAATCTTTTACTTTTATTTTTCCTTAAGTATGGTGGAAAAATTGCTTGGAGCAATTGCTTCAAGTTTGAGCCTTACCTACTTCCTTTCAAAAATAATATTATAAATAGTATGTAACTTTTGTACAAGTTTTGTTGTCTTATTTTCCCACTAAAATCACTGGTACTTAACATATCAAATGCAGAGAAGAAAATGCTTCTTAGCCTGGGCAAAGATGGAGGAAACACCTAAGAATCTTTTAGATTAGGGGGAAATTTTTTCAATTACATAATATATAAAGGTAGAAAGAAATTATCTCTAAAACATTACTTATGATTTGGGATAAAATTAACTTTATTTAGGGTAACAGCATTAAAACAGCATGGAAAGATCAAAAAAGAGAATTTTGCTGTTTAGGAATTTTTTAAAAACAACAGCAACTAAGCATAGTGCATTTCACCAATGACCAAAAATATGGCTATTGAGGACATGTGATGAGCTGAACAGGGTAAACAGAGAGTGCAATGGAATCTTTTTTCTTTTTCCTTATATTTTTATTATCTGCGTGTGATGTATACATACATACTTGTTTGAATGACCAAGTATAGGCATGCACTCATGAAAACTGGAGAACAATCTCACATGTCAAGCTCCACCTCCCAACATGTTATATCTGTTGTTTATCAGTGAACATACTAGACTATGAAATTCTGAGCCTCCATAGATTGCCCTGTATCTGCTTCTCTTTTTGTGTAGGAAAATGGGACTACAGAGTTGCACTATAGATTTCTTTTGGTAAGTTCTAAAGATCCGGCCCAGTAGAACAAAATGTACTTTACCTACTGAGCCACATCCCTAGCTCACCAGGGTTTTTTTAAACCTTCATCCCTGTATAGAAGTCAATTTTTTTAACATATCCTTTCTTTTTTTTTTAAATTTTATCTTCTATATTCTATATTTACATTCCAAAGGTTTTCCTCTTTCCCAGTTTTCCCCCACCATATGTCCCATAATTCCTCTCCCCCCCCAACTATTCCCCAATCATTCCCCCTCCCCCCACGGTTTCTCTACAAAACTGGATCCAATCTTTACAGGTCCAGGGTCCTCTCCTTTCTTCTTCTTGGGAATATGGCATATTTATACAATGGAATACTACTCAGCAATTAAAAATAATGAATTCGTGCAATTTGTAGGTAAATGGTTAGACCTGGAAAATATCATCCTGAGTGAGTTAACCCAATCACAAAAGAATACACATGAAATGCAATCACTGATAAGTGGATACTAATGAGCCCAGAAGCCCTAAATACTCAAGGCACAATTAGGAAGTCAAATTTTAATAGCTGTATTTAAACTACAAGTTCACAGATAGTTTGATAACTCTTGGAATCTATAAATTTATTTTATACCAAGATCACTTATAAACAATGACTTCTTTTATAGACCATAAAATTGCATTATTTTTTCTGTACTATTTATTAGTGTATCCTGAAAAAATAGCTAATGCAAATATTATTGATGCAATAATTAGCTAATTCTTGGTAACTGATATCCTTTTCAATAATATAAAATGTAAAAAAGTCCATCAGAGCAAAAGCAATTTGTAGACTCAATGCAATCCCTATTTAAAGAAAATCAAACTTTTTTTTACAGACCTTAGCTTTATGGAGGAACACAAAGACACACAGAGATATAGAATAGATATATAGATGATAGATAGATAGATAGATAGATAGATAGATAGATAGATAGATAGATAAATATCTAGATCCTGAATTATAGAAGAAGTCCTAGAGGTGTCACAATTCCTGTCCTCAAATTGTCCTGCAAAGTGACAGTAAAAAAATAAACTACACTATTTTAGCACAAAACAAGCTTGTTGCCCTATGGAATTTAATTGAAGCCCCAGACATTAACAGATACACCTCTAGATAACAGATATTTTTATAAAGTTGTCAAAAATATATACACACACACACACACACATACATACACATGAGACATCATCTTTAACAAATTATGCTGGTCAAACTGGATTTCTGTATGTAGAAGAATGCAAATTGATCCACAGTTATTACCCTTTCCAAAACACAATGACATATGGTTCAAAGAGCTCAATATTAAAACCATATACACTGAATATTTTAGAGAAAGAAATAATCTTAAACTCATTAAACTTAAACTCATTAGCACAGGAATAGCCTTTCTGAATAAGACACTAACAGATTAGGCAATAAGATAAACAATTAATAAATGGGATCTCATGAAACTGCTGAACTTCTGCATGCCAAAAGACTTCATTTGAAGAAAGCAGCTACATACTTAATGGGAAAATATTTTTACTAACTGCATATCTAATAGAGGTCTAGTATCCATGATATATTAAAAAAACTAGATTAACAAAATAAACAACCTGATTTTTAAATTGGTTACAGATGTAAACAGGGAACTCTCAAAAGAGGACACTCACATGGATGACAAACAGAAAGGTCACTAGCCAATATGGAAATGGAAATCAAAATTACTTGAGATTTCATTTTGCACCAGGAAGAAAGGCCAAGATCAATAAAACAACTGACAATTCAAACAGTCACTAATGTGGAACAAGGAAAACACTCATCAATTGTTGGTGGAGGAGAAACGTGTATAGCCTCTATGGAAACCAATGTGTCAATTCTTCAGAAAGATGGGAATCAAACTACCTCAAGATACAGCTATCTTATTCTTGGGCATCCAAAAGATGCTTTATTTTACAACAGAGATCCTTGCTCAACCATATTAATTGTCGCTTCATTCATAATAGCCACAAATTAGAAGTAAATTAGATATCCCTAAAAGGATTGTTGATAAGAAAAAAGTGTTAATTAAAAAAAAATGTTTTTGACCTCTCCTCCATCTTCATCAGACCTACAGATCTTAAAGAATACAGGTGAGAAGCCCTTCCCAAACCCATCTAACTGGCCGCTGAGTTCTGTGGGCAGTTAAAGCTGCTCTGAGCAGCCTGTTATCTCTGCAGACTCCCAATATTTTACCAGTTGCTAGATCTGCTGATCTAGAAACAAACAGTCCAAGGGTAACCACGATAGGCTTCCCATATCAGAATTATCAAGGTTAGGATCCCTGCAAATACCTATTACAACAGGAACACTGAAGAACTGAAGCCATACAGATGACTAAAGGGATTTGAAAAAAACATAGTTATCATTATCAACATCAAAATCAACAACAGCAAGCAGGGCTATAGTATACCTTCAGAGTATAGCTACTGTAATTACAGACAGCCCCGGGACAACTTAACACAACTGCAGCAATAGAAAACTATGTGGAATCCAACCTTTAAAGATGACAAAGGCCTTTAAAGTATAAAGGTATAAATCCCTTGAAAAATACAGGAAAATACAAACAGGTGGAGGGCTTTAAGAACAAAACATGCAAATTCCTGAAAGAAACACAGGAAAGTGCAATTAAATGGGTCAAAGAAATAAGTAAACTGTCTAAGACCTGAAACCGGAAAGAGCTGCAATAAGGAAAACACAAAGTGAGAGAAACCTGAGGGTGAAAAACCAAGGGAGAATAACAGGAGCAACAGATGCAAGTGTCACCAACAGAAGACAGGAGATAGCAGAGAGAATCTCAGGCATAAAATGTACAATGGAAGAAATTGCTACCACACTCAAAGAAAATGTTAAATCTAAAAAATTCCTGACACAAAACATCCAGGAAATCTGGCATATTGTGATAAAAACAACCATAATATAATATAATATAATTAATATAATATAATATAATATAATATAATATAATATAAATAGTAGTTGAATAACTATAATCGAAATAGTAGATGATTCTACTCTAAAAGAAATAGTAGTTGAATAGTCAGAGCTCCAAGAACCAGAAAATATTTTCAACAAAATCACACAAGAAAACCTTTCCAACCTAAAGAAATAAATGCCTACAAAACATACACTCTATCTCCTGTCTTCTGTTGGTGACACTTGCATCTGTTGTTCCTGTTACTCTCCCTTGGTTTTTCACCCTCAGGCTTCTCTCACTTTGTGTTTTCCTTATTGCAGTTATCTCAGCAACTAATCTGAGCCTAGATTACAGCTGAGGCTGCCATCTTGCCTCATGACATTACAGACAGAGTCCCAGTCTAACATAGACTACCCTATCAGTCAGGCTCTTGCCTGCACCCAGAGCCAGATCAGTTCAGCGGGTGGTCTCTGCACCAACAGCTGAGCGGGTGGTCGCCCACCACTGGAGGCCAGTTCTCTCAGCTTACAGCAGAGGCTACCATCTTTCCTCAGGTCACTGCAGACAGCTGGCAACTGGGGCCAGGTACATGGACAGAGTCTTAGTCTAACATCAACTACCCCGTGAGTCTCCTGCCTGCACCTAGGGCCAGATAAGCTCGGCGGACAGTCTCTGTGCAGACAGGCACAAGCACCAACTTGCTCGGGGGTCTGTTCCTGGATTACAGCTGGAGGCCAACATCTTGCCTCAGAGCACCACAGACAGCTAACCAGACAGATGCCTGTGGACTGAGAGGGCCACCATCTAGGCTCCAGCAGTCCAACCAGGGAATCCCGCGGTTAGACTGAGCCCCAAGACCCGCCACCATCTTGGACCTGTTGGCCTGACCAGGTCACCATAGAGAACCAACAGAGGAGCCCAGGGCACCATAAAGATCTAACAGACGAGCCGAGATCAGTGGAAAAAAAAAAGATCTGATTCTTAAGAGATGGCATCTAGGCAGGCCAGGAGAAGACAGCTTGAGGCCAATTACACAGCCAGCAGCAAGCAATGAGGAGACTTGGTCTGGCCCAGCAGAGCTGAGGAGGTAATTCAGAGCCCAGTAGCAGAAACTTTCCAGTCTCCACCTCCGGAGCATGGATACCCTTTGGAACAGCAGTGCCAAATGCCAGGCCCACAGGAGCTTCAAACACCAACCAGTTACAAGACCAACTAACTCCAGAGATAAACTGATGGCAAAAGGCAAAGGTAGGAACGTTAATAACAGAAATCAAGGCAATATGGCAGCATCTGAACCCAATTCTCCAACCACAGCAAGTCCTGGATACGCCAACACACCAGAAAAACAAGATTTGGATTTAAAAGCACTGGTCATGATGCTGCTAGAGGAAGACAAAAAAGTCATAAACAAATCTCTTAAAGAAACACAGGGGAACATGAATAGGTTAGAAGACCTTACAATGGAAACACAAAAATCACTTAAAGAATTCCAGGAGAATGTGGGTCAACAGACAGAAGAATTGCAAGAAAACAAAAACAAACAAGTGAAGGAACTGAGCAAAACCATCCAGGATCTACAAACAGAGGTACAAACAACTAAGAATTCACAAAGGGAGACAACTTTGGAGATAGAAAACCTTGGGAAGAAATCAGGGGTCATAGATCCAAATATCAACAACAGAATACAAGAGTTAGAAGTAAGAATCTCAGATGCTAATGATAGCATAGAAACCATTAAGTCCACAGTCAAAGAACATGCAAAATGCAAATGGCTTGTAACCCAAAACATCCAGGAAATCCAGGACACAATGAGAAGAACAAACCTAAGGATTATAGAGATAGATGAGAGTGAAGATCTACAATTTAAAGGGCCAGCAAATATCTTCAACAAAATTATGGAAGAAAACTTCCCTAACCTAAAGAGAGAGATGCCCATGAATATACAAGAAGCCTACAGAATTCCAAACAGACTGGACCGGAACAGAAATACCTCCTGTCACATAATAATCAATATCTCAAACGTACTAAACAAAGAAAGAATATTTAAGGCAGTAAGAGAAAAAGGCCAAGTAACATATAAAGGAAGAGCTATCAGAACCCACACCAGACTTCTCACCAGAGACCATGAAAGCTAGAAGATCCTGGGCAGATCTCATGCAGAATATAAGAGAACACAAATTTCAGCCAAGACTACTATACCCAGCAAAACTCTCAATCAACATAGGTGGAGAAATCAAAATATTCCACAACAAGACCAAATTTACACAATATCTTTCCACTAACCCAGCCCTACAAAGGATAATAGGAGGAAAACTCTAATACAAGGAGGGAAGCTATACCCTGGGAAAAACAAGATAGTAAACTTCTTCCATCAAACTTAAAAGAAGATAACCACTCAAAAACAAAAATAACATCAAAAATGACATGAAGAAATAATCACTATTCTTTTTTTTTCATTTTTTATTGGATATATTCTATATTTACATTTCATTTCCCTTTTTCTGGTTCCCTGCCCCCCAAAGGTTCCACATGCCCTTTTCGCTCCCCCTGATCCCTCATCTAACCCTTCCCACTTCCCTGTTCCAGTATTCCCCTACACTGATGCTTTGATCCTTTCCAGCCCCACTGTCCACTCTTTTCTTCTTGTTGAACATCATTTGCTATGTGAATTGTGTCTTTGGTGTCCCAAGATTCTTGGCTAATATCCACTTATCAGTGAATGCATAACTGTTCTTGAATATCTCTTAACATCAATGGACTCAATTCCCCAATAAAAAGACATAGACTAACAGACTGAATATGGAAACACGACATTACATTTTGATGCAAACAGGAAACACACCTCAGGGTCAAAGACAAATACTACCTTAGAGTAAAAGGTTGGAAGAAATTTTACAAGCAAATGGTCTCAGGAAGCAAGCTGAAGTAGCCATTCTAATATCAGATAAAATTGACTTTCAACCTAAAGTCATCAAAAGAGACACAGAAGGTCACTTCTTGCTGGTCAAAGGAAAAATCCACCAAGAAGAACCCACAATTCTGAACATCTATGCTCCTAATGCAAGGGTACCCTCATTTGTAAAAGAAACTTTACTAAAGCTCAAAGCACACATTGCACCTAACACAATAATTGTGGGGGACCTCAACACTCTACTTTCCACAATGGACTGATCAGGAAAACAGAAACTAAACAGGGACACAGGGAAACTTATTGAAGCTTTGGACCAATTGGATTTAAGAAATATATATATATATATATATATATATATATATATATATATATATAAAAAAAACATTTCATCCTAAAGCAAAAGAATATACCTTTTTCTCAGCACCTCATGGTACAATCTCCAAAATCGATCATATAATTGGTCACAAGACAGACCTCAACAAATATAAGAAGATCGAACTAATCCCATGCCTCCTATCGGAACACCATGGAGTAAGAGTGGTCTTCAATAACAACAACAACAACAAAAAAAAAGACAAACAAAAAACAAACAAACAGAAAGTCCACATACAGATGGAGGCTGAACATTATTCTACTCAATGATACCTTAATCAAGGAAGAAATAAAGAAAGAAATCAAAGACTTATTAGAATTTAACGAAAATGAAGGCACAACATACCCAAATCTATGGGACACAATGAAAGCAGTGCTAAGAGGAACACTCATAGTCCTGAGTGCCTCCAAACAAAAAACTAAAAACAAAAAACCAAAAACAGGAGAGAGCATATACTAGCAACTTAACAACACACCTGAAAGCTCTGGACCAAAAAGAAGGTAATTCACCGGAAGAGTAGAAGACATGAAATCATCAACTCAGGGCTGAAATCAATCAAGTTGATACAAAGAGAACCATACAAAGAATCAACAAAACCAGGAGTTGTTTTTTTTTTTTTCAGGAGTTGGTTTTTTGAGAAAATCAAAAAGATAGAAAAACCCTTACCAGACTTATCAAAAGGCACAGAGACAGTATCAAAATTAACAAATTTAGAAATGAAAAGGGAAATATAACAACAGAAACTGAGGAAATTCCAAAAATCATCAGGTCCTACTACAAAAGCCTATATTCAACACAACTGGCAAATCTGGAGGAAAAGGACAATTTCCTAGACAGATACCAAACACCAAAATTAAATTAGGATCAAATAGATCTTCTAAACAGTCCCATAACCTCCAAAGAAATAGAAGGGGTCATAGAAAGTCTTCCAACCATAAAAAGCACAGGACCAGATGGTTTTAATGCAGAATTCTATCAGACCTTCAAAGAAGACGTAATACCAATACTCTTCAAAGTATTCCACAAAATAGAAACAGAAGGAACACTACCCAAGTCATTCTGTGAATCCACAATTATGCTGATAACAAAACCACACAAAGATCCAACTAAGAAAGAGAACTTCAGACCAATTTCCCTTATGAAAATCCATGCAAAAATACTCAATAAAATCCTTGCCAATCGAATCCAAGAACACATCAAAATGATCATTCACCATGATCAAGTTGGCTTCATCCCAGGGATGCAGGGATGGTTCAATATATGGAAATCCATCTATGTAATCAACTACATAAACAAACTCAAAGAAAAAAACCACATGGTCATCTCATTGGATGCTGAAAAAGCATTTGACAAAATTCAGCATCCTTTCATGCTAAAAGTCTTGGAAAGAACAGGAATTCAAGGCCAATACCTAAACATAGTAAAAGCAATATACAGCAAACCAGTAGCCAACATCAAAATAAATGGAGAGAAACGTGAAGCAATCCCACTAAAATCAGGGACTAGACAAGGCTGCCCCCTCTCACCACATCTTTTCAATATAGTACTTGAGGTACTAACTAGAGAATTTGACAACATATGGAAGTCAAAGGGATACAAATTCGAAAGGAAGAAGTCAAACTCTCACCATTTGCAGATGATATGATAGTATACTTAAGTGACCCACAAAACTCCACCAGAGAATTCCTACAGCTGAAAAACAACTTGAGCAAAGTGGCTGGTTATAAAATCAACTCAAGCAAATCAGTAGTCTTCCCATACTCACAGTATAAGCTGGCTGAGAAAGAAATTAGGGAAATGACACCCTTCACAATAGCCACAAACAATATAAGTATCTTGGTGTGATTCTAACCAAACAAGTGAAAGATTTGTATGACAAAAACTTCAGGTCTCTGAAGGAAATGGAAGAAGACCTCAGAAAATGGAAAAATCTTCTATGCTCATCGATTAGCAGGATAAATAGGATTAAAATGGCACTCTTGCCAACAGTAATATACAGATTCAACACAATCCCCATCAAAATCCCACATCAATTCTTCATAGAGTTAGAAAGAGCAATTCTCATATTCATCTGGAATAACAAAAAACCCAGGATAGCTAAAATACAGATTCAACACAATCCCCATCAAAATCCCACATCAGTTCTTCATAGAGTTAGAAAGAGCAATTCTCATATTCATCTGGAATAACAAAAAACCCAGGATAGCTAAAACTATTATCAACTGTAAAAGAACTTCTGGGGGAATCAGTATCCTGGACCTCAAGCAATACTACAGATCAGGAGTGTTAAAAACTGCATGCTATTGGTACAGTGACAGGGCGGTGGATCAATGGAATAGTATTGAAGACCCAGAAGTGAACCCACACATCTACGGCCAATTGATCTTGGACAAAGGAGTTGAAAACATCCAGTGTTAAAAAGATAGCCTTTTCAACAGATGGTGCTAGAGGTCAACATGCAGAAGAATGAGAATTGATCCACTCTTATATCCTTGTACTAAGTTCAACTCCAAGTGGTTCAAGGACCTCCACATAAAACCAGACACACTGAAACTAATAGAAAAGAAACTGGGGAAGACCCTTGAGGACATTGGCTCAGGAGGAAAGTTCCTGAACAGAACACCAATAGCTTATGCTCTAAGATCAAGAATAGACAAATGGGACCTCATAAAATTACAAAGTTTCTGTAAGGCAAAAGACACTGTCAAAAAGACAAATCAGCAACCAACAAATTGGGAAAAGATCTTCACCAACCCTACATCTGACAGAGGGCTAATATCCAATGTATACAAAGAACTCAAGAAGTTAGACCCCAGAAAACCAAATAACCCTATTAAAAATGGGGCACAGAGCTAAACAAAGACTTTTCACCTGAAAAAATTCAGATGACTGAGAAACACCTTAAAAACTGTTCAATATGATTAGTCATTAGAGAAATGCAAATCAAAACAACCCTGTGATTTCACCTCACACCAGTCAGAATAGCTAAGATTAAAAATTCAGGAAACTGCAGGTGTTGGTGAGGATGTGGACAAAGAGGAACACTCCTCCACTGCTGGTGGGACTGCAAGCTGGTACAACCACTCTGGAAATCACTCTGGCGGTTCCTCAGAAAAATGGTCAGGATACTTCCAGAGGACCCTGTCATACCACTTCTGGGCACATACCCAGAAGATTCCCAGCATTCAATAAGGATACATGCTCCACTATGTTCATCACAGCCTTATTTATAATAGCCAGAAGCGGGAAAGAACCCAGATGTCCCTCAATGGAGGAATGGATACAAAAATGTGGTATATATACACAATGGAGTAATATTCAGCCATTAGAAACAATGAATTCATGAAATTCTTAGAGAAATAGATGGAGCTGGAAAACATCATACTAATGAGGTAACCCAGTCTCAAAAGAATACCCATGGTATGCACTCACTGATAAGTGGTATTAGCCTAGAATCTTGGAACACTAAAGACACAATCCACATACCAAATGATGTCCAACAAGATGGAAGAAGTGGACCCTGGTGCTGGAAAGGCTCAAAGCCTCAGTGTAGGGGAATATCAGAACAGGGAAGTGGGAAGGGTTGGATGGGGGAACAGGTGGAGGGAAAAGGACATGTGGGACCTTATGAGGCAGAGAACCAGACAAAGGGAAATGAAATGTAAATATAGAATGCATCCAATAAAAAAAGAAAAAAAAACAAAAAAACAAACAACAACAACAAAAAAGATAAAACAGCTGCCTATAGATTGGGAATGGGATACAGAGCTAAACAGAATATTCTCAATAGAATGAGAATAGAATTGCCAAGAATACTTAAGAAATTTCAAGTTTTTAGTCTCCTTGGAAATGCAAATCAAAATGACTCTGAGACTTAATCTTAGCCTTGTCAGAATGGCTAAAATCAAAAGTTCAAGTGAAAACACATGCTGACAAGGATGTGGAGCAAGGGGAACACTCCTCTAATGCTGTTGGGATTGCAAACATACAATTACTTTGAAAATCATTTTGGGAGTTTTTCAGACAACTATTTCTACCTCAAGACTCAAGTATATCACTCATGGGCATATTCCCCCTAAATGTCTGGTTTGTGGTTCCACAGGGGCACTTGCTCAACTATGTTCATGGTAGTTTTATTTGTAAGTTTGCTTCCCACCAACTTAGCTCCCATGTATGTACCTTCACAGTTTTGCTAAGAACAGATAGATGGTGTTTTTCTGGTCCTCTGAAGGGACATCTGAGATTTTACTGGAACAGGTGTTTGAGAGGACACATAATGATTAGGAAGAATAGAGTATAACAAAACAGATAATGGTCGATGTTCTTGCCTTGATTCACCTTACAGTCCTTTGATAGTAATCTTGGACTTTGCTGAGGTTCTTGTATTGTTTTGCCTTGCTTTCCTCACTGACTGTCACTTGTCATTACTTGATAGGGAGTAACCTGCCAGCAAACTTCTAATGATATTCCTTCAGACTGCTTCTTGCTTCCACAAACTCACACCAATTTGGCTGAGCTTCAGAATTTCATCTGGATCAAGTCCCTCTTTGCTGATTGAACTGGACTTCAGCTACTGTTTCATGTTTGATGTTTTGGACTGGACCGCTGATAATCTGATAACAAAGACTAGGGGCTTCTGAAATAATTCTAAACAGGTCTATAAATACTGCTTCCTGTTAACCATTCTTTCCCCTACATGTGGTGGGTGGAGAGGTAGATGGGAGATAGAATAGTGTAAGAGCTTACAAAAGTATATTTTGAAATATCCAAGCCTACACAGACCCAAAAGGATAAACAAGGTATGTACTCATTTGTAAGTACACAGTAGCTATAAAATACAGGATACCTATGCTACACTTCACATAGTCAATGCCCAAAGAAGCTAAACAAGAAGGAAGGCCCAAACAAGCTTTCATCTCAGTTAGAAGGGGTAAAAAGTAGTCATAGGAGAGACATGAAAGAGAACTGAATGGGCAACAGGATAAGGAGGGGAATGAGTGGGGAGTTCAGGATCAGATGTATGGAGAGATGGCCAGATGGCCTTGAGAATGAATGCACATCTACAGCTGGAGGGAGCAGGGGTGCATCTTTAAGATGTGGAAAAGACCTGGGATAGGGGGAGCTTCCAATAATCAACAGGGTGACCTAGCTGAGACTAACAGCAGTTGGTATGTGGAACCTGAAGATGCTACCTTCTTTAGCTAGGCACAACCATTAGTAGAGTGATAGGGATACCAACATGCTCTATACACACACACACACACACACACACACACAAAAAAAAAACTTTCAATGTAGAATCCCAGCACACAAGTAAGGTTCAATCCCTAAACACTACTAATGAGACTGTTATGCTTGGAAAGGGTATCCTAGCATGGGTTTCCTCTGAGAGGCCCTACCCAGCAGCAGACTTAGACACACTCCAAGACCTATAGCCAAGCACTGGATAGAGCATGAGGAATAGGAACTCAAAAGGAAGACCAAAATAATCAACTAGCCTGGACCCTGGGGGTACTCTCAGTGTCTGAACCACATACCAAAGAACACACAGGGTCTGAACATAGGCACCTGCATATATGTAGCTGATTCACAGCTTGGTCTTCATGTGGTCCCTGAGCAGTTGGAGCATGGGTTATCTGTAAAGCTGTTGCCTATCTGTGGAATTTATTCCCCTAATTCGGCTATCTTGTCTGGCCTCAGTTGGGAAGAAGTACCTTGCCCAACAGAGAGTTTAAGTGCCAGGGCTGGTGAATAAGGAGGGCTCCATTCTCTCAGAGGGGAAGGAAAGGGCAAATGGTAGAAAAGACTGTGGGAGGGAGCACAGCAAAGGGAATAATATTCAGGATATAAAGTGAATAGATAAGACCTCAGAAAATTGGGCATGTTCCTTCCAGAGGACCCTGGCATACCACTCCTGGGCATATACCCAGAGGATTCCCCTACATACAATAAAGACACATGCTCCACTATGTTTATAGCAGCCTTGTTTATAATAGCCAGAAATTGGAAGGAGCCCAAATATCCCTCAAAGGAGGAATGGATACAGAAAATGTGGTATATTTATACAATGGAATACTACTCAGCAATTAAAAATAATGAATTCATGCAATTTGTAGGTAAATGGTTAGTCCTGGAAAATATCATCCTGAGTGAGCTAACCCAATCACAAAAGAATACACATGAAATGTAATCACTGATAAGTGGATATTAATGAGCCCAGAAGCCCTAAATACTCCAGGCACAATTAGCAAGTCAAATGATTTCCAAGAAGAAAGGAGAGGACCCTGGGCCTGGAAAGATTGGATCCAGTTTTGTAGAGAAACTGTGGGGGGAGGGGGAATGATTGGGGAATAGTTGGGGGGCAGAGGAACTATGTGACATAGGGAGGGGGGAACTGGAAAAGGGGAAAGCCTTTGGGATGTAAACATAGAATATAGAAAATAAAAAATAAAAAATAAACAAAGATTGTTTTTTTCTAAAAAAATATTTATTTTGACATTATATTAAAATTGGTTCAGTTTTCTCTTTCTTTTCATTCTTCTAAAACCTTCCATATATTTCCTTTTTGTGTCTTTCTTGTTCCTGGACTCTTTATTTTGTAATTATTGCACACAAACACACACACACACACACACACACACACACACACACACACACACTCCTAAATATCTAAATATAATAATCTCAGTTAATATGATCTAACTTGTGTGAAAATGTATTCTTTAGGGCTGACCTGAGGACTATATTTCCTGGTACTAGTAGCCATTGTGAAAGCTTCAAAAGGAGGACTCAACCAGCATTCCTAGCCTGCTCTGTTGCCTATGTAGCACATCAAAGATAGGGAAAGCTGCATAAACCTAAGTGTGCGGCAGTAGCTCACAACATTGTTGTAAATAACAGGTCTCCTACTATATAGAACATTTGTTCCCAAACAGACAGAGCATCCTGAGTAATGGAAACTCAGCTAACTAGGGAAGCCATCACTCTTGGAGGAGAGTCTACAACTGTCAATGTAATAGATAAGCAATACCCCTACTGACATTTAAATAGCTATCCTTATACCTATAAGGATAAGTGCATTCCTCACCCATCATCACCACAAGAATCTTTTCAACAGACTTAAACTATTGGAAACCCTGAAGTATAGAAACCAAGCTATGGGAACAGAATAAAATAAAAGAATTATTTTAAGAGTATTAGCATCTATGTAAAGAAGTTCTAGATTTATTAGAACTTTCATCAATGACTTAGAAACTTTTTGTTTATTGGCTTCTCGCAATTAAAAACTCAAGTCAGTTTTGTAAAATTACATATAGCATAAATGGGTTTTTATAAACTTTTGAGTAAATATTTCCACTAACTTGTTTTTACTTCCTATTTTCATACTTTGTATAATCTGCCAAAAGCTTAAAACTCTTGCAAATGCTCAAGATTTTTCAATGCAAGTTTTTATTTCGTATTTCAGTTATTTTTATAATGCTGAAATTCAATTAAAATAAGATATGCTTATAAAAAAGGAGTTATAAACAGCCACTGTCATATTATTTGGAAAGTTTTAAAGTATGCCTTTGTTAGAAGAAAACTAGATACCTTAAAAAGGTCCATGGCTTCTTTTTTTTATTTTGATACTGTTCATTGTATATATGCCACTATTTTCCAACTCATTAAAATATATAGAATCAAGTGAGAAATTTAAGTTTGCTTCAACTTCAAAGATGCATGTGCTAAGCTTATATGTCAAACTTCCTTGCAACAAAGCAGACCTTTTCAGAATTTGGCTTACTCTGGAATTTATGCATTATCTTTCATTTTTTCTTTCAAATTTCTATTTTGTGTTTTGTGTGAATGGCTAGGAAAATCAAAGGGGTCTTCCTGCTAATGCTTGGAATGTATGTCAGGTGCCAGCTCCTTTTATTATTTAATAATCTGAGCTTATCATAGTTTTTATAGTAGGAGAACACTTATAGTTGAAAATTAAGTAACAATACCTGTTTGCTCAATATTGTTTTGAGATTATTCTAATCTACTCTAACAAAGATTGATGACTTTGATGAACTTTTATTTGAAGTTAAATGATAGTTCTTGAAAGTTTTTGCTGTTAATGAGGAACAAATTAATGTCAGAACTCTCATGCTTGACACATTTTTAGTAGCATGTGACTAAAGAAACTATAAACAGCAACAAAACAGTGTTATTTGTGAACAAATGAACTATATTCAGTGAGTCAGGTCTAGATCATTACTATGAGCAAAATAGCTAGTCTAGCAAGTATAACATTCATATTAATGTTATAATGATTCACAGGGAATATAAAAGTGAGTAAGTACCAATATCAAACCTTTATTAAGAAACTAGGAAACAAGTAAGGAATATAAAATTAAACAAAATTATACACAAATATTTAGCCGCATCATTAAGTAATCATTATAATAAATATTAGATGATCATTTAAATGCAAAGATTGATATGTCCTCAATTAGGTATTAATATTTTTCTAAATAAAAGAACTTTCCAAGAGACAGAAAAAATAAAATTGACTTGAAATTGATATTATGAAAAATTATCTTATAAAAGCTAAAAGCAAGAAAATTAGTGTAATGCTACTATCAATAATAATATTAAAGGTGATTGGTAGACATATATTAGGATGTTTAATAATGATAAATTTTTGATGCCTCAATCAGACCATTCATACTATGTCCTTGTGTAGCAAAAAAACTATAAAAGTTTAAAGAAAAATTTAAACAAAATGATAAAAATGCATAACTGTGAATGACTGTTTTAGCACAAACTCATATACATCAGTGGGTCTATGCATCTATCATAAGGTAATACATAATAAAATCAGAGTAAACAAAACTATAGTAGAAAAATGTAATTTAAATGAAAATTACCTGCAAAAAGTATATCAGAAATGCTCCCATTAACTATATATTAAACACAAAATTAAATAACATTTGGGAAGCATTTTATAGTGATGCTACAGATCTTTATTCTCAACACTTTAGAGGCAGAGGGAAGCAGATCTTTGAGTTTGAGGTAGATTAGTCTACAGAGTGAGTTCAAGGACAGCCAGAGCTAGACAGAAAAGTCCTGTCTCATAAAAGAAAAACAGATAGATGAATGGATATACAGATGGATGGATGGATGCATAGAAGGATAGATGGACAAATGGATGGATATATGGTAGACTGGTCAATAGACACAGACTGACATAAAGATAGATGACACAAGTAAAGCCTCACTTAAAAAAATACTATGATATCTTTTCTTTGATAAGGACAAAGTGGATTAAAACTTAGAGTATATAGAGAGTTTAGTAAATACAAGGCCGTGTTATTAGCATTTCTACACTTAGTCTTCCTGCTCAGGTATCTTTACATATGGAAGTTAATGACATAGAACACTCCCATTCCTCTTGGCTGAAATTCACGTAAAAGAATATTGCCTATTGTTGTTCTATATGTACATTCTGTTGTTTCTATAAGTAGAATCATTTCCTCATTTTTTCAACAAGTAAATCATTTTCATATATAATTATTTCATGATAAGAAACTTGGGGAAAATTCCTGAACAGAACCCCAATTGCTTATGCTCTAAGAGCAAGAATAGACAAATGGGACCTCATAAAATTACAAAGTTTCTGTAAGGCAAAAGACACTGTCAAAATGATAAATCAGCAACCAACAAATTGGGAAAAGATCTTCACCAACCCCACATCTGACAGAGGGCTAATATCCAATATATACAAAGAACTCAAGAAGTTAGAC
Organism: Apodemus agrarius; assembly: GCA_964023405.1. Taxonomy (NCBI): domain Eukaryota; kingdom Metazoa; phylum Chordata; class Mammalia; order Rodentia; family Muridae; genus Apodemus; species Apodemus agrarius. Next base: position 17,380,547 of record OZ030013.1, read on the forward strand.
CCTAGAAAACCAAATAACCCTATCCAAAAGTGGGGTACAGAGCTAAACAAAGAGTTTTCACCTGAAGAAATTCGGATGGCTGAGAAACACCTTAAAAAATGTTTAACATCATTAGTCATTAGAGAAATGCAAATCAAAACAACCCTGAGGTTTCACCTCACACCAGTCAGAATGGCTAAGATCAAAAACTCAGAAGACATCAGGTGTTGGAGAGGATGTGGAGAAAGGGGAACACTCCTCCACTGCTGGTGGGACTGCAAGCTGGTACAACTACTCTGGAAATCACTCTGGAGGTTCCTCAGAAAACTGGACATGATACTTCCGGAGGACCCAGCCATACCACTCCTGGGAATATACCCAGAAGATTCCCCAGCATGAAATAAGGATACATGCTCCACTATGTTCATAGCAGCCTTATTTATAATAGCCAGAAGCTGGAAAGAACCCAGATGTCCCTCAACAGAGGAATGGATACAAAATATGTGGTATATATACACAATGGAGTACTATTTAGCCATTAGAAACAATGAATTCATGAAATTCTTAGAGAAATGGATGGAGCTGGAGAATGTCATACTAAGTGAGGTAACCCAGTCTCAAAAGAATACCCATGGTATGCAGTCACTGATAAGTGGATATTAGCCTAGACTCTTGGAACACCAAAGACACAATTCACGTACCAAATGATGTCTGACAAGAAGAAAGGAGTGGACACTGGGGCTGGAAAGGATCAAAGCATTAGTGTAGGGGAATACAAGAACAGGGAAGAGGGAAGGGGTGGAAGAGGGAGCAGGGGGAGGGAAAACGGCATGTGGGAACTTTGGGGGTGGAGAACCAGAAAAAGGGAAATGAATTGTAAATATAGAATATATCCAATTAAAAAATTAATAAAAATAACAAAAAAAGAAACTTCAAGAACTAACAATATACACTATAAAATAATAAAAAGCTTGCTTTGGTTTTAATTATTAATTTAACTCTAATTATTTCTTCTGAAAATAGTATTCAGTTATACTCACAATTATAAATTATAGCTATGAACCTTAAATTTTATAAAATACACTACATTTCTATAGACTAATTTATACTATCTTTAATTGTATTACATTTCAGTAATATTTTACTGTATGGTCTATAATTAATGGAGAAATTAAGAGTATTCTTATAAAGTTAGAATCGTGATCCATGTAGTAAGATCTTACACTAAATTCACACATGTATTTTAATCACAAAACCATCCCATAAGCTCATTCAGCCTCTACAGTTTTGCAAAAGACTGGTTGTGTATTTCAGTATCTCAGCAATTTATGAAAGTCTCATTTAATTGCATAATTTCTAGTATGATGTTCTCAAACTCAATGTGAGCTTGAATGAAGTGAAAATCTCCTCTTAATTTTCATGAAATGCTGTGATTAATTACAATAGGGATGTGGGAAATTACTGTCATGGAAAAGACTAGCTGAGCCTGAGCGTGCCAGTGCCTTGGCTGTCCCAACTGAACAGCTTCCATCTGACCTCAATGAGCCATGATTATTGCCAGACATCAATCCAAACACTTAGGAGCCAGTACACCATGGCTTGTTTGATGGAAGGGATAATTCAGGATTTGTTCAATCAAACTCAAGATGACCTCTTCAACAGCTGAATGAAAAATATTACTATTTTTAAAAACTTGTTGGAAAGCCACACACTTGATTTTTATAATTTTAGTGTTCTAAAGATCTAAATTTCACATTAAAATAGTTGTAATTTCAGAAAGATATCTGATACTAAATGCTATTGCTGAAAAAAAAAGGTTTTGTGAGATAGGAGATGTAAACAAGAGGGAGAGGAGAAAATATTCAAGTCTGTGTAGTAGAAATCTAATGGTACCTTCCTGGAGGGGACCCAGCTAGGAGCACACAGGGCCTAAGATCTGTGGAGCAGCTGGGACAGAAGTCTTCCTGCTGACCACCATTTGCACCTGGGAGCCAGTATACTCCACAGACTTTTGTGCATAGCCCGCCAGAAGAGATATTTCCCAGCAGTGCTTTCACTTTTGAGTTCAGAGGAGTAAGGACACAGGCTTACAGACCCACAGGAGAAACAAACTCCAGCCAGAGACAACAATACCTACTAGCACCAGCTAGCGAAAGGCAAGCACAAGAACCCTGCCAACAGAAACCAAGGCCACATGGCAACATCAGAACCCAGTTCTCCCACCACAGCAAGTCCCAGATATCCCAACACACCAGAAAAGCAAGAGTTAGATTTAAAATCGTATTTCATGATGCTGATAGAGGGCTTCAAGAAAGACTAAAGTAACTCCCTTAAAAAAATACAGGAGAACATCGGTCAACAGGTAAAAGCCCTTATAGAGGTAACACAAAAATCCCTTGAAGAAATACAGGAAAACACAAACAATCAAGTGAAGGAACTGAACAAAACCATCCAGCATCTAAAAGTGGAAGTAGAAACAATAAAGAAATCACAAAGTGAGACATCTCTGGAGATAGAAAACCTTAGAAAGAATTCAGGAGTCATAGATGCAAGCATCAACAACAGAATACAAGAGATTGAAGAAAGAACCTCAGATGCTGAAGATATCATAGAAAACATTGACTGAACAGTCAAAGAAATTGCAAAATGCATAAAGCTGGTAACTCAAAACATCCAAGACACAATGAGAAGACCAAACCTAAGGATTATAGGTATAGACTAGAGCAAGGATTTACATCTTAAAGGCTCAGTAAATATCTTCAACAAAATTGTAGAAGAAAACTTCTCTAACATAGAGAAAGAGATGTCCATGAACATACAAGAAGCCTTGAGAACTCCAAACAGACAGGACCAGAACAGAAAATCCTCCTGGCACATAATAATTAAAACACCAAATTCACTAAAGAAAGAAAGAATATTAAAAGCAGTAAGGGAAAAAGGGAAAGTAACTTAAAAAGGCAGGCCTATCAGAGTGACACAATGTTATTCTATATATTTCTACAATTTTATCAGAAATATTTTGCATGTAAATCTACAAGTTTATCAGAAAATGTTTATAAATCTACTTTTAATCAACTTAGGAATACTTTTTTGCCTACCATTATCATATCTATATAAAATTTTCCATGATAATCTTCAGTTCTAATATGTTTTTTACATTTGTCTACAATTTTATCAGAAATATCTTCCACATAAATCTTCAATTCTATCATAAAAGGTTTCTATACTATATTTCAATTAATTTAGCAATGTTTTACATGTCTACCACTCTACTCCTTAATTTTTCATGAAAAATGTTAATTTTAACGTGTTTATCTGAAATATTTTCCTTGTAAGTCTTTAATTTTTATCATAAAGTGTTTTTACTTCCCTTTACTTCCCTTTTCAATAAATTAAAATAAATTAAAATAAAAAAAAGAAATCTAGAGGTACATTTGCTAAGAGAAACTGCTGAATATCAGCATGACATAATAAATACATAAATAAGTAAGTTAATTAATTAATTAATCAATTAATTAATTAATTAATAGTAGTTCTGAAGAGAAAATGAGATATGGAAAGGTAGAGGGAGGAAAGGATATGAACAGAAAAAACACACAGAGACTTAAAATATTTTAAATTATTTTATTGATACTTGAGTAAGTTACACAAGTTCTGGTGTTACTTGGTGAAGCACAGTTAGAGGGTAGGACTGTCACATTTGATTTTTATCATCCTTGTAACTGATGAGCTACTTAAGAAAAATAAGTTTACAACACTAAGGAAGACATGCCAGTAAAACTGAAATAGGACCAGCTGTTACTTAAGACTTAGTAACTTGAACCTTAAAGGATGATAAGAAGGCAAATTGGTCGAAGATTTTTTTCTACATAAGATGATTACATCTTTTATGGATGATATCGAAATTTTTAAAAAATATTCTGAATAGAAATTTTTGACTAAGAGAAATCTCGTTTTCCTAGTTCTTCAGCTTCACAGGCAAAGCTTTAGTTTATGCAATGATATCCATGAAATAATTATAAAGGTAAGTTTTCTTTCTTTGTACTATTATGCATATGTTTTATACATGAAATTCTCATCTTAGTTCTTAAGATAGCTAATAGTTGATAATATAAATAGGAGTAAATATTTTACTTCTCTGAAGACTGGGAAGGTCAAGACCAAGTACCAAACTTTTGGCTACAGGGAGAGCCAGCATCATCTTTGGCAATGGAATTTGTATTTTTGATTCTGCTATATGCAGATATCTAGCTTACCCAGCACATGATATTTGCTACAGATTTTCCAAGTGTGCTGTCTGGCATTTTTGTCAAAATCAAGTGGCTATATGGTGCAGGTGCATTTCTGAGTTGTCTGTTTCATCAGTATACATATGTGTTTTTGAGTCGGTGCTAGGTGATTTTGTTTGTATGGCTCTGTCAAGTACCTTGAGGTCAGATATATGCTATGCCCAGTGCTGTTTATTTCTGAACAAGATTATATAGATGCTTTCTGGTCCTTCATATGGACAGATGAAGATGTAGGTTTTATTTCTTTTAATTTTGTGAAAACTTCCATTTTAATTTGATGGAGAGTGAATTGATACTGTAGTGTCTTATGGTAATGAAACAGGATATTCACATGAAGAAAAACTAAATTAGATCCACATCTCTTTCTCAGGACATAGATGAAATACACATGTTAAGTAATATATGTATCAAAAGGCTTATTGCAAAATTTAAGTCCATAAAAATTAAAAGGAGAACAATTTAAGATACAATTTAAGGAAGAAGTTTCTAAAACAAATAACTCAGTAACAGAATCTTTTAGCATGGATTGAGCAAGTTTTTGAGAAGTGGAAACAATATCTCATCCATATGCAAGAAGATACTTGATATTGCTATTGATCACATGAGAGAAAAATTAGTTTTATTTAGCAGAGTGACATTGGGTATGTCAACCAAACACTAGAGAGGCCTACATACTTAGGTGTTTAGATAATTTAAATCAGATCAGTGATTTTTCTTTCTTTATTGGCTTGCTATTTTGTTGATTTTAGTTTTTTCCTGGTCTCATGTGTTTTTTTTTTTTTTTAATAAATTAAGAATATGGGTCAGCAGGAATGGAGGATCTAGGGATTTTGATATTCGTTATTAAAAAGTATGTTGTTTTCAATGTTATAGAGTATGTTGTTTTTATACAGTTTCTTATTCTGTGTTCATAAATGTTTAAGCATTCTCAAATTGAATATGCTGTTTCACACAGTCCAGATCATATTAAAACATATTACATCTATTTCTACTTTTTACTTTCTTTAAAAATATATCAGGAAGCTTCCCATCCAGCCTGTGGCCGGGAAGCCAGGCCCAGCCAGCTTCCCAGGTGCTCAGACCCAGTCTGCGGAACCAGGTACCCAAGATATCCCGAGTTTAAGACCTTCGGGGACTCAGGCCTGGAGCTGGAGCTGCACACAGAGTAGCAGTTTGGGGGACAGCAGCCGAGTCTGTGCTCTGAGCTCGCAGGGCGGACTCCGAACTCCCTGCAGACAGCGCCATCTTGCCTGCAGCTTCCCATCCAGCCGGCAGCGGGGGAGCCAGCCTCAGCCAGCTTCCCAGCAGCTTTGGACCAGCAGGCAGAACCAGATAACTGAGATATCCCAACTTTAAGACCCCTGGGGAAACAGGATACCAGACAGCAAACCCTGAGTAGGAGCAGTGCAGAGCACTGCCCAACAGGCAGAACCAAGTCCCTGGGATATCCTGAGTTTAAGACCTCAGGGGACTCAGGCCACCTGTCAGCAATCTGTGAGCAGGAGCCCTGCAGGGTTCAGGTGTCCCATTTGCTGGGAAATAGCCCTACGAGCCCACAGGAGGGTCAAGCACCAGCTAGTAACTACAGGACCAACTAACACCAGAATTAACCAGATGGCAAAAGGCAAACATAAGATCCTTACTAACAGAAATCAAGGCAGTATGGCAGCATCCGAACAGTTCCCCAACAGCAATAAATCTTGGATACCCCGAAACACCAGAAAAACAAGACTCAGATCTAAAATCACTGCTCAAGATGCTGATAGAGGAACACTTAGATAAATCTCTTAAAGTAATATGAGAAAATAGATCAAAAGCTAGAAGAACTTACAAGGCAAACACAATTAAATCTCGGATATCTCAACACACCAGAAACACAAGACTCAGATCTAAAATCACTGGTAAAGATGCAGATTGAGGATAACTTAGATAAATTTCTTAAAGTAATAGAGGAGAAAATAGATCAAAATCTAGAAGCCCATACAAGGCAAACACAAAAATTACTTAAAGAAATCCAGGAGAATATAGAGCAAAAAATGAATCCCAATAAGGGGGAGAAACAAAAATCACTTAAAGAAATACAAGAGAACATGGGTCAACAAGTAGAAGTCATAAAAGAGGAAACACAAAAATCCCTTAAAGAATTACAGGAAAACACAAATAAGCAATTGAAAGATCTGAGCAAAACCATACAGAATCTAAAAACAGAAGTAGAAACAACTAAGAAATCACAAAGGGAGACAACTTTGGAGATAGAAAAACTTGGGAAGAAATCAGGAGTCATAGATGCAAGTATCAACAATAGAATACAAGAGATAGAAGACAGAATCTCAGATGCTGAAGATACCATAGGAACCATGGATTCAACAATTAAAGAAAATGCAAAATGCAAAAATCTGGTAACCCAAAACATTCAGGAAATCCAGGACACAATGAGAAGACCAAACCTAAGGATTATAGGGATAAATGAGAATGAAGATCTACAACTTAAAGGGCCAGCAAATATCTTCTACAAAATTATGGAAGAAAACTTCCCCAACCTAAAGAGAGATATGCCCATGAATATACAAGAAGCATATAGAACCCCAAATAGACTGGACCAGAACAGAAATACTTCCTGTCACATAATAATCAAAACCCCAAATGTACTAAACAAAGAAAGAATATTAAAGGCAGTAAGAGAAAAAGGACAAGTAACATATAAAGGAAGACCTATCAAAATTACACGAGACTTCTCACCTGAAACCATGAAAGCTAGAAGATCCTGGGCAGACCTCATGCAGACACTAAGAGAACACAAACTTCAGCCAAAACTACTATACCCAGCAAAACTCTCAATTGCCATAGATGGGGACACCAAGGTATTCCACAAGAAAACCAAATTTGCATGATACTTATCTACAAACCCAGCCCTACAAAGGATAGATAATAGGGGAAAAATACCAACGCAATGGGGGAAACTACACCCCAGAAGAAACAAGATAGAAACCCCATCTAATCCAACTCAAAAGAAGAGAACCACTCAAATACAAAATAAGAATAATAATAATAATAATAATAATAACGCCCAAAATGTCAGGAAGTAATAATTACTATTCCTTAATATCTCTTAATATCAATGGACTCAATTCCCCAATAAAAAGACACAGACTAACAGACTGGATAACGAAACAGGACCCTACATTTTGCTGCATACAGGAAACACATCTCAGTGTCAAAGACAAACACCACCTTAGAGTAAAAGGCTGGAAGACAGTTTTACAAGCAAATGGTCCCAGGAAACAAGCCGGAGTAGCCATTCTAATATCAGATAAAATTGACTTTCAACCTAAAGTCATCAAAAGAGACTCAGAAGGTCACTTCCTGCTTGTCAAAGGGAAAATCCACCAAGAAGAATTCTCAATACTGAACATCTATGTGCCAAATGTAAGGGCACCCTCATTCTTAAAAGAAACTTTACTAAAACTTAAAGCACACATTGCACCTAACACAATAATTGTAGGTGACTTCAACACTCCACTCTCCTCAATGGACCGATCAGGAAAGCAGAAACTAAACAGGGACACAGTAAAACTAATTGAAGCTTTGGACCAATTGGATTTTACAGATGTATATAGAACATTCCATCCTAAAGCAAAAGAGTATACCTTTTTCTCAGCACCGCATGGTCCCTTCTCAAAAATTGATCATATAATTGGTCACAAGACAGACCTCAACAAATACAAGAAAGACACTAATCCCATGTCTCCTATCGGATCACTGTGGAGTAAAAGTGGACTTCAATAGCAAGAAGAACAACAGAAAGCCCACATACACATGGAAACTGAACAATACTCTACTCAATGACACCTTGGACAAGGAAGAAATAAAGAAAGAAATCAAAGACTTTTTAGACTTCAATGAAAATGAAGGTACGACCTACCCAAATCTTTGGGACACAATGAAAGCAGTGCTAAGAGGAAAACTCATAGCCCCGAGTGCCTCCAAAAAGAAACTGGAGAGAGCATACACTAGCAACTTAACAGCACACCTGAAGGCCCTGGAACAAAAAGAAGCTAATTCACCCAGGAGGAGTAGAAGAGAGGAAATCATCAAACTAAGGGCTGAAATCAATCAAGTAGAAGCAAAGGGAACCATACAAAGAATCAACAAAACCAAGAGCTGGTTCTTTGAGAAAAGCAACAAGATAGATAAATCCTTAGCTAGACTAACCAAAAGGCACAGAGACAGTATCCAAATTAACAAAATTAGAAATGAAAGGCGGGATATAACAACAGAAACTGAGGAAATTCAAAAGATCATCAGATCCTACTACAAAGGCCTATACTCAAAACAACTGGAGAATCTGGAGGAAATGGACAATTTCCTAGACAGATACCAAATACCAAAATTAAATCAGCATCAAGTAGATCAGCTAAACAGTCCCATAACCCCTAAAGAAATAGAAGGGTTTATAGAAAGCCTCCCAACCACAAAAAGTACGGGACTAGATGGTTTTAGTGCAGAATTCTACCAGACCTTCAAAGAAGACTTAACACCAATACTCTTCAAATTATTCCACAAAATAGAGACAGAAGGGACACTGCCCATCTCGTTCTTCGAAACCACAATTACGCTGATACCTAAACCACAAAAAGATCCAACAAAGAAAGAGAACTACAGGCCAATTTCTCTTATGAATATTGATGCAAAAATACTAAATAAAATTCATGCCAACTGAATCCAAGAGCATATCAAAACGATCATTCACCATGATCAAGTAGGCTTCATTCCAGGGATGCAGGGATGGTTCAATATACAGAAATCCATCAATGTAATCCACTACATAAACAAACTAAAGAAAAAAACGACATGGTCATCTTATTAGATGCTGAAAAAGCATTCGACAAAATTCAGCATCCTTTCATGCTAAAAGTCTTGGAAAGAGCAGGAATTCAAGGCCCATACCTAAACATAGTAAAAGCAATCTACAGAAAAACCAGTAGCCAACATCAAAATAAATAGAGAGAAACTTGAGGCAATCCCACTAAAATCAGGGTCTAGACGAGGCTGTCCTCTCTCTACATATCTTTTCAATATAGTACTTGAAGTTCTAGCGAGAGCAATTAGACAACATAAGGAAGTCACAGGGATACAAAATGGAAAGGAAGAAATCAAAGTATCATTATTTGCAGACAATATGATATTCTACTTAAGAGATCCAAAAAACTCCACCAGAGAACTTCTACAGCTGATAAACAACTTCAGCAAAGTGGCTGGTTATAAAATCAACTCAAGCAAATCAGTAGCCTTCTTGTACTCAAAGGACAAGCAGGCTGAGAAAAAAGTTAGAGAAATAACACCCATCACAATAGCCACAAACAACATAAAGTACCTTGGCGTAACTAACCAAACAAGCAGAAGATCTGTATGAAAGAACTTCAAGTCCTTGAAGAAAGAAATAGAAGAAGACCTCAGAAGATGGAAAAATATTTCTTGCTCCTGGATTGGCAGGATCAATATAGTAAAAATGGCCATCTTGGCAAAAGCAATCTACAGATTCAATGCAATCCCCATCAAGATCCCAAATCAATTCTTCATAGATCTAGAAAGAGCAATTCTCAAATTCATCTAGAGCAACAAAAAACCCAGGATAGCTAAAACTATTCTCAACAATAAAAGGATTTCTGGGGGAATCAATATCGCTGACCTCAAGCAGTACTACAGAGCAATTGTGTTAAAAACTGCATGGTATTGGTACAGCAACAGGCAGGTAGATCAATGGAATAGGATTGAAGACCCAGAAATGAACCCACAGACTTATGGTCAATTGATCTTTGATAAAGGAGCCACTACCATCCAGTGGAAAAAAGATAGCCTTTTCAACAAATGGTGCTGGTTCAACTGGAGGTCAAATGCAGGAGAATGCGAATTGACCCACTCTTATCTCCTTGTACTAACATCAACTCCAAGTGGATCAAGGACCTCCACATAAAACCAGACACACTGAAACTATTAGAAAAGAAACTTGGGAAGACCTTGGAGGACATGGGCTCAGGGGGAAAGTTCCTGAACAGAACACCAATAGCTTATGCTCTAAGATCAAGAATTGACAAATGGGACCTCATAAAATTACAAATTTTCTGTAAGGCAAAGGAAACCATCAGAAGGACAAAATGGCAACCAACAAAGTGGGAAATGATCTTCACCAACCCCACATCTGACAGAGGGCTAATATCCAATATATACAAAGAACTCAAGAAGTTAGACCCAAAAGAACCAAATAACCCTATCAAAAAATGGGGTACAGAGCTAAACAAAGAATTTTCACCAGAAGAAATGAGGATGGCCAAGAAACACCTTAAGAGATGTTCAACATCATTAGTCATTAGGGAAATGCAAATCAAAACAACCCTGAGATTCCACCTCACACCAGTCAGAATGGCTAAGATTAAAAACTCAAGAGACAACTGGTGCTGGCCAGGATGTGGAGAAAGAGGAACACTCCTCCACTGTTGGTGGGATTGCAAAATGGTAAAACCTCTCTGGAAATCAGTGTGGGGGTTCCTCAGAAAATTGGGCATGTCACTTCCAGAGGACCCTGGCATACCACTCATGGGCATATACCCAGAGGATTCCCCTGCATACAATAAAGACACATGCTCCACTCTGTTTATAGCAGCCTTGTTTATAATAGCCAGAAATTGGAAGGAGCCCAGATATCCCTCAAAAGAGGAATGGATACAGAAAATGTGGTATATTTATACAATGGAGTACTACTCAGCAATTAAAAATAATGAACTCATGCAAATTGTAGGTAAATGGTTAGATCTGGAAAATATCATCCTAAGTGAGCTATCCCAATCACAAAAGAATACACATGAAATGCAATCACTGATGAGTGGATATTAATGAGCCCAGAAGCCCTAAATACTCAAGGCACAATTAGCAAGTCAAATGACTCCCAAGAAGAAGAAAGGAGAGGACCCTGGGCCTGTAAAGATTGGATCCAGTTTTGTAGACCCAGAGCAGAGAATTCGTGTGTGTGTGGGGGAAAATGATTGGGGTATAGCTGGGGGCGGGAGAAAAATTATGGGACATATGGTGGGGGGGGACTGGGAAAGGGGAAACCCTTTGGAATGTAAACATAGAATATAGAAAATAAAAATTAAATAAAATAAAAAAAAGATATATCAGAATGACCTTACTATAGTTTGTATATATTTTATTTTCTATCCTAGACCTTAGATTTTATTTTGGTTTAATATATATTTGAAGAATATAATTTCGTATGTTCACTATGTCTGGCATTATCTTTATGTGTCATTTAATAATCTACAGAATTTAATTTATATACTCATAAGTTATCACTGACACAGCTTCTCTTTCTTTTATCTAAATATTTGTCTTGCTTATTATTTTAAATTTTGTAGTAAAACATGAATCATTTAACCCAAGGAATTTTCATGTATATACAATTCTTGATTGAACTTATATTAAACTAGAAACTTATTGAAAAAAAATGGATGTTAGTTCTGCTTCATAGCGCTGGCTTGCTTTAAGTAATATAGCCCTGAACATGTGGTTCTTTCTCAGAATTTTATTTATTACATTGATGTTGTTTGTGCTTATGTCAATATGAATTATTTGAAATCTTTAACATGTACCTTAAGATCTACTAGAGCAATCTCAGCTGGTGTGTAATGTTCCAACTCTTTCTAATCTGTATTTGGCATTTTCTATTTCAATATTTATTTTAGAACCTTAAAAAATGCTCTCAGAAACACCTGATATGACTTTTTAAATATTTGAACCATTTATATATAAAAGTTGGAGCTTTAAAAATTTTTAGGAAAGGTTTTTATTATTTATTATTATTATCATTATTATTATTATTATTTATTCTATATTCTCTGTTTATATTCCAAAGGCTTTCCTCTTTCCCAGTTCCCCCCTCACCATATGTCCCATAAGTCCTCTCCTCCCCACCTATTCCCCAATCACCCCCCCAGTACCATTTCTCTGTTCTGGTACGCTCCTACAAAACTGGATCCAATCTTTTCAGGCCCAGGGTCCTCTCCTTTCTTCTTCTTGGGAATCTTTTGACTCGCTAATTGTGCCTTGAGTATTCAGAGCTTCTGGGCTCATTAATAGCCACTTATCAGTGATTGCATTTCATGTGTATTCTTTTGTGATTGGGTTGACTCGCTTAGGATGATATTTTCTAGATCTAATCATTTGCCTACAAATTGCATGAATTCATTAATTTTAATTGCTGAGTAGTATTCCCTTATATAAATATACCACATTATCTGTATCCATTCCTCCTTTGATGGACATCTGGGCTCCTTCCAACTTCTGGCTATTATAAATAAGGCTGCTATGGTCTCAAAAGAATACCCATGGTATGCACTCACTGATAAGTGGATATTAGCCTAGACAATTGAGACACCAAAAACTCAATCCACATATCAAATGATATCTATCAATAAGGAAGGAGTGGACACTGGTGCTGGAAAGGATCAAACATCAGTGTGGGGGAGTATCAGAACAGGGAAGAGGGAAGGGGTAGATGGGGGAAGAGGGGGAGGGAAAAGGGCATGTGAGACTTTTGGGGGATGGGAAACCAGAAAAAGCAAAATGATGTAAATATAGAATATATCCAATAAAAAAATAAGTCTGCTATGAACATAGTGGAACATGTGTCTTTATTGCATGCAGGGGAATCCTCTGGGTATATGCCCAGGGGTGGTATGCCAGGGTCCTCTGGAAGTGTCATGCCCAATTTTCTGAGGAACTGCCAGACTGATTTCCAGAGCAGTTGTACCATCTTGCAATCCGACCAACAGTGGAGGAGTGTTCCTCATTCTCCACATCCTCGACAGCGCCTGTTGTCTCCTGAGCTTTTAATCTTAGCCATTCTGACTGGTGTGAGGTGGAATCTCAGAGTTGTTTTGATTTGCATTTCCCTGATGACTAATGATGTTGAACACCTCTTAAGGTGTTTCTCAGTCATATGAATTTCTTCTGGTAACAATTCTTTGTTTAGCTCTGTACCCCATTTTTAATAGGGTTCTTTGGTTCTTTGGGGTATAACTTCTTGAGTTCTTTGTATATATTGGATATTCACCCTCTGTCAGATGTGGGGTTGGTGAAGATCTTTTCCCAATTTGTTGGTGCTGTTTTGTCCTTCTGACAGTGTCCTTTGCCTTACAGAATCTTTGTAATTTTATGAGGTCCCATTTGTCAATTCTTGATCTTAGAGCATAAGCTATTGGTGTTCTGTTCAGAAACTTTCCCCCTGTGCCCATGTCCTCCAGGGTCTTCCCCATTTTCTTTCTTTCTTTTTTCTATTTTAATATAATATTTTTTTGTTTTTCTTTCTTTCTTTTTTTATTGTATATATTCTATATTTACAATTCATTTCCCTTTTTCTGGTTCCCCACCCCCAAAGGTCCCACATGTCCTTTTCCCTCCCCCTGCTCCCGCATCCACCCCCTCCAACTTTTCTGTTCTTGTACTCTCCCACAATGATGTTTTGGTCCATTCTAGCACCATTTTCCACTCCTTTCTTCTTGTGAGACATCACTTGATATGTGATTTGTGTCTTTGGTGTTCCAAGCTTCTAGGCTAATATCCACTAATCAGTGACTGTATACCATGGGTATTCTTTTGAGACTGGGTCACCTCACTTAGTATGACGTTCTCCAGCTCCATCCATTTCTCTAAGAATTTCATGAATTCATTGTTTCTAATGGCTGAATAGTACTCCATTGTGTATATATACCACATTTTTTTGTATCCATTCCTCTGTTGAGGGACATCTGGGTTCTTTCCAGCTTCTGGCTATTATATATAAGGCTGCTATATAGCTTAGCTTAGCCCCATTTTCTTTACTATTAGTTTTAGTGTGTCTGGTTTTATGTGGAGGACCTTGATCCACTTGGAGTTGATCTTAGTACAAGGAGATAAGAGTGGGTCAATTTGCATTCTTCTGCATGTTGACCTCCAGTTGAACCAGCACCATTTGTTGAAAAGGCTATATTTTTTCCACTGGATGGTTGTGGCTCCTTTATCAAAGATCAAGTGACCATAAGTCTGTGGGTTCATTTCTGGGTCTTCAATCCTATTCCATTGATCTACCTGCCTGTTGCTGTACCAATACCATGCAGTTTTTAACACAATTGCTCTGTAGTACTGCTTGAGGTCAGCGATATTGATTCCCCCAGAAGTCCTTTTATTGTTGAAAATAGTTTTAGCTATCCTGGGTTTTTTTGTTGCTCTAGATGAATTTGAGAATTGCTCTTTCTAGATCTATAAAGAATTGAATTGGGATTTTGATGGGGATTGCATTGAATCTGTAGATTGTATTTGGCAAGATGAGCATTATTACTATACTGATCCTGCAAATCCAAGAGTATGAAATATTTTTCCATCTTCTGAGGTCTTCTTTGATTTCTTTCTTCAAGGACTTGAAGTTCCTGTCATACAGATCTTTCACTTCTTTAGTTAGAGTCACACCAAGGTACTTTATGTTTTTTGTGGCTATTGTGAAGGGTGTTATTTCCCTAATTTCTTTCTCAGCCTGCTTGTCCTTTGAGTACAAGAAGGCTACTGGTTTGCTTGAGTTGATTTTATAACCAGCCACTTTGCTGAAGTTGTCTATCTATATTTTTAATATAGATATTTCAAACCAACATAGAATTTGAAGTGTAATATTTTTTAACTGAGACATTATTAGAGTGCTACCGAAAATAAGTTTAAGTTGTAATTTTTTATGTGTATGATTGTGTTCTAAAACAGAAGTGATTCATTCAGTGACCTTGTATACACTACAACTACTATTTTCTATTGTTCTAAGTTAAATTGGAAATATGAATAAAATAAGGTATTTTAATTTCCAATGACCATTGACAAATGTTTTTTGATACTTTTGCCCACATCTGAACCACTTGCTTTCAAATGTGCATTATTGTTTTGTGTTACTATTGAAAATGAAGATAGATAGTCACATAGTAGATATTTTCATGCTGGGGAGCATTGGTAGCCACATTCAGTTTAAATCAAGTAGGTGGAAGTCTGTACCCAAGAATATCAATGACGCAGCCTTTTCCTGGAGAGTGTCTGGAATGGCTTCACATAAAGGGACAAAAATACCTGGGATCAAATCATGCATAGACAGTTGAAGAATTATCGTAACAACAGACACTAAGAAATTTGTAACAATTGGATGTGCTGCTTGGCTTCTGTTTTCTTTCCCTGTTTTTTCTTTTGTTTTGTTTGCTTGCTTGATTTTTTTTTTTTTAATGTAAGTCTCTAGCTGATTAGAAGGTACTGCCTACATCCAGAGCTTGTCTTTCTCTCTTAGTTTGGTTCATATTCTCAGATACCTTATAGAAATGCACAGAAGTGTGCTTTACTACCCTCCCATACTGTTTCAATTCAATCAAAATGAAAATCAAGAATTACCATCACACCTGCCCTATCTTTCTCCCTGAAACACCAGGCACTGAACCTCCTCACATGTTATCTCATCATCTCCTTTTCTCTCCTCCCTGTCTCACCAATGCCCTCCTTCCCTCTTCTTTCCTTCTGTCCTCTTCTCCTCTCAATTGTCTTGCTATCTCATCTATTTGCCATATCATCTGCATAAATATCCTTTGCCTTCCTCGCAATTTCTTTGTGTGTCCTGTAACATAGCACCAAGATAATGTCAAGTCCAAATTTGAACATAATATTTTTCTTCAAGTAATCTTCAGTGTCATCTCTTGGGTGTTTTTGAGCTTTTTCAACTATCCTTTGGTTAAATGCAATATGAAACCTTTTATTTTAGGACACAACATTAGTCTCACTAACACACAGAATGCCGAGGAGAATTTCAAACAACAAGCATGTATCACATATTATTTCATAAGCCAAGTTTGTATTTTTAAGTCATATACTTATATAAAATACATTTGCTACCAAGCTCTATCCTCAAACTAAAAAGTCTATCTCTAAATCTACTAATCATGAACTATAAATGATCAGATGGATTTTTCTACTTGGAAAGGAGATGAATTCAGAAAGACATAAAAGTAAATGTAGCCACATTGAATTTTTCTTTTGTCAGTCTCTATACTTTCAAGGTTTTCAAGCATTTTCTATCTGCAGAATGGAAGATAAAATTATTGCCTGTATGCATTACCATTTGATGAATGAATTTAAAATAAAGGAATGTGCACAGAAAAATGGAATTTGAAAATGAGAGAGAGAGAGAGAGAGAGAGAGAGAGAGAGAGACTGAAACACCTATGAAACTAAACATTTTATCTCCCATAGTTGTAGATGTTGGGGTTTAGCAGATGCCCCCACTAATCACACAAACACAGATCTCAATCAAAGAGTTATGGTTTGTTGAATGTGCACACCCTAATACTGATCAAACATAACCATAGCTCAAACTGGTGTCTGAGCCACAGTGATGAAAGTCTTTCTCTGTCAGCATATAAAGAAAAAATAAGCAACAACAAAATAACAAAACCACCTCCTGCTTAGTAGTCTGTTCTGTCTCAAGCTATTTTAGACACAAAAAATCATACTGACTTTTGGTAGGTCCTACGTATAGTTTTGTGGAATTTCTTAAGATTAACACAATTCCATACAGAACATTAAGAGGTTCTTTGGTCAGCATGACCTTGCACTGAATCAAGTTATTTTTTTCTGGCAATGACTGACAGGCATATTATAGCAAGAATATATAATAGCTGGCAGGCATAGAACATATGGCTACAGATATGCTGGGGTTTGAAGGCAGACCTCAGCAGTGCAGACCTCATGAGGTTTTCAGTAATATAAATCAATGAATTCATTGTACTTATTCTGTTTTGAGTTGTATTCAATCAGTTGCCCAAAGATTTTTCACCAATATGCAACCATTTGTGCCATTGTTCTAAGACAAACGATGGGCATAGTTGATAATTCCATGAATTATCTCCTTGTACCTCTGGAGCCTGTCTTATCTCTCTCAGCAATCCGCACATCAAAGACATTTGACCATCACATTAACCTCCTGTCATTTTCTCTAATGAATGGAGTATTTCTTCCTTAGAGATTTTGCTTCTAATATTTCTTCTTGCAGCTTCCTTAATACACACCTGTCTTTTTGCCCTCAATTCATCATTGTGAGTCTAGGCTATTTTTCACATTTTAGAATTTATAAGTAAACAGACTGTTCAAAGAGCTTTTACAATGGTCCTCAAGTTAAATAGAGATTCATATTCTAGAATAATTTAAAAGATGCTATCCTGAATACACGTATTCTCTAATTTATTGTAAAATATATATTCTAACTTCCAGCCTAAGAATTCATTATGCTTTATTAATTACTTCCTGGTGTATTTAACATACCCATAGATGATCATGAAACCATATTTCCTCAAATGAATGGAGTTTTTCATATTTTTGTATAAATTAATTACATGATTTATGTCTCAAAATGAAGAAATTTATTGTTTTCAATAGTTATAGTCATGTTTTACAGTTATATTGTTGAAATACTATGTAATTTAATAATGTAGTAATTTATTCTGTTCACAAAATGAAAGATTTTAATAGGTAAATGAAATAATATTTGGCAAAAAATAATGAAGTCTTTTCTGATATATGCTTCTGCATAGGTATATGTGTTGTTACTTTATAGTAATTCCTGGATAGTTGTTCCTTTGCTGATATCAACATTAAACAACTAACAGTATTTTCTGATAGATGTACAGACACACACACACACACACACACACACACATACACACGCATATATATGTGTGTGTGTATATATATATATGCATATATATATATATAAATATAAAATGTACATGTTCAATTTTAAATTTCAAATTCTTGGATATACCTGGAATTTGTGTTATCTTTCTAGTCCATTTATTTATTTCTGTATTATAGATATTTTGATTATTTTTATTAACTCTTAAAACATATCGCATTTCTCATTTAAATGCAAAATTTTAAGAGAATCTAAGATTTAATTATGGGAGGATAAGGAGCAGAGAATGATATACAAATCAATTAAAGAGGAAGAGAAAAACCAACCAAGGGATTTTCAACAAATAATTGTGTAGAGGAATTTTAATCCAACAACTTGGGTGCTCTGAGAAATGATCACATATGAAGACCCTGGTCTGTGTGATCCATCTGGAATGCAGACCCAACACACACGTTTAATCTCTCAGATTGGAATACTGGCACACTCACTATAGAACTTTAAGGTAAGCTTAGTTTATAGAAAGAAGTAGCCAAGCTTGAAAGTGACAATGACTGATTGAAGGCCTGAAAAAATGACAATTCAGAGAAGGTGTTAGAATGATTCAACGATCTGATATGCCCACCTCCCACAAGAACAGCACAGAAAAGAAGCTATTTCAAAGTATCTCAGGGTGAGAGAGTCAGTGAGTTAGAGTTGATGCAGTATAGTTGAATTCTTTTCTGAGTTCAGGCAACTCATTGCAGGTCAGCTTGGAGAGGAGTTTGAACCAGAACTGCTAAACTGAACCACAGTTCAGAAAGAACTACAAAGAGTAATCTTATTCAGCATTAAGACTCCAAGATAACAAGAACATGAGGTAAATAAAATTTACTTTTACATGACTGAATTACAGTTGATGTAATGTTAAACAATAAGTTTATATATACACCTATTGATTAGCTCCATAATGTTATAAATTTACTATTTTAATATTGTATAATTACTTAAGCCTGAAAAATTTAGTGCAAATTCCGATTAATGTGAGTTTGAGTAAGACACAGTTAAAGTGAGATCTAATATGTATATTTTTATGAAATGGAAGATATTTGTTCATTTGAGTTAGAATATACTCTAACAATAAATGTTACTATATTAAATTACAAAAACATTGTTGCTGCCTACTGAATTTCCAGGTTGTTGTCCCTATTCATACTTGAAGTAGTTCATAAACTAATTAAAACAGGGACCAATTATTAGCAACTTTAATCTATACTAAACTATAGACCTCTTTTGACGTACTCTTTAATGAGTTATATATAAAAAAATATGTGACATTTTGCCACAGAAAAGTTAATTGCTCTCAATTTTAAATTAGGATGACATATAACTTGAATTCAATTGCCTACTATGTTGTTCTAAAATTTAAAAAGGAAGACATATAACCTAAAATGGCCATAATTTAGCAGTGCAGTTCTTTACTCTACACAGAAACCAAAAACACACATTAGGTTCTTTTCTACTGGTGTATGAGGGTAAATTATCAATTTCTTCTATGTAAAATAATATTGACTATCATTAGCTTTAGTGTAGCTTTCCAATGAAAGTCTGATAGGTGTGATATTTAACATTTATCAATATTATCAAAACAATATACAATAAAGAACTGGAAAATTTTATAATCTATTATTACATGTAAAATAAAATACATTATAAATGTATTTTGCTTTAGAGTTACATTAACTTAGATATGTGGAGCATATTCTGTTAACAACAAAATAAAAAATTACTGTAGGCAACTACAAATGTCAACACATTTATAGCAAAGAAGTTCTTAAATGCCTTATGGAATAATAAAACCAAGCACTGATACAGCTAGGCTTTATGCATAAAAGTACTAAGGATACCAAAAGTAATACATTAATGTTAAGCAACAAATAAAATGATAAATTCTTTTGAACTTTCCTAACCAAGTGTAAGTATATCAAATCATAGCTGATAAGACTTAATTTAAAATATGATGTTTTTAGAGAACCATAGTACATGGTACATATATGTATTCTGATTATATAAACAATAATTGTCACATTTTTTTTAATCAAAGTATGAGAAAGAGATTCAAGAACGGGGCTACAAATGGAATTCAGAGACTCTAAGTCATATGAAGTAAGGAATCTATGATGCAAACTCTGCTTCATAGCAGCAAATGGTGATCACAAGAAAAAGAGAGGCTTCCATGTATATAGTCTTCTCCTGAGATGTACTAGTGCTCTTGATTTGTGTTAAGCATGACATCTGGGTCAGCAAATAAGCTATGGTGACTTCCCCCAAACAACTCATTAACTGAGAATAATAACACAAATGTATAGAAACTTACTGGGGCAACAACAAGTAGCATAAGTAATTTAAAGTCAGAAGACAACACTTAGCATCGAATTGTTAAGACCTTCTAGGTACTAAAGTAATAGATGAAAGGAAGCCATGCCTTGTATTTGCTTCTTGTTATTTTGAAATACATGCATATGTGTGTGTGCATATGAACATTTCCCTTCAAACCAATTATGAGTTAAACATAGAAAAGTATCAGATATTATCTTAGAAAAATGAATGAGTTTTTCTTTACAAATATGTATATAAATAAAAGTGGGTTGAGTTTTGATTTGTTTGATCTATAGTTTTGGTTGAGTTTTTTTTCTCATTTATTGTTTAGAAAAGAAATATTTGATATCCAATGACTTAAAGAAACATAATGTTTACTTAGATATGTTTTTGAGTGTGTTTTATTAAGAAGTAATCTATTGTTTTCTCATGGTAAACTCACTCAAAGATTTATTTATTTTTTTAAAGGTAGGTAAGTAAAGGTAAGTAATATTTGATATCCAATGACTTAAAGAAACATAATATTTACTTAGATATGTTTTTGAGTATGTTTTATTAAGAAGTAATATATTGTTTTCTCATGGTAAACTCACTCAAAGATTTATTTATTTTTTAAAGGTAGGTAAGTAAAGAGATGCCAAGATTGTTAAGGAAATACTCCTGGGCATATACTCAGAGGATTCCCCGGCATACAATAAGGACACATGCTCCACTATGTTCATAGCAGCCTTATTTATAATAGCCAGAAGCTGGAAAGAACCCAGATGTCCCTCAATGAAGGAATGGATACAGAAAATGTGGTATATTTACACAATGAAATACTAGTCAGCAATTAAAAACAATGAATTCATGAAATTCTTAGGCAAACTGGAAAATATCATCCTAAGTGAGGTAACTCATTCACAAAAGAATACACGTGGAATGCAGTCACTGATAAGTGGATAATAGCCCAGAAGCTCAGAATACCCCAAACACAACCCACATATCAAATCATTCCCAAGAAGATGGAAGGAGAGGGCCCAGGTCCTGAAAAGGCTTGATGCAGCATTGTAGGGGATTGCCAGGACAGAGGAGTGAGAGGGGTATTGACTGGAGGAACTGGTGGAGGGAAGAGGACTTATGGGACTTAGGGGGAGGGGTGAACCTGGAAAGGGGAAATCATTTGGAATGTAAACAAAGAATATAGAAAAAAAGAAAAAAAAAGAAAAGAATCAGTCAGTTGAGTGACCTTTAATAACTTTCTTTTCCATTCTGTTTTAGACCTTAATCCTATCCTCATACTAGAAGATTAATGCATATTTAGGGAGCTAAATCCATAAAGTTGGTTCTTTTGGCTGAGATGTAAAAATAAAATGCATTCAGGTATTAGCATAAAAAGAAAAGAAAGAGCAGGAAAACCCATTAACATTAACAGGAGATTTTTTACTAACATTTAGGCATATGCTTAGATCCCAATGGACTCATTTTAGTCAAATGTCACCACAGTTAAATCACCCTGGCACACTGTCAGCAGAGTGGAGGAGAGTGCCTTGGATCTGAAATTACTGAACTCTTCCACAGGTTCAGCGATCTGGGCTTCTTTGGCAGAAAGGGGCATAATAGGATAAAACTAATCAGTCACTTAAAATGTAGCTTCTACAATTGGCTGTACACAGAAAGTAAATGGCTTTATTTTCTTCAATAAAATACTATAAGTACAATCTTTGTCAATTTCATAATAATCTAGATATTGAGAATAATAATAATAACCTACCTGTTTCATATGACAATATTATTGTGAAAATTTTCAAAATGGAATCTTATTTTAAAATGTCAGAAATAATTTGTGATGTTTAAATCAGCAAGCAATGCCTACAAATAAATGAACTACAGGGACCAGATATTTGAGCAAATCAAATTCATAAGCATAAATAAATAATCACTCAAACACTGGATCACCAAACAGGCAGCATACACCAGCTGACCTGAGGCCCTCAACACACATAATATAGAGGACTGCTGGGTCTGTGACCATTCAGAGATGATGCACCTAACCTTCAAGAGAAGAGGCCTTGGGAGTTTAGAAGTCAGGTGGGGTGGTGGATGGGGACATCCACGTGGAGACAGGGGGTTGGAGAAGAAGGTATGGGATATGGAACAGTAAGGGGTGGGAGGCAGTGGGTAAGGATAAAATACGGAGTGTAAAAAATAATAATCAAACAAATAATTAAACAGTAGATAATATAAATCTTATTCAAAGAATAAGATTAGACAATAAAAGACATATAAAACAAGAAATTATACTATTTCCTTGACAATATTCTGGCTACTAAATAAAGAAAAATCATGAAATCTATCAAATTTTGTCTAACAAATTATGTAATGGACAGTATTTTCAGTACACACCAGGGGAGAAAGAGCTTTTTAGGGAACCATGCTTTGGTCAGGTAGCTTTCTCTATACACAGGTCGATATTGAACACTAGAAATTTTAATAGCATCTATATACATCATTATAAATCGATATTAGAATTCCCATCGATATGAACAAGATAAAAAATACTGTTTTACATGACTCAGTTAAATGATAAACCTAAGTGTTCATAATCAGAAATCATCATGAAGATACACCGTCTACATGCAACAATTCAGCCTCATAATTTCTACAGTTGTTTATATTCTATTTGCTTTCTAACTTCTCAGTAATTTCTTTTTTTCCTTCTCAGTTTGTCGGTTACTCTTTCTTAATATCACACATTCTCCAAGCATGGTGATTTTCCTTAAATAGACCGAAATAAACCCAGTGGTATTTATTTTCAATTTACTATAGTATAAAACTAGAAACTAAAAATATCAATTTCTGTATAATGATTAAAAGCATTCTTCAAAAAATTAAAAGGAAAATGTCTTCATAAGACTTATCCAAAGATTACAATTTTTTATAAAATTGAACCACCACTTAAATAGTTGAAAAAAATGTATGATTGATCTTTATGTGAAGTGTCAGAAATATTTTTAATGACTGGAAACCTATATAGTATATATGAAACATTTCCTGGAAAGTTATAGAAACCTTTCTCTTTGTTAGTTTGGGAAGATATTTTGCTGTATCCTCTGTGCTCCTTTGTTTTGCCTTGTAATACGCTGCTTCACAGTGGGCTTGTTAGTGCGGAAAGATGTCTTTGTTAAACTCTTTCAGAGTTATGTGGATAAATCTTCAATTAAAACCTGCATAGAAATAAGCTGCCTGCCCATGTTTGGTGTGTGATATTGAGAAATAATATAATTAGATCTCAGGGGAAGGAGACATTATACTAGAGTTTTATCAAACCATGTAGTCTATACCTGTATATTTGTTCTCTATTTTCAAACCTGCTTTTATTATTGATAATACATGGCAAATGTATAGGCATTCTTACACCCCCCCTACAATCCTTTGTTTTTGGTCAGTTTTATTTCATTACAAGTGGATTTCTTTGAACTATTTCATAGCCATACTTAATTTGTAATTTCATTTCAAAGATTAAAGAGGAATTGAAGTCCTCTCCACATAATACTGATAGATTCTTGGGTACATTTCATTGCTTTAAAGATATAATATTCATTAAGGTAACATGCTCACAGAAGCCTTAAATGAACCATTTCTATTTTAAAATAGTTTATATTAACTGTAGAGAAGTTGAGAATTATGACGAAATTGTCAACTAAGCAGGACCTTTTCCAGTGGAGCATTTGTGGGGCTCTTTTTCTATTAAATAGATCGCATGTGCGACTTTAACAGTTCAATAATTGGTACTATTATCACTCCTGGTATAACTACTGTAAATGATTATGACTGAGAACTGCATTTGCACAGGCCCTTGTTCTTATGGAGCTATTGTTAGTTAGTGGAACTTTCAAAATATGTTCTTATGAATTTCCATATTGACTTATATCCCATGGTTATTGAGGTTGATTACTAATGCTTCCAGGATTAACACATTTCTAAGATAAATAGACAAAGATGAAGTCATGACTAATGTGTCGCTTACATGTATCAAACCTTAGTAACATACCTCATTCCTCATTTCTATGCTCTAGAGCATGATACACTAAATGTCTAAGGTATGTCACCCAAAAATTTGTTTTTATCTACACCACAAGGTTTTTATTGTGTGTTTGTTTGTTTTCATTTTCTAGATATGGTTTACAGCAATCTTTACTTATTTCTAATCTTTAAAATGTACTTACTACTTGTATGTGTACATGGTGTGTGCTAGAGCTTTTACAACACATATATGCAAATCACGTCACCTCTTTTTGGAATTTGTTCTTTATGTCTACTTTCCAGGTTCTTCTCATTTTATTTCTGTTGCAGAGTGAGGAAGTAAAATGAGGTATATTGTGATAAAAAGAAACTTGAGGAAGACGTTTATTTGGTATACAATTTTAACTTAAACCTCATCTTTTCATGGAATTTGATACAGGAACCAGATACAGTCAAGAGTAAAGAGAGAATAAACATACCTCATTTTACTTCCTCACTCTGCTAGCTTTCTCCTCACTCAGGGTCTCTAGCCTCGGGAACAGTGCAACCCTAAATGTCTAATGTTATATCCCTCAACTTACAAGACAATTCCGCAGAGTGTTTTATCAGGACAATAGTTTTTTAAGACCATTTTTCAAGGTAATATCCATATTAACTCAGCTATCAACAGCACTGGCTGCTAATGCAGAAGACATGGGTTTGGTTCTCAGGTCACAAATGGTGATTCACAACTACCTAAAACTATAAATCCTGGAATTCTCCATGATCTCTAGGCACACATATGGGCATACACATTTATATGTACAGAGAAACACTCATAAACATGTCAATATGTTAATATGTAAGACTTTTCTTCAATAAAATGGATGAATTCTGTATGTGTAAGCAAGTGTGTCTGCATTCCTTCTTTGCTTTCTTTTTCCTATTCTAATGTCTTTGCTTTATCATTATATTATGTATTATACTTTATTATAATGCCTTATATAATTGTTTGTTTTATAATTAGAAAAAGAAACAGCTTAAATCTAGATGGGAAGAGAGGTGAGAAGCAACATGGATGAGTAGACAGAAGAAAAAACGGTTATCAAGATTTATTGTATGTAACAACTTTGAAAATGTATTACTGTTCTATTTGTATATGGTCTATGCATTTCCAAATTGAAAAATATGAACCTGGAATATTTCTTTGTTTATAAAAGTTTTACTAGAAGGAATATTGACTTAATGCCTTTTTTTGTAACATTATCATTAGTAAGGGGATATAACAATCATATAAAATGTTTTAAATATTTGTTTAATTTTGATTACCCATATCTACCTCAACAAATTCATTTTTATTAAAAATGAATTTTAATAAAAATTTTATTAAAAATTTTATAAAAAATTTTATGAATTTATCTTATAAATGTATCTTTTAGGATAGTTCATGATAATTTAAACAAATATTTTTAGTTTTGTATTTCTATTGTTAGGTTGTTTTTTGTTGTTTTTGCCATAGGCTACAAGATTTGGTTCTTCCTGGCTACTTATTTGTAGCCATCACTTTTTGTAATGGATTATTTGGATTATTCTCACAAGCATTCTGCCTATGGTACTAGCATATTTTGCTGAGTGGTCATCACTGAAGTTAGAAGCATTTGATTGGTTTGTATGAGTGTGTGTGAGTGTGTGTGTGTGTGTGTGTGTGTGTGTGTGTGTTTGTGTGTGTGTGTGTATTCCAACATGGTGAAGAACAAGGTAGGCCCAAGCTCATCATCTCCATGTTCAATTAGTCATGTAGGTGTCATCTTCAGCAAGTCTTAAAGTTTCGGGAGAGCAAACCAAATCCTTGGCCATAGCGAACCGAACGTTGATTTTTTTTTTCCCACATGGATCCCTATAATCCAATATTTTGGTTAGAAAAAACAGATCCATGGTTGCTTCCCTCTCCCCTCCACTGCCCACCTCCTGATTTCATCCTCCTATTCCAGCTACCCCTCATCCATACAGAGCTACATATTTTATTTAACCTTACTGGAAAGATCCATCCTTCCAACTTAGCACTCTACTCCATACTAATCTATTATACAGATTGTAGTTTGATTATGGAAAATGTAGTAGCTAACATCCACTTATAAGAGAATATGTTCAGTATATGTCTTTCTGACATTAGGTTATCTCACTTGGGATTCCCGCCACCCCTAAATCTATTAATTTCACAGCAAAAGTAATGATTTCAGATGCTAGTGCCTGTGCGATGTTCCACTGAGTAAATATATCCTTTTTTTGATCCATTTATCCACTTGCAGACATCTAGATGCTTTCCAATATCTGACTATGATGTATAAAACAGTAAATTTCACTGCAAAAAGCATGACTCAAATGACGGCAAGTTCTGGCAAATTTACTATATTTTAAATACGATGCTCATTTTTGTTTGTTTGGTTTTTTTGTTTGTTTGTTTGTTTGTTTGTTTTTTCAGGTATAAAGCATCTGAAGCTTATTTTCTATGACTCTTTCCATTTGTACCTTTAAGTGTTCAGGTCTTTTCTGAAGAAGAAAGGATGTAGATCAAGAAGTAACTTGTCACTTCAGAGGCACTGGTGGCAGACTGGCCCAAAATAATGTGCCATGCGAATTGAAGACTCTAACATGCAGAAAACACCTGACTTGAAGTATTGTTGTGAGGATTAGAGCCAATGCATAATAATATACTTAGCTAAAGATTTAGCTGAGAGAACATGCACAAGATTTCCGCCCCCCTTTTTTTTGTACAGTAGTCTGTTTTCTCTATATGCTCCTTCACCTTGAAAATTGCTCATAGTTTCACTGTCATTTGGAACTAATCTAATAATACACATATATGTTAAAAGGATCCTCTTTAACAGCTGTCTCCATTTTAAGCACAACTAATTGGGGAAGATCATGAATAATGTTGCCAGTCAGAAAGCAGTCTGTTAACACTGCTCCACATTGCCACGGTGCCAGATTGGTATATGGGCTCAGTGTTGAGAAGACAGCTGTGAGGATTGCTGAGTTTTTTCTTTGAGTTAGTATTTCTGTTTTAAGGCAAGCTAATTTTTCCAAGGCTTAAGTATCTTTAAAATACAGTGTTCAAAAAGCATTTATTCTACTGAATGCAAGAGCAAATACACCATGTTCTTTTATGTTCTTTTTTCAAAAGTTTTAAAGACATTATTCTAGAATTCAATATATTGAAAAAATATCTTGATTATTCATTTAGTAAAGAATAAGACTTTACTATAGTTGTTCTTAATATAGTGGAACGGATAATATTATTATAAATAATAAGTGTTACTTTTAACTGTTTTTGAGATTATAATATTATAACATTTCTCTTTTCCCATTCTCTCTCTCCAAACTATCCCTTATAACCCTATGTTCTCCATCAAATTCACATCACAATTTTTCAATATTGTTTCTCTATGCATATATGTATACATATAATACATACATTCTCCTAAGTAAAACGTGTTCTGTCTATGATTTATGTTTAAATGTATAGCTGCTTTCAGATGATAACATTAGTATTTACTTTATTCTTGTATTATATTTTTTAATAATTGGTATTGTTTTCTCAATAACATTGCCTTTCTCTTAGTTCAGAATATTTAAAATCAGAAAAAAGAATTTTCTCATATTTGGATATATTTATTTCTTAGTATTTCAAATTTTTATTGCTATAAAGTAACATTAGTCATGTACATGGCTACTTTAGTGGGGGATCAGATCCAAAGGCTTCTTAAGTCTGTGTGATCTGGGTAGAATGAAACACCTTTAATCCATTTGACTGAAAAACAGACATACCACTTAGTACACAGCTTATTCCCAAAGAATAAGCATAATGTTTGTAGAAAGAAACAGCCATGCTTGAAAGTAACATTTGAGAAAGTGATACATCAAATAAAGATTTGACAGCATAGGATTTGCATTACTCTCACCCGAATAACACAGGAAAGAAAAGCTATTTAAGAAACACACAAGGAACATGTATCCCTACATGCTCCACTATGTTCATAGCAGCCTTATATATAATAGCCAGAAGCTGGAAAGAACCCAGATGTCCCTCAACAGAGGAATGGATACAAAAATGTGGTATATATACACAATGGAGTACTGTTCAGCCATTAGAAACAATGAATTCATAAAATTCTTAGAGAAATGGATGGAGCTGGAGAACGTCATACTAAGTGAGGTGACCCAGTCTCAAAAGAATACCCATGGTATGCAGTCACTGATAAGTGGATATTAGCCTAGAATCTTGGAACACCAAAGACATAAATCACATACCAAGTGAGGTCTGACAAGAAGAAAAGAATGGACACTGGTGCTAGAATGGACCAAAGCATCATTGTGGGGAAGTACAAGAACAGTGAGGTGGGAGGGGGTGGATGAGGGAGCAGGGGGAGGGAAAAGGGCATGTGGAACCCTTGGGGGTGGGGAACCAGAAAAAGGGAAATGAATTGTAAATATAGAATATATCCAATAAAAAAAAAGAAACACACAAGGACTCCATTGTGTAAATACAACACATTTTCTATATCCATTCCTCCATTGAGGGACATCTAGGTTCCTTCCAGCTTCTGGCTATTATAAATAACGCTTCTAATAACAGGTGTCCTTATTACATGCTGGGAATCTTTTGGGTATATGCTCAGGAGTGCTATAAGAGGGTCCTCTGATAATATCATGCCCAGTTTACTGAGGAACTGCCAGTCTGATTTCCAGAGTGGTTGTACCAGCTTGCAATCCTACCAGAAGTGGAGGAGTTTTCATCTTTTTCCACATCCTCTCCAGCACCTGCTGTCTCCTGAGTTTTTGATCTTAGTGATTCTGACTGGTGTGAGGTAAAATCACAGTGTTGTCTTGATTTGCATTTCACTGGTAACTAAGGATGTTGAATATTTCTTTAGGTGCTTTTCAGCCATTCCATATTCCTCAGGTGAAAATTCTTTGTTTAAATCTGTACCCATTTTTAATAGGGTTACTTGGCTCTTTGGAGACTAACTTCTTGAGTTCTTTGCATATATTGGATATTAGCCCTCTGTCAGATGTAGGGTTGTTAAAGATCTTTTCCCAATTTGTTGGTTGCCATTTTGTCCTATTGACAGTTTCCTTTGCCTTACAGAAACTTTGTAATTTTATGAGGTCACATTTGTCAATTCTTGATCTTAGAGCACAAGCTATTTTATTGAGAATTTTTGAAGACTCAAGGGAAGATAGTTCTAGCTGAAAAGTTTATGTGCTGTTAGTGGAGAGTGAAGGCATCCTTTGGAGTGTGGGGCAGAATTCTTCGGATCATTCACCTTGTGTTTCCTTGGACACCCAGCCTTGCCATGTGCTGCTTACACCAAAAGCTTTTTGTAAGTGGCACCAGGTGAGGTAAAGAACAGGTTTGTAGAAGCTGGCAATGCAAATGTTTTGAATTCGTTCTTTCCAGTGATCCTTCAGAAGCTTCAGGAGAGTCTGAAATATTATGTTCCCATATAGGAGGTGATTATATAATTTACTAAAAATATTGTTGAGGAATAATAATAAAAAATGTCTACACACAGTGAGAGAGAGAGAGAGAGAGAGAGAGAGAGAGAGAGAGAGAGAGAGAGAGAGAGAAATATACAAGGAGAGAGTTGGGTCAGTGAGGAGTCAGTGTAGGCAGTACAGTGCAATAGATTTGAGTTCATTTGTGGGTTCATGAAGTTCAATGTGGAACAGCAGAAGCAGTTGAAGCCAGAAAATAAGAAGGATCCAGAAGATTATGTGAAATTGCAGGAGTTAGTGCCCAGCAGAACAATTCACTGAGAAGCTGAGAGAAGCCAGATTGAATCAGTCAGCTTAGAGAGTAGTTTGAGTCAGAACAACTGATTTGAACCAGTCATCCAGAGTTCAGAAAGAACTAGAAAAGATGAGCCTATTAAGCAGTCAGCTTCAGAGGTATACCTTTATACATTTCTGTATCAAGAACAAGTTATTTATTTCTATATTTACTATCATTTCTAGTTGTTTATTGCCAGAACAACTGGTTGTAAGGAATAGAATATCTGTAATATTTTTCACAGTTAATATTTTTACTTTTCTTAATGTTTTCTATGGAAAGTGGATATAAAGTTATTTTTAAATAATATATATATTCTACAAATAAATATCTTATGATATTTTAACTTCTATACTTAATTTTAAAATGCACATGGTACACATTGAATAAAGATATTGACAGATGAAATGCTGCTTCTATTAATTGCACTAATTGGTATGCATGTCAATGTATTTATAATCTGATTAGACAATTTTAGTATCCTTGTTAATTCTTTGTGTGTGTGTTATACACATACATTGTCTTTTTTTATGTTTGCAAAACATATTTGGACATTTTGTCAGCATATATCTTTTTGAAGTTGTATGCATGCAATGCCATATAATTAGCATACAGCCTGATGTTGAACAGTGACACTTTAAATCTATCCATGATGCATAATAGAAACAGTATATTTGTTGAATACCAAATTACCATTCCCTTCTCCTGGTTTATCTCATTGCTCTACATTCTCCTTTCTACTTCTTTGAGATTGACACATTATATTTGCCATAAGAATGTTTTTCACAGATACTTGGGCTTTAGCTCCAAATGTATTGGTAGTAGGTTGGCAAACCTTTGAGATATGATACCTAGTAGAAAAAGTCAGATCTGTAGTTGAAAGCTCTCTCAAGTTATTCCTGCCTCTGCATCCCATCTAGCTCTCTTCTTCCAGGTATAACTAACATGGGATGAGCTCCTTCACACATTCCTACCAGCACAGAAGTACTCCACCATGTTTTCTCTTCTACAACTGTCTGAACCCTGGTAAAACATGAACCAAAAGAAACGTTCGCTCCTTTCAATGTCTTCTGCCAACTGTTTTGTCTTAGTTATAAGAAAAGTAACTGCATTCTTACTTAACTGGCGCCATGTATTATCTGACTATAGTTTACTTGTTTCAGTCTAATTAGTACCTTCAAGTTTTATTCACATTACAGCATACTGCAAAATATGCCTAATTTCTAAGGTTGTATGACATTTTATCAATTATTTCTTATATACATTTCCTATCACTGCAATAATATACTATGAAAAAAAGCAATTTAAGAATAAAGGGTTTATTTTGCCTCGTTGTGTGAGAATTTAGCAAGCGATGCCCAGGAAGTCATCCTGACAAATGCTTAATGTATGTAGCTTCAGCATCTAGATGCAGGAAGCAGACAGCAGTGGCTGTTCATGTACAACTCTTTTTTTCATGTTCATGTCTATGGTCACAGCCCATGGAATGGTACTAACCATCTCAGTTAATCTAATCTAGATGATGTTCCACATGCATGGTGCAGGCAGAGCTGAGAGTTCTACCATCTTCAGCTGAAGGCTGCTAGCAGAATACTGGCTTCTAGGTAGCTAGGAGTAAGATCTTAAAGCCCATGCCCACAGTGATACACCTACTACAACAAAGGCACATCTCCAAATAGTGCCAATCCCTGGGCCAAGCATATATAAACCATCACAATCAGAGTCTCATTTAAAATTCAGGGTGATCCTTTAAGTGTAAGATTATTAATTTCTTATAATACATAATGGCATGGACAAATATTTTGATTCCAAATAATACTAAGATACCAACGGGTGATAAGATGATATCAAGCCAGATATCCAGTGTGTAAAAAGTGAAATTCTTTTTTTTTATGTCTATCACCTGTTTCCTATAATAAAGTCTTTTAATCATCAAAGGTCTAAATGATTCATCCCATCCAGCCTTCCACATATTGTGTATCTAGTCTAAGCATGGGTGAGTGGTGAGTATAATGTACACAGTATCTGTTTGAGTAAGGCCATTTTCTTCAGGATTGGACAGTCTCTAAAGGACATATGTGTAAGTGGAAAAAATTGGCATGGTATAATTCACATCTTAATTAAAAACAAAGACAGATGTCAACAGATTCATCTCTTACTCACAAGCAAAATGTCACCCAAAGTTAACTCCTCATGTTTTCCTCACGTGTCCCTGTTTTTTTTTTTTAAATCTGTCCCAACCAAAGTTGTTTCAGCTATTTGCACAGAAAGACTGTGCCTATCTTAGGAGTCCTCTCAAGTTGTTTCGGCTTTACCTGTCATCAGTACATGAATCCTAACATTCATTCCCTCTCTTAGGCTGTTTTACCTCTGAGAGAATCATTCCTGTTTTTGTTTTTGTTTTATTGTTGTTGTTGTTTTCTTTTGGTTTTTTGTTTATCGATAAGAGGCACTTTATCAGCCATGGAGCAAAAAGTTGACCCTGTTTTATATTGCCATCTGAAAACAAGCTCTTACCTATCATTGACATGTGAATAATCTTGTATTCATGGCCTCTCTTAGGTTGAAAAGGATTTCAAGAAGATCTTACCCATCATTAACCAGCAACTTCTGCTACTGAAGATAGTGGGGCTTGAACTTATGTAACTCTGCTTTGAAATCTGCAAAAGCTTTGAAAATTCCTTTCCAAAGAACAGGTAATAGACATTTCATAGAAAGGATCACGAAGCTGAGTACTGCTGTGCCAATAAGTAAAGTGTAACTGAGGACCATGAAGGAAAAATGTTCTCTAACTTTTACAGAAAATCACTTACAGTGCTAGCAGTATCAAAAAGTCAGAGGCTTCACATTTCTTAAACTTACAACCTCCTTATGCAGGGCTAATAAATCTAAAGAAGTAGTATTTTGCCACATATCTGAGAGGTGCTATTTTACTCTGGTTCAATTATACTGATTCTAGTTACACATTTTTGGAATAATGAAAATCTATAGGTATTAAGCATGAGATTCCAAATGCTTTCTGATTTCCATTTCTTGTACCTCATCGCCCATGATCTGCACTACATCATATAATGTGTCAATTCTTTTTCCTAGCCTATCAAAATCCTATTGTAACCTCAGTGTATTGGTTGCATTTTCTGCAAGACAACTAACAAAACTAGCTATTTGTATCTATTGTGTTAAAGCTAATGGAAATGTAGAAGTACTGGCTTTATGTGCTATGAAAGCAAAAACACCAGCAATGATGAGCCAGACCATATGTTTGCTTCTTGCTAGAATCTGATCGAATTCTTCCAATGTTTGTAAGACTTTGTCAGAATACTGGGGTTCCGATAAATTTACAGGAATCATAATAAAAGCTGGTTGATATACTACCATTAAAGATTGAGGACCATACAGTTCAGAAACACAATTGGAAAAAAAGGCAATTAAAACAAGGAACATTAAACTCATTATCAGAGCCAACAACAAATTTAACATTCTCAATTAATAAAAGATTAGGTGGGGTCATGCAGAATGCTACATTTATCTTAACCCCAGAACCTGTTCCATGCTTATCCACAGCAAACATAACATCATACAAGGCAGTTGCTAATTTCCAAATATGTCTCTGAAAATTTCCAGAACCAACCCTCCAAATGCCCACTGTCATTACTTTTTGTCCAATTTTGGATTGATTTCGTGACCAGTCCATGATTAAGTCAGAATAACTGTTAAAATTAATGGTGAGAGGAGGGTCATTATAACAACTTCTTCATTTGTTTAATTTTTATTTTTTTTGAAGTAAGGTACCACAGTCTCTGTGTTTTCTGTCCTGCAAGGTCAAAAAGCCTGAGGCAAGTCACCTTCTCTAGTCTGGGATGTAGCCATTTCCAGCTTATTGCTTTGCACTGAAGTCTTAGAGATATTCTTCTTGGAAGTATTGAGGTCCACAGAAACACATCCAGCATTGGTACTATTTTTAGTAAAACAAATAGGTGAGCTCTGACCAGTAGCAGTGTAATTCACCAATTTGGAACACTTTTTAACTTTCAGACCAATGATATCCTAACAGCTGAGTTTTATTAGAACCACAAATACTTCTGACTATACAGATGGATGTATCAAAGTTTAGTCAGGAACACATGCCCGATATAGCTTTCCCATCACCATTCTCAGGGCACTGAGCAAGATCACATTCAGCGTCACCCTTTGTCCCCTCACTCAGGCAGCCACCATGCTCCTTTAGCGTCCTTGAAATAACATGAACATGTGCTCTTCCCCATATTAATACCAGATCAGAACTGTGCCATATGCCAGTAGGTGGATCTTTTCAACTCTCCTGGTTATAACTTGCCTAGTATGTGAGTTAAAGGATGCCAAAGTCACTCAGCAGCAGAGAGTCCCTTGGCATCCAAGGTATAAAGGTCAAAATAACACTTTGTGGTGAAGAAATATACAACTTCCCCTTTTTAAATTTTTAACAATTAATATTTTAGAGATCCATGAGCTCGCTCCATAATTCCCCATACTGGAGGATATGAGAAATTATGTATATCATATAGATTGTAATTTATATTTTATAGATTTAACTCATATTTAATTCATATTTTAATATCTACAATTAATATTTAATATATATAATTTTATCTAAAGTATGCAATTAATATTTAATGTGTATAATTTATAATTACTATAAACTACATAAATGTATATATTATATATTAAATGCATATAATTTTTATTTAAAATATAATTAATATTTAATGCAGATGATTTTTATTTACTTTATTTAGTATATATATTAACATTATCATATTGAATGTATATAATTTACATTTAACTTGTATAATTTATATTTAATATGGATGATTTATATGTACCCATGCATGTGTAAATATGTATATAGTTGTTACATACATGTTTCAATGTTTATAATTTCTATTTTGTATAATATATGTTAGTTTATATAACTTAAATGTGGGACAGCTGCTAGATTAGATCAAAACAGGCATGTGCATTTAACTGGAGCCCATGTGACTTCTGACAGGCAGGTCCAACTATTAAAAGTCTTGATTCAGCCAGGCGGTAGTGGTGCGTGCCTTTAATCCC
Organism: Apodemus agrarius; assembly: GCA_964023405.1. NCBI lineage: Eukaryota > Metazoa > Chordata > Mammalia > Rodentia > Muridae > Apodemus > Apodemus agrarius. The sequence goes on from OZ030013.1 coordinate 17,415,815, forward strand.
AGCACTTGGGAGGCAGAGGCAGGCAGATTTCTGAGTTTGAGGCCAGCTTGGTCTACAGAGTTAGTTCCAGGATAGCCAGGGCTACACAGATAAACCCTGTCTCGAAAAAAAACAAACAAAAAAGTCTTGATTCTCTGAAGCTTATGTAAATATCTGTTTACAAAAGGATGTACGTTAATATTTACCATGGTACTAAAGTCCATTTTTTTTTAGAAAAAAATAGTTAACAGGTGTCTCTTAGACAACAGGATAGACTGATGCCTATGAGACCTAGTAAAAGCTATAGGTTTACAGCTATAATACACAAGTTGAACAGAGATGATTTTAGTGTAATGAGAAGTACATTCAAGTTTCTATTTAGAAAAAAAGCCAAAGGGAAATTAAAATCTTAAGTCTGGTAACTAAATACTAAACTGAATGTGTTCCTTTAGCATATCAGAGCTTCAATTATGGATGTTAAAATCTGAACTCTGAAATATGAATAGCATGGTTATATGTGTGTTGGGGGTGTGTGTGAAACAATTCTCATGTTTAAACGATCATTTCTTACATGTTTATAACTTGCATTTATATAACAAAACATTTTCTTAAGTTTTCCAACATTTATAACTTGTATTACCAACTTTAGACACCTTTACTTGCATTTACCAAACTTTACACACCTTTCATATAAATCATTTATTTCTACATCATCATCAGCAAAGTTTTTTTATATCATCAAACCTTCATCACTTGCATCATTTTCCATAAACATTTTTTCTTTAGGCCTAAACCTGCTGGATTAGATCCTAATTTACCTTTGCTAGAGCACACCTTTGTTCCCTCTACAGTTGCCCAGTAAAGGAGGGACAGGGATGGGGGATGGGAGACTAGCAGATGCTGCTTAGATACTGCTTTCTTTAGTTTCCTCTCTCCATTGGCAAAGTGTCCCGAAAGGGAAAGGACCACTTCTCCAAAACCCACTCCTCTCTCCCAGCCCTAATCATGGTCCAAAGATTGAAAGGCACTTTACCTCGTCCATGGGCATCATAATGATTTTAACGTCTTTCTCCAACTTTCTTCCAGGTTGCTAAATTTATTGTACCTTCCTCAGGAAACCCAGGAAAAAACTTCTCTACAAAATCTTAAAAACAGTGTAATTACTGTTGGCCCACCCCAGTGCAAGCTTATTCTTAAGCATTCACACAAAAAGTATATGATTGTTTCCATCTTTTCTTTCTTTTCTTTTTCTTTTGACTTTAACTGTTTCCGAGTTCCTTTACCTTCTTGAGCCCCCATACGCTTTCTGAGCTCCATTATCTACTTTTTCCTGTATAATTTATTCCCTAAAGATCCTCACCTCGCACAGAGCTAAACAAAGAATTTTCACCAGAAGAAATTCGGATGGCCGAGAAACACCTTAAAAGATGTTCAACATCATTAGTCATCAGGGAAATACAAATCAAAACAACCCTGAGATTCCACCTCACACCAGTCAGAATGGCTAAGATTAAAAACTCAAGAGACAACAAGTGCTGGCGAGGATGTGGAGAAAGAGGGATAAAAAAATCCCTCCACTGTTGGTGGGATTGCAAAATGGTAAAACCGCTCTGGAAATCAGTTTGGCGGTTCCTCAGAAAATTGGGCATGTTACTTCCAGAGGACCCTGGCATACCACTCCTGGGCATATACCCAGAGGATTCCCCTGCATGCAATAAGGACACATGCTCCACTATGTTTATAGCAGCCTTGTTTATAATAGCCAGAAATTGGAAGCAGCCCAAATATCCCTCAAAGGAGGAATGGATACAGAAAATGTGGTATATTTATACAATGGAATACTACACAGCAATTAAAAATAATGAATTCATGCAATTTGTAGGTAAATGGTTAGACCTGGAAAATATCATCCTGAGTGAATTAACCCAATCACAAAAGAATGCACATGAAATGCAATCACTGATAAGTGGATATTAATGAGCCCAGAAGCCCTAAATACTCAAGACACAAATAGCAAGTCAAATGATTCCCAAGAAGAAAGGAGAGGACCCTGGGCCTGTAAAGATTGCTTCCAGTTTAGTAAAGAAACCGAGGGGGGAGGGGGAATTATTGGGGAACAGATGGGGGGGAGAGGAACTATGGGAACTATGGTGGGTGGGAACTGGGAAAGGGGAAAGCCGTTGGAATGTAAACAGAATATAGAAAATAAAATTAAAAAAAAAAAAAGATCCTCACCTCGGCCAACACTTTCACTTCTGCAAGTGTGCTGATGGCTTCCGTGTTCTATCCTCTCTTCACTCGTCTATCTTTTCGAAACAATCCTTACTATTGTATTTATTAGAGATATTGAACAAAGATTTAAATGAGAAGGTCACCCTTTTATCATCTGCTTTTCTTTCTTAAAATATTGATGATCATTTTTGTTTCCATAGAACACTGAAATTCTAATTTTTCCTACTATGTGTCTAGAGTTTATTATTTGGTTGATGACTCATATAGCCAGCAGTATTTTGAGATGCTTGAGTTTTACTTCTTCCAACACAGGTAGAAATGTCTTTCCATTCTGTGTTCCTTTAAATATTTGTTGTTTTCATTCTGTGGGTTTCTCACATTCTGTTTATTTTTATTTTATTTATTTATTTATTTATTTATTTATTTATTTATTTGGTTTTTCGAGACAGGGTTTCTCTGTGTAGCTCTGGCTGTCCTGGAACTCTGTAGACCAGGCTGGCCTAGAACTCAGAGATCCACCTGCCTTGCTTCCCAAGTGCTAGGATTAAAGGCATGTGCCACCACCGCCCAGCTATTTTTATTTTTTATATATTTGTTTATAACTACATATTATAAATGGAATTGTTTTCCTATGTATCTTTCTTAAGAAAAATGTAAATAAAAATATGTATACTACATAGCATTATTGATTTTATGAAGATTCATGTTTTTCAAAATCACTGTGCATTTTAGATCAAACAATAAATAAATTCTATTTTATTTATGAATTTGTACACACTCCATGGAATAGAGTCTACTTAAGATTAAGTCCGTTCTTTTATTTGTATGTTAGTTTTCTCGAGTGTCTAATAAAATTTCAAGGGTATAGTACATTCTTTTTATTTTGGGTAATCATAAATGTCTTGTTTCATTGTCCTATAAAAGATGGATTTTTTTTCAGTTAATGTTATTTGGTAGTTCTTGTTCTCAAAAATGTTCTTAAAACATTTCTTAGAATATCACTTCAAAGAAGTCAGGTTCAGTGTTCGGGCTAAACATAAATCTCCATGTGATCTCTGCAGCTTATGGTGCAGCAGTCTCTAGTCCATACTTCTTCAATTTCCAGACAGTTAAGTCTCTTTTAACTGTTACTTCCCTTCCTAATCATTAACACTACTGAGCACTATTGACTCTCCCCCATCTGTATACTATAACCTTCATGTTGGGCATTGCTGCATCTCCTGTCCTTATGCTAATCTCCAATGCTGGACACTACTGAATCTTCTGCCTGTATGCTATAACCGCCAGTGCTGGCCACTACTGATTGCCTGTCTGTATCCTGTAATCTCCAATACTGGACACTATTGATTTTCCTGTCTATATGCTAATCTCCAATGTTGGGCACTACTGAAACTCCTGGAAGTATACTATAGTCTCCAATACTGGGCACTATTGACTTTCCTGTCTGTGTGCTAATCTCCAATGCTGGACACTACTGAATCTCCTGTCTCTATGCTATAACCTTTACAACACAGTCTACATGATGCCACTGGGAGAATTTGCTGTCTTCCTGGCTTTCATGGCTCAACTAATACACATAAGCAAGTAACAGTTTTCATTTATTTTTTATCATTTTTTAAAATTTTCTATATTCTTTGTTTACATTCCAAAGGCTTTCCCCTTTTCCAGTTCCCCTCCACCATATGTCCCATAAGTCCTCTCCCCCCCAACTATTCCCCAATCATCCCTCCCCACCAACATTTCTCTGTTCTGGATCTACAAAACTGGATCCAATCTTTTCAGGCCCAGGGTCCTCTCCTTTCTTCTTCTTGGGAATCATTTGACTTGCTAATTGTGCCTTGAGTATTTAGGGCTTCTGGGTTCATTAATATCCACTTATCAGTGATTGCATTTCATGTGTATTCTTTTGTGATTGGGTTAACTCGCTTAGGATGATATTTTCCAGATCTAACCATTTACATACAAATTGCATGAATTCATTATTTTTAATGGCTGAGTAGTATTCCATTGTATAAATACACATTTTCTGTATCCATTCCTACTTTGAGGGATATCTGGGCTCTTTCCAATTTCTGGTTATTATAAACAAGGCTGCTATAAACATAGTGGAGCATGTGTCTTTATTGTATGCAGGGGAATCCTCTGGGTATATGACCAGGAGTAGTATGCCAGGGTCCTCTGGAAGTGACATGCCCAATTTTCTGAGGAACCGCCAAACTGATTTCCAGAGCGGTTTTACCATTTTACAATCCCACCAACAGTGGAGGAGTGTTCCTCTTTCTCCACATTCTTGCCAGCACTTGTTGTCTCTTGAGTTTTTAATCTTAGCCATTCTGACTGGGAAGGACCTCCACATAAAACCAAATACACTGAAACTATTAGAAAAGAAACTTGGGAAGACCCTGGAAGACATGGGCACAGGGGGAAAGTTCCTGAACAGAACACCAATTGCTTATGCTCTAAGATCTAGAATTGACAAATGGGACCTCATAAAATTACAAAGTTTCTATAAGGCAAAGGACACTGTCAGAAGGACAAAACAGCAACCAACAAAGTGGGAGAAGATCTTCACCAACCCCACATCCGACAGAGGGCTAATATCCAATATATACAAAGAACTCAAGAAGTTAGACCCCAAAGAACCAAATAACCCTATCAAAAAATGGGGTGTAGAGCTAAACAAAGAATTTTCACCAGAAGAAATTCGGATAGCCGAGAAACAACTTAAGAGATGTTCAACATCATTTATTTTTTTACTCTTTCAAAAATTGCTCTTATTTCCAATTATAGAAACCATACAGGCCCTGTATAAATTATTCTAATTTAGAATAAATGTTAGCTTCATGCTTATGGACTAACCTGTAATTAAATCTTTCAGAGGTAATATGTGAAGTTTCTGTACTTTTATACTTTATTCTGTGTTTATGTTTGTAGGTGAGCATGTAATGAGTCCCATATGAGGAAGTCAGATCATAACATGCCAAAGTTGTCTCTCTCCTACCATGTGGTCCTGAGGATTGAATGCAGGGTATCAGACTAGAAAGCAACCACCCACCTTTACATTCTGATATCTTTCAAGCCAAGGTCCTATAAGTCATAACACTCTTATGCTTTAAAAGTGTTGTGAAATAAATCACTAGTAGTATATTCTTGTTGGTTAATTTTGCACTTTCACCTAATATAATATAAAACAGGCTTTCACATCACAAATCTCACTATCAACTTTTTGCTCTATTTTCATAGTAATGACATTCCTTAATGTTTGAAAAGGTTATCGCATATATCAGGTTCAGCTTTGTGGCTGTGTTTGCTGTACATGTTCAAATGATGAAGTCTAACATTGACTATTTTATAATCATGCCATGAAAAGCAGTTAAAAGTAAACTATGGGTGCCTTCATCAATCACTCTATTTTGATTTAGGGACAGAGTCTCTTACTGAAGGTAGAACTTGCCAATTCTGAGTAGTCTTGAGAGGTAGAATGTCCTTGACTCTGATTTATATTTTTTCATATTTTTATTATATATATATATTCTATATTTACATTTCAAACAATTTCCCCTTTACTGCATCCCCCCTCCCCAAAAGTCCCATAAGCCTTCTTCCCTCCCCCTGTTCCCTAATCACCCCCTTCCTGCTTCCCTGTCCTGGTATCCCCTATACTGATGCACTGAGCCATTCTAGGACCAGGGAACTCTCCTTTCTTCTTCTTGGGCATCATTTGATATGTGACTTGTTTCTTGGGTATTCCAAGCTTCTGGGCTAATCTCTGCTTTCAGTGAGTGCATACCATGTGTGTTCTTTTGTGATTGGGTCACCTCACCCAGGATATATATATAATTTTGGGTTTTTTGAGATAGGGTTTCTCTGTATAGTCCTGGCTGTCTTGGAACTCACTCTGTAGACCAGGCTGGCCTCGAAATCAGAAATCCTCCTGTCTCTGCCTCCCAAGTGCTGGGATTACAGGCGTGCGCCACCATGCCCGGCTTAGGACTTTTTAATGAAATATTCTCCATGTAGTATATTTCAATGATGGTTTCCCCTCTTTTGTCTCCTCCCCACATCCCCTCCCCAGCTTCTCAGTACTGGGGTTACAGGAGAAGGCTATGGCTTTCTGGGTTAGAACTGCTGAGGACCGGAACTCCAGCTTTCATGCTTACAATACACACACTAAAATTTATGCCAAATAAGAGATGTCCCCAGTCCTAGAGTTTGGTGAAAAGCACAAGGAAAATTTGGTAATCATATTCCTAAACAATTATTAATCTTTTTGGCTGCATGATGCTACTTCTCTAACTTTATCAAATATTGAATGAAAATCAGTGGAGAAACTAGAATACCATGGTTGGCTTTATTGCCTCTTCCCTGAGAGAGTAACATAGATTTTCACACTATGGCAGGCTGGGAAGCAAATAGCCTACATTTTATAATTCCTGTGAATTTAAGTAACAGGAAGCATCTTGAAATAATCTTAATTGGTTGGAAATTGGATTAGCTTTACTGTTGGTTTATTCTTAGAAAATAAGAAATTTTCATTCTCACATTAGATTATGGTGGGATTACAAGCTGGTACAACCACCCTGGAAATCACTCTGGTGGTTCTTCAGAAAAGTGGACATGATACTTCCAGAGGACCCTGCCATACCACTCCTGGGAATATACCCAGAAGATTCCCCAGCATGCAATAAGGATACATGCTCCACTATGTTCATAGCAGCCTTATTTATAATAGCCAGAAGCTGGAAAGAACCCAGATGTCCCTCAACAGAGGAATGGATACAAAAAAAATGTGGTGTATATATACACAATATTCAGCCATTAGAAACAATGAATTCATGAAATTCTTAGAGAAATTGAGGGAGCTGGAGAACATCATACTGAAGTAAACCAGTCTCAAAAGAATACCCATGGTATGATCTCACTGATAAGTGGATATTAGCCTAGACTCTTGGGACACCAAAGACACAATCCACATACCAAATGATGTTAGAGAATAAGGAAGGAGTGGACCCTGGTTCTGGAAAGGCTCAATGCATCAGTGTAGGGGAATACCAGAACAGGGAAGTGGGAAGGGATGGATGGGGAAACAGGGGAAGGGAAAGGGGCATGTGGGACTTTGGGGGGCGGGAAACCAGGAAAAGGAACAGGAAATGTAAATAAAGAATATATCCAATAAAAAAATTTAAAAAAGGTTATTGATCAGATGAGCTGGTTTTTAAACACCCAAACATCTATTAAGTTTCGTTCCTTAAAAGTTAATTTTGAATATTTGAAGATATTAGCACTATTACCTTGGACTATTAAAACATTTTAAAATTAAAAACAAAAATGTTAGATAATCAAATAATAAACTGGGAAAGTGAACTGAAAAGGCATTTTTTTCAAAAGAAATAAATTGGTCAATAAATATTTTAAAATGCTATATAATTTTCATATTTGAAAGAAGCATATAAAACTATTTTAAAATTCCATCTCTCTTCATTCAGAATGATTATCATTAAAACACTGACATAAACAGAAAAGACTGATAATAGTGAAGGACACAGGGAAAACAAAACCTATATTATTATTATTGTCAGTATAAGTGATTGAATACACTATGGAATCCAGTGTAGCAGTTTCTAAAAGCAAAACACATAATCTAGGTAAAGCAATTATGTATAAATCTTACAGAATGCCCATCAGAGTGCTATAGAAGAAGGTGTATCACTTTTTATTGGAACACTGTTGATAGTACATATAAAAAAGCAGCTAAGCAAAAGTCTATCAACAGATTAAGTAAGGAAAATGTGGTGTATATACACCCAGTTTAGTCACAAGGTAGAACTAATGATTGTCAATTTATTGAAGATGGATGTAATTAGAGATTCTTATTTTAAACTAATTATACCAGACAGAGAAAAACAGATACTGCAAAGTTTTATGCACTTTGGAGCTTAAGGGGATTTCAACCCCATAGAACAACAGTATAAACTAAACAGACCTCTCAGAACTCCTAGGGACTAAACCACCAAACAAAGAGTATACGTGGGCTTGTCCATGCCTCAAGCTATATATGTAGCAGAGTATTGCCCTATCTTGCATCGTTGGGAGGGCAGGCTCTTGGTCCTATGGAAGGTTGATGCTCCAGCATAGGGTGAGGCAGGAATGCATGGGGGGGGATAGCACCTTCTTAGAGGCAAAGGGAGAAGAAATGGGACGGGAGCCTTGGAGAGGTGAGACTGGGAACAGGGACAACTTTTAGAATTTAAATAATTAAAATAATAAAAAGAGAGTAGAATTCAAGGTCTTTATTATTATTATTCAGAGGTTTATGAATTGATATTGATTTTCATTAATTATACAAAATTTTCTCTTGTGTTATTATATTTGGTAAACCATAGTTTCTCTGGCAGACATGACAATGACGTTATTTAATCACATTTTCAACAATCAGTGCATTGAGTAGTACTATTTGTGGATAACGTCACAGTTTTAGATGTTTTAATTCATCTTTGCAATGTATTAAAAACATTGTTACTTATATAATACATTATATGATACTATCAAACTATTTAGTGTTTCAGTAGTCTACTTTGTACTTAAAGACTTATTGTGAAAGAGATGAAAATATCTAATAAGAAAGTAAAAGAAAAAAAGAAAAAATGAAAGAAAAGACGATGAACCAATTCCTAGTCACTGTTCCTTCAAAAACATTTGTGAAGAATGACATGGGTATTGATAGTCCAATTGCACTGAATCTGTTTATTGTCTTTTTGTGGATTCTACTTTTTCACAGTAGTGTCTTTATAAGTCTATAAGTGTGGGAGGCTTTTCCATTTTCTAGCTTATTCTATAATCATTTTTGTCTGAGATTTGAAACTGCTATTATAGAAACTTTACCTCCTCCTAGAATTTAAAGGTGCTATACTATTGCTGAAAGCACCACACATTTCAAACACAGGAATTGGAGGAATCATGGTTGAGTAGATACAGCACAGCTTCCTTTGTGAGAACAAACTCTTGAAATTTCTGAAGATGCTATGCTATCTCTGGAAGGAGAAGAACATTGAGTACTGCTACGATCTGTAACCTACCAAACCACATTGACCCACTCATCCATGCAATATTAATTTTGAAATAAGTTACAAACAACTGTCTCATTGGATTGAAATACTGCTTAACAGAAAAATCATCTCTAATACAAAAATCTAGAAAATTACCTATCCTTAACTGGTAAGGTCATGGTCCTAACAGGAAAACGCACACGTGCCAATTCTAACAGCATTTTAAATAACTCACGCCCAAAATTAAGTGTAGCTCTAAGCCCCCCACCAATGAGGCTTCATTTTACAGTAGATGGAGATAATTACAGGAATTTGCAACTATTTATAAACAGAGAGCAATAAACTAAACCCAAACTGAAACATCTGAAACAAAACCTGTAACTTATATGGCTCAAGGAACCTTGAAGACCCAGACTCGAAACATTATTAAGAACCAGAGAGCAGGACGTCTGCCGTGAGCCAATCTTTTTTATATGATGGGACACCTCCATTGATAAAACTTCAAGGATATGACTTTCTAAATAGGAGAAATGTGATGGCAACATCAGTTCACAAATCAAAGTGAATGGGAGAACTCTCTTAAGGCCTATGCCAGATGAGCTACAAGCCATTAACAGTTACTGAGAGATGAAAAATCAAGGTAATATAGACCTTTCACTTGCTTACTTAGAGTCACACCAAGGCACTTCATGTAAGTCGTGAGTATTTTGAAAGGTGTTGTTTTCCTAATCCTTTCTCAGCATGTTTATCCTTCAAGTAGAGAAAAGCCACTGATTTGTTTGAGTTAATTTTATATCCAGCCACATTGCTGAAGTTGTTTATCAAGTTTAGGAATTCTCTGGTGGAATTTTGGGGGTCACTTAAATATGCTATCATATCTGGAAATAGTGATATTTGACTTCTTTCCAATTTGAATCCCTTTGACCTCCTTTTATTGTCAAATTGCTAGTACTAAGTTGCTACCCGGGTAAAAGTATTAAATAGAAAAGCAAAACAACTTCCCAGGTGATTTTACTGAGTGAGCAAATGTAGCAAACGCTGACTTAATTGACCTCTAGGGCTTATAACTTATTTATTTTAAATAGAAATCTATGAGAATTTAATACAAGTTTCTGATTTTCTTTCTTTGTTTGAGCACATTATGCAGCTAGATTAAAGGACTTCATTTGTAGGGGGTTACTTTGGGTTTCACATTTACATAATATAAAAAGATTTTCTTACGTTTGCTTGAAGATTAGGCGAAAGAATTTCTTCTGAGGCTAATGTGGTGAGGGCATGTGACTGGAGGAAACAAACAGATCTGGTTGGTGCATGTGGTTTGGTTCTTGATGTCCATTAATATACTTTTCATAATACGACTTTAAAAATCCAAAAAAATTTAAAGTTCTTTAATGAGGCTTTTGTAGGTAGCCTGAGTTGGAGTAGTAGTGTATTTGGATTTCAAAAACAAACAAAAAAATGTAGTTTTCTCTGCAGATCTTAGAAAGAAAAAAAGGAAACAAAAAAGAGAAGAAAAGTCAAAGTAAAATCTTATAATAGGTTGCCCAATTCCATGTTTTGTCCTAAATATATGACTGGAGCATTAATGGGGTCCCAAGTAAAGGTCACATTAACCAGGACACAGGGGTTACACAGCCAAGTCAGCCAATGCACACTTTATTAAAAATTTCAACTTCCTTTAAAGGCAAAGGAGAATAAAGGTTTCCCACAGTTTCTAGTTCTCACCAGCTTCAGTTTCCCTAGTAATAGCTTATCTTAATTCAAAATGACCCAAGCCTCCTTGCAGACTGTGAAATCTGTCAGCAGTCCAACTCTTAGATGTATTGTCTAATTAAAGTATAAAAAGTTATTTTCTCATGGGAAAAGAATCCTGAAGGTCGCTTCCTCAGCAACTTGATTGGCCAAACACCAGAATTCTGTGCTTGAGAAAGAATGCCTCCTCTGTCTTTCAGTCTGCTGAGATTGACAGAAACATTCCAGGTTGCCTCAAAGCTAGCAAGTGGGAAGCAGTGTCCTCATGGGAGGTGTCTTCTCATGCCATTTCTATACATCAAGGTGTATATAAACAGTACAAAAATGGCCCAATACGTTTGCTTTTCATATACATATACACATTGTGTGTATATATGTCTATTATAACTATATATAAAAAGAAGTTTTAACGTTGAGAAGTGTGGAAAAGGGAGAATGAGAGAGAGAGGAGGGGTGAAAATGAGGCAAACATCCCAATTTATGTGACAATAGACATGTTTTTGGTTTTATTGTATTTTAAGGTGTTATTTTATTTTTTGTTAGGTGTGTGAGCACCTGTGTGTGGGCATGTACCTCATGCTTAGGATTAATGCACACTGAAGACACATGAGGACATTGGATTCCCTGGAACTTGACTTCTGGTTGATTTTGAGCTTCAATGTAGGTTTTGGAAATTTAACCTGGATCTTCTGGAAGAGCACCCAGTGCCTTTAACCTCTAAAAAATCTCTCCAGCTAAATTTTGTTATTTTTAAATTGAGATTTTATTTGCCATATGTAATGGTTCATATATGATTGGCCCAGGGAGTGACCTTATTAGGAGGTGTGGCCTTGTTGGAGTAGGTGTGTCACTGTGGGTGTGGGCTTAAGAACCTCACCCCAGTTGCCCGGAAGTCAGTCTTCCACTAGCAGCCTCCAGATGAAGATGTAAAATCTCAGCTTCTCCTGCACCATATCTGCCTGGATGCTGTCATGTTTCTGCCTTGATGATAATGGACTGAACCTCTGTGCCTGTAAGTCAATCCCAGTTTCAACAGGGTCTTCCCACACATCCCAATCCCAAGTTATAGAATCCCATTCTTTGCCAGTTCATGCCCATACTTTAACTGCTGACACCCTCTGTGGTTGAGACTTGAATGTTCACTGTAATTCAGCCAAACTTATATTGAGGGCTTCAGTTTGATTTTCTGCTACTTGAGCTCTATGCTTGCTAGAGAGAAGATTCTCCTCAAGGGCACACTTAGCAACTTTCATATTGTTTACTTGTGTCTGGAGCTGTTTGATTTTACAACACAACACCTTTCCTTCTTGTTTTTTTCCGAGATGCTAAGAACAACTAGCCAGCAAAATCATTTTTCGATTTTTTCCCCCAACTTGTAGAAAGTATTGCGATGGGAATATGTGGGAAGACCCTGTTGAAACTCAGATCTTTGAATCTTCAGATTTTCAAGGATTTGCTCCACCTGAAGAAGTAGTACCCTCAGCCCCACCCCTTGAAATAATGCTGTCTCCACTGGAGGAACTTAATTCCTCAGAGCCTGATATACCAGCAATGACTTTTTCTGACAATACTGATGTTTCTCAGGGCCCACCAATAGGTTCTTCTAGGCCTATAACCTAGACTCAAGACAAAACAGGCCCCTAGATGGGAGGTAGAAAGTGTAGTCCATGAGGAAATACACTATGCTACTAAAGAGCTTAATGAGTTTGCTTATTCATTCAAGCAGAAATCTGGGGAATATACATGGGAATGGATTTTAAGGGTGTGGGATAATGGTGGAAGGAACATAAAACTAGAACAGGCTGAGTTTATTGGCATGGGCCCTCTGAGTAGAGAGTCTAGGTTTAATAAGGATGCTCGCATAGTTAAAAAAGGTGTCAAAAGTTTGTTTGATTGGTTGGCTTAAGTATTTATCAAAAGATGGCCTACTGAAAAGGAGTTGGAGATGCCTGATATCCCTTGGCTTAGTGTTGATGAAGGAATTTTAAGGCTTAGGGAAATTGCAATGCTTGAGTGGATACATTACGTAAAGCCTAATATCCCACAAGTGGAAGGTCCAGAAGATATGCCCTTCACCAGATCTATAAGATGCAAACTGGAGAGAGGGGCACCAGCACATTTAAAGAGTTTTGTTTTTGCCCTTTTCCTTGTGCCAGAACTTAGGGTTGGAATGCTGCTGCTCAATTAGATGAATTAAATTCAATGGGTTTAATTGGGGCCCCAAGGTAACAAGGGCCAAGTGGCAGCATGAATCGCCAGAGACAAGTTGTTATAATGGACAGCTTAGACAAAAAGATGTTTATAATGACTGTCTTAGTTCGGGTTCCACTGCTGTGAACAGACACCATGACTAAGGCAATTTTTATAAAAGACAACATTTAGTTGGGGCTGGTTTACAGGCTCAGAGGTTCAGTCCATAGTCATCAAGGCAGAAACATGGCAGCATCTAGGCAGATATGGTGCAGGAGGAGCTGAGGGTTCTACATCTTCATCTGAAGGCTACTAGTGGAAGACTGACTTCCAGGCAACTAGGGTAAGGGTCTTAAGCTCACACCCACAGTGATACACCTACTCCAACAAGGCCACACCTCCTAATAGGGTCACTCCATGAGCCAATCATATTCGAACCATCATAATAACATACCCCATAATGGGCATAGAGGTGGAATTTATAATGGTATAACTCATTTGGATCTTTGGTACTGGCTAATCAATCGTGGTGTTTTCAGACATGAAATATATAGGAAACCTACTACATATCTCTTTGATATGTATAAGCAGAAAACTCCACAAACAAATGATAGAAAGGCTGCATTGGATCATGGCAAAAGGCAATCTTGGCCAGTGAATCAATTTCCAGTCTTGAGCCAGTTTAAAGATCCAGAACCTCTTGAATGAAGGGGTGGCCATGTTCCCCTGAGGAAGGATCTTGGTAAGACACCTAAAAGTTTTGCAGTTAGTCTTACTCCAATTCTTCCCCAGAGGGACCTACGGCCATTTACAAGGGTAATTGTACACTGGGGGAAAAGAAATAATCAGACTTTCCAGGGTCTATTGGATACTGGTTCCAAATTGACACTGATTCCAGGAGATCCCAAGAAACACTGTGGCCCTCCAGTTAGAATAGGGGCTTATGGATAACAGGTGATTAATGGAGTTTTCACTGAGGCCCAACTCACAGAATATCTAGTAGGTACCCAAATATATCCTGTGGCCATTTCCCCAGTTCTAGTATGTATAATTGGAAAAGATATACTCAGAAATTGGCAGAATTCTCACGCTGGTTCCCTGACCTGAGGTGTGAGGGCTATTATGTTTGGAAAGGCAAAATGGAAGCCTTTAGAGTTGTCTCTGCTAAAGAAAATAGTGAATCAAAAACAGTATCATATTCCTGGAAGAATTGGAGAAATTACTGCCAAGAACAAGGACTTGAAGGATGCAGGGGTAGTTCCCACCACATCTCCCTTTAACTCTCCCATCTGGCCAGTGCAGAAGACAGATGGATCATGGAGGATGACAGTTGACTATCAAAAATTAAATCAGGTAGTAACTAATTGCAGCTGCTGTGCTAAATATAGTTTCGTTACTTGAGCAAATTAACACATCTCCTGGAATCTGGCATGCAGCTATTGACCTAGCAAGTGCCTTCTTCTCAGTATCTGACCACAAGGACCACCAGAAGCATTTGACTTTCAGTTGGCAAGGCCAGCAGTATACCTTTACAGGTTTGCCTCAAGGATATATTAACTATCCCGCCCCGTGTCATAACTTAGTTAGAAGGGATCTTGATCATTGGTCTCTTCCACAAAATATCACATTGGTGCACTATATTGATGACATTATGCTGATTGGACCAAGTGAGCAGGTACTAGTAACCACTTTGGATTCATTGGTAACACATATGCATATCAGAGAATGAGAAGTAAATCCGACCAAAATTCAAGAATCATCTACTTCAGTGAAATTCTTAGGAGTTTCACTGCAGAGATATTCCTTTTAACGTAAAAGATACATTATTGCACCTGGCCCCTCCCACCACCAAGAAAGAAACACAATGTTTAGTGGGTCTATTTGGATTCTGGTGACAGCACATTCCTCACTTAGGTGTGTTACTCAGGCCTATTTACTGAGTGACTCGGAAAGCTGCTAGCTTTGTGGGGTGCCCAGAACAGGAGAAGACTTCAACAGGTCCAGGCTGCTGTGCAGGCTGTGCTACCACTTGGACCATATGATCCAGCAGACCCTATGGTGGTTGAGCTATCAGTGGAGATAGAGATGCTGTTTGGAGCCTCTGGCAGGCTCCTGTAGGTGAATCACAGAAGAAACCTTTGGGATTTTGGAGCAAAGCTCTACTGTCACCCACAGACAATTACTCTCCCTCTGAAAAACAGCTCTTGGCCTGCTATTGGGCCTTAGTGGAAATTGAACATTTGACAATAGGACACCAAGTTTCTATGCAACCTGAACTGCCCATCATGAGCAGGGTGTTATAAGACCCTCCAAGTCAAAAAGTAGGATTGCACAACAGCAGTCTATTATCAAATGAAAGTGGAATACATGTGATCAGGCCAAAATGGGTCATGAAGGCATAAGCAAGTTAAATGAAGAAGTTAGTCAGATGCCTATGGGTTCTACTCCTGTTACAATGCAATCAGCTGCCAAGCATGCACCTATAGCCTCATGGGGTGTTCCCTATGACTGGCTGACTGAAGAAGAGAAGACTAGAACCTGGTTTACTGATGGCTCTGCATGTTGTGTAGGTACCACCCAGAAGTGGACAGCTGCAGCTTTACAACCCCTTTCTGGGACAACCCTGAAAGATACAGATGAAGAAAAATCTTCACAGTGGGCAGAACTTTGGGCAGTACACATGGTATTACAGTTTGTTTGGAAGAAGAAATGACCAGATGGCTGTAGCAATGGATTGGCTGGATGGTCAGGGATGTGGAAAGATCACAATTGGAAACTGGTAAGAAAGACATCTGGAGAAGAAGTATGTGGATAGATCTTTCCAAATGGGCAAAGGATGTGAAGATATTTGTGTCCCATGTAAATGCTCACCAAAAGGTGACTTCAGCTGAGGAGGAGTTCAGTAATCAAGTGGATAAGATAACCTGTCCTGTGGATAGTCAGCCTCTTTCCCCATCCATCCCAGTTATTGCCTAGTGGGAATATGAACAAAGTAGCCTTGGTGGCCGAGACAGAGGTTATGCTTGGGCTCAGCAGCAAGGACTTTCACTCACCAAGGCTGACCTGGCTACAGCTGCTGCTGAATGTCAGATTTGCCAACAGCAGAAACCAACGCTGAGCCCCAGATATGCCACCATTCCTCGAGGTGACCAGCCAGCAACCGGGTGACAGGTTGGCTACATTGGACCACTTCCCCCATAGAAAGGACAATGTATTGTTCTTACTGGCGTAGATACTTATTCTGGTTATGGGTTTGCCTTTCCTGCACATAATGCTTCTGCCCAAACCACCATCTATGGATTCACAGAATGCCTTATCTATTGTCATGGTATTCCACACAGTATTGCTTCTGACCAAGGAACTCATTTCATAGCCAGAGAAGTGCAACAGTGGGCCCATGATCATGGAATTCTTTGGTCTTATCATGTTCCCCATCATCCTGAAACAGCTGGGCTGATAAAGAGATGGAATGGTCATTTGAAGACACAGTTACAGAGCCAATTAGGTGGCAACAGAAAAAGGGATGGGACAAAGTTCTTCAGAAGGCAGTATATGCTTTGAATCAGCGTTCAATATATGGTACAGTTTCTCCCATAGACAGGATCCATGGGTCCAGGAATCAAGGTGTGGAAAAGGGAATAGTTCCACTCACTATCACTCCTATTGACCCTCTAGAAAAATTTTTGCTTTCTGTCCCCACAACTTTAGGCTCTACTGGCCTAGAAGTTTTGGTTCCAGAGGGGGGGGGATTGCTCCTACCAGGAGCCACAACAAACATTCCATTGAACTGGAAGCTCCCTCTGGCCATTTTGGGCTTCTAATGCCCTTAAACCAACAGGCTAAGAAAGAAATAACAGTGTTATGAGGGTTGATAGATCCAGATTACCATGGAGAAATTGGATTGTCTCTCCACAATGGAGGTCAGCAGGATTATATCTGGAGTACAGGAGATCTCCTAGGGTTTCTCTTAGTACTACCATGTCTTGTGATTAAAGTCAATGGGAATCTATAACAGCCTAAATTCAAGCAAGATGACAAAGGATGCAGACCCATCAGGAATGAAGGTATGGGTCAATCCTCCAGGAAAAGAGCCAAGACCTGCTGAGGTGCTTGTTGAAGGTGAAGGAAATTCAGAATGGGTAGCAGAGGAAAGTAGTTATAAATACCAGCTAAGGCCACGTAACCAGTTGCAGAAATGAGGATTATAAGTAATATGAATGCTTCTATCTTATTTTGTTAAGGATACATTTGTCTTTCTTCCAATTCCTTTAACATCAATGGGTATTGATACACTAAAAGAATGTTCCCAAGGGACATTGCCCCATTATAAATTTACAAATGCATTTGCGATTGTACGAAGAATAGTTATATTATGTTAGGTGTATTCATGACCTTGTTATTGTTTCATATGGACATGAAATATTATTTGTATCAAGTTGACAAGGGGTGGATTATAGTGGCTATTCCTAGTTGTCAACTTGACTGTATCTGGAATGAACTACAATCAAGAATTGGAAGGCTCACCTATGATCCTAATCTGGAGGCTCAGAGATATAAGTTTCTGACCTGGATCTTGGCATGGAGATCTTGAAGCATAGTAGCTATGAATTCAAGTAGCTATGAGTTCAAGATCATCGGGGATTAAAGGTGCGGTGGCACATCCCTTTAATCTGGGCTACACCCTCTGCTGGAGACCTATATAAGGACATTGGAAGAAGGAAGACTCACTCACTCTGACTGCTTGCCTCATGAAACTGAGCAACTGCTAGATCCTTGGACTTCCATCCACAGCTGCTGCTGACAATTGTTAGGGAGTTGGACTACAGGCTGTAAGTCATCAACAAATTCCCTAACTATATAGAGACTGCTGTCTTAGTCAGGGTTTCTATTCCTGCACAAACATCATGACCAAGAAGCAAGTTGGGGAGGAAAGGGTTTATTCAGCTTACACTTCCACACAGCTGTTCATCACCAAAGGAAGTCAGGACTGGAACTCAAGCAGGTCAGAAGCAGGAGCTGATGCAGAGGCCATGGAGGGATGTTACTTACTGGCTTGCTTCCCCTGGCTTGCTCAGTCTGCTCTCTTATAGAACCCAAGAATACCAGCCCAGAGATGGCACCACCCACAAGGGGCCCTCCTTCACTTGATCACTAATTGAGAAAATGCCCCACAGCTGGATCTCATGAAGGCACTTCCCCAAGTGAAGCTCCTTTTCCTATGATAATTCCAGCCTGTGTCAAGTTGACACACCAAACTAGCCAGTACAATTGACCCCTTGTCAACTTGACACACCAACATATCACTATTAAGCCTCAACCCTTACTTTCTTATTCATCCCCAAGATCTCAATAATGTAAAAGGTCCCACAGTCTTTACATATTAAAAATTCAATCCCTTTAAAATGTCCAATATCTTAAAATTCAAAGTCTTTTAAAAATTCAAGTCTCTGAACTGTGAGCTCCACTAAAATACCTTCTTTCAAGAGGGAAAAATATCAGGGCACAGTCACAATCAATGGCAAAACTCAAACTCCAAAGTCTGGGATCCAACTCACGATCTTCTGGGCTCCTCCAAGGGCTTGGGTCACTTCTCCAGCTCTTCCCGTTATAGCACACACCTTGTCTTCTAGGCTCCAGCTGCTTGTACTCCACTGCTGCTGCTGTCCTTGGTGGTCATCACATAGTACTGGCATCTCCAAGCCTCAACTATTTTGCATGACCCCTTCAGTCCTGGGCCATCAATTACAACTGAGGGTACACTTTCACCAATGGCCTTCCATGGCCTCTCACTGTACCAAGCCTCAGCTGTTCTTCATGATGCGTTCATGCCTTCAAAAGCAGTACCACCTAGGTGACTCTTACACAGTACCAAGTCCTGCTACAGCACGAGGCACAACCTTGGCTATCTGGAACACATCCTCTGTGCTCTCAGAAAACACTTCCCAGAAGATTTCACCTCAGTGATGCTGGTCTCTTCTTACTCACCGCTAATTTCTTAGCTCCAGCTAACCAGCATCAATAGTCCCAGTAACACAACGACTCACTTTAGTGGTTCTGGTATCTTGTTACTCACAGCTGATTCTTCAGCCCCAGCTAACCAGAACCACAGAGTCTTCATGGCCCTGATAAGAGTCTTTAATTTTCCCTCTGAAACTTCACAAGCCAGGCCTCCATCTTCTGCACTGTTCTCAACATAATCTTCCAAGCTCCTACACATCTCACAGAGGTCTCAACAGTGAATGGACCATCTAATCCAAAGTTCCAAAGTCCTTCCACAGTCCTCCCCAAAACATGGTCGGGTTGTCACAGGAATACCCCACTACGCTGGTACCAATTTGTCTTAGTCAGGGTTTCTATTCCTGCACAAACATCATGACCAAGAAGCAAGTTGGGGAGGAAAGGGTTTATTCAGCTTACACTTCCACACAGCTGTTCATCACCAAAGGAAGTCAGGACTGGAACTCAAGCAGGTCAGAAGCAGGAGCTGATGCAGAGGCCATGGAGGGATGTTACTTACTGGCTTGCTTCCCCTGGCTTGCTCAGCCTGCTCTCTTATAGAACCCAAGAATACCAGCCCAGAGATGGCACCACCCACAAGGGGCCCTCCTTCACTTGATCACTAATTGAGAAAATGCCCCACAGCTGGATCTCATGGAGGCACTTCCCCAAGTGAAGCTCCTTTTCCTATGATAATTCCAGCCTGTGTCAAGTTGACACACCAAACTAGCCAGTACAACTGCCCATACATTCTGTGACTTTTGAGAACCCAGACTAATACACCATATTTTTATGGCTTTTAATTATTAGTTTCAGAAGTTGAATAAAAATGAAGAATTGTTATTGTTGGCCAATTAACATCACAAGAAGTAGAATTATTTAAAATTTCCACATTAAATGTTACTATAAATTGGAATTTTAATTATAAATGTAATAGTTAAATATCTTTCATAAGAAGTATATTAATATACTTTCTCTGTAGAAAATAGTTTAATTATAATAATGTTCCAACCTTTCTAACTTTCAGAGAGAAGAAATGGTTTCTTCACAAAGACATTTTGTTGTGACACTTTCACCTCTGTTTTTACCATGTTAATTGCTTTTCACCTAATACCATAATTTACACAGTATACTCTGTCATTTCCTACAGAACAATTTTATGGTATACTTTATTCTTCTTTATCTGTAGCAAATTTTTCATATGCTACTACCACTAGCCTTTGTAACTATAGTGATTATATATATATATATATATATATATATATATTGATTATATATTATATATAGTGAATATATATATATATATATATATATATATATATATATATATATATTCTCCTGGAATTAAGGTGATGTTACTTCTAGATAATAATGATTATGCTTCCTTTGATACACTTTTTCTCATTACATAAAAACAATTTTGTAATTCTTATGAATATGCAACAATCAGTCTACCTCATTAAAGAATATTTGTTCTTGGCATGTGTTATATCAATATTATTACTGTGCAATCACAACTTTTGTATATTAACATAACTTCCTATATATTCATTTATTATAGAATTTGTAAGTGTGCAGTAACTTTAGATAATTGCATGTATCAACCCTCGCAGAATACAAAGTCAATAGGTAAGAAAATCAAATTAATTTTAATGTACTGAAATATATGCTAAAACCAACTCACTCTTAACAGTTATACTTGTATATGTGTTTCAGAGCTGACCATTTGGTATTAGACAACAAATTGGTGTCCTTTTTTCTTGGGAAAGATTAATTATTCTGCTATCATTATTCTATATATACTTGTGGCTGTTTTGTGTGTTTGTTTGTTTAGGGTTGGAACCTGAATAGATATAATAAAATTAAAAAAGAGATGCCATGAATTTTAAAGAGACCTGGGAGGTATATATAGTAGGGTTTGGTTTGAGAAAGGAAGGGGAATGTGATTGGTCACTATCAGGGAAATGCAAATAAAAATTAGTCTGAGATTTCATCTAATACCTGTCAGACTGGATAAGATAAATACCACAAGCAACAGTTAATGATGGTGATGATGTGAAGCAAGGGTTATCACTCATCTACTGCTGATGAGAGTGCAAATGTTGTGGACTCCCACATACAGCCATGTGAATCAATATGGCAGTTCCACCAGAAATATGGGAATTAATTTACCACAAAAGCCAGCTACACCACTTTCTGGCAAATACCCAAAGTATCCTTTATTCTACTACAAGAACACTTTTCAACTGTATTCACTAGAACTATGCTCATAAGAGCTAGAAATAGGAAACAAGCTAGATGTCCCTCAACAGTAAAATGGATAAAGAAAATGTGATACATTTATACAATGGAGTATTACAGCCCCTAAAAATAAAATGACATCATAAAACTTGCAACTAAATGAACGGGATGAAAAGAAATCATCCTGAGTGAGGTATTCCAGACACAGAAATATAATTATAGTATTTATTCATTTATATGTAGACATTAGCTGTCAAATAAGTATTAAACAATGAATAATTTATAGAACAACAGAAGTTAAGTATAGAGTAAAAGACTGGCACTTGGGGCCACTAGGATGCCTGTGAAAGGAAAACAGAATAACTTTATGGGTGTACTGGAATAGAGGGAACTGGAATAGGAGGATCATGTAGCAAGGAATAAGAGATATAAGAGAGGGCAGAAGACAGCCTGAATTGAGGGACACTGAGGCATGGCATGGAAACCATGAGTACTAGAAACTTCCTCAAAGAAATAAAGATGATCCTAATGAAGTCTCCCAAAAATTCAAATAACGAGGAAGGCAGAGTTGCAATTGGTCATCTTTGGGCACCAAACAAAGTTATTTCAGGAGGAATAGGTAACACCCAATTGAATTGCTGGCTAAGGGAAATCCTCAAACAATTCAGGATGTTGCCAATACAATAACTTGTTCTCCAAAAACTAACAGCAAGGCCTTATTGCCAAAGGGAATACCCTCACAACTTACCAAATAGAGATCAAGCCAGGCCTACATGGAACCTTATTAGCTATGTTCTCTTGTCTTTGGTATAGGAAGAGTCTCTGCATGCTACTAAAAGAGAAATGAAAATACTGAGTCACAAAACCTTTGGTCTCCAGTGTTGTCCTCTCTGTAACATATGCTAGAGCAATGATGCCAGAATGCTGTGGAAGTAACCATCTAACATCTACTTTAGGTCATGACTTTCAGTGTTCTCCACAAGATAGAACTCATACCTATTATTTTCTGTTTGAAAAAAAAAACCCACAACGACTAGAGAGTTCTGAGATATAAGTTAATAAGTTTGACATGTCTACTTTCAGTAAATTGTGTGAGTGTTTTCTGGGGCCTTGTTTGTTTGTGGAGAACAAGTTATTGTTTTGTTTTCTCTTTTAAAAGTCTTAAAGTAATTCCTAATACCATTTCGCTATTCTCATATTCAAGTTCCTTGTTCAGGCATCATCAGAGATTCTACCTCCTACAGGAGCTGGGAACATATCCTGTTCCTCAGAGCTCAGGGGGGTCAGCAGAAGCAGAGGTGAAGAGTGTAGTAAGAGTCTGAGAGATTAGAGGACACTGAAACAAATATGCCCTCTAAATCAATAGAGAAAAGCTTTTATGTACTCAAAGACTGAAACAAACAAGCACAGGGCCTGCATGGGACTGCACCAGGTAGTCTCAATACATATGTTGGAGCTTTTTGTTTAGTATTTTTATGGGAATCTTGAGTGTGTAAATTAGTAGGTTTATGATTCTTGTGCTTTCTCTTGGGGCTCTTTTCCTTCTGTGGGTTTGCCTTTTCCAATCTCAATGTGATGGTTTTTGTTTTATGTTATTTTATGTTGTTATGTTTTGTTGTTATCTCTTAAAAGCCTGTTATTTCCCACATGAGAGACAGAAAGGGAGTGGATCATATGGGAGGGAAAATGGGTATGAACTGCAAAGAGTATATGTAGGAGAAACTCATCCATAAAGATTGTATGAAAAAATAATCTGCTTTCAATAAAAGAAAAAAATCATTCCTTTTACTCTCAAGAGTAAAATGAATTGTTTAAAAATATGCTATTTTTTCATGTTATTGTTCTTATCGGTTAACACTTATATTCCACAATTAACATCAACAAAACTATTAATATACAGATGGCATTTTTTCCAAAATGTAAATGCCCCGTGGTCTTTGATTATTTTTCTATTAGTACCAAGGTCTGTTTATATTTGTACCAAGGCCTCCACTTGTGCTTGTATAGCTCTTTATAAAGCAATTCTCGATGTACCTATTATTCTCCAACATAGATGAACATGTACTATATTTTGTATTATTTCAATAAAAGGCTATTTTTTGCTGACTATTCCATCTTTCCTACTTTCTTATTTTTTTAAATCTTTTTTTTTTGTATTTTTTTTATCATTGGACTGGATATAGTACTTGTAAAATAATGAGGAGCAAATTTGTACAAAAATAATGGATACACTTCATAGAAAGATGTTTTATATATTTTTTCCTAAAATGTCTCATAAAATAAGGCATAATATGTGTTTGCGTGTATGGATATAAGTATGTACGTATGAACACATAACAGTGAACTTTATCAGCTCTCTTAGCACATTCAAATAACAAGTGAATTTTAACTCATTAGCTTCTTTGAAGTAAGTACCACTATTACTGTGGTTATAAAGTTAATATCATGAGATGAAAAGAAATCAAGTCATATGCCATTTTTCAGACCAATAAAGTAAGAATTCATAATTCATTTTCAACTTGACGCAAGAAATTTGGCAATGAAGTATAAAGCATTACAAAACACATTTGTCTTTTAATTTTGAATTACCTTTTTATTTTTACCCTTAGAAAAATATTTTGAAATGATCTTTCCATTGTCTTTATATTTAAGCATGATCTATATTGTTTGTATATTGTTTTATAATTATCCTGATTAAGGCAAATCGAAAGTTTATATGATTATTAGATGAGTTTTTATCACCTTTAGAAAAAAATTCAATATCACTTTAGCAATCACTGTTCATATTTTTTTCTCTTATCATTATTTATTTGCTGTATATTGGGCACTGTCATTAGACTGGACATTTTGTTCATACAGTTCATTTCTTTTGTCATAATAAATGTTATAAAGCCTTGAAGCCTTGTACTTATCCCTTAACACCTCTAAACATCTTTTCATATAAATTCTTCTTTTTAAATCTTTTCTAATTTTATTAATTTCTAAATTGATTAATCTAGCCTAAGAACTTATTTTTAAAACATTCACTTTTCAAAGTGCTGCTTGAAGGGTTAAGGTTAATTAAGAAACTCTAGATTTTTGCTCAAAGTCTTCAATTTTTTTTAACAATAGTAATTGTTTAGCAATTGTTTAGCAATGAAAATCATTGTTTCTATCTGCCTAGTCAAAAACCTACTACATCTTATATTCTTTTCATATTTTGGATGAATGTTTCACTTCTTAAAGTTTACTCCCCCCCATATTTGAGGTATTTCAATAAAGAATTTGTAATTGATTACAAATATAATTTAATGCATTATTGTGTTGGTCACATGTACTGTCAGTGGTGATGCTAATGCTGCCTTTGCCAAAGTATTCCTGTTCTGCTTCCATGGCCCCTTTTCCTCCTGTTCTTTTTCTCTCACTCTTTCTTCCTGCTAGCCTTCCTCTTGTGCTCCAGTATGGATATGGCGGCCATCTTGTTTTCAGATAAGCTTTCTTTATCTACCCTATCCCTCCCAGTTCTTAAAGTCGAATTTTTAATACTTTTAGTATTGTGTTCAAATTCATTCACTTTGATTTTTTATTTGTAACATCATTCTTTTCAATACTTTTCTCTATTATATTTTCTTGGCCTTCTATAGTATGTCTTTAGAAATAACTCCTGAATTCTAATACATGTTTTTAACTCAGTAATTTTCTAATTTCAATCTTTTCTACTTTTAAATTCTACTTTTCAGGAAATATTTTTTATTGATATTTTTAGATAAATAATAACTTATTATTGGTGAAGAGTTTTATACTAATTGCATTGACAAAAGAAGTCTCAGAAATGTGTCTCAGATACTTTGGCCTGTGATTACTTTCATGGTGATTGTTTTGATGAAGCATAGTAATATTAGAAAGGAAAAATATAAAATGTAAGGTTCAAAGAGATAAAGGCTCACCAGGAAGTTGAATGAAGCTAAATCCTATGATCAAAGATATACAATGGTATTAAAGGTATGGTGACAGGAAGGCAAGATTCCAAACAGTAAACTTATGGCTTTGGAGCTGTACGAAAGGGAACTGTATTATGTTAGGCATTATTAATACCTGGTTATTGTTTTCATGTGAACCTAAGGAGATACAAGTATTTGTCAAATTGACAATGCATAGATTGTGATTACTGTTCTGGGTGTTCAATTTAAGATTTCAAAGGAAAAGTTTAGATCCAGGCAAGGTGGTATGCGCTTTTAATCCCCGGAGATGAGAGTCAAACAGAGTTCTAGTTCAAGTCATCCTGGTACAGAACAAATTTTAAGTAAAGGAAAGCTTAGGTACAGGCAAAGTGTTACACAACTTTTATCCCAGGATTCAGGAAACAGAGCCATGTAGATCTCTGAGTTCAAGGTTAATCTACTGAGCAAAGTCCAGGACAGCCAAACTTTGGCAGTGAAGTTGTTGAAAAATAGAAAGCTTGTGATAATGTAATAGAAAAGGCCATGTTCCACCCCAGCAAGCAGTAGAACTCAGCAACTTTATCCACATGACTCTGGCTTCAGAAGCAAGAATAGAAGGGACCACTGATGCAATGGATTGATTCTAGTTAGCTGTAATCAAAAAGTTGGTGGTGATCAAGAAAAAACAGCATCACTTAGGTGAAATTTTCTGGTAAGTGTTTTATGAGAGAGCAAAGAAGAGGTTGTGCCTTGTCATGCAGCTGGACTTTTTCATGTATAAGAATCTCTCAGGTAGTACTGGTGCTGAAGGTATGATGGTATCATACAGAGCTGCTAAGGCTTGGCACAACAGAGAAAATGTATGAGAGGGAAGCAGTGAAGCCTTGTTGCAGCAGGAGAACCCAACATATTGAAAATGTCAGTACCATGGGATGAAAAGCAGCAGCAGTACTGTCAACCAGATCCTGGAGTACTATAGAAGCAAGGGTTAGAGAAGAGACTCAATCTGTTTTGAAGAGCACAGATGATCATGTGTGGATCCCAGATACTGGAACAAGAAGCTGTACTATTGAAGTTATCTTGGAGACTGTACAATTTTGAGATGTCAGAGCTATAGGATAGCTTCAGGAAACCTTTCAGGGATAAAACCAGCCAAAGATAAAGAATTGTGCTGCATTGAAAAAAGCAGAATGGAGTTGAAGACTTGAACAGTTTGACATCAAACATGGCAATGCGGAGTTTGGAGATTACCCGGCTGGCTTTTGGTCTTGTTTAGTTCCAGTATTTCCTCACAATAACTTTTAGAATTGGTGATGTGCATCCTGTGAATTTAGCTGTATATGATATGCTTTTTGCTTTTGAAAGTATAGGGGTGACAGTTACTTGTTGGGACTAATCTCACAAGAGATTTTGAACTTTAGATCTTAACATTTGTGAGACTTCTATAGATGATGAGGACTTTTGAAGTTGGAGTTCATATATTTTGCATTATGCTGTGATGATGTGTGGTCCTCATACAATCATGTGTTGGAACAATCATATGGGCACCAACAAGTGGAATGTGGTAGTTTAAATATGCTTGGCCCAGGGATTAGCAGTATCAGGAGGTGTGGCCTTGTTGGAGGAAGTATATCACTGTGGTGATTGGCTTTGAAGTTGCACTCAATACCAATTCTAGTAGCTCCCTAGAAGATAGTCTCTTCCTGGCTGCCCTTGGACCAAGATGCAGAACTTTGAATATTATTCTTATACGTTTAAAGATTTGAAAAGTTGTGGTGCCATCTCTTTTACAAAATGTGTAGTCTGCTATTTGATTTCTAGTTTATTAGAAGTTAGCTATCAAAATGACAATTCTTCGTTGGGGATATGACTCAGTTGGTAAAGTAACTACTTAGCAAGCACGAGGGCTTGAGGTCAAACCCCAACATCCATGTAAATGGCAGGTGCTTCAGTGTCATCTGTAACTTCAGAGCAAGAAAGGTAGAGGCAGTTGGATCTCAGGGGCATGGTAACCAGTCTAACCAAAATAGTGCCCTCCAGAGTTGGTGAGGGATGTTGTCAGAAAACAGAGTGGGATTCGGACAGAAACTAGTCATCAATCTCTTGTAAGGCTCTGGTGAGCTGTAACTTACTGGAACATCCTGAGTGAACAATGTGGAGATGGGAATCAATGCAAAAGCAGGAGGAATTTTATTTAATCCAGCATGATGGGGTCACCCTACACATGGGGAAAGAATGACCACGAGAACCCTAGGCAGCAGGCCTTCATACAGTCCTCAGGGTAGGGCTGTATAAAACTGTAACTTTTAAACTGATTGGTCTCCAGGGAATGAGATAGGTGGCCAAAGGTCAGTCCTGCAGAATGTGTCCCTCCTGCCCCCTGTATTCTGAGGAATGTTAATTAGCCCCTCCCTTCCAGAGGGGTAAGTGGTCCATGACCTTTTCAAAGTTCCTGAGCTGATCTCTTCACTCTGACCTACACACATATGCATGTGGATTAGCACACTCTGTGAACTTGTGCACATATACACACATGACAAGCACATGCATTTTTAAAATTTTTTCACTATTTTTACTGTTACTTTGTAATCTCAAAATTAGTTCCTTAAAAATTGCACTGAAATTGTAATTCTCTTAATTTAACTAGATTTGATTTTTTCTTTTTTTCCTAATCTCTTTCTTTTTTATTATTTTTATTGGGTATATTCTATAGTTACATTTCATTTCCCTTTTTCTGGTTCCCCATCCCCCAAAGGTCCCACATGCCCTTTTCCCTACCCCTGTTCCCCCATCTACCACTTCCAACTTCCCTGTTCTAGTATTCCCCTACACTGATGTTTTGATACTTTCCAGCACCAGTGTCCACTCCTTCCTTCTTGTCGAATATCATTTGATATGTGGATTGTGTCTTTGGTGTCCTAAGAGTCTAGGCTAATATCCACTTATCGGTGACTGCATACCATGGGTATTCTTTTAAGACTGGGTTACCTCACTTAGTATGATGTTCTCCAGCTCCATCCATTTCTCTAAGATTTTCATGAATTCATTGTTTCTAATGTCTGAATAGTACTCCATTGTGTATATATACCACATTTTTTGTATCCATTCTTCCATTGAAGGACATCTGGGTTCTTTCTAGCTTCTGGCTATTATAAATAAGGCTGCTATGCACATAGTGGAGCATGTGTCTTTATTGCATGCTGGGGAATCTTCTGGGTATATTCCCAGGAGTGGCATGGCTGGATCCTCCGGAAGTATCATGTTCAGTTTTCTGAGGAACTGCCAGACTGATTTCCAGAGTGGTTGTACCAGCTTGCAGTCCAACCAGCAGTGAAGGAGTGTTCCTCTTTCTCCACATCCTCGCCAACACCTGATGTCTCCTGAGTTTTTAAGCTTAGCCATTCTGACTGGTGTGAGGTGAAATCTCAGGGTTGTTTTGATTTGCATTTCTCTAATGACTAACGATGATGAACATTTTTTAAGGTGTTTCTCAACCATCTGAATTTCTTCAGGTGAAAAGTCTTTGTTTAGCTCTGTGCCACATTTTTGGATGGGGTTATTTGGTTTTCTGGGGTCTAACTTCTTGAGTTCTTTGTTTAAATTGGCTATTAGCCCTCTGTTGGATGTTGGGTTAGTGAAGATCTTTTCCCAATTTGTTGGTTGCTGTTTTGTCCTTTTGACAGTGTCTTTTGCCTTACAGAAACTTTGTAACTTTATGAGGTCCCATTTGTCTATTCTTGATCTTAGAGCATAAGCTATTGGTGTTCTGTTCAGGAATTTTCCCCCTGAGCCAATGTCCTCAAGGGTCTTCCCCAGTTTCTTTTCTATTAGTTTTTGTGTGTCTGGTTTTACATGGAAATCCTTAATCCACTTGGAGTTGAGCTTAGTGCAAGGAGATAAGAGTGCATCAATTCTCATTCTTCTGCATGTTGACCTCCAGCACTATTTGTTGAAAAGGCTATCTTTTTTCCACTGGATGTTTTCAGCTCCTTTGTCAAAGATCAATTGGCCATAGATGTGTGGGTTTAATTCTGGGTCTTCAATCCTATTCCATTGATTCACCTCCTTGTCACTGTACCAATACCATGCAGTTTTTAACACTGCTGCTCTGTAGTATTGCTTGAGGTCCTGGATATTGATTCCCCCAGAAGTTCTTTACTGTTGATGATACTTTTAGCTATCCTGGGTTTTTTGTTATTCCAGATGAATTTGAGAATTGCTCTTTCTAACTCTATGAAGAACTGATTTGGGATTTTGATGGGGATTGCATTGAATCTGTATATTGCTTTTGGCAAGATTGGCATTATTACTATATTAATCCAGCCAACCCATGAGCATGGAAGATTTTTCCATTTTCTGAGGTCTTCCTCCATTTCCTTCTTCAGAGACCTGAAGTTTTTGTCATATAAATCTTTCACTTGTTTGGTTAGAATCACACCAATATACTTTATATTGTTTGTGGCTATTGTGAAGGGTGTCATTTCCCTAATTTCTTTCTCGGCCTGCTTATCCATTGATTATAGGAAGGCTACTGATTTGCTTGAGTTGATTTTATAACCAGCCACTTTGCTGAAGTTGTTTATCAGCTGTAGGAGTTCTCTGGTGGAGTTTTTGGGTCACTTAAGCATACTATCATATCATCTGTGAATTTCAATTAAATATATTTTAAGTTGCTAAAATATATACTAATGCATTTTGATAATCATACTAAGGTGTTTTGTGGTTGATGATGATGATTATGATGATATTGTTAATATATTTTCTCAAAATACAAGTGAATGGCACAGTTCTATTCTCTTACCTGAGGGATTATATTTGAGGCTCCTTAATGGAAAAATGAAGTGATGGGAACTATATTTCCAGTGCCAACTTCAGCTATCCCAGATAAGAGTGTTTCTCTTTGTTTTTCCTACTCTGTAGCTGGCAATAATGGAATGCTCATGGCTCAACCTCTTTTTATGACTGAGTATTTGTAGCCCTGAATCCTCCTTATTTCAACTGGAGATACCAGGTTGCCATGGAATCTATCCACTGCCTTTCAGCTGCTATCAACTATTTTTCTGTTTCCTAACTTTTAATATTCTGCTCTAAGCTGCTTTCTATCTCCCATGAAAATGGTACAAAAATGCCTTCCAACCCATTATCTTCTTCGTGAAGCAGTACTCCCTTAGAAACAAAACAGATGTTTTGACTTGGATTTACAGATAAGAATAAAAGACCTTAACCAAAAGAACAGAATATAATAGTGTAAAGTGAGTCCTGGCTGAGTAACTGTCATCCATATAATGCTATGCATTCTTGTGCTGTCTGCATTTTAGTAAATGGTATGATAGACTTTGCAAAATTTAAATTTTTTTAAATTCATTTAGTTTTTAGTTTTGTGCTATCAAGTATTTTCACAGCACGATTTAGATACTGAGAAAAATGCAGCATTGGTCTTTATTCAAATATCTTAAAGTGTTCTCAGTACACTGAGTTGATAGTATGTTCATCACATATGTAGAGTAAAACCCAAACCTAAGATGGTTTATGTGTCTTTAATGATATGAAAGAGAGATGACCCATATTAGACTGGATGACTTCCTTTCCTACTTGCTACAATCCAGGGAACAAATCTGGCCTACATCCAGAAACAAAACAACCCAGGAGTACCGAAGTCCTTTAGTATTTGTTTATGGTTTTAAAAACTGAAATAAATCGTAAAACTTAATTTAATTCTTGTTTTATTTCATATGCCTTCTGAAGTGTATAAGATTTGCAAGATTTAGCCAACTTCATGTCTGCCAGATGAGTACAATTTCCTTTAATTAAATTAAACTCTTGGAGAATCTATATAACAGAAACAGGTATTTGAGGGAAGTTGCATTCATAGACTGTGTAGGAAGAATATCCTCCTATAATCCTGACAGCAATATTGAGGTGGAACACATTCCATATTTATATCTACTACTCACAATCCTGTCACCAGTCTGATGTGGTCCCATGTCATTTGTGTTCTGAGTTTAAAGTAGGCTTTGTCTAAATATTCTGCTGACAGTCTGTGGGTTACTCTATTCCTTGCTTATTGGGTTGCCTGTCCTGTTCTTTGAGACATTCTATGCTCTCATTATCTGACTTCAGGTTTATTTTCCTTCCGCTACATAAAAGGAACTAGGCTCACATGGAAACTTTCCATAAGTGTTCTTCTATCACCCTTTTTATATATATATAAAACAGAACACATAGTTGAAGCAACCCAGTATTCTCTTGGTGTGTTTTTTTCCTTGTTATCCCCCGAGATTTTGTTTTGTTTTATTTTTAATTTTGCTTGCTTGCTTACTTTCATCATCTTATATTAGGTCTGCTTTGTTGGCTTTATTGAAAGCTTCATATGGCTATTTTATGTTACATATTCCATATCATGGATTTCCTTTTATGTAAGTAAACAGATGTGTCTCTAGTTACATAATAGTGATTGTTGGAATTTACATAATACACCAACCATGCCTCACTTATCAACTAATTTATGACTGCATATCCTATACTTTTGTATTAAAAACCAAGTAGTATTACTTATTTGCAAATGATTCTACAGGATAATTTGTCCTACTAGGGCCATTCTTTTGCTCCAGGTGGTATCTAATGAGGCATCAGCCAGCTAGCAGCTGAACCACATTGGAATGCTCAGCTTGACCTCAGCATATGATTCACAAATTATGTGTTACTGATTTGGAACATAGCTTGCATTGCTGAGACAGTTTTTCTTCCAATGGATAATCCATGAAGCTTAAGAATTCTATGATAAAGGATGCTGTTTTACTGAATAACCACAGAAGTTAGGCAACACTGTTGGTCAAATTCTGTTACTCAACAATATCACAGAGTAGGCAAATATTCTAGGGATAGGATAACAAATTTAACTTATTGGGAAAGAAATAGAAATTTTGTTTTTCATCTGAAAACCCAGAACAACTTTATAAAACCAAGCTATAAAGTACAGTGAATAACACTGGTTCAAGCAGAGATCAAATTTTCTACTCAAAATGAAGGCAGCGTGTAGAAGAATGCAAATTGATCCATTATTATCTCCTTGTAAAAGCTCAAGTCCAAGTGAATCAAGAACCTCCACATCAAACCAGATACACTGAATCTAACAGAAGAGAAATTAGGAAAGAACCTTGAATACATGGGAACCGGGGAAATTTTCCTGAACAGAATACCAATGGCTTATACTATAAGATCAAGAATTGACAAATGGTATCTCATAAAATTACAAAGGCAAAGGACATTGTCAATAGGATAAAACAGCAACCAACAAATTGGGAAAGGATCTTTACCAACCCTACATCCGACAGAAGGCTAATATTCAATATATAAAAAGAACTCAAGAAGGTAGACTCCACAGATGCCAAATAACCCTATTAAGGAATGGGGTACAGAGCTAAACAAAGAATTTTCACCAGAAGAAATTTGGATGGCCGAGAAACACCTTAAGAGATGTTCAACATCCTTAGTCATCAGGGAAATGCAAATCAAAACAACCCTGAGATTCTACCTCAAACAACTCAGAATGGCTAAGATCAGAAACCGAGGGGGGAGGGGGAATGATTGGGGAACAGTTGGGGGGGAGAGAAACTATGGGAACTATGGTGGGTGGGAACTGGGAAAGGGGAAAGCCTTTTGAATGTAAACATAGAACATAGAAAATAAAAATTAAAAAAAAAAACTTAGGTGACAGCAGATGCTGGAGAGGATGAGGAGAAGGAGGAACATGCTTCCATTATTGGAATTGCAAGCTTGAACAAGCACTCTGGAAATCAGTTTGGTGGTTTCTCAAAAAATTGGGCAAAAATTTCCTGAGGACCCAGCTATACCACTCCTGGGCATATACCCAGAACATGATCTAACATATAACAAGGATACATGCTTAAATATATTCATGGCATCCTTATTTATAATACTCAGAAGCTGGAAAGATCCAGATGTTCCTCAATAGATGAATGGATACAGAAAATGGAGTACATTTACACAATGGAGTACTACTCAGCTATTGAAAACAATGAATTCATTAAAGTCCTAGGCAAATGGATGGAACTAGAAAATATCCTGAATGAGGTAACCCAATCACAAAAGAACAAGCATGGTATGTACTCACTGGTAAGTGGATATTAGTCCAGAAGCTTGGAATAACCAAGATACAATTCACAAACTACATGAAGCTCAAGAAGAAAAAAGATCAAAAAGACCAAAGTACAGATACTTTGGTCCTTCTTAGAAGGGGTAACAAAATACTCACTGGAGCAAATATGGAGACAAAAGGTGGAAGAGAAACTGAATGAAAGGCCATGCTGAGACTGCCCCACTTGGGGATCCATTCCATATGCAGTAACCAAACACATAAACTATTGTGGATGCCATGAAGTGCATGCTAACAGGAGCCTGATATAGTTGTGTCTTAAGAGGTTGTCCCAGAGCCTTACAAATACAGAGGCAGATGCTGGCAGCTAACCATTGAACTGATCACAGGGTCCCCAATGGAGGAGCTAAAGGGGTTTGCAACCCCATAGGAAGAACAATATCAACCAACCAGAACTCCCAGTGGCAAAACCACAAACTAAGGAGTATACATGAAGGGACCCATGGCTTCAGCCGCATATGTAGCAGAGGATGGCCTTTTGGGCATCAATGCAAGGAGAAGCCCTTGGTCTGGTGAAGGCTCAATGCCCCAGTGTAGGGGAATGAGAGGGTGGGGAGGTGGGAATGGTTGGTTGGGTGGGTGGGTTGCAAACCCTCATAGAAGCAGGAGGATGGAGGATGGGATAGGGAGTTTCTGGGATGGGGGATCAGGAAAGGGGATAACATTTGAAATGTAAATACATTAAAATTCCAATGAAAAAATAAGTCTGATTTCCAAATACTTTGGAGAAACATATATCTATATAAAATATTGAATGGAGTATCTATATAAAATATTTAAACAATAAGATATGCCTGCTTAATCTTTCAATTTATGAAGTAATTAGAAATAACCGGATTAAAATCAGAACTGTATCTAAGATACAAAAAAGCTAAAAGTTACATTGGAAAATAAATGTAGTTTTCAGATTTTTTTCTAAGTTGGCCCTTCCCTCTCATTATAAAAAGCTGTCTTTGATGGCATCTCACTGATAATCAGGTTTAATAACTTGGGTTGTTACTACTAATTTTGCATTCAGTAGGACGTTGTGTTAGCAAAATGATCCAACCTGCTTCCCATCTGTTCTTTGGAAACATTCACAGGCTCTTTCTTTGGTGAAGTCCAGATCATGGAACAGAT
This sequence comes from Apodemus agrarius, assembly GCA_964023405.1. Lineage (NCBI taxonomy): Eukaryota > Metazoa > Chordata > Mammalia > Rodentia > Muridae > Apodemus > Apodemus agrarius. Next base: position 17,450,467 of record OZ030013.1, read on the forward strand.
AGAATTAGAAAAGAAACTTGTAAATTTACTTTAAAACACCACTTGAGGATATTTTATGGTGGCATATTAAAATGATAGTGTCACGTTTCTTTTATTCAATGACCATTACATTTTAAAATGATATGTAACTGTAATTAATATGGGATATTTTTTAAACACCAAAACACGTGGTTGCTAATATAGTGACATTAGCACTGTGGGCCTCTTTGCCGTGACTACCCTTAGAACTACTTTCTGCATCACTTAGCCCTCAGGTTACAATGGATATCCACAGGCAGAATGTAGAGCCTTCTTCTAAAACCCTCAAAGTGGATGAGTCTGGTGGCTCTTATCCATGATCTTGGTATGGATGAGGCCAAAGCAGAATTTCTTAGAATTTGACATCTAAGTAGAATATGTAATGACTTCTAGTCAGGTTGAGTTAAGAATAAGAATGTCTCAAAACAACAAAAACAACAACAAAACAAAACAAAATAGAAAAAAACAGAAAAACAAACAAACAAAAGAACAAAACAAAAGTAAGGTAGAAACTTGGAAAGAAATCCTGAAAATAATTTCCCAAGTCTTGATTATTTATCTAACAAAATCAACAAATAAAAAAGAAAAACACCCAAATTTGCTGAAGCATCTGTCACATGTACAAGTTTGAAGGATTGATTTTTCAGTTAGTGTAATCCTTTGGATTTGTATTGTAAATAAATCTGTATTTACCTTTTCATTTCTCTCCTGAGAAGTTACCAGGATTTTAAATATTTCACATTCTGCATCTATTGACCCAAGGAAAATGTTCAGGCCATAGATAAATTACGTTTGTTAATTTACTGGAAATTTTGTCATGTGGTGATGATACATGCCTTTAATCCCAGCACTTGGGAGAAAGAGGCAGGCAGATCTCTATTTTAAAGGTTAACTTCAACTACAAAGTGAGTCCTAGGAGAGCTAGTGCTACACAGAAACCCTTCTCAAAAGAAAATGAAACAAAAATATTGAGAGGTGAAAGTTTGTGACATATATGAGTTGTCTGATCTTTTAAAATAACTGATAGCTTTTTTTTTTAAATATTAAGCTATTTTTTAAAAAGTATGTGAAAACTTGGAAAGGAGATAACATTTGAAATATAAATAAATAAAATAACCAATAAATATAAAAATAAAAAATGGCTTTGGTAGAATATAAAAAGAGTGAAATGTCGGCTTATTTAATAGCTTAGTCATTAATTTACAGTATAATATTTTACAGAATAATTTTTAGATAATTATTGTATATGACTAAAACCTTGTTGAACTCTAAGAGAAAATAGGTCTGTGAAGATAAATGACCATTTTTACATGTCTCATTTGTAATTCTTTACAAAGCTACTAAAAGAAAAGTTTACCAAAATGATTTGGTTGATGTAAATACAACGTAATTAAGAAATTCAAGTACTGTGCATTACTGTAGCATATTTTTAGTCCCAGATCACACCGAGTTAAAACCCAGTCTAGTGAAATAGCAAGGCAAGCCAAGCCTACATACTAGACACCGTCCCAAAAGAAAATAAAAGTGATTATATATAAAATAATTAAGAAAACTATAATTATAATAAGTTAATTCAACAAAAAAAATCAATGGTACCCTCAATATTATTGTCAAAATCTTTGTTCCTACAGAGCTAAAGAAATATTAAGATATATAAAAATTAGTATAAAAAATTTAGATATGAAATTATCTTAGGGTTGCTATTTTTGTAAAGAGATACCATGATCATCTTATGCAGGAAAACATTTAGGCTGGCTTACACTTTCAGAGTTTACTCCATTATCATCATGTAGGGAAGGCATGCAGGCAAACATGTTACTGTAGAAGGATCTGAGAGTTCTACTTCTTGATTCACAGGGAGGAGAAAGAGACTGTGCCACTGGATGTGACTTGAACATGTATGACAACACAAAGCCCACCTCCTCAGTGATACACTATCTCCAACAAGGTCATACCTCCTACGACTGTAGTGCTACTTCTTATGAGCCAAGCATTCAAGCATGTGAACCTATGGATCTTACCTTTTCAAACTACTACAAAAATTATTGTACTTATTCAAAAAATTCAATTAAAATTAAGTTTATTATTGAATAATTTTAATATTATTTCTTTTATAGATAGTCTATATTTCTAATTTCCCTCTATTTTCAGCTTATGTTAAATACTCAAAATCACCAAATTTATTTGAACTCATGATTGAGAACTATGTATAAAGAAGAGACATATTAATAGTGTTATTCTCATAAGAATATTAAAAAATATATGTAATGAATACAATGGTGTTGCTGTGTGTGTATGTGTGTGTCTCATTTATGTCTGTGCTATATTAGCATATGTGTGCATTGGTGCATCCAACTTTGTGCAGATAGAGGGAAAAGGAAGGTACCAGTCTTATTGGCCACTTCTACAACTTCTATGTCACTCTTAGCTCAGCACATCTTTCAGGTAGGAATTATTGTACATGGAAGGTTTTATGGCTGTGTTGATGTCACAATACTACTTCAGAGAGCCTTGCTGACTATAGATGACCAGTTCCTGCTCCCATTACTAGAAGACATTGCTATGGTCACTCTCATAGATTCCAGGAAAGTTTCACTGCAGTGGGTTTCTTCATATCCTCCACTTATGACCCAAAATTCTAGTTGTGTTTCCAAGTACTCTTTACCTCCTCCCCTTCAACCTCTTGCCTGATCCTGTTCCCAGAAGCCTTACCTGTCTCCAGTCCATTGAAAAATATTCTATTTTTCCTTTGCAGGGAGATCCATGTGCCCTGTATTGAGCCCTGCTTGTTACTTACCCTCTCTGGGTATGCGATCTGTAACATGACTGATTTTTATTTAACCACTATTGTCCACTTATAAGTGAGTTCATATTGATTTTGTCTTTCTAAGTTTGGGTTACCTTACTCAGGATGATCTTTTCTTCTCATTTGCTTGCTAATTTAAGAATGTCATTGTTTTTAAGATATGATTAGTGCCCCACTTTGTAAATGTTTCACATTTTCTTTTCCTATTCTTGTAGCTTGTTTCCAGTTTCTGCCTATAATGGCAAAAGCTGTAATGAACATGACTCAGCAAGTCTCTTTCTGGTAGTATTGAATGTCCTTTGTGTATATGCCTGAGAATAGCATAGCTAGGTCTTGAGTTAGATCAATTTTCAATTTTCTGAGTTACCTCCATATTAATTTCTAAAACAAATTAAAAGTACAAATGTTAGTTTGGGTTAGTTTTAATTAGATTTAATGAATTAAATCAGACACACACACTTCTATACCTCTATACACATGCACTCTATACACAAGCACAAATTTTTCTAACACTTGTGTTATAGATTGTTTAAAGTAAAGAATGTATCTTCTATGTATATATGTGAAGTTTCTATTGAAGTATATTCTTATTTCATTGAATAGAGGACAGAATACTACTATATACTTTATTCTACTCATACCAGTAAGTCAGGGATCTTCTCATAAATGCTGGGGAATTGTTCATAGAATATGCGGTTTGCTGATATATGTTTTATGTTCCCTGCAGGAAATACAGCATTAGTCAGGCTTATTCTAATAAGAACACACTGATAGAATCAATACATATGTGTCCCCAATTATACATGAGAATTTGTTAGAGTACCTTACCAGTTTTGACCAGACTAATCAAGCAATGACTTTCTTGTAATGGAAAGAACAAAAATCCTAGAGTTATTTAGTTGTTTTTTTTTTTAAACTGGAGATTTTTTTTATTTTATTTTTACACTCCAGATTCTATCCTCCCCAACCCCACTCCATCCTCCCTCCCATAGTTTGACATCCCATACCTCCTACCTTCCACCTGTCTCCATGGCCCCAGGGAGTTTAGAGGACTGGTTGGGTGGGGGTTGGGGGTGGGGCATACTCCTGGAGTTATTCAGTTTTTAAAGTTTGTGTCTTAGCTAGTCTTCAGTCTATATTGGATAAATATGTTATAATAGCATCTAAGGAATGCCACAACAATGGGATAAATGAACTAGCTAGTATGTGTAAGAACAAGAAGGCCAAGAGCAAAGAGCTTACTTCTTCTTGTCTGTCTTTTTTTTATGTGCAGTTACCATAATGCATGTCCCAGATTTAAGGTTTCTTGTCCCACATTAAGTAATACATCAAGAAAGTCTATCAGAGTCATGCCCAGCTGCTTGAGTTTTAGTTGATTCCATCAGTAGTAAAGTCAATAACAAAAATTAGCCATCAAAATTATATTTGTATTTCTTTGATACAAACAAATTTTTATAATATATAGGAGAGAAATCTAATGTTTCATATTTGTGTGTTTGTGTGGTAGGTGAGTGGACATATTCTTATGCCTGTTTAGAAGTTATTGGACAACTTATGTAGATAATATTCTTTCCTTCCTTCATATATTCTCAGGGAATTTAACTAATATTTGGGCATGAAAGGAGGTGCCATTCCCTGCTGAAATTTAAGAAATTGAGGAAACTCATCAAGAATACCTACTGCTTCCATTTCTTGGATTTAAAGGATTCATGTTTGGTCATTTTTTTCTATGTACCAAACTACATCTAACAATACCTTATAATCTGAGCCAACTGGTACATAAATCATTTTACATAGTTTCAGGTAACATGTGTTTAAGACTAGTGATAAATGAATAGAATTCAGGAATTCACCTCAACTGACTTCAGAAATCTGCATATTAGTAGTAAATCATTCTAAAATAAACATCAAAATGTTACAAAAAATGTTTTCATGTCTCTGATATATGAATCTCTTATATATATAAGCATGGTTCATGGTTCACATTTGTCTTCGGTGGTCTTATTTTAAGCCAACAATTCTGGTATCATCATACCATTTTTTCCTATGAGGTGAACAATATTTGATTTCCTTCCTGGGTCAAGATGGTATCATTGGTTATTTTTGAAAAAAATAAAAGAAACACATTTTATATTTAATTACTTTATAACAGAGTGACTAACCTTACACTTTAAAGTGTCTACAAAGCACGTTTAATAATGAGTTTCATATCCCTAAAGGGGTTATACTGAGAAGTACTAAGTGGTTTAATCTTTGAGGTACATTGAGTTATCTAAGCTACATGATCTATTTTTAATGTTTTAAAAATAATCTTCCTAACTTTCAAAGCACAGGGTACCTGGTTGGGGTAGGAGTTGATAGAACAATTTAATTTCTGGCTTGTACAAAGAAGTATAATTATAATGCATACTTAGTAATGTTGAAAGTTATTTTCTACAATCATCCTGTATGAAATGCAGATAACATAGGCATAAATCAATACGCATTTGAATGTTCCTTCTTCATATCATCAGGACACTAGCAGGCTCTAAATTTTTCAGGTCTTTAGATTTTTCTACCTAATGAAATCTGGTCCTCATTGTCTAAAGAATTGGTGACTAATTCAATTTTTTACTTATTCAACATGCAATTTACTCTTGAAATAGAATACTTAATAGTGGACATAAGTCCAACATCAAGGAATAAATTCTGGAGGAAAGGTTATTGTTACTTGAGAACTGTTTCTCAATGATGGAGATATTCAATAAAAATGAAAATTCTTGTCTTCAAACAACTCCAAAGAAATTATATATCATGTCCCTTTGTTAGTAAGTCTCCAGTTATGGTTGTAAAAGATAAAACTAATTAATGATTCATTCTGATACTCAGATGATCTTAGCTCATTATTCCCAAGGTACAGAAGACAATTTTATTCCTGTATATGCATGGATTTTATTGTTACCACATCAGCAACCATGTCTGTCTTTTATATGCTGTTTGAACATTTCCTTCTGTATGTTTGGATGCAAAAATAAAATATGATTTATGCTATTTGTAAAGAATTAACTTTAAATCCCTACACTAGTTTTTGTTGAGTTCTTAAATAGTTGACCACCAATATTCTGCTAGTATGAACATTTTTTTAAATTTTTCTTTTTTGAGACAGGGTTTCTCTGTGTAGTCCTGGCTGTCTTGGAATTCATTTGTAGACAAGGCTGGCCTTGAACCCAGAAATTTTCCTGCCTCTGCTTCTCATGTGCTGAGATTAAAGGTATGTGCAATTACTGCCCAGCCAAACATTTTTTTTATTATTTTTATCTGTATGAGTATACTGTCTTTGTCTTCAGACGCACCAGAAGTCCAGAAGTGTGCATCATATTTCACTACAGATGCTTGTAATGGAATGGAATATGAGCTACCATGTGGTTTTTAGGAATTGAACTCAGGACTCTGGAAGAGCAGTCACTGCTCTTAACCGCTGATCCATCTCTCCAGCTTAGTATAAAATTCTTTTTTTTCCAAATAAAAATTTTTTATTGGATATATTCTATATTTACATTTCATTTCTCTTTTTTTGGTTCCCCAAACCCCTAAGGTCTCACATACCAGTTTCCCTCCCCCTGCTCCCTCATCCACCCCTTCCCACTTCCCTATTCTGGTATTCCCCTACACTGATGCTTTGATCCTTTCCAGCAACAGTGTCCATTCCTTTCTTCTTGTCAGACATCATTTGGTACGTGAATTGTGTCGTTGGTATCCCAAGATTCTAGGCTAATATCCACTTATCAGTGCTTGCATACCATGGGTATTCTTTTGAGACTGGGTCACCTCACTTAGTATGATGTTCTCCAGCTCCATCCATTTCTCTAAGAATTTCATTAATTCATTGTTTCTAATGGCTGAATAGTATTCCATTGTTTATATATACCACATTTTTTGTATCCATTCATCCGTTGAGGGACATCTGGTTTCTTTCCAGCTTCTGGCTATTATAAATAAGGCTGCTATGAACATAGTGGAGCATGTGTCCTTATTGCATGCTGGGGAATCTTCTGGGTATATTCCCAGGAGTGGTATGGCTGGGTCCTCCAGAAGTATCATGTCCAGTTTTCAGAGGAACCGCCAGACTGATTTCCAGAGTGGTTGTACCAGCTTGCAGTCTCACCATCAGTGGAGGAGTGTTCCTCTTCTCCACATCCTCGCCAACACCTGATGTCTTCTGAGTTTTTAAGCTTAGCCATTCTGACTGGGGTGAGGTGAAATCTCAGGGTTGTTTTGATTTGCTTTTCTCTAATGACTAATGATGTTGAACATTTTTTTAAGGTGTTTGTCAGTCATCCGAGTTTCTTTAGGTGAAAAGTTTTTGTTTAGCTCCGTACCCCATTTTTGGATAGGGTTATTTGGTTTTCTGGGGTCTAACATCTTGAGTTCTTTGTTTACATTGGATATTAGCCCTCTGTCGGATGTGAGGTTGGTGAAGATCTTTTCCCAATTTGTTGGTTGCTGATTTGTCTTTTTGACAATGTCTTTTGCCTTACAGAAACTTTGTAATTTTATGAGGTCCCATTTGTCTATTCTTAATCTTAGAGCATAAGCTATTGGTGTTCTGTTCAGGAATTTTCCCCCTGTGCCAATGTCCTCAAGGGTCTTCCCCAGTTTCTTTTCTATTAGTTTTAGTGTGTCTGGTTTTATGTGGAGGTCCTTGATCCACTTGTAGTTGAACTTAGTGCAAGGAGATAAGAGTGCATCAATTCTCATTCTTCTGCATGTTGACCTCCAGCACCATTTGTTGAAAAGGCTATCTTTTTTCCACTGGATGTTTTCAGTTCCTTTGTCAAAGATCAATTGGCCATAGATGTGTGGGTTTAATTCTGGGTCTTCAATCCTATTCCACTGATCCACCTCCCTGTCACTGTACCAATACCATGCAGTTTTTAACACTACTGCTCTGTAGTATTGCTTGAGGTCCCGGATACTGATTCCCCCAGAAGTTCTTTTACTGTTGATGATAGTTTTAGCTATCCTGGGTTTTTTGTTATTCCAGATGAATTTGAGAATCGCTCTTTCCAACTCTATGAAGAACTGATTTGGAATTTTGATGCGGATTGAGTTGAATCTGTATATTGCTTTTGGCAAGATTGCCATTTTAACTATATTAATCCTGCCAACCCACGAGCATAGAATATTTTTCCATTTTCTGAGGTCTTCTTCCATTTCCTTCTTCAGATACCTGAAGTTTTTGTCATAGAAATCTTTCACTTGTTTGTTTAGAGTCACAGCAAGATACTTTATATTGTTTGTGGCTATTGTGAAGGGTGTCATTTCCCTAATTTTTTTCTTGGCCTGCTTATCCTTTGCGTATAGGAAGGCTACTAATTTGCTTGAGTTGACTTTATAACCAGCCATTTTGCTGAAGTTGTTTATCAGCTGTAGGAGTTCTCTGGTGGAGTTTTTGGGTCACTTAAGTATACTATCATATCATCTGCGAATAGTGATAGTTTGACTTCTTTCTTTCCAATTTTTATCCCTTTGACTTTCTTATGTTCTTGAATTGCTAGTATATCCCAAGGAACAGAGTAAGAATTCAAGAAAAAATCCAACATTACATCCAAATGACTTTTTCAAAGAAGTCAAGAATACACAGGTGAAAGGACAGACTCTTAAGAAAATGATGTGGAAATCTCTGAATACTCAAGGCACAATTAGCAAATCAAAAGATTCCCAAGAAGAAGGAAGGAGAGGACCCTGGTCCTGAAAAGACTAGATCCAGTTTTGTAGGAGAGTATCAGAACAGAGAAATGGTGGTGGGGGGGTTGTGATTGGGGAATGGGCAGAGGGAAGAGGACTTATGGGACATATGGTGAGGGGGAAACTGGGAAAGGGGAAAAGCCTTTGGAATATAAACAAAGAATATAGAAAATAAAAAAAGAAAGAAAATGATGTGTAAAAATCTACATACAGATCTAGGTATCTGTATGAAGAAAGCAGAACTTTGCTTCACAATGATTAAACTATTGGTTTTTTTTTCTGTTAATATTTTGTTAATTTTATTCACTAAATATACTACTTTCAAAACTTTTGGGTTACTCTGGTTCTTCATGGTCTTCACATTTCATAACAATCCATTTATTTTTTATCATAATGATATAGTATTACATAGAAGGGATAAAATGAAAAAATGTCACAGCTCCTGTGATCTCAAACATTTTTATTTTGAGACAGGGTTTCTCTTTGTAGCCCTGGCTGTCTTAGAACTCACTCTGTAGACGATGCTGACCTCAAAATCAGAAATCTACCTGCCTCTGCCTCCCAAGTGCTGGGATTAAAGGCATGCACTGCCACTGCATGGCTAAGCTATTAATTATAAATGGATAAATTAATTCAATGTAATACCCAATATTGAAACGAGTTTTCAAAATGTAAGAAAATTGTTCATTATATTAACATAAGAATAAATTGTTGCTCAGGATACTAGCATAGGAATCAACTTTTGGCTATGACATTAAAACCATAAACAGAAAAAAAATTAACAAACTAAGAATAAGCAAGATTGTATAACATTAAGAGTGTTGTATAATAGAAAATTAAAGTGAAGTAGACAATAACTCAGAAAATGGCGCAATCAGTTTATAAAATATCACTTCAGGCAAAGATAATTGCTGTTCAAGCTGGATTTCCTGAGTTCAATTCCTAGACTTCATGATGAATAGAGAGAATTGATTATTAAAGGTTGTCTTCTGACAACTGCCATGCTTATACACAGATATAAAGAAAGCAATAATATAGACATTTTAATAAGGGGAAGTTGTATGGAAATATAGTTATTTAACACATGATTAATATCTGGAGTATGTAGAAAACTAAGCAAATCATTCCGTATTTTCTGTTCTGTATTTTGTTCTCATTTTCTCTATCTATGTTTATATGGAATATGTATATATAAACACATATAAAACAGGCGAATATCATGAATATATGTATTTCTAGAGAATGGTTACAAATGCCCATATTAATTTAACAAATAAGAAAACTCAGTCTCACTAATTGTGGGAAAATGAGCATCAAGTGATGATGAGATATTATTAACAAGATAAATTTCACAGTTGTTTTATTTTGTTTTTTATTTTGAACCTCTGCGGGTTTAGTGTACACTGCAATTGTCCCTATGACTCTATATTTGCATTCTTACAGTTATACCTGAAAGATGCTTATTTCCTTGGTACCACCCACCATTTCTGGCTCTTACAAGAATTCTACTTCCTATTCTGTATAAATCCCTGATCCTTGAGGAGAGTAGTTTGATAAATACATTAAATACACTCCATTAAGTGCTGAGTGCTTCAAAACTGACCACTACCTGTACATTGTATACTTGTGGGTCTCTGCATTACCATGTATTTCAAGAATAATGGACTGTGATGAGGGTTGAACATTAATTTGATCTATAAGCATAACAATATGCCACTAAATTTATTTTATTATTTGCCATGCTATTTTATCATAATAGAAGCCATAAGTTTTTCTGTCAGTCCCATGATTAATGTACCCAACCTTACAATCTTAACCAGTTTAACGGTGTTATATATGGATTGCAGTTCAAGAAGTGAAAACTATTTTATTTATGCATTGATGCTTGCTGGGAAATATAAAACCAGTTTAATCTAATGGAGTGTCATTAAGAATATCAAACACGTTCCAGAGAAGGTTACATGACTAAGAGTAGCTGGCCACAAATATTTACAACTTTTTTGTTTGATTGAGATTTTTTTCATTGTTGTTGTTCTGATAGTCTTCTTTCCCCTCTGAGAAAGAGAATATATGAAGTAGGTGGATAAGGTGGTAGATAAATACAAGATTCTGGGAATTGGTAGAAAGGAAAGATTATAACCGCCATATATTGAATAAAATCTAAATATTAAATTAAAACAAAATAAAAAGATAAAATATTTAAAAAAATCTGTTCAAGGAGTATAAATCAGTCCCATTGTTAACATCAATAGTATACATTTTCTTTAAGAAACCACAAATGAGCTACCCTTTGACATGCCCAAGCCAATACTCTCTTTACAACCAGCGAAAGTGAAATCAGTCTGTCAAGAGACAGAAGAAGTACTTCAGGTTTATTGAATCACTTTTCATAAGGCACAAACCAAGGAATCAACCCCGAGATTAATCAGCAATGAAGGGGTAAAGCTGGTGGGAAAGAGATTGTCTGGCTCTGTCCCTGTCAGTATTGCTTTTATAAACACATAGAGATAGACACACACACACACACATAGACACACATGAATGTATGAATGCGCATATGCATGCACACAGACACACATGTGCACACCTTCCATATTATAACTCCTTTGATTATCATAAAGTGTTTAATTTATATCACTCTCTTGAATTATTAGCTGTTTTATATATGCTAACTGCAACTGCTGATCCTACTTCAGCTATCAGGATCAGAAAGTACAAGATTTTTACCAGTTTTTGTACATAATCATAGAATGCTGCAATTGTGATAAATGCCATATGTATCCAAAAATATTTACAGAAGGCATTGTTAGTGCTTTGATTTTCAATAACCAACATGTTACACAGGAGAGAAGATCTTTACCCTACTCCAAAATAGTCGGGAATAGCCTGCTTAGAAAGAGAGAAGAGGCATGTGACCTACTCATTTGTTTAGAATAACTGCATTTGCCATAGAAGTTCACTAGTCATAAGTATCTCATAAGAGATTGTAACACTGGAATCTCCTCTATTGAATAGTACCACACCTTCTTCGGAAGAATAGTTGCACTTTCACCAGCATTTTGAGATCCAAGCATGTTCAGCTAAAGTGCAATTTTCTTGGCGTTATTAAAACAAACAAACAAACAAACAAACAAAATGACCATTTGTAATGTTCCCACCAATCAGCAAAACAGGGTACATATAGCCAATATTTCACTATTTAATATACCCAGGCAAGGGGAAAATATAAACACTCTCAATCAATGATCAAATTTTCCAACTCCTAAACAGCTTAGTTAATTCAAAAGACAAGCAGACAGTAGCTGGTGCTAACAATCCAAGTGTACTAGCAGTAGTATTCTTGGCAGTTTTAACAATGCATGTCAAGTTGTACTGTGTACTTGTGTCTGAGTTCTGACCACTTCTGAAAATGATCAATTCTTACTTGTATCTGAACTTAGAGGATGTCACACCTATAGATTTAGAACAAACCTTCATTGGTTTTATTTATGCTTCACATACTTAATGATAACCCAGGTGTAATGATCAATTTTGATTTGATTAGATTCTACCAAAAAAAGAAAAAGAAAAAAGAAAAAAGAAACCCCAAATGAAATGAAACAAAACAGAACAAAACCCAGTAAATTAACAAAACACCCCTTTTGGTGTTTTAGTGAGGATGTTTTAAGACACAGTTTAATTGCATTTTAAAGAGGAGATTTGAGTATATATGGCATGATCTCATAGCTGACATCCCTGACAGAATAAAAGGGTGAAATAAGAGCCTTTTAAATGACACATTAGAAGTCTTATGCTTTATCCTATAGCTATAGCACAGAGTTAACATCTTTATTCCTTCTCTACGTTAGTACATGGAACACTCTAAGATCCCCCAAAGTCCCTTTTTTTCTATAAGTTCATTAATTTTCACATAATCTCTCAGTCCTGTATGAAAAGTCTCTATTGTATCATGTTATTTACAAAATTCCCCATGAATAGAGGACTTCATTGATCACTAATCAGTTTTCCAGCTATAGAATTAGGAGTTGGCAACTTATTTTGGAACATCTAATATTCCAACATGCACTTTATGTTAGTAATATGCATTTGATATTAGTAAAACTTTTACTACTAAATGTAAAGAAAAAATTGATCTATATGATACGCATTTTGTATTAGTAAAACTTTTACTACTAAATGTAAAGAAAAAATTGATCTATATGATATGCATTTTTTATTAGTAAAACTTTTACTACTAAATGTAAAGAAAAAATTGATACTATAATATTAGTAAATTCAAGCCACATCCCTTAATAACTCCCTGTTAATCAATGTTCATATAACAAGTGGGACATTTTGGGATCCGCCTATCTTGTTGACTCAAATAGTTTTGTATAAAGTAACCTCTAAATCATAAGACCTTCAGTATTTAAGCATCATATTTCAATGAGAACTCTTTAGTCATCAAGAAAAGAGCTATTTTAAATAGTCATGAGTTAGTCACAAGGTAAATCTATGTTACAAAAAAAATTAAAGAGTTCTTAAGATTAAAACATTCCATGTTTCCCATAGACTCAAATCAATGAAAGTGATCACCAGTTAGAGATAATTTGAATTTATATCTAATCCTAAAAGCTTGCAATAATGTTTGTAACCTGCCTACTTATGAGAGAATAATGAAATGGTTTATTTCACTCCAGCTATAACCCCTCAGTTTTTTTCCATATTTCAATCAAGGGTCCTTTTGGATAAAAGATAGCAAAAAAGCAGCAAGTGAGACACATCGCTCAAGGCAGCATGGCAATCTAGCCAGAAAATATCAAACACTGAATCTATACTAACCCAGCATTATGCAAGTACTATGGCAGAATTCAGTTTTGTATTTACTCAGTCTCATCTTAGGCCTCGCTGCCTAGAACTCGCAGAGTCACTCTCCCGGGCCACCTCTGCCATACTCTCCACACTTACTCTTGGAAAACAGGTCCTAGGTCCTTTACTGAAGTTTTGGTTCTCAGTGATCACTTCATGAAGTAACATATTAAAGAGCATTTGTACATGATATGCACTTTATACTAGTAAAACTTTTACTACTAAATGTAAAGAAAAAAATGATCTATAACATGCCTCAAAACTCATTTTTAGACAGTTAAATATTTTATTCAATATAATTTGTTGTTAAAACGTAATTTGTTACTAGGTGATCCAGTAGTTATTTTGAATTATCTGCTGAAAGCAAAATCAATGTTTATGTAATAGGTCATATCAGAAGATATATGAATAGTACTGAGATAGTTATATTAAACTTGAAGAATATTATCCCCTAAGTTTCAAAAGAAGCTTTCCAACTTTTAGCAATAGTTAATTATAGCTGTGGAAAGTGTTCACTATAATTCATTGTTACCCATAAAGACATGTCAGTTGCAAAAGGAAAGAAAAAAAAGGGTGGGTCACAGTGTTCTACCTTGCTATTTTCTCTACTATTAGTATGTACTATAGAGCCATACCCTCACATTGACTCTGTGTTTCTGATTTTTATGTTTGAATATTCTTCTTTTTACAAATTAGTATCTAAAAACAAACGCAATTAACAATAGCAAAAATCCCAAAATTTGTATGTAATACGCTTAATTATATTCGATTGAGATTTGATATTACATTTTCATTTATTTTTTTGAGACAGTACTATTACATAGCCTGGGCTCACTTCAAACTAATGATCCTCATCCCTGACCACCTCTTAAGTCTTGCACAGCAATGCCCTCTTTTTTTTGCTATTTATTTACAAGTGGTTACAAATTATACAAGCCTATAATGTATAATTTTTGGTACATTTTATAAAGACTATATGTTTATGGTAATGAATAAGCAAGGTAAACTAATATACATATTTTATTTAATCATGATAAATACTTTTTTAACTCTTGGAAACATCAGAGTCAAAGTTGTTTGGTACATCTATGAGTTTTTTTTAATTGAATATATTATTCATTTATATTTCAAATGTTATACTCTTTGGAAGTTTCCCTCCCTCTCAGAAAACCCCCAACTCATGCTCCCTTGCCCTGCCTGCAAGAAGATGCCCCTCTGCCCCACCCACTCCCACCTACCACTGGCCTTGATTTTCACATCTTGGCATCTATTGAGCCTTCATAGGACCAAGGACCTCTCCTCCCACCAATGCTTGACAAGACATTCCTCTGCCACAATTGCTTTTAGAAGCAATTGTAAGTGATGCAACCATGTGTACCACTTGGTTGATGGATTAGTAGTCCCTGGGATCCCTGTGAGGTCTGGGTGGCCAACATCATCATTCTTTCCAAGAGGCTGCAAACCCCTTCAGCTCTTCCAGTTCTACCTCTAACTTTTCCATCAGGGACCCCACACTCAGTCCAATGGTTAGCTGCTAGCATCTACCTTTGTATCTGTAAGGCTCTGGCAGGGTCCCTCAGGAGACAACTATAACAGGCTCCTGTAGCGAGCACTTCTTGTTATCCATAATAGTGTTGGAGTTTGGTGACTGTTTATAGGATAATGTCGCAGGTAGGACAGTCTTTGGATGGTCTTTCCTTCAGTCTCTGCCCCAAACTTTTATTCCATAATTGCTCCTGTAAGCACCCACACTTTGGTCTTCCTTCTTCTTGAGCTTCATGTGGTCTGTGAATTGTATCTTGTTTATGCTGAGCTTTTTGGCTTATATCCACTTATCAATGAGTGCATACCATGTGTGCTCTTTGGGGTTACCTCACTCAGGATGACACTATTTCTATCAATTTGCCTATATTTTCATGAATTTATGTTTCCATTAGCTTAGTAGAACTCCATTTTATAAATATACCAAAATTTCTATATCCATTCCTCTGTTAAAGGACATCTGGGTTCTTTCCAGCTTCTGGCCATTGTAAATAAGGCTACTATGAGCATAGTGAAGCATGTGTCCTTATTATATGCTGAATAATGAATGCTCTGGGTATATGCCCAGGAGTGGTATAACCGAGTCCTCAGGTAGTAATATGCCCAGTTTTCTGAGGAACCACTAAACTGTTTTCCAGAGTGGTTGTACCAGTTTGCAATCCCAACTGCAGTGGGGGAGTGTTCCTTTTTCTCCACATCCTTGACAGCTCCTGCTGTCTCTTGAATTTTTAATCTTAGCCATTCTGACTGGTGTGAAGTGAAATCTCAGGGTTGTTTTGATTTGGATTTCCCTGATGACTAAGGATGTTGAACATTTCTTTAGGTACTTCTCAGCCATTCAATATTCCTCAGTTGAAAATTCTTTGTTTAGCTTTGTGCCCCATTTTTAATGGGCTATTTTGTTCTCTAGAGTCTAACTTTTGAGTTCCTTGTATATATTGGATATTAGCCCTCGGTTGAGGATCTTTTCTCAATTTTTTGGTTGCCATTTTGTCCTATTGACAGTGTCCTTTGCCTTACAGAAACTTTGTAATTTTATGAGGTCCCATTTGTCAATTCTTGATCTTAGTGCATAAGCTATTGATGTTCTGTTCAGGAAAATTTCCCCTGTGCCACATGCTTGAGGTTTTTCCCCACTTTCTTTTCTATTAGATTCAGTGCATATGGCTTTATGTGGAGGTCCTTGATCCACTTGGACTTGAGCTTTTTACAAGGAGATATGAAATGGATCGATTTGCATTCTTCTGTATGCTAACAGCCACTTGAACCAGCCCATTTTGATGACTCTCCATATCTATTCAATATAGTACTTGAAGTTCTAGCTAGAGCAATTAGACAACTAAAGGAGGTCAAAGGGATACAAATTGGAAAGGAAGAAGTCACACTGTCACCATTTGCATATGATATGATAGTATATTGTGTGATTTCTTTATTGTTTCTACTTCCATTTTTAGATCTTGGATAGTTATGTTCAATTCCTTCACCTGTTTGGGTGTGTTTTCCTGTAATTTCATAAGGGATTTTTGTGTGTCCTTTTTAAGGGCTTCTACCTATTGACCCATGTTCTCCTGTATTTGTTTAAGAGAATTATTTATGTTCTTCTTGAAGTCCTCTATCAGCATCATGAGATGTGATATTTAAATCCAGATCTTGCTTTTCAGGTGTTGGGGAATTCAGGGCTTGCTGTTATGGAAGAATTGGGTTTGGATAGAGCCATGTTGCCTTGGTTTCTGTTGGTAATATTCTTGTGTTTGCCTTTTGCCATCTGGTTATCTCTGGTGTTAACTGGTCTTGCTGTCTCTGACTGTAGCTTATCTGTCATGTAAGCCTGTGTATCTGTCCTCCTGGGATTCCCATTCTCTCTATGCACATATGCATGTAGGTACTCCTCTGAGGCCAGCTGTCTTGTGGTGGTATTTGTGTATGTGTTCAATCCCTCACATATTTCTTCTAGACCATCAGCCTCATCAATAGCAACCTCTCTAGAATATGAAAGTTTGCCATCCATTGAGTAGCTCATAGTTCCTATCAACTTTTAGAAGTCATATGAAAAGAGTAAGTTTTTATTTCCTGCAGAAAAAGCAAGAACTTGTCACCATCATAAGAGATAAGTAACAATGCCACTGTTATATAAGTTCAGAGTTCAAAATTTTCTTTGACTTATTTTGCTAGAGAATTAACACTGTGCCACTTAAGAGTCCTCCTACATAGAGAACATACTCTATATATTTATTTGATTGTTATTTTTATTAGTTATATTTTTCATTTACATTTCAATTCTTATCCCCCTTCCTGATTTCACCTCTGCTATCCTACTATTTCATCCCCTTCCCCACTGCTTCTATGAGCGAGCTCCCCCACCCACCTACCCACTCTGCCTCACTGCCCTAGCCTTCCCCTATGTTGGGACATGGAGTCTCAACAGGACCTACATCGGGGCTCTTTATAACTTTACAGAACCCAAAGAACTAGGGACTCTGGCAACTAAGTTGTTCAACTACAGCTATCCAAGCAGGTAGAGTACCTTATAGACATTAGGACAGTGCTGATTACTTAATTCTATCACATTATATTAGATTTGCCCAGCTCACATAATCTAAGACAGACATTAAGCATTCTTAAATGGAGGTGCCTGCATTAGCAATATTCTGAGAGAATTTTCTAATGTTAATACATCGTACCAGGGGGAATTAAACTTAAAACTATCAGATCAAAATGTCATGTATTTTAAAAATCACCTTGCCCAATTTTCTTAAAATGACATCCTAATGCATTCCCATGTTGAATTTCTACAATTTAATACTTGGATGAACTATTATACGAATTTTGAGATACTAAGGACAATATGACAAAATGGTTCACTGTGGAATCATTCATTTAAACACCATAAAATTATTTTTTTGAGTGGAAGTAGAGGATAAGCACATACACATGAATTGTAGGGTATCTCTTATTTTATGGCATTAAGTATAAAATTCATGTAGAATAACATACAAATTATTTTAAACTCATGTACTTCTATGTTAGATATAATTTTGAGATATACTAATATTATGAAATTTATTTATAGCTCCATTGCTGTCTTCCAAAATACAAATTGAAATGTCCCAACCAACTAAATAGAAAAGGCTAAGGCTAATATCATGGGTTCTATTCATATACAATTCTATTTTAGAAATATTTTAAAAAAAACAACATAACACATAAGTCATCATTGCTCAATCCTATGGAAATATGAAAATGTATTCATTCAGGTATTATTGCCACCTCCAGAAGAAGATCAGTCTGATAATAGGAATTAGAAACTGATGAATTAGCCAAGTATGAGAAAACTCCATTTATAATACTTTTTCTTTTATATTTTACATTTTATTTTTGTGCATATATTTTGTCTGCATATATGTTTGTATACTATGTGAATACCCAGTGCCAAGAGAGGCAAGAAGAGGGTGTCAGATGCACTGACTATAGAGTTCCAGAGAAATATTCACCACCATGTGAATGTTAGGACTCAACTAGGGTTTTCTAGAAGAGTAGCTTGTGCTTTTAATGAATGAACCACCTCTCAAGCTTCATGTCATAACTATTATTTATTTTTCATTATATTGTTGGTTTTAATTTGAAAAGTGATGGTTAGGAAAGGGGCATCTGAATTTCATGATATTTTACTAGACATTGAGCCTGTGCTTAATTTTAATGGAACTGATGTTTCATTCCTTGACATGAGTTGCAAATGTTTTATCAATTTGCCTAATCTTCCGTTTGCCTGTAAGACTTTTTATGTTTGTCAGGGAATCTTCCAAAGGCTTCTAAAACAATAGAGCCATTGCATTTAGTCATCCAACATGACTAGATATTAAGACTCATTTAGGCATTTCAGAAGCAGGATTCTGATAAATCACCCTGGAACTGAGCTTGGAGCTGTCTCCCTGATGACTAGTTTTTGTTATGCTGAGAGAAACTATGCAGTGTTCTGGGGACCAAAAGACATCAACAGTGTTAACTGACTCAATGCCAGCAGTGAACCTTAAGTACTTCAATACTGACATTCCACAGTATCACACACAGTATCACAGTGTGCTCACTGGTATCACAGCAGCATCTTATTTAAGGGAGAGTCATTGCTTTTTGCGTGAATGTAAGACAAACTTCATGGGTAGTAATATATAAGCAATACTGATTGCCTTATCTGGCATCAATGGAAGGGGAGGCCCTTGGTCCTGTGAAGGCTTGATGCCCCAGTGAACAGGAATGCTAGGGCAGAGAGATGGGAGTGGGAGAGCACCCTCATAGAAGGAAGGGGAGGAGGATGGGATAGAAAGCTTTCAGAGGGGAAACTGGGAAGGGAGAAAACATGTGAAACATAAGTAAATAAAATACCTATTAAAATTAAAAGATCATGGCTGAGAGATTATAGTTTCAAGAGAACTTACTACTGATGCCATCTCACAGGACATGTAGCACAAATGACTTCTGTATACTTACATTTGTAATTGTTTTTATATTTTTATTTATACTTTTAGAGTAGTGTTCCTTTATCCTCTGGATCTTTTTTTTGTGTGATGTGTAATAGATGACAATGAACAGAGAGACTCATAACTTCTTATGATGCTGAGAGTAAGAGATGATGGAGTCTTTACCATTAAATAAAGACTTTAATAATAAATAAATATTATCTGCTCCAAGGCCTAGGAACCACCATGGAAGGAAAAATAAATCTAAGGTAAGAACTGAATGAGCAGGAGTGGTAGCCAACCCTGTGTTTGGAGCATGATATGGCATATGTAATCATGTACACAGCTGGGGCTATTTGCCCTGAATATTGTTCATAAAGGACCGTAGTTGAGGAGAAGATGACAGCAAAATGGTAAAAAAAAGAAAGAAAGAAAGAAAGAAAGAAAGAAAGAAAGAAAGAAAAAGTAAAGAAAAGAAAAGAGAAGAGAAGAGAAGAAAAGAAAAGAAAAGAAAAGAAAAGAAAAGAAAAGAAAAGAAAAGAAAAGAAAAGAAAAGAAAAGAAAAGAAAAATGAGGAAGGTAGTGATTCTGATTATGGTAAATATCAGACATTAAATAAATATATGAATTTGTCCAGGAATATAAAAAAAAGCAAGATATAGATATGGCAATGTAAATTATAATACTACTTGAAATTCATGCACTTTTTTCAGTTTAAACAGAAATACGATCACATGACTGATTCTGATAAAAAATCAGGAGAACACACTGTGTCTGTATCTATAACAGGACTGGGCTTTGTGAAGTTACTTTCTATTACAAGTTTAGAATATATCATAAAAGAACTATTAAGATAATTTTGAATAGGAGCGGGATGACGGCTCAGCACTTCAGTACACTTGCTGCTCTTTTAGATGCCCTGAGTTCAGCCCCAAACACCCACATGGCAGTTCAATACTGTCTGTAAATCCAATTCGGTTTCTGAAGCCTTCCTCTGGACTCTGTGGACACTGTGCCCATCAGTGCTCATAAACACAGGGCAAAGACCCATATAAACATTAAAATATTTTCTTCCCCTATTAAGTGAGATTAAAGCATCTTCACTTTGCCTTTCTGCTTGTTAATATTTTTTTCTTTTTCCTTTATTTCCTTTTTATACATAGTATCACTGATTTTTATTTGTACAAGAAATGACTGGTCACTGAACTTTTCTATATATTCCTCAGTGGGTTATATCCTAGGTACTCTGTACTTTTTGACTAATATCCACTTATTAGTGAGTACATACTATGCATGTCCTTTTGGGTCTGAGTTACCTCACTCAGGATGAATTTTTCTAGTTCCATCCATTTGCCTGCAAAATTAGTGCATCCTTTGTTTTTAATAACTGAATAGCATTCCATTGTATAAGTGTGCTGCGTTTTAGGAAGGTGACCCGAGAGGAAGACCGGCATTCTCAAATCACTCAGACCCCTGGGAGCTTCCAGACACTGAGCAAACAACCAGGCTGCATACAAAAGTTGGGACAAGGCCTCCAACCCATGTAGAGCTAAGGACTACACAGGCTGTCCTCAGTGGGAGGAGGAGTGGCTAGTCCTTGAGAGACTTGAATACCCAGGGAGCAGGGAGCCATGGTAGTGGGGAGTAATCCCTCTTAGTCAGGGGAGAGAAGAAAAGGAGGAATTATGAGAGGGGGACTGGGAGTGGGAGCAATGGCTAGTACATGAATTAATCAATTTTTTTAAAAACTTAAAACATTCTTAAAATAATTTGAATGGAGGAAACACAGATAGTTAACATTCTCTTCTTCCAATAGGCATGCATAAGGTAAAAATTAAGCCTTTATTGTCTGTACGAATTATGCAGTTGTGTTTCTTATAGCATAATTTAAAGTGAAGGAAGCAGGAAGTAAGATGGCTTTGAACTGGACCAATTATATGAAGACAGAATGAAATATCTAGTAATACATTTCTTTAAATCATGACTATCAAAAGCAAATAACTGAATAATTTAATTAAAAATAACTTAGATTTATTTTCCATTATGAGCTGAGAAAAAAATGTGTTCAGATTTCTCCAAAAAAATACTACATTTTGCTAAAAGAACTACAAGTGAGTAAATGGAAAATGAAAATATATGTGTATATTTAATTATCACTTATGTAGTCTAATTTCATGAAAAATATATTACACGAAGTCATTAAAGGCTATATTAACTAACTCATTCTACATTATGTCTATTAAGTGGGTTAATGTATGGATGATTGCATTTAGCTTATGATTAATTTGATTAATGTGACATGGCCTTTAGTGCATATAATAATAAAATAATAATAACTAATGTGCCTTTTTCTCGGTAAAAATTTCTTTGTTCTATAAAAACTTATGTGTGGATAATGCTTCAGTAAAATAATGACATTACTAGAAACAATGAAAGAATGTAAGATTTTATATTATTGCTATGTTGTAGTCAGTGTTCTAAGATTACAAGTGAAAATTAATGTTTATCAACATTTAGTATTATGTATTTAGTATTGTGGTGCTATCCAAGGTGAAGTGTCTCTGAAGGAGGCCATAGAGAATGGCCCTGGGTTTAGTTTGATTTAGTTCATAATCTCTTCATTCCTTTTCCTTACATTAACAACAAAATGAGGTAAAAACTGATGACCTAGGTGCATCTGGTGCAATTTCTTCTATTTTCTGTACATCAGTGTTCGTAGTTTTAGGATGGTCAGTTATTTAAAACAAAACTCAAACAGAAAATATCCTAGAATCTTTAGTCTATTAGAAAGAGACATTACTTATGAAAACAACTTTTTTATTTAAATGTTTTAGAGCAGAAAATTTAGATTCATAATTATATCCTCCAAACTTTGGAAAAATTGAATGCTTATATTTGATATTTAGCAAAAATATATTTATGTTAGAATGATGTGTCTTTGAAGATCAGGATATGAGTAAATTTATGTTTTCTACTAAGACCATCTCCTTTGTATTAAATATTTTAACATTTAATTATTTTATAGGATTATTGTCTTCAAAACTCATTTAACAAGGAATAAATAAATTTTGGTTATACTAAGAAGTCATATTAAAGTCTTTTCAAAGATAATCTCAACTAATTACTCCACCTACAGCATCAATTTACTGACAAAGTTTTTAAAGGATTATAGCCTCTGACCTTTAATGTTCCCACCTCCTGTGGTGGATCAGTGATTTACCAAGCCTCCTGAGTCCTAGCAAATGAGCCTATTTTGGATAAAAAAAATACATTGCTTCCTTTAAACTACTAAATTACAGTGTTTCTATAATAATAGAGTAATCAGACAACATCCAACTTGGAAAAAAATCCTCTCCATTTTTCCAAGTCAATTACTATTGATAAATTCCAGAGAAACACTGATGTCCCATTAAGTTAAGGGTTTTCAAATAACTAGTTATTATTGAAAAAATAATCTTTATTTGCTATGAAATTTTTCCCAGTATGGATACTGAAATGTCATTTTACTGGTTTTCAGGAAGCCATCAATGAATCACTTACCACTTACACAGCAAGCTGGAACAAATTGCCCAGGAAATTTAGTTCCTTATGGTGAGTTATTGAGCAGAGTCCTGGGGCTTAAAGATTTAAAAAGGAAACTTCATACTTTATAGATGATATGTTTCTAAAATTTGAAAAGATTTTCTCCAATGGTCAATTTTTCTACCTTATTATATTTTATGGTTTAAATTTCTAAGTCTGTACATTGTGAGTCTGCAGGGTAGTTCTAAAACTCAAATAACCCTATCTCCTCTCCAAAGAGATCTTGTTCCTCTGAATATAGGAACCACTGAATAATAGCCCACCAACTTAAGTGAATCCCATGAGGAAAGCCATCTCCACATAAACTTTTAGCTCAACATTTTCATGATGGCATAGAGTTAAATAATACTATACTTCACATTAATTATTCAAAGTAAGTAGAGTTTATTTTCATTGTGAAATTTGATGCAGAAACAAGACTGAGATTAGCTACTGGTGATTGACTGAGACATATTTTATAGATAATCATTATATTGTAGTAAAGGAAATTGGAACTTACACTGATGATTTCATGACACTGAATAGTTGATCATGTCTCCACACAGCCCCTGCCCAGTCACTGCATTTCTCTTTTCATATATTCAAATGCAAGAAGTGTCTATTATCCATCTTTACCAGTGTGTTTGAGCATTGTTCATCGCCTTTAAGTCCAAATGCCAGGGAATCAAGAGGTTCCCTGGACTCAGTGGGCATGACATTAGATAAAATACCCAACACGATGGACCCCAAAGAAACCATATCCAACAGATAGGCATGGTACCTGGTGTAGTGATGGGGCCATTCATCCATCTCAAAAATACTGACCTGGAATTGGTCCTGTCTAAAGAAAATACAGGGACTGAGTAGAGTACAGACTGAAGGAAAACCCATCCAGAGACTGTCCCACCTGGGGATCTATCCTATATTACAGTCACCAAACCCAGATACTGTGGCTGACACAAAGAAGCACTTGCCGACAGGAGTTTGGCATAGCTGTCCCCTTAGAGGCTTTGCCAGTGCCTGACAAATACAGATGTGGATGCTCACAGCCAACCATTGGACTGAGCACAGAAACTCCAAGGGAAGAGTTAGGCAAAGAACTGAAGGAGCTGAAGGGTTTTTAAACCCCATTGGAAGAACAACAATATCAACTAACCAGATCCCCCAAAGCTCCCAAGGACTAAACACCAACCCAGAATACACATGGAGGGACTCTATAGCTCCAGCTGCATACATAGCAGAGGAATGCCTTATCTAACATCAATAGGAGGGAAGGACCTTGGTTTTGTGGAGGCCTGATACCCTGGCATATTGGGATATTAGAGTGGTGAGATGGGAGTCGGTTGGTTGGTAGAGGAGCACTGTTATAGAGGCAAGGGGGAAAAGATAGTATAGGGAGCTTGCAGAGGGGAAACCTGGGAGTGGGACAACATTTGAAATGCAAACAAGGAAAGTAACCAATAATAATAAAAATATTACAAACTAAAAAAAAAATGTTGCCCCACAACATGTGTGGGTGGGTGTAGCATGGGAGAGGGGTTGAATAGGGAAGAACCCACATATACTCAAAAGGCAGGAGAGATGGGATGGGGAATTTTTTGGTCAGGTGACTGGGAAGGGGGACAACATTTAAATATAAGCAAATAAGGTAACCAATTTAAAAAATGCTAACCCTTTAGAGCTTTTGAAGAGAAATCAGAAAAAAAAACTATAAAATTAACTCAACTCGTTTCATCAGCTTAATTATAACATTAATAACATTATAGGATATCAGAGGATACATTGATGTTTTTAACAATATCCTATTGATGCTGAAATGTATGGTCTGCCATCTATATAAACAATAAGAATGAATCGAAATTTTTGTCTTATGGCACTAGGAATATGAAAGTAGTGCAGATCTAAGAATGTGGGTTTTAACCTGAAATTCCAGGGGAATGGGAAAAGCAAATTCTAAATGTTGTCTTGTATGTCTAATAATGCACTATAATATTCCTGTACATGCAAATATCAAATATTTATAATCACATATTGTGCACGTGATTGCACACAACACACACAATCAAAATAGACAATTTAATTGCTTATATAAAATTAAATAAATTCCAAGCATTTGGCTTAGACTGAACCTCCAGGTCTATGCAAACACCATGGGAAAAATGCAATCACTAGACCCACAACCTGTGACGCTAGTGAATCTTTTCAGCAATCATCTGCGTGGAAGGAATAACATTGACCGACAGCTTAAGTTTACGCTTGAATTTAAGGTATGAGGAACAGAAGATAAATCATGCTCTGTACTGTAAACCTAGGATCTATTCTAGTAGAGTCATAGATGTCAAAATAGATATTACTCCTCTCCCTTTAATACACCAGTATCAATTCTACCACATTCTATATATTTACATATCAATTCATTGATATCTCTATCTCTATCTAATCCATATCTATCTATATCTATATCTATATCTATACCTATCTACATAGATATAGTTAGATATAGATGGATAGATATAAATTTAGTCTATTGAGTCCATTTGGTATACATATATAAATATATATGTATATTTTTCAGCTTAAGTGTGTATATATACTGATAATAATAATATAAAAACAAGAAGACATGAATTTACAAGGGATGGGAGATGAAAAAGATTTCAGAGAAAGAGGTAGAAATGATATAATTTTGTTTTAAACAAATAATTAGGTAAATAATGTAAGTATAAATTACTTAATTACAATTAATGGATAGGAACAAACATATAGGATTTAACAAGGAGTAGTGAAAAATTAGTCAAGTTAATTATATTTCCTAGATAAAAATTAGTTTTAGTTAAAAAACAAAACTGAACTATACTGGTAATTATCATATAATATGACCTAGTTATCATCTACAATTTTTCCTTATAAAATGTGATAAATATATATTGTATCTTATGGAATTATTATATTGTACAAACTTTTATAATTCCAAGAAATCAAACCATATTTTCTATGATTATATAATTAAGAAAACGTAAAGTAATTTAAGTTCATGCTGTTTTAATTTTCTATATAATCAAAATTTTGATTCAATCTTTCACTTTCTTTGAATTGAAAATGGATTTTTCTCTCATATAATGTATCCGAAACAGTTTCCTCTCTCCTCTCCTCCTGGCTTCCAAACCTCCATCTTGTTCTCCCCCATTCACACTTCCATTTTGTTTTTCTGAACAAAAAAAGAGCCATTCCTTATGAGAAAACAACCAAATATGACAAGACAAGATATAATAAGAAATGGAAAAACACCTCGCATTAAGGCTAGACAAGGCAACCCAATAGGAGGGAAACATTCCGCAAAGAGTCAGAGTCAGAGTTGGAAGTATTATAAAAATACCAGGCTAATAACCATGACATATATGCAGAAGACCTATGCAAACCATTTCGGGTTCTGTGCTTGCTGAGAACCCTGCTTAGTCGGTTCAGTGGGCCATGTTCACGTAGTGTCCCTCATTTAGTCTTTAGCTACACTATCTATTTCAGCTTCATTCCTTGAATATGCTACATTATAATTCTATGTACATGCATGCCTAGATTTTTTAATAAAAAATCTAACTGAAATTCCCCAGAAAAAGTGCAAACACAAAATTATCTTCCATATCTTTAATAATATAGATGTGTGGCATGTCTTGATATGTATGTGGGATTTTCTCCGTATCTCATGATGTAGAAAAGGTCAAGTCATGAATATCCTCTTGTTCTGATTCATCAGTATAAGTCTTTATCACTCATAGTGAAATCTTATATAAGATTTAATAACTAGATTTGTAGGTGATATGTCAATTCATTTTGAATTATAGCTCATATGTCAAGTTCACAGTTGCTTTTTATCCATCATCTTCAAAATAAATTAAGCTGCTCTTCCTGTGTTCTAATACTACACTGTAGATCTCTCCTGTCAAATATTCATACAAACCTAAAAATTACCTGAAATTAATAGTAAAGCATAATGCTATCGCAGTTATAAGAGCATAGTCACTATGGCAATGAATTGATTGTAACAATGCAATTTAAGACAAGTATCAGGTGTTTCCTTCTTTGACCAGCTATTTAAGGTTATATTTTAAGGACCTAATTGCCAAAATTAGTTTAAAGAAAGCTATCAATTGTCTTCCATGCTGCTATGACATCCATCACTAATGTAAGTACAATGCATACCCAATGCAAAAATAATTTTGGTACTGTAATGTAGAAAAAGCAAAATCCTGTTACCTGTAAATAAAATTGTCACTGTAGTAATCAATATAGCATTTGTTGATACTTTCAAATGACTGTGTACTCTAACTTTAAGTCATGGAGGCAGGAGGTGCCAATGACGACCCATCCCCTTCTAAAAAAAGACTATTAATGTTTCCTGGAAGATGTGGTTTCATGTTTTTAATTGTGTAGATCCCACACACTAGGGGAGGAAAGAAATTTGCAAGGGAAAGAGAAGGAAGGCTTTGCGAGGGTAAAGGGAATGAATATAATCACAGTACAATTTTTTTGTAAAGCATATTAGCTATGTAAATAGAGTTTCATGTTTTCCTGATGTTTCCTTCCTTTAAAATTCTATAGAAAAATATGTTTCTGTTGGTTATTTTATTTATTTATATTTCAAATCTTATCCTGTTTCACAGTTTCCCCTCAGCAAATCCCCTCCCCCCTACTTCTATGAGGGCTCCTGTAATCCACCCACCCACTCCCACCTCACTGCCCTAGCATTCACCTATGATAGGGCATCGAGCCCTCACAGGAGGATCAAGGCCTTCCTTCCCCTCCCACTGTTGCCAGACAAGGTCATCCTCTGCTACATATGCAGGTGGAGCCATAGGTCCCTCCATGTGTACACTTTGGTTAGTTGTTTTGTCTTTGAGAGCTCTGGTCTTGGTCTCTTTGGTTGATATTGTTCTTCCTGTGGGGTTGCAAACAGGGACCCTGATGGAGGAGTTGGGGGAAGGACTGAAGGAGAAAAATACTTTAAAAGAATGATTACTTTAATTTAATCTTAGATCAATTACACACATTTATTCATTTTTCAACATTTCTTCCAACTTTCTTTTCATC
This sequence comes from Apodemus agrarius, assembly GCA_964023405.1. Classification (NCBI taxonomy): domain Eukaryota; kingdom Metazoa; phylum Chordata; class Mammalia; order Rodentia; family Muridae; genus Apodemus; species Apodemus agrarius. The sequence continues at coordinate 17,478,508 of OZ030013.1, forward strand.
ATGTATTTCTTGAGAAAATTAAATTGAGCTGTTCTATCACTTTTTTCCAGATACTTTTTGTATATATATTGTACTGAATTAAAGTGTATATTAAAGGTAGTAGTTTTAGCTGCCTGGAAATATGAATATGTAGCACTCACAGCTCCTATAATCTTCTAAAGGGTTTAAAAAAACACTAATATAGATGTTGGGGCAAATTTATTAAAATAAATACACTTCATATTTATTTTATAAATATTTATATTTATAAATAATTATATAAATATTATATATAAATAATTATATATAATATATAAATATAAATAAATATATAAATATAAAGAAATATTTATATTTCTATACATTAAATAAATCCCTCCTCTATAAACAATTAAAATTCAATTAGATTTCAGAAAACTTTTTGAAGACAAATTATGTGCAAATAATTTCAAAGTATATTTAATAGTTGACTAGAAATATTTGTATTTTACTTACATTTGTAAAAGTAATCATTAACTAAAATAATAAATTTCACATATCTGTAAAATGCACAATAACGGAAAACTATCATTCATTATCTATTGTACAAGTTATAAAACTTAAAGGTAGTCATCTGAAATGAATAATGATTTTTATATCAGTGTACCTTCATTTTCATTCCTATTTAAGTAAAAATACTACTACTAACTATTTATCTGGAGATTTTACTTTATGTGATTTAGTGTACTTTTCATTTGATTGAGATTTTATGGTAAGTTTCTCTACATATATTACCCATGTGTACAGTTTACTATGTGCCCTAAGCTACCCTTGCACTTAAAATGATTGCTTGTGCTCTTTCTAGTGAGTTCTGACATATAGATATCACTCACCATTCTTTCTATTCCATCTGAATGATTTAGTTATTAATATATTCTATATAATGATGTTTTCATTTTCAACACAATAAAATTTTATTTACATAGTATAATCCACTTTATTTGTAGCATTTGTTTTGTCCTATTTGACTAAATATTATTGAAACATACAGAGATCTATAAAATATATTTATTTCCAAGTTATTGTTGGGCATATATAAACATGCTAAATCATGAAAATGGTATTTATTTACACAAACTTTTACACTGAATATATAAATTTAAAGTTATTGTCTTATCACATTGCATGAATTTAATCAATCTAAACTTTGAAAATAGCTTTCAATTCAATGTATTTTCTTTGTTGAATAAAACTCTTATGAATAAAACATTTATATTATTATGACATTGAATATTTCTTTTGTAATATCCATTGCCCTTGTTAGGGTATCTACCTTGTGGTTATGATGTGTAGAGGTGTTTGTGTCATAAAAGAGCTGCCATGTTAAGTCAAACAAGTAGAAATATCTTATGATCTATGGGTTGATCTATTTTTGCCTTAGTTCGCTAGATGAACAGGTTCCACTAGGGCACCAGATTTCCTATCCTTACTCTTACTCTTGAGTTTTTAGTAGAAAAAATACAACAAGCAAAAGCATTACTTCTGTTTGGATAGGTGTATATATTTGCATTTATTTCCACAGATCAAAGAGTGAGATGAGAGCTGCACCCAAACTGTGTGAATATACAGCTTGGGCTGAGCCCACAGTATCTCTTCTCTGTTCTAACTCTCCATGGGCCTATGCCTGGAAGCTTCTAGCCTCCATAAAATCTAATCTTCCAATCTGACTGATTCAGTCTGACTTCTCTCAGTTTCTGACTGAATTGCTCTGCTGGCCCCATACAAAGTTGGGCACGATGTTCTATTCTTCTGGATCCTTCTCATTCTCTGGCTTGTTTTGTCTTTTCCTGTGTCTAGCTTGTTCTATCTCCAACCTGTCTCTATAAAACTGTCCCAGCAGAATTGTCTCTGTAAAAGGCCGCACACCACATGACACCTGTGTCTAGCCTCTTCTCTTTTCCTGCACAGCTCTTAAGTTTCCTCTGTTTCCTGTGCTGCTCTCATGAGAGTTGGACATAGCCTATCTCTTAAGTTATTCTGCCAAATCTTTTGCTAATTTCTCAGCTTCCCTGCCTCTTAATTAAAGGTCACTTTCAAACATGGCTGCTTCCTTCTACAAATTAACCTTACATCAATTAGCTAGGGATTAAGGGTGTGTATTAAGGGCATATTTATATTCTAGCCAAATCACACTGTAATCCAGGGCATGTCTATATTCTGGCTAGGTCATATAGACCTAGAATGTTTTTAGATATGATCCCTTGACAGAGTAGCATTATGATAGATAAAAATTCCTTTCCAGATAGGGATGAGTGACATGAGGAAAAAATGTTGATCTTGTAAATATATTATATGAGATATAGTTATAGGTATATGGGATGGAAATCCTGTTACCTTATTTCACAGAAACAGTAGGTAGAGGAAGCCATGGTATCTATAGCTGTCATAGGCATTTAACACTTAAAGACCACCGGAAACAAAAAATAAAAGCCAATACTCTATATTCTGTATCAGGAAAGAAATTCATTTTGGCATCAGGCTGAAATAGCTTGGAAGTGAATTCTACATGAATCAATATTCTACCCAGGTCATCAATTAAACCTTTGTTAGATGCTGAGGTGAGCAGTTAGCCAAATCATTCCTAGAGTTTTATGATATACAAGGAGATTAAATAGCATCGTGTGCATTTGGGTTATTGGGGAGGTGGTGAGATATTGAAATATATTGAAAACAATCAATTTTTAATTAAGAATAAATAAATATATAAATGTACATGTCCGCATACAATAACTTGTTAGTATCTTTTATATAATAATAGACTAATACAACAATACTTTCAATGAAAACCTGGCATCATTGTTGATTTTCATAATTATATTTCCAAATTTTTATTTTTATGTCTTATTTAAGAAATTGGTTTTTTTATTTATTTCATTTATTTACATTTCAAATGGTGTGCACATTTCCAATCCTTCCTCCATGAGCCACCCACCACATTCCCCCTCCCCTTTGCCTCTAAGGTGGTGTTTTCCCCCCACCTATTCCCACCTCATCCCTCTCAAGTCCCTCTTCCCTGGGGGATCAAGTTTCCACAGGAGCAAGAGTATCCCTTCCCACTGAGGCCAGACAATGTAGTCAGGGGCCATGGACCAGCCCATGTATGCTTTTTGGTTGAAGGTTGTTCCAAATTTTTATGTATTATTTAAGAAATTATTTTTTTTTATTTTTTATTTATTTTATTTATCTATACCTGACCTCTAGATTCCCTGGGGCCTCCAGTCTCTTGAGGGTTAGGTGCATCATCTCTGAATGAACACAGACCTGGCAGGTCTCTACTGTATATGTGTTAGGGACCTGCTGGTGTATGCTGTCTGTTTGGTGGTCCAGTGTTTAAGCGATCCTGGGGGGCCAGATTAATTGAGACTGCTGGTCTTCCTACAGGGTCACTCTCAGCTTCGTTCAGCCTTCTCTAATTCAACACCAGAGGTCCGCAGCTTCTGTCCATTGTTTGGGTGAAAAAATCTGCATCTAACTCTTTCAGCTAAATTTTAATATTTTTTATTCATTTTACATCTGGGTCACAGCCCCCCTCTTTCCCCTCCTCCCAGTCTAACTCTTACAAATCCCTCATCTCACTTCCCCTGCCTTCTGCTCAGAGAAGGGGAGTCCTCATTGTGAACAACCAAATCCTGAGATGCCAGAGTGTGCCAGTGGGACTAGACACATTCTCACTTACTAAGGTCCAACCAGGCAGTGCAGGTAAGGCAAAGGGAATGCAGCAGCAGTGAAAAGAAACCTAGGTAGCCTCTTCTCTGCTTATTAGGGGTCCACATGAAGACCAAGCTGTACATTTGCTATAGATGCCTGGGTCCAGCCCATGTATCCTCCCTGTTTGGTGACCCAGACTCTGTTAGACTCCATGGTCACAGGAAAATTGATTTTGTAGGTCTCCTTGAGTTGTCCTTGACCCCTCCTAATTACTCTTCCACAAGCTCCACATGGTTTGCCTGATGTTTGTCTGTGGATCACTGCAATGGCCTCCATCTGCTAGATGAAACCTCTCAGGAAACACTTGTTCTAGGTTGCTCTCTGCAGGCATAGCAAATTATCATCAATAGTGCCAGAGGTTGCTTCTCTCCCAGGGGATAGGTCTCAAGTAGGGGCAGTCATTGGTTAGCTGTTTCCTTAGTCTCCATATTTATCCCTGAACATCTTGTAGGCAAGACAAATTTTGGGTTGGAGATTTTGTCAGTAGATTGATGTCCTCCTCCCTCCTTTGCAATTCGGCCTGGCCACTTTAGTCTCAATATCCCCCTCTGATAGAAATCTCAGTTAGGGTCACGTTCATAAAGTTCCCTGTATCCACCTTTTTCCCAGGTCTTCAGCCAGTCACCATAGGTGCCCCCAACTAACTCCCATTTTTTTCCTAACCCTCTTCCTCATCTTCCATACCTGATCAACATCTGTGTTCCCCTCCTCACCCCCTCTCCCACCCAGTTCCCTTTCTCCACCCACCTCTGATGAGGATTTAGTTTCCCCTTTGGAATGAAATTCTTGAATCTTGCTTTGGGACCTCCTTGTTACCCAGGTTCTTTGGGTCTGTGGCATATAGTCATAAAGTCCACTTATACTGTCCAATTCTGTCCACTTCTAAGTGAGTATATATCACCTGTGTCTCTCTGGCTCTGGGTTTGTTCACTCAGGGTGATAATATTAAGTTCTATTACTTTACCTGGAAATTTCAACCACCTTATTTTTAATAACAAAGTCAGAAATGCACACTGAAAAATTTTGTCACAGTTTCCTCTGAGATTGAAACCCTGCAATCTGTAAAAAAAATTTCCTTTTTTTGCCTTTTTCCCCTTCTTTCGCTTCTTTCGCCTTTTGCCCCTTTCCCCCCAACACCCATTTTCCCCCTTTCTTCATTAATAGTGTCAGGGGTTGCTTCTCTCACATGGGATAGATCTCAGGTAGGGACACTCATTGGTTGGCTGTTTCCTTAGTCTCCATATTTATCCCTGAACATCTTTAAGGCAAGACAAATTTTGGGTTGGAGATTTTGTTTTCCCTTAAAAAATTGTTTGTTTATTTTTAATTTATTTACATTTCAAGTGTTATCCCCGTACCTGGTTCCCCCCTTCCCAGAAACCCTCGTATTCCATTCCCTTACCCCCTGCTTCTAGGAGGGTGTTTCTCCACCCAACCCACTCCTACCTCCTCGCCCTCAATTCCCCTACTCTGGGGAACCTATTAAGCCTTCATAGGACCATAGTCCTATCTTCCCATTGATGCCTGACAAGGCTGTCCTCTGCTACACATGCAGCAGGAGCCATGTGTATTCCTTGGTCCCTGGGAGCTCAGGGTTTGGAGGGGGGGTCTGGTTGGTTGATATCGTGCTTCTTCCTGTGGGGTTGCAAACCCCTTCAACTCCTTCAGTCCTTTCTCTAACTCCTCCATTGGGGACACTTTGATCAGTCCAATGGTTGGCTGCAAGCATCCTACTTTATTTGTAGGGCCTACTATATTGGCAGGGCCTCTCAGGAGACAGCAAAGTCAAGCTCCTTTCAACAAGCCTTTCTTAGCATCCACAACAGTGTCAGAGTTTCGTGACTGTATCTGGGATGAAACCTCCTTGAATATGGGACATCCTCTGGATGGCCTTTCCTTCAGTCTTTGCTCTGCACTTTGTCTCCATATTTGCTTCCATGTTTTTGCTCCCCTGTCTAAGAAGGACTGAAGCAACCAAACATTGGTCTTCCGTCTTCTTAAGTATTTTCTTAAAAAGGAATGTAAACCACTCTATGTAGATTCAAGAAGTCCCTGAAATTGCCCACATTTTCTAGGCTCCTCCCTAGCAGAGTAAGTAATAAGATAAAATTTAGAAGCCAAATCAGAAAAGCAAACTGCAAAGAAGACCCTGAAAATAGACCAGTAGCTTGAAAAGCAGAAACCAGCTGAGCTACCCGGGAAGAAGTGTAGCACCAAAGGGGGCCTTGCAGGCTGCTGGTAGGGGACTATCACCAAAACTCCTGCTTGACTATGGCCTCTGCATGCTGAAATACTGATATGCAATGCCGAATGTGCTTGCTTGAGCAATAGTGGCTTGGGTGTCTCTGGTAACACCAACAGATTTTCTGTTAGAATTGAGGCCGGTTCTGCAATTGTAAGATCATGTCTGGTACTCTCAACCATGAGGCCAACCTATGGCTGAGAAGCTCACAGGTCCCAAACGGGAAGCAAATTTTGTTGTTTGCTAGATAGATGTGAAGTTGGAAAACTGCCTTCTATGTGTGTATTTATGCCCGTAGATCACCGTGTTCACAGCCTCAACTTCTAACCAGAGGTGAAACTTCTCAGAACAAATGGATTTCACAGTGGCACAGAATCTGGGTTCTCAACCATAGGTGAATATCTATATTTACTGCCTCCCCGGCTCAGGAGTCATTGCAGAAGAGTATTAGAAAGAATGTAACAGCTGGAGCAAAAGGTAGAATATTGCGTAAGCGTTTCTTCTGAGATTAAAACTTTCCATCCTAGAGGAAAGCTTCATAAGCAAGAAGGGGGAAAAAACCTCAAAATAGATTCAGGAAGTCTCCGAAACTGACCAGATACATCAGGCCTCATAAAAATAAAACCTCTGTGTTGCACTCAGACAAGCCAAGCTGCAAAAAGTACCCTGAGATGAGACTAGCAGCTTTGAAGCAGCAGAAATTCATCAAGTCTCCTAAAAGAGGTATAGAGCAGAGTCACTAGGAAAGGTCCCACTTCCATATTTGGTACTGTCTGCATAGTTCACACCATGTACCAGCTTCCCAGATTTTATCATCTGGCACCTGTGCTGGTGTGAGCTTCATTGATGAGGCTGTCTTCAAATCATTTCTGCTTCTGTAAGTAAATGCTTCTCATTGATTCACACACAAACTTGTGCTTTTGTGCAATTCTTGCTTTGGTCTGCCATGACTTCTGCTTGAGGTGAATGATATGAGTAACTGGTCAGTGTGCAGAGAGTAAGAGACCTTGGAACATAAAGCCCCAAAAGAGACATCTCTATCCAATTTTCTCTTTCAGGGCTCATAGAACATTGCGGAAGAAGAGGCAGAGTAAGTGTTTAAGTGGTGGGCATAAGCCAATGAATCAAGGCTTTCTAGACATGACAGTGCTGGCACACATATAGCCTCACAGAAGCTGTGGCAGCATGCCCAGAGCATATGTAGCTCTGGGCCAAATGGGGCTTCATCACGTAGAGAGACCATGGACACAAGACTATCCCTAACCCAGAAGCTATCAGCAACTAATATCTACTGGAAAATGAAAAATTATATTCTGAAATACATCATCACAGGGTATAAAACCATTCGTAAGAGGAGGACTCATCCTCAGCAGTAGATGGCCAACACAAAATGAACTTAATGTCATTTTATAAGGCTTATTGTTAGGACATTTTTATTTTGTTTTTAAAAATCACACAATTGCTTCCCATTTCTGCTCTGCAGATTCACATGGAAGATACATGTAATCAAAATGCAACTTAATGCCCCCTGGCTGCTATTATCAGAAGCAGAAGCTGCAATGGCAGACAGGAGATACCAATTCTCCCTTGGCTCACTTAATTTGAATAGAAAATGTGGAAGTTTGGTTAAGGGGGTAGCCTCATAGTACTATGCTCACCTATCACTGCAGGGCTCAATTCTCAGCAACACAAAAGCAGATAAACAAAAGATTGTTAACTTGTCTAGCTATACTTAAGAAACCACAGAGTCCCAAAGCTTCCTTTGCAGTGGTGGATGATTTTGAGTTTTCCTCAAATTCATTTTATATAGGCAATGTTCTATACACACATACATACATACATACATACATACACACACACACACACACACACACACACACACACACTAAGAAAGATATTAGAATCCTCTAGTTCATTCTATTGCGTTTCAAAGTGTGACTGTGAGGCAGGACCCCAAAAGCGTAAGGATTTTGTCCTTCGTTCCCTACTAATATGCAGAACAGGGACAAGAGAGGAAAGTCTCAGCCTAACTGTTTCCAGTGAGCCTCTCTGCTTTATATATTCTTTGCTCAGGAAGACAGGCATAAAATGGTTGGCACACTTAATGCTTTCAGTCATCTGGTGAGCAGCATTTACCCTGCCTGACACAGTTTTTAATGATAGAAAACCAGAGGAAAGCCCAAAATACCTGTTAACCTTGAGATTAGTGGACACAAAACAGTTTGTGAAAGCCAGTGTTGACCTGGTACCAGAAAGAGGTAGGATTTCTGTCAGAAATTTCATAAAGAGAGGCTGTGATGGGGAATGTTCATTGTCAATTTGATTCAGATTCACCTAGAGAATATTGACGCATCCTATAGGCATATCTGTCCTGCTTCTTTAAAGGACAGATTTCTGAGAAGGGAAGGCCAAACGTGAGTGAGCATAGTGCATCCTTCCAGAAATAAAGAGGAAAAGAAGAGCTACACTGACAACAGGCTTTTCCTCTCTCTGCCTCCTGGCTTCCCTGACTTGAACTGCTCAGCTCACTCTGCTTCCCAGCGTGCTGAACTATGCTCTGAGACTGAGCTTTTTCTGTGCTGCTATTTTAGCACCAAGTATATTTCAATAATAATCAAGTCTAGAAATACATAATTGTTCTTTTGTATTCATATGACATTGTAAAGAAACATAGTCTGGAAGGAATTTGGGTAACTATTTAGTACTGATTTAAAGCTCCATGGAATGTAATCTATAGATACAAATCTAACTAAATAACCATAACGATGATTTTGGAGCAACTGTTGGATATATGTCCAACAGTAATAGTTTGCATTAAGTGTATCCCCCTGTAGGATTTCATGTTTGTATACTTGATCCCTAATTCTTGGCAAATTTTGTGGAAACTTCAGGGGGTTGGCATTGACAGAGAATGCATGCCACTAGAGGTGAGATCTGAGAGTTAAAAACAATTTTGCTATTTAGATTTCTCGTTCTTTCTGCTTCCTGCTTGCAGTTCAAGATAAAAGTCACCATGGGCTCTAATACTCTGGAGCCATAAGCCAAATAAGCTTTCTTCTATAAATTCCCTAGGTCATGGTGATTTATTACTTCAATATAAAAGTAACTAGAACACCAACTGAGAGCCAACATTATTGTAGGCTATCTCCAATGCCCTTAATAGCAATTTATAATTGATCTTTGTATCTGATCTGTAGTTTTTACTCTTAGGGAGCATGTTTGGAATGTATAAACTTAGGATAATATCAGCATCCACTAATTCTAAAGCTAAGAATTTCTTCAGATAGCATCTGAAATTCACAGCAGATATGTGCCTCCGTGACTTCAATCCATGTACGTCATATCCAATCCCAGTATATTTGGCAAATGGTTTGAAGTATGCCTTTCTTTTGTTCTGCGACCATAAAAACTTCATATAAACAACCTCCTATGGGAATCCATAATTCCTATAGACAGAAATGTTATTACTGTGGCATGGGCCCTTATACTTTGTTTAGAATAAATTTAATCTTTCCCTTTGGAACATGAATCATGTTTTTTCTTTTCTTTTTCTTTTCTTTTCTTTTCTTTTCTTTTCTTTTCTTTTCTTTTTTTTCTTTTCTTTTCTTTTCTTTTCCTTTCTTTTCTTTTCTTTTCTTTTGTCTTTCTTTCTTTCTTTCTTTCTTTCTTTCTTTCTTTCTTTCTTTCTTTCTTTCTTTCTTTCTTTCTTTGTCAATATGTACAGAGCCATGTTGGGGTGTCATGCCACTTGGTAGGAACTCAACATTGATCAAGGTGAACTTCCTCTCCTAGCCTTTGTTGAGCAGGGATTCCTTGCTAGTCAGGATTCTGCTCCACCTAGGGTGGAGTGCTCAGAGTGAAGGTGAAGTTCATTGTTCCTCCAGGTCTACAAATTCCTGAATTAAGCAGGTGACCTTCCCAGCTGCCTGAGCAGTGGAGCCAACACCCAAAGAACAGCCAGATCAGTTCCAGGAACTCACCCCGGAGTTTGGGGGAGGGACTTGCCCAAACTCTTAAATTGTCAGACCTCTATTAAACTTGGGGCCTCAATCAGTAGTTGGGTTGTCCTGGCCTTCAATCTTTTCTCCACCCTCCATCTGTTCCCCAGCTTCTCTTCCAGGAACCCAGTTCACAGTAACTGCAGGCAGCTACCTCAATGCAAAACTGCAAGATAAACTAACAATATAGTTAAATAAGCAAAAAAAAAGGGGGGGGGATAATTTTTTTTGAAGTGGAGAGACATTCAATAACAGTTCTGTTTGAGAAAGGTTCAATGAATTAACAATGAAAACCATCCATGCAGCTTAAACACTAAGCTACTAGGCATCCCCAAACAATTTTACCAGGTTAAGTCATGTAAAATATTTATTTTTACCAAGGCAAATATTAGTACTGGAGACATGGTAGGTGGGAAGGAGTATGGGATGTGGAACAGTAGGAGAGTAGATGAGGGAATAAAATCTGGAGTGTAAAAATAAATAAATAAAAAAGAAAGGCAGATCTTGGATGTATGAGAAAAAATAAATAAATAAAATTTCCAATATATCTCAGAGATAGTAAAGGAATGTGGTGATGGCAGTGATGTTTAGGGATCAGTGTTGGTGATGGTGGCAGTGGTTATGTTGATAAAGAAGTCTGTGTGTCCACCCATCAGTCCGTTCGTCTTTGTGTCCTTCTGTGGCCACATAATTGATAAAAATCTCTTGCTGGTTAGCATGTCTTATGACTTAATATTATTAAAAGTGAGTTGTACTCTCCAGAACAGATACTTAGCAAATGAATAAATGCTATATTTCCTTTCTTTTGACATAGTGACACCAAATAAGTCCAGGTCCCTGAATGGTGACAATAGACTACAAAGAACTTGCAGTTAAAAAAAAAAAGTGAATATAAAGTTTTCAATAAAATTTATTATTTTAGGGAAGAAATGTTTAGTGCTAAAATAATAATTAATAACGCTACTTCATATTCACTCACACATGTACAAATAAACACATGCAAACACACACGCACACACACACACACACACACACACACACACACAAAGAGTTCTTCTGAGTCCACATAGTACTGCTCATCAGCTACTACAAGGCTCACCATTATATGAAGAGCTGTAAGCAATAAAAGACTGCTCAGAGATGGAGAATCTGTTTTCCACAGGATGAGCTGATAAATTGTTAAATAGCATTTTAGTGTTATAAACAACAATCATTTGTCATTTTTATCACTTCCTTTTATTTCTCTATGTTTAAAATACCTAACAATCCTACTTAAAGGAAGGCAAACTTTATTAGTATCAGTGAATTAATAATGCATCCCAGGGTTAATTTGTCCCTTTTTGCTTAAGCATAAAAACCATGAAAATGGGAGTGTATATCAAAGAGCTCTGTTTACTTCTTCACTTCTCAAAATACAGAGAGAGGTAGGAAAAAGGGGGTACAGTATACCACCAACAACTAAAATACATGATTTACTTCTTCTGACTATACTTCTCAAACCTCCCATAACTCTAGGTACTAAGACCAGATCTGAACTCAGCTTTCCAAAGATGAACTTGTTTTAAGTTATTTACAGGCATAATAGTTTGTAACAAATATTCAAATTGATAACACTTGACATTTGAAGTTGCTAGTTAATTCATCCTGTTTCATAAATGGAAGAATTTCTCTCTGAGAATATTTAACTTTAGTAAAACATAAATTTCATGGTTTAATGTACAGGATGATGCAAAATCACTAAAAGTCATTGATTAAAGTATGTATTAATTGGATATGCTTTTAGATGAGATGTTGCTAAATGTATCACATTGACTTTAAATCACTGAAATCATTAACAAGCTAAGGAATGACTTATTTTGTAACGTGTGGTTGTGAACATGGTGGCTTATAGCAGTTCTTGAAGCTTCACAAAGGTTTCAGATTAGGACATGAATTAATATTTTACCTATTTGAACATAGAGTATGCTAGCACTATTTCACCTGTGGAGTTTTTGACTGCACTGAAAAATAGCATAACTACAAAAAAATACAGCCTATGAGGAAAATTTATTTTTGAGCTTAAGGTATTTCTTTTTTAATTCCCTAATTCTTCTGTAAGTCTAATCCTTATAATAGTTCTTAGCACTCTCATATTGAGTTTAATCCACCACTATCAACAGGAATTAAACAAATATTATTCTGGCATCACACAAAAAATTGCTTTGGTGTGAAAAAAATGTCTGAGATTAGCATTGCATAGGCAAAAGGGATTGACAAGCCACTTAGGTCGTTTTAGGATAAATGGACAACACTGGATTTTCAGTCTATTTTCTTTCAAATACATATAAATACCTGAAAATTCACGAAGAGAATCTTATTCTGTAGCTCATGCCAGAAACTTAGCATTTTCCTAGCAGTGAATTTGTGCTATTCTCTGTCACTGGAGAAGTTGTTAGGAAAGGTTAAAAGGATTTGTCCGGGTAAATCTATGGGCTAGAAGTTTTTCTAAAAGAGTAATAGCATTTACCAGAAACTATGTTAAAACTGAGTTATCTGAATGTGTCCCCTATTTGCAGATCAAAAGAAAAAAAATGAAAATGGATAATAATATTTAAACCACTTAACCTTGTCAAATATAAATAATTTATTAGATTCTAACAAAAATAAGGAGTATGTAATAAATGAGGATATACTCATTGTATAACATTCAGCTTACAATAGTGAGTAACTAAAATAAATTGAAAGCACATTACCATATTTATCCTTATGGTAACAGAACTATTCAGACAACTGTCACCCTGTGGAGGAACAATATGCATACAAGATGATGTCTTCTTTGCAGATGATTGAATTAATGGTCACATTATATAGGAATGAAATTATAATAGAAAAGTTTCCCTACTTTTTTTGTACTATTCCAGTGGCCTCTTTAAATTACTTAAGTCAACACTGATATATATATATATATATATATATATATATATATATATATATATATGTGTGTGTGTGTGTGTGTGTGTGTGTGTATGATATAGAGATGTGTGTGTGTTGAGAGACAGAGAGACAAATATCCCAAGTATTTGTATGTTTCTGTGTATGTATGTGTGTGAGAGAAAGGAGAGAGAGAGAGAGAGAGAGAGAGAGAGATTGAAACATAGAATTTACTTAAGCACCTGCGAGTGTGCCGATTTGTTTGTGTTTGTTTGTTTGAGGGGAGGAAAGAGGCACAGCTTGCCACAGTTTGAGTATTGGCATTTTTTTCTGACTACTAAGACAATAATTATCATATAAGAGGCATGTGAGGTAAACATCTCCAACCCATTCTCTAACATTTCACTGTAGTGCAAGAGTTCCCAGCCATGCTCAAGAGTGATGTTACTACCCAATGAGAAGGAACAAAGTCCTGCTTCCTCAGACTCGCTTCCACTCACTCACGTGTGCTCAATTCCACTGAATGTCTCAACCAAAGGAGTTTTATCATCTATCACACACCTTCCCTTCCCAGTTTTACATTCTTAGATAGAATCTGCTGTACTTGCAGGAGTGTATTGCTTAACAATAGAGAGATAGTGTAAGGAATGCATTATTGAATAATTTCCAATTGTGTGAGTTCATGCTTATAAACAAAGCTAGATTGCTTATTCTTCTATACCTTTAGATTATTTGGTATCTGAATTTCGTATAGTCAATTTCTATAAACCCTGCGATGAACGTAATTATAAGATGCTAAATTAGGTCTAAGGCGATATAATGAGGGCATGCTTAACAATTCTGTATGGGGCTAGTGCTGATATTGCATAGTTATTCTGCTAAACAGTAATTGCATTTTAGATTTCCACCTGAATTGGTGATGAAACGTATGCTTCAATAAATGCTGAACAAGCAAAAATAATGGTTTGATATAATTATGATGTGCCATATCTAATTTTGATAATATGTTTTCTATGCTGCTGGCAGCAATGCAGATTTGAATCCACCACCATTAGCAAATCATACCCTGATATGACTTCACACTGACTGTGACATCACTAACTGCAAAAATATTGAATTTATAATATAATCTTATGGTACTGCACAACGTAGTATATTAGACATTGATTAAAACATTTTACATAGGACATGACTATATTTATAAAATATATATCCCTATTAGGAGGTTAGCTTTACTGTAGTGATGAATTCAGTAGTTTTCATCTGTCATGGTCAGTCACATAAAAATAATTTTTAAATACATTAGAGGCTATTGCTATTTTGTTTCTGGAGATTTTAAAATGCTATCTACTCTAATATCATTGTAATAATGCAGACAGATTTGGGATATTGATTCATAAAATGTTGAATCATAAATCCGTTCCCTTATGGATAGCTTTCATATTACAAGGAAGATGCTGTTCAGGTAACTGAGGGAGAGAAAGCCATCAATGGTTATAGGCAGCATTGGATAATCCATGCATCAAGACCATCCTGTCAGGCAAGAGGTATTCATTAATGAAATAGTGCAATGACTATCATGAAGTAACCATCCACTTTCTGATTAAATTTGAGGTCTGATCCACAGAAAGGAATTAATTCATGTATTATATAGGAAGGCTGGCCAAAGTCCTATGGCTGGAGAGGTGATTGGAATGGGGCAAAGGGTATTGCTTAGTTAAAGGGACATTTGGTCAAACTGCCCTCTAAGTATTTAAGTTTTCCATATAGGAAAATGGAATATTCCACATAGGTATGGGGGTTATTCTCAACATTGGTAATAGAAACTTCTTTTTATATCTTGCATCAGTCAAACTGAAGTTGTATAACTGGTTAAAGTTTTGAAAATGAATTGCATAGTGTTCAGCCCTAAATAGGACATCTTCCCTGGTTCATGTTCTAATGAGTGGTCCTACAGCCATGAAATATGTAATTAGACTTAGTGGATTATTAAGGAAGAGAATTTATATGGAAGGACACTGAAGGAGCTAGAGGGAAGGATTGGGGTCTGGAGATATTCATATTTCATGGCACATACATATGAAACTGTCAAGTATTAAAGTTATGTAAATGTTAAGAGAAACTTCATGTGACAATATTGTACCATGTACAGAACAAAAAGTTCAGAATCCTGAAATTAAAGAAGTATAAATATGAACAAACTAATAATAAATATTCACTATATTAAACTGAACATAATAGATATTTCTAAACATATAAACATTAATAATATCATTTACAGTGAATATATATCAGTATATTCCATTATTTACTAGATATAGTACAAGCTATATCTAGCAGAGCAGCACAAATAATATGCATTGAGTTTTGTTATACTGCATATGACCTGATAGTCTTGTTATTATTTTTTTCCATTAAAATCCACTTAATACTTTACAATTATGTCTCTGAAACTTTGTGAAGGCTTTCATTCATTTCTTCAGTTTCTTACGCTAAAATTCAATCTCTTAATCATATTTTCTATGCCACTGCCTGGGATTAAAGTATTATATTAAACTTCTTAAGTTGTCCTTTGAGTGTTTTTTCCTTTGAGCTTTTAACCTCTTTCATCTTCTTCCTCAAATAAGATTTTTAGAGATTGATTGACAACTGGTAGTTTAAAAGTCAATTACAAAACTTTTGCAGTGATACTGTGTCTCTATTGTTGTAAAATTGCATATATTCTCAAGTTCATCAATATTTTTTATTTGAAACTGTCCCAAACAATTTTCCTTTAAATGTACTACATCTTTGGCATAAAGAAAACTACATATATTTTATTGGTTATTTTATTTATTTACATTTCAAATGCTTTCCTCTTTCCCAGTTTCCCCTCTGTAACCCCCATCCCATTCTCCCTTGCCCTGTCTCTATGAGGGTGCTCCTCCACCCATCCACCCACTCACAACTCACCAACCTACCATTCCCCTATACTGGGGTATCAAGCTTCCACAGTACCAAGGGCCTCCTCTCCTATTGACGCCAGATAAAGCTACTACATATACAGCTGCATATGCAACTGGAGTCATGGGTCCCTCAGTTTGTACAATTTGCTTGATGGCTTAGTCCCTGGGAGCTCTAGAGGATCCCTTTAATTGATGTTGTAAAAATGATCCAGCTCAAGAGGAGGTCCCAGACCTGACATTATTATTGAGGATATGGAGCATTCACCAAAGGTACCTATCCCAACTTCCCTCTGAAAGACCCAACAAACAGCTGAAAGTCAGATGCAGACATTTGTACAGAACTAATGGACAGAAGCTGCTGACTCCTGTGGTTGTATTGGATGAAAGCTTGAAGAAGCTCAGGAGGAGGGAAACCCTGTAGGAGGACCAGCAGTCTCAATTAACCTGGACCTCTGAGATCTCTCAGACACTGGATAACCAACCAGGCAGCATACACCTGCTGATATGAGGCCCCAACACATATACAGAAGAGGACTCTCAGGTGTGGTTTTAATCAGAGAAGATGCACCTAACCCTCAAGAGACTGGAGGCTCCAGTGAGTTTAGAGATGTGGTGGGATGGTGGTGAGGAATCAGGGGTTACAGGGGTGGGGACATCCTTGGAGACAGGAGGTTGGGGGGGCAGGGAGGAGGTACAGGGTGTGGAACCTGGGAGGGAATAAAATCTGGAGTTTAAAGTAAGTAAGTAAGTAAGTAAGTAAGTAAGTAAATAATAAAATAACATATTCTTTAGTTAAAAAAAGTAAAATAGAACTTGAAAAATGGTCAAATAAATAATGGTGTTTAAATATTGGTCATAAAGGTTAATGACAAATGCTCTTTAGTATATGGAGAGAAGTAAGCCTTGTACATCGTCATGTAACATCTATATGCATGCCATCAAATTCTTCAGTAGACATGATTGCTACATCCACACAGATATACACATTAAATATAAATGTGAAAAATAAAATTATTTTAATTAAATTGTGTGAGAAAGTACAGATTAGTACATAATTCTCAGTTTGCACTATTGACAACAAATATATAATTCTAAAAATAGTCCTATATATTCTACTAAACAATTTTTTAAATTATTTCTGTTTTATTTTACTTATTATAAATGTGTTCATTTGTGGACATGTTAAACTAAAATATAGAAAATCTTAGTTATTAATACATGTATATCATCAAAATAATTATACATAAAATGTTATATGGATGCAGTTGCACAAGTAATAAATTTATTTAAAAATATAAGTATATTTCTTAAGTTTGTGCATTTCTTAGAAACTAGATTAAAGGTCATCAAGATTTTAACATGGCTGTTTAGGAAAAGTAGTGTTTATCACAATAGTTATGCATTCTTGTGTTGTCAACTGTAGGTTTCAAATTACAATACATTCATCTCTCCTATCTTTTATTTGATACCAAATCTAGCTCTGTAAACCATTCTCATTTTTTACTATTGATACTCGTGAATAAGCCTCAGATTCTTGAATATTGTGAACATAGGTAGCTATTGCTGCTAGTGTTCTTGGTCCATATATAAGTGTAAAGATTATATAATTTACAAAAAAATTATTATTATTGCATTGTTTAGAAAATTAAGCTTAATTATCTCATATTAGATAAAGTTGCCAAAGATGGTCTTTAGAACAAAGTGGTTTTAAAATAATACACAGAGCTGGTCATACATTAACTTCAAAGCTATAATTTTATATATACACCCAAACACAAGAATATATATAAAACAAACATAATCAAGAAAAACTGGAGAATAATATAAGCATGGCTGTGCCACATGTCCATTTAATGTGGTTATGAGGATCAAAATAATATGGTTGTAGTCACGTTCTATGGATGGTACAACTTATTCTACCATGTTAAATGATAATTATTGATAGGAAAAGTAGTGCTGAGGGGACTAGGTTGTGTCTTATTACAACAATTGCATTTTAAGAAAAACTTGCTAATAGTACTGTATTCATATCTTGATGTTATTTAATGCATATTGTTATTTTGTAACATGCATATTTATTTCAAAGATGCAAAGGCATACTTCTGTGTAAAAGTTCATTTCAACATTGTGAGAACAGAAACAAACATTACTTTGAAAGATTAAATGTATTAAAGAGAAAACGTGAAAGTTTTGCCTATGGCAAACTTGTGCTTTGGAATTGAGGATTAATTAGAAATGCATTTAACCTTTATTAGAATTGACAGGTATTGAGCTCTGTTGATAAAGCAACTGCCTAATATGTACGAAGCACATTCTTCATCGCCAGCAGTACATAAAATGGGCTTGTGTCACATGTCTGTAACCTTAGCAGTTGAAGATCGGTCTCAGTTCATATGGAAGCCAGCATATGGTAGACTACCTTAAAGCACACACACACACACACACATACACACACACACACACACACACTCATAATTCATATCAGCAATATAAATAATATAAGCATATAAGTAATTCATATATACTTAAGTATGAAACTTAATACATATTTATATACGTATAAAGGGCATATAATAGTAAGTTTGTAAGAATTTTAATCACATCCCATAACAGAAATTGCTGTTTCAAGTGGTATAATACATAGTAAAGATTTATATTATTTTCTGCTCTACCAAAAGTGTCACGAATTTACTCACATATAAACATTTTAATAGAAATTAATAAGACATTTATTTATTCCACCATTCACTATAATGTATTTCCATCAATATAGTGCCTGATACTGAGTTAGGAAAAATATCTGTAAATGGTAAAAGAAAGATTAAAAGATTTTGCAGCAAAACAATAAACCAATACATTTAACAAATTGTAAGACATTTCAGCCACCCAACCCTAAAATTGTGATCTGCAATTTTGTGTGTATAAATCTTCCGACAGAAGATTCCCACAACTTTTGTGAGAAATGCTCAAGGTTTTCACAAAGAAATAGGCAATATTATTTATATTCTAATGAAAAAAAAGTCTCACTATGTCAATTCAGGTGAAATCTCAGGAATTTTAATGCTTTGAAGGTAACTAATTTTGAGTTGCAAATACAGAGCTTAGTGAAAAAAGTTTGTCTATTCCAAGTTGTATCTCTTTCAACCCGTGACAAAAATTTGAAAACCGCCCTCTGGTGACGTCTGAGGACTTCCTCTGCACCATCTGTGCTTTTGAATGTCAGCACTATAAGTGTCTGATACTGAGAACAAGCTCCACAGAGCTCACAGAAATAGGACTAGGAACTTATATCAGATTCAGCCCACTGCTCGCATAGATGGTAAAAGAAACAGACTTTTACCATGAAAATGATCTTCCTCAGAGACTGTTAGACACTCATGGGATCCTAGGAATTTATGGGCAAAGTATTAAAATGTTTTGAAGAACATATATTTAGCAAATCAAAACACAATCATTAACTTAATCTTCCATACTTAACCTACATTTAAAAATTGAGTAGTAAAAAAATTTACAGAACTATATTGTCTAATTAGTCTTGAGAAAATAGCTAATAAATAAGACAAAAAGTATGAAATTGAATGTTATTTTCTTCTATTAGAATTCTAAATCATTCTGCAGTCAAATTTTGAAATATAATCCAGTTAAATCGAATTTGAAGTTCTAAATAAATGTGCATGAACATATTTTTTGAAGTTGCCTAAATATTTTAAAATAAATATTTTCACACACATACATGCATGCACACACACACGAGCACACATTCACTTGTGCACACACACACACACAAACACACACACACACAAACACACACACACACACACACACACACACACACACAGGCATGTCAGATAATAAGTACACAGATATGTCTTCCAGTCACAATGGTGGAAGTAATTCTGATGCTAGTTTATAATGTTACCTTCTAGTTTCTCAGAATTCCTGCAGATTTGCTGTGTTGTAAATTAGCTAAGAGTATATAAAAATAAATGGAATATCTTACTCATCATAGAGAAACTGTCACTTACTAAAATATTAGTGAACTTTGAGAATAAAATTTACATTAAATAAACCACCCACTAATGAACAACACTGCCTAACTACCTTATTATAAGTTATGTAGCCAGTACAATGAAACCGAAAGAAAAATAACGAATGGCAGGGATGGGGAAAGGGACTGTTGGGACTCACTGTTCAATGGGTGAAAAATTGTACTCAGGTTTGATTAATATGTAGACATCTGTAAATCTTAATATTTTCAGCATACAGAATTTGACAAAAGATAGATTTCTTTATGTGATTTCTTACCATAATGAAAAGGAGAAACCTCATGTTTATTTTTGAGAAGAGTTAAACTGTTTTCATGTTAAACTCCTGAATGGTGAGAATGTAACACTTCAGTCAGCTGCAGAGAAAGCAGCTGTGCTCTCTCAAGGGTCATTGAATTTACTAGAGTTTACTCCTTTAAAATTTATTAACTACGAGTAATAAGTATTTGTGTGTGTGTCCTCATAAGCATTCTTGTTCCTGCAAGTGTTTGTGCATATATGCATTGTGTGTACATGTGCATGCATTTGTGTATTTGCATGTGTGCTTGCATGCATGCATGTGCATGTGGGCATGTCTGTTCATATGTGAATGAATGTGGGCTTCTGTGCTTGCATGTGTGCCTGTGTCCCTGTGTGTGTTTTTGCATGTGTATGCATGTGCTATGTGTGTATACATGTGCATGTGTATGTGTGTGTGTGCATATGTGGTGCTCATATGTGTGGTGTGGTGTGATATACAACCTCAAAGGTTTTCTGTTTGTATTCCTTAATAGCATTTGCTATTTTAATAGCTATGAACTGCAAATTAAATCTTGGGGGTAATATTTCTTCTTAAAAAATAAGAATATTCTGAAGTTAATTGCTAAATTTACAACTTACGAGAAAAAATATTGGTTCTGAAATAAGTTTTCTACCTATGTGACTGTGTTTAGTACATGTGTATCTATGAGGGTTTATGCAAAAATATTTTCACTACAGCATATATACTTAAAGCATAGAAGGTTGACTATTTCTCCTCACTTGCATATTATATTAACATGTTTATGTTAATATAAATATGTATATTTATATTAACATATTTATGTTAAATATGATTATTTAAGTTCAATGTCATGATTATCTACTTATAAACTTATAATTTCTCTAGATGTAATTTTCAAAAATCATTATTTTTCTAGAAAATATTTATTTATTTCATTGTTGAAGAGAAGTTACACAATGATCAATACTTTTTATTTTAAAAATAATTCTGATATTTACCTGCCAGTAATAGTCAAGAACTATGGAATCTTAAGTACAAGAACAAAATTGCATTAAAATAATTTTATGGCTATATAGCCAAACATTTGTTATTATCAAATTTTGAACAAATGTATATATATTGATGGTCAATTTCTCCAAGTTTTTAAGTAATAGAGATTTTAAAATTAATTAAGTGATTTGTCCTGGATGTGCATTCCACCACCAAAACTTCCTTCATGTCTGTAAAATATAGGTCAAGTAAAATTCACTGTGATTATTGACGTGATGTATGTTTTATACAAAAGCATTGACATTGTTATTTATTATATGTTCAATAAGGAAGAATATAATTAGAGTTCATGAAATCTCAGATACAATAATAGACAATTAGAAATATGAATGCATGTGTCTATATTACAGGGACCCATGTGGATTCTAAGGATATAGTCTATACAAAATATTTGTGTTATTTTTAGAAATAGTATTTGTAATTAAATCATCATTAGACAAAATGAATGGGCTCAGATTTATTACGAAAGAGGAGAGGAAGGGACAGCTCCCAACACACTAATGGGAACAAATTAAGCATTCAATGATGTTTTTCTGACTCAGTCAATGGAAATTTGTAACTAATTGTGTGAGGCCTGTAAACACAAGAAAACCCTGGAGCTGTACAGGTGGCTCAACAGATAAAAGTGCTGGCTGCTCTTCCAGAATAGCAGGAATCAGTTCTGTGTACCCAAGGGGCAGCTCATTATTGTCTGTAACTCCAGTTCCAAAGGGATCCAATGCCTCACTGGGCACAGAAAGCACATAGTCCATAGATGTACATATAGTATACAGACAAAACACCCATATTCAAAGAAATACATTATTTACATTTTGAAAAAATGCAAAGAGGGCCCAACAAGTTTTAATGCACAGAGATTGATCACCTACCTGAATCAATGGCCATGAGAATCATGAACAGGAATAAACAGTGAAATGGCATAATTGATCACACGCAGATGAAACTGGTCAGGAGACTGCATGCAAGAAAAGGGAAGAATGTACCCTTCTTAAATGTTGTTTCATGGGCAGCCATCTTTCATGGGAATATTTTGTGAAGAGTATCATTAAATTCTTCCCTAGCATTTTGCCCAAGTATGTTGAATTATCTCTGAAAATTTAAATGATATAACTTTACAATAGTTATTGTAAAGTGTTTGTTACTTTAAATTTATTTTAAAAGTTATTGTGAAGTTATGAATCATTGTTTGATAGGGATGAAATGAGACTAAATTTTATTCATACTATAAATTTATTTTCCAAGTTATTTTAACCTATGTGTAGGTTTTTGTAGTGTAGCTATTAAATATATGAAAAATAGCACCTATTATCTCTATGTTTTACTTCCAGAAGGTTATACCATTGTTGGTCTGCCATTTACTGACCAATGTGTTTTATTGCCATCAAGAATAACCAAGCTCTACATATGCATAGAGCTTTCATATATTCATATCCTGCAAGTCATTTTTCACTTTTGACAGTCCCATATTCCTTCCAAATCCATTATTATACTGCTTTATGTTCTTGAGACCATGGTAGGGTACATTTTAATATCTCTGTGGAGACTGTATTTCGAGTACCATTTTATAATGTCTGACTACACTTTCACTTGATAAACTTTCATTCTGAATTTCTAATATTATAGACAGGCGCTTACAAATGTTCCTTTTTATAGATTAACTTAATTTTATGAATTGACTGAAATATACATAGGTCTGGAAATGAACAAATAGTTAATGTACAAATGAATCCCCAATATTTTATTATCTTAATGAAGGAAAATGGATAAAAATGTATGTTCAAATCTTCTTTCATGTTCTTTAAGCAAATGTTATGTCTGTGTTTGCTCATACATTTAGGAAGTTGTCTTTTTATAGTATTTGGTAGTTTTTATTCTGTCTACTACAGTGAGAACTTATTATTGTGTTTATGAGATCTATTCAAATATTTATGTTTTACTAATGGCTGTTTATCTTGTTTGAAGATTTCATCTAATTCATAACAACATCCTTAGACAATATTTTCCATTTGAGTTATCATATTAATATTTTTTCTATTACAAATAAAAGTCTATAATGTATAATGTTATAAAATAAAGAATTTCTTCTCAGTTCTAAAACACTTTTAAAATTCTGAGATTATGTGAGAAAGTGATGTATTTTGAAAGTCATATTTTATCTCTTTATAGCTTGACACAATTTCACCACAAAGTTCTTGGTTCTACAACTTGCTGTATACATATGGATAGCCTCAGACTTACTCCTGCCTTCCATTTTTTGGGATTAGATGCATTTATCTCCATAACTCACTACTATTTTCTCTATAACAGTTGGTAATACTTGTTTTATATTAGAGTTTCTTTGCATATAGGAATTAAATATTTTAATATATATTTAATGGGTATTTATAAATATAATAAATACAATTAATGTTTATTATATAATATTGTGTATGACATTACAATGAGCTGAAAAATATACGTATGTATTGCATATGTGTATATATAAGTATATATACCTATATATGTATGTGCAGATGCATGTTAAATTACTCATATTTTTTATATCAATTACAGATGCATGTCATATTACTGATGAAATTTCTGCATGACTCTCTTTGGGCTGTTTTACATTATTTTGGAAACTCCTGGCCTACAAAAATTAACTTTTTTTTCTTTTTTCTTTTTTTATTCTCTTTTTTTTCTTTTATTGGATATTTTCTTTATTTACATCTCAAATATTGTCTTCTTTCCAGGTCTCCCCTCTGGGAACCTCCATCCCCTTCCCCTTCCCCAACTTCTATGAAGGAATTCCTCCAACCACCCATCCACTCCTACCTTCCTGTCCTGGCATTTCCCTGCATTAGGGCATCGAACCCCCTCAGGCCAAAGGAATGCTCTTTCCACTGATGTCCAACAAGGCCATCCTCTGCCACATATGGGGCCTGAGCCATGGGTTGCTGCATGTGTATTCTTTGGTTGGTGATCCAGTCCCAGGGAGCTCCGGGGGGGGTATGGCCTGTTGACACTGTTGCTCCCCGCAATGGGACTGCAAATCCCCTCATCTACTTCAGGGACCTCACAATCAGTCCAATGGTTGAGTGTAAGCATCTGCTTCTGTGTTTGTCAGACTCTAACAGAGCTGCTCAGGAGAAAGCCATATCAGGCTCCCATCAACAAGCACTTCCCAGTATACACAATAGCTTCCAGGTTTGACAACTGTATAAAGTATGTATCCCAGGGTGGAGAAGTATCTGGATGGCCTTTCCTTCAGTAACTGCTCCACACTTTGTCTCCATTTTTTCTTCTATGAGTATTTTATTCGCCTTCTAAAAACACTGAAACATCCACATTTTGGTTTTCCTTCTTCGTGGGCTTCATGTGGTCTGTGAATTGCATCTTTGCTATTCCAAGCTTTGGGGCTAATAACCACTTATTAGTGAGAGCATATCATGTGTGTTCTTTTGTGACTGGGTTACCTCAATCAGGATGATATTTTCAATTCCCACTCATTTTCCTCTGAATTTCATGAAGTCATTGTTTTTAATTGCTGAGTAGTATTCCATTGTGTAAATGTACCATATTTTCTGTATCCATTCTTCTGTTGAGGAACAAATGGGTGGTTTACAGCTTCTGGCTATTATAAGTAAGGCTGCTATGAACATAGATGAACATGTATCCTTGTTAGATGTTGGAGCATCTTTTGAGTAAATGTCCAGGAGTGGAATAGCTGTGTCCTACGGTAGTGCTATGTCCAATATTCTGAGAAATGGCCAGACTGATTTCCAAAGTGTTTGTACCAGCTTACAATCCCACCAGCAATGGGGGAGTGTTCCTCTTTCTCCACATCCTCCCAACATCTGCTGTCCTCCAAGTTTTTGATCTTAGCAATTATGACTGGTGTGAGGTAGAATCTCAGTGTGTTTTGATTTGCATTTCCTTGAAGATTAAGGGTATAGAACATTTCTTCAGGTGCTTCTTGGCCATTCAAGTTTCATCAGTTGAGAATTTTCTGTTTAGCTCGGTTCCCCATTTTTAAAAGGCTTATTTGATTCTCTGGATTCTAACTTCTGGAATTTTTTGTATAGATTAGGTATTAGGCCTTCTATCAGATATAGAATTGGGAAATATCTTTTTCCAATCTGTTAATTGCTGTTTTGTCCTATTTAATGTGTTCTTTGCCATACAGAAGCTTTACAATTTTATGAGTTCTTGATCTCAAGTCTTTTCAATTGATCTTCTTGCCTGTCTCTGTAAAAATGCCATTCAATTTTTATCACTGTTGTTCTGTCATACAGCTTGAGGTCAGGGATGTTGATTCCCCAAGAATTTCTTTTATTATTGAGAATAGTTTTCACTATCCTGGGCTTTTAGTGAATCCAAATGTATTCACAATTCTCTCTATCTAACTCTGAAGAATTGAGTTGGGATTTTGATGAGGATTGCATTGAATCTCTAGATTGCTTTTGGCAGGATGGCTATTGTTACTGTATTAATCTTGCCAATCTATGAGCATGGGTGATCTTGCCACCTTCTGAGGCCTTCTTTGATTTCATTCTTCAGAGACTTGTAGTTCTTATTGTATAGATCTTTCACTTGTTTGATTACAGTCAGACCAAGATATTTTATATTGTTTGTGACAATTATGAAGGTTGTCATTTCCTTATTTTCTTCCTCAGCTTGTTTATCCTTTGAGCATAGGAAGACTACTGATTTGTTTGACTTAATTTTATATCCAGCCACTTTGCTGAAGTTATTTATCAGCTGTAGGAACTCTCTGGTGGAATTTTTGGCATCACTTAAGTATACTATCATTATCATCTACAAATAGTAATATTTTACTTCTTCCTTTCCAATTTATATTACCTTGACCTCCTGTTGTTGTCTTATTACTCTAGCTAGAACTTCAAGTACTATATTGTATAGATAGGGAGAGTGTGCACAGCCTTGTCTAATCCCTGTTTTTAGTGGGATTGCTTCAATTGTCTCTCTATTTAGTTTGATGTTGGCTACTGGTTTGCTGTATATTGCTGTACTAGCAGGTTTTGAGTATCAAATCGTACACAAGTTGAAGGTATCACAGAGCAAGGAGTTTCAGTTGAGGAAATGCCTCCATGAGATATATCTGTAAGGAATTTTCTCAATTAGTGATCAAGGTGGGGAGGGCCCATTGTAGGTGGTACCATCCCTGGGCTGGTAGTCTTGGGTTTTTTTCTATAAGAAAGCAAGAAAGCAAGTCAGGGGAAGCAAGCAAGCAACATCCCTCCATGGCCTCTAGGTCAGCTTCTGCTTCCTGACCTGCTTGAGTTCCAGGCCTGACTTCCTTTGGAGATAAACAGCTGTGTGGAACTGTAGGCTGAATAAACCCTTTCCTCCCCAACTTGCCTCTTGATCATGATGTTTGTGCAGGAATAGAAACCCTGACTAAGAAAATTGTTTATATATGGGCTTTGAATTCCAGATCTTTCAAAGTCTTTTACCATGAAGAGATGTGGAATATTGACAGGTGATTTTTCAGCATCTAATGAAATGATCATATCAGTTTTTTTTCTTTGAGTTTACTTATATAATGAATAACATTGTTGTATTTCCATATATTAAACTATCCCATATCCCTGGGATAAAGCCTACTTGATCATGGTGAATGTTCATTTTGATGTGTTCTTAGATTCATTTGGCAAGAATTTTATTGAGCATTTTTGCATCGATATTCATAGGGGAAATTGGTCTGAAGTTCACTTTCTTTGTTGGATCTTTGTGTGGTTATGTTATCAGCATAATTGTGGCTTCATAGAATGAATTGGGTACTGTTTCTTCTGATTCAATTTTGTGAAATAATTTAAAGGGTATTGATATTAGGTCTTTGAAGGTCTGATAGAATTCTATATTAAACTTATCTGATCTTGGGCTTTTATTGGTTGAGAGACAGTTAATGACTGCTTCTACTTCTTTAGGGGTTATGGGACTATTTAGATGTTTTATCTGGTGCCGATTTAACTTTGGAATTTGGTATCTATCTAAAAAATTGTACATTTCATTAAGACTTTCCAGTTTTGTTGAATATTGGCTTATTAGGAGGATCTGATGACTTTTTGAATTTCCTCAGTTTCTGTTGTTATATCTCCCTTTTCATTTCTGATTGTGTTAATTTTGATACTATCTCTATGCCCTCTGGTTAGTCTGGCTAAGTGTTTATCTATCTTGTTGATTTTCTCAAAGAAGCAGCTCCTAGTTTTGTTTATTCTTTGTACACTTCTATTTGTTCCTACTTGGTTCATTTCAGCCCCGGGTTTGATAATTGCCTGCTGTCTACTCCTCTTGGGTGTATTTACTTCTTTTTATTCTAGAGCTTTTAGATTTGCTGTTAAGCTGTTACTGTGTGCTCTCCAATTTCTTTTGGAGGTACTCAGAACTATGAGTTTACCTCTTAGCACTGCTTTCATTGTGTCCGATAAGTGTGGGTTTATTGTGCCTTCATTTACACTACATTCTAAAAAGTCTTTTAATTTCCTTTTTTTTAAATGTCTTCCTTGACTAAGATATCATTGAGTAGAGTGTTGTTCAGCTTCCATGTGTATGGACTTTCTGTTGTTTTTCTGGCTATTGAAGACCAGCCTTATTCCGTGGTGATCTGATAGGAGGCATGGGATTATTTCAATATTCGTATATCTGTTTTGTTATGGATCATACGGTCAGTTTTGGAGAAAGTACTTCAATGTGCTGAGAAGAATGCATATTCTTTTGTTTTAGGATAAAATGTTTTTTACATATCTGTTTTATCCATTTGCTCCATAACTTCTGTTAGTTCCACTGTGTCTCTGTTTAGTTTCTGTTTCCATGATCTGTCCATTGATGAGAGTGGAGTGTTGAAGTCTGCCACTATTATTGTGTGTCTTGCAATATGTACTTTGTGGTTTTGATTCTTTTACGAATGAGGGTGCCCATACATTTGGAGCTCAGATGTTCAGAATTGAAAGTTCTTGGTAGATTTTTCCTTTGATGAGTATGAAGTGTCCTTCCTTATATTTTTTGATATCTTTTGGTTGAAAGTCCAACTTTTTTGATATAAAAATTGCTACTCCAGATTGTCTCTTAGGACCATTTGCTTGGAAAATTGTTTCCCAGAGCATTCTTTGAGGTAGTGTTTCTCTTTGACACTGAGTTGTATTTCCTGTATGCTGCAAAATGCTGGGTCCTGTTTACATATCCAGTCTATTAATCTATGTCTTTTTATTAGGGAATTAAGTCCGTTGATATTAAGATATATTAAGGAATAGTGATTGTTGCTTTCTGTTATTTTTGATGTTATTTTTATGTTTGAGTGGCTATCTTCTTTAGGCTTTGTTGAAAGAAGATTCCTTTCTTGCTTTTTCTAGTGTGTTTTTTCCCATTGTGTTGGAGTTTTCCATATATATCTTTTGTAGGGCTATTTTTGTGGAAAGATATTGTGTAAATTTAGTTTCTCCATCTATGGTAATGGAGAGCTTTGTTGGGTATTGTACTGGTTAGTTTTATGTGTCAACTTGGCTCAGGCTAGAGTAATAATAGGAAAAGGAGCTTCGGTTGGGGAAGTGCCTCCATGAGATGCAGCTGTGGGGCATTTTCTCAATTAGTGATCAAGGGGGGAGGGCCCCTTGTGGGTGGTACCATCTCTGGGCTGGTATTCTTGGGTTCTATAAGAGAGCAGACTGAACAAGCCAGGGGAAGCAAGCCAGTAAGGAACATCCCTCCATGGCCTCTGCATCAGCGCCTGCTTCCTGACCTGCTTGAGTTCCAGTCCTGACTTCCTTTGGTAATGAACAGCTGTGTGGAAGTTTAAGCTGAATAAACCCTTTCCTCCCCAACTTGCTTCTTGGTCATGATGTTTGTGCAGGAATAGAAACCCTGACTAAGACAGGTATAGTAGCCTATGCTGGCATTTGTATTCTCTTAGGAGCTCTATGACATCTGCCTAGGATCTTCTACCTATCATAATCTCTGTTGTAATTCTGGTAGGTCTGCCATTATATGCTACTTGACCTTCTTCCCTTACTGCCTTTAATATTCTTTCTTTGTTTTGTACTTTTGGTGTTTTGACTATTATGTGACAGGAGGAATTTCTTTTCTGGTCCGAACTATTTGGAGTTCTAAAGGCTTCTTGTATGTTTATGGGCATATATCTAACTATATATTGTGGATGCTGAAGTATTATTACTTCTGTACATTTATTTTGTGAACTTGGTCATTGTTTATTTATTTACATCCCAAGTGCTGCCCCGTCTGCCCTCACAGAGTTCTTCTTCCTGTCCTCCTTTCGTCCTCCCATAAGAGGGCAAACCCCTCAATGTTACATTATGTCTCTGCGGGATTAGGCACACCCTTTCCCACTGAGGTTAGACATGGCAATCTTCTGCTACATATGTACTGGGCGTCTAATACCTGAATGTTCTTTGGTTGGTAGCTCAGTCCCTGGAAGCTCCCAAGGTTCCAGATTAGTTGACACTGTTGGTCTTCCTGTGGGGTTGCCGCTGCTTCATGGCATTCAATCATTCCCTCAACATTTCAGTAGTGGTACTTGTCTTATGTCCAGTGTTTGGATTTGGGTATCTGCATCTTTTTCAGTCAACTGCCAAGTATGTCTCTCAGAAGACAGCTATGTTAGACTCTTGTCTGCAAGCATAACATAGCAACACTAATAGTGTCAGGGATTGGTGCCTGCCTACAGGAGGGGTCTCAAGTTGGTCCAGTCACTAATTGTCCATTGTTTCATTTTTTGCTTCATTTACTATCTGTATTTCTTTTGACAGGACAAATTTTGTGCCAAAATGTTTTTGGGTGGGATGGTGTCCTTACCAGCCACTGGGGCTTCTGCCTGGCTACTAGTAGTGGTCTCTTTAGGTTACATATCCCCACTATTGATCATTTTGGCAAAGGTCACCTGCATTGACCCTTGTAAGCCTCTGTCCTCCTAAATCTCTAGGATTTCCTAGAGAATCTCCCCACTCTGAGTCCTGCCAGCTGCATATTTTCAGTCCACCTATCCGTTCCCTTCACTCTCCCCTCTTTCCTCTCCTACTCATCTGCCCTGCCACCCTCTACCTACCATGAGCATTTTGTTCCCCCTTCTAAATATGATTCAAGCATCCTCACGTGGGCCATCCCACTTGTTTAACTTCTATAGTGAGGGTAGTGTGTAATTTTTGGTGAATATCTACTTATCCATGTGTACTAACCATGTATGTCCTTTTGGGACTAGTTACCTCACTCAGGATGGTATTTTCTAGTTCCATCCTGCAAAATTCATGATGTCCTTGCTTTTAACAGCTGAATAGTATTCCATTATCTAAATGAACCACATTTTCTGCATTCTTTCTTCAGTTATAGGTCATTGAGTTGCTTACAGCTTCTGAATATTAGGAATAAAGCTGATGTGAACATAGTTGAGCATGTGTCCTTATGGTATGGTGGAACATCTTTTGGGTATCTACCCAGGAGCAGTGTAGTTGGGTCTTCAGTTAGAACTATTTCCAGTTTTCTAAGAAATCACCACATTGATTTCTCGAGTATCTATAAAAGGTTGGACTCCCATCAGCAGGGAAGGAGTGTTCCATTTTCTTCACATTTTTGCCAGCACGTGCTGTTGCTTGAGTTTTTAATCTTTGCCATTCTGATTGCTGTAGGGTGTAATTTCAGGGTCCTTTTGATTTGCATTTCCCTGACAACTAAGGAAGTTGAATAGTTCTTTACATGTTTCTCTGCCATTAGAGATCCATCTGTTGAGAATTCTGTTTAGTTTTTTACCCCCTTTTTAATTTTGGTTGTTTGGTGGTTTGTTGTCTACCTTTTTGAGTTCTTTATATACTTAGAATATTAGCCCTCTATTAGATGCAGAGTTGGTAAAAATACTTTTCCAAATCTATAGGCTGCTGATTTTTCTTATTGACAGCGTCTTTTGCTTTTTTTCAGTTTCATGATTTCCTTCTTATAAATTATTGATCTTCAAGACTAAGCCATTGATGTTCTTTTCTGTTTGAGAAACTATCTCCTGTGCCAATGTGTTCAGGGATATTTCTGATTTACTCTTTTATTAGATTTGGATAAGATAGTCATTCATCTTGCTAAACAATTTTGACACAATTATTACAATAAATCTTTCAACTTCCCATTGATTTGCAATTGTTTCCTGTAACAAAAATTCATTCCAGTCCTAGGTCCATGAATAATAAAGTGGGGTTATGAGTATACCCAGTCTCCTGACAAGCTAATAGTTGTAATAGAACATTAGACATTCAATACATGTTTCCCACAGCCAAGTTAAAACTTCCATTTATTGACAGATACTAGTATGCCTCTCCAACTTTCAGGTATTATGATCAGCATAATGTTACCAATTTAATCACCACCAAGTGTTTGCAATTCACAACAAACCTCTTATTATGCTTACTTTCATTGTTATCTCAAACCTTGCCTAATAAGAAAATTATTGTATATTTTCTATTTAATCTAATTTATATCTTTTAATTTTTAGGCACATTTTTCCTAGGTTCCTAAAATTTGTTGCTCATATTTAACTATATTGACTGAATCTGCAAGCATTCTTTTGCTTATAATAGAAAGCCATCTTACCCATCAGTTTAAAATATTAATTTCTCTAGTTTTTAAATCTCAGCTATTATTTTCTCCCAATTTTCATATTGAATTGGTAAGTAGGACTGTTGTGCTTCTTTATCATTGACATATTAAAGCTTTTTCTTTTATTATTTGATGTTGACCAAGTTCGAGTAACAGGAGATCAAATTTTTTTCACCAGCTATTCTTACACTGCTTATTATTTGACACACAGAGAGGCTGTCTCTGTCTCATTTTACAATTCATTTCTGACTCATTTTTCTATATATGCTTTCTGTGCAATGTCATGCAGCCTAAACAGATTAAAGATAATATCATCAATAGCAGCAATACTTATCTTTCATGTTTAATTCTTTTGCCACCCTCAAGTCATCTGTTCAGTGTCACGTACACATGCTGTGTCCTTGATGTTCTCTTGTCTTCGTTTTAGCTTAGCCTCCATTTTCTATTTGTAACAGTTTCCTTATTTGACCTTACATTATGCCTGATTTGGTTTTCTGCATAAATTTCATAAGTCCAGTTGATTTAAGGTTAAGATCCTGACCTTCCCTCTAGCCCACTACCCACTGTATGATATGCCTGAAGACTCGTGGTAGAATGCTGATGGTATTAGGGAAGCTCTCTTTTTAGAAAGTAGTAATTTATCATTACTGAAATTCATAACTTCTCTGAATATAGGTGCTACCTCCCAAGACAAAATGATTCATTAGCACACTCAATTGAACTTGCTCATGTCCTTTACATATTGCATGCTTTACATGCTAATTCCATAATTTAGATTCTTTCAATATTAATCTTGAAAATAGCAATAAGAATCTTGTTTTTTTCTAATTAAGAAATTTTTCAGATCCAGCTCCCACTATTAATAATACTCTGTTACGCTTGCAGACTGAAGCCCAACATGGCTGTCCTCTGAGCGGCTCTGCTAACAGCTGACTGAGACAGAGACTGATACTAACAGCCAACCTTTGGACTGAGGTCAGGGACGACTATGGAAGAGATAGGGGAAGGATTGAAGGAGCAGAAGGGGATGGAAACCCCATAGGAAGACCAACAGTATCAACTAACCTGGACACGTGGAGTTCCAAGTGACTAGGCTACCAATGAAAGAGCATTCATGGACTGGTCCTTGGCCACTTGCACATATATAACAGAGGACTGCCTTGTCTGCCCTCAGTGTGAAAGGATGCACCTAATCCTAGAAAGACTTGATGCACCAAGGAAAGGGGATCTGGGCTAGGCCATGAGCTGTGGATGAGGGGATGGGGTAAAGAGCACCCTCTCTGAGGCAAAGGGAAAGGAGATGGGGTGAAGAACTCTTGTAGGAAGAACCAGAAAAGGAGGCAATATCATTTGTAACATTGGCATAAGCCAGTCACAAATTAAACCACATGGTAGCAACCAAAAAGGATGATCAAATTAACATAAACTTTCTTGTAATGTATGGGATAGCTAAGATATCTATGTAAGAACACGATGCTCCAAAGTGGCCAAGTTCCTCTCCTTGCTCTATTTACCTTGAAAAGCAATCAGTATATGATCTTGTTATAGAATGATGAAATCTTGCATAGTTTTATAGCAAAAATGACAAGAGGAAAATTTCTCATATTTTCATAGCACAGTTATTTTCAATTTATAGACTTGATGTCTAAATTTTCAAAGTATGAAGTTCTGTTCACTTGAAATAGAAAGCAGAACTGTGGGCATTTAATCTCTGACTGATTTTCAATTTTGGATGTGCAGAATAATCATAAAGCTAATATTTGTTTCATTTTGATGACCACTGGTAATTAGAAATTTATCACTAAAACAATACATCATCTTTATTCAGAAATCATACATTTGTCCATGTCTCTTTGTTCAGAAGCAAATGTCCGAGATCATTCTGAATGTTAGGACTGCATCCTTTCTCTTTTAAAACATTCTTTATTTGGTCATTAGATTCAACAAATGTATTTTAGCAACCTGAGTGTGTTGGAGGCCTTTTGTTTATATTTCTACTATCCTTTCTTTTTTTTTTCTTTTTTGGTTTTTCAAGACAGGGTTTCTCTGTGTAGCCCTGGCTGACCTGGAATGCACTCTGTAGACCAGGCTGGCCTCGAACTCAGAAGTCCGCCTGCCTCTGCCTCCCAAGTGCTGGGATTACAGGCGTGCGCCACCACGCCCAGTGGTCTACTATCCTTTCAATTATTATTTATTTTATAGTATGATATGAACAAGTTCTCTGAAAACAGAACTCTATATAGTAAAAAAAAACAATTATAGCCAACTTGAGAGATCACTCTGCTCAATCTGATAAAGATGACATTTGGTTGGATCTGTCACATAGCTTTTTCTACAAATCACTGTACTTTACGACATAGTAAAATTAATGTCTTATTTTTGAACCATTTTGTAAGTATTTTGTGAAATAACACAGAATTTTAGGTATATTCTCCAATCATTTAGGAGTATCCTCAAAATTCTCTAAGATACATCATCTAAACACAGCAAAACACAATACAGTAAGACAAGGCAAAAGCCCTCACACCAACCAAAACTGAACAAGGAAATTCAATAGGAGGAAATTATTCCCAAGAGTAGGCATTAAAGTCAGAGGCAAATGGGGTCCCATAGTTAGGAGTCCTCAAAAATACCTAGGTAAGAGCTACAACGTGTAAGCAGAGGACCTGATGCAGACCTTGCCAGCTGCATGGTGCTACTTTAGTCTTTGTGAGCCCATATGTGCCCTGCTTAGTTAATTCAGTGGTCCATGTTCTCCTGGTTTCTGCCATCTTGTCTGAATCCTATGATCTTTCCACTCCCTCTTCCATTGGGTTTCCTGAAATCCTGGGAGAGAGAACTACTAGAGGCATCTAATTTAGACTTTCTGTCTGTAAAAAATGACTTGCTTTCTACCAGCATTTACTCCCATCTGATGCAGGAGGAAGCGACTCCATTGATGAGCAGACAAGGTACCTGTCTCTGAGTATAAACAAATATAGTGAAGAACAGTTTCAATTACTTTTTTAATACTTGCATTTGATTCTACCTCAGGCCTCTGCAATATCAAGTTTTGGGTTTTTGGCTATCAAAGCATCATGGAGCATGTGCTCCCATTTGTGGAGAGGACCTCAAATTATGGCAAACACAGGTTGGCACACTTAACAAGTTCTATGCCACCATTGGCCCATGGCATCTTAGAGTCAGGACAGATTGTAGGTCAAGGGATTTGAGGCTGGGTTGGTGTCTATATTTTTTAAGTGGCATGCAGACTATGTTCTCATAACAAAGAACTCAAACATTGGGGTGAGAAGGCTCCTTTCAGTCATGACCTCTTCCCGTCCACTAAAATTATCTGTAAAGATGTAGTGCTTGGTGTTGGGGCTCACTCTCACTTTACAGAGGACAACCTTATATACTGGCATCAATCTGGGGTGTTTTTAGGATTCCCATGACATCTCTTAGTCTAACAACCTAACCAAATGCAATCCATACTGCCACTAGAAGCTGTGCCTTGCTTCAAGAGATGGCCAGGTGAGATTCCATATTACCTATTACTAGAAGTCCTGAACAGGATCACTGACATAGATAACTCAAGATGTTTCACTGCACTACCTTTCCAGACAGGCACACTAATGTCTTTGAAATCCAGTTGTATCTCCACATCATCTCTTTTTACATTTAATCTCCTTGACATACCCTTGATAATTCCTGCTCCTGTCCCCACATGGACCAGGTCCACACACAAAATCAATTTTATTCTTTCTTTCCAGAGAGATGCATGTGTCTCCTCACTTTTCTTTACCTTACTTCAAAGAATCTACAGACTGTGTTTTGCTTTTCATGTACTTAACAGATAACCTCCTCCTCTAAGTGAGTATTGCCAGTGACTGGCTTTGGCATCCATGTACTGGGTAAACTGATACAGAGAGCTGTTGGATTCAGTGCTTGGAGTCACTGGTAGGGGTGAATGCAGATACCTCTTGGGGATGTTGCCAAAGGGAGCCAGCAATTGGGGAATTTATTCAGCATATTTTTTTTCCTGTGGGAACAAAGTTTAATTTACTGGAACTGGCACTTTCTATGGTAAGCAGAAAAACTCTGAACTCTTTTAACTCCTTGGGGCTGGTGAGAAAGAGAAGGAAAGAGAGAAAATTTACATGTATACACACACATACACACACACACACACTTAACGGATGAAGCAAAAGGGAGAGTTCAATAACTTCATACACAAAAATATACATACATACACCAATACAGGCATTTACACTTTGCAGATAGAATGGTTAGAGCAAAGCTCCAACAAGAATGCTCCAAGCATTCCACACATACATGCAGTACAATTAATGCAATGTTCCTACACCCACTCCCACAAACTTTACACATATACACAAGGTAGTTGGGTGGGAGAAACTGTTCACGACACTCATTCTTTATTCATTTTTTCATAGCTTATACACCTTAGCAAAATCTCTCAAGTCAGATACAATTCCAATATGATTATGTCTTAGTTTTCTTCTAGTGAACGATTATGAAATAAACAATATGTTTTCCAATATATTCACAAGAAATAAAATTCTATAGTACAGCTAAAGAAAACAAATTGTTTCCCCAAACCCACGTACATTTATAACCAAGCAACTTGTTATAAATTAACAAAGTGTAAGCAAGCAAGGTAATTTTTTTCAGCCAGTTTCTATTACTGGCAGGCAGCAATTTGTGGTTACAAAGAAATGAGCAATTATTTTAGTATTTACTTCTAAATGAAATCTTGTAAGAATCAAAAGTATCAGAAATCTAAACTTTTATATAAAAAAGTCATGTCTAACAAATTCTCAACATGAATATCTGTGCATAAGCTATTCTTAATAAATCATATCAGGAAGCTGAGGGTAATAATAAGTAAAAGAAATCATCAGCATCCAGCCTCAGTGAGAGAGTTGCATCCACCAGTACTTCCATGGTTCCTTCTCCCCGACCACCAAGTAACCCTAGCTTTAACTAACAAGATGTGTCTTTCTGAACCTAATATTGTTCTCCAAGACTTTTTACATCAGAGCCAGTAGTAAAAACATCTCAACCTAGCTTACTAGCAACCTTATATTTCCAATTGTTTTCTAATGGCGGTGGCCATTGCTGACAATCTAAATCTCTAAGTTCTTCTCCAGGGTGGCGATAGAATCATTAATCCACTCCAGCACCAAAGGCTTAAAGAGAACAAGCATTAGTACGGTGAATGCCATATCTACTGCCTGGGAAGGGACTGAAAAACCCTTAATGTTTTCATATAATTCTTAGATTAGGAGGGATGTGACTGCGGCAAGCAAAGCAGAGCTCTGTAACAGCATGAAGTCCATAAGACACACAGTCCTGGGGACTATGCCATGCATTGGTATGACCCATGAAGCTATGCTATCCTTGGGCTGCATTCCATGACTTTTAAAGCCATTTGTCATTCCTCCAACATGGCCCTTGGCAGAATACACATTATATTTGCTTTTCTGGATCTTGTGTAAATCACTCAGTGTTTTTCTTTTTCTTTTTCTACTTCCATCCACATGCCTGCAGATTTTATGATACCACATCTTTTTAACAGTTAAATCATACTCCATTGTGTAAATGTGATATTTTTCATTACACATTTGTTTTGTTTAGTTTGTTTGTTTGTTTGTTTGAGGAACATCTAAATTGTGTCTAGTTTCTCTTCAGTGAATAAAGGTACAGCCAACTTAGCTGAACAAATGTCCTTATGGTAGGATGGAACATTCTCTGGGTGTATGCCCAGGAATGGTATAAACCGGATCCTTAAAGTAGAATACTTCTTTTTTTTTCTTTTTTTCTTTTTCTTTTTTTTAGGATCCATTATCATTTAATTAGGCATTCCATTATTTTTTTATTTTTATTTTCTATATTCTATGTTTACATTCCAAAGGCTTTCCCCTTTCCCAGTTCCCACCCACCACATTTCCCATAGTTCCTCTCCCCCCCAACTATTCCCCAATCATGCCCCCTCCCCCCTCGGTTTCTTTACTAAACTGGATGCAATCTTTACAGGCCCAGGGACCTCTCCTTTCTTCTTCTTGGGAATCATTTGACTTGCTATTTGTGTCTTCAGTATTTAGGGCTTCTGGGCTCATTAATATCCACTTATCAGTGATTGCATTTCATGTGCATTCTTTTGTGATTCGGTTAATTCACTCAGGATGATATTTTCCAGGTCTAACCATTTACCTACAAATTGCATGAATTCATTATTTTTAATTGCTGAGTAGTATTCCATTGTATAAATATACCACATTTTCTGTATCCATTCCTCCTTTGAGGGATATTTGGGCTCCTTCCAATTTCTGGCTATTATAAACAAGGCTGCTATAAACATAGTGGAGCATGTGTCTTTATTGCATGCAGGGGAATCCTCTGGATATATGCCCAGGAGTGGTATGCCAGGGTCCTCTGGAAGTGACATGCCCAATTTTCTGAGGAACCGCCAAACTGATTTCCAGAGCGGTTTTACCATTTTGCAATCCCACCAACAGTGGAGGAGTGTTCCTCTTTCTCCACATCCTCGCCAGCACTTGTTGTCTCTTGAGTTTTTAATCTTAGCCATTCTGACTGGTGTGAGGTGGAATCTCAGGGTTGTTTTGATTTGCATTTCCCTGATGACTAATGATGTTGTACATCTTTTAAGGTGTTTCTCGGCCATCCGAATTTCTTCTGGTGAAAATTCTTTGTTTAGCTCTGTGCCCCATTTTTTGATAGGGTTATTTGGTTCTTTGTGGTCTAAATTCTTGAGTTCTTTGTATATATTGGATATTAGACCTCGGTCGGATGTGGGGTTGGTGAAGATCTTTTCCCACTTTGTTGGTTGCCGTTTTGTCCTTCTGACAGTGT
Organism: Apodemus agrarius; assembly: GCA_964023405.1. Lineage (NCBI taxonomy): Eukaryota > Metazoa > Chordata > Mammalia > Rodentia > Muridae > Apodemus > Apodemus agrarius. The sequence continues at coordinate 17,517,147 of OZ030013.1, forward strand.
CCTTTGCTTTGCAGAAACTTTGTAATTTTATGAGGTCCCATTTGTCGATTCTTGATCTTAGTGCATAAGCTATTGGTGTTCTGTTCAGGAACTTTTCCCCTGTGCCCAAGTCCTCCAGGGTCTTCCCAAGTTTCTTTTCTAATAGTTTCAGTGTGTCTGGTTTTATGTGGAGGTCCTTGATCCACTTGGAGTTGATCTTAGTGCAAAGAGATAAGAGTGGGTCAATTCGCATTCTTCTGCATGTTGACCTCCAGTTGAACCAGCACCATTTGTTGAAAAGGCTATCTTTATTCCACCGGATGGTTGTGGCTCCTTTATCAAAGATCAAGTGACCATAAGTCTGTGGGTTAATTTCTGGGTCTTCAATCCTGTTCCATTGATCTGCTTGCCTGTTGCTATACCAATACCATGCAGTTTTTAACACAATTGCTCTGTAGTACTGCTTGAGGTCAGGGATATTGTTTCCCTGTAGTCCCTGATTTTAGTGGGATTGCTTCAAGTTTCTCTCCATTTATTTTGATGTTGGCTACTGGTTTGCTGTAGATTGCTTTTACTATGTTTAGGTATGGGCCTTGAATTCTGCTCTTTCCATGACTTTTAGCATGAAAGGATGCTGAATTTTGTCGAATGCTTTTTCAGCATCTAATGAGATGACCATGTGGTTTTTTTCTTTCAGTTTGTTTATGTAGTGGATTACATTGATGGATTTCCGTATATTGAACCATCCCTGCATCCCTGGGATGAAGCCTACTTGATCATGGTGGATGATCGTTTTGATGTGCTCTTGGATTCGGTTAGCAAGAATTTTATTTAGTATTTTTGCATCTATATTCATAAGAAAAATTGGCCTGTAGTTTTCTTTCTTTGTTGGATCTTTTTGTGGTTTAGGTATTAGCGTAATTGTGGCTTCAAAGAATGAGTTGGGCAGTGTCTCTTCTGTCTCTATTTTGTGGAATAGTTTGAAAAGTATTGGTGTTAATTCTTCCTTGAAGGTCTGGTAGAATTCTGCACTAAAACCAATTGGTCCTGTACTTTTTTTGGTTGGGAGGCTTTCTATAACCCCTTCTATTTCTTTAGGGGTTATGGGACTATTTAGCTGGTCTACTTGATGCTGATTTAATTTTGGTATTTGATATCTGTCTAGGAAATTGTCCATTTCCTCCAGATTCTCCAGTTGTTTTGAGTATAGACCTTTGTAGTAGGATCTGATGATCTTTTGAATTTCCTCAGTTTCTGTTGTTATGTCTCCCTTTTCATTTCTAATTTTGTTAATTTGTATACTGTCTCTGTGTCCTTTGGTTAATCTGGCTAAGGGTTTATCTATCTTGTTGATTTTCTCAAAGAACCAGCTCCTGGTCTTGTTGATTCTTTGTATGGTTGTCTTTGTTTCTATTTGATTGATTTCAGCCCTGAGTTTGATGATTTCTTGTCTTCTACTCCTCCTGGGTGAATTAACTTGTTTTTCTTCCAGGGCTTTAAGGTGTGCCATTAAGCTGCTAGTGTATGCTCTCTCCAGTTTCTTTTTGGATGCACTTAGAGCTATGAGTTTTCCTCTTAGCACTGCTTTCATTGTGTCCCATAGATTTGGGTAGGTTGTACCTTCATTTTCATTGAATTCTAAAAAGTCTTTGATTTCTTTTTTTATTTCTTCCTTGACCAAGGTGTCATTGAGTAGAGTATTGTTCAGTTTCCATGTGTATGTGGGCTTTCTGTTGTTTTTGTTGCTATTGAAGACCACTCTTACTCCATGGTGATCTGATAGGAGGCATGGGATTAGCTCGATCTTCTTGTATTTGTTGACATCTGTCTTGTGACCAATTATATGGTCTATTTTGGAGAAGGTACCATGCGGTGCTGAGAAAAAGGTATATTCTTTAGCTTTAGGATGAAATGTTCTATATATATATCTGTTAAATCCAATTGGTCCAGAGTTTCAATTAGTTTCACTATGTCCCTGTTTAGTTTCTGCTTTCCTGATCGGTCCATTGAGGAGAGTGGAGTATTGAAGTCACCCACAATTATTGTGTTAGGTGTAAATGTGTGCTTTAAGCTTTAGTAAGGTTTCTTTTACGAATAAGGGTGCCCTTGCATTTGGAGCATAGATGTTCAGTATTGAGAGCTCTTCTTGGTGGATTTTCCCTTTGGCCAGCAAGAAGTGAACTTCTGAGTCTCTTTTGATGATTTTAGGTTGGAAGTCAATTTTATCTGATATTAGAATGGCTACTCCAGCTTGTTTCCTGAGACCATTTGCTTGTAAAATTGTCTTCCAGCTTTTTACTCTAAGGCAGTGTTTGTCTTTAACACTGAGATGTGTTTCCTGTATTCAGCAAAATGTAGGGACCTGTTTCCATATCCAGTCTGTTAATCTATGTCTTTTTATTGGGGAATTGAGTCCATTGATGTTAAGAGGTATTAAGGAATAGTAATTATTACCTCCAGACATTTTTGAAATTATATTTATTTATCTTATTTATTTTTTATATTCGAGAGGTTATCTTCTTTTGGGTTTGATGAGAGGAGGTTTCTATCTTGCTTCTTCCCGGGTGTAGTTTCCGTCCTTGTCTTGGTGTTTTCCCCCTATTATCCTTTGTAGGGCTGGATTTGTGGAAAAATATCTTGCAAATTTGGTTTTGTCATGTAATGCCTTGATGTCTCCATCAATGGCAATTGAGAGTTTTGCTGGGTAAAGTAGTTTTGGCTGAAGTTTGTGTTCTCTTAGAGTTTGCATGATATCTGCCCAGGATCTTCTAGCTTTCATGGTCTCAGGTGAGGAGTCTGGTGTTATTCTGATACTTCTTCCTTTATATGTTACTTGGCCTTTTTCTCTTGCTGCCTTTAGTATTCTTTCTTTGTTTATTACATTTGGAGTTTTGATTATTATGTGACGGGATGTATTTCTGTTCTGGTCCAGTCTGTTTGGGGTTCTATAGGCTTCTTGTATATTCATGGGCATCTCTCTCCTTAGGTTGGGGAAGTTTTCTTCCATAATTTTATAGAATATATTAGCTGGCCCTTTAACTTGTAAATCTTCACTCTCATCTATACCTATAATCCTTAGGTTTGGTCTTCTCATAGTGTCTTGGATTTCCTGGATGTTTTGGGTTACCACCTTTTTGCATTTAGTATTTTCTTTGACTGTTGAATCAATGGTTCCTATGGTATCTTCGGCTTCTGAGATTCTGTCTTCTATCTCTTGTATTCTATTGTTGATACTTGCATCTATGGCCCCTGATTTCTTCCCAAGGTTTTCTATCTGCAATGTTGTCTCCCTCTGTGATTTCTTAGTTGTTTCTACTTCTGTTTTTAGTATCTGGATGGATGTGCTCAGATCTTTCGCTTGCTTGATTGTGTTTTCATGTATTTCTTTAATAGATTTTTGTGCTTCCTCTTTCATAGCTTCTACTTGTTGGCCCACGTTCTTTCTGTAGTTCTTTAAGTGACTTTTGTCTTTCTTCTTTATTGTCTTCTTCTTTTTGATCCATCTTCTCCTGAATTTCTTGAAGTGATTTTTATATTTGCCTCGTAAAGGCTTCTAACTTTTGATCCATTTTCTCCTCTATTTCTTTACGAGATTTTTCTATGTGTTCAGCTACCAGCATTCTGACCAGTGATTTTATATCCAAGTCTTGTTTTTCTGGTGTTTTGGGGAATCCAGGGATTCCTGTTGTGGGAGAACTGGGTTCAGATACTGTCATGTTGCGTTGATTTTTGTTAGTAATGTTCCTTCGTTTTCCTTTTGCCATCTGGTTATTTCTGGTTTTAGTTGGCCTTGTTGTCAGTGGCTGGTGTTTGAATCTCCTGTGAGGCTGGGCTCACCTGTTGTTTCTCTACTGGTGAATATGTGTGACTGCTGCTTTAAGGGATCATAAGCTGGCTGCCACCCATGCTATTGTAACCCCTGTTGGAGTCTGTCTACCTGGGCTTCTCCAGCTGTGTCCTGGTTGCAAGGAACTTGGCCTGCTTGGCTCTGAGAGCCTAGCAGATCCCCTGTGAGGGTAGCCCTGGAAGGGGTGTCTACCTGGGTCTTTTCAGCTGTGTCCTGGTTGCAATATGGAGGCCCACTGCTATCGCTGGTCCAGGGGCCGGTGAGCTGGTTGCAGAACGCAGCCTCGGTGCTCGCCCAGAGGGCGTGGGGATGTCCCACAGAGCCTAGGTGGATCTCGGCCTGCTTGGCTCCGAGACCCTAGCAGATCCCCCCCATGAGGGTAGCCCTGTAAGGGGTGTCTACCTGGGCCTTTCCAGCTGTGTCCTGGTTGCAATATGGAGGCCCGCCGCTATCCCTGGTCCAAGGGCCAGCGAGCTGGTTGCAGAATGCAGCCTAGGTGCTCGGCCAGAAGGCGCGGGGATGTCCCACAGAGCCTGGGCCTTTCCAGCTGTGTCCTGGTTGCAATATGGAGGCCCGCTGCTATCGCTGGTCCAGGGGCCCGCGAGCTGGTTGCAGCATAGAATACTTCTTAATTTACTGAGAATCTATCGTATTGATTCCCATAATAGTTGTTCAAGTTTGTACTCCCACTAGCAATAGAGAAGTGCTCTCCTTGATTCACGTCTATATCACTGTGAACTGTTAGTTATATTAATAATTTTATTCACCTTAGAGTTATAAAAAATAAGATGAAATCTCAAGGTAGTTTTGTTTTCTATTTCCCTAATAGCTACAAGTCTTGATATTGACCATTTTTTAAGTGTTTCTCAACCATTTGAGATTCTTCTAAAGGGAATTCTCTGTTTAGCACTGTAAACCATTTTTAGTTGCACTATTTATTTTATATCTAATTTATTGAGTTATTTATATATTATATCTCTATCAGATATGGAATTGCTGAAAATTATTTATCACTATGTAGGCAGTCTCTTCATCTGCTTGATAGTGTCCTTTGCCTTTAATAAGCTTTTTAGTTTTTTGAATCCTCATCTACTAATTTATGATATTAGTTACTGTGCTATCCATGGTCTGGTTAGGAAGTTGCCTCCTGTGTCAATGTGTTCAAAGATGTTCCATCACTTTCTCTTCTATCAAGTTCAGTGTGTCTAGATTTATCTTAATGTCTTTGATCAACTGTGACATGAATTGTGTACAGGGAGATTAATATGGATCTATTTGCATTTCTGTGCATAAAGACTTCCAGTTCGACCAGCACCATTTGTTTAATATTCTTTCTTTTCCCACTGTGTATTTCTGTGTTCTATACTAAAAGGTGTCCATAAGTGTGTGAATTTATGTCTGGGTCTTCAAATTTGATCCTATTTATCACCATGTCTATTTTTATGTCAATACTATGCAATTTTTTATTACTATAGTCCAACTTGAAATCACAGATGGTGATAACCTTCCATAATTTGGTTATTGCTCAAACCTCTTTAGCTACTCCTGTTTTTTTTTTTTTTTTTTTTTTTGGTTTATTCGTATGAAGGTCTGGAAAGAATTTGCCACAGGGACTGCACCAAATCTGTTTGTATACAGGAGGGTTACTGATTTATTTTATTTAGTCTTAGTCATCAACTTTGCTGAAAGTGTTTTTCAGCTATAGGATCTTTCTGGTAGAATTTGGGGCTTGCTTGTGTACACTCTCATATCTCATGTACACCCCAGTTAGCATCTCCTTAGTCTGTTTTTGTTGGCTTATCACACTAGCTAGAACTTCAAGTACTATGTAAAGTAGGTAGCCTTATTTGTTAATTTAATGCAATTGCTTTGATTTTTCTCTCCATTTAAAAGATGTACCTGTAGGCTTGCTGTCAATTGCCTTATTGTGTTTATGTATGTTCTTTGTTTCCTTGTATCTTCAACACCTTTATCATGAATGGATATTGGATTTTATATTAAAAAAAAACTTTTCCACATCTAATGACATTATCATTCCTGTTTTTTCCCTTTTGTTTTGTTTATATGGTAGAATATATTTATTGATTTCCATATAGTGATCATTGAACCATCCCTATATCTCTGGAAAGTAGCCTACCTGATCTTAAAATTGTTTTGCAAGTATATGTAATTCTTTTTTTATTATTGTTGAATTTTATTTGTTTTGGGTTTTATTGCAGCTTATAACCTCATAAAGTGAATTGTTGAATTTATTAATTTTTCTCTAAGGTTTTTTTGTGTTTTGCTGAATTTCTTTAAATCATTTATCATTTTTCTCTTGAAGTACCTCGTCATCTTCATATAATGGATTTTTATGATCTTTTTCTTGTGCTTTAGCTATATTGAAATATTCAGGTACTGCTAAGGTATAATAGTTGGACTCTGGTAGAGACATATTACCCTGCTATTATTGATTGTAGTGTTCTTTTGCTGGTATCTAGGCATCTGGCTTTGGGGTAATTTTAGATTCAGGTGGTGTTTTACAAATTTGACTTTGCTGGGTATCTTTTTTATTCTTTGGTTTCCATTTCCTCTCTGGATTTTCAGAGAGTGTTTCCCTGTGTGTTGCTTGTTTTCCTGGCCTGTTCATCAGGTGTATTCATAGGGAATGCCTGCTGGTGTTATAGGCTGAGAAGCAATAAGGAGTAAAGGGAGGAAATTGGGGTGGGGGAGGTAAGGAGTTGAGATAGTCCAGGGGATTCACAAGAGATGTATGTATGTGTGGCTGGGGTGTATAGCTGATGATCTTTAGCTAGGGGCAGCTGTAAGTGATTGGCTCTGGGCTCACTATTCTTGTAGCAATGCTACTTACTCAGTAATGTATGATACAACATACCTATTCTTCTTATCAATTTAAAGGGGATATCTTGCCACTTACATGGTTAAATACCTAAAATATTATACACATATTAGACTTTAAATTTTTATATGCTTTATCTCATTCCAAGAGGTATCTCTCTGTTTAGTTTATATAAAATTAGTACTTCTGCCTTACCAGATAAACCAGTGTAGTCAGTGGTGTGGACTAAGGTCTTCTTTGTTTAATACCCAATGCTCATCTCTCTGTCACACTGAGCTGTGAAAGGAACTGGGACAATTCATAAAGACCAAAGATAGGAGGATCAAGGTGAGTAGCTCTTATGTTCTCTTTGTACTCTTGAAGACTTGGATGCACAGGGACCTAATTTGAGAGATAAAGCACTGAAATGCCAAGTGTCAGAAACTGTGTTGAGTTCTGCCAGTCAAGACGCCTCATGTGTCAAGATAGCTGATAGCAGTGGTGTGACTTGATTAATGTTAGGGAATTCTGTACAAAAATGCCAGTGTCTATTTTCTAACCCTTTGCTGTATGAAAGTACAGGAATTTAATAGCTACAAGATTTTCCACCTGACTCTTTAAGGATGTTGACTGTTCTTTCTAAGACAAGATGACAAATATGAATTTAAATACTTAGTTGATAGCTTGTAGAGAATCTCAAATGATTCTTTCAATTTTTTTTTGTACGGTTAAACCTCAAACTCAAGGAATTGACACCTTTAAAAGGCATATTCCAGTTACATAGTCATAGAAAACTGATACTATTTTGGGATTGCAGCTTTAGTATGGCTGTTATGTAATATTCAAGGCTTATCAACTAAATATGAACCAACTATAAACATCCCATAATAGATATATAGTGAAACAACACAGGATTACCACTCAATATTTTCATAATCAACTGCATTTTTCCCAATATAGGTTGATAGAAAGTACCTGAATACTTCCATGTTAGGTGTGTCTTCCCTGCCCCATCATACACCTTCACAGGATGATGATGGTGGTCGATAGCAAATAGTACTAATGAAGCCACATATGTAAACCACCATGGTAAAGCTTAGTGAAGAAACAAAATAGAATTGCTTTTTTTCTCTTCCTCATTCATACTTATTAAAAGGTTTACTTGTTTATATTTAATGTGTTTGAGTGCTTTTCCATATGGCTCATTTTTTTTTCTGTGTATTTCATGTTACTATATGTTTGATGTGTTAGTGGTCTCTCTCTCTCTCTCTCTCTCTCTCTCTCTCTCCCTCTCTTTCCCTCTGTGTGTGTGCTTGTTTGTTTGTGTGTATATATGTGTGAATGAACTTATAAACTGTTATTTATTCATTAAAAGTACTATATAGCAATATAAAATAATTTTTGCTATAAATTAAAAATATTTTATTACTTATAATTAATTATACCTAAAACAATTTGAGAGATATTTTAAGTCTACAACCATGTCATAAATTTGAAGAGTTAATCTAATTATATCATTCTAGTATGTCTGCTTCTTTCTACACACACACACACACACACACACACACACACACACAGAGAGAGAGAGAGACAGAGACAGAGAGAGACAGAGAGAAAGACAGAGACAGAGACAGAGACAGAGACAGACACCTATGAAAACATGAAATAGTCCAGGCATGTTTCTATCTAAATGTCTTTTTTTTCAGATAGGAAAAAATTAGAAATGGAAAGGGAACAAAAAGATATAGGTCACATAAAATCTCTTCTAAATTAGCTTTGAAATTATCTTCATTTACTATCTAAATGGAAAGAACTTTCCTTTTCCCAATTTTTTGTAGGATCCTTTGAACCTTATGTGGCTGACTTGCATTAATCTTAATAAGGTAAGTATTCTTTCAATACAGAAAGAGAAAGGTGATGACATGGGCTCCCTCTCATAGCATGGCTCACAGGGTAAATCATTGATTAGCCACTTTCAGGAGTTCTGTACCACCTTTGCTCAAGCATGAAGGACAAATTGTACATGGAAGGTTTTGTTGCTGGATTGTTTTCTAGTTTCCTCTTTCTGTAGCCTCAGAATACTTTTTCACATTGAATAGATTAGAAAGTAGGAATGAGTGCTACAATCAGACACCAGCTCCACTTCTCCATGTTCAGTGAGCTCTTTGGATTTTGTCTTCTGTAATGGGATCCTTTGTTAGTTTAATGCAGAGCAAACCTCTGTTCTAAAATCAGCTTGTGTGGTTTGTGAAGGTCCACAGAACCCAACAACTAGAACGAATACAAACCTGGTCCACCACTGGAAGCCTAGCCGGGCTAAAATTCATGACCAGTTCAGACCCTATATCTTCCATTGTCAGGAATCCTCACTAGGATAACCTTCATAGGTTCTAGGAGGCTTCCATTGTGCTAGGTTGCCAGACTGCCCCACAAAATCCTGTCAATTACAGCTGTCTCTTCCAGCACATAATACCTCCACCTGTTCCACCACAGACCGAATCGCTCCCTCTCCAATCTCCATTTGCACCACATTCATAGGCAAAATCTATTCTCTTTCCCTTCCCAGGAAAATCTATGCATCATTCCCTAGACCACGTTTCTTTACCTTATCTCTGAATCTACAGTCTGTAGCTTGGCTTTCATGTATTTAGCAACTAATATCCAATTATAAGTGAGGACATACCATGAGTGTCTTGCTGGGTCTGTGGTGTGTCACTCAAGGTGAATTTTTACTAGTTCCATCCATTTACATTCAAATTTCATGATGTCATTTTTCTTTTTAATAGCAGGGTACTACTCCATTGTATAAATATACCAAATTTTCTTCATTCATTCATCTGTTAAGAAACATCTAGATTGTTTCTTATTTGGAGCTATTACGAATAAAGCACACTGAACATAGCTGAACTAGTATCCTTGTTGTAGGATGGAGCATCCTTTGGATACATATCCAAGAAAGGTATAAGCTGGGTCTTGGAAGTAGATTGGTTCTCAATTTTCTGAAAAGCCACCATATTAATTTCCATTGTGGGTATATAAGTTTTCATTCAAATCAGTAATAGAGTAGTGCTCCATTGACTATACATCCCTGCTAGCATGAACTGTAATTTATGTATTGATCTTAGGTATCTTGACAATTATCAGATAGAATCTCTCAGTGGTTTTGATTTGCATTTCAATGAAGGCTAAGGATGTTGATTTTTTTCTTTAAATGTTTTTCATCCATTTGTGATTCCACTAATGACAATTCTGTTTATATCTCTACCCCAATTTTTTAATTGGATTTTTTTTCTTTTATGATTTCCAGATGGAGGACACCAGGACACTAAGGTCCACTGAATCAACTAAGCAGAATTGATATGGGTGCACAGAGACAGAAGTAGCAAGCATGGGGCCTATAAGGGCCTGCACCAGTTTTTTGCATATGTTATGGCATTAGCATGGTGTTTTTGTCCAACTCCTAACAGTGGACTCAGGCATCTCTCTGACTATTTTGCATGTTCATGGAAAAATTTTCCTTCTATTATGTTGCTTATGCAGCCCCCATTTGTGGGATTTTGCCTTGTTTTACTTTTTTGGGTTTGGGTTTTGTTTGTTTGTTTGTATCTTTTGTGTTTGGTTGTTGTCACTTGGAGGTCTGTCCTTTCTGAAGTTAAACAGAAGGGGAGTAGATCTAGGAAAGAGAGAAAAGGGGAGGGTATTTAGCAGGAGTATAGGGAGGGAAACCAGCAGAGATGTATGAGAAAATCCATTTTTTAGTAATTTTTTTATTATTTTTTTCTATATTCTTTTTTTACATTCCAAGGGCTGTCCCCTTTCCCAGTTCCCCCCTCACCATATGTCCCATAACTCCATTTCCCCCTGCCCCCCTGCCTATTCCCCAATCACCCGCCCACCATTTATCTGTTCTGGTACTGTCCTACAAAACTGGATCCAGTCTTTTCAAGACCAGGGTCCTCTCCTTCCTTCTTCTTGAGAATCTTTTGACTTCCTAATTGTGCCTTGAGTATTCAGAGCTTCTGGGCTCATTAATATCTACTTATCAGTGATTGCATTTCATGTGTATTCTTTTATAATTGGGTTAACTCACTTAGGATGATATTTTCCAGATCCAACCATGTGCCTACAAATTGCATGAATTCATTATTTTTAATTGCTGAGTAGTATTCCATTGTATAAATATACCACATTTTCTGTATCCATTCCTCCTTTTAGGGACATCTGGGCTCCTTCCAACTTCTGGCTTTTATAAATAAGGCTGCTATGAACATAGTGGAGCATGTGTCTTTATTGCATGCAGGGGAATCCTCTGGGTATATGCCCAGGAGAAAGAAAAAGAAAAAGAACAGCTATAAACAATGAGGTCTCTATGAGTATGTATGCTATTTATTTGTTTCTAATATCATTCATTCCTGTGATGATTTCAACTCCTAAAAATTGTTAAGCATAACTTGAGGAAATTTAGAAAATGTGGTATGCCAATTCATAATTAATTCACAGAATATATTTAAATTAATATGGTACAACATACTAAAAATAATTTGCCCAAATTAATATATATGCACATCACACCAAACATACCATATAAACATATATATGTATTTATATATATGTACACATACATATGAGTAGATATATGTGAGTATATATGCATGTATGTATTTATATAATAGTAATTAATTAAATAAGAGTCCAAGAATTTGAAGAAGAGCAAGAAGAGAAGTACAGGTGGTTTTGGAAAGGAAAAAAAGGGAAAGAATTATATTTATATAATTAAAATAATTTATTTATATAATAAAATAATTAATTTACCATATTGAGCTAATTTTGTCGTCTAAAACACAGAAAAAAATAAGTATAATAACTACATAAAAACACCTTAACATCAATAAAAATTGTACTCTTCTAAATATTTTGATTTGCTTTTCTTCTCTAACGTAATAATGTTGTTTTACTTTCTCATTTGTTATTCTGTAAACAAAGTTCCATTTCTCATGAAAAATCGACAGTGAGGTAACATTAAAAGTAATGAAAAATTATGCTAATATTATTACTTACTATCAAATTTGATTAAACCCTCATTAGCATTAATAGATACGTGATCATATATAATATATGTGTATGTGCATGTGTGTGTGTGTGTTTACCAAAATACTTATTCCCTGTACAAGCTCATATATTTATTCACCTACTTGCAGCATTTTAGAAGGCAGAGTTCATTTGCTTTAGAATGTTAGCACTGTAGGTAACTTTAATTACACTGGCATTTATACAGCAAACATCTTAAGGTATGCACTTTAGACCTTTAGAAACAAACCAAGCATAACAGTCCTTGAGGCATTCGGTATTTATTACCTCTCCTTTACAAAATCACAATACAAGATGACAAATGTGCCCCATGCAATGAAAACATATATTTGAAATGAACTTTTTAATTGAATTAGTTCATGGTTCCAAATAAACCATTTCACTTGAAATATGGTTGCAATTACTCAGGCACACAATGTCTAATATATCAGCAAACAGTCTGGTGAGAGGGTAAGTAACATGGCGCTGAAAGGATTTAATTATTTCCATTTAATGGCAGTTCTTTAAAGAGACCCCATGGAATCTATCCCGTTATCTCTGCCAATTGCTATATTGGTTTAAAATGAGTATTCTGTGAGAAGGAAGGCCTTGGAATTAAATTTTCCAGAAGTAGCGGTGGGTGAGTCAGACAGCTGAAATTAAGGAGATTCGCTCTGACAGATGTCAACTGGGTACAGACTGACCATGGCTTTGGCCCATCTACTTACAAACGCATGCTTGGTTTTTAGTTCATTTAGTTCTTCCTGAATAGTTGTACATAAAAGGAGGACATTTTTTACCTAGGAGAGAAAATATTTGATGTTAGTTTTGACATCCATAAATGTCAAAACTAATATAATAAATAATAATAAATGTCTTTTATTCTCCTTTAGCAGTGTTGTAATAAATTTATATCTTATAAGACTAACATGGAAAAACATGGTCTGCCTAGATACAAAAATTAAATAAAAAATATTTTTGTCGTCAAAGCTAGTTGTCTTAACCCACACTGTCAGCATGTTTTTGAGGTGGTACGTGATATCCCAAGAGCCACAGTCTGCAATACTTGTGGGAGGAGTCTCTATTCTATCCAAGATGAATTGACATTTGTATTCCTAGCACCAGTCCTTACCAGGATAAAGTGGACAGGCCATTCTATTTTCACTGTTCTTTGGTACAGAGTGTGACACAAGGCAGAGCTAATTAAATATTCTGCAATTCAGGGTGTAAGTCCTTTGCTTGCATCCAATCTTTAGAAATATCCCAATTTTGATGAGCTATGTGAACTAGCAGAGCTAATCTTTCTAAAATTGTCTGGAAAACCTTTAATGAACCAAACTTAAAACTATGGAATTTTTAAAACAGTTTGTATGAAAGACTGGATCCTGGCTTCCAAATTTATTTGTCATGGTTTTGAGTTAATACGTTGGAAACAAGTTATAATTTGAAATTTAAGTGTTCTATTTTATCATTGAGGAGAGTATAAATGTTTTCTAAGTTGAAAATCATAAACATTTATTTTAAAATTTATATTTTCCCTTTTTTTGAAAATATTCTTTTCTCATATTACAATTTCCACTTCCTCTTCTGTTCCCTGTAACCAACCCCACCTTTTCTTTCCTTGGGATTCCTGTTCTCTTTTGTCTCTCACTAGAGAAGAATCTGCTTGTGAGAGGGAGCAACAAAACAAACATAGCAAGATAAATTATAACGAGATTAAAACCTTCACCCACATGTTGGTCTCGGTAAGCTGAGAGAAGGAAAAGTGCCATGGGAGAAAGCAGAGGATACAGAGTCTGACTCATTTACTCAGCCAGAAGCTCCATATAAACATTAAACTGAAAAACACGATGAACGTACAGAGGACCCGGAGCAGAGTGAGAGTGAGTGCTGGCCTTCAGCAAGCTGCTGTCCTCTGTGAGCTCAGGAGAGCTTTCCCCAGCTCATGGTGAGGACTTCATCATCTCCTGGTGTCTTTCATGCTCTATGACTCTTAGAATCTTCTTGCAATGTTTCCTGACCTCTGAGAAGGATTTGGTGGACACATGCCATTTATAGTTTAGCGTTCCAAGGTCTATCTCTCTGTCTCTGTGTCTCTCTCCTTTCCCCTTTCCCTCTCTCTCTTTCTGTGTGTGTGTGTGTGTGTGTGTGTGTGTGTGTGTGTGAGAGAGAGAGAGAGAGAGAGAGAGAGAGAGAGAGAGAGAGAGAGAGAGAGAGAGAGAGAGAGAGAGAGAGAGAGAGAGAGAGAGAGAGAGAAAGAGAGAGAGAGAATGCATGTTTGTAATTTTTTATTTGCTGGCAAGTAAAATTACTTGGTTCAGTGGCTTCAGATACTGCTAAACAAGGAGTTCCAGACATTTGTAAGATGCCCAATTGTGGATACTCAAAGTCAACCAGAGGCCCTCAGCTAGAACAGCAAGTTCTTTTTTTTTAAATTGGATATATTCTACATTTACATTTCATTTCCCTTTTTCTGGTTCCCTGACCCTCAAAGGTCCCCCATTCCCTTTTCCCTCCCCATGTTCCCCCATCCACCCCTTCCCACTTCCCTGTTCTGGCATTCCCTTACGCTGATGCTTTGAGCCTTTCCAGAACCAGGGTCCACCCCTTCCTTCTTGTTGGACATCATTTGGTATGTGGGTTGTGTCTTGGTGTCCCAGGATTCTAGGCTAATATCCACTTATCTGAGTGCATACCATGGGAATTCTTTTGAGACTGTGTTACCTCACTTAGTATGATGTTCTCCAGCTCCATCCATTTCTCTAAGAATTTCATGAATTCATTGTTTCTAATGGCTGAGTAGTACTCCGTTATGTATATATACTACATTTTCTTGTATCCATTCTTCTGTTGAGGGACATCTGGGTTCTTTCCAACTTCTGGCTATTATAAATAGGGCTGCTATGAACATAGAGGAGCATGTATCCTTATTGCATGCTGAGGAATCTTCTGGGTATATGCCCAGGAGTGGTATGGCTGGGTCCTCCGGAAGTATCATGTCCAGTTTTCTAAGGAACCGCCAGATTGATTTCCAGAGTGGTTGTACCAGCTTGCAGTCCCATCAGCAGTGGAGGAGTAGAGCTGCAAGTTCTATTAAGCACTGATACCAGCTCACACTTTATTAGATCTAATAGGATTTCTTTTTAAATACCGACTACCACTCTTGTCTATTTATTTTGAACTTATATTAATATATTTTAATATAGGTTGTAACTATTCAAAGTTAATTGAGATGTATTTGCATCTAACACTTATGGAGAGAATTATACTTGTGCAATTATTCATTATAAAATATTATGTAACTATTAGATAGAAAGACTGAATCAAATTGCACATATGTTTCAGATTTTTTACTGTCCAGTGAATGCTAAATTGTACTGTATTATAATACTAAATGTTTTTATCAGAAACTTGTTAAACTAGAATTTATACCTAATTTCTATTCAAATTCTGAAAAATAGGCAATGACTGGATAGATTTTTCTACAGAGATGAAGGTAATGAGATAAAGGAATTGCATTTACAGAACATAGAGTACCTCTCTTGAGGGGAACAGATAGAAGTGCACAGGGCATATGATAAGTGGAGCTGCTGGGGCAGGTGTCTTGCAGTTGCCACTGTCTTCAGTGCATGGCCTGCCTGAA